>JACEFO010001671.1:0-1229850 GCA_015342445.1 Digitaria exilis | reverse complement strand
CAACAAACACATTGACTGTAAATTGAAAGGATTCAGGAGCTGGAACCTTACAAGAGCCAACACGAACAACATCAAAATTTCATAGCTTGTGATGGCTTCTGTGTTTTTATTCATAACCTAGGCAAACAGACGCAAATAGCTATGATATTATACTCAAACAGATAGTTAAATTATTATTCCAGTGAGCAAAAACCAACTCCTACATAAAGGCATGGAAAAGGAAATGGAAAGTTGCAAAACAGATGCATCACCCAACCCCACCAGCTGCAGGAGGCTACAAAGCCAAACAAAACAAAAGATCGTGCCACAAATTGCCTAACACCTAAGAGTAATTCGAGTTATCTGACACAGATACTGCTGAATCTAGCTTAATTTCAACGGAATGGCAGCTGAGTTATGCTAGTGGTGTGCTAGTGACAGACGATATTTGTAGCCGTGTATAGCTTGTCAACAGCCACTGCCATGTGGCATACACTGAAGAGCCAGAAAATAATCTATCATTAATTCCTTTTTTTATTATTGAAAAATATGCCGACCTATCTACAGATATTTTTCCTCTGCCAGACTTATACAGTGATTTCACCTGACTATAAAACTTCTCATCTAAGTTTATGTGCGTTATTATACGTGATGATGATGCCCTCTATATTACTCAACTCCTATCCAACTTCCTCATTTCACCAATACATGAAGTGGCCAGCAGATACTTCGCCTGAATCAAAATAATTATACAACAAGTAAATCCACCAATTAATGCACAATCAGTTTTATCAGCAGTAACATAAAGCCAGTTCAAATTTGATTTGGATGGCCCATCTCCTGCATCAACTTAAATAAGCCAAGACCATGTGCATTGAAGTTTAGTATCGGCTGCCCGCGCAGGAACAAGGTTCGTCTCAGTCTTGCAAGGGACTTCAACTAGGGATTATCTACCTCTACACGTTCTCAATGGGTAAGATACAAAAATCAATGTATGTTTGGTAGTTCAAAAATTGCACTACCAATGCTCATCTGATGCTTGAGCATATATCTGGGAAGGCATTAACTGCAGCCACGGCTCAAATGAACATCAACACCCTCTACAACTGAATTCAAATGAAGTAATGCCTAATGAGCCAGGGCTTCATAAAAATAAACAATGTTGATCCCGCGTGCTTGTATTCATTTGGATAGCATCAAGAGGCAGAAAAACCAATAAACTCGTAAGATATACCATCTTCACACGCATCAGCATCACTTGAGAAAAAATTAAATTCTAAATTCATAGCACAAACCTTGAAGAGCAATTCTGAGCGGATAATGCATGTCACAGAGAATGCAACGCGCAATTGATGACAAGCTTGTGTAAAGTCGAAGCAGCACTGCCATAGTCCGCCTTCGTCCCTGCGAAGTACCAACATCAGCTAAATACAATTAATAATCTAACAAAGGTGATTGATATGGCATTTGAAATATGACATCCTTTGTGAAAAACATGAAGTAAGGTGTTATTTCCTTAGCTGTCCATATGCCAAAGGTGTTTTAGAGAAAAGAATCATAAATTTTTTTGTGGGGATAGATATCACTTAGCAAAATGAAACACGGCATATGCACCCTTCTTTCGGCTTGAGATTGATACAATTTATTGGTTGGTTTAGAAAACTCACTCAGATGGAGCTTTAGGACTGCCAACTGATCTAATTCCTAATACAATGGTGTGCAAGAGTAAACCCATGGACACCAATTTCTTGCTACGGATGTGAAACCAGAATATAGTAATCAGCTTGCTGGTTATAACAAGATAAAGTGGAAATTCCTAGATTGCTAATCAGCAACCACCTAACAAGAAGCGTGTCAATGAAACATTCAAAGCTTATGCCAATTTTTCTCTGTCACTGCCCATTCAGTGCCATGGATCCCTTTTTGAACTTGAGATTTGTAAAGTTGTAAGGCACGAATGCAGTTTTCTTCACTCGAAGCTCCAGAGCTAGGTCAATCTAATTCCTTTTTTGGGGTAGAAAATACAAGGACATATGAGATCGCAGCAATTGAGGTTAACACAGGAATATCACCTAATTCCCCCACCACTACAGCCAGCAGTCCCGCGGCCACAGACAGCACGGCAACTTGTTCGGCTCCTTCCCCTTGGACAAAGACAGCAGCAGAAGCGCACCCCCGGCAACCTGGTGCAGTATCTGCAGGAAGCAAACAACGAGCACGCGTCAGATCAAAGAATCGCCAAACGACGGCAAGAGATGGATGATAGGATAAGTGAGTCCAGGATCCGAGCTGTGACGTCACCTGCACGAGGATGAGGCGCGCGAGCGGGATCTGCCCTCGGCGACCCTCTGGTACCCTGCAAGATCGCGAGAATCGCAGAGATTAGGATTTAGCAGAGAGGTGTCAATGAGGGGAGTTGGAACTGAGGGTTTGGGGGTTTAGGCGCCGGGTGTTTACGGGGAGTCGACGACCCATGCGGTAGGAGAAATCGGAGCCGTCCGTGCCCGACGGCCGGCCGGAGGCGCCGCGCCGCTGTGTCGCCATTACTGACGGTGACGAGGTTGCCTTCGTCGGGGGAAGAGAAACGAGTTGGGCTGAAGGCGCCTGTTACCCTTGTCGTCTCCGAGTCAGCACCTCATCAGAACAAAAAATACGCCTCCTTGACTGCGAATACGGAACTGAGAAAATCAGCAGAGGCACACAGCGCAGCCTCGCCGCCCTCGCACACCACCAGTGAGACGACCAACCCCTGAGCTCCGACGATGGAGGAAACCGCCGGCCGCCGCGGCTTCTCCGGCGCCTAATGCCGCCACGCCCGCACTATCCGATCCGCGGCGGGAGCCGCTGCCGACGGCGAAGCCTCCGCTGATCATACCGCCGTCGCCGACGACGAGCACGACTCCAAGGAGGTCGTCCTGCGCAGGTACTTCTCCAGGAGTGGGAGCTCGTATCAGCCATCCTCCACCGCATCGTCGCCGCCGGCGGCGTCGCCGACCCTGGTGACGTTCACAGGATCCGCTCTATCGTAAGCACTCCTCTCCTCTACCTGTGTAGCCGTGTCCAATGCTACCTGTCGCAGTGGTCTCTGAACCTTAGATCTCTGAGAGAAAAGCGTGCTGCTCTGAGAGCAACTTTAGCTTTTGTTTGGTTAATAATTGGTCAAGGGAGACAATAATCTGCTTCAGCGTCTGCTGCTAAATGTACATGAGCGGAATTCGATGGGATCATGTCGAATTTCAAGCAGCCTTACCAACAAACCCCAATTTTTAATTGTTTGGTAGAACAATAGGTGAGTTAGTCTATGAGGCAATTTAAGCTCTTTGGTTGAGCTTATCTGCGAATGTGCATGTTATTTCTAATATAGGATGAGAGCAAAAGCTGAAGAGAAAGCTGAGCTGGGATACAAATGATTCTCACAGTAATCAATCCTAGCTCCTAGAATGCTGTGTTATTTAGTAATTATGTTCTGCTTTTCCTGGTAATATGCGGATCTGGCCTCTGGTGGGAGCTATGACTTAAGATTTATTACTACCTCTGATGTAAATGTGGAAACTGTAAGCATTAGGAAAACAGTAACTAATATGTGCTTAACACTCAGACATCATATTCCCCACTTGAAGAGTAGATAGTTATAGTTCACTTTCTTTGGTTCATAAATGAACGGTATGACTGGACATCAAGACGGTATGGGTCTCAAAGCGCAACTTTGGCCACTACATTCTATTATAATATTATATTTGTAAAACGAAGTAAGTTGTACTGTTAGTGTTATGAAAATCTGCAAAATATCTTTTTCATATTTCCAATCTCGATATTTGCAGAGCATCAATCTTTGAACTAACTTTATGCCGAAACTATCACACTTAGAGCTCGTTTTGATGAAATTTTATCTTTCCTGTTGAAAAATAGATGGACAAATATCAAGAAGAGGGTCAACTACTAGAGCCATACCTGGAGAACATCGTCTCACCACTTATGTCATTGGTTCGATCGAAGACAATGGAACTTGGTGCTAGCACGGATGAGCTCCTTGACATTATCAAGCCTCTGTGTATCATTATCTATACCCTGGTCACAGTGTGTAGGTACAAGAGTGTCATTAAATTCTTTCCTCATCAGGTTTCAGATCTAGAACTTGCGGTTGCTCTCCTCGAGAAGTGTCATACAATGAGTCGGCAACTGCTCTTAGGCAAGAGAGCACAGGAGAAATGGGAGACTAAATGTGTTATTCTATTGTGGCTTTATATACTGGTCCTGATCCCATTTGACATCTCCACAGTGGATACAAGCATTGCTACTGCTGATAGCGTGGATGGGGCCGAGGGTCGTTCCACTTGTGACAAGGATATTGGACATCTGTAAGGATTATCTCTCCAGTTCTGGTCCAATGAGAAGGATGTCAGGATTATTGCTTGCAAGGCTCTTGACTCGACCAGACATGACAAAGGCTTTCAGCAGGTGATTCTTACAATTTTTTTGTACAACTCCCATGCATTTATGTTTTGCAGATGTAGTGACTCTGTACCTTCAAAGGTATCCTATCGCTGAAGGGTTACCATTACACTAGTGGTTCACTAAAATAAAGATTTATTCAAACTATTGAACATCAGTGACAACTACTACTACTCACATTTCATTATGTTGTTATCCTACAATATATTGGTCAATGGTTTGAGTTGTCTGCTTCTCATTGGTTTTCAGTTTTATGGAATGGGCACACAAGATGTTACTATCTGTCACAGATGACTTTATTGATCAATTTAGATCCATCGGTATAGTTGAAGCTTTAGCGTCCATATTTAAGGTTTGTCTGTGTCTTATTTTACTTCTTAAAAGCAGTATTCTACACATTCAGTGAATATATCTTTGATTTTGGGCTTAAGTTGTTCTCCTCTCTTTTTTCCTCTCTTAATGGAAGCCTTTGTACACGAATGATTCTTTTTTGTGGTCCTCAACAGGGATGAATGTGTGCACTTGCTTTCGCATATTCCATATTGTCAATTAATGTTAATATCTTACGTTTGGTCCCTATTGCTGCAGATTGGTAACCGTAGAGCATTGGTATGAATCTGTTTCTGGTAACTTGGAATGATTGTTCAGTTGTGATGAAAACTAATGTCTCAGCCAGGAGTCACTTCTTAGAAAATTCCTGGTGAAACTGGCCCAGCGAATTTGTCTCATTAGCTTGCCTCCACGTTCACCATCATGGCGGTATAAGGTTTAAATCTCTTACCGTTGTTATAAACCGCATCCATTCACAATCACAACTTGTTAATATTTTGGATGTGTTGAAATGTGTCAGAAGTAAATTTTGGGCTAATATTTATGTTTTTTTTCCTGGCATCGAATGCTTCGACTTGTTAATATTTTGGATGCCTTTCAATACGCAATGTAGATGCGTTGAATTTCATGGATATGCTGGATTCTATATTGGAGAATACAATGCTCTCACTATTTGAATCTTGCTAGAATCTAAACTATATCAAGAAATTGTCTTAAAGCATTGGCATAAACATGTAAGGTATCAGCTAGGCGGTAGTTATCTGCATTGAAAGCACATTGTGAACTTATCGTTGCACCACCCTGGTGCGTTAGATGGTCATGCCAGTTTCCAAGAATGACTGATAAACTACAGAGTACTCAGAATTTGTGTCATGTTTTACATCTTTATTTTAACCTCATGCAGTCAATCAGCAGTTCACTGGGTGCAAACCTTTCAAGTTCTACTGCTGGAGAAGTGTATTCAAGTGGATCAATCGAACAAGCTAATATTGATCAAATAGACACGTGTTCTTTGGAAGAAGATATGGATGTTCCAGAAATTGTAGAAGAGATTATTGACTTGCTGTTGACTGGTCTGAGGGATTCAGTACGTTCTCAACCTTATATTAAGCTGTAAAGTTTTAATGTTATTCTCTGGAACGTGATAGTAATTTACCCCATTGTTAATATCTTCTACAGTACTCCATCCGTTTCGAAATGTAGGTCGTTTTAGCTTTTCTAGGGACATAGATTTTGCTATATATCTAGACATAACCCTATATTTAGGTGCATATCGAAGAGTATGTATCAAGAAAAGCTAAAACGACTTACATTTTGGAATGGAAGAAGTGCAGGGCAAGCCTACTGTTATTGTTAGTATTTTCCCTCTTTGCTTGCTGGTGAATTCTTTTATCCCATAAGTACGTTCACCTGCAGCCTACCTCCTCATTTCATATCTTATAAATACATAGCATTGTCCATATTGTCTTGTATGTTGGAGCAAAAAAATGCTGCACAGCCTTTTCTTGTTTGAGTCTATAGAATATAATTGAACTCTTAACTCCATTAACAGAACTTTGTTTGATTTGTTAGAGAGATTGGTGTTTTTTTTTTCTGTGGAGATTCCTGTATCCTACTCCCAACCCCTTGGGTAACAAATACTTGACGCTTTGATCAAAATGCGGTCAAACCTTTTAAACTTTAACTGTGAGTAGTTTTCAAACTATTTATTTTAAAAAATAAAATCTTATGAGTAGATTTGTCTTCAATACACTTTCATAACCTTTTTCTTCTCGAGAATAAGCAGGAGGGATGTGTATCTTTGGTATTAAATAGAAGGAACTGACCAAGTACAGATGCAGTTTCCCTGAAGGGAAAACTCAATCAGCACTCCCACTTACATAACAAAAGAAAAAGAAAACTTTCATAACTGTATACTTATTATATCTATATTCTAGTATGAAAGAATATTGGTCAAACAGCGTCAACTGTTTATGACCGAAGGTAGTACTATGATCTGTGAAGTGGCTCATAAACACAGGAAACAGGGACAAAGGCTTCCTCGACCTGGGAATATCGTCCCCATCCCAGGAACGCGGGAATGTTTCGTCTCCACCTTGTAAAAACCCCTCGCGAGTAGCATATTGAACCCATCGGCCCGGGAACTTTGTGACTGAACTGGATTGCTTTAAACAAGCAACAAAACGGCCTGTTCTAAGGACAGATGCTGCAGCAGTGGTCGTATCTGAAATGGATAATCCTAATTGTGTGAGTATATGAGAAACTATGTACACAGCTGTGGTCACGATTCACTATGTGCTTTCTGAGGAGGACAGTAGGGAGGCTGCTCTACGTACTTGCCATTATGATTCTTTGCACGTTAAAATGCCAAACTCATATTGAGATATTTAAATGCAAGTAGAATTGTTATCCCAGATGAAGTTGCACTGAGAGAATACTTTTGTGAATTATTCGTCTTTTCCATTTATCCTCAAGTGCGGCTGTTTCTTCAAATTAGTCAAATGTTTGTTGATTTTCTCTCAGGATACAATAGTACGGTGGTCTGCTGCCAAAGGAATTGGTAGGATAACTGCACGTTTAACACCTGCGTTGTCAGAGGAAGTTATATCGTCAATCTTGCAACTTTTTTCTCCTGGGGAGGTCTGTATATAGAAATATACCAGTTTATCCTAAGCTTGGCAAACTACTAGTGATGTAATAACTTATGCCTTTTGGATTCTGCAGGGTGATGGTTCCTGGCATGGAGGCTGTTTGGCCTTGGCTGAACTTGCTCGGAGAGGGTTATTGCTGCCTTCTAGCTTTCCTGATGTTATTCCTGTTATAATAAAGGTGCATAAGTACAACAATACTAAATTATGCCATTTCCTTTACTTCTTTTTTTGCAAATTTCAAGATAATTAAGTATTGATACATATGTTTAGTGTTAGTTCGGTAAGATAATCTTACTGACTCAATTGATTTCATGACGTACATTTGCAGGCTTTACACTATGATGTACGAAGGGGCCCACATAGCATTGGGTCACATGTAAGAGATGCGGCGGCATATGTTTGTTGGGCATTTGGTCGAGCCTATACTAATTATGATATGAAGGCTGTCCTGGAACAACTTGCTCCCCACCTTCTAACAGTTGCTTGTTATGATCGAGAGGCAAGCTACATTTGTTGCTTCCAAATGTTTTGTGCCTCTGATCCCATTGTATTTTGACTACAGGATCTTAGGTCTTATCTTACCAAACCGTGTTGTCTATGTGATGGTAGGTTAATTGTAGAAGAGCTGCTTCTGCTGCCTTTCAAGAGAATGTTGGAAGACAGGGAACTTTCCCACATGGCATTGATATTGTGAATACAACAGACTACTTTGCACTGGCTTCCCGATCAAACTCTTATCTGAATGTTGCTGTTTCTGTTGCTCAGTACAAGGAATATCTTTATCCCTTTGCAGATGAGCTACTTTGCAACAAAATAACTCACTGGGTACTGTAGCTCTCTGCAATAAATTATTATGGTTTGAGTGAGATTGCACTTTTGTTGTTGTCAATCTCCACACTTTTTTTTGCATGTGCTGCAATTTCTATTAGTTTCTTGAGTCTCAACTTCTGCACTCCTTACCTGGATGGCTTGAACTGGTGGCTGGTTTGGGAAACTAATGTTAAAATCATTTACAATGCAAATGCCCTGTAGTGCTATTTACTTTTTTATATTATTATCACAGAAAGTACACTATTGTTTTTTCTTTTTTCCCTGAATATGCAGGAGGAGTTTTAGAAGTTAGATCACAAGATAAAGCAAGTTTTTTTTTATTGTGCAATGCTTCAATATCCTAATTGTAGTTTTCTATGTAGTGCTGTTTTCATGATACTTAATCTCTTGGTTGTTTTTCATAAATTTTATGGAGGACATGAACTTTTGCTATATTTCAATACATCATTGACGCTGACTTTTCTTTCTTTCTAGGAGAAAAGCTTGAGAGAGTTGGCTGCGCAGGCCCTTTCTTTGCTTGTACAATATGATATGGATTACTTCGGTGGACATGCCCTTGAGAAGTTAGTTCCCTATACTCTATCGTCCAGACTTGTGTACTCGCCATGGATCCACTTTAGCTGCTGGCGAGGTTGCTTTAAGGTTGTACCAACTTGGTTTTACCTTTTCCACAGGTAAAGTGATGGAATTGTCATGTAGATTATGTCTGGCACTTTCGTGATACTTATCATTTTTATGTTCTAAGGTGTTTACCTTAAAAGTGACCTTCCATCTGTATCTTTATTTTTTAGACATGCAGAAAGCTCTGTCAGGTATTGTTCCAGCAATAGAGAAGGCACGCCTTTATCGAGGCAAAGGAGGAGAGATCATGCGCTCCGCTGTTTCCCGATTCATTTCATGTATTTCTATAGCTGGAATATCCATGAATGAGAAGATAAAGAAAAGTTTATTAGAACACTTAATGAGAATTTGAGGCATCCCAATTCTCAAATACAGGTGAAGTTTCTTCTTTCATGATGTACATTCACTCAGAGTGATCACCCAGTACTACCATCTTACTAGTTGGTCCCGCTATTTGATATGTAACCAATCCATTTTTTGTTTGTACAACTGTGCTTTCCAGAGATACTGTACAATCACAGCACTAGGTCATGAGCCATCTATGTTTGTAGACTGAGTGTTTTCTCTTTTCACTTTGTCCAGTGTGCTGCTGTTGATGCATTAAAGCATTTTATTCCAACATATCTGGTATCTTCTGGTGAAAAGACTGCCAATGATGTCATTTCAAAATATGTGGCACTTCTGGATGACCCAAATGTGGCTGCAAGGCGAGGGGCCGCACTGGCCCTTGGAATATTGCCATACAAAATTCTTGATTTTGAAATGGATGCCTGTCATGAGTAAGCTTTGTAGCTCATGCACAATTGAGGTAATGTAGTTACCTATTGACATTTCAGTAGTAAAAGCTAAAAAGAGAGAATAATCTGTTCTTTAACTCTGGAGCTAAAACTTTTGTGTGATCCGGTTTGTAGGATAAACCTGATGACCCTGATGCTGAAGCACGTGTGAACTCTGTTAGAGGGCTAATTTCGGTTTGCGAAACACTGACATCATCTTTTGATCAAAGCTCAAATAGTAAAGATCTTTGTATGCTTACATAAAAGATAATGTCATGCGAGCTTTATTCAGAGCACTCGATGATTATGCTGTGGACAACAGAGGAGATGTGGGTTCTTGGGTACGTGAAGCAGCAATGGATGCACTAGAAAGGTGCTCGTTGATCCTCTGCAGGAGAGATATTGTTTTATTGAGACCAGCACCAGCTTCTGGCCATGAGTCTGAACGGAGTGAAAGGGAAGTAAATGCAAGTAGTACCGCATATCGGCTATTTGATTCTGGAATTGCACAGGATCTGGTTTCAGGTATTGCAAAACAAGCAGTCGAGAAAATAGATAAGATGAGAGAAATAGCTATCAAGACACTGCAGAAAATTCTGTACCATCAGGAACACCTCATCCCATTTATACCTCACAGGGAACTGCTGGAAGAAATTATTCCTAAGGGCATGGATTTGGAGTGGGCAGTAAGTGATTGTGAAAACTCATGGGGGAAATCATAATTAGTTTTGGCATGGTTATTATAACTTGTGAGAATTACCTGTCCTGACTTTAATTTGATTTAATGCTCAGTATCTCACCATATTAATTGTATTGCTCTAAAATTAGTCATGTTGGTAGTAAAGTGGTGGGGGGTTTAGATCTACAGGAATGGAATTTTACTCATAATTATATTTCTTGAATAGATGATGTTTTCTATGATATAGTTGCTTAATAGTGTACACATTGATTATTCTGTCACCAACTTGTGCATGATATTTCACTTAGCGCACAGGAGGGGTGTATGTTTGTGTTGAGGTAGTTTTGTGTGTTGGTGTGCTTGTTGTGGGTTTCTGTGAGCCTATGTTGGGCTCTTCTTATCCTATTAATACACTGATGATACACAGTTCTCCTGCGTGTTCAAGAAAAAAATATTTCACTTATGGGTGGTATTGTTGTTGGACATTTAACTGACAGAAAAATGGCCTTATTAGGTTCCTACAGTATCATATCCACGATTGGTGAAGCTTCTTCAGGTCAGCTGCTATAGCAAATCGGTGCTCTCAGGGCTTGTGATTTCTACTGGTGGATTGCAGGAGTCTTTGAAAAAAGCTTCAACATCAGCTTTAGTAGGGGTATCTTGAGGATTCAGATATAAATACATATTATGAAGGGAAAAGTAGAGAGTATCGTTTGAGTTGTGACATGCTATGGGTTCTACAGCATTACCAGAAGTGTGATCGTGTGATTACTCCCACATTGAAGGTGATGCAGGTTTATTCACATTGTCTTATGACATCATATTATGTGCCTAGATCTTTCATATGTCGCACGTAAAAATCTGTATTGTTAATTAATAGTTGTTTGCATTGGGCTTTGAATGGTTTTTCATTTTTCTTTTGTTTATCTAATTGATGGTCTCAATCAGTAGCAATAGATGTACTTCTACATCCAAACTCATGTCTACTCGCTGTAACATTGTTACAACTGGTGCTGTTTATTTATTTTTGGTTTCATGATTTAAGTAGTAAAGTTTACATGATTATGCATTCCTGTTTTCCACATTGTGGTGTTTTCTTTTAAATTTTTTGAGGATTTAACAAGGGCCTTGTATTTGCAGACTATTGAGGCTCTCTTCAGTAAAAAGGTTTTCTTGAACAGGGAGGTGAGCTTTCTTGCACTGGCATGTGTCCAGTGGCAAATATACAAAGATGATTTTTTTTATGGCCACGAAGGAACTTAAAAAATAGGACATTATCATCTGATCACATCAAACGATTAATTGGACCATCATTGTCAGTATAATTCTGCAACATAAAACCTCATAGAGTAGGAAATAACTTTCAAAAACCGCACTTCACTGTATGGGGGAATAATACCATATCTAGAAACTTAGTAATCTCATGTTGTTCAGATGTTTTTGCTGCTGAAAGAACACTTTGTTCGTTTTCTTAGTTACATTTTCTTAGGTTTTTATATATCTTTCTGGTTTTTTTTTTTAACATTCAACAGGGGTATAGTGAGTTCTACAGGGGACTTGTTGATTCAGTCGGCTCTGAGCTGAAGGGATCCAAAGATTTCACAAAGTTATGTGCAGGCCTCTCAATCCTTGGATACATTTCTTCACAATCGGATGGAACTTGCACTAAGGCATTCTCTCAACTTCTCACATTCCTAGGCCACAGATACCCGAAGGTAACATTTAGCATTTCTTGCCTGAAAAACACAACTCCATTCACCACCAAGGCACCAATCAGTTGAGCTCTAATACTGGCAATTTGACAGATCCGGAAGGCTGCAGCAGACCAGGTGTATCTTGTGCTGCTGCAAAATGATGGTCTTATTCCGCCAGATAATATGGATAAAGCCCAGGAATTACTGGCAGAGACATGCTGGGAAGGAGATATTGAGGAAGCAAGGCGCCACAGGTCAGAAATCAACGATATGGCTGGTTTCAGGGTCTCCACTTCACTGAAATCTGAAAAAGAAACAAGGAGAACTGTCGATGCTCGAAGCACTGTTTCAACTGACGAAAATAAATCTTATTCATCATTGGTCGATTTCAGTGGATATTAAGCGGTTGTAACCTATATTTGTTTCCTAGAGCCACAAACATTGTACTGGTTACAAAATTTTGCTTACGAGTGGAAGTGCTTGATCATGAAGAGGTTGCACGTTATAATTCAGCCATGCCTGAAATGTCATGCGATTGCATGACCAGTGTAGCTAAAAGGGGGCTATGTTATGCTTCGTATGCGATCGAATGCCAGGGTTTTTGAAAAGGGGCTACGTTATGGAAGATACCAAAGAGATGTGTAGACAACTGATTACGGGCAGCTTTTTAAGACTCATGCATAGGCATAGCATCAGGAATTTTGTATGCTCTTTAGAGCAACTGGTGGTCAAGAGGCCCGTCCATTATCACTCAAAATCAACATACTTATATTGATATAGAAAATAATGTTTCAAACATATCATGTGCTATTTGGATGGCAGAAGCATGTTGGTAATACAAGTAAATTTGTGCCTCATTTAACTCAAACAAATTGATTCAACAATCCACTCCCGGAAACAATTCAGTTCAGCAGGACAGTTTCAACAGTAGCATATCTATAAAGTTGGAAAATTTTGAAATTTCTTGGTGGTGACTGACTGATAAGAGAAATAACAAAATTCATGCAGTTCCAATGTATCAGTATCACTTGCTTGTTGCTGCTGATGGCTAGAGTACCCGTATCATAGCTTCAACCATGGAAAGACGTCCGGTGATGTGGGTAACCGTGCTGTCAAAACCTCACATCCTGTCTCTGTCACCTGGAGAGCACCAAACAAACAGGAAGATTTCACATATACCATTACACAGCATTAAGATAAAAACAGAGCTTTCTTCCACGATAAATTGTACACAAAACTGGCAGGGTAACAATCAGAAAGAAGCAAGCTGGACGGATAAAAACTAAAGCTCAAATTACTAGTCCCTGTAGGAATAAATAGCATTAAAGGATGTTTGTTCTTTCTAGTCTATCAAAATTGGGTGCATGAAAACATATTCCAATTAAACAAATGGATTTATCTCAAAGGAACAAGACAAAAACTCAAAAGGAAAAGGTATTTAACTCACCAAAAGTGTATGTTCAAATTGAGCACTCCGTTTGCCATCTGCAGTCACCGCAGTCCATTCATCAGGCCACAGCCGATCATTCCAAACTCCTGCAGAATACGGAAATATTTACTATAATGCTGCGCTCAGGTATTTGGGTAAAAATAACATGAAAACTTTTGCAATTTCCCGGAGGTATACAATAGTACACTTGCCTGCATTGATCATTGGCTCAATTGTAAACGTCTGGCCAGCTTTCATGATGCCAACAGCTTTGTTTTCCTACATAAACAATGTAGGCATACCTTGAGTCTAATAGAATCGCGTACCCTTCGGGCATAGCTTGTACAGTAGTGAACATTTATCGCGCTATATAAGAAGAAAATGGGAATAAGGCTAGCTGCAAGATAAATACTTGAATAATGAGGGATGTTTGGGGCACAGTGGAACAATTCTCCAATTCCATGGCCACAATATGATTTAACCTGAAAGAAAGATAATCGCAAGAGCATAGGTACAAACATACAATGGAGATAACAATGAAAAATGTCAGTTTGAGTTGATACTGACCACAGATAAACCTGACATCGATGCATGCCTATTTATGACTTCTCCAACCTCTCGAAACCTAACCCCAGGTTTAACTGTTCATAAATAAGTTCAAATATCACAAGCCCAGTACAGGTATGATCTGATGGCGTTATAAATGTATAGGGAACTGCAAACAAAAGGAATTCCTTTTGTTTCTTTTTGAAATATATGCATATATAATAAAACAAGTTCAAAATTACAAATAATGTCACCTATAGCAATAGCTTTCTCCAAGCACTCATAGGTACAACGGACAAGCTGTTTGGAAGCTTCATCAACATTACCCACAAAATATGTCTCGTTCAAATCACCTGTAGTTGAGATAGATGCTAATAAAAAAATAGATATAACATATATAAACAGTTAGGTGTCATATAAAACAAAAGAGACTTCACCATGAACGCCTTTATAGTATACAGTTACATCAACATTTACAATGTCACCATCCTCAAGTTTCCTGTTAGTAAGGGGGAAAACAGATATAATTATAGAAACCAATGGCAATCAAATATACAGACTTGGACCATTAGTTACCTATAGTGAAATTATTTTAATTTGCTCAATATGAAAACAGAATGTTAGAATATGGCATTTGCACATCTAAAATCCACTGAGTCTAACGAGCCAAGAACCCACTTGTAGGACATATTAAAAGGGTTCACTTATCAGACGTTTAAAGTTGTTGACTTTTTGCCGTGGGATTTAATTGCAAAATTAGATGTGTCTATGCAATATCTTAGGACAACATACTCGCCACACAACAGATACAGACCCTGTCCAGCCCGTTTTCGAAGCAAAGCTAGAGTATGCAAATTATCCAATAACTAAATAGTAAATATACAAAATTATCCAATCAATTAAACATACGAAATTATCCAATCAATTAAATACACAAAGATAAATAATCTCAATACATACTCCATCAGTTTTACAATACTTATTTTTTAGCTTCTACCATTTTCAAAATACTTGTTTTACAATTCCAAGGTAACGTTGACCCATGTTTTCCAATCCTGACCCTACTTAATAAATGCACACTTCTACAGTGAGTTTGTACATTCAAAATCACAAATTGACACCTTAGAGTGGATTAGCTAAGGACAGGATGGCTATGTCATTCATTCATTGCCCTCCATTATTGTGCCTATGGCTAAAACTAAAACCATGTATAGTGAAACAGAGGGAGTACAAGTCAAAAGTAGTTAAAGAAACAAACTAAACTAACAAAGGCATGAAAGAGGTCATTGTCACTATGTAAATGAAATCACAACATAGTGTGTATTCGATAGGACCTTGCATCTGGAATTCCATGGCAAATAACTTCATTGATGGACCTGAACAGGAGACACAATGTGAGCAATACCACTGTATAGTCTCCTAGTCATGATGATGTGAATTATTAAAACAAAGACAACCTACGTGCAACATGACTTTGGGAAGAAATGGTAATTCAACGGCGATGGGTATCCACCTGAGGATCAAGATACAAGTTATTATCTACTGAGAGAATAGATAACCATGATTACTACGCACAAAGTACTAAAAAATAATTGTAGTAGTTTACAAGATATTCGCCATTCAATCATCTGGTGTTCGATTGTTGTATTTAAATTCTTAAAGGATGTTAATCTGACCTCTAGCAATTGTCTCCTCATGGACAACTCTATCAATTTCATCTGTTGTAATCCCTGGTTTTATTACACGAGCAGCTGCATCCAAAACCTCTCTTGCGATCTAACAATGACAGGACAAAGCAGAAACGGTCAGCGAAGTGGCATTACCATAATACCATATGTCAGCACTGATTTATATGTTCTGGGAACTTACTCGACATGTTTCTCTCATTCTTTCTATTTGCTCGGGGGTCTTAATCTACAAGACAGCAGACACCATCAGATATTTGTTTGTGGCAAATATGTAATATTCACAAATCTATGAAGCAATTTACCTCTACTCTTTTCTGCAAATCACTATCTGGTTCAATTTTGGGAATTCCCTGCAAAAGTATTATAATGTGAGGATCATTTTATAAGGTACACAGTTTAGACATAATGTCCTGTTTTTCCTGTCTAAAAAGATATATCAGTTCAATTGGTAATAATAACACTGCATATCGACAGTGGAGGAAAATGCAATTAAATTAACAAGGACTTACATCAAGTGCCCAATCAGGCTTCTCAATTTCATCGGGCACCACACGCATCTTTGATATTGGATATGGTCTCAATGGACTACAAGACATCACAATTCAATGAAATGTGAGAAAGGTATCATCAAGTAGTCATTAAGTTCTATCCCAGCATATTAGTAAAGAATAACAATAGATTTAGGTTGAAAAAAAAAACCTCTGTTCCTATTTTGTCAACCGGGATCTATGGTAGCTTTCTTGTCTGATCAGAAGCAAATCTAGTGAGCTTAGATGGGGTGAGCTGGTGAGGTATCTATCCAACTAAATAGGAAACACGTGTTGTTCAAACGCCATGCATACAGTCAGGTTTTTACTGAAACCTAATTGACCTCTCACTTGTGAAGTTATTATAGAGAACTTGCTGCATGCATACATTGGAGTATAGCTGAGTGGGAAAGCCAACTGAAACTATCCCAGATATTCTCTACTGTCCACATATGGTGGACACGCTATCGACAGCTAGCCTTTCCATTCATACCATATATATATAAAGCTGGGGGGGGGGGGGGTGATATAACTAGCTAGCTCATTTGTCGCTTTTGAATATTTTGTGCGGTGATAGAAAATTCTTCTAAAACATGCATGAAGTTTCCAGAATTTAATTACTAACGTTTCATCCAGTTGCAAATAAATAAAACTTCGAATATCTGTTAGTTCATTGGCAATTTTTAAAAACCTGCCCTGCAACTACGTAGATAAATGGGGTGCTCGATATGATAAACAACAGAGCCAGCAAAGAAAATGCAAATAGTATGGTAATAGTATTTCACCCTGTCCAATCAAAACGAGGAAGCTGCAACGAACGTGCCCGCCCTTTTTTCAAACAATATTTCCAACCCTCTGGAGACTGTTGCGACGCGGGCTTCGGGTGAACAGATTTATGAGAGCTCCATGCTGCCTTAAAACAATCCTGAGTGCTGCAAATGATTTGTAAACACAACAGAGTTCATTGCCTTCCTCTAGTTTAATTACTACAAACAAAGCATGGTTCTACCCTGAACTAGTATCCTGGTACTTCCAATTAGACTTAAATATCAAAGCATGTGTTTCTTTTAAGAAAATCAAAAGAACAAGGATCTAAAATACATCACCCTTACCTGAAAATTGTGCCTAAATAAAACGTTTTATAGAACTAAATTCATTCGACTGGTGACAAAGTTTGTATATAACGCCATAACTTACCAACACTTGCACATCTGACAGGTGCTATTTTTTGCAAGGTAGCTCAGAAATAATAGTGAATTCAAAGGCTCCGGTATAAATTTTAACTTATAATTCAAGCATTGCTAAAGCTACCAGGTAAACTGATGTCGCATGAGAAATGGACATAGAAAAGGAGGTTCGCACTGACCAGAAAGCAGCACCCTCACGCGGCAGCTTCAGTTCCGCGCACTTGGGGCATCTGAAAGTACAAACACAGGATAAGCAAGAAGTTGGACAAAGTAAAAATACATATCGCACACTTCTTTCCATGGTAGGAACCATAATCAAGGTTGTTAGGATCGGGATACTGACAACAACCTTGACCATAATAGTGCTTTTTTATGATTATTACTGTATAACGCAAGCTAGAGACCCCATTTATATAACTTGCTAAATAGCTTCACAACAAAGTTGCCAAGAGAATCAACTTTTATTATTAGATGGAGAATCCTATGGCGCCAAGGCAAAGTGAAGCAGGAAGCCAGGAATCAAAACGACTAAACGAGAACTCGCAGCAGATAACAAACCCGCAGGCACAGAAAGTAGTATGTTCAAAAAGGGAAAGAGAGCCTACTGCAGTACGGCCGGCTTGCCGCAGCGAGCGCAGGCGAGGGATGACTCCGAGGCTCCCTTCTCCATCCTCCCCAGCTGCCTGCGCCACCCACAACGATTGGATCAGACGGATCGGTTGAGGGATGAGCCCAAGCGGGGAGAGCGCGAGAGCAGAGGACAGGCGCCGACGACGCCTCACTCACCTGCGGCGGCGGAAGCTAGGGTTCAGGCGGCGCGGCGGGCACGAGGGGGGAAGGGAGGCGGACGATTCAGCCTAGGGGGAGAGAGGACGGACAGGGAACGGGGCTGGGGGTTTTCTAGGGGCGTGACGCGTGAGCGTGACGGCGGTGAGCACGGTCTCTCTGGGGCTCGTTGGTGTCCAAATGTTGCCCAACCAAAACGAAGGTAAGATTTTTTGGCATTAAACCAATCGATAGCTAAAATTTTGGCTGTTCTATTTTGGCACACAACCAATTCTTTCAATGAAAATGTTACTAAAGTTTTGGTAGAAATGCCCATATTTTAGTACGCCTATGTTTTGGTAGGGTCAATTTTGGCCCTCAACCAAGCAGCCCCTCTCTTCTCTCAGTCTCTGGCAGTCTAGCCGCGTGGTTTGAAATTTTTTTTTTCTTGTCGTGGTTTTGCATTCGTGCTGGGCCGATCGGGGAGTGAGGCCGCCCAGCTTATGGCTTTTTTTTTAGGTTAGCTTATGGCTTTTCTTGTTTATTGGGATAAGTTTGCGTACATGTTGAGCGTCTACGGCGATGTTTGTTGGGCTTGTGCTTGGAGCTGTTACAGTTGTTTCAGTTGCTGCCCCACACACGGCTGCCCCGCCTAATGCTTGTTGCAGCAGCAGCCAGCCGCAACCGGCCGGCTGAAATGAGCAGCCAAACAACACCTCCGTTGTACTATGTAATCTAAAAAAAACTTTGTTAGAATTTTGTGGCACAGGCAGTTGTCAATGGTTACGATACAATGGGAGAGCAAGTCACTGTATATATACTACACCACCTTACTGTATGCGTTACAATTAAACAATGAATAGTTTTGACCATGTATAAATAATTTATTAAATATTATATTAGTTTATAAAAAAAATAAAGCATGTATCAAGCAAGGAGCAACTTGGGTGGGTTGAGAAAGTAAGGTTAAGCATTCGGTTATAACCGGACGAACCGACCGGTTCCTCTGTTTCCAAAGACGTTTGGTTCTTGAAAAATAGGTACCGATAAGCTCTTCCCAAGATTAAGAACCAAGGAAATTCGGCTTCCTTTACTTCACTACAGTCCAGTTATAACAGATAGAACCGAAACTCACTCCAATGTCGTTCTGCTCACCAACCAGGTGCCGGTGTCCTTGTGCTGCCTTCAGAGTTGCCGCCACCTGTGGGAGTCCATACCGGTTTTTGGGAGTCTTGAGGCAGAAGTGACGTATTTTGAATAGCATGTCAAGTTTAACACCTCGTACTTAAAAGCATATAATCATGACTTGTTGTGCCCAAGCAAAAATTTATCTGTGATATAGATTTGCACGATAAGGTGTTTGAGAGATGTGATGTTGACCGGTACTTGGTACCATCTACGAGTGGCAGCGTCCAAACACTAAGAGATGAGAGTGCAGACGCGGAGAGTGAGGATAACATGAATACCATTCGAATACAATTGCTAATGATTTGGTCAATGTACGACGAGGATAGATATGTTAAGATATATCATAACTGTATCGGCCCTTTAGCTCGCGTAATTACTATTATTGTATTTATGTGGACATACCAATAAAAAAAACTTAGAAAATTTAATGTTTTCTTAAAAAAAATATTTACATGCGAAATAGCGAAGAATTTACGTGTGCCCTTATATTTACTTAGAGCAACTCCAACAGACTAGCAAGCAAATTAAGCTAATAAGAAGGTTTGTAAAAAGATAAAAAGACTCCCAAACAGTGAGGAAACCAACAGTCTCTCTAAATCTCTTGTCTGTCTTAATTCAAATCACCTCTACGTCAGCCGTACGTCGTGCCCGTCCCCTTCCTCCTCCTCGGCGTCCGGCGAGGCCATGAGCCGCGCGTGCGTCCATTGCCACCTGTCATTCCTCCCCATGCCACCGCCTGGCTGTTCGGGTCCACGCCACCAGTTTCGTCGTGGCCGCCGGCTCCTGCACGTCGCCGCAGGACTGCTCCTGTGCTGCGCTGCGGGAGCTCCTCGCGCGTGAACTGTGATGCGTGAACCATGAAGGCATGAAGCTATTTGCGCCGCACGTGGCCTAGGTGAGCTTGTCTAATTTCTTCATCGAGCTTCCTAGTGCTTCAATTTTACATTGGAATTTCTCCGGTCTAATCCAATTTTAACGTAAACAATGTGAATTTCTTTGCAATTTCTCCTATCTCCATCGGCAGCATACTGCTTCACATTGATGTGTCCGTCCGTCCCAACCAGTTGAAGCACAGAGCAGCAACAGCCCATGGAGGCCAGTCGATCCTCGAGACACGCACACGAACCTCGGTCTCGACCCTTGCTGTCGCACGCCACGCGCCTGCGTGCCTCCGTCGACCCACCTGTGTGGCTGTGTGCCGCCGTAGATGGCCTTTGTATGCTGTTGCATGCGGGATCCTGTGTGCAGCTCCTACGCGCCGACTGGCGGGAGGCAGCGCGTGCCGCCACACGCCTCGTGCTTGCGCTCGCCACCGGTGAAGTAGGAAGGGCGCGGCGATGGGAGGGTGGGGGCGCAGGGGCGATGACGGGCGCGAGGCTACGACAATGGGAAAGTGGGCGTGACGGCAGGGACGACGCAGTGCAAGCGCGTGCGGGTGGGAGAGTGGGCCCGGAGACCAGATGCCGAACCGGAGCCAATAGACAAATAAAGCTAACGAGGAACACGATATACCTAACCAGATAATAAGAGGGTGATATGAAGAAGCTGTTGGATACTGATTTTAAGAGAGGTTATTTTATTTTACCTATTTAAGAGAGGTTATTTTATTTTAAGAGAGGGTGATATGAAGAGGCTTTTGAGAAGGTTGAAGTTGTGTAGCCAGAATTGAATTGCTTTATGTTAATCTGCATAGAGTGGGAATGCTTAATGAGCATGGAGTAGGTAGGGGTACAGGTCTTGACACTTGTGCGGTTGTGCCTGGTTGGCCGAGATTGCTTCAGTGGAAACGAATATTCACATGTTTCCACTTGAGAAGGCGTCTTTGCACTTTATTCAAACAACTACCTTGGTAATCTTGGGTTCTTTTATAAATTCTGAATGAAAATGTTGCACTTTGTGGTGTTGCATCAACTAGGTAACCTGTCCCTGTAACTTATCTGATTTCCTGCATTGTTGTTGTGAATTTATGTACTGTTTATGTTTTCCTGTTATATCACTGGTTTTAGTAACATATGTTGCTGTGTACAGGCTGAGAAGAAGGCAAGAATCTGCCAGCTTAAGCTTGAACAAGGTGCAGCTAAAGTCGCTGAAGAGCTTCAGAAGTGTAAGTTCTTCCTCAAGGCACACAGCCCTTTTGTTTCAGACAATAGTTATAGCATCGTCATCAATCTGATAAGTTTTTTTAAAACCTTTGCAGATGACCCGCGAAGTGACCCCGATGCCACTGGAGATCCATACAAAACACTCTTTGTTGCAGGACTTGTAAGTAGATATGGCACACCGCTCATGCAACTTTCACTCGTCTGAAAGCACCACTGTTTTGCAACAAATTGCACAAGGTTCATTGATTTCACTTAACTTTGCAGAATTATGAGACACCAGAGCATAGGATTAAAAAAGTGTTTGAAGCTTATGGGCCTATCAAAAGGGTAAGTATATGTGGTAAATTCCAATACAGGTGAAGTTATTCCTCTTTTTCTTTGGTCAGTTTTAATTATTCTAGTGATGACAATCATTGGTAAACACTGAAAACAAAAGCAGTCACTTAGAAGTATCATCACTGTGCTTTTATCCCCTCATAGTTCTCATGACAAGATGCTATGAGGATTTCTACCTTTTTTCCTGTTTATAACACCACAGAGATTTCGGATTCTTGCTTGCTAAAGATTCTATAAAATCAGCTTTTGTTTGATGTTTGTATTGTTTCATGCTTTTGTAAAAACAATAATAATAAACTGCTTGCTACTATCTTTTTCTAAGAAAAAAAATGCAGGTCTACTCTATGTGAAACTTTTCTTTTGGCAAAAGAGTATTGATAAGAAACATGCTCAGCTATGTGATCCATGTGTGGGAGGGCATATGATAGGGTTTGTACTTTACTTGATTTATAGGTACAACTCAGTTTGAGAGGGTCAGAATTTGATACAGTTTGCCTCTTTTCTTTGATGGAATCTAGCAGTCTACTAAGGTTTGGTTACACCTGAATGGCCCAATTACTGAAGTAGTATACATTTTAGTTTAGGTGGTTGCCACTGACGCCAGTTAATTAGTCTCTTGCACTGGGTCTTTAGTTTGAAATGTTAATGTTTCATTATTCGTACAAAATTTGAGGGCCAGG
Organism: Digitaria exilis; assembly: GCA_015342445.1. Taxonomy (NCBI): domain Eukaryota; kingdom Viridiplantae; phylum Streptophyta; class Magnoliopsida; order Poales; family Poaceae; genus Digitaria; species Digitaria exilis. The sequence continues at coordinate 1,207,389 of JACEFO010001671.1, read as the reverse complement.
TCTTACTTGGAGAACACCCAAAGGTAATTTTGTATGCACAGAATGGATATTCTTTTTTTAGCATCTTTATTTCTGGTGTGATATTTCTCAAGGAACAGGGGAAGTCATTCTTTTGTCGAAGGCGGCAAGGTAGAGTTGTTTTTCCTTGATTTAGGTTTTCCCATTGCAAAAACGGGAATATCCCGCTTAAGCAAATGGCCTTGAAGAACGGTGACAATGACACAACTAAAGCATACTATATCATTTTATTTCTTAAAGCAGCTTATCTGCAGGGAGGGTCTTTCCACAATAGACAGGGTGTTTCCATTATATGAGTTAATTCATGCGTAGGTCTGATCGGATGGTGAGTATAGTGTTTATAGTTTCCTTCATATAAACTGTTAAAGCTATTGGTCCTGCAAACTTCTGCTTCTCATGGAGGAAACATCAATTTGAAACGCTAATGGCATCTCTCAACTACTAGAATATTCTTCATTTTTCCTGTGTGTAAGGAATACCTCCCCATCACTCGGTATTTATCAATTATTTCCTGTAACTGTTGTTGCTATTTATTCCTCTTGACCACAAAGGTTCATCATATTTGTTTGAAATTGTGGAGGACAAATTGGTATAGTATTTAGTATATTGCTGTTGTTAACTTTATTTCCTTTAGTTAAGTTCTACTGTAATTTGCACCAACCTGGGATTTTGGACTCCACCTTTTACTCAAGCTGTGTTGATGTTGTACTGGATTTCAATACTCATTTTGAAGCTCTACACATACAAGGTTAGAACGGCTAGTTAGGACTAAGCCTCTCTGTCATGCACTCGTGCATGATAGACTGATAGAATTTGTTAAACAAAACAAACTATTTTAATGGTAACCAGTGGCATAGCTTCATGTCCTCAAGTCAATACAGTTCTCTTTATCTTTGGAAAACCCCTAATTACGATCATGGAGCGTTGCAGATACGTCTTATGACTGACAAAGAAACAGGAAAACCCAGAAGATATGCATTTGTAGAATTTGCTCACACTCGGGACATGAAAAGTAAGCCTGATACCTAATGCTCCATGCAGAATACTTTCATGTGCTTGATGTCTCATCATTTTCTCCCTGAATATGGTTGTCACCAGATGCATACAAGCATGCGGACGGGATAAAATTGGACAACAAGAGGCTACTAGTTGATGTGGAGCGTGGAAGAACTGTTCCAAATTGGCGACCCAGGCGACTAGGTGGTGGAATTGGCTCAAGCAGGATCAGTGGTGAAGGTGCTGACCAAAAGCGTGCTGCTAGGTATATTCATTCTCTCTAGTTGATCACTTGAAAAAGTCAATGATTTATGCTATGCTAAGAACAGAGTACAAACAAACCGACTTGGAAACTAGGTCAATTGCTAAGAGTTATGCACATCTCTGGTGTTCTGTTCGTTCTTGAATTCTTGATTTATACTATATGCTTATTGCTCTAAATGGGATTATACATTATGTGATTCATGGAGCTTGTTGTTATTTAGGAACATGTCGTATCTCCTTGTTATTGTTTTGACACTGTTTTTATTACCAGGGAGCAACAGCTTGTTGGGCGACACAGATCAGAGGAGCCGAGGAGGGGTGATCATCATGCAGATAGGTAAACAATAAACTTATCATAGATAACAATGAGACAGCTGTCTACATTGGTGTTTAAAGTTCATTTTCTATATTTCATTTGCTGCAGGAATTTGGAGAAATCTCGAAAGAGAGTGAGGGAAAGGGATCAAGATGAAAGAACCGGCGAGCATGCACTTGACCAGATGCGTGATCGTGAACCTAGAGGAGAGAGGAGCAGCCATAGAGATCATGGTAAGACACTGGACAAGGACCAAGAGAGGGGCAGGGAAAGAGATCGTGGACGTGACCATGATCGCAGCCGCCATGACAGAGAGAAGCACAGGGATCATGGTCGCAGGTATGACAGAGGAGAGAGGGCACAAGGGCACTCGCATAACCGCCACCGAGATCGAGGTCACTTGCATGAGTGGGGTGCGTACAGCGATGATGAGCCTAGGCATGAAAGAAATATGGCTGGTTCCGGTCAGGATCGTGGTTACAATGAGCAACGCAAAAGCCATGATGCTTATGGTTATGGTCTTGGCCCTGAAACCAAGTACTCGACACAACATAAGCATGGTTACCGCCAGGAAGACCTGTACAGTAAGATGGCAGAAGCAGGACCTATCAGCACAGAACCTGTAGCCCTGGAGGAAGGTGAGGCATAAGAGAAAGGTGACTACCAATTTCACTGAGCTCTTAGAACAAGATCAGGTATCAGTGTTGGTGTGCTTTTTTTTTTCAACTCGCTAAGTGCGCCTTTCATATGTTTATGCTAACAGTGATTTTTCTGCATAACATTCACATCATTTTTCAGCTGCCTAGTGGATTTTTAGGTGTGCAGAAGGTAGAAGATGTCAACTCTTGCAAGTCTCTTGTGTCTTTCTCTAGTTCCAATGTAGGAGAAGCTGTTTATTTCAGACCTGTTTGCTTTCTGTTTGCTGTAACAACTGGAATCGTACAAAATGCTAATCAGTGGATTAACAATGTGAACTCGCTCGATGAGACCTGAGCTGGTGCTTTTGAATTTTGGTCGTTGTTTCTACTGGCCGCAAAGGCATTATTTGTGTGTCCAAAAAGGTTCACCTGAAGACTTATCAACAAAGATAAGCTGTCCCAGTGGTCCATGCTTGCCAGAAGGCCCATGAGAGATCAATTCGCTGTTCGGTGTTTAGATCCTCGTAATCCCTACCAATGTGGTTATCAAAGATTAAACAAGGATAAGCTGTGCGCCCAAATTAGTGAGATGATGTGCTGGTAATGAACCCCATTATCAGGTTCGAATTGCGGCCGCTATTCCGGCCTCACGAGTGTTATAAGCATGTTTGGTATCATGGTCTGCTACATACGTAACTCCTAGATATTCCACAAGCGATCGATCCCCCGATCCGTACAAGACGCCGGGGCGGGCTACATACTGCTGCCACAATCCGACGAGCATGGGCCTACATACGGGCAGTTGCTTGTATTTGCTTCTCTGTAGTCGGCGCATCCCGTGCCATACCCCTCGATATATATGTTTCTGTCGTCACCGATCAGCCCAGCACCAACTAGATCGTTAAGAACTCATGGGCGACAGAAAGACTAACCATTTTTACTACCACTTTATGGGTACAACATCAGTAGTAATTTGGTGGTTCCTGGTAAAGCACGGGCCAGCCGCCAAAGGACGTGTCGGTCAGTAACTCTACCTGATTGAACATTTTTTTTTGGCCCTGTTCAGATTTTCTAACAAAACACTATTTATTTCAACTTTTTATTATTTAGGCTCTGTTTAGATTTCTAAATTTTCACTATTCATTCTAACTTTTCACTATTCATTCTAACTTTTCACTATTCATTCCAACTTTTCACTATTTCTCCCTACAAAACACGTTTCCCAGCGAATGCTACAGTGTTTTTCTGATGCTACAGTATTTTTTCCTACAATCTAAACACACCCTTATTAATTTTTTACTATTCACCTCCCTCACAACACGCTTCCCAGCACGTGCCATAGTGTTTTTCTTCAGCTACAATGTTTTTTTACTCCAATCTGAACACAGCCTGTATGTAAGGTGTGTTTAGATCACCCAACTTTTCCTAAAAAAAATACTATTCATCTAACTTTTTTCTATTCATCTCATCCCTCCCACTCACAGAACACGCTTCCCAGCACAACCTACCGTGTTTTTTTAGATCTACAATGTTTTTTCTCTCAATCTAAGCTCACAAAAGAAAGCGCCTTGCGCCTACGTGGCTACGCCGGGCGGTGGGCGCTAGCGTATCGGCACGAGGGCATCATGCCATCATCACGCGGCGTGAATGCCTCGACGCCGGCCAGTGTCTGCCGCCGCAGCATCCTCCTCTCCTCTCCTCGGTCGCTTCAACGGATTTAATGAACGGGAGGGGCGCAGGCGCAGGGCGCAGCGATAAAATAGGAAAGGGAGAAGGAAGGAATGGCCGGCCGGGGCTCCATGTGGGCTCTTGTTAGATTCGGGCAACCCCCCAACCGGTGCTCGCCGGCGACAGACGACAGCCGCTGCTGCCAGCCTTTCTTGGTCCGAGCAATGCCAGTAAATGCCCGGCGTGACCGCCTGTGGCTGCGCAGCCAGCCGGTCGCGGGATCGCGTGCTAGTCACCCTCCTGTGCTCTCTCTATCTCAACCTGGACGTGGTCACCCCCTCTCCTGTGATTTGGGAGCAAAACCATCGTAATCACATGTGTAGGTGACGGACTGAAAACCGGGTTTGGAGTCGGTCTCTGTAGCTGCCAACAGAAAGCGTGCTATGCTAGACACTACTGGAGGTGTTCTGATATGATGCTTCCATACCAACAGCTAGCTCTTTAATTAATCAATCAATCACTAACCTCTTCTATATATACATTCCCACCGGTAATACTATACTCCTAGTCAATCCCGTGGAGCCCACCACCGTATGATATGGATCGTAATCCAGTTGAAGATTTGCTCTGAGATCACGTGATTGCAAAGGGGTATTAGCAGCGTACGAGCAATCATAGGGGTCCAATCGATCTCTCCGTACTGGCTACATCGGCAGGTGTCCGTCCCATCATCACCTGCCAAACGAGAAGAGTGGTCGCAGGCAAGGCATACGTGACGCTGTGACTGTGACACCTTTATTTCTTTTCAGAGAAAGAAAAAACACTAAAGCCCTTTGCAGCCCTCGTAACTGGGATATTGGTCCCCGTCTTAGGAGATCGTGAGCATGACCGTCTCTTTGCCTCAACCGGTTGATTGGGACCGTCGCAGATCGGGCATGAATCTATTTCATCTTTTCTGTACTATACGAAATCTTTGTTTGTTTGAGGTTGAATTAAAATGTAGGTTATTTTCCCAAATGCAGCCCAGCTAGCTAATATCCCAGCTAAACTTTCAAAGATCGAATTACTCTTCCACCCTTCGTAAATTCCATCCCTCTGCAATTAGTGAAATGCAGCATAAGGTTATTTTTTTTAAAAAAAAAACACAAGCAGTTAGCTAGAGGATCCAAATACCCCGTTGAACAATTAGCTAGCTAATAAAAAAGCAATTGCCAGTTTGCTAGCAAAATTTTTAGTTGGGTGGATCCAAACAGAGCTTTGAATCGTGTATGTTGTATTCTATGCATCAGCCTACATTCGTCTAGTGCTTGTGTGTACACTAAACTTCCCAAACCATATAACTTATCATGTCTGAGAGGACATGATGTTCGCACGAACAATGCAATCGTATGCATGCTGAACAATGTAACTGGCAATAGTTTTTAAGCTGGGCACACTATGTTTTTCATTAAGAAGAGAGAAAATTCATACAAAGTTTGACCAACACAAAGCGAAAGAAACACGAATAGACCGACCACACTCAACCGCCTAAAGAAAGCTTTCAGAACTCAGGACCCTTCTGATACCTAAGAAGCCTGCACGCGCCCACAACCGAGCTTCCTCCATGCATGATGGCCGGGGTCAATAGAGTATTCTACACCTATAGACTCATTGATGCTACTGATGGCCTAGTTAGCTGGAGGCTAGAGGCGATATAGGAGAACTGTTTTAGTTTCCACACAAAAAGGCGTTATATTCGCAGCCGGATACTCACCATGGGCCACGAGCTGAAGGTGATGCGCAGTGGATGGAGAGCAGGGGATCGGAAGCATGGTGTTTTGTTTAAAAAAAAAAAAGAAGAAGCGCAGAGACGACGCAAGCAAGCAGGGGGCATCAGAGACCAGGCCTTTTGGATCTGCCTGGCTTTTGGGTAATCTACACTTGACTGTAACTAGGGAGCGAAATAACCAAATTAATACACCCAGCATGGCGAAATGCTCACTCTCCATGCAAGGGTTGCGTTTCACTCATGACTCATGAGCGCTATATGAATATGATGCTCGATGCCATTGCCCGGCCTCAAAAAACCAGACAAACTAATCGTCCGTCAGTCTAGGGTTTCTCAACTACTACCGACGATTGCGGGGAGATATGAAAATAGATGAGCACACCACTTCAGACCTAATAATAAGCTAGCAATTTTTCACTGCCAGTTACTATACTTTTCCCACCTATAACCTATTAAACATGCTGGACATTCTTGTGTAAATTTGAGAAAGATTTCCTGCACGGTGATCTCCAAGATAAGGATGTACTATATATATATGAGAATAGAGAATGACTGCATGAACAGCAAGGAGCCGGGGGAGAGAGAGTGATCAGAGATGGTACTAGCATGGAGAGGGGTGGGCAGGGAGAAGATGGTGGATCTCTGCCGCAGCCCTGCAGCTGCATGCTGCCCTTCTGTTACTCCTGGCTGCATGGTGAGGTCAAATCACCAAAAGTGAATGGCGCTTTGTTTTTCATTTCTGCATGCCCTTCTCTCTCTCTCCACGCGCGCGCGCCCTCTCTCTACATTTGCATTTATAATAATCGTCCTGAGGAGGGTCCACTGCATTATTTTTGGACACATACACTTCAGTACTCAGTAAGCACCGATGAACAGAGAAGGCACCTAGCCGCTTCTACTCTCTCTCTCTCTCCCCTTCTCTCCTCTTTGGCTCTTTCTTTTCTCGCTCTAGCTGCCTGTGAGGCTGTGACTCGGCCGGGGCCGGGAGACCAAGCTGGTGATCGTGCATGTGCATATCCTGGCTTGGAGTAGATAGCTGCTCGATGGCTTTAGGATGTTTGCTATGTGCTATTTAGGGTTTCCTGCAGATTCTCCTATATAATTTACAAACCAAAATTGTATATATATTTTGAAGACTACATACATGACACATCCAGCGATCGTGCAATAAATAGATTCAATACCATAGTTTATGTCAATGGTTTGATCGAGGACAAAGAGAACTATAGGTTAGCAAGAATTGTAACCATATAGCCAAACATCCTGAGTTCTTTGTTGCACCCTACACCGTTCATTATGTGACCTTGTGCACGCAGTAGTCCATTCAAGAGACGATGTCAAGAATCCATGCATCGTCGATCATCATCATTCCTCCCCGCTACGAAATTCTCTCCCGGTCAGGTGGACTGATGGAACTTGATGGGAAAAGAAAGGCACATGGCAGCTAGCAGGGGCGACATTGCATGCATGCCATCCATACCTAAAAAAACACCCTTTCTGCTCGATCGATCCGCTTTACTATTTCGGCACAGGAGTTTCTGTTGGACGCATGGCGGCCATGGTGTGCGTGTGTGTTTACATGCGCGCTCGCGCGGCGCCACCAACTCGTTCTCGAGTGGCATTGGGATGTTGCGGCGTGCCGCGCCATGCATGCAAGTAGCAAAGGCCAAAGGGGTAGCCGGCGCGCGCGTGCATGCATCCTGTCCCCTCGTCTATATGCAGGCATGTACGTACGCGGCAGCAGCGGCACCAGCAGGGAGACACGGCGCCCATGCTACCCAGCAGCTACTATACGACCACACTCTTCTCGCTCTTCCCTGCGGTTTCTCTCTCTAAAGCTACTTTCTGATGTGCACCACACCCACACCTATCTCTTGGTTCTTGGTCTCTCTCCCATGTAGCTGGTGCCTTTGAGCTTTGAATTGGGAGCTCTCCGGACTCCAAAGTGAGTGCGAGGAGGGTGAGGCAAGGTCCTTTTCAAAACCTGGTCCAGTGCGCGCGACGCAAACACTCACACGCCTGACGCATATATTTTGACGTGATAGATGCACGCATGCCCCGTCTACGTAGAGCGTGTTGGAAACTTTTAGGTACATGTATAGTTTGATTTAATTATCTGTGTGACCCTTCAGATTTCCTAGTGTCTTTTTTTAGAAAAAAACATGAGATTTTATTGTTCCTCTTCCTCATTTCTCTTAAGTACCTGAGAGATTAATAGTATAATGTGACCATTCCTCAAGTGAAAAAAAAACAATTAGCAACGAATAGTCCCATCCAACATCTCTAAAAAAAGATCAAAATGTTACTACGTCGCCCCCTTACCTCAATTTGACTTGAATATCCTTGTATATTTGAGAAAAATTCATAATTAAATGTTAAAACGATGAATTTTGTGGACCACTAGCAGAAGAAAAACAAAAGACACTCCACAAATCTTGTACTCTTTCACAAAATACAAGTGTTTTCCTAGTAGCAAATTTTTCAATAATGATGATATTTGATTTCACCACAATATGCCTATATATCCCTTTGTAACCGTAATATTGTGTGATGCATTTTTTTAGTTTTACTATGTCATGATAATGTGAAATGTGAGTCGTATGACATCTTAATCAAGAACACGTGTACAAAACACTAAAATCCACGCATGGTCCAATAATTCACACAAGTGGGACACAGTGGTGGACAACACTGTGCTAGCCTCAGCTCAAAAGGGTTTTCGTAAGGCCTCATCAAAGTTTAGAAATTGTTCCTTGAAGAAAGGAAATGATTTAACAAGGGCACAAACTCTTTCTGCATTGGTTCTTGTTTTTCTTGATATAAATCAGTAACAAGATGCCGTAGGACGTCTTTTTTTAAAAAAAAAGGTTACAGAACGACATGTTGGAGAGAGAATATAGAATCGGCTGTAGATTTGAGGCTGGTTCAATTCAGATAGATCCCCGAATTTCCAAATGGAGCCAACCTTAGCACGCGCTGCTATACACAGGTAGCTATAGAACAAGATTTTTTGGTTGCATATGCCTTTAGCAACATGTCGTGGTGGACTGGTGGTGGTGGGCATCACGCAACATCTGGTGTCCGGTGGCCGGCCTTCCTCCGCGCGCGCGCCGGGCAGGGGGGACGAAAACGACCATGCCGTCAGATAGTCATTATCATCATCATCCCACCCATCGATCGATGGCGACCGGTGTGGGTCCCTCCCATGCACTCGATCGAGAGAGCCTGCTCGGCGCTGCTCCCATGGCGCGCGCCCTTCTCACCACCCTACCTGGTCGACCGGTTGCCGGCTCCTTTGGGCAACCCTCACCTCTCGCTCGAATCAGCCCTAGCAGCAGCTGCTGCTGACTGACCACTGCCTGCCCTGCAGCAGCTTCGCCTTCCCTTGCCTTTGCCTGCCAGCGCTTCCTCTCATCAGGTCCATACGTACACACACACACACACACACACACACACACACACACACACACACACAGAGGCGCACATGGCCATGGAAAAGCTATCCTCAGCTCGCCGCTGCAGCTGCATCCACGTATACGCACGGACTTCGTCATGGTTCGCAACTTCGCATCATCTCCTTTTCAGACGCCGCGTAGGGAAAAAGGGGATCGGAGCGCGCCGGCCGGCGTCGAGCGGCGCCGGCCGGCCTGTTGTTACAGTGACGCGGCTGCAGCTAGCTGGCCGACGGCCAACGCTTCCGATTCTGATCGCCGAGCTCGCTAGCTGCGGCCAAAGGGAGATCAGATCTATCCCCACACCACACGGACGCCGCGCGTCGCAGCTCGCCGGTCGGCCGCTCCTTTTCTTCCCTGGCCTCTGCCTCGATCAGGCGCGCGTGGCTGCTGCTGCGTGAATGGTCAGGCATCAGCGGGAGGGCCGGTACTGCCTCCATGTGTAGCGCTACAGTGTGGCTACGCCCTAGGGGAGGCATCCGATCCCGTGGGTGGAGAAGAATATGTGATGGGGTCCTCCGAGGGGATACGGCGTAAAGAGACGACAGCAACGCGCCTTTGATGCTGATGAGCCCAAAGACCCATCAAGATATCGGTTTAAAATTAATGGGGGGCAAGTACATGGAATCCACTTATCTGATTGCAACGTCCATGTGTGTGTTTGTGTGGATTATGAAACGGATGGATGGTTTTGAATTGGTAGAATATGTGGTGCGGTGTAGTGTTTTCAGATTATTGGGCTCTTTTTCTTGGATCATGCAGATTAGATGACATCTTGGGGTTAAAGGAGATGCTATGTATCAAAAGATTTGTGGTTTCAATTTGTTGGGTTGGCCATTTAATCTGCAGCTGTTGGATAAACCCATAAATTGTTAAACCTCACCGGAATCCTAACATAGCTACTACTAATAATAATCATGTTGTGTTCATTCATTTCCCAAACGTCAATTATAATCGATGCTAATTTGGTCCGTATGTGTGCCAAAGTAAATGCCTAAATTGTTTTATTGTGTTGTACTGCATGGTGCAAGTCATCAGAATATCACTGGTTTTCAACTTAGATGCATTTTGAACCAACAATTCTTCCAAACAAAATATGCAGATGGCCATGAATTTGATTGCCTTTTTTTTTCCAAAAAATCCTATAACAACAACAACAACAACAACAACAACAACAACAACAACAACAACAAGAGATACATTTTTAATATCCGTTAAAGTTGGATCATAGCACAATGTAATGCCCGTGGAACATGCAACTATTGGTTGCAACATTCAATTTCAGCTCTAGGACATGGTCGATTTACAGTTTTGTAGAAGAAGACACTGATTAGAGCACCCATATCAAGGGATAATCTATTTGTAGTAAATTTAAGCAATTTTTTCTTGTGATCTTACGTCCTACCCGTTCTGTTTGTAGACATCTTCCCACACCTAATTCACTGTGAGAACGAAGTGGTTCGTTAGCGAAATGATCATCTTAAAGTGAGTTTCTAGGATAAATTTTAAGTATGGCGAGTAGGAAGTGATGCAACAAGGACAATCTGCCTTTTTCAACTCCAAGCGTATTATTTCATATGAAAAAAAATCACTTCACCAACCTATAATCACTTATCTACAAAACTACTTGGCAGAGCTACTCCCGTATTATTTGCTTTAATTGATTCATTAGATGTGGTTGAACTCTCTCTGTGTGCTCAGCAGCAGGGGGGCGCTTGATGCACAGCACTACCTTACACTCAATCTGACCATATAAATTGATGAAAGAAGTCAAGTTTCATCTGGATATATTAAAGTAATTTTTACATGAATTCGGAAACAACAATATTGTTAGCACTTTCAATACCTAAGCATATATATACTATTGCTATATTTTGATGGTATATGAAACAAACATGTGATCGTCACTATTTTCATAACTATATATGAAACATATCAAGAATCCAAGTGGACAGTGGTCAAACTCGACAACATCATAAATACACCACAGCTTACACAAGGAAAAGAAGGTAGGAGTATAGTGTTTTCTTAAATATGTTTTGCAATGTCTTTTATTGTTCATGAAAGATACATGCTCTTCCTTTTTGAGGCTAGTGGCGAGTACCGGCCATAGAAGCATTATGCTTTGGTGGGGTATACATGAGCTCGTAGGGAACTGTGAGCCTGCAGGTCGTCCTAGCTAGTAACTGTCATAGGGTGTGCTAGCACACATGTTTTCTTTACCATACTAAATTACTGATACAGTTAATCTTCCTCTTATCCTCTTTTAATTTACATATGATGCATTTGCAATAAAATTTTCTGCTGCTGAATGCATTGCTATTTCATCGTTCTTCTTCTTCCTTTGTTACATTCGCATGCATGGTTCTTATTAAATTACCCGGTCACTTCTTCCTTCACCACTACCAGAATTATAAATTTTACCAGGGCGATTGATAAAAAAATCACCATGTGCTAGGCTTGTCCACAAGCTAAGCATCTACAGATTGTTGCCCCCGCTGTTTATCACATATGAGAATGCCTACTAGTAGTAGCTAGAAATGTGTGGTTGGCAATGGGCATATATAGCCTTTCATTAAGTGGTTTCAAGTTTTAACTGACCGCATACGAAAAAGTACTTGGCCCAGCCGATCCACGCCGACGATCCTCACTAGGAGTGCTAAGTTATATTTATTGGATCCTTGGGTTGATGCAAAACTAGATAAAATGAAGCATTGTGCGTAATTAATATAAGAGAAGGAACGAACTAGGTGGCATGCCATCGTAATTATTTAGTTTACCTAAGAAACTGTCACACCCTGAAATTTGGGATTTCGGGACGAGATTAGAAAAAGAAAGTTAAATAAATAATTTTCTTTAATTATTAAAACTTTTCCAACATTTGTTTAATTATGAGGATATTTAGTGTAGCAAAATAATCAATCTCTATAATTAAATAAATATGTTTTATGTTGTCTTAATTAAAGTGCTTCATTCATGCAGAAGTGCATTATGTGTTTTTGTGTGTTAAAGTTTTCAAAATGCGTTTAGGTGTCAATCAAATCCTTCCTGAGAATTTCCTAGATTTTCTGGGAATTAATTCTCTTTTCCTAAAGTCAAATCTATTTATTGGAAGGCTTTAAATCTCTTTTCTTCAGCTTTAAATATTTTTATTTTGGTTCAAAGTCTCCAACTCTATCTGTGGAATTTTTCCTAGGATTTTTGGAAATTTCAGAATATTTTCTATGGTTTAAATGCATTATCTGGGATTTCCTAGAAATGTTTTTGAACTAGAATTTATTTCCCGAAATAAATTTAATTTCACCTTTCTACTTGGGCCGACCCATCCTTTCAGCCCATCTTCCTCTCTCGGCCCAGCCCGCAATCTCCTCTTCCTTTCCCTCTCCAACCGCGCCGGCCCATTCCTCAACCGGCCCAGCTCCCAGCCCGCCTCCTTCTCTCTCTCACCGACGCTGTGGCCCCACCTGTCGGTGCCTTCATCCTCTTCCTCGCGTCGTTCACGAGCAGGACTCTGCTCGAGTCCGAGCAGAGCCCGCGCGCGCCGCCCTCCCTTGGCGCGCACGCCAAGCCTCCCTCTTCCGGTCCTATATAACGCGCAAACGCTGCCCTGCGGCCTCTCTGCCCTAGCCTCGCCTTGCCCTCCTCCTCGCGCAGCGCCGTCGCCCGCAGCCCGAAGAGCAGTCGAGCAGAGCCGCCGGCGTTGTTTGCTCCTCCGATTCGCCATCGGAGTTGCTCCGCCACGTGAGGTCCACACCGCCGTCGCCGCCGGCCGAATTCCGGCCATCACAGACCATCCGAGTACAAGGTGAGCACTCCTCCGAGGTCGCCTCGACCTCCTCCCTCTTTTCCCTCACCTGTCTGAGCCAATCGCTCAGCGAATCGCCGGCGAGCCCGCCGTCCAGAGCCGCTCGACGGCCATTAACAGAGGAGCCCGAGCTTTTCTGATTAGATCCCTGAACTCCTTTGTAATTATTCATCAACTCTTTGTGTCTTGTGAATGTTACAGAAAACCGCTTGCAGTTAATAGATTCTTTCACTTTAACCCGAGACCTATCCTTTTTCAGATCTGACCCTGATCTTTTAGTCTTTTGCAAGCACTATTTATAGTGTCTTGTAGAACACCTTTGCCAGCCCCTACAATGTTTCTATAATCACGTATAAATCCCTGCAGCCTTTAGGAGCTAATAGTTTTCACATTTTAACTCCGTTTAACCTCGTTTTTGTTGCGTTAATCTTCTATAAGCATAGAGTTTAGTCCACCAATGTTGTTTACCATGTTTTATGTTTTGAAATAAATAAATATTAATTGATTAATACTTGTTACACTGGTTTTCTAAACTAAAGCTAATTAGACCTCTACCTTCATGTTTTATAATCAAAATTAATTTGGTTAATCATTATTAAACTAGTGCTTTATAATTAAAATATGGTTAGAAGAAATGTCTCTTTGTTTCATAAGCAAATATTCTAATCTGATTAATGTTTACTTCATATGATTTTCCAAATAAAAGCTAGTAAGGTTATATTTTGGTTTTCATAAACTAATAATTATTTTGCTTGATGCTCAATAATGAATCTAGTTTTCTAAATAAAACTTGACTAGGTTCATGCGTCGGTTTTTATGAATAAATGTGAACTTGATTAATATCTATGTATACTTCACTAGCTTTTCTAATTAAAAGGTTACTAAGGTTATACCCCGTTGTTTTATAAATAAATGATATCAATATGATTAACAATTATTGAATCAATCTTTTATAATGAAAATATGGCTAGTGCTTTACCCGTTGTTTCATAAAACAAACATGATAATTTGATTAATAATTATTGAACTAATTTTTCCTAATTAAAGTCTATTTAGAGTAAACATCGGGTTTGTGTGATTTAAATTAATATGAATAAGTTCCAACTTGAATGTGCTTTCAATATAACTTGTCTAAATGTTCTCTCATGTTTTATTGCAAATTAAAATGTTTCATTGGTATAATCGTTATATAACTATTTGCAAATAAAATTAATTAAGCTTTAACCCGTCTTTTCATATCAAAGTATAATTTGGATTTATTCAAATACCGAATATTTCTCTGGAATATTCATTACATGACTTTTCATAACTAAAATCAATGAAGCATATAGTTTGTACTTTCTTTAATAATATAAACCTTCCGATAGCTATACCTTTCCAACCGTTGTTCCGTTTTCAACGTTTGTTTCGCGCTTGTGACCGTAGTAACGAGCCACATCCTTTAGTACGTTCTTTTAAAAGTTTTTCTTTTGATTGGTGTATTGTTCTTAGTTGTATTTATTTCTTTGCTTGCATGTTTGTGCTTATGCTCGATGTTTGCTACGATTAGAGGAGCATCGTTCCGAAGCTGTCAAGAACAAGAGTTGAAGACTGAGCAGTGGTATTCTTTTGCGGAAAGGCAAGTGTCCCTAACCATCTTTCTACCTATGCTTTATGAGATCATATGTGTTAATTGGAAACCATGGAGAACCACCCAGGATTTACCGTACAACCATAATACTATATGGCTCTGGTCTTGGCTAAGTAACTAGATGAACTATGTGTTGTGTTTGCACTGCTAGTGGTGGAATTTGGGGGTTTTACCGGGATGGCAGGTGCGGGGATCGGAAGGCGAGGCCTTGCCGTTGTAACCGTGGTCTTCGGGGAGCAAACACATACATATAGGGAGTCTTTGGAAAGGCCTCGTAGCGTCCCTATGCAATCACACCTCGGAAGTGTGGTATGCGCCTTTGTGGTGCAGCATGGTTGGGTCTAAAGTTCCTCGGGACTTTTACGCGAATTGTGGTGAAAGTGTACAACCTCTGCAGAGTGTAAAACTGTTTTAACAGCCGTGTTCGCGGTCATGAACGGCCTGGACCCTTACATGATTAATATACTTGAAGTTGATAATTAAATTATTTCGGTTATTTCGGTGGCCTTGCTGAGTACCAACCATAAGTGTACTCATCCTTGCTTATTGCTGCTCAGTATTCAGAAGGTGTGTGAAGTTGTTGAAGATGATGCTAGGCTACCGCAACCTCCGGTCAACTGCCTGTGGTGAAGAGTTCAAGATTCCGCTGCTAGAAAACGTTTGTATTGCATTTATTTTATTATTTCCGCTGTAACTTGGTGTTATGTTTATTCATGGAGTCTATCATATGTGTGAAACTTGATCCTGTCACACATATGAGATGCATATGGTTTACTTTCTAAAACCAGGTGTGACAGAAACACTATTAGGTTACCCACTTGCATCCCTAATTCTCACAGTAACTGTTCAAATTAGGTCAGTATCAATGCACAGTTTCATCATGTTGTTACCAAGACCACCACATCAAAATTACAATGGAATGAAATCCCTTCTCTCAGTGCATAGCTTCGTGCCACAATTTCATATACAACCATCAACATTTAATTCTCGCATGTATGGTGTATGGCCAAAAGTATCATGGATATGATTATAACATGATCAGAAAAATTTCAGATGTGTCTTATGATTTAATGCCATGAGATTCTCATGACACCTCCCACACCCTTAATGTGTAGGACATGCACACATGGATACGTAACATTCTCCTAAAAATTAGGGGTGGACCTCAATCTAGTACAATCTCAGTATCTATCACTCACACTAAACCACAAAACAGTGCATGCACATGAGTCATGAGGCACACAGCAAGCAGTATAATGCTAGTACATGAAAATAACTCCTCTTTGTCTTTTGCCATCTTTCCTCTAGAGCCTGGTTCTCAACATCTCACGGTCATGGCATGTATGGCGTGGCAGAAGTGAGAGAAAAAAAGCCCCACAAGCCCCATCGTCTAGCTCCGCCACCTAGCCACAACTGTGGCTGCCACTGTCCCTCCCTCATTGTTGACCAGAACACTTCCCAAAACACCCCACGCCCTCTGCCTATATTTCTCTCTCCCGGCCGGCCCCTCGGTCTCCCTCCCCTCAGGCCCTCACCAACCAAGCGTAGGCACTCTCTCTCTCTCTCTCTTCTCTCTCTATTTAGTTCTCAAATCGTCGCAGCAGTAGCAGCAACAACAGATCCAATACATACTAGGTTCCATTGCATCACACATCAGTCATACAATACCCCAAACCATCAAATCACACACGCCCATCAAATCACGCAGGCAACAAGAGGAGAGAGAGAGGAGGGAGGAAGATGAGAGAGAGATGCTACTAAAGCAGCAGCAGCAGGCCATCTATCCATCAATCAGGTAGCTCGCCAGCAATCGCGTGCCGCCTTTCCACTCACGTCCAACACACACCTCCTCTCAGCTCATTTCGTTCGTTGCCGCGTCAAATCCATCGGGGGCAAAGCTAGGAACCGGACGGCCGGAGTGCTCTGCCGTTGCTTGCACCACGCACGTACCTGAAAGAAAACGGCGAGCGAGCGACCGATCTCGGTCGGTGCAGTGGTTGCTTGTCGTCGGCCGGCATGTCGTCCTCCTCGTCTTCGTCCTCCACGGCCTCCGCCTCCGCCGTGTTCCCGCCCTCGTCCCCGCCGCCGCCGCTGCTGGTGGAGAACCTCCCGCCGCTGCACCAGCTCACGCCAGTGGCGGCCGCGCCGCCGTCCTCCGAGCAGCTCTGCTACGTGCACTGCCACTTCTGCGACACCGTCCTCGTCGTCCGTGATCCAATCCAACCCCTCCAATATATACATACTTATATATATACATACATGCAGCTAGCTCTCCATGTTCTTCTAATCTCAAAAAGATTTTAACAAGCTTGAGGCGTGTGACTGTGGGTGCATCAGGTGAGCGTGCCGACGAGCAGCCTGTTCAAGACGGTGACGGTGCGATGCGGCCACTGCAGCAGCCTGCTCACCGTCAACATGAGGGGCCTCCTCTTCCCGGGCACACCGACGAGCACAGCCGTCGCGCCAACAACTGACGTCACTAGCACCATCACCACAATCACCACGGCGCCGGCCACCTCGGTCAACAACACCGGCCAGTTCAACAACTTCCCCAACTCGCTCAACCTCGCGCCCAACCCTCCCCACCATCAATCCCTCCTGGTACGCGGCGACTCGTCCTCGATCGCGTGCTCCCAAGATAAAGATGCCCGGAGCTAGTAGCTCCGATCCGACCTCATGCATACATCGCAGGCCTAATCTTTTCCGCACGCGTTCGTGCATGTGATGTGTGCAGGATGAGATATCGAGCGCGAACCCGAGCCTGCAGCTGCTGGAGCAGCACGGCCTCGGCGGCCTGATCTCCGCCGGCGGCAGGAACGCGGCCGCGCCGCCGCTGCAGCAGCAGCCACCGTCGGCGGGGAAAGGGGCCAAGGAGCCGTCGCCGCGCTCTAACCCAGTAGTCAACAGACGTGAGTGGATCTGCACACCTAAACTCGATCCCATGCACGTCGCCCAATGTTCCTTCAATTCGAAGTTTCTTTTCGCCGTGGATTTAAGTTTAATTTGCTCGGTTTCTTGAGATCGATTGATCATCATACGATATGCCTGGCATGAGCTAGGAAAGCCGAGGTAGTGAAACCGTTTAGCTCATCTTCTAGCTAGCTCAGCTCCATGCTCGTTCTGGGCTGACCAGATCGGTGAGTGAACACACGTACAGATGGCGCTCTGGCTAGCTAGTGGGATGGGTTGCGTTACAACACATGCGCCTAGCTAGCTTTGGCGTTGTTGTACATGTCGCATCAATAAGTGCGAAGTCCAGTGGCCCATACTGCTCTGGCTCTCTCTCACTGCCAGGAGAGAGCGCGGCGCAACTTTTGTTTCGTTCTCGTCGAGCTCCTTTGTGAGAACCCGACGAGCAGTGGATGCCGCCACGGCGGTGTGCTACCTAGCTGCTCGCGGAATGCGCCGAGAGCTCCAGCGTACATGCGCGCGCGCTGTGTGAGCACTGGCCGTACCGTACGTGTTCCATGCGACATGACTGTGTGACTAACCGGTTTAATTGTTTGGCTCTCATGTGTCTCTTTAATTTGCAGCTCCGGAGAAGAGGCAGCGCGTGCCGTCGGCGTACAACCGCTTCATCAAGTGAGTGCCGCTCCCCAGTATAGTTCCTCTACATTTTTCAGCTCTGTGCGCGTTACATACAGTGAGTCACGACCGGTGGTTCTCTCGGTCACGCCAATGCCGCCTCGGTGGCAGCAGCCGGCCTGGGCCGGGGCCGAGGCCGGGCCGGCCAGGGTGCAGACTGCAGAGGCAAGAACTTTTGCAGATGCAAGAGAGAAACCTGCTTGTTTTTGCGCTCTCTCTACACACGCGCATGCAGAAGCAAGAAAGAGAAAGGGAAAGTACTCAGCTAGCCGTACTCGTTAATGAGAGACGGCAAATGATGCATCGGTGATGGCAAATAATGCGAGTGTCGTGTCGTTGAGCCGAGCTATAGCTAGCGCTGCTGCTGATCATATGCATCGATCTGACGTCTCCCTTTTCTTTTCTGGCTCCCCCTCGGGGCCGGGGAAAATGCGATTGCAGGGACGAAATCCAACGCATCAAGGCTGGCAATCCCGACATCTCGCACAGGGAGGCCTTCAGCGCGGCGGCCAAGAACGTCAGTGGTTTCCTCCCTCCTCTCTCTCCTCGTCGCCTAGATCTTTCTCCTTCTTCCTTAATTTCATTCTGGTCTGATCCACGCTCACAGGCTAGGGTTTTGCTTGTGCGTTCCTAGGGGTTTCCCGATCTTCCAAAACCGCATGATACGGCTCCACGGATCCCCTTTCTGAATACTTGTTTTGTGTGGCGGTTTTGTTGTTGTTGTTGTTGCTGCTGCAGTGGGCGCACTTTCCGCATATCCACTTTGGACTCATGCCGGATCATCATCAAGGTCTCAAGAAGACAAACCTGCTGCCTCAGGTGATAAATCGACCAACATTGTCAATGTACTGTTATACGAGGGAAAGTATATCCATATATATAACCATGGCTGATAATATTTTCCCTTTTGTCAAGGTTTTCAAAGTGAAACAAATGAATTTTTCAGATAACCGTGATTTTCTTACAGAAAAAGAGATAGGGTGTTGATCTCCCACATGCTCTGACAAAAGATAAAAGAAAAAAGTTTGTATGCCAGCATGTTTGTCCATAGTTTTTGGACGCAACATTGAAATTCAGTTTTCAGAAAAGTAATATATATGCACTAGTAGTAACTTTATATTATTGTTAGGAAAGCATTAAAGGGAGCAATAACATTTTTGTCTGGCTAACCTCCATTATTGTTTCAAACATATTGTGGGCCAGACTCTCAAAATAAGCTCTATGTCATGGACATTGATTTTTTATTTAAAAAAAAGACAACTGTAGAGTTCTCAATCCATCAATATACGTAGCGCAGTTCAAGTCGTCCCCTGAATTTGTTTTCTTGGATTAATCAAGCTTATACACTGGGATGCGGGCGAAGCATCTGGTTGAAAACTGGGTAGTCCCACATCAATTATGCAATGGAACTGCAGCCTTTGATCGCCACTATTGGGCAATGGAATTTACTAATCTAACTTTGGTAGCATAAAGCACTTCTCTCATACATTAAAACTTAGCTATTAGGAATCTTTGCAAGTATGATTTTGTTCCCATCTCAAATGTAAGACATGCAAGCAACACGTTTTCTATTTCCTTTAGAAGGTTGGGTTTTCTAACAATTATGGATACCCCTTCGGCCATAAATACTTGGTATTTTGGATGAGACCTGTTAAACTTTAAAACTTTGGCTATTAACAAATTTTTAAAATATCTACGACACTTGAAAGTCACATTATAGACATGTAAAAAAAATAATCCAACACATGTATTGGATTTTATAAATACATTTGATATACAATAGTTTTTTTAGATAAAGAATTTGATATAATAGCTGTCAACAAGATATATTAGAGAACCTATCATGTTCAAGATGTATATATAGTCTTTTATTTTATGGGAGGGAACAATTAGCTTAAAATGATATATATGAAATGTTGTCTGTATGGGATTAATAACGAGGGATAGGGAGATTAATAAGCATGCATTTCCTTGTTGTGAAGAATCGGTGTCGGGGCATTTAAGCTAACCTTTTCTCTGTGCTTTTGGCTTTTCATGCAGGATCACCAGAGAAAGGACGGGCTTCTAAAGGATGGGCTCTACGGGGCAGCAGCCGCGGCGGCTGCGGCCGCCGCTAACATGGGGGTTGCTCCATACTAAATTACTCAAGCTTAGCTAGCAAGTTGCTACCGTGTTACCTAGCTGCCGAGATTACCTTTTTAACTATGAATTACTTAGTACTATGAACAACCAAGCTATATATCTAGGGTTTACTTGATCTCTCTCTTGTTAATCTCACTTTCAGAACCACGTACCTGCAATATGTCTCGGTTGGTCGATTACCGAGCTGAGCATTGCATTGTCAATTATCCTGCTCTAATAATATCTGTGTTTCCGTCGCTTAATTATATCGTGGATGCATTAACTCGCCTTTCATTTTTTTTTTTACCTTGTCTTTTCTTCCGGCCCCTGCTACTATAGTACTGCTGCTGCTGCTTACTGTGGTGGTGGTAGCACCAGAGCTACCAGTCCTTAGCCTTATCCTGCCCTCTCACTTACATTGTCTTTTTTCCTACTCTTCTTTTACTAGCAACAATCTACTATTCTTTGTTTTAATCCTTGGCTCCCTGTCGAGTAAAGGGAGGCCAGGGCAGCCACGGGGTCGCCTTGTCTGGCACCCTT
Organism: Digitaria exilis; assembly: GCA_015342445.1. Lineage (NCBI taxonomy): Eukaryota > Viridiplantae > Streptophyta > Magnoliopsida > Poales > Poaceae > Digitaria > Digitaria exilis. Next base: position 1,186,588 of record JACEFO010001671.1, on the reverse strand, counting down.
GAGGCCTTGACCCTCCTGCTCCTGCCGCCCCCAAGACCGCCGGTCCTTGGCTCCTTGCTCCCCCTTTGTTCGCTTGCGTTACGCTGTGCATGGTGGTGCTGCCGGAATTGAATTCAAACCCGCCCAGGCAGGCCCTCTGCCCTGTGCGAGCTTGCATATGCAGTGACGCCTCCAGTCGGTAGCAGTGGCTGGTGGTGTGTCGTGTGTGTGGCATCAGTCCAATCGCCGCTACCTCGTTGCCTCTCTTCTGCGAGCCCAGCTTGATGTTTCTTGCATTGTCGTCGGACGGATACTCATACGTCTCCTTCCTTGCGCCCCTCCGGACCAACAGCGCCAGGCCTGCGCGCACGGCCGGTGTACGGCGCGGACCATGTACGTACGTAGCATCAAACAATGGTCGCCGTGCCTAGTGCCAAAAATATGGCCAGCGTCCAGCGATCAGTGTCCATGCGTTTCGATCTCCCGGCCGGCCGGCGGGCATGGTGGTGGACGCTGGCTTCTGGACTAATGGGCGGCGCGCGTACGGGTGGATTGGCCGTTGGCGGGCGGCTGTGCGCGGCCGGGCAAGCGATGGGATGATGACCGTTAAAGTTGGCGCTCAAAGCGTTGGCAGAGCAGGCCGGCGCGCCGAGGCTACCGGGCTAGAGCGACAACTCCGTTGGAGAGAGCTTTTTGGCGGCGCGTTTGCGGGTGTGCGTGCCGCTTTTGGGGGGCCGCGCGAGCGCCGGCGCACGCCACGCCAACCCACCCCGTTCCGGGGCACGAGGGGCCACTGTTTGGTTTGACGAGGGGAATTTGCCAACAGGGGAAAGCACCGGGGGCAAGGGCGTGCCGGCAAGTACGTTGGTAGTGTAGCCGCCGTCCGCCTGCCCATGTGTGTGTGGCCATGTATGTCCTGGCCGCGGCCACAGGCAACTCTTTGGTCGACATGACGGATCGATCGGCCTTACAGTGGTTTGGAAAGCTGGCGGGTGACGGCTGCAGGCCCATATACAAGTCCAGCAGACAAGCCTTTTTCGGTCACGGGCACATGCATGCACGTGAAGCCGCGGCGATGAACCGATGATGTAGGTATACACGCGCGCGTGTTAGAGTTCAACATGTGCGTTACAACTTACTACAAGAGGTTGGGGTCGATCGGCGGCCGTGAAGACATTCTATGACCAATATTGAAAGAGCTGCGTAAACCTAAATCTCTGGTTTTTCTTAGACTGAAAATTTCAGTTTTGGAAAAAGTCTCCAATACTAGACTTCTCTCCACTGTGTATGTTTCGTGGAGAGGATCGAAATGCATATAGATCATCTAATTTGGACCCCATATGATTAGTTGTGGTTATTTTAGAATTCTACACGGGGGAAGCTGGAATCTAGTTTTAATTTCAGAATTTTCGGTTTTTATTATGAAAAAAAAACATATCTAAGGCGGGGTTTAACACATTTATTAATTTCTGCACTTGAACATTCGACTCGACGGTACTTCCTCACCCTACAAAAATATCAACAAACACCGCCAATTGAGGACATTGAATCGACACGAATCAATTTATCTTTTATATTTTCTTCTCGGCTCTAATTCTCCAATTAATCCTATGTACACACTAGCGTAAGAGGAGCTCTACTTAGCCTGCCGAGCCTAGCACACATGCACTAGCGTGTGTTTGCTCCGACGGGTTCCCACGAGCGTTCGATGAGCCTATCGACAGACTAGTCTATCCAACATGGAGGTTATGGTTCTGAAATCTGAACTCGAAAGTTTCGATTTGCGCAGCGGCACATCAGGTCACTGCTCGGTGTTTTGCGCGGGGGAAGTTTTCGCGTCAACACAAGTGATCGGCCAAGTCAGAGCAACGACGCGAAAGCCCGGCTGATTTGTGTGGCGGCGGCCGTCCTCCTATCGACACGAAGGAGGAACGCGGCGGCAGGACACTGATCCGACTCCGCCGAATAGCCGCGCGGGTGACTGACGGCACCGGGTGCCGTGGACCGTGGGCGTGTTTCCCGCTGATCTGCGGGCCTGATGAGGCGGCGATCGGCCGGGCCAGTAGTGGGTTGTTCTTGTTGGTTGGGCCTGCCGCCGTGCTGCACACATCCAAGTTAAGCCCACGTGCTTAAATGGGCTTAAGATGAAAAGGCAACGTGGGCTGGATCAGGACACCGGAAAAAAACAACCAAACCGCTCGCTAGCAGACAGTCGTCGCATACTCGCATAGCAGCAGAGGGCTGGTCGATCAATCCGGTCAGCCAGATCTACCGTCAGTTTTCGTCTCAAAAAAAAAAAAATCTACCATCTGTTTTGACGTCACGCGGCACGCACAAGTACAGGGCTACTGCTAGTATGTGAGTAGGCTAGGCGAGTGCTAGCATTAGCTTCTGATTTTTTTTTTTACGCCTCTCGTCTGGGTACAGCTGTAGTATCGGCTCATGTACGTACAGACACCAACCCCACACACACGCACACCTCACTCAGACCCCACGTACACGACTAAACCTACAACTCTACTCAATTAGCTTCTGATCTAGCTGGAGAGTCCACGCCATCGACAGCAGAAAGATCCGGAGCTGTTTAAACGGAACCGGGAACAAATCGTTGTCCTGGATCTCGTCAAGGGCCGTGGCTTCTGATCAACGATAAACAACGTGCCAGGATGCCCAGAAAGGACGGGGGTCGACGCCTTGGAAAAAAAAAACTCTCACTTTCGACAACGGGTGGCTCACAATCTCCTACCGTTGGAACTGAAACACGGTTGCCTGCGCTGCATTGGCACAAGGCTCAGGCAGGCAGAGGCAGTGAAACTGAAACCCTCCTAAACACACCAGTGCACCATTGTTTCTCTTCTAGTATGATCTCCCTGGACACGGATTCCGATGCTCATGCCCGTTAAAAGCTCCCCAAACGGCAGAATGATGGTTGATGGAGAAGCCTGCCGCCGTGCCGTGGCCTCCGGGACTCCTGTGGCAGCGGCAGGCGAGGCGACCACCAAAATATGCTCGCCTTCGGCGGCAAGATCGCACCGCACGGGAGTAAAGCGAACTCAAGGAATAACGGGCACGCGGTGCCCGCAGCAAAGCGCGCTGTAAGCCGGGATGCGAGCACGACAGGAATCCGGGGCCATTTCTTACGCCATGTCAAAACCCAAAAGGGGTTAGCGCACGGGGACAGGGGGGCATCTCAGAGCCTGCAGCGCCCGGCCGAAGCAACGAACATACAAGCCCCACAGCGTGTACCTTGCCGTGTTCAGACCTCAGACCATTCTACGGAGCCAGCTATGCTAATCATGGCTCAAGAATAGGCCCTCATTCCGAGGTAAAAATTCGACAATTCCTGAAAGATTTGCGTCGCTCCAAATATGTGCCTCGTTTCTGAACTGTCAACCTGAAGCGAAAGGTGTCGCCGTTCAGCAAACGGCCATGTTGTCGCAAGAGCAGAATCAAGCAAAGAACACTGGAAGTTGCTGCTAATATACTAAGGGTGACGAGGTGCAGTAAGTTTGGCTGGCCACGAGGGCTAAGTGGTGATAGTATAGACAGACCAGAACAGCTGTGCGGAGTCAAGGATGGATGGGTGCCACTGGGAATCAATGCCGAGTAGCTGCACGAGTACGAAACCTTTTCAATGGAAAAGAGAAAGGTGTGGGAAATTAGATCCGAGAGCGTTGATGATTGTACGGCGCTATTGGACTGGCTTTCAGGGAGAACGGACGGAAGATACGGTAAAAGGAGACTAGAAACGAAACCCATGGGATCCAATCCTTTTCTGAAATCAAAGGAAAGCGTGTGTCGCCTGAATGAGACCTGAATCCCTTTCTGAAGCTCGGGAAGGCGTCGAGCATGTCTTGGAGGCGGGAGGCAGGAGCCAGGAGCTGCGTGTGCCACCTCACAGGCTTCTCGACAAGAAATGATTTGCAGGCATTTAGCATGTCATGAAAAGGAAGCTACAATGATGTAGCGGCAGTTGCATCATGCATGTAGGAGCAGACGAGCAGCAATGTTGAATGACAAACAGGCTTATGCTCAAGTTCTGAATGGACCAAGAAACTGGGAAACAATCTGGAAACAACGGCAAGATAACATTCAGTGAGACAATTCAGTGTTTGTTTCACTAAATACTATGCAAGAGATTGGAGAGCACATACTCATAAATATACATTTGTAGATGAAATTGAGTTACACACAAATAAGTTACCGAAGATTAGATAATAGCTCTTCGACGCTGTTAGAACACCAAGCTCTCTGAACCTGACGACCTTTGTACACCACTACAAACACACGTCCTCCTTTAGTTGAGCCAAAAAGAAAAAAAAACTAAAAGAAAAGATAAATAGCTTTCTTTATACTCATCCTTAAGCAGCGGCTTTGATCCTGCGAAGGTTATTTCAATACACTGTTCTTCGTCGCCTTTACACAGCCTCCTTTTGTTTCCGAATGTACAGTTTATTTTTTGACTATATAATTTCACTTCATCTCAAATTGAATCTATAGTTTCTTCTTCCCTCTTCCCATGATCTAAATACACCCTACATTGGATCACTGTCCCTCCAAGCCTGAAGCCTGGCACAACCGTGAACCCAACCTTGGGTCGCACTGCCTTCCCAAGCTCCCTGCTACCTGAAAAACCCTTCGACCGGACAATGTTCTCCATGTACACCGTTGAGAATACTGTCCCCCGACTGACCTGGAATATGCCGACTTCCGGGTCATATGCCCAAGCTAACCTGTGGAGTGTCCATATCGAGCTTGCCATTGCAACAAACAGCTCGTAGAGTGGGCCAGCCACACTCATCACCGGCAATGTTCCATATTCTGAATTCCCAAACAATGAGGACTCAATGCCAGGATGGATCAGCTGTTTGTACTTGCGATCACAAAATTGGGCAAAATCACAGTCCGGGCTTGAATTCATGAGCTCCATTGGGTCTGCATCTGAGTGCTCGATGAATTGTTGCAACGACTCGTTCCTACGAATTGTCAGCTCGATCCCTTCAAGCTCTGTGGTGTCAGCTGTGGCGCCGAATTCGTAGGAATCGAATCCATCGAACATTGAGAGACAGACGCGGGAGAGCAGTGCGTAGAGACAGTGGCCGGGCTTGGAGTAAGAGACGCCGGGGTAGGCGGCCGCCGCAGCCGCGGCCAGGTCCCACCCGGCGCACCGGAGGACCTCGGCGAGCGCGCGGGCGAATCGGTGGGCGACGCGGAGCGCGTCGCGGAGGACGGAGTCGAAGACGCCCGCCGAGAGCATGGCGCCGACGGCGTCGCCTCCAGGCGGCGGCGCGAGCGCGCGGTCGAGGCGGGCCGAGAGCCGCGCGTTGGCGTCGTCGAGCGACTCGAGATCAAGCCGCAGCGCGGCGGCCGCGGCGTCCTTGGCGTCGAGCGCGGCCTGGAGGCGGTTCACCACGGCGTCGAAGGACCGCAGCAGCGCCTGGTTCTCGCGCACCTGGGCCTCGAGGTGCGCCGTGAGGGCCCCGTCCTCGGCCGGGTCCGCCGCCGGCCCTCCCCTCGCGATCCGCTTGACCTCCGACAGCCGCCGGAGGTGCGACACCGCGGCGGCGTCCGCGGCAGCCGCCGCCTCCGGGAGGAACGGCGCGTGGGCCGCCTGAAGGTGCAGGTACGCCGCCTGGAACGACGAGACCGTCGCGAGCGCCGCCTCCACGGCCGCCTCCTGCCCGGACACCGCCTGCCCGATCCCGCCGGCGCTAGGGTTAGGGTTAAGCGGGTCAGGCTTCAGCACGACCACCCGCTGACCGGGCAGGACCCCATCGGCGCCCGGCAGCGGAGAGCGCGTCAACCGGTCGGCGTCCTCCTCCTCCTCCTCGGCGAAGAACTCGATGGTCTTGGTCTTGAACGCGAGCGCGAACTTGTGGAGCATGGCTGCGCCCACAGCCGCGCGCGCTCGGTCCTACGAATTTCTCTCCGCCACCCGGGCGGGGCGGGGGGTGTTCGGCGACGCGAATTGCGGGAGCGCGGAGGTGGGGGACTGGAGGAGGACGAGGCGAGTGGTGGCCTGGTGGGTGGCGAGGGGAGGGCGGTGGGGCGGCGCGGAGTTGGGGGCGGTGGAAGGTGGAAGTGAGCGAGGAGTGGGGGATCTGGGGATGGAGAGCTGGAGGCACGGGAGCAAAAGAAGCAAAGGCTGTCTCCGTCGGGAGAAGAGAAGGGAGCGGTGGAATGGAAGAGGTGGAATTTCTGCGTGGAGGCAGGGTAGGTGCTGGGGGAAAAGCTCGTGGAGGTCTCTGTTTTGCCATAGAAGAAGAAATGTGTGGGACAGTGGGACCGAGTCCGTAGTGTAGAAAACATTTGAAAGAACCTCAAGTTTGGAATGTTTGTAAAATTGGCAGCTCTCCTGCTGCTTTTATTTAGAGAAGGAAAGGAAATCAAAGGTTTGATCCATGTGTATAATATATGAAGGCCTCCTACGAGAATGCACGGACTTCTCTGGATCACGGTGAAATTTCTGCATTTCAAACATTAAAGTTTTAGCATCCGATTAAATTTCTGCATTGCGAACCTCAAAGAAGAGTTTGGTGACCATACCATAAGGTTGCCTCTAAATGGCCCTGACGAAATCATCGGCTCACATGAGAAATAATAGAAAAAGGAATGTAAGTTCGTGTGCTTCTCGATTTCTAGGCTCACTCAAGTCTCTATCAAGTACAGTAGGCTGTCTCTCAACGATATTAGCCGAGTTCGGCGATATCAAGAGTCATTGGACACAGACTAAATCTATATCAATCTATTTATGATGCATGGAATTAATCTTTTTAATGAAGCAATAGTTCATTTCAAAAAGAAAAAGTGGATCTGTGCAATTGACCACTGTTCTCGCTTCACCACCAAGGTTATTAAACATTTTTAATTTTATCATAAATCTATATATATGAAATAATGTTTTTCAACCATTTTTTTTTATCTCATAGAACTCATGCTTTGTTTCACCCGCGGTTCAACGAACTCACGAACCACCCAGCAATGTACAAAGTCTGGGAGAGGATTAGTCCAAGTGATGGAAGGGATGAAAACGGATCCGGTCGGAGAGGATATTTTACTTTTTCATATCTTTTATCCATGGTTTTTTTTGTCGGATGTGGAGCGGAGCGGATATTACATGGATGCGGTTTCGAAGACGGATTTTTTCGGATGCTGGAAATAGTTCGGAGTCGGACTGAAATCGAAGCGGACGCAAATTATATTATAGTCGGATAATACATGCAGACGTGTATCTTTTCATCCCGATGAATAATTCACAAACCATTACAAATAGTAACATAACACAATAACACATTTACCTTTTCTAATAATGTACAATTAATATGACTTTAACGGTTGATAATGACACTAAATATCGACATAGATGGTTTCTAGCTTGAGAGAACACGTGGACACGACAATTACTATGTTGGAGTTCAATTATGCGAACTTCATGTTCAAATTGTCGTATGAAACCTCGCTAGAACTGTATACTCCTGCATTATATCAAACCTGTGTGAAATACTTGAATTGTTGCCTCACTGGTCATTACCATAGATAGTCAATAGGTCCATTGACTAACTGGCCTGGCGTGCTGGCTCTTTCTCCAAAAGGTGTGAGTTGCCGCATCGGAATGAGCTGGAGAAGGCCACCAGAGCCCAGAAGCAGCAGCAACCAACGCAGTGGCCAGGGCAGCAGGCCAGCCCCTCAACCTAACCTGCCTCGCTGACCCCACGCGTCATGCTCTACCAGTTCAACGCTTGGAGGCTACTGGCTACCACAGCAGCTTGGGCGTTCTTTACTTCGTCGGCTTTCCTGGTCTGAAGTGGACGTTTTGTTCCGTTGCGCTCGAGAAAAGATTCAACTGTCACGGGCACGGATTCGCGGAGGTGGCGGCCGGTTGTTAGTCGATGAAAGCGACTCACACTGTGGGTTGCATGCCACAGTTATGCAGCTCTTTCTCCGAGCTTGGATCTAGCTTCCTTGCTATGGGCAACATCGTAATCAGTAGTGGCAAAATGATACGCATACCTGTTCACTTCTAAAAAAACTGCATTATTGTTCTTCTAATATCTGCAATCTTGATAATTGCATGCAGAAATGTGTCGGCCGGCATTGACAGAATAGCAATTTTACAGTACTTCTCTTTCATTCGTTTCCTCTGGATAAATGATGAAGATTTGCAAGTGGAATGGAAGATGACACCGGCATAGGTGCGAGTGACACATCCTAGTCATCAGCAATGGAGAAGATTCCCCCGGCTAATTGTCTCGGCCTGCAAATCGATAGCGCATGTTCTCCCTCCAAATCTCATCCCCAAAAACACACTAATGATTCTCCAAGATTTGTTTATGCAAGATGACACCAGCGCAGGTGCCACATCCTTCTCAGCAGCAGTGCGTGCCGTGAGGATTCTTTTGTCCCTCTCTGCATATGGGCAGCGCACTCCTCTAGAGCCTCATCCAGTTGCTCGTTCCAGATCTCCAACCGTACCGCCTCACTGATCAAACGGGAAACTGATAGAGCAAGAGTACCAGTGGTTTGTGGTTGGCATCATCGCACTCCACACCTGTGAAATCAATCATTGTTTGGTAGGGGGTAGTAGATCAGATATGCACGGCTTGCTCTCCTCCTTTTTTTTTTTGTGTGTGTGTGTGGGTGTGTCTTGTGTGCTTATGACTTTTTTGGTACTTGGTGGGTTACTTTAGTAAGCTACTAGTAATTTAGTAGTCTCGGTGATGGCCATAATTAAAGGTGAGGGGGAACGAGCCGTTGCAGACTTGCAGTCCTTGGGAAACTGTGGATAGAAAACCTAATCCTTTGACTTGGGGATGTCTTGTTTAAGGCAGAGCATGCAGCTTCAGAGTGCAGAGCAAAGAGGGTTTTTCTATGGTGCTGAGGATGAATCGAAGACAAACAGAAAAAATCGTTGTCCAGTGCCTTTATATATATATATATATATATATATATATATATATATATATATATATATATATATATATATATATATATATATATATCCGTGCATCTGGTAGAGATACCGATACCGCGAAGCAAACTGGATCTGTTTGGAACATACGACGAGTTTGTGGTAGTTGAGGCTCCAACTAAAATTTCTCTCAAAAAAGAGGGTTCTAACTAATTTTTTTTGAAGTTACCAACTAACACACGTAAAACCTGAATCTTGTAGCGAAAAAACAGTGTGGGGGAGGGCAAAGAAAGAGCCTCGTTTTTTTAGGGGGGAAAGAAAGAGCCTCGTGGGCTCGCGGCATCGGATCACCCAACGCGTTGAACTCGGCCGTATGCGCCCAATGGGCCCTGCAACAAATGAATTACACAAATGATGAGTTGTTGTTTGCTTGTCCAAATAAAATATACTTGCGGGCTCAATAATGAAAAAGTTTACCCATTTGATCCGTATTATTCATTTCATCGGAGTCCTCTGAAAAAAAAGTTTACAAATATGGTATCCGTTTCGTATTCAAGGAATAAAAAATTTCTGGTGGGCAGCTAAAATTTAGACCTATCACCATTGGACTAATTGGTGGGCGGCTAAAATTTAGACCTATCACCGTTAGGCTAATTCATGAGATGAATCCATTGAGCCTGATCAATGCATGAGTGCTCGTCATGGATTGATTAGGTTTAATAGTTTCATCTCACGAATTGGTTTACAAGTTATGCAATTAATTTTATGTTAGAATATTTGGGCCTGGGCCATTATTCTATTTATTCTAAAGGATTATAGCCTATTTTTAATGTTATAGTTATTATGGTTAAAACCATATTGGTAGTGGAAAAGAATCTCAACCGACTTAAAGGGTCAACCTTTGGTGCACCCCTTGTGAAGCCGGTAAGGGGAGATTGGCGAGCCATACGCGCGCGCTCGCTCGTCTTGCCGGGCCGTGGCGTCGCGTGGCGTGGTGTGCCCGACTTGCTGGAGGGGTCTCTCTTTTGCTGGTTATGGCAATCGAAGACGCGGTAATTGGAAGGGCTGGTTATGACAATCAATGATACCATAATTTAGCCTTCCCGATTCTCTCCCGTCCAGGTTCATTCTCTCGTCTCCCCCCGAGGGCTATATAAACAGAGCCATTCTCAATCCTCTCGTCTCCCCCCGACGGCTATATAAACAGAGCCATCCTCTCCTTTGAGATTCAGATCTAAGACACTACTCCTCCTCCTTCCTCTGCTGCAACTCTGCCTCCCCATCGCCGGCGCTGCGCGCACATCACCAGCGAGAGCAGGTGCCTTTGACACCGTTGCCTCTTCGAGATCCTGCTCGGGGTACCAGGGCAATCAAGTTTATGAGGAGCGTCTTCACGCGACTGCTCGCCCAGAACCGTTGCGTCTTCACCGGCGTACGGTTCACCGTCCTGGACACTCCGCCGCCGTCGAACGACTACACCACACTGCGTCTCCTTCCGGTACGACTCCGGCGCACGTACTGCACTGCGTCAACAGAACTCCCTGCATCGAATTTGTACGACTACTTCGAGCAAGGCCAGTCGAGGAACACCATGAGTTCGGATGGTATTCCTCCAGCTGGTAACGGCGCAACCGATGCCTCCGGCAAAGATCCCGCCTCGGGGTACATTTCGATGTCCGAACTGCTATCCTTTATTTTATTTGTGTTCTTATTTAAATCTGTGTTAAATTTGAATACGTGCACATGGATTGTTTTACTCACTATAGTCATGCAAATATTTGTGAATTTAATTATAACCTTTGGAATTAAAATATGGCCTATTGCAGATAATTATCCAATATTTTATCAATACCTTGTATCAAAGCATGCAATTCGATAGGGCTAAACTTTGATTGCCCCAATCCAAACACCGCACAAATACTCGTACCATGTAGGAGTACGTAATGGCCAAGTGCTCGTACCATTGTCGTACCACTACCACCCACTGTAACGCTTCCTGAATCTGTCTCGCTCTCGCACATCCCCAGTCGGGCATTTCACGGTTTACCAAGGAGAGACCACCCCCGAACAGGGACACATCACACACGACACACGCAGGCGCCACGGTACGGCGTTGGGCTACTCTATCTGGTCCAGCCGGGCCGCGAGCCAGACGAGTCAGGGTACGGTACAGTCAAAATCGAGTCCTTCTGGCCAGTCAAATTTGCTGCGTCGGCAATCCAATATGCAGGCATCACATGTGCTGATGTGCAGAGAGCTGCCTACCGGCACAGCACAGCACAGCCGCCGGATAAAAAGCGACAGCGCCGACGAATCGGCGATACAGTCAGACCGCAGAAAAGCAGCAAGGTAAATACAGTAGGGTGACAAAAGGTAGGGAAATTTTGCCTGCTTGGACCCCCAGATTCTACAGGGCAGCGCATGTGCTGCACTTATCCGATTCGTAATGGTGAGGTTTACTTTAACAAGAAGCCATGCGAGTAAATTTGCATGTTCTGGGCCAGATAATGTAGCAAGAAGTGCCTTGTCGCAAGACCAACGAAGCTGTGCCTTTTCCACGGTGTTTTATCTTCTTTTTTTTCAAAGTCAGTATTTATGTTGCACCTGTTTGTGCCTTGATTCCTGCTGTCATTGAACAGAAGCAGTTTTCAGAAGTTCAGACGAAAAGAAGAAAGCTAAGCTTGGACAGACTAGAAATAGATGCTAAAGGATTTGTCCTGGTGAATAGACGAACGAATGAACAAATCAGAGCGAAACAGTTCGACCAATCCTAACATACGCCAAAAGGCCCCAAAGCGAGTTGAAACTGAAACACCACTGGGACACCGTCCAGCACCAGGGAAATGGCCTACACTACACCTCTGAATCCTAAACAAACCTACATAAAAAGAAACGAAGCCACCTCACCGCAGAAGTAACGCGCTACGGCGCGAGCACGAATGATCCGACCAGGAGCAGCGCCGTCAAGATCAGCCGGCGCGCCGCCGGGGTCGAGCGCGCCGCCGCACCGGACATTCCCATCTTGTGATGCGGAGTTTGCTCCCTGAAACACATCAAAACGAATGAAGACAATTACACAGAGCATCAGCAACGCAGATCAGTGCAGGGTGTTTGCGTGTGGGGATTCAGATGAAGAAAGAAGCATGTGATCAGAGCTCGTCGGGGACAGGCCATACTTCTGGTACTTGTGGAGCTGGCCGCAGTAGAGGGCGTTGTCAGGGATGCTCGCCTCGGTCTTGTTGCTGGTTTCCTCCGGGTTGACCACCCTGACGTAGACCTCCTGCCCCAAGTACCACGAGTCCAGATTCTCTGACCTCACGTTCCAGATGCCGACGTTGTCCAGTGACACCAGCACCGCCGCCCACGCCCCCGGGTACACCTGTATCGTGCTCCTCGCCACCCCGTCCCCCTTGTTGTACGTTCCCCGGCTATCCTCCGTCCACTCCCCGTAGTCCATCCCGACGACGAAGAAGGCGTATCCGTCCATGTGGTAGCTCTGCATCCTGGTGTCGTTGTTCTGGAAGATGAGCTCCATGAACCCACGGTAGGTGCCATTGATGATGGACCGGCCGACACGTGGCGGCGCGCCCTGCTTCGGCCGGTCCGGGAAGTCGAGGGTGTACACGCCCTTCACCCCGTACGCGTCGGCCAGCCGGAGCGGCGTCTCCGGCGGCGAGAAGGAGAGCCCGTTGAGCGCCGCGCGCCGCCGGTTGCCGATGGTGACCGGCGCCGTGCCGCGGAGGAGGTAGGCCTGGGTGACGTTGATGGAGGAGTACCGGAACGAGCCCTGCGGGTTGGGCCGGGCCGCGCCGGCGCTCAGGTTCCACCGGACGGACCGGGCCTGGTTCATGGAGAAGCTCCGGTCGTCCTGGTCCTGGGGCGGGTCGGGGAGCGGGCCTGAGGCGGGCCCGCCGGAGTTGGAGTAGCGGAGCACGGCGACGCCGGTGACGTGGCGCCAGAGGGACTCGTTGGCCACCTGGCGGGCGCTGGCCACGGCGTAGTAGTCGGAGCTGGCGTTCTGGTCCGTGGTGACGAGGAAGGAGTAGGACTGGCCGACGTGGATGTCAAGGTTGGTGTAGTTCTGCTGCGTGGTGTAGGAGCCCTCCGTCTCCACGAGGAGCATGTTGTGGGCCTGGATCCGGAAGTTGAGGCTCGTCGACGTGCCCACGTTGTGCACCCGGATGCGGTACGTCCTCCCTGCATCACCAAAAAGGATCGATGAAGGACGAAGTTCGTCAATGGTGGTTGCACGGGCATGCGAACATGGTGCCAGTTTGTAGCGACAATGGCCACGTAAGCATTGCTGCCCTCAAGAAAATAAATTCAGTCCGGGGATGTTCATGTTTTTTCGGATGTGAATTTGTGCAGTAGTAGAAGGAAGCACCCTACTGTCAGTACAATAGTTTTTTTTGTACACTGTCAGTACAAGAGTTTGTGAGCTGTAAGCCTGTGATATGTATCCTGAGTCAGTCCTGACACGCAGAATAAAGTGTACCGACACATTCAGGAGCTTAAAAGGATTGCAGAAATGGCAGTATACAGTTACTATGGATCATCCTTCTTTCAGTGTGTTTAACTTCATTATTCATTTCCTCCAATTTACACCAACTAACCAATAAGCCACTGGATGATTAGACTTGCAGGTCTGCAGTATCATGACTTGGGCTGTGTCGTTCTGATATGATTCAAGCGTGCAGTGATCATTTCAAGAACTCACAGGACAGAGAATAACAAAATCAGAGTACTGCAGCACCAGACGACTGAAGCCGGCACGAAAATCCTGAAGTTAACTTAAAAACTCCACAAACTAAAGGTGAATGACCAGCCTTATTTTACCAGGAAAGCTAGTACTATGAAACAGGGTGTCAAGATTCTTTTCCTCAGAGAAAAATGATGCTAGCTCTGTCCAAAAGCGACGCAAACTGCTCCTCCACTTTGCCAGCCCGTCAGTTTTTACGGATTAATGCAGAGCAAGTGGTACTAAGTACAGTGTTAATTAACGCGGGGGGGGGGGGGGGGATCGATCGATTACCCGGATGCACATTGAAGGTCTCGTACTCGATGCCGGCGGGCACAAGGCTGTCGTTGTACCGGTACGGGCCCTTGCCGTTTATCAGCACGCCGTCCGGCATCCCCAAGTCCTTCCCCTCGTCCAGCATCTTCCTCAGATCCTGCAATCCACAGCGACATGACACACCGCACTTCCAAAAACATCCGAGGTTTCAGACACCAAACGAAAACGATGGCATTGAGCTCCACTATTGCTAGTTCATTAGTTGTCACTGTAGTGTGAGTAAGAGTGATTAATTAATTACCGTGTGGTTCTTGTTGTACCAATCGCCGATGAGGATGGTGATGTCGCCGTCGGGGCGGCCGAATGGCACGGCGATGACGTCGCGGTTGTTGACGACGATGCCGCCGAAGCCACCGGCGGCGCGCTGCAGGCCGGTGGAAGGGAAGTAGAAGAAGCTGCCGATCTGGTCCTTGACCTGGAACTCGTACGTCCAGTTCCAGCCGGAAGGGATGGGGCAGTTGGTGCCCAGCACGCCGTCCTGCCAGCAGTTCTTCCGGTGCTGGATCCCGTTCCTGCATTCCCAAATTGCAATGCTCAATTGCGCGCGGCGGCTTGGGGTCTGAACAACGCTTGGCTTATGCTCAGAGTGGTCACCAGGTGATGAGGAGCGGCTCGTCGAGGTCGTTGAGCACGTTGACGACGACGTTCCAGTTGGTGGTGATGTTCACGACGGGCCCCGGGAACTTGCCGTTGATGCCTATCACCTACCGGCAGTTTTCCGCCTGGTCGTCAGCACCCGACGACATGCTCTGACTCGAGAATGTGAAAGGAAAAAAAGAAATTATGAATGCTTGGCTTGCCTGCTGCTTGACGCCGAGCGGCGCCGCGGTGACGTATGAGACGTCCCAGTCGAATAAGGCGTAGGGGTCGGTGGCCACCGCCGGGCGCAGCGCCAGCAGTGTCGCCACCAGCGCGAGAAGCCGCCGCATTGCGAAGCTCTCCGAGTCTCGAGTCTCCTCGGCTCTCCGCCCTCACTCCGAGCGCCTTGGGAAACGAGAGCGCGAATGTGGCGGGGAAAGCAAGGCGAGATGCGAAGCAGATTCACTCTGCAGTGGCAGTGGTCGAGTGGTGGTGGTGGTCAAGCAATCGATGGGTCACAGGGTGGCAGGCAGGGATTGGGATCGGGACCGGCTTGACGTGGCGTGGCGTCGGACGGTTGCGGCCGCGGCGAGGGTGTGCGTGCTGCCGACGAGTGCGCGGGATTTGTATGGGTTTCAGGCTTTCAGCCTTTCAGGGAGGACGCAGGCGCCTGCCTGCTCAGCAGTCAGGCTATTGCCTGGCCGGGAAGTGGCAGTGGGATCAATTCGTTGAGTGTTGGTGGTTCGGCGTCGTGATCCAGTTTACATGCCTGTGAATTGAGAGGTAATAACATTTTCAGATGGAACGCGTTACGACGGAACCGCAAAGCAACGTGCGGTCTGACACAGGCAACATGGGTGCAAATCCATATATAGGACATTCATAACCGTACACAACAGCGAGGAGGAGAGGAGCGGCTCGAATGTGTACGCCGCAGTACGTAGGCCCATCATCCCCTAACATCACCATTACAAGCAAGCATTAAAACGTCGCTGCAAGCCCGCAGTACGCCCATGCCTCTCGCCTCGGTCGCACATGTGCACGCCCGGTCCGCCGCGACGCGCCGTCGTCGGAGGCGGCAGCGAGCGGCGGCCATCATCAGCCGGCGCCCCATCCCGTGCGGTGCCCATCGGCCATCGCCGCGAGCGCATGGCATCGGCTCCGGTCGCCGGTCGGTGCACGCGCGAGCTCGCATGGCGACCGTGACAGCTAGGTGGTGCACGTGCCTGGCCCCCGCACGGGCCACGGGACCGCCCAGAATTATTACCCCGGCCAAGGCGGCGAGTATTGATGGGCATGGTTGATCCGCGGAGCGAACCGTTGATCCATATAGCTTGTAATGGTGCACCTAGACTATCCATTTTAACTAAAACCGATCCAATTGTGCCCCATGGTTCTTATGGATCGATTGTTCCAAGATCAACTTTTGAACATCAACCTTTGAACCGTACCTTCCGCACGCACACTACCAGCATCGTGATGTGGTACAAGTATGCATATAGAACTTCAACTTTTGAATCAGGGTATAAAATAGCAGAACCTTACAGTCGCATAATCCGACATAGTAAAGTAGCATTTCGAACCAGGATCGAGTTACATGTTCCAGCCAACGATGCATACAAAACAAATTATTTTTTTAAAAACATTAATCAGCTAGCTTCACCCACATATGCTGCCTGTACACAACTCAAAGTGCATCAGACAACTCCCAACGAGTACTCAAAAAGTGCATCAGACAACTCTCAAAGCAAAAGCAAAACCCAAAGTTGAGTCTGAAGGTTCTCAACTTCCAGCAGCTGCGCCCATGCGATCACTTCCAGTCCAGCAGCTCTTCAAGCGTTCCAAAGCCCCCTGCATAACCGAAGGAACTATATCAGCTAGTACAGTACAATATAGTTTTTCTGCCAAACCTGCATAACCTGAAGCTACCCGTCTTGACTTCCAAACCTACGTGTTGCTTGTTGCATCAGATTCCTTCTGCAAGTCATTAGCACTTTTTGATATCTTTGTAGATTATATAAACATTGTTGCCTTTGCATGGCGATCTCGAGGTTCAGGGGCTTCTTTGAACATCATTTCCTTTACCTTTTTTCATTTGTCTAGCAGACCTATCTGATTGCTCTGATGCTTAAATGCTTTGATTTCATTGGAAAGGGGCTGGAATGGAAACAAGGCACTGAACACAGGAGTTTCTTTGTAGAAGGGAGAGGCTAAATAGCGTTCTACGAACAAGAGCAAGGGCACTGAACATAGGTGTTTCAGAACTTATGCTATAGAAAAATTTATCTACAGTTTAAGTTTGGGTAAATGCTATAGAAAAATTTACAACAGGCAGCCATAGTACCAATCTACACTTATGCTACAGAAAAAAAAATTAATTGTCCATTGAACCAATTAGTAATTCATTCCAGAACACAGTATTCATTATCCGTGCCTGTTGGCTCACCGTGCCGCCGCCAAATCGCACATTGATGAATTCATGACCCCCTAGCACGTACGTATGGAGGGAATGACATAGCGACTGAAACTCTGAAAGCGCCAAGCGAAGCGAGTAAGCGAACCTGGAGGTAAGCCATGGGCGGGGATGCCGGATTCCATGGGAGGCACGCCAGCAGCGAATCGGTGGAGGAGACAGCGGCGGTGAGGTTCTTGCCGACTGTGGAGGCAGGAGGTGGCGTCCGTGAGGCTCTTCCGGAGTACGAGCGCGGGGTCGATGAGCTCCCTCCAGAGTCCAGGCGGCCACCCGAGAGAGCACACCGACGACAAAGAGGAGGTGGCGTCGGCGACGGCGGGATGGAAGAGGATGTGGCGTCGCCGCGTCGGCGACGGCGACGTCGGGTCGGCGGCGGCGGGTCGAACCACGCGACCCTGGCACTCGAGTCTACTGAACCGAGCAGGTTTCGTGGATCTTTAGAGGGGCCCAATAGGATTGTTTTCACGGGCCGGTTCAGCGATCCGTTGGGCCGAACCGAACCATCCATCTATAGCGGCGAGGTGCGCGGGGACGGGGCGGGCGGTTGATTCTGGTGGTTTTACTATCGCAACCAGCCATCTGCGCCTGCGTGTACACAATCCGTAGTGCTGAGACTGTGAGGTGTTTTCCCTAGCTCCTTGTCCGCCAAGGTTGCTGAATTAAGGACGACATATTATTCTAGGGAGGGATGTCGTGTCATGAGCTTATTTTGCAGTCTTATCGTCTGCGACGCTGTGGATTTGGCAATGCTGATATGATTAGTTTAGAATTAACTATAATTGCCAGATATCCTTTCTTCTTTGAGAGGCTACTTGCCTTCCAAACCATACTCCTATATATAAACACAATCTATGGGTTCAAGTGTTTTTCCTACAGAATTAACACAATGGTGATGTCATGACAATGCTGGCCGACCTTTACTCATTCAAGTGATCCTTCGTTTCCCTGCAATACAGCGGAGCAAATTTCATTAGACAAGTCCAGAAATAAATCATTATTAGCAGTTGTTACAATTCGTATGCAGTACGTTTTATTTCACCGATGTCATCAGTAGAGATAATGAATCAGAACCAAGTAAAATTTAGGTTTCCATACCCTACTAGATGCACTTGTTCCTGGGGTTATGTATTGAATATGTTCGTGCTTACACAAATATAAATAAGATAGTACATTTGGCAAAAATATATGCATGTAATTGTAAACATTGAGGCTAAGGCTATTTGTATTTGGCCTGAGACAGGTTAAGCTAACAAATCATACATTGTTCTAAACAATCAAGATGACATAGGTCTAGGCAAGTAGTTAAAACTGAGGTTACTAAGAATTGCAAGGATTTTCTTGGAAGCTTCATTTTTTTATATGAAAATTAGTACTCAACTAGAAACAACGCGCGGCGTTGCCGCGCTTTGACTATTTGATAGGCCAGTGTATCTGGTTGTAGGTGATAGATGTTGAGAAGCAGCTAGTATACATCATAAAATTTTTATATGATGACCTTTGCTTTGAATGAAAAGCGTGGTGGACAGTCCAAAACAGTTGCAAACACGTAACTGTAGCAAGCCATGTTAAAAACTTAAAATGCATAAGCACCTCAGCCCTTGCAGGTCGCTACATTCGCAAGGACAGCAATATTGGTGACTAGTGTGATCACAGTTCAGACATTAGGTTCCACGAAACTGAAATCTCAACAGTTTTTAATATATAGGGCAGATTATCTTGCATATGGAGGTATAACATTGCTGTCTAGAACCAATAATTGTGCTGGTAACTCATTGGCAAGCGCACGCACAAACTTTCCGAGTACAGTCCTTGCATGGAGTAGCAACCAAGAAAAATCGCAACATTCCTGATCAGTACATGGCAAGCTCTGCAGGCCAGAAATACTCTGGAGCTACATCCTTGTGCCGCAGCCCGCAGGTGCGATGCACCACACTCGCTCAGCAGCTGCTTCACATGCTGACTGGCAATGCAAAAGACAATGCAATTGAGTTAACATCGTTCGTACACAAAACAGCAAACAGATGGCGTGCACGCGCGGGTGTTTGCCAATTGCCATGCTTACTTGACGTAGTACGGGAAGCTGTTTCACGAGACACCAGTCTTGTCCCATGGCACGGCACGGTGCAGGAACTCGTTGAGGAAGCGATCCCGCTTGGTGAGGAACGCCAACTCCATCTGCTTGCTGCCGGTGAGGAATCGCTTGCCGCTGAGCCACTCCTGCTAGTCCCTCTCCCCGAGCCGTGCGGCTTCTGCTCGCTGTTGCTGCCTCCGCCGCCGTGGAAAGTCAAGCTCCCATGGCGGCAATGATCCATATCCATTGGTTGGTGACGAATGTAATAGTAGTCATCCGCACATATATGACATATATGTTTCAGGTTCGAACCAAGCAATGATCTCATCGAGGCAAAATATCGAACACTTGTTGTGCATATGTGCTCTTAAAAAACAGTCAGACAGAGGAGTGTAGGAGGGAACGTACATGACTAGGATTAAGGACCGGGCAAGCAGCAAGACATACGAGTGAAGGCCGAGATGCAGCGTGGGTCGCTGGTTTCCCTGCTCCTGGCATCGCACCGCTGCGCCCTCCCACTGGATCGCCTCGTGCCCGCGTGCGCCGCCTATGGAGCCGAGCTCCGTACGACAACCACCTGCTGGGAAGAGGAGAAGGAAACAACGTTGGGCACCTGGAGCCGAAGGGAGGGGAGTCGGGCTGGTGAGACGGCGCTGCACGGCCCGGTAGCTCGGTGCGGCTATCCAGCGATAGCCGCTCTTCCTAGTCCGTTCTCCTCCCCCGCAGCCCGGCAGGCAGGTCGGGGAGGGGCGGCGTGGTGTCCCGGCAGGAGGCGCTACGGCGCAGCGTATCCTCCTCTGATGCGGATCCTTCTCCTCCTCTGTGGCGGCGTGGCACGGGATGAGGGCGGAGCGGCAGCGCCGGCGCGCTCGCGGAAGGACTCGGGGTCGTCCCTACGGAAGACGAAGCGCTCCAGCATCACCCAGCTCGGGAGAGGGGCGGCGCCGGCTGCTGCCATAAGTGGCGAATCTAGGATAAAAGTTTAGGGGGGGCTCACTTTCAAACTGTGACAACAAGCATTCATATACTTAAGGTATATACAATTTCTACTGTAGCAACAATATCAGGGTGTGTTTAGATTGTAGGAAAAAACACTGTAGCATAAGAAAAACACCGTAGCATTCGTTGGGAAACGTGTTTTGTGAGGGAGGAATAGTGAAAAATTGGAATGAATAGTGAAAAGTTGGAATGAATAGTGAAAAGTTGGGAATCTGAACATGGCCTCAATGAAGTATATAAATGCAACGAATAGCATTCGTTCAAAAAAAAAATGCAACGAATAGCTAGTTGTACATGACATTGTTCCATCTCTTACCATATTTTCCAAACGAAAATTGCAAGAATTTTCAATTAAACAT
This sequence comes from Digitaria exilis, assembly GCA_015342445.1. NCBI lineage: Eukaryota > Viridiplantae > Streptophyta > Magnoliopsida > Poales > Poaceae > Digitaria > Digitaria exilis. The sequence goes on along the minus strand of JACEFO010001671.1, from coordinate 1,166,146 downwards.
AATTAAGTGTTCAAATTAATTATAGGATCCCTTTGCATTCCATGAATGGGTCAGTTGGGATTTTGGGAAAGAAAATGGTTTTCATTTACGTAGAACAACTCACTTCACCGTTGAAGCAATACATCGAACACCACATGGTACGTGAGGTGGCTCTGCACTGCCCAGCAGCGCTGCCTCTGTCGCCGCTGCCGTGAGTGCTGCTTCGTCCTTCACCACCTCCACCGGTCGGCCGCTCGCCCTATCGCCCGCTCCGCCGCTCGTACTGCGCAGTCAGCGCTGCCTGCCGCGTGCTCGAGCAGGACCGCCGGCGCCGGCCACCCAGCTGCTGGTCCGCTACGACACTGCCCTCCGCCCATCCGCACGCACCCTCCTCTCTGGGGATGAGCCGGCGGCGAGCAGGCGAGGCACCGAGCAGCAGCCGGCTGCCGGTCGGGCTCCTAGGTCGAGCCAGGCGAGAGTAGGAGAGATAACTGAAAGCCGATAGGGATAAAAAGGCCAGGTCGCTTGGGCCGTTCAACTGTTATTTGGGCTAGATTTGGTTGAGGAAAGAGAAATTGAGCCTATCAACAAGACATACAGGCATACAGCCCAGCTGCACCGGCCACGCTCAGCTCGTCTTCAACCTTCAGACGCGAGTAAGCTTTCTTCTTTCCAACTTCCATGGCAGAAAAAAGTTAGAGGGGGCTAAGGAGGGGCTTCAAGGGTTTTCCAGTGGTAGGGGGCTCTAGCCCCGGCTATTCGCCCCTGGCTGCCATGATCGATCTCACGGATCTGTGGAGCTGGAGGAGCCGCCGCCTCGGATTTTCGATTGGATTGTTGATTTTCGATTAATATTTAAGGAACCCTCTGCTTGCCGCCGTATTGCGCTGGGAGTCTGGAACATCTGGCCCAGCAGTAGTGGGCTTTATGCGGGGAGTGTAGGCTTTATCCAGTTGCTCAGCTCCGGCCCAGGAGTATTTGCGTGCAACCGGCCCAACCCCAGCCTTTCTTGCTGCAGAAGATCTGAATGAAGAAGTACTAGTAGACAGGCATCATTCATTACCTTTTTTTTTACCGACAAAAGACAACGTAAGCAAACCCCCAAATTCCTCTGCCAAAGAAAGAAAAAACAGAGGGAGAGCCGGAGAGAAGGAATTCCGCATAAACCCTCGCGTCCCCTGCTGCGGCCGCCGAGGAGCCGCCGAGGGAGCAAACAATCCGCCGCCGCCGCCGCCGCACGAGGGGATGGCGTCGACGCCGGAGCCGGAGGATGGGAGGGAGCTGTACGCGCTGCTCCACCTCTCGCCGGACGCCTCCGATGAGGAAATCCGCCGGGCGTACCGGCAGTACGCGCAAATCTACCACCCCGACAAGTATCAGGACCCCCAGGTAGCGCCAGCGCTGCTCCCTCTGCGATTTGATTGGTTCGAACTACCTGGCTTAGGGTTCCAGCGCCGTAAATCCGTTCGGAGCTGGGTTGCGGTCCGGCTCGGTGCGGGAATTGGCATTCGGATTCCATCGGTTTAAGTTCGTGGGGTTGCTTGTGTTGACGGGTTTTAAAATTTAACCCAAGTGCCGTGTTCCTTTTGGACTGCGGTTGGGTTAGCAGACACTGGCATTGTTTTCGTGTTAACTTGTTTGAGATTTCCTTTGTACATTGTTGCGATGATAGCTAGAAACTAAAACGGATTTTCCTCTCTTCGGGACACGAGATCAAGGGTTTGGCAACCTGTGTGGGAATGTAATGTGGTTTTATTCGTCCATGTACCTATTTGATTGTGTCTGAAGATATGCTAAGTAGGTAGCATCAAAGTACTGGTAGGAATATACAGAGCAGGTAAATAAGGGTGCACTTTGGCTCTACTTCTATGTCTGTATTTTTTTTACCAAAATGTTGCCAGGACAAATGGAAATCTGCATGGAACAATGGAACATATTGCAGTTTGTGGGCCATTTTTGTTTTTCTCCTGAGGAGCCCCCATGGGGGTTAATGGCTAGTGCCATGATTGGTGCTATCCTGCATGGGTTATCCCATCTGTCATTTTAGGAAATAGGAGAAAATCCTAAACCTATGCTGTACACATCACCACATCCATTTCTGACAAATATGTTAGATCTATAATCTATATTCATTTTCTGGGGAATTGAAAAAAATTGCTTGTTAGAGAAAGAATTTATTACTATTTAATCAAAGTAAAACTTTCAGCTTTTTTCAGATGCGATTCTACGAATTTAAGCCGAATCCTGCCATTAATATTTTTGACATATTGTTTAGCCGGAAATTTGTCAGATGCGATCAGGTGTTTCTAGTACACTCCTCACCTAGATTCCTGCTCACATGAATCTGTATTTTGTTGAACTATTCTTATACTGTTTACATTAGGGTATCTTCTGGACTGACTAGCATCCTTCTTCATGTTCATCTGTGATTGTCTAGATGAAGGAAGTAGCAACTGAAAACTTCCAACGAATACGTGATGCATATGAGATACTATCCGATGAGAACAAAAGACAGATTTATGACATCTACGGTATGGAAGGTTTAAATTCTGGACTGGAACTTGGTCCCAAGCTAAGTAAACCAGAGGAAATCAAGGAACAGTTGGAACGACTGCGGCGGCACAAGGAGGAAGAAAAACTTTTTGCACATGCTCGACCAAATGGTTCAATCGTTGCAAATTTCTCGGTACCACAATATTTAGATGGTGATGGAATCATGAAAGGGTACATACTGTATTCTGTTTTAGTATATATGCATGTACCTGTTTGTCCAGTCATATCACTGGGAAAGCCTATATGATAATGTTGAAACTAATCTGTTGTTTAATTTGTGGTTACAGTATGTTAAAATTGCTAAGTACTCCCTCCTATCTTTATAAGGCACACAGAAATATTCATAGTCAAACTTTACAAACTTTGATTAATAATTTGATCAGTAATCTTTAACTTTTATAATACAATTTTGATATGGTTAGATTTGTAATTAAATATAGTCTCTAAAAATACTGAGTTTATAGTCATACTCAATATAATATAAAATAAATGAATGGTCAAAGTGTAGGTTGAGAGACTGCCAAGTTTGATTGTGCCTTATAAAGATAGGAGGGAGTAATCTATTACTTGTAAACCTCAAATACTAACTGTACTTTGAATGGTGAAATCGTTGCGTGCTATTTTGCATTCATCAGCATTTGTATTTATATATTTTTCGCACTGGCCCATGGAAGTTCATTTCCTTGAGTGGTTAGTGGTATATTTTCTAATTATGTGCATAATTACCACTTGGCTCCTTTGGCCATCATTCCAATTCTGAATGCTTGACTGCTTATATCTAGTGGTAAGCAGGTCTGGAAGTTGACTATTGGAAGCTGGGAATCAGCTATGGCGGTTTACAGCTTACCTTTCATGTCCCCCTCTCAACTTTTTCTTAGCTTCCAACAACTTATGATGGCTCTATAGCAATGTGTTCAATAACTTCCCCTTCAGTTACTTCTATAGATTTTGTATGAATAATTATAAACAGTACAGTGATTAGTCATTTGATTTGGACATGGATAGAATGGGAATGTCTAGCGAAGTTGAGTTGCCACTGTCCAAGCAAAATACTCTCGTTGTTGGTGGTAATTTGGTTGTCAATGGCTCAGCTGGAACTGGAGCAGCAAGCACGGTGCTGCGACACCAGTTGTCTTCTGTTTCCTCTATTGACTTCATGGCAACAGCTGGACTACGCTCTCTTATTGGCATGCAGACGTCTCGGTGAGAATGTCATCCCATATCTTGTCATCCATTGTTAATTTCTTGCATTCTGCAAATTGTAACTCTAACATTGTGTACTTCAGTCAAATTTCACCACATTGTACTGCAACTTCTGGACTCGCTGTTTCTTTAAGAGATGGATCCATCAACCTTTCAAATGCCTGGACTCGCCAACTATCCGAAAATGCTGTTGGGAATGTATGACACCTTGTGCTCTAATTCTTTTCTCATAACCATTCCAAAATATTAGTCATTCTGGGTGTCAGTTGAGTATCTAAATTCATAACAGTTTCTATGAACCTAGACATATTGTTTCTAGATTCATAGCATCTTCAATGAATCTGGTAAAAAGCCAGAATGACTAATAATTTGGAATGGAGGGAGTATGCAATACTTATAAATATTTAAAAGTAACTTACCACTTACCATCAGTATGCGATACTTTGGTCCATGGCAGGGGCTAAAGGGCTTTCGCTTTACCATACCATTGGGATAGGATAAGCCCCTGTTGAAGTCTGGTCATGCCCTGTCTCCATTTTCCTCAGGAGATGGGTTCAGTCGGTTTTGTGTGTGTGAGTTTTGTGGGTAAGGGCTGTGTGTAAGTGTGCGTTTATGTGAGTGAGTGTGTGTGTTTTGTGTAAATGTGGTGTACTTGTGAGTCTATTTTGTACTCTTATTCTATCTTATATACGACGATACGCAGTTCGAGAAAAAAGCTTAGCACTTGACTATTAAATATAATGACAGTCATAGATAGCGATCAATGATTCAAATAATAGATGCTGAGACCATGATTAAGTTCTGTTATAACTTTGTGAAATGATGCTTAATCTAAAAGTAGTTTTTTATTTGAGACGCAAAGCTTCTAGCTAACAATGATTGCTGGAGTTAGTCAAAGCTTTTATTATGAGTTCAGGCCTTATCTTAAATTCGATTGATGTCCGGAATGAACATAAACTATAAATCCTGTATCTGATCAATGTCCAGAATAAGGTGTCAGTGCTGGATAAGTTACGTCAACAACTTCCAGTCTTCCACATATTGTATGTTAGAATTTTTCAAATGTTATAGACGTCCAATGCGTCTTCCTTTAACTCTTGTTCTCTTGTCAGGCATTTTAGCAAGTTATTTGTTACCTGCTATCTTTTTTCTTACATTTGTGTTAATAAGAGTAGGATGTAGTTCATCTACTGCATACATATTCTTTTGTGGAGATAAGCTGATGTCATTTTCTCCCTTGTGTCTATTGCTTTCTCGTTGCATCAAACTCCAGATACAGCTAGTCCTTGGTGATGACTCAAGTATTTCTGTTGGATGGCAAAAGAAGGATGAAAAAAGCACTGCCACAGCAGAAGTAAAGGTAAATCTAAAATCTTACATTTGAAAGCAATCAGTTCAAGCCACCTCGGTTTGACTCAGCTGTCAGCTCATCTTAAGGCCATGTTCAGATTCCCTAACAAAATACTATTCATTCCAACTTTTCATTATTCATCTCCCTCGCAAAACACGCTTCCCATCAAGTGCTACAATGTTTTTCTTCAGCTACAGTGTTTTTTTTAATCACAATCTGAACACAGCCTAAGTGTCTATTTGGTTGAGGAGGGCTTATTGTAAGCCCACAAGCCTCTCATAAGCCAAGGCTTATAATAAGCTCAAATGGGTGTTTGGTTGCATGTGCTTATTATAAGCCTCTTACTAGCAAATGACTTCCCTACCCCTTATAATGGGTTCGGGACCACAGAAAATGGGAGAGAATGGTGGGGGAAGGTTAGTGGTTGGAAAAGAGGAGAGAGTGGTGGTGGTGGGGGGGGGCACAGAAAATAAGCCCATAAGCACCCCTTGAGTGGGCTTGTGACTTATGGGAAAAGTTATGAAAACTTAAGGGCTTATGGGTGGGTGTTTGGTTCATTTTGAGCTTATTTGGGAGGGCTTATTATAAGTTCTACTTGGTGGCAACAATCGAGTGATAGATTGCCCACTGCTCTCCAGCGAGGTTTCAGCACCTTGGTCGCGCTAGGGGCTTGGTGCATTTGGAAGGCAAGAAACAACATGGTGTTCAATGGAGTTGCTCCTAGAGTTAATAGGACCCTGCTTCTTGCACAGGAGGAGGCTGAATTCTGGATGCTTGCAGGGGCAAAAGGGCTTAGCGCCCTGGTCGCTACTAGGCTCCCCGGCTAACTGCTGGAATGAGAGCCTAATTGGTCATGGTGTCTAACTTCCAGGCATGAGATTAGGATTGATGTTTTTCTGGGAGTGTGTGAGTTTGTGTCTTGGGTGAGTGGGTGATGTGTGGTGTAAGGCTATTTTGGCCAAATTCTTCTTCTACTCATACAAATGATATGCAGCTCTCATGCATATTTGACAAAAAAAAAAGTTCCAGTGAACCAAACAGGGCCTTAGTTTAGGTGTGATCTTATTGTTCTGTTCTAAAGAACCTATGCATATTTTCTTTTGAACTAATCCCCATCGAGTTCTCTTAGGAATATTTGAAGAAGCTGTACTTGCTGTAGTTGTGTCACAAGCTTCCCATTGGGTTCTGAAACTAGATGCTTGGTCAAAACACCTATAGTCAGTATATGAGTAGGATTAAGGACCAAGTAAAAGTGTCCATGGTCACTGTATAATTCATTTTTTTCATTAGAACAGTAAGGGGGCCCTACTGAAATTGTACGTACTACATAGCAATATCATTGATATACACAGACTTACAAACCAAATGACACTTCCAGAGCAGGAATAATCGGTACTTACAGCAAGAAGCATATGCATTATTTTTTAACTTCTGCAGTGCCTTGCTTGTTATTTAGTATGGGGCCTTGAGAACAAGAAACAAATTTATTTTGTGGTTGTAAATTCGTAAGAGCTATCTTCTTTATATTTTTTTTACCTCTAATGTCAGACACTCAGATCAACATCGAACGCTTTCCTTCCTAGGTTATGTCGATTATTAATATCTTTTCTTTTCTTCCTCAGTTTGGAACTAATTTCTTTGGTGCATCTGCAAATTACATCCATCGCTTCTCCTCCAAGTCTCATGCTCGCGTTGCTGGCAGAGTTGGAAGGTACCTAAGGTTTTCATATATTTATTTGTGGCTTGTATGGCACTGGAATTTTTTTATATGAAATTTGACGTCCTGTTACTGTTTTGAACTGTTCCCTTGCAGCACGAACCTTGATTTTGAAATTGGCGGAGGGAGGCGAATATCAGAATTTAGTACTGTAAGGATGATGTATAACATAGGAATTCAGGTGGTGATTTTGCTTCTAAGGTCCTTTTGACCTTGACCTATATGTTCTCAGTTAGTCACTTTGCTTCTTGATCAAACTTGCTCTGTATTGCTGATGCAGACTGCATTACTGCTATCTTCTAAGAGATGCTACCATACTGATTCAGTTTAGAACTTTAGATAGACTGTTGTTCTATAAGCAATCTTAACATACTGCTTTTAGGTGCAATTATGACGTGCCGGATGCAGTTTTTATACTTTGATGGTCCCTGCTTTCACTATATTGATAATCTAAAGTAGTTTTCTTCTCATACAATACTTTGTAGGGCGTCTCCTGGAGATTTGAGTTGCATCGTGCTGGTCAGAAATTAATTATCCCAGTAAGTGGAGCTGTTCCACCTTGGAGTCTCTCTTGGCTTTCGGATGTTTTGTTTACCTGATGATATATAACTGTAGCACAAAGATCAAACCAATACAACATGATTTTATTTGCTTTCAGTATTAAACTATTGATCCTACAACACATTTGAGGTTTGCTATTTCCCATTGTCATTCTCTATTCAGTTTTAACTGACTACTCGTAATTCTGCAGGTCCTGCTTTCGACTGATTTAAATGCATTATTTGTTACAAGTGCATTTGCTATTCCCTCAGCACTATATTTTCTGCTTCAGGTTCTATTCTAGACCTAGTTCTATTCTTGATGTCTTACAATATATAGAGGAGTCTGTCTACGCTATATGTTAGTTTTTCCACGTTAACTGCATCTATTGACTAAAGTCTAGCTGTGGCCTCATATTTTTTAACAGACATGCGTTGTAAAGCCTTACCACCTTAAGCGAGAAAAGCAGAAGACACTAGAAAAGATGGAAGGCTTATCTACACAGGTAACCTGCCTTTATTGCGTGTTTTCACATTCTTGCATATTTTTAACTGATGCACATAAAGGGAGGAGGGACTTGCTGTACCTTCCTGTTTGCACCAATATTGTTTTGGAACAATCACCTATCTTTAGTTGCACATGCTAGTCTAAAATGGTATGCATATTTGCATATACAGGTAGCAATTGCTTGGCACCTTTGTAACCTAATTGTGGATTCTCGTATTTGTGGTATATATGTTTGCAATAATTCTCTGACTGCATTGCTTTTGCATGCTCAATTTTTTTTTTAAAAAAATGGCAAATAACTTACTGTCTTTTCCCCCCTGTATAGCTAACTGAAGCCAGAAAGGCAGCAAAAAAAGCTCAGAAATTACTTGAACCTGTCTCCAATCGTAAGAAGAATAGACAGCTAGAGAACAATGGGCTGGTGATTACAAAGGCTATGTATGGTAATCGCAAAATAATCAAAGAGAGCGCTGAATTTGATGAGATAAATGATGATGTGGATTCTCAAGTATTTGATGTGACAATCCCACTGAACTTCCTCGTTACCGAGGCAGGCCAGCTCAAGGTACATTTGAGTTATTGCTGATACGTCTTTTTATGTAAGATATGAACCGAGCACTTAGCAAGTTCAGCCATATATCATAGCTGACTTTTTTTTTTTAAATGATATCTATATTATATTTTTACTGGTTCCATTGTAAGGGCAATATATTTGGGACATCTGCAAATATTTGTCTGATTATCTGACACAGAATGTTCTTTGTCTGCCATTTGCAGCTTCATGAGGGGATAAAGAAGTCTGGAATAATGGGCTTCTATGATCCTTGTCCTGGAGATCCGAAGCTGTTACTTGTTGAGTACACATTTCATGGTCGGAAATACAAGGTAGAGATCCCCATAACACATCTTGTCACAACTATTTTTCTATGGAAAGTTGTATTGACTGTTTGGTTTGTTGACAGGTCATGGTAGATGACTACGAGGCGCTGTTGATACCACAAGATATCCATCAATTTTGAACTGATGTCAAGCCACATCAAAACGATTTTGAGTCACCATAGCGCTCACATTTTTCCCCTTGTGTTGACGGGCTCTCTGTTTCTTGGAGCCATTCCTTTCCTCTCTGTATGTTGTGTTCGTGCGCGAATTTGAACCACCTCAGATAGCTGTGAAGGCCATACATACCCGCCGGCCACATCATACGGTCAATCAGAAGTATACACCCTCAGTGCAGTCTCCTTTAGAATGAAATGGTTAGGAAGATTCAGTTAGACCCTGTGCCCTTGTCAACAAAAGCATGTTCTGTCTGTTCTAACACAAGCATATGCTGGTCTCACAATAAATAAAAGAAAGAAAGAGCACATGCATATGCTAATGCTTGTCTGCGTGGACGCGCGGAGATGCGTTGCTCGCGTCCAGTGTCACTTCATATCAAGATGAACGAAAATGTGCATATTCTGATACCTGTTGCTTGGATTCTCTGAACCCTGGATGATTATTGAGAAAATTCCTTATTTAACACTGGAAAAGATATAAAATTCGTTACTTCACACTGACTTTTAACATTTGACATTTCCGTTAGCTCTGTGTCAGTTAAGTTTGGCATACAGTAACCAATTTATTTTCTTTTCTTCTTTCTTGACCAAATGACCTTTACATTACCTTAAAATAATTTTCTTTGCTAATAGAACAAATAGAATTGGATGCATTTCGCTTAAGAAACACGCTTATGACATTATAATTTTAAAATTAAAATGTAGCAAATTTGTCATCTGCGTGGGCACGAGCGCGATGATATGATGCCTCCAATGTCCCTTCATATCAAGGCATTTCGTCAGCTGTACATGGCAAACGTAAATGTGAATGTTCTGATGCCTATTGCTTGGATAACCTGAACGCCTGGTGCCCTGGTACATACTTTGGACCCGTGTGCCGCCTCTGTCAACACCGACTTCCCTGTACAGCATTGACAAGTGGTTACTGTTTGATTCTCCGACCGGTGTCTGCATCTCTCTTTCTGACCAACTGTTGAATCATTTTCTGGGCACCATCGATCACCAACCACATGAGACATGACCAACAGCCACGCAGAAGCGGCGCGGCCACCACCCAGCGAGGCAGCACCCGCCCCCTCGACGCCCCTGGCGATGCAGATCGCCGACCGCCTGCGCCTAACATGCAGGCTGCCGGCTCAGGCGAGGCTCCACGCATCTGTGCTGCAGGAGAGCCGTGTTCCCCTGCTTGGCTTCTGCCTCGCACGCAGAGAACAGCCCTGCGATGCGTGTATTTTTCCCTGCTCCCCTGCTGTCCCGAGGCCGGTGGAGCAGCCCTGCCGGCCGCGCGTGTTCATGTGTGACGGACAAACAAGACGATGCCACACAAACTGCCGAGGCCACGATGCGGCCTGCATGTGCTTTGCACAGCCCTGTGCAATGGGAGGGTGCGGCGTACACATTCTTTACTGAAAGAAAGATGCCTTATACACCCGGTGATTGATGACTTGCGGTTTAAGCAAGCAGTAGTACGCAGTTAGCAGCAGCTTAATAATGCTGGCAACAGAAAGCTGGTTAATGTTTAGTGGTTGCGGCATGAGATACTGAGACCGCTTAGTTTTATGGTGTAGTGTATTTTAGTGGCGGTAAAGTAGCATGAAAAGCTTGCCTTTAACCATTACCTTTTTTTTTTGTCTGGTCAGTTTCACATCGCCTTGGATCCTATGGCGGCTGGTGCTTGACAGACACTGAGACTGAGAAGTGACGACGCTCACATTCGTGCTGGTTACCCTTACCCGTAAGCTAGTACTACTGTGCGAGTACAAAGCTTTGCAGTGATAAGTTCAAGCACGATCCGTGAAAAGCTGCAGCTGGACGAGCACGGAGGCTTTTAAAACCGTATGATCCATATGGAGCAATGTAGGTGCCGGACGCCTGGACCAAAAGCGTGTTGCAATAGCTTGCGTTAGGCACCCGACTACCCGAGGGTTCGGTTCGACGTTTACAGCAGCCAAAAGATGCAGCGATAAACGTACAGTTAACCTTGTTACGGGTATCCGTAGTCTGTTACGAGTGGATGGGAGAAAAAAAAATATGCGGGTAAACCTTGTGACATGTGACGTACTCCCACCATTTCAAATTATAGATCATTCTATTTTTTTTTGGAGAATCAAAACATTTCAAGTAGACCAAATGTATACAACAAACAACTAACATTCATATAAAAAAGTACCATTAGTTTCTTCGTTCACTCTATTTTCACAATTATCTATTCGGTCTATTAACTTTTGTGATCCTCTCTATAATTTTGGTAAAAATAAGAATGATTTGGCTCTCTAAAAAAAGTAAGGATGACATACAATTTAGAACGAAGGAAGTACAAATTTGTATTAACTTTCTAAAGGAGAGTGGATAGGTATATGACTGTATTTTGCGCACTAGTTAGTGCCCTTTTGGCACAACTTTTAGATTCTGTTTATTACACTGTAGGAAGAATCTATCTTTTGCCAGAATCCATAAATAGCGAAAATGCACGTAGCTTTTCACAGGTTATGCTACTATAGCTATAGTGCCATATATAAGCAGAAGCAAAAATTGTGCCAAACAGGCCCCTAGAGCATCTCCAACATATTACTGATCCTTCAAATCAACATGAATGAATAAGAGGACCAGCAAAATTCTTTATGGAAGAAAGTGAATCACCTACATATATGAATAAGAGGAAGATGGATTTTGGTAAGTACCAAAAGCTTTTTCGTATTGGTAATCCGCCGAAGCACCTCATGTCCCTCAAATCAGTCATTTGCTATTAGTGATGGATAGATAATCTGCTGGAGATGCTCTTACTCATACGTTGTGTCTATTGCTGCTTGTTTAATATTCAAGAGAAGAGTTATTTTAGCACACATCAAATTTCTTTTGCATTTCCGCAAATAAGCATTTCAAATAGTAGGCTATATATATTTTTTCTTTTGAGAAACTCAATCCTTGAGAGGAAAACCTCTCAAAGCCAATATTGTTTGTGTGATTATTCATGGCTTTTACTAGCAAGGGTTTTCTTTAACTTGAGCACCGTAAATTTTTCTCCTCAAGGATTCGAATCCGAGCTTATTGGATGTTATTAAGGTACTGTAAAGTGTAAACCAATAAGAGCAGGTATACTAATGAGCGAGTAGCCGGCGAGATCCGACGTGTGTGAGAGAGAAACGAAGATAGAGAATAGAGCTGGCGCCTCGCGACGCGCCCAGGCAATGCGGGCGAAAACCAATCAGAAGTTGCTGTCCGCTGCTGCCTTTTCTGCTATTGGCTCGGATTATTGTTGGGCATTAAATGCTTGCGGGCCCTACCATTGCTGCATGCCAGGTCAGTGCAGGAGACGCCGGCGAGAAGGCGTGACCTTTAAACCTGCTCTAAGCGATATATAGCATTTAGCCAAGAGCTCTACTTAACCGTTATAACACGCTATTTAGTGCAACTATAGCCTACTATTTCAAACGTTGCATCCAAACAAATCTTTATAAAGAACACAAATTAATTGCAAAGACAATGTATGGCAAGATCGTTAACATACACCCACTCTAGTGTATATGATACTCCTCATTCTAGATCATACAAGCACGTCAGCTGCCAGCACAACAGCCACAATTCTGTCACTCTTACCAAAGCGGATGCAAACAGGATTGGATCTCTGCAGAAGTGCAGATCGGGTGAAGTTTTAGAGCTTTGCTTTTCCCCATCATTTCTGTTCGAAAAGTAATTCCATGAGCTATCACAGAACTTTTTCGCCGCAAATTCAGGCACAAAGGCCGTGAAAAAGATGCCGGTGGATCACCAGAGAGCGCTCGTATGGATACAGGATACGGACGGAAAGCAGACACTGTACCAAACGTCCGAAACGCGTGTTCTGACCGGGAGCGCTTGATTAATGGGTGCTCGTCTGCTTGAGGAGGACATCCAGCTATATCACAGCGAGGCGGCGTCCCTCCCCCTCCACCAGACATGCAATCAGCTTTGACGCCGGCAAGGGTCAAATGCAGCCGGCCAGCTGACCTGCCACGCACTCGGGAACAGTGTTGCATTGCAGCACACGTATCAGCCGGCTAGCGACCCTCTGTTCCTGGAGTAGTGTAGCTACTGTGGCACACGTATCTGCTGGCTGCTGCATTGCGCATTCAAGCCTTGACAAGGCAAAGCACTGAAGCACGGCATCAACCGTTCCACAATGCGCGAACTCCTCCAGTTCTCCCCCATATGATCTTACCCCACATAGTTCGTTCCTGGATGGATGGAACATGCAAGTTTGAATATTGTTTTCTCACCAGATACTATCGTTTGTCAGTACCCGTGACTGATTTTATCGTGCATGACTCGGATGACGCAATTCACAATCCCCAGCACCCGCACTCAAGAATCAAGATGTGCTCAATTTTACTTTTCAAAGAGGCTCATCGTCATCGATCAGCTCGTGGCGACACAGGCGAGTAGCATTGCCTCCCCCCGGACCGGACAACACAACCACTCGAAGTAAAGACACAGGACAGCACAGCTGCATTGCACCGGGGGCAGCGGCTTGTAAAGAAACCGAACCACACAGCCGCACGCGCACGCGCTGCCCAGGCAGGACACCAGCATCGCATCGCTGCATCAGTGACAGTGCATCCCACCGTCCCCGAGACAATCTCCCCCGATGCCGACCTCCTCCCGTTCAACCATCCCAACAAATCCAATCCGTTCGACCAATCCAACGACAAGCAGCGTTGCATCGCATCGCGGCAGAATCCCGTCAACAACCAGCTCAGAGCTCACCGTCTCCTTCAGATTCTCATGTGCCAGCCAGGGTTCGCAATCCCGTTCAAAACCGGCTGGTTCCCACGGGAACCGGTCAAACCGCCCCGGACCGGTAGCGGTTTGGGGCGGTTTCAAACCGGTTAAATTTAAAATATTCAAATTTAAATATAAAATGAAAAAATATCAAAAAAATTTTTCTAAAATACTTCAAGGTATATGTAATCTATTGGTGTCAAAAATTTTCAAATATTTCCTCATTTGATATTTTTTGCAGGCATTAGAAGTTCAACAAAAAAAGGAAAAGAAAAAAAATCGGCTCATTGAACTTCTAATGCGCACAAAAAATACTAAATACACTAATATTTGAAAAAATTTGACACCATTAAATTCTACGCACCTTGAAATATTTTTAGGAATTTTTCTTTTATTTTTTTTAATTTTTAGTTAAATTTGAAAACATGACAAATTAAGTATTGAGCCGGCTTACCGTTCAAACCGGCCGGCTTACCACCCAAACCGCTCGGCTTACCGGTCAAATCGGGCGGCTTACCGATTCAAACCGATTGAACTAGGATTTCATATACATTTGAATTCAAAATTTAAATTTATCCAGTTTTGACCGGTTCCCGCGGGAACCGGACCTGTTAGCCGCTACCGCCGGCCGGCGGTTCGGCCTTCCGGTTCGGTTTTGTGAACCCTGGTGCCAGACTCCCGGTTCGGTTTTGTGAACCCTGGTGCCAGCCGGGCAGGAGACCTTGGTCCCCCATGGTTGAGCTCCCTCCTTCCACGTCGCTCCCTCTGCCCACTCCCGGCCGATGTATATATATATACTCCACCACACCCACCAGGCCACCACCCTCTCCATCACGCTGTCACACAACTCCTTCCTTTGCTCAAGAGCCGAAACCCATCACCACCACAGTTCTGGAGGCTGGAGCAAGCGGAGAGAGTTTTGCAAGCAGGAGCAGTAGCTGCCTTCCTGTGCAATGGCGACCAGCTGGAGCTTCTTGCCCCTGCCATGGCTGCTCCTCCTCCTGGCAGTTCTTGGCGACGCAGTGGCCGCGGTGGCGGTGCCCAGGCCGCTGCTGGGCATCGCCGAGCCGCCGGCGGCCTCGCCGGCCGCGGCAGCAGCTGGCCCCGTCGGCGCGACGCAGCCCGGCGGTGGCGGGAGGCCCGACAGGTCGGTGGCCGGCGCTGACGTCATCCTCGTCGGGTTTGCCGCGGCCGTCGTGGTCGTCATCTTCCTGTACATCAGGGTCACTAGGAAGAATGGCAGCGGCATGGGAGTTGGGGAGAAGCAGGAAGGCAGCGTGGGAGGAGGGGATTCTGAACTGAAAATCTAGTGCGCTCTGGTAGATGTTGTAGCTGCAGTAGCACTAGCATTACAGTTTTCTTTTTCTTTTTCTTTTTCTTTTTGGGTTCAGAGTTGAGAGAGGCAGAGGCTTGTAAAGAGGGATGAGATGGGAGCAGAGGATTGAGATAGTTTAGCAGCCGTTGAAGGTTTGGCACCTCACTGATCTGTGATGTGTGTACTGTGCATGTCAATGAGATGAGGTGATAGGTAGGAGAACAGAGAAGATCCAAAGAAACATCAAACTTTTGTCGAACACCAAATCTCAAAAGTAATCTGCTGAGCCTGAGCGCTACGCCAATCTGCTCGTATGATTCCTGACAGCCTGCTGTGCTATGTTCCGAGCATGACTACGAATGCAGAGTCGGGGCCTGTTTAGTTCGAAAAAGTCCTTTTTACTTTCTATTCATCCCCCTCACAGAACACGCATCCCTAAAAATTCCTTTTTTACCTTTCCTATTCATCTCCCTCACATAACACGCATTCTAGAAAAAAAAGTACTTTTTACCAACCTCAACTAAACACGCCCTCGTTTTTCAGTTGCTACATCTCGCTCTTCGTCAGCAAGCGCATGTGTCTCGAAGAACGACAAGCGAAACTAGCAATCGATCCAAACAACACTTTGCCATCACGGAGCGGGATTGCTCCGAGTCTCACCGTTCGTAGTCGTAAACAACTCTAGCGTAGAGCTCGACAATTCAGCTCAAATAATGGTCTCGCCAACTGTTCCTGCGTCAAGCAAAAGCTTGTTCAGCGTCAGAAAATTGAAGCCCAATTAGCCCATCTCAGGCATCAGGCCAGAGCCAAGCACCAAGGATTGTTGTTTGGATTGAGGTTTAGCTCTCCTGCTTAACTTTCAGCCTGTGTTTGATGGGTCCAGCAATCGATTCGGCAAGTCACATTGTACTAGTTTAGTTCCTAGAAAACTTTTCCAGAAATTCATTATTCATTGAAAATTCACTATTCTTCCACCTCACAGAACTCGCTTTTCAGAAAGTTACTTGGTGTATTTCCCACATCTCCCACAACTAAACTACTTCGTAACACTGCTGAGTATTAGTGTGGTCACTTAGCGACGCTGAGGAATCAAAATCAACAACATGAATGATGATGGGAGATTGAAATAATTCGACAAGCACTCTTTACAATACGTATACGCACAGAAGGTTAGTACTGGACTAGCCAGTAGTGTCCAAACTTCAAAGTCCAATTCAACGAGCAGCACACCGTGTGCAACATAACTTTTGTAGCAACTGGAGTCGAACACGGCGCCTCAAACGTTTCATGCGTTGCATGACTTTGTACTACAGTCAGCAGAGCAGAGCTTCAAATGCAGAGCGTGGTTTCCACCTATCCATCCCCTCACAGAACACGGCGTAGAGCTTCAAATGCAGAGCTCGCAATGCGCGATGCCGAAGGCGGCAGTTTTTCCGGGCATCCAGATTCCGGAACGCGTCTTCTGTCCAGGCAAGCGTACGTGGCTGCTTCCGTGCTGCTCGCTCCCGACCTGAGAGCTCCCAGGAGCCAGGAGGGATCCAGCTACGCCACAGCACCGCGTCCTCCGGCGGCCATCCTCCGACGGCGCGGCCGCGGGGACATAAAGACGCAGCCGCTCTGACGCTGACACCGGTCAAATCTGGGGCCCACCCCCGTTGGGCCGTTGTGCTGGTGCAGTACCACAGATCCTGGAGCTGCAGCGTCTGCACTCTGATGTAACGGCTCCACTGCTACGATATGTGCAAACCTGCAACTTGGCTCGGTCCGTACGAACCTTCACCGGACAGATCGTTTCTCCGAATCTCTCTGGACGCAGTGCGAGTTTGGGCTCTGTTTTGTTTCAGTGGGTTAGAGATGGCTCTAATGAGCAGCGCTTCGTTTTGTTATGATGAGCCAAAGCCAACGGGAATAAAAACATTCTCCTAGGCATCGCCACGACGCCACACATCGATGGGTTGTTTGTAGCGTAGAAAGAGGCTTGATTCCTCGTGGAGCAGGAACTTCACTACATTGCATATGTTGTGCACACTCGGAACTTTACAGTACGTATGAGCATATCTTTTGTGCATGTTATTAGCCTGACACGGCCCTCCCCGAGACTCTCTCCCCCAATCCCGACCTCCTCCTGGTGACCTGGTCTCTTCAACTGAACCAAACTAAACCAAACCAAACCAAACTAACCAAACAAGCAGCAGCGTCGCATCACGGCGCAGCAGAATTCCAGCTCACCATCTCCCTCCCTGGGCTCTAGATTCTCATGCGCCAGCCGAGCAAGACCACGGTCCCCTTTCTTCCCCCATCCGCCTCATTCAGCTCACAGCTCCCTGCACATATATATCCACCCCACCCCCTCTCCACCCTTCTCAAACTTGCCACACAACTCTAAGAGCAAGCTTAGAGAGAGAAACAGAGAGTCGCAAGCAGTAATACAATTCTTGAAAAAACAAGCAGTAATAGTGTAATACAATGGCTGGCAGCTGCAGCTTCTTGCCATTGACAAGGTTGCTTCTCCTGGTGGTGGTTCTTGGTGCTGTTCTTCAGGCCTATGGTGCAGTGGCCAGACCACTTCTGGGGATCGCCGAGCCGCCTGCCTCGCCGGGCGCCTTGGCGGCGGGACCGGCTGCCTCTGCGCAGCCCGGTGGAGGCAGCAGGCCCGACCGTTCCCAGGCCGGCGGGGAGGTGATCCTCGCCGGGTTCGCAGCCGCGCTAATCATCGTCATCTTCTGCTACATCAGGGTCACCAGGGAGACCAGCGACAGCAGTGTGGGAGCGGGAGAGAAGAAGGAAACCTTAGGAGGGTTCTAATGGACACTTGGACAGATGAAGCAGTTCGCAAAGAACATGGATATATGCGGTAGTAGTAGATTTTTTTTAGTAGTAGTAGACTTCAGATAAACTTGTAATTTGTAAAGGGACCAGTGAAACTGACAATCTTGTAAAGAACATGAGGGTTGATGTAGAGAGGTTTGTCAGTTCACTGGCCTTTGGTGTGTGTGTCCTGTACATACCTGTGTGAGATCAGAGGAAGCATATCAAGTTTGGTGAACTTTGAAAAATTGTTTGCATCATGTTACCTGCCATTAAGTCTGAGCGAAATCTGCAACAGAAACTTAAATTTGCTCGGGACCAATCTGCCCGTGTGATCTATGACTGTTAGTACTATATATGACGCACGAACTATGTGGAATCTTTTTCTTCAGTTGGCCCATCACTTGTCATTATATCATCTGCGACCACAATTTGTTTCTAGGTTATTTAGTACTCGCTTTGTATTATAAAAGAAGTCGTGTTGAGATCATCCTGAGTCAAATTTTAAAATTTTGCAAATAATAATATGAGTAGATATGTATTGAAATATAGTTTCTTAAAAACATTTAAATTTACAAATATTTTATAATAAAAAATATTTGTTAAATTGTGTTTTGGCGACTATGTCAATGTCCTAAACGGCTTTCTTTACAATAAGAAGGGAGTATTGTAGAACTTTGTTTTGTTCGCATCACCAAGAAGAAATCCTTCTTTCTTACACGCTATTATTAGTATATTTGTTAGATCTGCGATGGGGCATGAGGGTTCAACAACATTTTGGGCCCTCATGGCAGCCAATCAAGTGATCAACAATAGGGGAGCCAAGATTAGAGAAACGGGTTTCGATCTTCTTCCATGCATCTCAGTACCAGATTAGCAACATCAGCACAGATATTCTTTCACACTACAGTTGATCCTCTTTCGCCGAACTCTTAACCTTCCCACTTGGTCATCAAGAAGTGCACGCGTGACCAAAACAGACAGAGACTAGTTCGTTATTACCCCAAACTGCACACCTTAAGTTGTTACCCAAGTACGTACCCACCATTCCCAATCGTACATTTTCTTGATTTTCTTCCCATCACCCACAGAGAGCTAGATTGCTAAACCAGCAGCAGTTCTCCTAAGCAACTGTAGCGTAGCTCGCCGCGTATGCAAATCCACCCGGACACTGGACAACTCTCACTCAACGTCCACCACTGTTGCTTTGTACGAGTACAATTGTACAATTGCTGCTCTGCAGTCTGCAGGCCACCAGGTGGCCCAACAACAAAAACCGATCAGATCACGCATGCGCTCCCGGAGACACGGCGCCGCTCGTTCAATGCTCACCGGCCGTTCAATGCATCGGCCGGGGTCGGCGCGCACGCGTCTTCCCTCCCGGTGCACTGCTCCTGATCCTGGAGCAGCAGCCGTTTAAATGCAAGGGCCAGCGCAGCTGCAGAAGCAAAACGCAATCGTGGTCGCAATGGCGTTAGATTTGGAGGTAGGGTGAGGTCAATCTAGTGCTGGCGTGATACTATGCCTAAACAATCACACGATGTAGACATGTTGTGGCAGGATGTCAAATGCATCAGCTGAGACTTGCACTGGTTGCACTTTGAGTTTCCAGCGCTAAGCCACCAACAAAGCAAGTTTGTCCTAACACGGACGGATCCAAATCAAGAGCAGCCTGCCAGTAGATACAAGGTTTTTTTTTAGGTATTAGAATTTAGAAGTCAGGATTGGAACGTTGGAAGAACAAATCCACCTCCAAGTCATACGTTGCGTATACGGGCCCTGCGAGTTTTTAGTCCATTCTCGACTCCATTTCTTACCTGATCACCTCCTCCAAAAGCTTAATCATCGAGGTAAATCGATGCGGATGTGGGTACGAACTCTAGAAGGATTTTTTTTTTAGTAAAAGAAGAAGGGGAAAGAGAACTTGTGCTTCGGCTGTCCGGTCATCCATGTGAACTAAACAAGGCCTAAATTTGGTTTTCTTCACGTGGATGATGATTGGATGAGCTATAAGGAGGGCCATGGAGATTCAGGAGGTCAGCCGGGCCAGTGATGGGTCTCCTTACCCTGTATCCGTTGTTTTTAATTGGACCACATTTTTTTTTTGCCACAATCAATGACGAAGACAGTACATTAGCACCAAAACGTGACTGTGGTTCTAAAAAAAAACGTGACTCTGAGGCAACATGGAGAGAAAGTGCAAGCTTGACCTGTATATCTTTTGGCAAAACCATCTGCACGTAGACCAAGAATCCAAGATAACATAATTTCTCATGTATGAACACCCAGTTATCTACCTCTCTCCCTCTTGAGAGGACGTCTGAACACCTTTATATTTATTGTGAAATGCGATGCCAGCTTTGACGATAATGACACTACA
This sequence comes from Digitaria exilis, assembly GCA_015342445.1. Lineage (NCBI taxonomy): Eukaryota > Viridiplantae > Streptophyta > Magnoliopsida > Poales > Poaceae > Digitaria > Digitaria exilis. The sequence goes on along the minus strand of JACEFO010001671.1, from coordinate 1,145,980 downwards.
ACAAGGATAGAATATGCACTGGTTTTGTTTGATGAGTGAAAGTTAGCCTCCTTGGTCTTTCGGAAAAAAAGAGTTGATATTCATTGTATCGTATATTGGACTTGTCATCGCACAAGCTTTGTTTTGAGTATGTCATCATGGGAAATAGAGAAGGACAAGGGAAGCACCAGAAGTGTATTAAGACATAAAAAGATCATTAAATGTTTTTTTCAGTGTACTAAATATATACTATCACGTGTTTCATGGCCGTGTCCTTTCTTTCCTTGTCTTGATTAGGACATGAGTCAGTGTCTGTCATGGTCCGTTATTCCATATTTTAGGCTTCCTGTGGTACTTTATTTCTTCCATAAAAATATATATATAAAGGAGCAGAGATATGCTTCCAAGCCTTTCCATGAAGCCATGGCCATATGACATAACTGTTATAAGCGGTTGGTATCAAATATACTTGTGAGATTAACGAAATAGATAATAATAACAACTACACAACATATTTTTTCAAGAAAAAAACTAACAAAATTATATTTAGAAACAAAATATTGGAACAATGTGTTTGACAAAGAAAAGTCAGGTACATTTAAAATAACCCCGTGTCTAAGGGTGGCAGTTCTATCTAGGAAAAAAGTCCATTTTACTCCCCTACTTATCCACTTGTCTGCCCAAAAGGTGTATTTCATTTCTTCAGGACACAGACTTTGAGTGACAATGATAATACTAGTTTTTCATTTATATGGACAATTAAAATACAAGGAAGTAAGTTTGAATGTGGAAATATAATAAAACACTAATGTTGTGCGACACAAATTATGTTAACCTTAATCTCATATTGTGGGAGTAATTAACTTTTTCTTAGCGGTGATATTTTGAGACGGTTTTGCACAAATGAAAATATTGAGTTGATTTATCACATAGGCATCCTAATTTAAGTCGAACCTTTTATGTTTATAAGAAAATATAGTAACAATTAACAAGTATGGACAAAAAGTGAGGCCTTGGTCCTTTGTGAAGAGAAAAGTTTAGTATTAACTAGTCTGAGTAGGACCTTGTTAATCGTAAAGGAAATTTTAATTTTTACATGTGAGAAGCTTTCTAGTATTCAGTTTAAAATATTAACGGTGCAAAGTTAGGCCTTGATCCTACAGGAGAAATTTCATTCTATATATTTTTATTCGTGAAAAGTACTTGATGAGGGCATTGCCGTGGTGGGTGTTCACGATCCACACCCTTCGCCAAGTCATGAGTCATCGTAAACTTGACTCTCCACGTTCGGTTTGGATTCAACAGACTACCTTGAATAGCATCAGCCATATCTCCCTCATATGACATTGAAATGAGGCCTTTTTTGTGCTTTGTTGGAAATCTAACCATGAAAGCTTTCTTTTGGTTCTGGTCTTAGCTCCAGAAGTCTTGTGAACATCCTGTGTGAGTGTGACTACAACAAAGTGCTGCATCACCGGTTTTGTGTCATGTCGATCTTTGTATTGTGTTGGACCTTAAGCTTGTTAGGGTGCCTGTCTCTTGGTCATGCCCCAACCCTAGATAGCCTTTTGATATAAACTCAGTAGCCATTGCTTAGAAACTTGGGGTTTTTGTGTACATCTAGTTTTTCTTCGTAAAACATACATCGTTCATTGTAATTGTGGCAACAAGTTCTTTTACTCTGATCCAGAGTCTTTGTTCTCGTTCTTCTCGGCTATGGAGATTAGTACTTTTGTGTTAGAGAGTTTGAATGTTAATATAGTTGTGTTGAGTTGACAACCAATTAGCAATGGTGTAATGGTAGTAGAAATTCAAATTATCCAATCATAAGCATGGATCATCAACATCGAGATCTTCGACAATCAAATCTACCATACCTATCGTACCTATCGAAATATAGAACTAGTGCTCCATCTGGTCTCTACTATTAAAAAATTAAAAACCGTCGTTATTGATATGAAAACACTTTGCATGACTATCACAAATTTAATTAGACATTTAAAAAGCAGAGTCGAAATTCACCTGGCAATTTCTGGATAGGCAGAAACATCACTATCAAGAGGAATCCAATTTTCACCAAAAGAATAAAAAAATGCCTAAGCCTAACCAAACATAAAACTTCCAAGAAGGTTTTGCAGCCAAAAACAAAAGCGAAGCCACGGGCCCTAGTAGTCTAGTACCTCCAAAGTCCCCCCTTTTCCCACTTCTCCGTTTCCCTTACCTCCCGCGAGGCCGCGAGAGCAGCAGCAGCCGCCGCCATGGCCGCCTCCTGCGACCTCCTCGACGTCGACCCGCTGGAGCTCCAGTTCCCGTGTAAGCTCCCTGCTTCTAGTGGGTCGCAGCCCTCCCTCACCTCCCTTTTCTCTTCTCAGATTATTTCCGACTTCTTTCCCTGATTTTTTCATCTGATTCTTTCGCGATTTCTTGCGACGCTCAGTCGTGCTCAACAAGCAGATCTCCTGCCCCCTGCGGCTCGCCAACAGAACCAACCATACCGTCGCCTTTAAGGTGGTTCACCTGTTGATTTGCGGTGCAGACCCTAGGGAATTTCTCTGTAGAATTGCGGGTGGCTTCATGAGGAATTATCCATTCTCTTATGCTTTTCTTGGCTCCCTTGTGATTTGTGTGGGTAGTAGGTCAAGACGACGAGCCCCAGGAAGTACTGCGTGCGGCCTAACAATGGTGTCGTGCTCCCACGATCCTCCTGCACAGTTGTAGGTAACGTGTTTGCTGTTACTGGACTGGCCACGGTTCAAGAAATAGCTCAATTTGGGAGCCTTATCGTTTGTACGCTTTTCTGGAGAACTTTCGGTATTTCTAAAATTTTTTTATGCATTCTCTGTTCCTGCAGTTACGATGCAAGCACAGAAGGTGGTGCCTCCGGATTTGCAGTGCAAGGACAAATTCTTGGTGCAGAGCGTGGTCGTCAGTGATGGCTTGTTAAGCAAGGACATAACCTGGCAAATGGTAATAGGATTTATTCTTTTAGTTTGATTTATGGCTATCAGTTTGGCACTGAATCTGTGGTTTGGTGCCTGCTTCGTAGTTCGTGAAAGAAGGGGGTAATGTGGTTGAGGAGGTGAAGTTGAAGGTTGCTTATGTGATGCCACCTGAACCGTCATCAGAGATTGCAGAGGAGCATGATGGTTTAGAGAGAGTATTAGTGCCTATGCAGCGGATTGTGGATAATGGAAGGAGTACTTCAGAGGTATCGAGTGGTTCTGTGTCTTTGAGATCAGCTGAGGTGGGGATGGCAAGTGTGCTGAATGTTCCTTTTCTTTTGGATGTTTTGTTTGCTGCAAGTCTCTAAAAAAATTGAATTGACGATTTCCTAATATCTTTTCAGGAGGTGGGGTCACCTGTTGGGCGAATTGTGAAGAATGGGGAATTCCTGAAGGCAGCAGGACCTGCTCTGGTATTTTAATATATTCATATTCTTTGTTCTATGGTTTATATTTTGTGCCACGAATATTAAAATGATGATTGTATCTGTCTCATGTAAAATACTAGGAAACAAAAACATATGCGGGACCTGCTGAACAATCCAATCAGGTGAGTTTGTATTCTGTATGGCCTCTGGAATGGTTTTTTCTGTATGTCTAGGTGGAATGCTCATTTGATAACATGGGAGGTTTAAAATAAGAAAACCATTATTTTTCTTACGGACTTAGTTATTCATTATTGTTTAGTCTTTGAATTAATTGCTCATAAACAATGGGGACATAATAGCAGGTCTTGTCAACTATGTTTTGTGGATTCTATTTCAGCTGATCTCTATTGGGATTATCTGCATCCAAGTTTTTCATTGCACATAGATAGCCACATCAACATTCCTCTTGTTACTCTAGTTACTTTTGCTCAAGTATCATTTGGGTTGTCTGCCGAGAACTCAGTGACATTTTATTTTCGTTGTGTTTCAGCGTTACAAATCATATGGTTGATACTGATAGTAGTAACATGGTGGTATTTTACTTCAGTGTGCTATGAGTATTTTAGCAGTGATTGTTCCAGGAATCAGTTATATATATGTTATAAACTTAAACATATTTGACATTTCTCATGTACTTGTTGTTTCTAAGCTGAATATACACTTTTTTTTTTTCTCATTCCAGTTGTCTACTATAATTGCAAAACTGACCGAAGAAAAGAATTCTGCCCTTGAGCAAAACCGAAAGCTTCGAGATGAGTTGGTGAGTATCTGGTCGAAACCATGTATTTTCTCATGGGTTGCCATTTACACCTTAAGTAGTAGGTTTATCAGCTTATGTACCTGACAATAATGATTCTCTTTTGATTAACTGGAATATAAATATCACATACATATACATATACATGTTCAACCTCTAAACCTAGCCATTCTCCTATGAGATTACTTTGAAAAGGCTTCGAGTTCCAAACTGCAGCTGTATCACAAACATTGGTTTACTTTACTCTGTTCAATTTTTACTTTTCTTGGTAAGGAATTCTTTGAGGACACCCTTTCCACTTTCCAGTAAATATTACTGGCTAAAGGAACATATATTTGGACTGAAGGCTGTCAAAGAATCACTCTAGACATTGGCCATTGGACTTGTCAATATGCACTGAACACATTTTTATATGCATTGCACACATACGGAAATATAATGTATTAACTTTTCAAGATTATGAACTGAAAATTGGATTGAGTTCTATCTACAAAAACCTTGAATATAACTAACTTGTGATTATTCATGTAGTAATAGTCAATCTTAACTAACTCATCTGAAGAATTAACTACAACATTTTTTTTGTTAAATCAAAACAAAATCTTCTGCATTAAGGAGCTAACGCTTTCTAGATTTCCAGATCAGACGTCATAAAAATTAAAGAAGCCTTTCAGCTTAATAAGTTGTAAATTTAGTTAATGTGTTATGTGGTAGAATAGTAGAAATGTTATGCTGAACTCTGAATTTCTCAACTGCTATGAATTTTGTTGATCTCACTTAACAATTGTCATGTCTGCTGTTGTGACATTCAGGAACTTGTAAGGCGTGAAGCGAGTAAACAGCAAAGCGGCGTCTCGCCGGTTCTCTTAATAGCTATAGGGCTGCTATGCATCGTTCTGGGCTATCTTGTAAAGTGAGAACTTCATAGTCTAATTGGGTACTCATTATGGTAAATAAAAAGGTGAGATCGTGTGATTCTTAGATTCGTCAGCCACCTGCCAATGCTACCGAGCCGTGCAACAGCGCGAGTGTCAAATTGACCAAAAGTGGGTTGTGTAATGGCATCTAGTTTGATCCATGGTGTATTTTAACTAATCGCTTCCAGTGATTGCTTTTATGGTGTTGGTTTTCTGTATGTATATCCCCTCAGTTTATCACTTGTATAGCTACATCGTTGATTGCTTCGCTTTTGAATGTGATCATGTTGTTAAGATCTTATCTGAATATAGCGATATGCCGCTTCTCTCAAATTAGTCTGGATAAAACAAGCAGCAGCCGCAGCTGACCTGTAAAATTAATCACAAAGGCAGAGTGATCCGTGGTCTCAGTCTTGGCTCTTGATCATGATGCATGTTCTTGGCTGCATCGTGCTAGTTGGACACAGTACAGCTTGCCCATTACTTTTAGGATGCACGTACTAGTGTGAAAAAACACTCAACATGCTAAGAGCTGAGAATTTTGCAAGCCAAATCTGTACATCAGGAAAATCATGACAACTTAACAAGCAAATATTAAACGTTATATGTGCTGCTAGCTCTAATTTTTCTTAGTATATTGGACAACATGCTTGTGCTGCCGTTTACCACGAAGGTTGCACACAAAATTTGATTCCTAATAAAGCTGGAACAATCTAAGTGCTGCTCCCTCCATTTCAAATTGTAACGGGCTTAAAATTTGGAACGGAGGGAGCTACAAGGACGTTCTTCAGCTGTTTGTAAGTCGAACATGGTAACACTTGCTGCACGTGCATCACGGGCTCTCCTCAGATAATAGGCTAGTCTCGAGCTAGCTTCAGTTTCTGAGTCCTTTTCTAAGAGAGGCCAGTCATACAAACAAGCCAATTTACTAGAGTAGATGTACAGTACTTCTAAGCAATTCAGCATATGATTTGAAGCAAAGATATCAACAGAAAAATTCAGTTCTAACGCCAATTACAAACTGATAAAAGAGCATGCTGTTGTAAGTACAAGATGCTTAATACTTCTGAACCACAATACAGAGCCTAATCATTCCCGCTCAAAATATTAAATTTTCAATTAGTAAAAAAATATTGCACAGAATCCACCATCATTAGCAATATGCCTTGTTTTCAGCAAAATAAGAAACAATGCATGCCATGGAATGTGGAGACTATCACCTCCATGAAACAAATTGTTTTAGGATGCCATGAGAGCGTGGAGACTATCTTGAAGTCAGTGGCTAACTAGCAAAGATGTTTTAGGATGCTCTTAACAGTACTCAGCAATTGTAAGTCATGTCATTGATAAAATGCAGGACAAAAACACAAACCAAGTCTATACATCAGGAAAATGTAAATAGCTCCACAAACAAACATGCTAGTGTTACAAGAGCTGTTAGCTTCACTTCATTATCAGTACATTACTGATCAAGACGCTCTTAAACTCCAACAAATATCCTTTCCTTGGCAAATGAACGGTGTAATTCTTTCTGCTACATGCAATCGTCTGCACCTAGTTGATAAGACAGTCAGGCCATCTCCAGTTTCGTGATGTATCCTGTGGAAGGGAAAGATCAATCAGTCACTAGAATAAGCTATTTTTTAGAATAGATGTATAAACTAATTTGTTACATAGTTCAATGAACCATTCAAGCACGGGTAACATTTTCAAAAACTTCAGCAGAAAGAACTGTCAGTAAGAAAGTCAACAGAATTTTCTAGCTCCAACCACACCAAATATCATATTAACCACAACACCACGACACATGATGAGCTATTCCACCCAAGATGCAAATATCCAACTACAAATTAGAAAATACTGTTAAAAAATTGCAACCAATAACAATGTCTGCTTTTTAGCAATATCATAACCAGTATGTGTTCTGGAATCTGGAGCTCATCTTCCTAAAACAATCACTTTCAAAATATTGTTGGTTAATCATCACAACAAAAATCAGATGGACTATAACCATCCAACATGATCAGGGGTTGTCAAGAACAACAGAAAAAATAATATAAAACATTATCCAACATGATCCGGGGTTGGCAAGAGCAGCAGAAAAAGTAACATAAAATCAGAAGTATGCTCATGTTTGCACAAAACCACAGGATCAAAGAAAATATGCGATGCAAAGTACAGGAGGCAAATCCATCTTTATATATTCATTGCTGAATCAGAAGACCAAATGACATGCTGAAAGTCCAATCAGGCAATGAGCCATCTATGTTGTCATTCAAATCAGAACAGGATTGGATATTGCACAACAAAACTATCTGGACACTGCAATACTTTACCTTGAACAAACATCAGCTGCAATCCTTCACATCATACCACGAAAATCCTCACAACAGACATCACCGAGCCCATCTACATTGAAGTAACACAGAAACAGTACTAATCATCATACATCCATACAGACAAGACCAAATGCTAAATGAAATAATCAGAACAAAACTTCTAACATTCGCTACCTCGGCTGGCGGCCCCGATCAGCCTGCCTCTCCTTCCTCCCAGCAGCAGCTACCACGGCGCGCTCTCGCTCCTTCTCCTTGGCCTCCCTCTTCCTCCTCTCTTCCCTGAGCTCCTCTATGCTCTTCTTCCCGCTACTCCTCTTCCCCCTGCTCCCTTCCCCAGCATCTATGGCTCTTCCCTCCTTCGCCGTCGCTGCAGCGGGGCTCGCCATGTACCAGGGCACCGCTACGCCCTTGCCGGCGAGGCCATAGCCCAGCCTGTACTTCTCCTCGTCAGGCCCCACCGCCCTGACCTCCTCCTCCTTCTTCCTCTTCTTAGGGTTCTTCTGGTTAGGGTTGGCGTCCGGGTCCCGCTCACGCGCGGCGCCCCTCCCGCCGTTGGCCGAGGCGAGAGCGGCAAAGTCCGCAGCGGCGCCGGACCTCCCCGAAAAGAGGTTGATGTGGTCTCCGTCGGAAGCCGGTGACGGAAGGGCATCCGCCGGATCCTCCGCCGCAGCACCCCCGGAGGTGCCGTCGGAAGGTGGGGGAGCGGCAGAGGACGGCTCCTCCTGGACGAGGCCGCGGTTGCGGCGGAGCGCGGCGAGGCGGAGGTCCGACTCGCGGCGGCGCTCGGCCTCGCGCTGGAGCTGCTCCTCGCGGGCGGCTGCGGCCTCGTCGTTGCGGACCTTCTCGCGGTTGTCGAAGTTGTAGACGTTCCACCGCTTCTGCGGCAAGATGTTCAGGCCGCCGTGCCCGCCCATGGCCACCCACGCGAATTGGAGGTCGGGAGATTCCGGCTGCTCGTCGCCGCTGCCCGGTGGGGAGGTCGGAGAAAAACGAAAGGGATCATCCCGTTTCCCCCCTCTTTTTCCTTCTAATTTGTCTGCACGCGTATTGCGGAGGGTGGGGTTGGGCCGGTCCAATAAGCATACGCGGGCCCAATATATTAGCCTCCTCTCTCCCTCCCTAAAGAAACTAGTACACAAATTACATATTGTAAAACCTTAAGGAATTTTCTCAAAAAAAAAAAAACTTAAGGGATGCCTTCGCCGACATTACGATGAGCTAGGGATTTCATATTGCAGCACAAAAGAGATATGACGGCATATGAAGGCTTTTTTTTTTATATAATTGAGCATGCCACATCAGCTTAGATGAAAAAATTTAGATAGTTTATAATTCAAAAATGTAATTTTATTGCATTATTATGACTTAAATGAGAATCGCCTAATAATTTAGTAATAGACTATTAATTTTACAATTTTTTTATAGATGGATGGCCAAAAAATGCCAAACTATTACATCTCCACTCAAAGCTGCAAAAAAGGAGTGATGTTACTCTTCTTTTTTTTTTTCCTCTCGAATAACAAGCAGAGCTACTTGCGAGGCTATGCTACGAGCCTACGGACCATTGCCACAACTCTCAAATGAAAAAAATCCGCAGAGACATACCACTAAAATAAAATTTCTAATTGAAGATATTGTAGTGTTGCGCCGACCACTTCTATTTTCTCGCTGTCGCCGGTATTGCTGGACATCTTCTTTGATTAGCTAAGCTAATTTTCAGATGGTGTAACACGTGAGGTGCCTTTTTTTTTCAATCCGGCCACCAAAATCTTAATTATAACTTTGGTGCGTCTTAGTACGTTTCGATGGACTGTAGAATTGCACAGTACTTAATTATGTCCATGCGGGCCCAGGTACTCTGCATATCATATACGTACATAAATCCAACTTTATTTTTTGAGGAAATCAACATCAACCCTTAGGTTGCCTGAGCTTTATTAAAAAGTAAAACAACTTTACAAGCAAGGAATTACAAGAGAATTACAGAATGTGGAGGCAGAAGATATCCACAACACGTGAACACACGCCTATGCTGTGAAGAACTACTCCACACCTATGCTATGAAGAAATTACTCCATTCAACGAGCTTGCTCTTATCAGAGGCAGTAGAGCACCTGTTAGACCAAAGGAGTAAGTCGTCGTGGCAGCGAGCAGCAACTTGCAGATTTGATTCATCTTCACTCCTGAAGACCTTAGCATTTCGGCATTTCCATAAATTCCATAGAGTACAAGTTAAGACTGTTGTCCTGATCCTTTGGTTCGATTCAAGAAAGGGGTTGACGATCCACATTTGTTCAATGTCAGTCACAGCCGTGAGATCAAGCTGGAGGTGAGTCCAGAAACTCCGAGCTCGTGGACAAGAGAGGAACAAGTGTAAACAGTCCTCTCCATCAGGACAGAATGGACAAGAGGCATCAGTTCTCATGTTGCAGTGGTGAAGACGCCCGTTGGTACTCAACCTCCGGCGATGAAGCAACCAGAGGAAAAATTTGCACTTTTGCGGAGCAAAATTATGCCAAATTTCATTCGCAAAAAGGTCATCCATCATGTCACTAAAGCTGAGCATATAATGTTCCTTTGTCGTGGGGGGTTTCTGGTTATGCCGGAATATCCTAACATCCGAAGTGCCAGGATCTAGGTGGGTTGGGGATATTAAGGCTTGTAGTTCCAGTAACTCCATATTGGCAGCGTTTGAAAGACGAGGGCGTAAGGATAGCATCAAATTAGGTGTGGATAGAACTCTAGCAACAGAAGCATGCGGCCTAGTAACATGGCTGAAAAGAGAGGGAAAGGTAGTAGCTAGGGAGTGGGAGCCACACCATAAATCCATCCAGAAAGAAGTCATTTGTCCATTGCCAACAAGTACCATAGTTTCTTCCCGGAAGGAGGGCAGCTGAGCATATATATCTCTCCATATGGGGGTTACATTTGCCAAATCATCACCAAAATCATGATCTTTAGACCATCCGTATTGCATCCGTAGCCAATCAATCCAAGGAGTCGAAGGAGCGCAGTGAAACTTAAACAAAAACTTCTTAAGAAGGCTTACATTCTTTTTGGCAACGTCAGGGATACCAAGACCACCTTTGCTTTTAGGAAGACAGCAATCTTCCCAAGCAACCTTGCACTGTCCTCCATTACATCGAGCATCACCTGCCCACATAAAAGCTCGCTGTTTTTGAATGAGGGATTCAATTTGAACATGAGCAAGGATCCCATGGTGTAGACTGCTTGAGACGACAACACAAAGGTGACTAAGGCCGATCTGCCCATTTCATTTAGGAGAGAACCCCGCCAACCAGCCAAGTATTTATCCGAACTTGCTATAAGAGGATGAAAATCTGCAACTCTTAGTTTTGTTGTCGAAAGTGGAAGGCCAAGGTATGGTTGCGGGAAGGAGGCAACAGGACAATTAAAGATAGAAGCCAAAGCTTGTGCTTGCTCAGGTTCGAGGCAAATTGGAAGGAAAGTGCTTTTTTCAAAGTTGATGAACAAGCCAGTGGCTTCAGAGAAGGTTTGCAGGGTTTGTTTCAGAGCAAGCAGTTGGGAGGCATCAGCTTTAAGAATGATCAAGGTGTCATCCTCATATTGTAAGACAGGACAGGGTACTGAAGCAATAATGGGGTGTTCAAATGCACCATTAGCCATTGCACTAGTAAGCATTTGCTGCAAAACATCGTCCATAAGAATAAAAAGATATGGGGAGAGGGGGTCACCTTGCCGAAGTCCTTTTTTGCACTTGATCCAATTGCCGGGACATCCGTTGAGGAGAACTGCAGTTTGGCTAGTCTCGAAGATTGTCTGAATCCAGAATCTCCATTTCACCAGGAAGTTCTTTGCTTCTAGGATGCGATCAAGGGCTTCCCATTCGATTGAGTCAAAAGCTTTACGGAAGTTAAGCTTTAATGCAACAGAGGGTATTTTCCTTTTGTGGCAAGTCTGTACCAATTCAGCAGCATATATAAAGTTCTCAGCAATGCTTCTTCCTTTTAGGAAGCCAGTTTGGTCAGGATGCACTAGGAAAGGGATAAGAGGTTGGAGTCTGGTAGTGAGGGATTTTGGATGATTTTTAGGGGGCAATTTTGGAGTGAAATAGGTCTGAAATGTTCAGGCTTAGTTACTCCAACTTTCTTGGGAAGTAGGACAATATGGGACTGGTTTATGCGTAGAAGTTCAGCCTTCATGTTAAAGAAATCTTGGAGAAGAGAAAAAATGGAGGGACTGATAAGGGGCCAAAAATGTTTGAAGAAAGCTGGGCCAAAGCCGTCAGGTCTAGGGCTAGATTCATTTCGCATTCCCCAAAGAGCCCCTTTAATTTCAGCTTGAGTAAAAGGGACAACAAGTGAAGCACTTTGAAAGGAATCAAGGGATTTGGGCGCTAGTAGCTCATGCAGGTTGGGGATGGTTACAGTAGGAGCAGCTTGACCAAGAAGGTTAGAGTAGAAGTCATGAACTATTTTAGCTTTGCCAGAGTGGGATGTAACGGGGATCCCACCTTGCTCAAGGGTTCGAATTTGATTTTGTCGAAGACGTATAGTAGCACACATTTGGTAGTACTTAGTGTTATCATCTCCGAGGACACAATCTCTAACTTTGCCTCGTTGCGTCCAGTAAGTTGCGAGAATGAGAGTATGCCTGCTCAACGAGTTTTTAACAAGGGAACGGAGCTGTAACTCAAGAGGGGAGAGATCACGTGACTCCTCCAGAATGTCAAGAAGGTTAATAACAATTTCACAGTTCCTAACTACCAGGGCAAATAAAACAAGACGGAAACATCATGTCTACCGACTTGCCATCTTGATTCTTCATGTGCGCTCATGAGCGACCACAACTGATTAAAGGTGTAGGGCTAGCTACTGATGAATGAGTTCTTCCATACATGACAATCAGCAGGACGACACATTAGAAAATGAGAACCGTTTGGAATTGGCATAATTTCTTACAAAAGAAATAATAGTCCACCGCATAAACTCCTGGATGAAGGAAACTAGTATGAAACAAGCACAGTCCAATGTACCTTCTCAATCTGCTAGAACTTTGTCGGGTACTCCGGCCTACAACGTGGGGCTTGTCAGTACCGTGCAGAAGTGGACACTTCACATTCATCAATCCAGACTGAAAATATGTTCTTGATCTTGCGTTGATCTTTACTTCCCGTGGTCGTACAAGACCATGCAAGCTGAGGGCATTTCGTAATGCTTAAGAACTGCAGTGAACTAGGCAAACCTGCATTTGGCAATGACTGAATTGAGTCACACTCTACAATCTCCAGTCGGATTAATGAAACAAGACCACTCATCTCTGGGAAGTGAGTAAGCTGCCCACAAGCAATAATCTCCATGTCTTCCAGTGCTTTCAGGCGTTGAATGCCACTTGGCAGTTCACGAAGCTTTGGGCAATGCCTTACGGAGAGGTGGCTCAGATTGCACGGTGGCCAATCGTCAGGTATAGACACCAGTTGTTCGCAGTGGCTGATCTCAAGGCGCTGCAGGGTTGTGAACCCACGTAACCCTGATGGAAAGTGCACTGTTGGCAACTTGCATAGAGTGATGGATATAGGACATGAAAGGGAGGTCCATGATCCCCAAATCCACTCACCACTTGAATTTACTTTCACATGCTTCAGAGCAGGAAAGTTCCGAAGGCCGTAAAAATCCGGTGACCCGTCCACTGTTAACTTGGTCAGTGAAGGGAGACTGTGAGTCACGTTTTCTAGCTTCAAACAATTCTCCAGAACAAGCTCAACAAGGTTCGGGAGAATGCATCTTGCATCCCCATCCCAACGCTTCAGTCTGTCCATCCTCTCCAAATGCAGTTTCTTCAGAGATTTGAATCTAGCTTCGTGTAATTCATTCTCCCTAGAACCACAAATTCACTGCAATTCATGGAGATCAACCTATCCCAACCTTTAAGATGGAGAGTTTCCAAAACAGGCAACATCCCTAGGGGAGGAAGAACACTGCAGCCCTGAAAATCGTAGAGGCACACAGTTACCAGTTTCGTGTACTCTGCAGAACCAAGCCAGCCAGAGCATTCCATGCCAGGGTAACCTAAAAGGGTAAGCTCCGTAATCTCAGTGGGCGCCTTTAGGTACTCTAATATTTTCTCAGATTTATCGTCGCTGCTGCTGCTGCTGCTGCATGAAGGCTCAGGCTTATGGGAAATTCGCTTGGACTTGGAAGTGAACCACTTAATATTCTTGTTACTCCATGAAAGCTCCAGATTTTGGAGGAACTGCTTGGAAGACAATTGGGCCTTTGCAGCTTCCCGCACATGCTTTACAAGATGCAGATTTGAAATGAGAAGTTTCCCATGGAGGCTCTTCAAATCAGCCAATTCCTCTATGCTGGCACGGTGAGTGGGGATACCAGAATTTCTCTCACTTATGACAAATCTTGACATGGTTTGAAGATCAGTCGGCAATCCTACACCCTTGGGCCAGTGGCGGAGCCAGGAATTGACGGCTGGGTATGCCGACATATCGCAGATATAAAATTTCAAAGCAAGCAAATATAGTGGATGATAAATTTATAAGCTAAAATGGTCATACAAATCCATAATAACAACTAAAGTACGAGTTTGAAACATAAATGACTAAGAAATATTACAAAATAATAACTACTACAATTGAACTCTACGATCCCCTTGTTGGAAGAGATTGATGATATCATCGTCTTTCACTTGACTGAAGAATTCCCTCTCAATAAAGTTAGTTAAGCAATTGTTCAAATAGTCATCACCCATCTTGTTCCTTTGCTTATTCTTCACAAAATTCATTGTGGAAAATACTCTTTCAACACTAGCAGTGGCTACGGGGAGAATCAGCACCAACTTAAGAAGCTTGTGAACAACATGATATTGGTCATCTTTTTGTGTGGACACAAGCTTAACTGAAAGCTCACATAGGTTCTTCAAATTTTTAAACCTTTCATCTCTACGAACATGAGAAATGTACATATTAAGTTGCCATGGAAGTTTCCCTAGTTCGTCAGTTGTGAAATCATTTGGATAAAACTTTGTAGCAAGTGTAACCAACTTGGCTTGATCATAAGCAGCAAAGGAATCAATTGGACTAAGGGGCTGTTTGGTTGGTGTCCCAACTCCACCACGCCAGACTTCAGGCGTGCCACACAAATTGAGGCCATTGTTTGGCTGGTGTCCAAACTTGCGGCAAGCCATCAAAGTTCGGTGTGGCTGCTAGTGCAACGGGGAAGAAAAACTCGCCAAATCTCTGGCGCTCAATTTGATCGCCACAAGTTTGGCGTGGCCACATGTTAGGTGCGGCGTGCTTGGGTCATGTACCAAACAGACCCTAAATGCTGCCATACAAGAAAGTAGTTCTGTGTTTACCTCATCAAATCTGTCATTTAGTTCTCGAAGTTGCCTATCAATGAGGCTCACAGACATATCAACATGGAAGCGATGATAGTTGATTGCACCATTATAGAATCCTCTTTTAGGTCTCCCCACAGGATAATATGGACCCTCCATGTCAACAACTTTAATCTTGCACTTCTCACAAAAAGTAGTGACCCTCTTAAGAAAAGCATCCCATCCACCATCTTCCCGCAAGTACTGCAAATGTAATTTTGTAAGATCAACAAGCTCCATAGCATTCATAATATCTTGATCTTTCCTTTGCAAAGCCCTACTCAAGTCCTCGGTATAACCAAATATTTCTTGCATCAAGTATGCCATGAATACAAACTCAAATGACCTAAATGATGTCAACATAGTCAATGCAGCTTGGGCCTCCGCTGTGTTATACTCTTTTGCAATCTTCACTAGAACACGCCTAATTGCAGGATACCGCCGGGATCTGGCGGCTGGCGCCTGGCGGCGGCGGGAGGCAGCAGGGGCAGGGGCGTCGCTCGGGGGAGTCGAGTGTCGAACTCGAACCGGTAGTGGGGAGGAGAAGAGGCGCCAGGCCTGGGCTGGGCTAGGAGAATGTGGGGGAGTTGGAGTTGGGCTTGGCCGCTTGGGTCTTGGGCGGCTGTGGGCTCTTTTCTTGTATTTCGGCCTTTTCTCTTCTACAGTTTTTATACCTATATGTATTATGGATGTATACCTACTATTTTTTTTCTACCAAATCTTGGGTATGCCCTGGAATACAGGTGCATACCCCTGCCACCGCCCCTGCCTTGGGCATACATTCCAAACTGCAGACATTGTGGAGGCGATCAGGAGTCATTGACAGATCAATATGCCTTAGCTTGCGAAGTTTCTTTAAACCAAGTGGCAACTTTTTCAGATCATAGCAGTTTCCAAGGCCCAGTGTCTGAAGATTATAGAGATCCCACATTGACTCGGGTAAGAATTTGATCTCGGTGCCTTGAAGCTGGAGGCACCGAAGATGTTTCAGTTTTCCAATCGACTCTGGCAGATCAGTTACACCAAAATTACTTAAATCTAAAGTACGTAACCTAGTAAATCTCTCACCAATGTCATTAGGGATCTTTAGTTCCAAATCCTCAGAGCCACCTAAAACTATAAATGTGTGCAAGAACTCGCCACAGGAAATCACCTCAAAAATGCCTTGACTGGCATCCCTATTGAACACTCCTGACAAATGCCGGACTTCCGCTGGAAGGCTGTAAGGCTCTCCCATCATATAACATTTACAGTCCTCACCTGAGACAAGTGAAGCAAGATCGTGCATCGTTTCAGACAAGCTGTAACTGTGCTCTTCTCCAATGCAGTCAACATGTGCTCTCTGGAAAAAAGACCGGCGAACTAAAGATCTGAAGTAAGATCTTCCAGTGTCCTCAATTGTTTCACTGGTCCGACGATTAGGTTGAATGAAGCCATGAGCCATCCAGTGTTGGATAAGCCATTCATTTCCAAACTGGAACTTTTGTGGAATAATGGAGCAGTACGCAAAACAAGGCTTGAGATGGGAGTCTAGCTGTGCATAGCTCAGTTGGAGGGCTCTGTTAAAATCATCGGTGCTGAAATATTCCTTCCGCAAAATATCTGCCCACTTGCTTCTGTCGGTCTCCCGGTGCCAAAAAAATGCTATGTCCTAAACTTGTTGCTATGAAAGGTATGCCCTTACATTTCTCCAGAACTTGATCCTTTAAGCTGCAATAACGAACATCTAGTAACTTGTAGCACTTGAAGCTTAATGTTGCACATGAAACAGAAATTTCTTGAGGTTGAAAGAACAAATATTATTCACCGTTATAGCTCATTAGAACTATTCTTTTCTTTTAGTTCTTTAGTTTTCTATAAAGGTTGCCTCGTGTTTTTCAATAAAAAGGACGCCCATTTTGCTACTCCACCGTGAACTAAGGCCCCGTCTGGGACAGATTATATTCAGCTTTTATTGGATTTAATTTGATTATGGAGCCAAATATATCGATTATCTAGCAGGTTTCCACGGACACGTTTCAAGTCAACGCACCTTTTGCACTACAACGCGGAATCGACTCGTGCTTCTCACCAACGCAGGCCAAAATTACCCACCTGCCACTCTTTACACACTCATACCGGTTCGTTTCTGTTTCTTTTCCACCCCGTCTTCTTCCCTCACCTCTCTTCTTCCTCGAGGCGTGAGGCGCGTAGGCCACCAAATCCGCCCGCAGCCGGCCTTGGAGCTCACCAAATCTCACCAAATCCGTCCGCGCTGCTCGAGCTTCGCTGCTTGAAGCAAGCAGAGGCCGGCGGAGGAGTAGGGAGCCCGTGCCACGGCAAGCAGGGAGCCCATGACGACGGCGGGCGAGCAGCAAGTGGTGGCGCCGCAAGCACCACCAGCGGCGGCGGCTCCATCTGGATCTGCTCTCTCTCTCTCTCTCTGCGGCTCGACAAGATGGATTCGACGAGCACGGGCAAGATTTCTTCATCAAGTTCTCCTCTCGTCCCCATCTGCGAGCACGCATGGCTGCGGCGGGCTCGAACGCGAGCACGCGGGGCTGCGTCGCCTGCGCGTGATGGGTGGGCTCGAACACGAGGCGTTTGTGGCGGTGCCCAGGCGAGATTTCTATCGAAGCAGGACAGCCAAACACGATGCTTTTTGCGGACACGATTCTGCTCACAGCTACGTTGGAGAAAAGCTGGCTTGGAATCAAAGCGCTTCAGTGAAGAGCTGTCCCAAACGGTGCCTAAGAAGTGTCCGGTCGAAGTGCCTCTTGGTTTTAAAGCTCTAGGTGTTAATATTCTAAATGAATTCGAGGGTGTCACAGTTTTGGAGGTGATGTGGCATAACATGGAGGATATATTAGGAGTATGATGGAACTTACACCCAAATATAATGGTCATTTCTCTATGAAATCTAATTAACCTTGAATTGATCCATAATGATGTTCTTAACCTAAACATAAGACTGGAAATTAAAGGCTCCACTAAAACACGGTGCCTAGCGTCTTTAAATTCAAAGGACGTCCATTTGCATTGGGAAACATAAATTAAGTTTGATAAATTATTAAAGATACTGAAGCGATGAGTGTCCCTAGCTAGTTCTGAATCTAAGTTACCTATATTTTTCATTGTAAAATGTATCTCAGAGTACATCAATATATGACCCCAAATCAACTATTACTTATATTGTTAATAACAAAATACACTAAGTTCAAGGTTTGTATGCATGATGTATCATATCCAAATGTGTGCAGGTAAAGACGAGAATGACGATTTCCATGTAAAATAAATAGCACAACTAAGGGTTCAATTACACACATGTCAAACATATATCAAGGCGCACTGCAAAGTAAATAAAACTATAAATATAGTTGAAAAGATCTGTAGAGTACGTTCTGACTAAAATCTGTTAGAACCGAATAAAGATAAGTCTATATCGATTGGATTACTGAAATATTTAACCAATGAGAGAAAGAGACAGTGTGAGCTAGTTTATTTTCATGTCAATAGACGTGGGTAGTGTCGAATGCAAATTTAAGGATTACATTAGATTATTTTCTATAATGACATAAGTGGGCAATCTACTAATTTAGATGAAAATTAGGGGTTAATTACTCATTAGGTTATATTTTTATAATGACAAATGTGGGTAATTTATAAATAGATTTGATTACTAGATCGGATCCATATGTTTTGAGGGTTAGCATGGAGGCTCCCGATGAAGCGTTCAATTATTAGCATTGTGATTACCTACGAGCCTTAATTCTTTTATGAATTTTTAATATCATGATTACCCCGAGTTGATGGACTAGTTTATTCTAACCAAAATTCTAATTTTTGGGCTCAAAGTGAACAAGTTGTAGAGATCGGATTAAAAAATTACCTTGGATCATGGTCATCTCCATAATTGTGTGCATGACTTTCTGTGCCTTGAGCACACTGACAGAATAATAACCAGCAGTCCTTTCCTTGAAGATGCTTCAACTTATATTGAGCTAATGTACTAAGAGCTTGAGCAACTGGTTCACTCCTAGTTGTCACAATGATCTTGCTTCCTCCCGAACTAACGCGATACAATAAAGATTTGAGATTATCGAGATACCTTTTTCCTCGCAGGACCTCTTCCAGACGGGTCTGGAGGGTGGTCAGGTTGTTAGTATGACATGGAGAGAGTTGTATGGATTCTATAATAGATGAAATGATCCTTTTTTGATTGAACTCATGCGAGACATGAACCCACAGCTTCAGGTCGAAGTACACTGATACACGATTATTGTTGAAGACTAGCTGAGCCACAGTTTTCTTCCCGATATAAGCCACGCCTACTATTGACAAGACTGCAACATTGTGCTTTCCATCAGGTTGAAGAAGCATATCTATGATCCTGTCCCGTCATCATCTCTACCACGAACTACAGTTGGAGGAAGAAAGGTGGTCGATTCGAGCCTACCACCTTCGTCTTCTTGGAAGGCCCGGTACATTTCTCTTACACCTTCGATCTGATGAATTCTCTTAGCAAAATCCTTAATTTTCTTTTCCATAGAATCCCTAAACTTTTTACGAGAAGGATTCAAACCATCAAATGTTTTGCTATTACGCGTATCGGCAAAACGGATCACCTTGCGGCGTTGAGCTTCATAGAAGTACTCATCCAATAACTCCGCTCCATAGTAGCTAGTATCTTTCAGCATGGAAAACATCAATGTCTGTTGCTCAGAAAGCTGCGTCTTCTTCTCGGCTTGTCTAAGAATAGCCTGAATCATGTCCACGTGATTAGTCAGGCCTTGCCTCTCTTGCTCAAGAAGATGTTCAGACCGCAGCTCCTCCCTCAGAAAATCTGCTATGGTCTGAAAAAGTACTTGCACAAAGGCTGAGAGTACAACACTACTCATTGTGAGGATTAGGTTCCTCACGTATAATGCTCTCGCTAGACGCTAGGTATGGAAGAATGCTCACCTTACTTTTTTTTGGCGGCTACAATGCTCGCTCACGTTACAGGTACAAGAGAAGATGGCTACGCATGCATAGGGACCTCATAAATAGGAAACTTTGAAGAAAACGTTAACCAATAGAAAAACAGTACTGGAAGACTTGGAACTTTTCAAGGTCCACTACCTACCATTTCAAAACAATAAGGTCCACCACTCCACTTCTATCAGACCTAGTCTGAGCTTACCCTTTTTCCTCGATGCAACTGCACCCATTGTAACCGCGTAGCACTTGACCCAGCGACGCGGCATCATGCTTAATCCGTTTCATAATTATTTTTCAGGATATATACATTGGACTGAAACAATTGTATGCTTAAATAACGGCAGAAATTTACCCAGCTGACAGTATATATACACCACAAATGATGATGCACGCCCCTCCCCACAAAAGAAGTCACAGAATGTAGGGAACTTCCCCAGTAGAGACCATCGATATTGTATCTATTATTACGTGGTGATGTTCAAGCACATTATTAGCTAACCGAGATGACAATCTCTACACAAATGTACATGCCAAGTGTTTGATCCATCACTCTTTGCTTGTATATATGCATCAATTCAAATAAATGCTCAAAATATCTTCGTATTTAATTTAGCTATTAGGTTAATTGGATCATTTTATTTTAGAACAATTCATTAGTTTCAATAAACTATAACTTAAATGCCCTATGAGCTACATTCTTTACAAGGCAACTTGTTGGTCTTTCACGAGACCTTACTTTGGTCACATAATTTTGTGTATAGAATATCCAGTTGTCCAAGCCACGACAAGTGGCACTACGGGAATCGATCTGTTTGCCGAGTGCCCAAAACACTCGGCAAATATCCATTTACACACGGCAAATATTTTGCCGAGTGCAACACTCGGCAAACCGCACTCAGTACAATTTAGCCGACAAAGGTTACATTTGCCGAGTGCCGCTCGTCCGACACTCGGCAAAGCCCATGTGACTTTTGCCGAGTGTACTAATGAACTCGGCAAATTAGTTGCCGAAGGAACGGGGTTGAGGGGAACGGGAAAGTTTGCCGAGTGCCTAATGGCTGGCGCTCGGCAAAACATAATTTCTGTTGGCTTTTCAAAATCGTGTTTACCGAGTGCATATGTCCTGTGCACTCGACAAAGAATTTAAAGTTTGCCAGTGCATATGCCAGCGCACTCGGCAAACATGATTTTGAAAACCAACAGAATTTAAAGTTTGCCGAGTGCATATGCCAGCGCACTCGGCAAACACGATTTTGAAAACCAACAGAATTTAAAGTTTGCCGAGTGCTATGTCCTGTGCACTCGACAAAGAATTTAAAGTTTGCCGAGTGCATATGCCGGCGCACTCGGCAAACACGATTTTGAAAACCAACAGAATTTAAATTTTGCCGAGTGCTATGTCCTGTGCACTCGGCAAATAATTTAAATTTTGCCGAGTGCACATGCCATTGCACTCGGCAAACTGTAGACGCCCCCCTGATTTTTTTTTATTTATTTGGTAAATGTCCCCATTCAAAAACATAAATCACATGTATCATAATAAATACCATCACACATAACACAAGTAGGTATTCATAGGTCTCACAAGTTCAGAAACATCATAGGCAGTTTATAGATTCATATATGACATCACGAACATATTATGAATACATCGCGAATGACAGCTCAAGAAAGTTGTGGTCCAGGTGGGCAAGGCGGAGATTCAATGTCATTATTTGCATTGGGATCGTTTGAGGCCGCTGACGGAGGCTGCGCAAAGGAGATTGCATATGTGAGACAAGAAAAACGGTTGCTAACAAAATGATGTAATCTTTGCATACTCACTGGAGTAGTAGACAAGTGACTCGGGCATGGACGAGGTGGACTAGTCAATAGCGCTTCCGGCGGAGTTTTACCCATCGTCTCGCCCACCCACTGAAGCACTTGGGCTAGCCTAAGGTTCGCCGCCACCCGCTCGGCCTCCTGTTGTGCCCGAATGTCCTTCACCTGGGACTCCACCGCCTCCCTCCGTCTTGTCTCATTTTCTAGCCGCTCCTACAAAATTCACCGGTGTTATAATGCAAACAAATCTTGTATAGAAATCGGCAAACGCCGAGTGAAACAGAAATAACCTCAAGGCCCTGCACGATGGACTGTGTGGTGTTCGGCCTCACACGTATAGCAGGGCGTGAGTCGGTGCTTCGTGCGCGAACTTGGGAAAGAGAGGGAGCGGAGCTCGGGTCGATCAAGCCGTCGCCAACCGAGAACCGCCCATGCTTCTTGCCTTGACCCGCACGCATGACGATTTCTGGTTCAAAGTCATGGTTGGTCGGATCATACTCTGGGCCGTGCACCTCCCTTGCAACCTCGGTGTAAGTTTCGAGGCGGTTCCGGATGCTTGCATTGCTGAACGCCGACGCCGGGGTCTCCAGGTTGTAATCGATGGCGGACGTCGCCCTCCCAATGTGGGCCAAAGCGTATGCCTTCACCTGAGAGCAAGGCTGGCCTTCATGCGATGCTGACTGCGAACAAAATAGCAAGTTAGACATTATGCATACTTCAAAGTTTGCAATGAAGAAAGGAATTCTCGTACCCATTTTTCTTGAAATGTGCGGAGTTTTTGATTGCCTTGATGGTGTGATGGACCTGTCATCTTCAAACGCCGCTCCCGGCAAGCGTTGTGCTGTCGCATCCATTCCTCAAAGCACCAGTACTCCACAATCTTAACCCAGGCCTGGAAAAGGGTAATGCACCAGTATGGACAAGCCTACGTACATGTCATGAAGCAAATGGCATGTAAGAAGATCAATTACTCGAACGTAAACTCAGAGAAAGCAATAACTATGTGCTACCATCCGAACCTGTAGATATTCCTCCTGTGCTAGTGTCTTCGTCACTGCTTCTTTCTTGGGGAGCCTGATTTTCATTACTTTAGCGTGGAAGTCAACGACGACCTGGATGCGTGCCTCATAGAGCAGGTCCCTCGCAAGCCTTACACAGAGAGTAGTAAGTGCATCGTCCGCCCTTACTTCAAATCCAGGCGCGCATCTGTAGGAATCCTACAAATAGACATGATGTATACAATCATTGTTTCTAGAATGTCTAATGAATGAGGTATTGAGGTTTCTAGAGTGAGAAAGGCTTACCCATATCTGGTCTTTGACCAGCGCTGCCTTGCTGGTGAGGACGGGGTTGCCATTTGAGTCTTGTACCCACTCTTTGGCGGCTATGTAGTGCTCCCAATTGCTGGCGTAAACAGGTGGGTTCTCACCAACGGTGACTAGCCCAGGATAGTGATCCTTTAACAGAAGACCCACAATGCCACTCACCATGCGGTTGTGATTGCCTGGTTCAACTACTTCCCAATCCCTAAACAAGTGAATAGCATAAACAATTAGTTTCTATTCAACTTATCAAATGATAACATCAAAATCCACTTACCCATCAACAGGTTTGATCATCGGCCGTCTGTGAGGCGATATCGGCCGTACCGGGAGTTTGGAGGGACCTCGCTGCCATACGTCAGGCATGTCCGCTCCCTTCTCTCTCCCCTCGCCGTCCTCCTCCTCTCTATTCCCCTCCCCCTCCTCGGCCTCCTGCTCTCCATTCCCCTGCCCTTCCTCCTCAACCTCCTGCTCTCCATTCCCCTCCTCCTCCTCCTCCTCCTCAACCGGAGGAGGAGACGGAGGCCTCACCTTCCGCTTAGTACCCGTGGCTTTCCTTAGGCTCTTTTCCTTCGCACCACTGCTAGACCGTCTCAAATAGCCACGACTCGAACCTCCAGCCCTGCATCCTCACTACCCCTCAATTCTGAGAGAAACCTCCTGGAACCTCCTCTTCCCACCATCTTTGCACGATCACCTGCATTTTTAAAATGTACACAAATCAATATTCAAATAAACCAATAAATATGCAAATAAAAATGACGTATGTAAACAAACATGCAAAATATAAAAAATTAGTAACAAACATACATGTGTTAGAAATAATCATCGTAATCGGGATTAGCTGGATCATAAGTCTCATCATCACTGTCATGGGTGTAGAGATAATCAGGCACATGCTCTGAAGGAGAAACATCATCGCTGTCATCGCTTATTTGTAAGCGCTCAAGTAATTGTAAGTCCCTCGCATTATCAATCTCATCTCCATAGTCCTCATCATCAACTATCTCATTGTCAACTTCCATTTCGATCGCCCCGGTTAAGTCTATCTCAAAACTCCCAGGCAGCGCATCTTCTTGGAAAAACTCTCCGCCATATGTGTTAGGGTCACTGTTGTAATCGTCATTGTTTGGCGCAGGTAGTTTATCGTGTGGTGACACCGAGTACACAACATCTCAACCCTTAAGCCGGATGTCGGTTTGACACGGATATGAGAGATAATAAACTTGCGTGGCTTGTTGGGCAATAATGTAGACATTATCACCAGCGTAGACGGATGATTGCCGAATTTCGACTAGCCCCACATTAGGGGTTCGTCTCACTGCATCAGGATTGAGCCAATGACATTTAAATATGACAGGCTTAAGAGTTTTGGAACCATGAAACATAAGTTCGTATATTTCTTCAATTCTTCCATAATACTCAAGCCCATCACTGCCTTTTGTTAAAACTCCGGTATTTGTGGTTCTTTGATTCGACCTGTTCTGCTCATACTTTGTTGTGTGGAAGCGATAATCATTTACGTCGTAACCGTTATATGACATGACCCGGTACGAAAATCCATTGGCAACCTGTTTCAATTCAGCATTCATAAATAGATCGGTTCTGGCCTTGAGTTTGAACCATTCAATTAAATCGGGCTTTCCATTGCCCGCCCCATCTCTGAGAAGGTCATCACTTTCCTGTAAGGTAGGTTGCCTTCTTCTACGCCAGAATGTTTCATGAAATTCACTGTTCCAAGTATTTTGAAGGAAAAAATGTTGGAACAAAGAGTAATGCAGAAAATTGACTAAACGAGAATCAAAGAGTTAGAACTTACTGCATATACGGGTTTACTTCCTCCAGGTTAGTCAGCACATATAGCATGATAGTGCGCCACTCTACATAATTCAATTGCTTCGGGGTCCCAGCGCTTGCACTTCCAAGTTGCCCTCGGAAAAGACTGAGATTCGATTCAATTTCACCAGCATTGTAACGAGGGGGTGGATTATGGACGCTTGGAAGGTTGTCAGCATATTACTTTGTTGTGAAGTTTGACACCTCCTCCAGAATGTATGCCTCTACAATGGAAGCCTCAATCTTGCATTTATTCCTACATTCAGTACGCATAACCTTTAGACATCTCTCAATTGCATAGCACCACCGGAAAGAGACAGGCCCCCCCAACCTTGCCTCAGACGGGAGGTGCAAGATCAAATGCTGCATCAGATTCAAGAACCCAGGTGGGAAGATCTTTTCCAACTCACATATCAACACAGGGGCCATTCTTTCCATTTCTTTAATCACGGTCAGAGATACCTCTTTCGCCAAAGCTGGTGGAAGAAGTAGCTTAATTGAGCTAGCACAAGCCATACCTTCTCAGGGACATAACCTCGAACCATGATCGGAAGAAGCCGCTCAAGCCATATATGGTAGTCATGACTCTTGAGCCCATTGATTTGTATAGTCTCAAAGTTGACCCCTCTTCTCAGATTCGCTGCATACCCATCGGGAAACATTAAAGTTTGAAACCATTCCAGTACTTCCTTCTTTTGGGGCCTTGTGAGGACAAAGTCTGCCTTAGGCTTCTTCCAATTATTTTTCCCGGTGGTGGGAGGCTGCATGTTTAGCTTTGGCCTATCGCATAACATTTCTTGATCCACTCTAGCCTTAATATTATCTTTTGTTTTATCAGGAATGGACATGATTGATCCAAAAAGTGCCTCGGCTATGTTCTTTTCACTGTGCATTACATCAAAGTTATGTGGAAGAAGGAGGTCAACCATATAGGGGAGCCGCCACAATCCACACTTCTGAGTCCAGGCATGTTGCTCACCATATCCGATGAATCCATCACCTTGCTCATTGACCTGGAGAGCGTCTAATTGAGCTCCAACTTCAGGGCCTGTCAACAAGTGTGGTGCGGGATTAGTAACTATGACATCTTTATTAAAGTTGTTTTTGTCTTGTCTGAATCGATGGTCAGGCGGCAAGAATTGTCTGTGCTTGTCAAATGCAGAAAACTTGCCACCCTTCTTCAACCAATTAAACTGCACAGCGGCCTTGCATATTGGGCATGGCATCTTCCCATGAACACACCAGCCGCTGAATATGCCATAGGCAAGGAAGTCATGGAGGGAGTAGTGGTACCAAACATGCATTTTGAAGTTAGTCTTTGTAGCTCGGTCGTATGTCCAGACCCCTTCGTCCCAAGCAGTGACCAACTCATCTATCAACGGTTCCATGTACACGCTCATTTTGCTCCCCGGATTGCCAGGAATTATCAACGACAACAATATGTTCTGTCGACTAAAGCTAACACCAGGGGGGAGATTGAGTGGGATCACAAACACATGCCAACATGAGTATGAGGCGGCCCCCATTCCATAAGGTTGGAACCCATCAGTTGCCTGAGCGACACGAACATTACGGGCCTCATCAGCCTTCTCCTTATGGATCGCATTGAAATGGGTCCATGATTCAGCATTAGATGGATGTACCATTTTATCAGGATGGTACCGATGACCTTTCTGGTGCCATGTCATCTGCTTTGCGGACTCCTCGGTCATGTATAGTCGTTGGATCCTCGGTATGCAAGGAAGGTACCGTAAGATTTTCATGGGAAGCTTTGACTGCTTCTTAGTACCATCACTACAGTCTTCCTCCACGTATCTAGAGGATCCATACTTTGGACAATAATTTGCTTCTGCATATTCTTTCCGAAATAAGATGCAGCTATTCTGACAAGCATGTATCTGCTCATATGGCATTTTAAGTACACGAAGGACTTTCTGTGCGTCATACATGGTCTCTGGCAGAATATGACCTTCTGGAAGCAATCTGCCAATCACTTTCAGCATATTATCAAAGCCATCTCGACTAATGTTGAACTGTGACTTGAAAGCCATCAAGCTTGAAATGGCATCCAATTGAGATACATTGGTATGTCCGTGCAGGGGCTTCTACGCTACCGACATCGTGTCATAATACGCCTTTGCGGTTGGCTCCGGCTCCTCCTCCCTAGGTTCTTCACGGAAGTGTGCTTCATCAAAGTCATTCAGCATGTCTCCAACCCTGGCATCAGAATCGTAATCCATGACACGTTGTCTCACGACCTCGGATCTCATACGATCAGGTTCACCATGGCATACCCACCGCATATAGCCTAGCTTAAAGCCATTTTTGCACAAATGCAGACTCATGGTAGCCTTTGTTTGTTTCTTCGTATTGGCACAAATGCGGCATGGGCACTGGGTGGCGGCCCTATCTCCTTTCAGCGAGGCAAATGCATATTCCAAAAAATTTTCGGTTTGTTTAATCCATTCCGAGGAAATCTCAGTATTACTACGGCGGCCAGTGTACATCAAACCACGGTCACCCATTCTGTAACATATATAAAAACGACTAGTATAAAAATCTAGTGACGGAGCCAGGAATTTACGGTTGGGTATGCCGGCGTGGTGCATATATAAAGTTTTAAAGCAAACAAATATAGTGGACGATAACTTTATAAGCTAAAATGGTCATATAAATTCATAATAACAACCAAAGTATCGAGTTTGAAACATAAATAACTAAGAAATATTGTGGAAAATACTCTTTCAACATAAGCACACCGACCTAAGAAGCTTATAAACAACAAGGGTTTCTTCAAATTTTTAAACCTTTCATCTCTATGAACATAAGAAATGAACATATTAAGTTGCCATGGAAGTTTCCCTAGTTCGTCGGTTGAAATATGCTAATACGATTTTTCTTATTCATCTACATCACAAGAATTAATAACACAACACAATCAAAATAAGCTCAAAACCAATCATGCACGATTGGATCTACTCTCCTCTGTCCTCACCTTGATTTTGGAAGGAGTTGCTGCCGCCTGCTCCCGAGGCCCGAGGGGCAGGGAGGGAGGAGTGGCATGCGCCTGCGCCTGCGACTTGTCCCCTGGGGGCCTAGCCGGTGGCCTGCGCCTTGCCCCTTCGGGGCCTGGCCGGTGGCCGCTTGACCGGGTCGGCAACGGCTTGCCTGTGGGCCGGCCTGGCCGGCTGTGGCTGGCTTGTGGGGCAGCCTGGCCGGCTGGAGGCAGAGGACGAGGTGGCGTGGTGGGTGCTGGGCGCTTGCAGCGGCAGGCAGTGCCGGGAATCGCCAATCCAGATCTGGCGGCAGGCAGGGGCGAGTAAGACGCGAGGGGACATGGATGGGAGACGCCGAGACAGAGCCACAGCGGGCCACGCGCGAGGGCGACTGGGCGTGGGTGAGGTCGAGCCGTCGAGCGACGAGGAGGGCTAGCGGCGGGCAACGAGGGGATTCGGATGAGCCCGCGGGGGGAGGGGGCGGCGCGCGACACGCTAGGGCTGGAGTGGAGGACCTCGAGAGAGAAGAGAAGAAGAGGCAGGGGGTTTTCTGCAAGAAGGTGAATCAGTCGATACCGACGGTTAAGTCGACGGCTGCATGTCTTTGGCACCGAATCAATCGACGGATGCGCTTCTCGTCTGGGCTCAGTTCTGCTGACCGTCGACTATATCGACGCCTGATACCTCTTGCGCCGATTTAGTCGACGTTCGATCTCGGCCGTTTGTTCAGATCTAAACCTAACCGCCGCCGCTCTAAGGGCCCCACCGGTCAGTCTTTCCTTCTACCTCACGCACACGCGCGAGCTCGATTTCCTCCGCCGCCAGCGCCGCCGCACGCGCCACCTCCGCCATGAGCAACTGCACCACCGTGCCTCTGCGAACCGCCTCCTCACCCAACCGTGCAAACCCTAGCGCCGCCTCCCACCTACGCCGCCGCCAGCCGCCATTGACGCCGGCGTGGAGGTCTCCCTCGAGCTCGTGGCCATCCTCATTCTCGTGCTCCTCTTCCCCCAGATTGGAGCAAGGTGCAAATCCCCCTCTTCCTTCCTCATTCTCTCTCTAATTTGTATCTCATAACCCTAGAGAGATGAAATTTGAAATAAACTTTTGAAATTCGAACTAAAAACTTGAAATTTAAACTAAAATTTGACATATGCACCTTGCCTATGCTCTATCTGCTCATGAATAGAATTTCGTTTATATTCTCACTATATGACACATTTAGAGCTAGATTAAGCTTTGCTCTCATTATCTCTAGATAATTATAATTCATATGATTTATCCAGATTAATGAGAGCTACATTTCAATCATATCCCAGGATAGCCGTGTTTCTAAGCTATTATCTATTTCATATTTCCTAGGATCTCCTTCTAACTAGTTATACCTTTATATATATTTTCTATTTTCTACGAGCAACCTCAGCCGGCGAGTCAGTTCCGGATCGTTGATCAGTCAGGATCACTGGCTGTTTCCGATGGTCCTTCGCCGCCTCAGCCTCGTCGGTCTGGGCGGACTCGCTCTCAGGTTCACCCTCCGAGGGCCCCTCGGGTTTCAGTAGCTCCTGCCAGCTCTTCTGTCAGTCACTACTACGACAGAGGCACCTGCTAGCTCCTCACCACGACCAGCTTCAGACACAGAACAGACTGCTTCTGGCCGCTCTAAGAAGACTGTCACTCGTCGTTCTCGGAAGCCCCGTGTTCATAAGCTGCAGGTTGTAGACTCAGATGAAATCTTCGCCAAGATAGCTGAAGAAGAGGCAGCAGCAGAAGAAGAGCGCTCTAGTTCTGAGTCTGAGCAAGATGTGGATGATCTACTCAAGGCAACAACAACCAAGATCTGGCGTCTCAGGATCAGGGGTCTGGAGAGATGGTTTCCTATTGTGCGTCCCATAGAGAGAGGCAGTTTGTTCTGGACATCTCTTCAGTAGAGGTTTCATCAGGCTTACACTCGCTCCAGGATGACTCTCTTTCCTCACAGGGTGATGAAGACATCTCTTCTGACTTGGGCTATCGGAATGACTGAGGATAAGATTCGTCAGCTATTCTCTCACCATTCAGGCCTCCAGTTTGTACTCACACTACCCGGACACTATGACGAGGGCTTGGTCAGAGTGTTATATGCTTCAGTCTGGGTTGATCCTGATCACGAGTACATCAGATGCATGTTCAGAGGCCGTGACATTCATATCGAGAGAGCAGATCGTGAGATGATACTTTGCTCACCTGCTGTTGAAACCAGACTTCATGAGCTAGCATATCCGGGTGCTGAGCCTCCTCGCCATCCACGATTTGTCGGATCCGCACACCTGACTTTGAGATGATCTCACCGGCTTTCCGAGCACCCTCCACTGCCCTGTCTGAGCGTCATCCAGGAGATCTTACACCGGTTGGCAGTCTATTACTTGAGCTTCTCAGACGCACTATCCTGCCCAGGACAGGGAACATAGATGGGATCACAGCGCTGTAGCAGTGGACACTTGCATATATCATACGTCAGCAGCAGCTTGACCTAGTGGATTTCATGTTGTGCGAGATCGAGGATGTGATCACTGATAGCATCAGGATGGGACGTTTCATGCCGTACTCTCACATCATCTCATATATCCTTGCTAGCAGCATTGGTCGACACAACAGAGAGCCTAGGGCAGACTTGTTTATGACCTCAGTTGAGGAGTGGTCGAACTCAAAGACCACTTTTCCCGACTACAAGCCTGCCAAGAGGGGTGACAGGCATCGAGGACAGCGGACCCTAGTGGCCGCCCTGTAGCAGTTTATGCCAGAGTAGCATACAGAGTTTGCCGCCCAAGATGAGGAGTTAAGGAAGGCCGAACATGATGCAGGCCTTGAGGGCATCCAGACTATACCCAGCTCAGAGGACGAGTCTACTGATGATGAGTATGTCCCTGTGCCTCCTATGCCACCACGTGCTCATGATGTAGAGGCCGGTGGATCAGGATCAGCTTCTCCAGAGTCTGAGGGACCGTCAACAGCTCCAGCAGAGCCCACTCCAGCTTCTACAGCTTCTTCTGAGCTCAGTCAACTGACGGCCACCGTTCGACTTCTCGCTGAGTCCCTTATTGCCACCAATGCTAGAGCTGAGCAGCGAGAGTAGCGTGCAGAGGAGCGCTTTCAGTTCCTAGTTGAGCAGCAGCGTCGGCAGTCTGAGATGTTTTAGTTCCAGCTTCAGTATCTCTACCAGGCTACCAGCGTCCGTCCACCTCAGTTTCCTCTGCCTGATGTGCCTCTCACTGGATATCCGACACCTCCTCAGCTTGGTCAGCAGGCTCCTGGGTCGTTTGCACCTCCTTCACTTCCGACCTTCAGTCAGCTACGACCCATGGCCCAGTTCAGTCCCAGTCGTCCTCCGCTGAGTCCCTCGATTGCTGCTCCTCCTCCTGTGACGTCGGAGACACCAGTGCCTGAGGTTTCCACGTTTTTTCAGTCTCCGGCGTCTGCCGTTGTGAGTCAGCTTGGGAGCACACCTGTAGTGACAGCCGTGATTACTGAGACCACTCCACTCACTTCTCCAGGGTCCAATCAGTTGGGGTGCAGCTATACGGATCTTCTTAACGTGGGCACCCCTCAGACGAGTCAGCCTTAGCCTGCTCCTGTGACTCAGCTCCCGCCTCAGTCTGTGCCAGATTCAGATATCCAGTCAAATATTGAGGCTCAGATACTTGAGGCGATACGTTCTGGCGTTGAGATGTCACTTCTAGATCCTCCAGTGCGTACTACTTCCGGACCTTCTCCATTCCTTGATGCTATTGAGAAGGAAAGAGAAGAAGCAGCAGCAGCTCCTACCTCTATGGCTCTCGACCCGCCTGCGAGCACTCCTCCAGCCTCCGACGCTTAGCTTTGGTGCTTGACGCCAAAAGGTGGAGAGAGGTAGATATGAGAGATAGGGGGAGCTTGGGTAGCAATAGGCTTTTGGATCTTTGTTGTGAACTCATGCATCATGTCTATTTTGTGCACTTGGTTATGTGTGATGCTTGGTATTCTACCCATGAAACTCTATGTGTGACATATGCTTTTGTTAATACTATCTCATTTCATGTCTCTCACATATGCTTGTTAAGCGCTTGTTTATCTCTTTTCATATCTTTTATGCGCTTTTCTTATCTTGTTTTGTATGAACTAAGCTAGTTCTAAGTGCCATTTGGATGATGAGAGGCACTTAGAGTAGTTTAGATCTTTGTTATCCTTTGGTCGTACTATAAATTGAATTGGACGAGTTTCGACTTCAAAAGAGAAGAAGACTGCACAAAATGCAGAGGCGTCGACTCATTCGACGTGAGACCGCAAAATTAGTCGCTGGCCCGAGTTTTTCTATCAGAAGCGGCCGCAACGCTCTGGGTAGCATCGACTGATTCGATGGCGAGATCGTCGAATGAGTCGGTGACCCTGATTTCCGCCCAGTAGCTGGCACAACGTTCTGAGTTGCACCGACTGATTCGATGGAGCGTCCATCGAATTAGTCGGTGGTGCTTGAAGATGCGAAGAAACCAGTGTGCATGGCTCTGAGTAGCATCGACTGATTTGCCGGTAGCTGCGCCAAATTAGTCGATTGTCTCTTATCTTTGTGCAGATTTTTGTGCACCCCTCTGGTCAGCGTCGACTGTTTTGATGGTGCGGCCATCAAATTAGTCGACGGCTCTGCGAATTGCATAAAGGTTAGATTTTGAGGGTTCTAGGGGTTTAGAGCAGTATAAATCTTAGAATTTTCTTCGTGTTGCAAAGATCGACATACCATTTGCTTGTCGTTAATGGCTTAACATATTTATTACGGTTAACTGATATAATTCACTGCAGGCATCAAATAATTCACTGCAGGCATAAAAAACAAGAGTACGCGAGTTAAAACTACATCACAAATTCACGACATGCATCAAATACAAAGGTACACGAGTTCAAATACATCACAAGTCCACGACAGCCATCAAATACAAGGTACACGAGTTCAAATACATCACAAGTGCACGACAACTGAAGTTCACATCTCAATTTCACAACACTCGCAACATAATTAAGTTGACAACAACAGTCATCAACCAAGCACGCACATCGTCTCCGGTGCACACCTGCCCCTTCCACACCGTCTCCTCATCTTTGGATTTAGCTGTAAAAGACATATGTTAGCAAAGAAATGGCCGGAATTTTGTTTTAATCAATTTGATAGGTGCATACATAAGAATTGAAGTTCAAACTAAATGTACCCTTTGGTGTTCATAGGGGACGTCGCCGTGTCAGTTACAAGTTCAGTTTCCTGTGTCTCTGGTATTTCGTTGGAAGATGTTTCCATGCCGCTATCAAGAATTGTCAACAAACTATCGCTTGATGACCCAGAGGGAGCAGCTTTAATAAAGTAACCTGATGCATGAGGATTCGCATGAGGTAGTGCAGTTTTTGATTAGGACAAAGTGCTCAAGTGTGTACTTAATCAAGGAATATGTATAGACTAGTCGTAGAATACCTAAAAGCTGACGACCTGTTCCATGTCCACCTCCTTCGTTGGGCGCATTTCCAGCTCCTGTGGTGGAAGGCCCATGTTCATCTCCTGTGTTGGAAGGCCCTGCCCCACTATCTTCTACTTGATATATTGAGTAGCGGACTCGTGGGTGTCCGATACCTACAGTAAGAGAAACAGTTGTTAGAGAATAAAATGTAACAATTATCGGAGCAATGTTGTATTGTAACTGAAGTTACCTTGGTGGTGAAGTGCCAGTGGATCAGGTACACGTGGAAATACATCAATCCAAATTGGCCATATGTTTATCAGGCTGCCACAGTTTCTGAGGATGCCAACATGAGTATTTCTAGGTATAGATGATGGGAATGCATATGTGCTCATCTCGAAGGCGAGATCAACGACCCTTAGATGGACATTTGAAACATTACATATGCCCCTGAGCAGTGAATATACTAGATATGGCCTGGCCCAAAAGATTGGTGGCATTCCATAGACGGCCACGTTGAGCGGTGCGCGACATTCGGGATTTGGAACGGGCCTTGGTTGCATCCCGCTGATGGGTATTGTGCTGGTAACTGCATATTCATTCGAACCATACCCTGACATCATTGGCATCATCGCAAAGATGTGGCCGTCAATGGCAATGTATGGATCCCTCAGAAGCGTTACGGTATCATCTAGTGAGTTTGTTACAAACACATATTCACCCATGTACTGGGAGATCAGATCTAGGCTAATCTCCACACCCCTCGTCCGTATTGCATTTTGAATGACTTCGTAATGAATATTGCGTTGTGTCTGCTCCTCAAAAGGATGATCAAGCCTGCAAACGGTGCGTCAATCCAATTGACCTCGGCCTCATGATAGATCACAAGGTTTTCAAAGTTGAACCCGTCCATAACTTGGGTCTCCTGCAAAATAAGAATAATAAGAATAAAATCTTAACCATTGATAATATATTTTATAAAAATTGCTAAGAAATTCATACACATCTAATCATTAGCCATCATATCTTACCGGTAAGCAATCTAACAACCACAAATATCATTAGCCATCATATCTTACCGACAAGCAATGTAACAACCACAAATTTTCATTGACATTAGGCATCAACAAACATCGTTGATTTGGGCTTGCAAGTACACATATAATCATGAATTCATTTGAGCATATTATTATGAAAAAAATGTGTCTTCAACTTTTCGTAGACATTTCATCAAACATGCATGGCATAATGTATCATAATTTTCATCACATATCACAATTACCATCACATATATCACAAATACCATCACACATATCACAAGGCCATTAGATCACACGGCAACACAAAATTAACACATATCGATGATTGAGGTTATAAAATGCTAGACATCTAATCATAAATTCAAAATTCACAAATGTTCATTGATATTAGCCATCAATTCTCACAACATTAACACATATCATGCATTGGGCTTATAAATTCATACACATCTAATCATAAATTCATTTGAGCATATCATTTTAAAAAAATGGTCTTTAGCTTCCTAGACATTTCATCGAACATGGTGAGGACAGTGTTAGAAGTGTGTGCTCACCTCGAGTGCAAGGCCGTCCGGAGGTGCCGGGGCGGTGGTGGCGAGGGGCACAGGCCGTCGTGGTCTTGGAGGCTCGACGGGCACTCGGTGGTGGCGGCGTCCGGTCGGGTGGCGGCGTCCGGTCAGGTGGTGGCTCGACAACGGCACGCTTGAGGGGGCTCGGTGTAGGCACCGACTCGATGGAGGCGTCCGTGCGGTGAGGTGGTGGCGGCGCGTCGACGGCGTGGGGAAGCAGCCGGAGATGGAGGGGCAACGGGCCGGTGGCGCGGCTTCAACCCATCCTATGCCAAGGGGGCCGGAGCCGTGGCCGGCCGGGGCGCTGCGCTGGCCGGGGGCAAGGGCGTCGGGGGCCAAGGGGCCGGGGACGCGCCGCGGTAGGTTGGCGCGGTGGTGTGGCGGCGGCGGCGCGAGCGCACGGGCGGTGGAGCCTCGAGGCAGGCACAGCGCGCTGGCGTGTGAGTGTTTCGTGCGTGTGTGAGGCTGGCGCGTGTGAGTGTACGTTATAGGGGTGACCGGTTTGCCGAGTGCCAAGATCCAAAGCACTGAGCAAAAGTTTGACCCCGTTTGCCGAGTGTGTTGATCCAGGGCACTCGGCAAACCTTTTTTTTATTTGGACATCGATCGAGAGGGGGGAAGGAGGTTTACCGAGTGCCCCGGACTTCACACTCGGCAAACCAAACGGAATCCGTTCGGGGCAATATTGCCGAGTGCCTAGAGCAAGGGCACTCGGCGAACCAAACGGACTCCGTTCGGGACACTTTTGCCGAGTGCCTGGATCTTGGGCACTCGGCGAATATGTTTATTACCGAGTGCCCGTTTTCCCTGAGTCTTTCTCTCTGACACACGACATAACGATCCTTCGCCAAGTGTCCGTGTTTTGACTCACGGCAAAGCTGGAACACACGGCAAAGCGCTGGTTTCACGTAGTGTGGAGCAAGTTGAGTACAGAGAGGACAAACCATAGCTTTCAGAAGCAGAGACAAGTGGAGCAAGTGGAACATTTAATATAAGTGCAGAAATATTCCCTTGGTGAAATTTAGGAATTTTGGGTGTGCCAACGGTCCCCCAAGCTGACCGAGACACTAAAAAAATGCGACTATCATCGTTCCACGTCGTTCATAAATTAAATACGAGTATCTTGGACACCTAAAACAACAAGATGAAATGTTGCATTAAGGAGATATTGTTTCATTCATTAAATCATAGCACTTAGATGGCGTGGTACCAGTGGTACCGGTGACAAATTCTGAAACCCTGTGTTGGTCGGCTGCGAAAAAAAGGCTGACGCATGCATGCATGGCTCTTAGCTTCTCGATCGCTTTGCCTTCAACCAGAATGTGACCTGACGCCTAAACATAGAGCTGCTTCAAATTTTACCCGCTGGTAATTGCAGAACCTAACTGAGTAGTCTGTCATGGTTAACCTTGCATGCAATAACATGCAGAGGACTCTTGAGCGGCATTTCTTTTCCTTATGCTTTTAAATGATAGAAACTTTAGGCCACTGCGATTTGGAGATTCTCAAAACTTACGCATTGCCCCCGCCTTCAACTGACAACTGACATTCTCTGCAGATTAATGTAGCCAGCAACTTGAAATACTTTAAGCCTATTATTGCCCCAGCATGGAACGACAAGTGCGAGCTAGATCCAGTAGACCAAGTTCTCGACATCCATTTATCATTAACAAAAGAGTTTTACATGTGGAGCATGCATGTTACACCCGTTGTGTAATCCAACTTATCTAATTATATGATCAAGTTTATATATAGAAAAAAAACATACACATTTACAGCACCGGCTAAGCAATTTTGGTGTTAATATATTTCACAAAAACTAAGAATAAATCTAGAGTGTATACTATAATTTTGGTATAGAGAAAGTAGCTTTTGGTTGGCTCCCTTCCCCCCCCCCCCTCCCCAAATTCTTGGTTTTGCCATTGCGTGGTACCCTTGTAAACAACAAGATAAAACTTACAATTGAGAATGGCATAAGCCATAAGGTTATGAAGAATCAGCAAGTGGTGCAGGAAAACACATCACTACTGGAAACCGAAATTTTCCTGTGTGTCAACTAATATTCCTGTGAGTCACATAACAACTCACAGGGAAATTCAAATTTTTCTGTAGGCTTGACTCAGCGCACAGGGATATTGTAATTTTCCTGTAGGGGCATTGTCGTGAAGGATGAAAGACTGGTTTTCAGATGATGTCTAACTCTATAAAAAAACAATATGGATTTGTTATTTAGATTCGTGTTCTGTCTAACGTCGAGAGTATTCCTAACTACATATAGTGTGCTCTTATTTTACATGTTCACAAAGAAGCTGATCTCAGCTTGGTGAGGGATGTGTGTTCTGTAAAGTTAACTAGCATGAAGTGGTGTTTGATTGTTAGGGCGATGCCATTTTTTAATGGGATGTTTTATCGATTTAATATAGGAGTAGGGAGGGTTAACATCTTCTCAACTCCGAGACCACAGGTACCAAGAATGTAAATTTTAAAAGTACTTGAAAGCAAAGGAACTAATAATATGTAACAAGAGACGCATAGATTTTTTTTAGAACACGCAAGAGAGCTACATATCTTTATAATAAAAAGAAAAGTAACACAGAGAAGTTACACGCAGGCCAATCACTAGGCACACGCACACGGTTTAAAGTGACATAGTGCAAGAGACTCTTTTAACAATGACTCAGTTTCGCATAGATGCAAGAGGGATTACTTCTTGCCATTAACTCCATAGTAGCACCAATCCAAAACCCCAATATCTGACAGCTTTTAGCTCACCGAGCGATATTTTCTATTCATCAGAAAGCTGCATCTTCTCAGCTCAGCTAAGAACAGATTGAACATTTCCAAGCTGGAAATCAGAATGATTGTCCATTAAGGATTGAGTGCTCTGAATACATGATAAGTATTGAGTGCTCTGAGTAACATGTGCCCGAGGTATTAAAAATGCTCACCAGTACAAGAGAAAATGACTTCAAATGCGAGGGGCCTCTTAAAATCGGATGACACTGAAGAAAATGTGAAAACAAGGAAAAAATTTAATAGAAGACTTGGAAGTTTTCAAGGTCTACTACAATTTGCAACTGACTGCTACTTTGGATGGAAATTGGATATGAGGAATCCAGTTTTTGAATGGAAAAGGATCTGTGCAGGGAAGAAAACAATGCAGCGACCGATGTTTTAGTTGGTACTTAAAGATGAAAGGTATTTGCTAACAGCTACTCCCTGCGTAAAAACAAATGCAACTTTCGCTTACGTGGAGTCAAACAATTTCGACTTTAACTACATTTACATAGCAAATTATAAACATTTATATCTTTAAATAGATTTAGTATAAAAATATATTATAAGATTTATCTAACTAAATTTTTAGTATTATTTTGTATAAATTTAATCAA
This sequence comes from Digitaria exilis, assembly GCA_015342445.1. Lineage (NCBI taxonomy): Eukaryota > Viridiplantae > Streptophyta > Magnoliopsida > Poales > Poaceae > Digitaria > Digitaria exilis. The sequence continues at coordinate 1,107,799 of JACEFO010001671.1, read as the reverse complement.
ACTTGAAATTATTTGACTCTTAGAAAAACGAGAGTTGCATTATTTTTAGGACGGAGGGAGTAATGCTTGTTTGAAGGAGTCTCAGCTCATTAGTTAGACCTATCCATTCTGTGTACACGTGAATGGTTCAACCATTCGCCTCCCTGTTCTATTGTTCGCAAGCTTTCTTATGTTTCACACTTGTTTCTTCTTTTGTAAAAACTAATTCCTCTCTTCTAGATGTCCCCTAGGCCGGCGCGAGAGGGAAGGTGATGCATAGACAAATCTCACAATTAACAAACAGAGCAAGTCCAGTAGGACCCGTTGGCCGCGCTTCCGCCTTCCATGACATTGACGCGTTGTTCAACACCGTACCGTATTGGTATTCTCGATGGTAAAAATTCCACTCTGAGAAACGTGCCGCCTCTCTGGTAGGGCATGTTTTTCGGTGTGATTTTTTTTTTCACTTTCACTATCTGTTGGAAAAAGTCCTATTTACTCCCTTCAACTATAGACAGAGTTCACGTTTCCACCTTAAACTCTAAAACCGGGTAAATCACACCCTCAACTTTTAAAACCGTGCGTTTTACCTCCCTGGTCGGGTTAAAAGCGGTTTTCATAGTGGTTTTGTGTTTTTTCTTTTTTATTTATTTTGGCTGAAGTTTAAAAATTCATAGTAAATCATAGAAAATTCATAAAATAGAAAACTCATTTTTGTTGGACTCCACATAATTATATATACACAGTAAATATATAATATAATATATTTTAGCATAATATTTTTATTGTAGGTTTAGATCTATTCATTTCTGTAATTAAAATAAATAATTCATAACTCCAGTTTTTATGTTCAATTGTGGCTAAATTTTTATAGTGGCCTAATTATTTTATGATGGAATTGTACTAAAAAAATTATACTCATTTGATCATGTATAACTTAGTTATATATTTATTTATGTCACTATAACTTACTTTCTATAACTAATTTATACCTAATCCAATGATTATAAATGTTTTACTATAGTTGAATCATACAATAATAAGACCTCCAAAAAAATTTCACCATAATTGGATCATAGAAACAACCGTTATAAATTATTCTGAATAATCATAAAAATGAATAGATCTAAATTTATAGTTAAAATTTTGTACTAAAGTATACCATATTATATATTTGTTATGTTTACATACTCATGCGGAGTCCAACAAAAATAAATTTTCTATTTTATGATTTTTTTTATGATTTACTATGAATTTTTAAAGCTTCAGCCAAAATAAATAAAAAGAAAAATACAAAAACCGCCATCAAAACCTCTTTTAAGCTGACAGGGAGGTAAAACGCACGGTTTTAAAAGTTGAGGGTGTGATTTACCCGGTTTTGGAATTCAAGGTGGAAACGTGAACTCTGCCTATAGTTGAAGGGGGTAAATAGGACTTTTTCCCTATCTGTTTGCACCAAGCTGAGATGTTGGGTCAGTTCAATTCAGCCCAGCCCAAACTAGGCTCAAATCGGCCTTATACGTCCGCCTCTCGGTTCGGGTTTAAGGCTGACGTCACCCACCCACACTCTTCCGCCACGGGGCTCTAAGATGGAGCGGCTCAAATCGGCGGTGCCGGCCGAGCTCCGGCGGGCCGTCGGCGAGGGCACGGCCGCGGACCTCGCCGCCACCACCTCCCGCCTGTTCGCCTTCTTTGACAGCCTCCCTCTCTTCCACCAGGTAAGCACCAACCACCCGCCTCCTTTGGTTTCTCAGTGTCCCTCTATGCCAGGACAGGAGGCATGAGCGTGGCTACTGGTCTGAGTTTTTCTTTTCCCCCGCTGCAAGGTTATGCGAGAGCTGACCGACCCGGAGCTTGCGCTGTGCCGCAAGGACAAGGGGAGGGCGGTCGAGTTGAAGGGCCAGGGCAATGCCTGCTTCTCAAGGAGGGAATTTGGGGAAGCTCTCAGGTTTTATTCGCAGGTTAGCGCCTCTTCTTTGAAACATGTGAATTTACTTTTCACTTCTGTTGGTGGAAATTACATAACTGCTGTAAAAATTGAGTGATAGCTTGTAAGCAAGAGTCGATTACTTCTGAATTTGAACACCTTTCTCTTAGCTTGCCAATAAAACATACCAACATGACTAAATGAGTTGCAGAATGAAACAGGAGATGTGTGCTAGGGTGGAATTGAACCTTGAGCTAGAATAAGTATAGCATTTCAACGTTTTTCACATCAAATATACAATCTTATGGGTGTACTCTCTTCATTGTTAAATATACAATGTTTTGGACAATCTCATTGAACTAATTAGCTTGTCCCCAAAAGGGGGGAGTTACACTTAATTAAAAACATAAATGTCTCTGTAGTTGTGATGAGATTTTTCACCTACCCTAAAACCAAAAGTAAGCAGCTACTTCTGCAGTGTCTTACAATTTGCAGTTTATAAGAGAAAATAACTTTTTGGTTGTGTCTAATTCATTATAAATACATTTGTGACTATAATTAGCAGATTAGGTTACAGTAACTGACTTCTTGCAAACTAATTTCAGAATTAACTTCGTTTTCAACATTGAATGTTGAAACTCTTGGGCAGATTAGGTTACACAAAACTGATCCCCTCCAACTCATTTGTAATGATGAATTCATGATTTTTGTGTGGCTGATTGATGAGTATTATATAACGGTAATAATGTAGTATTTGTGGCATATCTTGCAGGCATTGCGTCATGCCCCAATTAATTCAGATGGAATCAATGTGAACTTAGTATCTGCAATCTACGTCAATCGTGCCTCTACCATGCATGTTAGTCTTTAATTTTCCTGTTTGCTAAATATCGGAAGTGGACATTATGATGCGATTTAAGTATTGGGTTTGATAAATATTTGAGTCTATTAGGTTTAAAACAGGATGTGTAAAATACTTGTGGCAGGTGCTTAAGCACCATAGCAAGTCTATATCCGTACTTCCACAAAGCTTTAGAGACAGGTGATCAGGATCTTTGAAAAATAGTGGATAGCTTGGAATGGACCGACTAAATATGCTTTCTGTTACTGTTTTGACCTCTATCACTGAAAATAATACACCTTTCCCTGTTGGCTGAGGATTTCATGTATTCTAATTATTCTTATTAACTATGCAGAAATTAGGTCTATTCAAAGAGTCTCTAAGGGATTGCGACAGGGCCATTGCTGTTTCACATAATTATTCTAAGGCATGCTGTTTCTTCTTTATATAATTATACTGATGTTCTTTGTTTTGGAGATTTGAAGGAAAAACATGGAGGCTACTCTTTTGATGTCACCCCTTTCTGTGTTTCAGGCATGGTACAGGAAGGGAATGGTAAATGCATCACTTAAAAACTATTCATCTGCTGTACGTGATTTGGAGGTCGCACTGCACGAGGAAATGACTTCTTTAGGGAAGAGTAACATAGAACAAGAGCTAAAGTCGATTTTACAAAAACAAGAAAATATCGGTGAAGTTGGGACATCAAGCTGTGATAGCATGGATGCAGATTTACCACTTGCAGGTCACAGACTTTTATGTGCATACTACTTTCTTTTGTGGGTTGCATACAAAGTGGTATAATTTTTTTTTTTGCCAACTGACAGGGCAACCTCAGAAGATTATTATAGAAAGTATCTCAACACCCAACAAAGGTAGAGGAATGGCTTCAACAGATGATATCCCGCCAGCTTCATTGGTTCATGTTGAGGATCCTATGGCTGCGGTATAATGAAGACTCATTTCTGTTTATACTAAACTATATTTCTCCATCTTCCTATAGCCATATATGTATTATTGAACCCACAAGAAGTTTACATAAATCTAATGGCCCTATATATCTGGTCAATGTGAATGGGTTGCTTTCTGAGGCCTGGCATTTATCACATGTCTATGAACCTGTTCTTTTTTGGTGCAAATGAATAAATAATTATTACTTTCTGATTTCAGTTTCTTCACAAGTATGAACTGAAGGTTCATATGCTTCTTACTTGTAACAGTTGAATGCAGATTATCATGAAATCTTCCCGTGAAACACACTGCCACTTTTGCTTTGATGAAGCTCCAGCAGATATTGTATTCTGTCCTTCATGTACAATACCAATTTACTGTTCAAAAAGGTGCCAGGAGCAAGCTGGAGGAGATATTTCTTGTAATCAAGATGCACATCTTGAGTATAATGGCCATGCAACGACTCTTGCAAAACTGAGCATAACTTCTAGTTGCAAGTCCCCAAGCTCTAAAGTCTTTGCCGAACATAGGCATGAGTGTGGAGGTGCCCACTGGGCAGCTGTTTTACCAGCTGATATAGTTTTAGCTGGACGAATAATGGCACAGTACATAGAAAAAGGAGTACTGTACGGAAAGAATGTTTCTATTTCCAGCACAAATTTGGTAAATGCCTATGTTCTACACGAGCTTGCCATTCTCTTGTGCTGTTAGCCTTCAAATATTATAGCATAGATAATATCATATCAGGAAATAATAAGCTGCAATTGACTATGCAGGATCTGGTTCACCATTATGATCAGCATTCTCCTGCTAACAAGTTGGAGTCTCAGATATATGCAATTGTCCTATTATCATGCCTCCAAAACCATTATGGATCAGAGCTTTTATGGACAGAAGATTCTTTATCACAGGTATATATGACATTTACCTTTCAGATTCCAGTACTAACTCGTTTTTTTTAAACAAAAAGGATTTCAGTACTAACAAATCTGGTTAATGAGTATGATCTGAGTCTGAACTTGATGGCAATTTCAATTCCAGAATTTTTAATTATTATATACATTAGTTACAATACTAAATTGGGTCAAAGATCTTGATCCATACTGCCGCGGTGGACATCTTTTAGTATATCATGGCCCATGTGGGTATCTCTATATATATCAGCACCATCAGTACTTATGAATTATATTCTCACAAATTGTTCTAAGGTAAGATGGAACCAGAGCAAGGTTTAGCATTAGGATCAATCTAATCCCAGCACAATCCAAAATCTTCGCTCCCTTTTTTTTTTTGGGAAAAGTCTATTTTTCACCCTTCAATTGTTACAAAAGTCTGATTTTCAACCTCAAACTACAAAACCGGATACTAAAGGCCCTTCAACTGTCCAAACCATGCAAAATTGGCCCTTTGGGTGGTTTTGAGGGTGGTTTTGGATTTTCTAAAAATAGCAGAAATATTATTGAAACTTTAAAAAACCATAACTAATTCATTTTGGACCCAAAAAATATGAAATCAGTGCCAAAAGTTCTCTTAAAATGTAACCAACCTATTGGCACACCATTTAATGTTATTTGGGTATTATATATTTATATTATTAGTGTCTTATTGTTTTTAAAAAAATAATTAGAATAAAAATAAATAATATGCAAATAACTTCTAATGGTGCACCAACATGTAGGTCACATTTTTAGAAAAACATTTGCACCAGATTCTAATTTTTCTAGTTCAAAATAAAATAATTATGAATTTTTTAATACAAAAATATTTTTAAATTTTTTTATCAAATACAAAACCACCTTCAAAACCACCCAAAGGGCCAATTTTGCACGGTTTAGATAGTTGGAAGGTGTTTAGTGTCCGGTTTTGTAGTTGTAGGTTGAAAATCAGACTTTTGTAATAGTTGGAGGGTGAAAAATAGATTTTTCCCTTTTTTTTTCCATCCATCGCCTCTCTGCATCTCTCCAGGAGAACAGAGCCGCCGCCGCCCGTCACGGTCATGGCCCTGCTCTTCTTCCACCGCCAGTCGCAGATCGTTCTCCTCCACCCGTCGCTGTGCCCATCGTGACTCTGATGATTCATCATGATCAACTTTCTGCTGCTTGTCACCTGTGGAATTGGCATTTCTAATCTCCTTGTGGATTGCCGATTTCATATTCTTCAGTAGCCTTATGCTCATCTCACCAATAACAGTACTAGTTGAACTTCCTTCTCACACTACTCGTTAGCACATCTTTACTTGTCCAGATACTTGGAGAACCAATTGTTTTTCTTAACATGCAAGAAATCGTGTCCTTCTGTTTAGAAGAACAAAGAGAGGTACAGATTACAGAGTGAAAGGTCTTTTAACACTCAGCTGTGAACACAGCAACCCAAACGAAATAAGGAAGAAAAACAGAAACCAATGAGCATTGTACCTATACAACAACTATAGATGGCCTCTAGATGACTAGCCATCCTGCTGTCGTCATAACTGCAACTGTACCTTACCTAAACCCCACTGATTGCTTTCAACATGTTGGCCAGACAAGGAATCAGGCAAGCTTGAACTCAAGGTTCAGTCAGTACTTCTGTTTCAAGGATGTTCTTATTTCGACCACAGTTTGTTTTTTTGTTACTTAGCTTTCCTATATACTGCAATGCACACAGAACTTTTTCATACAGAAATGATGGAGTATCACATTCACACTTTTTGAAGAAACTGATGTATTGGTTATCATCTACAGTTGGTTCTTTTGATATTTCAAATTAAAGTCAATTCAATTGCTATTGTTCGAATGAAATCGATGGATGGAGGCCCAGAGCTCATAGTAAATAGAGGTGTTTCTGCAGCTGAAGGCACAAACATGTGTAGTGTGGAGCAGGTCTGTCTTTCCAAAAGACTCTTTTATACTTTATTTAACTTATTGTGGGAGCAATATATCATCCTGTTATTAAAGTTGGCAAAGATCCTTTGGTTTTAGTCGTCAATCAATTTATATTCCTTAAACTTGCACCAGTTGCTTTAAGTTTCACTCGTGCTGATATAAGATGCGATTTTCAACCTAGAAGCTCAAAGTTGGATAAGTTTTTTTTTAAAAAAATGGAGGAATTCGAGGTTATTCCAAAATTATTATACCAACTATCAAGTAACTACAAAATCATATTATATGAGGCTGATTTATTAGCATAGAAGGCACCTCACTCTTATTTCTTCATTTTGATTTAGATGTTATCTTATGCCTGTTTTGTTTTAACCTGTCTTATGTTTTGTTTGCCTGCTGTTAGGTCAGGGTTGCTCAAGCTATTTATGTCTCCGGTAGCCTGTTCAATCACTCGTGTCGGCCCAATGTACATGCGTATTTTCTTTCACGCACTCTTGTTCTAAGATCTACAGAATTTATAAAATCTGGGAGCCCAGTCGAACTGTCATACGGTCCACAGGTTTCGCTGAACTCTGCAATTCCATCCATCTCTCTCTGGTTCAGAGATGTAATGTCTTATGCTTTGAACTTTTCCTGCTGCTCATTTATAGGCTGGTGAGATGCATCTTCCAGACAGGCAGAAGACGCTTCTGGAGAATTACTACTTTAGTTGTCAATGTTCAAGTTGCGCAGAGTTAAATCTATCAGACCTTGTTATGAATTCATTTTGTTGTCCACAAAGAAACTGCCTTGGTGCCATATCAGAATCAACTTACTACAGGTCCAAAGAGAATTTTGTTAATGTTTCCCTAGGAGGATCTTATGTCTACAAGCTATCATTGCCTGTACGATTATTTTCATGTACATATGGCTTTTAAATCCCTTCCCTTTTAATTTTTATGCACGACAGCATGCTGAGTTTCTTCTGTTTAGGATATATCAAAGGCTGGTAAGGATATGGAGAAAGTTGCTAGATCTGTTTTCGGAAATAGTGATGCCCATCTGAATATAGATCCTGGATGCTGCATGAATTGTAGATCCCAAATTGATGTGTCATCCGCCGCGGCTACATCACACAGGGAAGCATCAAAGATCGATAGGTATCTTCTTCATAATTGCTTGTGAAACATACCAAATTGGTTGCATCTTTAAATGATGAGCCTTCATCCATACCAGAAATCGTGATAACAATTGCACTTTGCAGGTTGAAAGAAATTACACTGCTAGACAAGAGTCTCATCCCTGAGGCACTGCAATCCCTAAAACAACTGAAGAAGCTGAGGCACCCATATAGCAAGGCTCTCGCCCAGGTTTAGCTTTGTTCAAATTTCATATCCAAGTTTACCTTGCACCTCCTGTACACATAACTTCATATGGAAATGTACAGGCTGAAGACACAATTGCAGAGGCTTTTGTAAAGGCAGGAGACCAAGAACAAGCACAAAAGCACTGCGAAGCATCAATTCAGGTAGCCATTTTTCCTTATTGGTGTGAGGAACATCTTTATGCAAAAGTGTATTTGCAAATGAATTATTCTGAATAAGAGTCGTGACACTGCAGATCCTCGAGAAGCTGTACCACCCAAAGCACATCGCCATCGCACACGAGTTAATAAAACTCGTTTCGGTTCTGCTCTCCCTGGGAGACATGGCAGGAGCTGCAGCCACATTCGCGCGAGCAGAGGCAATATTGTCGCTGTACTATGGGTCTCACATGGAGAAGATTTTAGCATATTTGGGTGCCCTGAGGAGAGCTGTCACCAGCGAGTCCACCGTAGCATGCTCATAATCTACAGGCAGAAATGATCCGCACGGTTCTGCGGAATCACCCACTTAGCACTTAAAAGCGGTGAGACCTAGGAAAAAAAAATACTTGCCGTAATGTCATATACCAAGCACTGTGCAATATTTGCCTGGTCCAGTTCAGTTTGTTTTCGACAGATGCAATCCTGGCTTCTGAATTTTCCGAGTTGAGTTTAAGGAATTTTAGTAGTGCTTATCTCAACCAAGAGTTTCTGAATTTTTACCTACTTGTGAGAACTACTAACTCGAGTGTGGGGAGTGGCGACAGGCATAGTGTTATCGCTCGCTTTGCTGCCTACTCCCCGGAGCTTGGCCCAACGCTTGCGGTCAGCGAGGTTGCAACAGCGACGAGGCACATCACGAGGGCGTCTCACTTTCACAAGCGAGCAGGAGCCTATGGCATTGCCCTCGGCTTTAAGCCTTTAACTGATGAGTCCACAACCACAAGTAGGTAGCTCGTGACGAAATGGTATGGACACAGAATTACTGATAAAATAATGACAAGGGTACCATAACAAAGGTTATTTACAGCTCAGGGCCCCACTAAGAAAAGTTATTTACAGATTGGGATACGTTCTTTTGATCTATCCAACGCATGCAAAATCTAATGTCGATTATTTGTCTTGTTCCTTCAGAAGAGAAGCCAGACGTGTCATGTACCAAGCATCTAGCTTCGTCAGTTGTTGGCGTCTAGTTTACTCTCAGCCCCGTCCACGATCTCGAGTTCCCCCAACAAAGCAGAGAGTTTCCTCGTATCCTCGTCTTGCTTGCTCTGCGGGGCCTTCTCGCGGTATCCCGAAGCATTCATTTTCTGTGACAAGGCATCGTGTTGCCTGCATTTGTAATGGAAAAGCACGCAATGTTACCCCACTAAATACAACTATGGAATTGCTAAACTAGTTAGATGGAGATTGAACAAGGTTGACGTATTGTGACTGTTCTTACCTTAGGATCTCCTCTCTCTTTCTCCTCAGCTTCTCACGCTCAGCTTTAGTGTCCAGAGCTCCACGGAGCTGGAGGTACACGGATAGGTCCTTGTTTACAATATGTGTGGCGCAATCAAGAGGAGTTGGGTCATCTTCGGTCAGGATCTGGAAGAATACCATTTCGATTAGCACTTTGTTTTACCAGTGCCTTTGACTTCGACGAGTAGTACTATAATACAGGGAACAGACAAATGGATGATTGATCGAACCTGAAGAGATGATACAGACGCAAGTGTTGTAATATACGACTGGTAGGAGCGAATGGTGGCAGCAGTCTCCAAGCCTCGGCAAAGCACAAAAGCAGGACGTCTGTTCAGGTGCAAACAGAAAATATGGATTAGTTCAAATGAAGCAATTCTCATGAATCAGAAGAATCAAGTGAAATGCACATCATCTATCACGCAACACTAAGACAGGTAGCACATGGCATGAGCACAAACAAACCTTTCATATGTGTCTGCTGATGGCCGAAGTGACCGTAGCTTGTTCACAGTATCTAACACAGTCTCCATTTCATTTTCGATTTGATCATTTGTCCATTCCTGTCAACAAAAGAAAAAGGTTAACTTGAGAAGAGCAGGATGCAGAGTTGCACAGTTCCCAAACTGAGGAAGATGTTTTATCCTTGCCTTTATTTGCATTTCGTACATTCAATTCAATGTTGCTTCCTTTTAACAGTGTTATTTTATTTCATTTAACATGTTCTATGTATTGTATAAAAAATAAACTAAATGAAATTAGAATTCAGAACATTAAATTCTTGATTAAACCTGTCCTGAAAAGTAGTAACTTACCTGTACAACTGCAGGGTATTCTGATATCATAATGGAATCTTTCGTACAGGCTTCTTTAGGTTGAGGAAGACGCTGCCAAAGCTCCTCAGTTATGTAAGGCATGAACGGATGGAGCAGGCGCAAACCTGTGTCCAAGCATACCCATAATGTATCCCTAAAAGCACCTCTTGCAGAGTCAAACTCTTGAGATTCATTGAAATAAGGTTTTATTGCTTCAATATATACATCGCAAAGCTGATACTGCCACCATGAGTATATAGAGGACGTAGCCTCAGAGAATTTATACGCTTCTAGTGATGACTCAGTCTTGCCAACAGCCTTGTTAAGTACTGAGAGTATCCATTTGCAGACAGGTGGCAAAGAACACATGGCAATAGTTGCTGGTGGGACATACTGATCTCCTAGCTTGTTCATTGCAAAACGAATAGCGTTCCACAGCTTATTGCACCACTGTCGATACCCATGCACTCTTTTGATATCCAGGTTTATCTTGTCAGACTGCAATACAAGATATTTTACTACAGGAGGTTGGCATGGACAACAGAAAGAAGGGAAAAAATCAGTGTTAGCAACCTGAGAAGTGTAGGAAATCAGGGCAAAGCGAAGGGCATCGGTGCCACACTCTGGAATGCCATTAGGGAAATCCTTCCTCTGTCCTTCTTTTGCCTTTTTCACCTCCTTTGGATCCAGGTTTCCATCTTCCAACTTTTTCTGAAGATTTTCCAGTGATATGCCATTTATTACATCAATGGGATCGATGACATTTCCCAATGATTTGGCCATTTTACGGCCATGTGCATCACGAATGATTGGGTGCAAATAAACCTGATAAACAGATAAGATAGTCAGAATTAATCATTGTTACATTTTCTAATTGTGAAGGCATCATTCCAACTTACTACAAGTCACATGAGAGTTAGTATTCTTCATGTTAAGTACATCTAAAGTTACTGCAGTTGACTTGGACGCAAGAATCAGGTTAACGTATCTAAGGTGGTCATAATGGATGATACGACAAATCGGTGAAGCAAGTAAAACAATAGGCACAAGAGAAAATACATGGTAGGTAATGGTTTAAAATGATCAAAAGTTTCAGTTATTCTCTAACAGGCCAAAGAGCCAAACCGATTAAGCTAAATAGGTCAAGCACAGGCCTGTGTTTGTTTGAAAAAAAAGGACTCATTACTTGTTTCTATTTTTTTGCTAATTCAAATCTAACTAGTTGAATGTTAACAAGATTTTACACTGTTCTATACTGACAGATGAACTTAGTATTGACAAAAGAAGAATTTAGTAGAGTCACAATTTCCAACATTTATTAGTACCTTTTGAAATGGCACATCCCCACCAAGTTGCATTCCCATCATAACCATCTTTGCTACCCAAAAGAAGAGGATATCTGATCCAGTTTCAAGTACAGAACTAGGGTAGAAAGTACTAAGATCAGGTTTATCATCTGGCCAACCAAGTACGCTTAATGGAAAGAGGCCAGATGAAAACCATGTATCCAGCACATCAGGATCTTGATCTAACCGATATTTCTTCCCTGGATACCTTTGTTTTGCCTCCAGGATTGCATCATTTTCATCCCTTGCGATAATCCAGTGGTCATTGTAAGAACCCATATCTTTCTCTTTGTCATCTTCAAATGTGACATACCAAGCAGGTATGCGGTGTCCCCACCAAAGCTGACGTGAAACACACCAATCACGTATGTTTTCAAGCCATCTGCAACACAGAGAAAGGTAATTAGGCATTGGTCAGTCTATTAGGAGGGCAAACACGATTCGTACTAAAAATGTTAGCATGCCTGAAGTAAAGAAAAAAAAAATACCTATACCAGTCTTGTTCATACTGTGATGGAATGATCTCAATCTTTTTGGACTTCACAGCATCAAGAGCTCCCTTTGCCATAGAATTGCAACTAACATACCATTGGGGCTTCATCATTGGCTCCACAATTTCTTTAGATCTTGAACACAGGCTCAAGCTCATCACATTATTTTTTGTGTCTCGGTAGAGACCCTTGATAGACAAAGTGTAAACTGATTATATTTTTTTTCAATTACAATAACACCAAAATACATGAAACGATGGATGGTAACAAGAAGATACACAAATAGGCAAATCCCCCCCACCCCCCAACCCCGGGGATCAATCCCAAGGATATTTCAATGCCATTTTTTGCATTCTAACTATAAGGCTAGCCAATTGAAGAAATAAAAAAAGGAATGATAACATGTAACAACAAAATGGCCATACAAATTGAGTTTGCCTTTAGTAATAATTTCAGGTTCAAGGAAATCAAGTTATGTGCTGGATTATTGTATATGCTATTGGAATGTATGATTCAACTGTATTCCACTATAAATATTTTTCTAGTTGATTCAATTAATCTGTGAATTTTAAGTATACCGAATATGATGGTTAAGATAACTAAATAAAAACAAAAGCAAGCAACCATATTTAGTTGCTTCATTAGATTCAGGTAGCATTAACTGGAATGAAATAGCAGCAAAAATAACTAATAATGCTACCACCTTATTCTTCAGTGCATCAATAACAGCAGTTCGAGCAGCAAAACGTGGCATGCCTTCAAATTGCGGGCCTCCCATTTCATTTATTTTCCCATCATCTGTGAAAATATTAATGAACTCAAGGTTATGTCGTTCCCCAACCTTGAAGTCATTGGGATCATGAGCTGGTGTAATCTGCAAGATAGCATTACAGTACAATGTAAAGATGAATCAGGATACTTATAGCAATATGTAAATAGCATGAGAGAAAAAAAAATCAAAATTAACATATTCAAAACAGCATTTTGGATAAGCACACCGACCTTGACTGCACCAGTACCAAAACTAGGATCCACTAATTCAGCATCACAAATAATTTTGAGTTTCCGGCCATTGAAAGGGTGTACGGCATATTTTCCATGTAAGTGCTTATATCTTCCATCCTGAGGATGAACAGCTATGGCGGTATCACCAAGCATTGTTTCTATCCGTGTTGTTGCAACAATAATTTCATCCAAACCTTCCTCTAGAGGATAGGCAAATGATATCAAAACACCAAACTGCACTGGAGATCTATAACCAGGAACATCTATCGGAGTCACTCCTGTAAGATCCATATGGTCAACCTGAAAAGCAGTGATGGAAACATAATTATATATCATACAGTGAAACATAATAATGTATGCTACTCAATTATGCCAGGATCCCTACTGTCCATTGTATTGGGATTGCGGAAACCTTATATACCTCAATATCTGATATTGCTGTTCGAAGTGTGCAATCCCAGTTCACAAGACGATGAGCTCTGCACCATGGTAACCCATCAAGAAGATACATAACACATAACAAAGAAACAAATACACATACAAGATGTTGATATAGAACCAAAGTACCATAAAGCAACGGAACTTTCATTAGGATTATAGAAAACTAACCTATAAATTAAACCATCCTTATACATCCTAACAAAAGCCTCAGTCACGGCTTTCGATCTCTGCTCATCCATTGTAAAACACTGTACATAGATTAAGAAAAACTTGGGAGTGAAAACAAAACAAAATAGCAAGTTCACACACAAATGTAGATGTTTCCAAGGTAAACCAACAAGAAAAACAAAAAGAAATACCTCACGTGACCAATCAAGTGAGGCCCCAAGCATGCGAAGTTGTTTCAGAATGACACCACCATGCTGGTCTTTCCATTTGAGGACCTAAGAAAAAAACAGTTGAAACAAAGGAACAAGAAAATATGATAATGGATCATAAACCTGTAATATGGAATGAAATCCAGTTTTCCTTTCGCAAATAACCGAACAATGTATTCCGTGCCACTTCAAAAAGTTGGGAGTTTTGTATGTTCGGGTTGCTATATTGACAGTAACCATGTCCAGGGCCATCTTGTTTGACCCTTTTTTTTTAAAAAAAAAAAAGAAATTGCAGTTTGGGCATAAGTATTGAAACAATACCTATCGATATGTAAATATACTACTTGAACAAATTACTTCTGAAGTTGAACATGTCATATCTAAGAAACCAAGCACCTACCTCACATAAAAATTTCTCACATCCTACATCATGCCTTGATAGATTCTTCTCACGCATGAGTTTCTTCTCAACCACCACCTGATGGCGCAAAAACAAATAACTTAGCTGATACTTGATACCACAAACCATTGATAAAGAGATAAACAGGCCATCCGTAAAGGACAATAAATCAACCATATGTGATATTATAATAACACAGTTTTATGCTTCATGCAGATGAAATATATTGGCATCCCATATTCGTTTTATGTGCTGAACTTTATCAACCAATAATAAACTGAAAAATACCTGTGTAGCTATGCCAGCATGATCCATTCCGGGAACCCATAAAGCATTGTAGCCTGACATCCTCCGCCAGCGAATCAGAGCATCCTGAATCATTCTCGATGCATCAAAATAGGATATCAATGACAGTACACTAGAAAGGAAAAAAAACATTTATAAATAGTCACTACCTCAATGGCGGCTGTGATTGCATGGCCTATGTGAAGCACCCCAGTTACATTAGGGGGTGGCTGGACCTGAAAATAAGTAGGTAACGTAAGATTAGATGTATCAAGTGATCATGACAGTGGGCAAATGTTTGTTAAGCCCCCAACCCCCGAAACCCAAGAACCCTAACCCCCAAATCCCCAAACCCAAATCTCCAAATCCCTCAAGCCTTAATCTGAGAAGAAGATTTGGGTGATTGATAGAAAAGCAAAATTTCAATCAGTTGATGAGGAGTAAATCTCATAGAAAAACAGTACTGGAAGACTTGAAATTTAGGTTTTTTATCAATCATCTATTATAACCATTGGATCTAAATCCAACAGTTCAGATTCACTTCCCCATCTATCTATTTTTCCCCTTTCTCCTCCCCGTCTTCCTCCTCCCGCACGCGACTCGCGGTCTTGCGCCGTCCCCGACTCCCCCGCCGCCTCCGCCTCCCGGTCGGCTCCGGCGGCTGCCGCCGCCCTCCTCCGCCGCCCTACGCTAACCAATTCGCTCCAGACGCCCCCGCCGCCTCCACCGCCCACCGGGGCTCCTCCACCGCCCAGCTCCGGCGGCGCCGTCGCCGTCTCTTCCGCCTCCACCGCCGGCCGGCGATCCTCCCCGGAGCTCCTTCTACGGCCGGCCATGCAGGTAAGCCCCCAACCCCCGAAACCCAAGAACCCTAACCCCCAAATCCCCAAACCCAAATCTCCAAATCCCTCAAGCCTTAATCTGAGAAGAAGATTGGGTGATTGATAGAAAAGCAAAATTTCAATCAGTTGATGAGGAGTAAATCTCATAATATAACCCTTCAGAAAATGAAGGCACTTACTATTACAAACGGTGGCTTTGAGCTAGCTGCATCTGCTTCAAAATACCGAGATGATTCCCACCAAGCATACCACCTACATGACAAAAAGAAAGAAATAGAAAATTTATCCACACATTTCTTACAATGAACAAAAGTTCTGATGATATGAGTTAATGGCCACGCAAAAGCAGCATACGATTTTTCAACAGCAGCAGGGCTATATTGCTTTGCCATTTGAGACGCCAGCAATTTCTTCTGTCCTGCAGGAGTCTCCGGATCAATGAAATCCTCAGGGCTCTCATCCGTGGCGCCTTTCTTTCTCAGCTTCTTATCACTCTTCTTAGCTCCACCCCCATCAGATGCCGCTTGTGCCTACAAATGGCCAACATCAACACAACACGATGAAGAATAGCACAAAATGCATCACGCGAAGTTGAGCATTATTGGGCCGTTGCAGCCACCTGGAGCCTAGCCACTTCCTTCTGCCGGGCTTTGAGTTTCTTCTCCTCCTTTTCTTTCGCCTGTCAGAGAACGCGTCTGACGGCATTGATTAAAACTGGGCATATACGATCCGCACAATCCAGATACATCATGAACAGCACAGGATAATCCAATTGGATTGTTAATACCTTCTGATCCTTCTTCAATTTTCGCTCCAACTCCTTCTCGTCCAACGGCTGCGCTCACGCCAAAACCACCAAAATGGGTCAGATTGCGCAGGCGCAGATGCGCCGCCGCCACAAACAAAGCAAGCGCAGAGAACGCCGCTGCACAACCAAAAGCGGAAGCCCCCATGAAGTTCAGAGTCCGCGGGCTCTCACCTTCTCCATCGGCGGTTGTCCTGATGGAGCGCCTCTTCGCGGGGTTTAGGAGGGTGATCAGAATCGGATACGTGGTCGAATGGCGGCGCGTGCCGTGTGATGGGTGGCCGAGATTTATACGAGGAGGATTCGTGAGGGCCAAGGGATCGGCAGTACTAGCAGTTGGGCTCCCAATCCCATGGTGGAATCGAGGGAGTGTTTGACTGATGATCCGAGCCTTTGTGCGCGAGGGTTTGGTTAATCCGGCTGTGATTTGTCTCCAGGACATGATCGGTCAACGGTCATGTAGACTATTGTGTGTGTGATACTGTTTAGAAAGAAGGAACAGTAAATTGAGACTTGCTGGGTATGATTCTGTTGAACCAGGGAGGGGAGTTTCAGTGCCATCCTAAATGCTAATGACCAGTTTAAATTTGAAACGGATTTAGAAAATGCCGAGATCAATCGTCCCATGCTCTCCATTCTATCTTCCAAACCAGGATGTATAAATCAAATAAACAACATTTTGCATAAGGTCAACATGAAATCTGCTTTACATCCCGGTTTCGAGAAATTGAAGGAGAAACAATTATAATTGAGTTAAGCGGATGAAAGTTTTAACCTCGTTCCTTAAAAAAAAAAAAGATTTACCTCTGATACAGCAGAACGTGGGAACCAAGGTAGCGAACTTGACAGCCAAGTTTGCTTGAAATGGGCCTGCCCTTTCCCGCATATATTTAACCGAAATCTTCTGGAGCCGTCAAAGTAAGCATTCTTGCAGCGGTGCAGCCTCACCCAATGGAAGGATCTCATCTCAATTTTGTTTTTTTTTTCAGGCAAACGTTGACGACAAAACATCCATGCAACTTGCAAAGTCCTAACTTTTCGAGAGGAGAAAGGTCGAATAATTTTTTAGAAGGAAAGGTCGAATAATTTTTTATTTATTATTTTTTTTTGAGAAAAGGAAAGATCGAATAATTGGATGCTGATGTCTCTCATAATGCTAAGCTAGCCCATATGCGAGCACTGTTTCTTGACGATGATGGTTGCTGCCACTGGGCCAGGCTCAAACTGAATCCGCCTCAGCCTGAACGACGCGCCCGGCGCCCGGCCCAATTGTGTGCGCGGAACCTACTCGAACGAATTTTACATAGATTTTGTACGATGCAAGTCATATAATTGACAAAAAATTGAAGCCACAAAGCACAAAGTGCATGCCTGGACGCCTGGTTGGACCAACGAATTTCTACATGATTTATACTACTACCTTATATATGAATTAATTTTATTTATCATTTCCTCTGCCAAACATCTCTAACCGCACAACAGCTCTTACGATGCTGAACAGGCTTCCAGTTTCTGGAATCGGATAAAGAAGGATCAAGAATCGTATCAGGCGTAATGCCACCGTCCACAGCGTCACGACCCCGTCACGCGGATGCCGACGCCGTCGACCGTGACCCTGGTGTCCCTTTTGTGCGTCCGGTGGCGTGATTTGGTTGGCGTCGTCTTGTCGCGGGGCCTTTACAGTTCTGCATTCACGGCCGCCGCAGGCGCACATATTCAGCATTCAGACGAAAGAACAAGGACTTCAACAGCAGATGCCCAGAAAAAAATGGCATCGTCTAAAACAAAGTGTGGTATCAATTATTATGGACCATCCCGATGATAGAAGAATTATGACGGACAGTTCCGTACCTCTTCTTCTAATCTTCTTCCATGCAGACGTCGGCGAGGTGGGATTATTAGTCACTTTGTCAACACAAAAGTGATACAAAGTCTGACTCGTCACGCATCAGCGCTGAAGCAGGGCGACCGCACGTATGCAAACGCACAATATCGTCTCCTTCAAAAAGAAAATGAAGAAACGGTGAATATGGAACTATAGTTGGCGAAATAAACAACCACACCCTTGCAGTGTCAGCCAAAACAGCCGCCTGGCTTATTCGGCTACCTTTTTTTTGTGTGTTGCAAATCACAGCTTATTCGGCTACTCAGGACCAAGAACAGACGGGCAAGCGCACTTGTACTATAAAGGAACCCACCAACAGCATCAGCTTTGGTTTGTTCTCCTTGTACATACCCATTGCAAGGCATTCTCAAGCACAGCATTTTCCTTTCCCTTCCTCTTCTCCACTCTGACTTCTAGAGCTTTGAGATGGCTCAGGTATGCAGAGTTGCAGACCCTCCCTCCTGATTTTGTTCTCCAGTTCCTTCGCTTGTTCATACCTCTATTGCTTGATCGGTTCGCAGCAGAAGGTGGTGCTGAGGGTTCCAACCATGACAGACGACAAGATCAAGCAGAAGGCCATTGAAGCTGTTGCGGACATTTATGGTAACATTTTGCACCCTTATCGATTGTTTTCTGGATAATGGATTGTTTTGCAGTTTAGTGAGACTTGGAAAATATGTTCTGAACAAAGAAAGGCACTGGATATAGTATTTGTACAAACTATAGCATATTGTCTGCTCATCGTTCAATCTTTAAGATACATACTTTGAACGGTTTAGCATGAGGCTTTAGGCAGAAGCTTGAGAGGATAAATCACATTAGGTGGAGTTCATTTATCACACACAAAGATGAGGACCACACAGTACGAAATGGCTCTTCTTTATGCATGGAAGTTATTATATGTGCCCTTTGCAGGTGAACAGTCATACATGAGTTTGGTACATGCTTCACAAAAGAGATGGATCTGAAAATCCAGTACATAAACATCTGAAAAAGCATGTAGATTGAATAAAGTTTGGCATCCTGTCTATTCGATTCTAATTGCTGTGTGTATATTTTTCTTGTTAGCTGTATGCCAATTGTATCTTTCAAAGAAATGTTTCTCAATCTGGTTTTCTGCATGCCATATCTTAACACAAGTACACCACATAAGATGGAAAATAATGCACTGTGTAAAGGGGTGAACAACAAAAGAACAATCGTTATTGTCTCAGCAGCAAAAATTGATGATACACACCTCATTCTGTGCACAGGTATTGACTCCATAGCAGCGGATCTAAAGGAGAATAAGATGACCATCATAGGTGAAATGGATGCTGTGGCAATAGCTAAGAAGTTAAAGAAGATTGGGAAGATTGACATTGTGTCTGTTGGACCTGCAAAAGAAGAAAAGAAGGAAGAAAAGAAGGAAGAGAAGAAAGAGGAGAAAAAAGAGGAAAAGAAAGAAGAGAAGAAAGAGGAGAAGAAAGAAGAGAAGAAATAATAAAACTATAAAGCATATAATATCATTCTGCGACCTCTCTCTTATCTGCAGTTGCAATAGCTTTGAGCCTTTGACTTTCTACTGATGTTTCTATGTGAAGTTACTATGTAATATTTATACTACAGAGTACAGATTAGTTAAAAATAAAAAGCACGGTTTGTCATAATTTTTAGCAATGCTCCCTACCTCACCAACTTGTGTTCATAAATGACTAGATGCTCAACCTAACTAACATTTATCAGGGAACTCAGATAAAACAGAAAGGATGGCTATTATGCAAAATCTTGGCAGAACTGTATCTAACAAATGAAATTATGAGAAAGCCTTTTAACAAGTTAACATTAGAAGTAAGGACGGGGCAAACTGAATCTTGAAAATAACTCAAATAATATTTAATACTTAAACTGCCATGTTCCACCGATCCCTATCCCTTAAAGAAAAGGTAAGCTTTTTGACAGGTATGAATACTGATAAAGCAGTCAAGTGATGAGATATTGCCAAAGAGCACCAGGAAGTGGCAATAGTGCATAAACTTCCACCTCTTAGTGCTAAAAGATACTAATTCACAATGCATTCTCGGATCTTATCTGATTTCTGACATGTAATCTACTAATCCTATGTTAGGGTTGGCAGAAATGACTCTCAGTGCGGAGCCCAAAGTGGGGAAAGACACAAGTTACTGTGGCGATGTTTTTGTCAACTGGCTAGATCATGCAACTTTCTATCTATGCTTTCTTGAGCACATCAAGTTGAGGGAGCAATATAATTCTTTTTCATTCTATCAAATCAAAGGAGCAAGTAGAAGTTCAACGGTGGATTAATTAGTAACCTAATCTTCATTCTGTCGTCACCATTTAGAAAAAAAAAACAATTTCCTGATAATTTACTCAGGTGTATTACTGGAACTAAAAACATTAAAATAGTGCAATGACAATAAGCAATGGGATGATATCTGATTTGGGAAGCTAGGACCTAGGGTTAACAGTAAACAACTAACAGTGCAAGAAAAAGAAGATTGGATGTCCTACTCCTACCATAGGTCCAGTGAGTCCGGATTTATTCATTACTCATGACTAGTGTTCACCACCCTATCTCATTTAGATGTTACATAAATAATAATAGCATACATCACTACACTTCTGTATCATCAACAAATAAATAATCCCATGTCTACATCAAGTATATAAATTATAGTGTGACTAGTTTCAAAGATACTACATCCATCTTTCTGAAATGGACACAGCTGAAACGATCGAACTACTCTGTCCATAATTATGGAGCATCTCATCTCAGCATCTTTCATATCCCTCAAATCTTGACAACAGATGAAGATAATGACCCTTATCTGTCATGTACTTAATGACAGTATTAGCTTGAGAGTCCTTCCCAGCGTTACGCAGTCTACTCACTAGACTACTGTACACTGAGAAATTTGGGGTGCATCCATGTGATTCCATCTCCTTCAGCATAGAAAATGCTTTATCAAACTCCCCTGCTGTGCACAGCCCCCGTATCATTGAATTGTATGTGTACACATTCGGAAGCTGCCCTCTCACTAGCATATCATCAAAATACCTCTGGGCTTCCTCAAATTCACCAGCTGCCACATAGCTAGCAATCACAACAGTATAGCAGACAACATCTGGTTCACACCCTTTCTTGACCATCTCGTCAAAGAAATATTTGCAAGCTTCTAGATTGCCAGCACGGCCAAGACCATCTATCAAATTTGTGAAATGAAGCACATTTGGTACACACCCAACGTCACTCATGTAGTTCAGCAAATTGAGAGCTGCGAGAGGTTTGTCTCCCTTACCAAGCGCATGAAGCAACAGATTGTAAGTGTGGAGGTCCGGCATAAGCTCATTTTTCCCCATCTCATCAAGTAAACGATGGAATTGATCCAACTTTCCAAGCATATACTTTGCACGCATCACAATGTTGTATGTCAGGACGTCAGGCGAGTGCCCCTCAAAGATCATTTTCTGGTGAACCCACTCAATCAGCGAGTACTGCTCTATCGTCAGAAGCGTATGCAGTATTGCATTGAACGCATTCCTGAATGGGCGGTACCTGAAAGTACTTGACTTGATGAACCTCTCCACCAGCCTCCGCCTCAACCCAACCTGCCCAGATGCGCATATGAGGAGGTGGAACGTCCGGGCAGATACAGGCAGCCCCTTTTCCGCCATCTCCTCAAACAGCCGCCACATCGCCTTCACCTCCCCACACTGAGCGAAAACCTTCATGACCAGGTTGTAGGTGCTCGTGTTGTGCCGGTACCCCTCCTGCTGCCCTGCCCACACGAAAAACCTGTACGCAAGCTTCGGATATCTTTCACGGTTCACACTGTCCACGGACACGAGAATTCTGAACAGCACCTCCCTCATCAGCTTGATAGAGACCTTCGGGCGCATTTCATCGAGCGCCTGGCGGGCGCTGAACCCCGGGCCGTCCTGTAGCAGGATCCTGAATATCCTGTCCGCCTCCAGTCTCACATCCTCGAAGAACCATCTCCTGGAACCGTGCCCCGGAGACAAATCTTCGCCGTCATCGTCGTCGCTCTCCGGCGGGCCTCCGGGCGGCGGCAGCCGGAGGAGCATTTCCGGCCGGAAATGACCGGCATCCAGGCCTTTCACCTCCTCCTCTCCCTCAAGGATTCCGTCACCATTGCTCTGTAGAGTGTCTCTGCGACTCTCGCCGCCGTTTCTGGAACCCTCGCTGCAGAGATGCTGCGACGGGCAGAGGCGGGCGGAGAGCGCCCGAGCTGCTCGGAGCGGAGGTAGGTGAGCTCCCGGGATCATAGGAAGAGCGCGCCTGAGCTCATGACGAGTGAGCGGCTCCGCGGGAAGGTGGTGGTGCCGAGCAAGTGGCGGTGGCGGTGGCAGTGGCAGCGGTAGTGGCGGGCGGACGCGGCGGCGCCAAGGGAAGGTGGAGTTTTGATGCCGTCGGGGGCGCTCGGTTCCGCCCAGGAGGAAATGAATGAAAACTCCTCGTCAATTATCATGTGCTCAATTTTCGCGGGGCTCCATCTATCTATCTATCTATAAAGCCCAGTTTGGCCCAATTAGCATATAGACATGTTGAAACATCTCTATTCAATCAATATATGTTTAACATTTTCATTCAACATGTTCAACATTTCCAGTCATCAGGTTCAACATGTTTCTTCGGCAAGCGGCGGCATAGGGTTGGACGTGTACTTGCAAACACGGCGGTGGCGGGACACCTGCTCAGGGGGCACAGAGGCTCGTGGCGGAGGCGTGCCCGCGCAGGGGCGGCAAAGGCTCGTGGCGGCGCCGTGAAGCGGGCTGCAGGGCTGGTCAGGGGCAGAGGCGGCGACGGTCGGCAACTCGTAGTCGTAGCCTCGTAGGTGGGCGGAGTTGGCGGCCGGCGACGCGGAGGTCGCAGCGTTGCACGACGGGCAAGGAGCCGGGAGCAGCGTCACGGCGATGCTCGACGCAGGCGCAACAGCGGGAGACGGGTCGACGACGGTGCATGGTGCGGGAGATTTGGATTCCAAGAAATTTGGATTTACCATTTGATTTTTTTATTTATTATGATTTTTTGAAGTTTTAGCCAAAATAAACAAAAAGAAAAAGGACAAAACCACCTTCAAAACCGCTTCTTTTTAGGTTAGGAAGGTAAAACGGACGGTTTCAAATGTTGAGGGATGTCGGTTACCTAGTTGGGTGGTTTAGGGAGAAAATTTAAACTCGGTCAATGTCCAGGGAGGTGAAAAAGACCTTTTCCATGTTCAAACCATCCGGTGGAAATTAGCAAGGACTCGCTCTACTAGACTCTACATGTTCAAACCATCCGGTGGAAATTAGCAAGGACTCGCTCTACTAGACTCTAGACTGGTCTGCTACCATTTTCTAGCACGATTGATTATTGTTGTGAAAATACGAATAATACAAGCAACATTAAAAAGGAGTAGGGGCAAGTGTGTGTGCGTGTATGTGAGCGTCTGCGTCTGTACTGTGTGATTCAAAAAAAAAATACATAAGAATGTGTTCTTATACGTCATGAACAAGGAAAACCAACGGCATGCATCCATTGTATTCATGGCAGGGCTCATTGGGCCGTTGAGCTGTTGGTGCACATGCAACAACCAATCAATAAGTTAATAACTGAACAAATTACATGAAGTAAAGATGCAAACTGTGCACAATGTGTTGCTTCTAATTTATTATTATTACCTGTTTGGTTCACAAGAGCTTATCATAAGCCCATAGGCCTTTCATAAACCTCTTATAAGCATAAGCTCAAATAAGTATTTGGTTGCATAGGTTTATGATAAACGTCGCTACTACTAAAAGACCTTCATACCCCCACATAAAAAGCATTTTTTCTCACTTGGCTAGGGTAGTTTTTTTTAGCACAACTTGAGCTGTAGGTCTTGGAGGTCGAGGTGGTCTGCCCGGATCATCAATCGTGGGACAAATGGTTGTTGTGTTGCTAGCATGCCATCCGGTGATTACTAATCAGGAACAGATAACCGAGATGCCACTACAAGTAGTCGACATAAGACATCTCTACACCAAGAACATGGGTGAAAATAAAGAAACAAGTAAACATTAAAATTCTTATAAAAAATTAGTAGTGACATAGCTGATATGAAAACAACCCAAGAAACACTTTTCCAGGATTAAGTTTATAACTTAAAAGCTGCCAACACAGCCATGTTGCTATAAGAATGCATACAAGAAATCTCATGCAATAAGAAAATCAACAATCGAATTGAGTGAGTTTATTGATGGTAGAAAAAAGTTTATGGACTGAAAAAGTAAATTAAGCATTCATGGACGCATGTAAGAGAATGAATAAAGAACACAAACCTAAATTTACATAAGAGTAAAATGCACCCGGGGTCCTTAAACTAGTTGAGGTGTGTCGATTGGGTCCATGAACTTCAAAAATGCATATTTAGGTCCTGAAACTATTTAAGTGTGCCACATGAGGTCCGAAACAGCTTTGACCCGCCTTGACTGTCGACATGCAGGATCCAGTGGAGACATCTATTTTGCAATTTAACCCCTGACCCTCCTTTTTTCTCCCTTTTTCTTCTGCCCTCCGACCCTACCTCCTTGCGGTGGCGGCGTTGGAGCAGGGGCCCATCCCCACCCCACCTACACCTTCCGTGCTCGCTCGTCGGCATCCCATAACGCCGGCATTGACGTACACGCGTGTGCCCCCCGCTGATGTCCACGCAACTCGCCTTCTTGGGCCTACGTATATAGTGCGAGCTGGCGCATCACCTCCTCCCACTCAAGCACACGAGAAGAGCGCGGGGGAGGAAGAGGGTCGGGAGGGGAATAAAGGAGAGGGTTAGGGGTTAAATTGTAAAATAGATGCTCCACTGGATCCTGCGTGGTAGTCCATGTAGATGGTCAAGGCCGGTCAAAGCTGTTTTGGACCTCATGTGACACACTTAAATAGATATAGGACCTAAATATGCACTTTTGATGTTCATGGACCCAATCGACATACCTCGACTAGTTTAAGGACCCCGGGTGCATTTTACTCTTTACATAATAATAACATTCATCGACTATGAGATTTACATAATAATAACATTCAAAGACTACCACAAAGTAGCAGTATCAGAAACTCTAGTCCACATAATGCTTGTCAATGTTCCATCTCAAATCAACAACATATTTTATTTACATGGATTATTGCCTTAATTTATATAAGGAGATCTACATGGAGCAACCAAGGGGCTTTGAGAGCAAGACTCAACTTGAGTATGTTTGGAAATTTAAAAAGGCACTCTATGGATTGAAGCAAGCTCCGAGAGCATGGTACGGTAGGATGGATGAGTTCCTCTTACAAAGTGGGTTCAAAGTCACTCCATCGGAATCTAGCTTATTTGTTGAGGAAAAAGAAGGTAGACTAGTAATAGTAACAGTTTACGTTGTGATAGAACTTGGGTGGTCGATCTTCCGTCAGGTAAGGATAACTCTCATTTTGGGCGGAGTGAAACACACCGATCCGACTTCAAGTCAGCAACTCGAACCCTGCAATCTTAGCACCACGACTCCTCTGGTTATCAACCGTGTCACAACCCGGTTGACCTCGCCAAGAAGGCTAATCCCTGCAAGCGAAACGAAGAACACAAGCAAGAACTTGAAAGAACGCAACTCTCAATATTGGTGACAATCTGCGGATGGATGATTAAGCACACAAGTTGGGATTCTACAAACCGAAGACGACGACTGTTCAAAGACAGATTAATCTAAAGCAAAAACCAAACCCTAATGGTGGCGGCGGCTGCTATAAAATGGAGTCTAGGGTCGTGGTCAACCCCTGGACGCAGCCCCCTAATGGGCTCGACGATGATACAAGACCCAAAGGCCAAAAGACGGTGATGCAGCACCCGGACAGATTCTGGACGCCATCTTGTTTGGATGATTCCCGTCGTCTACGGACGAATTTGGGCATCAAACCAAAGCCATTGGAAGCTCTATGAAATCTTATTTCCAACCATATGTGGATCGTCGAAATTGGACTCCATATGTGGCCTGGGCATCCGTTTTACCGAAGGCAGCTCCTGGACTCTGAGATGGACTCGAACTCGAGTTGTAATGGGCCTCCACGTAGCTTGGCCGACCCTCGCTGGTCCTCCACGCCTCCAAGCCTTCCTCCATGTGTTTGTTGATCTTCTCCTTGGTTCCTAATCACATTATAATAGGTAGTAAATCATTCTCAAAACTATTAATAGGAATATTTAAGAGCGAGCTCACCTCTAAATTTAATTGTCTCGCACGAGCTCTTGTAATTGGACCTTCAATGGTTTGGATGTCCAGCGGTGAAGCCTCGTGTATATCCGTAGAAGTGATGTCCTCATCACGTTGATGACTTGATGATAACTGGTGATTACTCCAAAGAAATACAAAGGACAAGAGAAGATCTCTCAAATTTCAAATAATTAAAGAACTTGGAGAATTGAAACATTTCCTTGTACTTGAGGTGGAGCGCACAAAGGAAGGACTATTTCTGGGCCAACAGAAATATGCCAAGGACCTTCTACAAACGTATGGGATGGCTGACTTCAAACCTATCTCGACTCCTATAGAACCCAATGTGAGGCAACAAGAAGGCAAAGGGAAGGATCATGAGGATGTGACCATGTATCGACAATTGATCGGGGGTCTCATCTATCTGATATTTAACTTAGCCTGATATTTCATATCCAGTTGGAGTGGTTAGTTGATACATGAGCAATTCTAAGAAGCAACATCTTAATGCAGTCAGGCGCGTATCGACATTTGATCGGGGGTCTCATCTATCTGATATTTAACTCAGCCTGATATTTCATATCCAGTTGGAGTGATTAGTTGATACATGAGCAATCTTAAGAAGCCACATCTTAATGTAGTCAGGTGCATCCTCAAGTATGTTAAAGGCACCATCAATTTTGATATCTCTACAACTAAAAAGAACCTGAGAAACAAATTTTGGTGTCACTTTTGTCGTCCGTCGTTGTACCTCGTCCGCGAATCCACTTCCCGCCTGCCCTCCCGTATACCCGTGGAAAACGGATCGAGACTCCGCATTCCCCCTCCCGTCCGTCCCCCGTCAACAGTGCCTTCGGACCGCCCCCTGCGTCGTCGCCCCGCCCCCCACACCGTCGTTCATGTGCCCGCGACACACTACTCGACGCCTCCCCGTGCCGCACGCCCGCCGGCCAGCAACGCTGCAGCCCCACCCCTCGCCGGTGCACAGAAGGAGAGGTATCATTCATCTCCATCGCACTACACGGTGGCACCAACATCTCCCACCTCACCGACACCATCGTCGGCCCCACTGACAACACCTAGGATTATGGCGCCTTCGTCATTGACATCCGCCTCCCCGGTGAACCACCCCGTCCTCCTCCGATCCACCCCCACCACTTCGCACCTTCCTTCTGAGGGATCCCCCGTCGGCCTTGCCCTCGCGCGAGTCAAATCGCAGATTTGCTCTCTTGTTCATGCCAGTGCTGGCACGTTGGTAGATGAGCAACAACACGGAGCAGAAACGCCACAAGAAGGGAGTGGCCGCAAGATCGAGGAAGGATGTCGCCTTGCCCGCAACGCCACCAGCGTCACCGTGGAGCTAGAGTCCTGGATAGCCCAGTCTGCTTCGACCCTCTACGACCTCCAATGTTAGTGGTTGGAATTCAGACACGAGTTCTCTGGATTTTTTTTTTTGTCTTTGATAGTATAGTGCTGCTTTCTCTGTCTTTAGCATATAGCCGAGATGGCATAACCGCCTGCAAGAAATCGTGACAGATAAAACGCCTGTTCTGCTTGGAGGCTGATGAAATCGCCCAATGTTTGGAGGCTGCAATTGGCTCCAAGTTCCTGCTTGTCAGGAAGAACTTACGTGCAGCTACTGCACTTGCGCGACAACGCTGGGTAATACTGAGGTCGTTGATGCTATGTCTAAATGCATTTAGGTTAATATTTGCACTTTCGTCTGATTTGCTTTGAGGCTGAAAAACTCGGATTCAGCTTCGCCTCTTTGACTCATTGTTCCTTGAGATGGGAGTTAAATAACAACAGGAAATTGACTACTTTTGTTCAGTGTATAGTCCAGATCGGCGTAGATTGGATTATTTTTTATTTTCCCCCATTTTTGTTACATGGGTTATATTGATTTGAGATGGAACAGTGATGAGCATCCTTGTGGACTTGAGTTTCTGATACTACCTTGGTAGTATTAGATGACCAAACCCTTGGCTGTTTGAGCTCTGAAATCTCAGTCATCAACCTATTGTATTACTTTATTAGGTCGTCCGTTACTGCTAGAGTTGATCTTAAATTTTGAGTGGTGATGAACAAGTGTGTTTTGGACTAGAGTTTTTTGTACTGCTACTTTGTGGTAGTCATTGAAGGCCAAATCTTTGGCTGTCTGAACTCAAATCTCAAGTCCGTGAATGTTTTCATTATCTAAATTTAGGTTTGTGTTCTTTATTCATTTCTTTTAGATGAGTCCATGAATGCTTGATTTACTATTTCAGTCCATAAACCTTTTGCTACCGTCATTAGACTCACTCTATTCGATAGTTGATTTTCTTATGACATGAAATTTGTTGTATGCATTCTTACAGCAACGTGACAGAAAACACTATGTTACAAACTTAATCCTGAAAAGGTATTTCTTGGGCTGTTTTCAGATCAGTTATGTCACTACTATGGTTGTGTAGGCAGCGGTAGATTAGCAATTTGATTGGTGGGACATCGATGATGGATTTATTTAGGCAACTGAATAATGAGGGAAACAATGGATTACTAAATGTATGGTTGGGGCAGATTAACTCCAGTCTTCGTGCTGCTATTTTTAGTACTCTGATTTATTCAGTCGATTTTCATCGATTGATTCAATCGAGTCTTAGGTTCAGTGCTGAATTTAGTTTTTACTTCTCTTGAATATGTCCACCCGAATTTGGTACAGCAATATGTTGTGTTTACGCTTTATGTGGCAGAACCGTCCAATTTAAACTGGCTCAAGTGCGTCTAGTCACCCTAGCTCAGGATAATACCAGCACGCACTTCAAACAGTTTAAACCCGGTAGTCCGTCGAGCGTCCCCGGGACATCCCGAATCATCCACTGATAACTTTCTCTCAACCATAGCTTAGGATCAACACCAAGTTGGGGAAACACAACAGGCATTACCTTTTTACATAAATACGGGAAGATACGAATTATTACAAACCGAGTTTTGAAGCAACCTTAACTGCAAGTCATAGTACTAAGATCTTAATACAAACTAGTTTTATACAACTGAAGGGATATTATAACCCGAGCGTACTTTATTCATCTAGAGATATCTGGGACCACCGATGCTCTAGAGCTTCTGGCTCTCCTCTTCGCCTTCATGTTGTGGAGCATCCTCTGAAAACAGAAAAGGGAAGAACCCTGAGTACGAAGGTACTCAGCAAGACTTAACCGCCTTACCAAAGAAAAGACTCAAAAGGATGGATGATTAGGCTTTTTGTGGTTATTTGGCTGACTCAACTTTTGCGGAAAAGCTTACTAAAAATGGGTCCTTATTTGGCAGTTTTAACTCAATTAGGTATTAGCTACTCAACTAAGTTTTAAATACTTTTTCATACAAGTGATACTAGACTTCAAACAGCATTTTTGAATCACTTCTTACATAAAGTTCAACTTGTTTCCTCTACGATGTTCAACACCTGATCAAGTGCACTCATAACCAAGAGTTGTGGCGGTCCGGATCAATTTACATCCTGCAGGAGATACCTAGCACCCAGTCACGTACAGCTGCACCAGCTGTTCGCAACAACCTTTCAATCAGTTGGACCAAAGATCGGAAATATCCTTACTCGAACCCGGGAACGCATCCCCACGTGGGCCCCACGTCTGGCGACCACCCCGTGAGTTTCAGATTACGGTCCCGCCTTTCTCCGACCCAGCAAGCACGGGTAAGCTATATTTCCAATCAACGAGCCAGCTAATCTAATTGGCTTTACTGGTCCCATAACCCAGTAAGAAACCAGGTAGAATCACTTGATCAAACTTTTAAACAACGGATCGGTCCTTAGTCACTTCAACTAGTAGGCAGAACTAAGGATCGAGCACACCCCAATCCATTCTATCAACTTCTGCCCACTTTCTTTCCTTTTTAAGCCTTACGTGATTCATCTATGATTAGTGAGAACCTAGATCATCATCTTTTACATACCCTGGCTAAGCCTAGCTAATGGATATTTCTAATCAATTTATTTCCTAGCAAGCAAAGGTAGTTCTACCAAGGAGTATTTCATGCATCAAAGGTTTTCATTCAACTCCTAACCTAATGCACACAAAGGAATAATATTTGGACTCGTGAACTTATGAAATGAAATGGGTAGAGATGCATCCGGGGCTTGCCTTGAGTCTCAAAAAGGTTAGCGATTTCAGTGATTTCCTGAGACTCCGGAGCGATCACCAGAACTTCCTCGTAGTGAACTTGTTCTTCGGGAAGTTCCACGTACTCCACCTCCGAGGCTTCAGATTCTAACATGCGATGCAAGTCAGGGATTAGAGATGCAACAGTTTTTAAAACATAGCACACAAAACATTATCTCTCGATACAGTTGCAAGCCAACATAACTACCCATCCTTTACTATAGAAAAAGTTGTTATTTTTGTCTAGGTGAAATAGTCCTTATTTCTTTTATATTTATTAAAGAAGAATTAATAGGTGTACTAAAATCATTTTCCAAAAATCCATAACCCTTCATCTCTTTTTAAGTGTGCTTGTAAAACATGGATCCTATTTTTAAATACTTTAAAAATTATACTAAATATTTTTAGCAATTGAATTCCCAAGAATGGTATTATTATTAAATACTAAACAACACAAATTTAAAGGTTTAGCATTTTTATAACATAAAGAAAAGTCTAAGGAAACTATAAAAATTTATTTCACATTTTTCTGATTTTTCTATGGTTTTCTATAATTAAAACAGTGGAAAAATATAAATTAAATCTATTTCTAAAACCTATATGGCTTTCTTACAAAAACCCCCCTCGGTTTTCTTTTCTTCTACCCCGGGATCCCTGCCCACGCAGAGCAGAGCTCCCGCGCAGACCGAGCCCCCGCCGGAGTTGACCCGCGCACGCTCGCCGGCGGCGGGGTCCTCCGACGACGACGGCTAGCCCAACGGTCACCCCACACGTCGACGCACCCATTCTAGCCCTAAACTCCTGCGGCAAGCTCTAACCCTAACCTCAAGGCGGCTCGGCGGCGATGCTCAACGGCGCTCCGCGCTCCGGCGAACTCACCGCCCTAACTGGTCCCACAACGGGCTGGCGAGCAACACCAAGACCTACGACGCCTTGTGCGCACACCAAGCCAGCCCGCGCGGCGCTCCGCGCGCTAGCGCCTCACGCCATCCATGGCGGGAGCGCGCGCGGCGAGAACTACGGCGAGCGTCTAGCAGCGTGACCAAGGCGAGACGGCGAACAACATCTACCCCGTGAGCACCAGCAGACCATAACGCATCTAGCGCGCGCAACAGCTCGGCCGGAGGGAGCCCGAGCGAGGCTGCTCACGCGCGGCGGCCATGGCGGAAGAGCGCCACGGTGGCGAACGGCGTTCCCGGCACAAGGAACATCGTTCCCGACCATCTAAGCCCCCAAACACGCTTCTCGACCTAAGAACCCCCTGCTACACTCGCAAACCCCGGCCAAACTCACTGCATCAGCACCAACACGATGAACTGCTCTTACCCCGGCGAGATGGCGACGAGGAGCTGCAAAACCGAGCTGCGCCGGGCTGCGGAGCGGTGGAGGAGGAGCAAGAGCTAGCGGAAACGAAAGAGGAGATGACGGTGGAGCTTTTGGTGGAGAGAAACAGGACGGAAAGGGTCGGACGGCGGCGAGCGCGCGACGGCGAGCCGGCGGCCATGGTGAGAAACAGAGGATGATGCGGTGAAAAGAGGAGAAGACGAAGTCGTCGACGGTGCTTTAACCGTGGTCAGTTGCTGCCGGGCTTGACACCTCCTGCTGCGCCTCTCATCGAGCTGTCCCCGAGCGGCCTCGACGCGTGGCCGGCGAACCGACCAAGCGCCGCCGCCGGCCGCTGCCAGCTCGGCCGACGTCACTTTTCCCCATTTCGACAGTCCAACCAGTAATGTTGCACGTCCGTTTTCTCCGAAAAACATATGGAAACTTCCAAAACTCCCAACATCAAACTTGTAGCTGGATCATCGAATTGCATTTCACTTATTTACACTTACTCCATTTGAGCAAGGATTGAGGTCCAATTCGAGCCTCCAAGTTGCTGCTGTAACACCTCTCCAATTCAGAGCCTTTAACAGAATTTCTCAAATTACTCCCGAAATTTGAATAGAACATGCATCTGGTGTCAAAAACAAATTTGAAATTCACATTCAGGAGCACAACTTCCTAGTTGGAAGTTTTTGCATAAAACTTCAAATTCAAACTCATTTGGCATAAATTCAGTTTAGCTGTCAGTTTACTGAACTTTCTGAAAACAGTTTCTGAACTATTTTCTCTCGTGTTTTTATCCTTAATCCAGCCATCTTCTGAGTGTGACCCAAAAACAAAAGTTGTTCCAAATCCTTCCCTTTACAACTTTGTTTAAGACACCTAAGCCAGACAACCCACAGATAGATCACAATGTCGCCTTGAAGATAGCTGCTCATTATGCTTTTTTTCAGAGAAAACCGAAAACAGCTAAGTGCTGTTGTCGGACGGTGAACAGTGCCCTTTCTCCATTTCTTTCTTCCATTTAATTGAAGCATCATTTCCACAAATTTTTTCACCACTTATGGACAACTAAGTTGCTTATCTTGTGAACTATATTTAGAAATTCCTGGCTTCCGAAAATTCGAAATGTGGCAACTTTGTTGACTTTTGGTCAAGAGGTTGCTTAAAGAACTCTTTTGTCTTTTCTCTTTTCTTTTAAACTCAATCTCCCTCCGTCCACCATAATTCTAACATCTGCTTATTAGGGGATGTCACACTTTATTTTTGCCCCCCCCCCTCTCATTGTTCATCACTTACCGTGAGAATATTTATTAATAAAAATTAATTATTATTGACTGTTAAATTTGTTTGACCTGTAGCAACGCACGGGCAAGATACTAGTTCTATACAAGAAGACAAATGATTGTCAGGTGATGGGATACTGCGATGCCAACTATACTGGAGATTGTGGCACACGGTGATCAACTGTGGGATAATTCTTAAGTCTTGTATCAGGAGGCATATCATGGTGCAGTAAGAGGCATCCAATAATGGCATTATCCAATACTAAAGTAGAGTACGATCAGCAACAATGGCAACACAAGAAAATACCTAGCTCAAGAAGTTGATAGAGGATCTTCACCGGCCAACAAAGTATCAAAGAAGAATTTTCTATGATAATCTATCTTCCATTCATTTGGTAGAAAATCATATCTTTCATGCAAGGACCAAACACATACAAGTTCGCTAACACTACATAAGGGAAAAGATCCTTGAGGGTGAGATCATAATGGTGCCTACCAAGACAGAGGAGCAGAACAAAGTTCGAGAAGTTTCAAGAGGCACTCGACATGATCTACGGGACAACATTGAAAAGAATGAAGCTTGCCTTGAAGAGGGTGGGGGGAGGGCGGTTCTTGAAAGGAAGCAAGGCAAAACTTTTTGAATATTCTCAACCATGCAAGATTCTGCTAAAAAACCATGCAGATGGAGATATTTTCCATAGACTACTCTAGAATTGGTGACTAAATAAATTTGATAATTTTCTAATACATAGAAATTCTCTAGAAGGGGGGACACTTGTCTCAACCTCATAGTCCCCCTTACCCTACAAAATAGAGCCCCCTTCCCTTGCCATGACATTCGCCCCATGAGCATGGTAGACGAGTGGAGTGTGGTAATGGTGCTAGGCTAGTCACCTAAAGGTGTGAGTATATATTTTAATATTTTTTACCAAAGTTAGTAGGGGAGCCCCCTACCTATTTTTTATAGATATAAGATATATACAAATTTACAAAATTAAAGACAACACATCTCCAAGAGAAAAAGACTATAAATTACAGACTATCTAGAAATGCACTGATCTTATCCTAAACCACTGGTTTAACTCACAAAGTACTCATTTAATTTGTTGTTCCAATAATAAGAGTCATTGTATAAGTGTTAGTCTCACAGTTAAGATATAATATTTTCAAGTGCTTAGTGCATAAAAGTGATCTATCAAAGGTTGGTTATACTGAAGAACACATCAACTCATCAGAATGATCGCTCATAAATCTCAACAAATTATAAAGTTCTACTAATTCACTAACAACACCAAGTTTATGTTCTCCTCAGACCACTCTATCAATAACACCATAATCTATGCATACTTCAAGCGAACATATGTGTAGCCGGATAGCCCTTTTGAGAAGTAGACACATGGTGAGCGCCTTAGCACATACTGATCAAGACTCACATTCCACCTCTTACAACACCTCACACCACACCACTTGATCATCCTTCCATAAGATTATGTAAATCTAGGCCTTCAACTATCATATTGGTGGGCACCTAAGACCATGATCATACATTGTGCGTAACTAATATGTCCACGGTGTCCTAGTTAAGGGTAACAATTACAAGTTCGCATAGGAAATGCTAAAAAGAGAGCTTGCTAAACCTTGGCATACACTCAAAGTTTCTTACTAAGTCATAAATTGTGAGCTCAAAATCCTGTCCATAGTGTGAGTATACTCCTAATGAATTCGCATGCAACTTGTATCTTTGAAGAGAAAAAGGTGATAGTAGTGCTCTTACCTTTAGTGTAGGCTGAGGAGTTTAAAAACATTTCCGAAGATTTTTAGCCTCCAAGTATTTATTATAAGTAATTATGTCTTTAGCAACTGGTTCTTTACAAGAATCTATGATTTTCACAACCTCTGACAACATTATTGTTGAGAATATCCAATACATAATTAAAATATTTTAGAAGGTCATGAAAGATATGTAATAATCATGACAAAGTGGGAAGTTTTTAGAATGTTGTAGAAATTAAAAGACACTAACTTTTTTTTATACATGAAGATAAGACCATAATAAAGTAAGAAGAGTATAGAAATTTGGTATTTAGATAGTCATGTTTCATGGTGATGATATGATATCCTCATGGTGACGGTATGGGTCGGCTTACATACAAGACATAACGAACTAGACATGATATGTTGATGGGTGCATGATTTAAAGGAGTTTATTGTATTACGAAATTAGAGATATGCTTATAAAAGAATCATCCTCCTATATGGTTTCCTTTGCAACCTTGACCCTCATAGTATATAAGAGGAGACATGGATCACTCAGAAATACATCTCATCATCAATACAAGAAACAAACATACATGACGTAGGGTATTACACATATTGTGGCCTGAACCTACCTAAAATTCTCTTTTCACCTTCGAGTTCTTGATTCTCGACTACTTAGCCTCGCAACCTCTCTATCGAAGTACCCTCCTTGAGATCCTGTCGGTAAAAAACACCAACATATAGCATCGTTCATGGGGACAATTGCCAAGAATCTGTTGGTGAATTCAATAGCGCGTCTATGTGCCTCTGTTGACATCAAGTTCGAAGAAGGCACCACCTTCGTCATCAGTTCATGGTTCTGCATCACCGATCAAGACGACGTTCTACACCATGAGCTTCACGATGATGCAGCACTAGCAATCTCTTCACCCACACAGATCACACTGCACCAACCTTCCAAGGTCTCCAACCTCGACACGCTTTCGGGGTTATATCCAACTTGATGGAGCACCTGGAGGCTCAAGTGGAGTTCTACTCCAACACGTGATGCATCAAGCAATTTTGCTTTCAAGCAAAACTCCCCACCTGCCCATTGTCAAGCTACTGAGGTCAAGACCATATCTAGCATCAGCCAGGGCATTGTCACTAGGAGTATGACCACTGTTATGTGGGAAGACAGGCCTAAAACAACCCCACGGTTTGACGCGCGACTAGGGTTGGACAACAAGCGTAGAACTCCCGAGCCAGCTCGGCTTGATCGGAGCTCAGCTTGGCTCGGCTCAGCTCGATGATATTTTCAACGAGCCAAGCAGTTGTTTTTGCTCATTCCAAAAATAAGCTGGCTCAAGCCAGCTCGCAAGTGGCTTGCGAGCCAGTTGAGTTTGAAGATCCAATATAGGGAGTTAAGTCAATCTGGGCTCAGGGCCCTATTCAGCCATTTCGTTTTCCAATCCATCTTTTTGGCTGCTTTGATGATGGCATTAAGTTGTTCTGTTTTCAGGCATTAGTGTGTACCTCAAGTTGGATAAAAGGTGCTCCCAATGAAACAAATCCTCCAATGGTTGAGGTATGAATTTGTTTGTTGTTTCATTTCCTATACCGGTAACTGTTTTCTTTTTAAACCCCTTATGACATAAAATTGTGTATGCCTTGTCAAAAATTAGATTATAGGGACAACGTTGAGTGACTGGAAGTTATAAAATGTGTGGCAGATACCAACTGATCAAGTCAGGTATCTACTCATTTTATCTCAACTTGCAAACTTAGTGCACTAGCAAATAATAACACGTACCTGCAATTTCAGGTGAGAAATGGTCAAATGTAGATGGAGACACGGAGTCCATTTTGCAAGTTCAAAACCTACCAAGGCAAAGAGAGAGCCTTTATTATTTCTTTAGTGATGTTTAGGATTTATGGCTGAGCTAAAACTCTGTGTATCGTGCTTATTTTGTATTTGTTTGCATGTTTGGAACTTTTATATATTTCTATGTTTCTTTCTATAAGCAAAAATGCCATCAAATATACATCTAACTCACGAGCCAAAAGAGAAAGCTCGAGCTACTAATGAGCCAAGTCGAGCCAGTGGTTTTGCTCGTTATCTAGCCAAGCTGGCTCGTTATATTAACAAGCCAGACCGAGCCAAGCCGATTTGGCTTGAGGTCCACCCCAACATGCGACAACCCAAGACCAT
Source organism: Digitaria exilis (assembly GCA_015342445.1). Classification (NCBI taxonomy): domain Eukaryota; kingdom Viridiplantae; phylum Streptophyta; class Magnoliopsida; order Poales; family Poaceae; genus Digitaria; species Digitaria exilis. The sequence continues at coordinate 1,070,795 of JACEFO010001671.1, read as the reverse complement.
TGTTAATCGGGCGATCACGGCCAATATTCATCTTTAAGATCGAATCAAGTTTGATTCCATTACAGTCTGTCGAACTTTGCTTCAACACACCATAAGCTACTCCTCACGATGATCCTATACAAAGTGGAAACAACCGTGTCGGTGGCTAGATGAACTCCACTTCCAGGGAGGAACCATGGCCTTATCTTGACAACAACTCCCTCGGGAGTCATCGTCCACTGGACGGACACTGATCCCCTCTCAGCTTTCAAGGAGTGTGATGAACCGCGCCTCATTTCCATAATGATCAAGGAGCTCCCATTCCATGAGTGAAAGAACTATCCCCTGAACAAACACCAACTGAGCTCATTACCGACCTCACTAACAAAAGTTCTGACAGCTTCAACCCAGAACGACAACTATTTGCTGGAGTAGGCGGCGATGATGAAGAACCAACATCCTAGGTAAAACTCCTGAATTTCACCAACAAGGTCAATAGAAGAACTGCGACCATGCCACTCCACGTCGTTGCATATGCTCCCGGAACCTCAATCCAACCTTTGACGAAGAAAGCATCTTCATGTCCCTGAGCGAACATCATGGTTGTCATTCACCATCTCGATGGGTTCCAAAGCACGAAGTCGGATCGAGGCAACGTCACTTCAAGTCAACTAGTTTGAGCCGATGCCATCAGCTCACGACGACGACCACCACCATCATCATGCCACGTTCGGAGAAGAGGCACTATGGCAGTTCCAACAAGAGGCCTCACAGACGTGGAGGATGAAACCCCAACATTGACCAGTGCCCCCAACGACATCCATGATACTCGTCACGCTAGAGATGCCTGCGAGTGCATCAACTCTAATCGTGCCAAACTCGGACAAGGCGAAGAAGAAGGCGGCAAACAAGGCAGAGATGACAAGTACGACGCCTGCCCCACCTTCACCCATGACATATGCACACATTTCTTCCTGTCGAAGTTCAAGCTATTAGGCATTGTCATCTATGACAGGAAGATGGATCCTGCCAGTTGGCTCCGACACTATTCTTCGGCTGTCTATGCAGCCAGAGCTGACAACTGCACCAAGATGCTCTACTACTCCCATGCTCTACTACTCCCTGTCATCTTGGAGCAAGCACCCCTCACATGCCTGGAGTTTATTTAGCCAGATTCCATCGACACCTATCACGCCTTGAAGTAGGTGCTCATCACCAACTTCCAGGGTTACTTCGATTGCCCGAGCAATAAGTATGAGCTAGCCAACTGCAAGCATAAGTCAGACAAGCCCGTTCGGGAGTACAGTTGTCGATTTTGGGCAAAGGAAGCCACATGCGTCTCTATCCAAGATTCTGAAATCATCGGCATGTTCCAGAACAGGATATATGATCGAGACTAGTGTTGAGAGTTCGATAAGGATCACCCCAAGGATCTTGAAGAACTATGGGGCATGGTGTCCAATTGGATGGATGTTGATGATCAGGAGAGGAATCGCTCCGGTCGATGATCCAATAACTTGGAGCGCAAGCCTCAACATGACAAGCGCAGGCAAAATCACGGCTCCTTCAGCCACAACAAAGGAAAGATACAAAATCAATATTCCAATTTTTTCAAAGAGCCAGCAACCATCAACATTCAACAAAGAAAATATGAACCATACATGTGTTTCTCAATTGTAACAAACCTTTAATCTTAAAATTGAAAAATAGTTTTCTATTCAGAATTAGCCTCCACTTGTTTATAATAGACTTGCCCATTTCCTTATCTGTATAACATCTTGTTGAAGGCGATTAGCTGCGTCAATTATGAACTGCAAGCGCACGAGTTGGTTGTAGCTTTTTTCTTAGAGAATTCCCCAAGGTTATCAATCTGTGGAACAAAAAGATCACTACGCTTATCTAAGCACTAATTACGTTGATATAGAAGTCTTTTAAATGGTGTTTATCAATGAAAACCAAAACTAAACTAATCGGAATTAAAGAGAAATTAAAGGAAATCAATGCTTTGTAGAGAGTAAGATGTGAAAAGCATTTGTCCATAGGGTTTTAGGATCGCTAGGTATTGCAACCGCCGAGTTAAGGTCTCAATCTAATCTATCGAGTCCTAATTACCGATGTTGTTCCCACCCACACATTGTCACTACACTAGGGGTAATGATTCGTCAAGCAAAGAGGGTCGAGATCTATGTAACATAGATTGATATAACAAAGTATGTCGGCGATTACAAACCAAGGTCACCTTATAATCCCATGGACAAATGATGACTTTCACCCAATAAAGCTAGTCATGGCGACCGAGTTTATGGTGTAGAAACCTTCGACGAAGGAAGAGACCCGCTGTCCTTCATCGTGCTCTTGATTTGTCCTACAATAATGGATCTTCGATCTCCTCTGGGGGCTCTCCTCCTAATGACGGTGGCTCTTCGTCTTTTGTAGACCTCTCTGGGCGAAGGATTCAATATGGCCAGCTAGGGTTGTTGAGGACGTCGCGTATGTGAAAGGGGGCCACCATCAGGCTTCAGAATGGGCCAAGCCGGACGACTTAGTGGGTCTCAGGCCGACCGGCCTGGTCTTCTTCTAGCTCAGCTTGGCTCCGTCTTCCACATGGTGATTCTCCTCTTCCTTCGTAAGCCATGTTCTGTTGTAACTCCTCCGAAAATGCCTTATTTTCTGCAAAATCATGATATGCTCCAAAATACAAGACACAATCGAAAATAAGGTTATTTCGGGTGCCAAGTGGTGGGTTAATTCATGAATATCTCTCAAAATTAGCGCTAAAACATCACTAAAAGTGTACAGCTAAGAAGCGCTAACACTTCTTCCACTAGGGTCCTGCTTATCTTTGGTGGCATTCTTGCAAGTGCTTTTGTGATTCTCGTTAAACTATCAACAAACAAAATGTTCTTTCTTAACACCAACAGCACACTAGCTCTTGAAAGTAGGCTACCATCACTCTCAGCAAGTCATACAACTTCCAAAGTGGTTATTTCATTTCATTGCTTCGATACACCATGTCACCTTGCACCACTCGAGAAATCATATTACAATCAGTGCACACTTCCATGAAAGTATGGACAACTAAATTTCTCTTCAGTAAGAGGCATATTGCAAGTCCTTTAGCTTCAACTGAGATGTCATAAGAAATGTCCTGACGAACCTCTCACCAAACAACTTGATCATCTTTAATATCATTATAACTATGGTTGTGTTTCCATTTGTGAATGAAGCATCACATTTCCCCTTGTGCTATAATTCGGGGGGTATCTCCTAAGCCGATGATGTGTGCCTAACAAATGTACTTGTTCATTCCCAATCAGATGATATCACAGCATGCTCATCACATAGAAAGTCTAGAAATGGGTGGCTACTGCATCTTGGCAGACACAACAAGTTCTTGGCTACACCATATGCAGTGAGGTATGTTATGTTGCTCACTATATTCTTCGGTCTTTAAAGGAAAAATGCAAAATCAAACCTCTCACTTTAAGAGCTAGCTCAATAGAGGAAAAGACATTATGGAAATAGCCTTGCGCATTTGATTTTTCTCACAGTTTAGTTCATCCTTAGCTATTGCTTTAAGTGGTTAATGCTCTGGGTCCAAACATAGAACGATGTTGTCCTTACAAAAACGTATTAAGATGGGTGCATAAAGTTTATGGAATGCTCGAGTAGGAAGTTCTACGATAGGTAGATAGATACCTTCGTGATTTCACCCAATTGAAAATTGATGTGGGCCTAATACCAATAAGTTGAGGGCCAACATAGCTAATGCACACAAACTTACCCTAGAATCGGACAACTCTTTTAATTTCTACTAGCTCCGCTCTAGAATATAGCTCATTTAGACTTGTTTAAAGTCAAGCATTATTAACTTTGACCAATAATATCTATAAAAATATAATTTATTTTTAAGTAAAAAAGTTACATGTCTTAATAGTTGGTTTCATTACTAATCGGTAAACATAATTCTTATGTTTCCAATCCTTCAATTTTTTTAGCTATTTGTGGTCAAAGTTATTAATGTCTGACTTTGAAAAAGCTAAATGTAGTTATTTTGGGGAACGGACAGAGTAGTACTTAGTGCAAAATGTGTAATGAATTATTTTGCTGGTAGGGCCATCCTTTTACTTCCGGGTGATAGAGACTATCAATAGATGAGACTACCTTCCGGCTGTCAAAACTAACATATCATAAAATCCAGGCCCATTGTGATCTCGGGTGGCAAAACCAATCTTCAATAAATCACACTCCTTGTGCACTAAAGACTTAAAAACTATGAAGTTTAACCGAGAGACTAAGACTTACAAAGATTTTTTTATTAAAAAACAATGTTACAAATGAGTACTAACACTTTTAGGTGTTTTAGGTGGCTAGCCTAGCACTCACCCGTCACCACTACCACACTCCACTCATCCACCGTACTCATGGTTGAATGACATGACAAAAGAAGGTGTTTTTAGTGTCCCTCGTTCTAGAAATTTCCTAGATATTACAATATTCTCTAATTTATTTAATTATCAGAAATATTAGTGAATAAATATTAGTGTAACTTTCAAAAATATTAGTGAATGAATATTAGTTAATTCCGTTTTAGAAATATTAGTGCCAGATATTAAGGTAACTTTCAGGATATTAGTTGGTTTTCGTCCCTAGCAGCCGCACGGACATTTGTCAGATATCATAAATATAGTCGACATGTTTGCTAGTCAGATATCATAAATATAATCTTTCTCCCTTATGAACATGATCAGATATTAAAAAAAGTTTGGCTATGCTTCATGACTAATAGAGTCTATTGCATGATGTGCCAAATTTTAATTACAGATCAAGGAGTGACAATAAGAATCTGTTTTGTGTTGATTCATTGGTTTCTACATGAAGAACAAAATCGAGTAACTAAGCACTACCCAGCAGCACGCATAACACACATAACAGAGCAAAATAACTGAACAATTTGAACCAGAAGAAAATTACAGGAATGCGTATGCGTACTTACAAAAGACCATCACATAAACTGAAAGCTTACAAGGGGATAGACCATCACAGAAACAGTCACAACCAAGCCCAAAAACTATAGGGTGTGTTTGGTTGCATGTACTACTTGATGCATGAATGGATGATCCTGGATGAAATGATTCAATCAATTTGCTTGAACCACTTGGTTCACTCTAGCTAGTACAACAATGTATTAAGTGGGATGGCTTCATCCTGGATGAGTTGGTACAATTCACCCAACCAAACAAAAGAATCATTATTATTTTGTACCATTCCATACATGAATCAAATGATTCAACCAACCAAACAAGAGAACCCACACCGGTGCACGCTACACACGACCAGTGCACTTATTACTCCACACATGAGACGAGACCCCACGAGTCACAACCGTATACTATATGACATATCGTCAGTGTTTGGTTGGTTCTACCATTTGATTCATGTATGGAATGGTACAAAATGATGATGATTCTTTTGTTTGGTTGGACGAATTGTACCAACTCATCCAGGATGGAACCATCCCACTTAATACACTGTTGTACTAGTTGGAGTGAACCAAGTGGTACAAACAATTTGGTTGAACCATCCCATCCAGAATCATCCATTCATGCATCATGTGGCGCATGCAACCAAACACACCGTCGTGCTCTCACGGTGCGCTTCACATGGTATTCGTGTTCAGCCTCGGTGCGCAGATCTCCTCGCCGTGGATCACCGGCGCCTCCGCCGCATAGCCTTCCTTCACCTCTTCCCCTGCAACGCAGAGCTCATCTATCGTCAGCTCGTCACCGATCACTAATGAACGAGAAGGTTTTCCATTTCCTTCGAAACTAAAAAAAATGAAACAGGATCATAGAGAGGATTCTATACCTATGGCAGTGCCCGACTGCACGATCTCAGAGACACGGTTTCTGCCGGTGAGCAACGTGACGGCCTCTCGCACCTTGGTGATCACCGGCCCGGGCGTCGACATGCGCTGCGCCACGGACATCCTCCTTGCGCCGCTGCACAGCGCCGGAGATCGCTGAGCTGAGCTCACGGTCCTCGTCCCCTGGGCGCAATTTCTCGGTGATGTACCTTGCCGTGCTATGTGGTGCCCATGCATGGCCGCGTTCTTGAGCGTGTCTGTGTACCCCGGGCCCGACGCATTGGTCGTCGTTTTCGTGTCCATCGATGTCGTCGCCGGTACGGGGGCATCTTTCCATTCCTCCTCCTCCGTGCCGGTCGTGTCCGACACTGGCATTATTGCCTCCTCGCTGCGTGCGTCTTCCGGCTTCGCCGTGCCCACCTGCGGACGGAGGTTGCACGCGACCCCGGCGACCTTCTCGTACGCGGTGGACGCCAGCTGCTAGTCGTACTGAGTCGTGCAAGCGGCCCCCGATTTGAAGAATAATTGGATGAAGAATTGCAGTCCACCTCTTCCAACACCTTAGACCACACCACTTGATCATCTTTCCACAGGATTATTCCAATTCTAGGCTTTTTCGAGCCATCAATGTTCGAGACAGCAGGGTCTAATGACGCACCACTCTCCCCTTTATATAGGTGCCTATCATGTGGCGGGCATTTAAGACCATGATCTGAAGTATCCATAGTGTGATAGTCAGGAGTAATAATCACATACTCATTACACAAGAAATCTAGAAATGAGTGCCTGCTGAGCCTTGGCATGTACTTAAAGTTCCTTACTAAATCGTACGGCATGAGATAAAAATTCTTATCCACTATACGATTGTACTCCCAATTGAGACCCTTGTACATCTTATCTTTCAGGGATAATGGTGAGAGTATTGCCCTTACCTTCAGTGCAAGCTCAAGAATTTGGAAGCACTTCCGAATATTTTCATCCTCCATCTGATTCTTGCAGGTAACCATATCTTTGAATGAACTCGTGCTCTTCACGCCCTATAACAAGACTATGAATTAATGGAGCAGATAGGACGCTGCTGGATTGGCCACATGGAGTCAAGTAACCCTGGTGTAGGTGGTGGGAGCTGGCTATGCATCCTTGAATCACCATGAGTAGAAAAACATCTTCTCCACCATCTTGGAACTTCAGTAGAGAAGAAACCATGTACATATCCTCCATAATCCACATTCTACACATAACAAGAATGGGATATGACATGCGTGTTAGAAGAATCAAACTAGTCAATCCACAATAAATACTAGTATAAATAAAGATACAAACTTGAACTCTTAATAGAGTAGGTATGTGCTCGTGCGTTGCTATGAGAAAAACAAATGTGGAAGCTTATTAAAAGTTTTACAAAAGTATCTAAATTAGACAATGCCTAAAAAAATGAAATATCTAGGCTCTAGGAGAGTATGTGGTGTACTTTATTTGTGAGATACTGCAAGCAACTGATCTAAAATATAGTGTCAACTATATAATTATCATGATTTAAGTACAAATAGAAAGATGGACATAATTTCGATTAGTATCAAAATCTTTAAGAACAAATCATCAACTATTTAGGTTCAAAAAGGGAAATTAGTACAAAAAACACACATGATGCAATGCTAACAAAGTCTAAAATGAAGCACATTTAAGACTGGTCAAGCAACAAAAATACATACTTTTCCACACTGCATATATGTGACTCAGAGCAATCATATGCCTTTAGTAACCACACAAAATGAAATCCGTCAATATGACACCACATTTTTCTTGAGTGACTTTATTTTCAGATGGCAGCAATTATCCAAGAGTGATTCGGAACAGCGGTAGCCATCACATTCTGTGTGCAGAAGAGATCACACTAATATAAATTTACTGTGTTTTGCTATGATTATCTGCATTCATATCAAGAGCTGGCTCAATAGAAAAAAAAGGCATTATGAAAATTGCCCTTGCACATCTAATTCTTCTCACAGTTTAGTTCGTACTTAGCTATTGATTTAAGTGTGTTCATACTATGGGTCCAAAAATAAAACGAGGTTGTCCATGCAAAAAAAACTCTTAAGATGGATCCATAAAGTTGATGAAATACTCGAGTGGGAAGAAAGGGTTACGATAGGTAGATCAAGACCTTCACGATTTTACCCAATTTAAAATTGAGGTGACCCTAATACCAATAAGTTGAGGGCCTACATACCTAATACACGCAAACTTACCCTAGAAACAGCCCTTTTTAATTTCTAATACTTAGTGCAAAATGTGCAATAAATTCTTTTGATGGTAGGGTTGTATTTTTTTTACTTTTGGGTGACAAAGACTTTGAACATATGAGATTGGTTTTCGGGTGCCAGAACTAACATACCATAAAGTCAAGACTCATTGTGATCTCGGGTGGCAGAGTCAATCTTTGACAAATCACTCTTTATACACTAAGGACTTAAAACTATAAAACTTAAACGAGAGACTAAGAAAACTTAAACGAGAGACTAAGGCTCCTTTTATTAACAAAAACAAGGTTAGAAACGGGTATTTATACTTTTAACTATTTTAGGTGGCTAGCTTAACACCCACCCGCTCACCACTACCACACTCCAGTTATCTACCATACTCATGGATTGAATGGCATGACAAAGGATAGTGTTTTTATAGTGTCCCAAATTCTAAAAATTTCCTAGATATTACAAGATTCTCTAATTTATTTAATTATAAAAATATTAATGAATGGATATCAATGTTTCAAAAATATTTAATTATCAGAAATATTAATGAATGAATATTAGTGTAACTTTCAAAAATATTAGCGGATGAATATTAGTGGTTTCCGTTTTAGAAATACTAGTGGATAGATATTAGGGTAACTTTCAGAAATATTAGTGGACGGATATTAGTGGTTTTCGTCCCTAGCAGCCGCACGTGTCAGATATCATAAATACAATCGACACGTTTGCTAGTTAGATATCATAAATGTAATATTTTTTCGTTGTTAACATGATCATATATTTAAAAAAGTTTGACTATGTTTCATTTTTGTAATGGAAATTCCAGCCTCTACAGTTTAGTGTACACAGCTTTCAATTATTACATCCTCCCAGCTTCCATCACTGGATAAAAAAGGAGAATCAAAAAGTAAAATTAAGCCTGACAAAGTCTATTATTATGTTTCCATCCATGACTCTGAAACCGTTCTAAGGCTACCATCTCTAAAGAAGTGGTCGCCTTCATGAATAGCTCCTTTATCTTCTCCTCACGCTGCAATATTGATAAAAATCGCAGCCAATAGGTTCCCTGAAAATAACCTGCATAAAGGACAAGTGTTTATTAACGTTATGAAAGATAAAATCATTTCGACAACGCCATATTGCCTCACAGAAAGGCTATGTCCCTTTCAGAATAGTAATGACCTATTGGGAGTTAAAATTTTGAAGCCAATTCCCTAACATGTGGGTTACTGATATAGGTGGGGTTAAACCAGTAGCACTTTGGACAATCCTCCATATTACCTTTGCATGTTGGAATTGAAAAAATAAATGTTTAATTGTTTCATTACAGCTGCAATAGCTACACTCTTGATTGACTTCTATTTTTCATCAAAAGATTATCCTTGGTTAGATTGACCCCATTTTGTAGGTACTAAAGAAAAATCTTAATTTTTAGAGGAACTTTAAGTTTCCAAATCAATTTGTGGCAGAATGAAAAAATGGTGTACATCAATTGAATGTACACAGAACGAACTGTAAATTGTCCGCTCTTGGTTAAGTGCCATACAAAAGTATTCCTTTCTTGAGTTAAATAGAAATTGGAGACATGCACTACTAGTCTCAGCCATTCATTTAGTTTCTCACTTACCAACGTTCTTCTAAAAGATATGTTTAATAGTGTCGAACTCATGACATTTGCTACCGCAGCATGCGGATAGTGACAAATGTCGTATATGTATCTTCCCAAATTCTTGTTTGAGTTCCATCCGATATCTGGAAGGTCAATTAGCTAGGACCTCTTATTTGATTATCATAAACCCTCTCTAGAAATGAGGGTCACCCTGTATGGCCTCAGCTTGTATAGATTTGGAACTTAGGTATTCATTCCTAAGAAACGTTTATCATGCCCCTTTAGTATTAAGCAAATTTATTGTCCATTTGCTTAATAAACTTTATTTTGGAGTTAGAGATTTATAATACCAAGACGTATTTGGTCCTTAGGGCGACAAATGAGGTCCCATTTTGAGAGGTGGTATTTCTTTTTATCTTTTCCACCTTGCCAAAAGAATCTTGACTGATATTGGTCAAGTTTCTTCAATATACTTTTTGGTATCTCAGAAAAGGCATCATAAACATAGGTAAATTATTGAGTAGAGTTATGAGGATTAATCTCCCTCTGTATGCCAAGTGCTTAGCTTTTCAATAAGAGAGTTTCTTTTCAAATAGCTCTTCGATCCTTCTCTGTTAATATTTAGGAGTTGTCTATGATGTATTGGGATCCCTAAATACCAGAATAGGTATTATGCAACCAAAGAGTTCGATGTATCCATCCTTGAATTCTTTTTCTATGCCATAATAGAAGATTACGTTCTTATGAAAGTTTATTTTGGGACCTAATAATGGCTAAAAACAATGAGTAATAATTTCATATTCTTAGTTTGGTCAAGACTATGATAAAAAATGATGGTTGTATATTGTAATATTAACAGTCCATCTTCCACCATATGTGTGATGGCCTCTCTTATCTTTTTTTTTTGAGAATGGCAGTACAATCGAAGACGCTCGCACAAACGCACACACACTCACTCCTATGAATACATGTACGTATCCCTACCCCTATGAGCACCTCCAAGAGACTGAGCCGGCTAATCTTGGTACTGACGAAGTCACCACAGACGCCTCGCAATCGACGGGGACGTCGCCTACCACTGAAAGAACAATGCCGGTTAATCCTGAAATAAATCCAGAAAAATATGACACCCGTGCCGAGTCGAGAACTCGGACCCGGGTGGACAGGTTCCACCACAAGAACCTGCCAACTGAACTAGGCTCAGTTCACTGGCCTCTCTTATCTGACTATGTACATGCCGAATAGCGACTATTGCATGATGTGCCAAATTTTAATTACACATCAAGGAGTGGCAATAAGCATCTGTTTTGTGTTGATTCATTGGTTTCTACATGAACAAAATCGAGTAACGAATCGCCAACCAGCAGCACGCACAACACACATAACAAATTAACTGAACAAATTGAACCAGAAAATTACAGGAACGCGTGTGCGTACTTACAAGAGACCATCACATAAACTGAATGCTTACAAGAGGGTACACCATCACATAAGCAGTCACAACCAAGCCCAAAAATAAGGGAACCCACACCAGTGCACACTACACACACGACCAGTGCACTTATTATTCCACACGTCAGACGAGACCCCACGGGACTAATCACATCGCACACGTATATATATGACACATATCGACAATCACACGGAGCAGGATCCGCCGTGCTCTCACGGCGCACTTCACATGGTATTCGTGTTCAGTCTCGGTGCGTCGACCTCCTCGCCGTGGATCACCGGCGCCTCCGCCGCGTAGCCTTCCTTCACCTCTTCCCCTGCAACGCAGAGCACCTCCCTCGTCAGCTCGTGATCGATCACTTAATGAACGAGAAGGTTTTCCATTCCCTTCGTAACTAAAAAAGAAAATGAAACGGAACCATAGAGAGGATTCTATACCTGTGGCAGTGCCCGGCTGCACGGTCTCGGAGACACGGTTCCCTCCGGTGAGCGACGTGACGGCCTCGCGCGCCTTGGTGATCACATCCCCAGGCGCCGGCACGCGCTGCGCCACCGTGCTACCGACGTCCTCCTTGCGCTGCTGCACGGCGCCGGAGATCGCCGAGCTGAGCTCACGGTGCTCATCGCCCGGGCGCAGCTTCTCAGCAATGTACCCCGTCATGGTCACCCCCTTGTCCTGCCCCACTCCGGCGTTCGTGTTCGTGTCCTGCTGCTGCTGCGAGCCGGCCCCAGGTACCTTGCTGGCCACGGTGGAGCCAACGCCGGCGACCTTCTCGTACACGGTGGACGCCAGCTGCTTTCCGTACTCCGTGGTGCCCATGGCCGCGGACTTGATCTTGTCAGTGTACCCCGGGCCCGACGACGCGTTGGTCGTGTTCGTGTCCGTCGTGGTCGCCGGAGCAGGGGCGTCTTTAAATTCCTCCTCCTCCTCCGTGCCGGTCGTGTTGTCCGACACCGGCATTACTGCCTCGTCGCTGCGTGCGTCTTCCGGCTTCGCCGCGCCCACCTGCGGACGGAGGTTGGGCGCGACACCAGCGACCTTCTCGTACGCGGTGGACGCCAGCTGCTTGCCGTACTGAGTCGTGCCCGCGGCCGCTGACTTGATCTTGTCAGTGTAGCCCACGCCGCCTGACGTGGCGTTCGTCGCGTCCGTGGCTGCAGCAGGGGCGTCCATTTTCCGCTCCTCGACACCGGTCATGTCCGATGCCTCAGGCACCGTCTCTGCGCGTTCACCGTCGCTCTTCGCTGCACCGGCGGCCGTACCAGCACCGGCGACCTTCTCGTACAGCGTGCTGGCCAGCTTCTTGCTGTACTCGGTGGTGCCCATGGCCGCGTTCTTGAGCTTGTCCGTGTAGGTCGCGCCACCGGCAGCGCCGCCGCCGCCCATCTTGTCGGCGGCCGCGTCCTTCCACTCCTCCACCCTGGCGTCCTCCTTCCCCGCGCCCACGTGCGACGGGTCGTCGGACAAGTTCATGTTCTCGAACTGCTTCACCACGGGCGTCGTGCCTATGTCCTCACCCTCTGCAAATTAAATCAGCTTATTATCAGCACATCAGCGAAAAAATAGACGTGCCATGTGTCATAGCGACACGAGCAGAGTGCCAGCCAATTGCCAAGTACTACATGATCCGGTGTGCCATACCTCTCGCCGCGGGCGTCGTGGAGCGCGGCGCTGCCGGGTCCTCGACGACGGGACCGCCGAGGTCGCCGAGCCGCACCCCTGGTGCGCCGTGACCCTGCCTTTCCTGCACGGCCGCCGGCGCCCTCGCCGCCGGGTCGTACTTGGCCACGAGGTCCTGCACGGCCGGTGTCCGCTCCGATTCGTACACTGCAACGTGTCGGCCACACCATGTGTGTAACAGTGTAAGCACAAGACTTATTGGCATGGGCGATCAAAAGGAAATTAACCTTGCCGTGAATGAACGGGTAGCAAGCACTTACTCGGCGCGCCGTGGACCTCGGGGTCGGCCTCCGTGAGGACGGGCTTGTCCTCGACGTCCTCCATGTACCCTCCCTTCTCCATCGCGGCCTCCCTCTCGGCCACGTCCTCCTCCCCTTCCTCGTTGCTGTTACTCCAGGCGGCGTCGTCTCCCATGCGCTCGTCGCCGCCGCCGTGCTCATCACCGCTGCCGTGGCCGTGGCCGTGGCCTTGTCCGGTGAGCGTGCTCTTGATCTTCTTCACCTTCTCCTTCACCTTCTTCAGCACCGGCTTGTGCTCCTTATCGTCACGGTGCAGCTGCCCCTGGCCACCGTCCTCCCCTGCACGCCCGATCGAGATCAACACCAAGCAAAGTAATAAGAGACAACAAGCTGCCAATCGCAACGCGGTAACGTGTAGCGGTCGGCTCGGGGGTAACTCACCGGCGTTGCGGAGGCCGACGTCCTCGGGGACGTGCTTGCGCGTGAGCATGGCCGGTGCGTCCATGTCGGTTTCGACGCCGCGACTCTGCAACAAAAAGCTCGAGATCGACGATGACACGGCTGTTTTTGGGGGATCGTGATCTCACTGAATCTCTCTCTGGGGGCTTGTGCTCTGCTAGTTTGCTAGCTGATGAGTGGCGGAGTGGGTGCGGGCTCGAGGAGGATATAATAGGAGCAGGCCCGGGGGAGCCGAGCGCCACCTCGACGCACACGTGGTACCGGCCGGGAAGGGGGAGGACGCGTGGAGGCTCAGGGTGGTGCCGTGCCATGCCGTGGTTGGGGAAGGAGAAGCGACTGGAAGGTCGACACTGCACATGTGGGCAAACGGGAAGCCCGGGGGCCGACGGGGAATGAATGATCGTCACGTCTCGGCGCGCGCCGAAACAGTCAGGTGGCGGGGTTTGGACGCGGGTGCATGGCAAGTTGGCAATTCCGTTGAATGAATCGCGTCGATCGCTGCCCGTTTGGTGGGCGTACCGAGTAAACAACCGTCGCCTTCCGGTGTGTCTATTTTGAGAGAGGGAGACAGATGGACTCAACTCACTCAAGACCCATAAAGATATAAGCCCGGCCCAGGACGTAGGTGTTCGTTCCTTCCTTAGATGATTGTTGGGTGCGTGAGAGGCCCGGGAATGATTTGGAGGTCCATAGGTCCGTGGGCCACTCACTACGTCGAGCCATTTCCCGCGATGATTCAGCGGTTGTTAATCGACGCCACCATCGTGATTCGTGCCGCGCCTGCCTGCGCTGCGCTGACCCTGGCCGCATTCGCGCGCGGCAGCCCCGCTGTTGGTGTGCTGGGCCTGGGCCGGGTTATAGCATACTGACATACTGTGTATATACACACATGCAGGCATTCAGGCAAGCAGCCCACAGAACTTTGGATCACAATTTGGATAGACGGGGCCTTTGTGAGATCAAACTTGACATAAAGATTGTTTAGGTGGTGATTAGAGGAGATTTTCTATAGCAAAAGTTTGTGAGGAAAATCACGGTTTTTAGTGTAACGAAAGGACTAGAGGAATAGTAAATATTTAGGAACTAAATACCACCATACTAAACATCAGGAAAATCATATATAACTGGCAGCCGATGATTCGGTCCGACTTCAATTCTTCTCTGCACCCGGAGTCAGGACATGAATTTCAGGCTGCAATTGCTCTGTGATTCTTCGACCAGTTGTAGACTCGTAGCCTCCAGGAAGCGTTCACCTGAACTTTCAGCGATCGGACTGACCCATCACGAGGGTAAAATATACTCCAGCGAACATTTTCTCTTGATCACTATTCGCAACCCCTGGCCCTGGTATGGCATACGACGTTGCCATTCGCAAACAGACACACACATGAGCACTTCAGAGTTTTAGACAAGGGCTTTGCTATGGTACTCCTTTTACCTCCTAGGAGGTAAGACTTCAAATGCATCTAGACCGTTCACTTTTAGAGAGAAAAATTAAAATTAAAAACATAAATTACCGGCTATGGGTTAACTGTCGGCCGTGAAGGTGAAGAACATGGGCGGCACCATGCACCTCTTCTTTCTCCAACGGTTTTATATATATGTGCATGGTACCTTTATTTGTCACGTTAGAGGATAGAAAAGAAAGTACACACATTATATGGTGTCATGTTAGAACATTTTTTCCCCACTTTAATCTGCATTTTTTTTCATTCATTGCAAGGAGTAAGAAACAAGACATTGCCCAGTTGTTGTTACCTATTACATTATTTTGTTTTATCAAGTATACTGGTATTTTAAAATTAAAAACACCTTATATTGTGGTACATTTAGCGAGTACAAATGTAAACCAACATAGTTGTTCCTTATGAACATACTACATTTAATTGCCACAATAACCATATCACCTTATCCCACGGAAAAATAGATCTCACAAGAGGAGAAACACATTTAATTTATATGCAGGGAAATATGTAACAGTCACGTTACATCTAATTGTCAGTTAGATCTAAACAAAGATATTTGTCTATTTTTAGAATACAAAATATATAAATGTATATTTGTTCTATTACCTCGTAGGAGGTAATATAAGATAACATTCACCTAGATCTGTAGAAATGGACGGTCCACACTGACTTCGGAGGACCGTAGCAAAGCCCGTTAGACAAACACCCTTCCCTTCGCTGTTGGCCAGTTCGCGTCGTGTATGCCATTACGGCCAGGCCAAACTGACAAGTGACAACCACCACAACCACCTCTAGGCCTCAAATGCGTACGTGAAAACGCGACTCGATGCCGATCCGGGGCAGATAGAATATTTCCAAACTCGACCAGAACTCCATGACAGCGCACGAGACGGTTTCGATCCAAACTTAAGTCTACCAATATATGCGGCGAGCATGATGCTCAGATGGAACTGAAACTCTGGCAGTGCCAGATCATCATCTAAATTTTGATGTCCCGTTCTGAACACGGAAGCTAAGTTTTTTTTTTTTGCGAAAAACACGGAAGCTACGTTAATTGCACATTCATACTCTTGTTGTGGAATTTTCGAAGAATTCCTTTGTTTCGGGCGGGTCTGAGACGCTTGGAAGTGGTGCTCATTGTACAGTAACTGAACAGGCCACCTGTGTGATGAGCTCCAGGAATAGATATGTTGGGGTAGCTTATCTGTAGATCACTGACTCACAACGATCGAGTTAATTTCGCATTCGCTGTATGGCAATAATCTGGCCATCACAATCATATGATAAGGCCCGTCAGATCAGCTTTCATTTCGTACGCAGCTTCGCTGGTCATGATCGTATATCGTAACAGTTCATTCAGGAGCGATCGTTTGAAGCAATGTACTCTCATCGCAGGTAGGCACGGCACCTATTGACTGCGACGTGGAGCCAATCGATCTGCCAAGAAGGCAAGAACACAAGTAACACAACCATGTGCAGGGCCGGCTTCTAGTTTTCATCGTGTTATTATTATATGATAGAGGCATCATTTTAAAATACAGGTATCATTTTAAAATTATTGTTACTTGCTCATTATTTGTATGATTGCAATATGTAAATATGGGACCGGTATTGCAT
This sequence comes from Digitaria exilis, assembly GCA_015342445.1. NCBI lineage: Eukaryota > Viridiplantae > Streptophyta > Magnoliopsida > Poales > Poaceae > Digitaria > Digitaria exilis. The sequence goes on along the minus strand of JACEFO010001671.1, from coordinate 1,054,175 downwards.
CGTTCTCACTTCTCTAGCTGGCCTATATACAGGGCGGTCCTCTCCGTCTGGAGCGAGTAGTAGTTGAGCATAAGCAAGGGCAACAATTATTTCCACCATGACCCATGAGGCTGTCAGATGTAACGCTCTAGTCCTGGCGTGCAGGAGTATGTCGATCGACACGGCGGCAGGGCCAGCTCGTCAAGCTCTCACAACAAGCAACAACGACTCTTAACTCTTATAATGTGTTTTTGGTTGCTCGAATAGGATTCTATAAGGATGCAACATATATAATTTTACCACCGGTACAAAACATGCTGAGTGCACACATCGAATTTTTTTTTAAAAAAAAAAGGTTATTTAATTAGCTCCAGGAACAGATGAAATGATGGCTACAAGAGAACGTATCCGGTGTTTCCCGCCTTTTACGAGTTACCAAACTCGGTAGCACGCAAACCATGCATATAAAATCTATCCAAAAACATGAATAGATAGAGTATCTATCATCACGCCAAGTTTAAGGATAAACAAAAAATTTGCAATGACATAAAAAAAATAATTGTCACTTTAATACTAGCGGGTTGTGTTCACGCGTGAACAATAATACCGGCTGTTATGAAAGTAGTTGATTTCTCTTTGTCATATCTCCTGACGCAATTTTTTGTTTGTCTTCGAACTTTAATTTGCATGATGATAGATGTTTTTGTAATATGTCCATTCATATTTTTGGATGACTTTTAGTTACATCAGTTTGCATACTAGCGAGTTTGGTAACATGAGAACACTAGATACGTTCTCTTTGCTACAAGGATATAATTTGGGTGATATTGGAAGGATACAAGTGGTTTAGTCATAGGCATACTCAAAAGTACTTATGCAAGGTCTGAGCTCAGTCTAACGTTGATAAGCATCAGGGTCAACCAAGATATTTGTATATGTTTTATACAACATAAATCTATAGACAGTGTTTTTCACTTTATCTAATGACTTCAGGTCTAATCTGATTCAATACGTCATTCGTCCCATGAATGAAAGACACAATTCTAGTTCTTTCTAGACAGATGAAAAGACCCATGTATACCCTTATTTATTTTATGGATGCATTCAACAAAGCGCAGACTTCCTATATAAAATCATGGACAAGAGTTAATTTGTGCATGAGTAGGCAGGATTCAAAATTTTACTTATGGCATCAACTATCTGAATAGGCAATAGTATTATGGCATTCACTATCTTAATAGGCAAGATTTAAATGGCACTACTACCTGCATATGCAAGGTTTAATTGTATCGTAGTGATTAGGATGCTTAATTGAGGATGTATTCATCTTTTCTCTCTTATGTCATCGTAAAAATCTCAAAGTTATTATATTTGTTCTTTAAAAAAATCTTCAAAAAGTTATTATATTTATAAATGGAATGGAGGGTACATTATTTTGGTTCCTATGCTAGATACTACTACTACTCTCTTTTCCAAATTAAAAGGATTTATATAGCAAATCTCGTCCATATTAATCGGAAGCAGAAAAGAACTAGTGGCCTTTATTGAATAATTATTCCATTTTAATTACTCCACCTAATGACTAGAGTAACCATTGCCAAATCAAGAGCAAACTAAATGTTTGTTGCAGATTAGTGATTTATATTAACTGGTGTGCGTAAATGCAAGAGTAGTAAGAAAGGAGGCATGATGTAGAAGTTGATGATTTAATCTAGAACACATGTTTTAGCTATAAACTGATTGAATTTGGAGCCGAAGGAGCAGTAGTGTAGTAATCCCAAGTCCCAATCAATGATGTGGTGTCCAGTTGCCAGTTGGTACTGCCATACTAGGTAGTACAGAGTACACCCTAACACCCACTTCCCCAATATGACCGAGCAATGGTCTAATGGCATGTTTAGCTCGAAGTGAAACTCTACCAAATAACACGACTACGATTTGATGAACTAACGTTTTTATTATCTCGAGGCAATCAAACGTTACTCCCACGCAAGAAGTGTTGCTTTGCAACAGCGTGTCGACGTCTCCCTCTCCTCCTCGCCGCCGAAACTGCCCGGACGCCCGCCTATAAATACCACCCCAGAGCGCGCTCCATTCCCGTGCACCACCAGCCCACCCCCACACACACCTCGCTCTCATCTTCGATCACCTCACCTGCGGAGGAAGAAAGAGCACAAGACCACCATCACCATGGCGAGGGCGGTGGCGTTGCTGGCGGCGCTGGTGCTGGTGCTGGTGGCCGCGGGCGGGGCGGCGTCGGCGCAGTGCGACGCGACGAAGCTGGCGGTGTGCGCGCCGGCGATCATCGGCGGGTCGGCGCCGACGAGGCCGTGCTGCTCCGCCCTGCGCGCGCAGGAGGGGTGCTTCTGCCAGTACGCGCGCGACCCGGCGTACAGCGGCTACATCAACAGCCCCAACTCCCGCCGCGCGCTCGCCGCCTGCAGCATCCCCGTCCCGCACTGCTAGGCGCCGCGCCGCGCCGTGAGTTCGAGCGTGTGTGCTCGACTGCTCGTGATCTCTGGCTTTCCTTTGTGATGTGATGCGATGAGGTGTGGTGTGGTGTGTGGATTGAATAAATCGTGTGAACCAGTTGATGATCGTGGAGTGCGTAGCTTAGCCGATGGATGCATGTCGATCGACCTTGTTGATCTATTTACGTTGTGCATGAGATTGAGAGTCCTGCAGAGTGATGAACCTACCACTGCTACTATTTATATTGACTTTTTTTCCCACTTTCTTAGCGTCACTTTACGTGCAACCTCGTCGTTATTTTTCACTGTCATCGTACGAGCAGCCTCGTCTTCCTGGCCTAAGATTACCATATATGCCATTTCCAAACCGTCTTCTGGGCTAAAGACCAATGTCACCCTGATCATAACGGAGCACCACGCCACCACCATAATTTAATTTTTTTTTTTAACTATGCTAGATATTTGTTGATGCAGTGATAATAGCTGCAGTAGTGCAGGCTCAACTGCTCAAGGGTTTAATGCAGTACAGCGCAGTTTGCCAAAATGCGGAGAGACAAGACAATGACACCGAGCCTGTGCCATTGTTCCGCTGTTCCGACGGCGCGCGAGTTGTTAGCGAGCAACATGCCCCCGCTGCAAAGCATTGAAGATTTCATTTAAAACCAAACAGAACACACGGTCCATATGATCCGTTCAATTTATTAGGATTAGATTCATCGAGCTGGAAGCCTGGAACTACCTTCACGTTCAACTTCACAGAACTCAAACCTGCGACTCCGTGCGTGGCCGCGCGGTGACCGGTGAGTGTTACAAAAGTACAAAACCTTTTCAACTCGAAAGGAAGGCATGCCGTGGAGGAGCAGAAGCAGGTGAGCAGCAGAAAAAAGCTAAGCAGATCGCGTCGAGGTGTGCTTTATATTTCCTTAGAAGAAGTTCAGAACCCCAGGAAGGCACGAGGAAGTTGGGCTTTGTGTCGGCCTTTCTACCTGGGTTTACGGCCCATCTATATCCAGAGTACAGCCCAATTGCGATGCTCATCTAAAAAGATCCCGTATTGCTTAGCGCTTACTGTGCCCAGTTTCAGCGTCAATAACAAATACTACCACGAATTTAAAAAAAACAAATAGTACTACCAGGCAAAAAAAAATCAATATAGTACTACAGATTCTATCGCAAAAACCCCATATCACTCGGGAAACCACGGAGTACACCTATTTCAGCGGGACGATTGGATGAAGCCCCAAATCCATACCGAGTCGATCAAGAACTTGGAACACGATGCAGGCATATGGACAGAGGACCCTTTTTTCTGAGATCAAACTGTCACGCCACTCTTTACTTCTCATTTTCCTTTCTTCATAATAGTCATCAGACACTGAAAATTATACAGCACAACACACTCTAGAGAGGGTAACACAACTATTACAACTTATATTGCTGCACACTCACCAATTGGGAAACAAAGAAAACGAAAGAATATTATTGTAACGAGATCTACATGCTGTGTACTGTGAATCGGACCGACCATACCACGGACACCCTGCTAGCCTGGGTTGCCTGAGTGCATGGCCTCCGCGAAGCCCTGGACTCTCTATATTCCAGTAGCCCGCCTGTACATCGCCCTCGGGGTACCGTCTAAATGTTTTGTAGCTACATTGTGAGTGAGCTCATCTGTGCACCGGAGCCAACTGTCACCGCTGGGAGTTCTTCAGTGACCGCACCGTCATCACGAGCTGCTGCCGCTCGCCCTCCACCTCCGCGAACCGCAGGCTGATCTCGGAGTACCGTTCATGCAGCTCCTTCAGCTCCTCCTCTATGGTTTTGTTCCTCTCTTTAAGAGAGGTTAGCTCTTTCGATGACTGCTCAGCGGCATTCCTGAAATTATTGTTGAATCTTTGCCGGTTTCAGGGCATATGAGTCATGTATCATGTGTTTCTGAACTGAAATGGTCAGATGATTGCTGTACCTAATGTCTTGCCCGTTGCAGTTGCAGTCACCTTCTGCGCTCTGTCTGCTGGTACCTGGCAGCGCAGTAGTGCTCCCAGTGGAGCCGGTATTGTGCTTGATGCGCTTATGATTACTGTGTTGATTGTCCTGCAAAATACAGCACTTTGTAAAACTTTCCAGGCAATAGTGTATTATTACAATCTAACCCGTTCTATGCAAAGGTCGTATAGCTCAATAATGTAAAGAATATATCATGTGATCATGTCCTCATCAGTGGGGACCTCTATTTTGTAAAGCTATTCCCCGGCCTATGATGACAGGGAGGCTGGTCCGCTGGTGGCTAATATAACTAAAGCAGATTTTGTCTTCCCATGTGCAAAAAGACAGGGATCATGAGAATTCTTCATAACAGGTTCCAGTCCTTACTTTCCATGCATTTCACAGGATGCTCAGCGTGCTGCTGACTTGAATGCAGAAAGAGGTTACAGCTACAGTTTCGGATGAGTAGTCAGCAAGCAAATGTTCTAAGAGTTTCTTTTTATACAGTTTCCATTGAATGTGTTTGGAGCATTGCTGTATTTCGCATCTAGATTATCATAAGCCTTTTAGGTTACAGATATGCTAAAAGGGTAACATAAAAGGTATTTCAGCAGGCAAGCCAAATAAATGGACTATATGGACTGGATCGCAGATCACTGTAATAAATTTTCCTTGTAGAATTTACCTTCTCATCTGCATTTATACGGTTTGCCTTTGCAGCTTCCCTGGCTTCAAGGGATCTTCTTAACTTCAGCACCTGTGAAGCGAGACTGTCTTTCTCAGACTCCTTCTTGGACAGCATAGTTTTCAAGTTCTCACACTGGAGCTTCAATGACCCAATATCTATTTGCAGCTTTCCAATTGTTTCCTCCTTCTCATTCTTGGAACATTTTAACTTGTGCAGTTCCTCCAAATGCATCTTCACTTGGTCCTTGAGCAATAAAATCTCTTTATTTAGCACAGTGATCTCAGCAGTTTTGCCTTCCAACTGCATGTCCTTTTCACTAACTCCAGCTAATTCCTTATCTTTCTGCTCATTCTTCTCGAAGAGCTCATCTCTCTCACTAGATAGCTTGTCAATCTTGGCATTAAGTAGTTCAATTTCTTCTGACAGAGCCTTCAACTTTGCCTCATCGCTTCTTTTTTGGTTCTGGGACTCGTCACTCTTGCTTTTGAGCTCCATCAGTAGCCTGTCAATCTCCTTCGACTTGAAATCCACCAGGGTTATTAACTGTTGAACCTTCACCCGGTGTTGATCCTGAATTGATCCAAGATCTCCTTGGGCCTTCTGCAGTAACTCTTCTAGTTGGCTTTTCTGCAACTGCAGCTCTGCAGTCTCTTTTCTTGCTTGCACAAGATGCCGTTCATTTGCACTGAAAGCCGAAGATACCTGTGAGGACAACACCTTGAATTCCTCCTGAAGTCGTTCTGCAGTAGTTGCATTGTTCCATCTTATCTTCCTTAGAGACTCCTCAGCCTTAATTGCCCGTTGTTCTTGTTCCACCTTTGCACTGATTATTCCTGCTATGTCAGCCTCAAACTTTTTAGCCTGTGTCTGGAGTTCATTATCCAAGCTCTCAACATTGGCTTCAAGATCACTTATTATAGCCAAATGAGCTGAACACTCATATTGCATCCTTAGCTGCTCCCTCAGTTGGGTTTGCTCCAGCCTCGAAGATATGTCATGGTTCTCTTGCTTCAGAATCTCATAATCAAGTGCAAGTTGCTCCATTTGCATCTCAAGATCCTCACGATCTTTCTTGTACAACTCAATTTCATTGCTCAACTCCACAATTTTCTTTTCAAGCTCAGAGGAAGAAATGTCATCACGCTTCTTTGCCAGTGCATCCAGCATAAGCTCATCTTCCTTCTCTTGTTCTGAACTTGTTTCAGATAAGGCTATTTTGTGCCCAGAATTGTGCACATTTGATAGAGCGTGCTCGTATTCTGCCTCCTGTAGATCCCCGTGTGTATCATCTTGCAAAATGGAAATCTCTCTGTTCTTCTGCTCCACCATTTCATCAAGATCTTTCACGGCCAGAAGCAGCTCAGAGTTGGATTCCTGCATCTTTTGCAGTTGTATTCGAAGATCTGCATTTAGATTCTTCTCATGATTCAGCTCCTGTTTCAGCTCTTCAATCTGTGACCATGGGTCTTCCCCATCTGAGAGCCTTTTACCTGACCCATTTGAATCATGGATCGTCTTCTTTGTCCCCCTGAGTCCTTCACATTCCCTTCTGAGTGCATTCCGCTCCTCCCTCAGGCTACTCATCTCCTTGGAGAGATCTTGCCCACGCCGACTCTCCTTCACAATTTGCTTTCTCAGTGTCTGCAACTCCATATCTGAGACATCCAATTTCCTGGTTAAAGTGGCTATCTCACTTCTTAGTTTCTCCGCATCATCCTCTTCGCCTCTTAACCCGGCCTCACCAGAATTGCTTGTTGACCCATCTGTGCTAGCATCAGGAGCTGAGCTTCCTGACCAGTCACCTGAACTGGTCAATGGGTTCCTCAGGGTGCTGTTGTTGGCAAATGGAGAGAGGGCATTGCTACTATCCTGAAGAAATGTGTTGTGCATGCTTGCACTTGCTTTGGGGGTAAACCTCCCAGAACTTCCATCTGAACCAGACACCGAGATAGCATCAAAGCTGCTGCCATTGTGGAGATGGCCAACCGGGTCAACAGACATAGGTGCGTTTCTTCTTGATGGAAACCTCATCCCTGGAGGTTTTCTTATCAACAATCCATCCTGTACAAGGAGATGTCAATCATCCAAAGAACAAGAAAAGAAAATCACATATAGCGTGCATTGATCAGTTCTAAAATGTCCCCATCTACAGGTACAAAAAAATCAGATCTCAAAAAAAAAGTGGCATACAGCTAATTATCATTCAGATAAACGTATGCTCCCTTTGCCCCTTTTTATTAGCAATCTTCTTTGTTTGCCAAAAGACCTCTTTCTTAGCAATCACAAGATGAAACAAAGCAATGCAATGATGATGAATCCAAAGAGGAAAAGCTCTCAAAAACTCCTAAAAGTCCCCCACTTACTTGCACAGGACTCATCGCATCCGTGGTTGCTCTCGCCTTCTCGCTGTCTTCGTCCTCAAATCGACTCAGCTGGCTCTGCAGCGTCGTCCTTCTCTGTGGTGTCTTTACCACCACCGGCGAAGTGTCGCCGTTTTCACTGCTGCCACCCCGAGGACATAACAATCAGCAAGCAAGCAATGCCCCAACCAAGCTAATGCTTAAGGCTCAAACCACAATGCAGCAGCAATGACTATAAATCTGGTTGAGATGGCTCCATCTCTAAGGCTCAAATAACAAAATGTGCAACGGCAATGGCTAAATCCTGCTGGGCGAGATGATCCTTAAAGCTCAAACAAACTGCAATGCAGCAGAGATGTGCACGTAGATTAGTCCACCACCCAACCCACCTCGCGTCGTCTCCGCACCCACCGGCGCCACCCACCACCCGCTGGATGGTCACCTGTCACAGGAAGCCAAGCACCAGCAAGCATCAGGATCAAGAAACCGCGAGCACGTCGCCGTCACAGGTCACAGGAAAACGCCACGGCCCTTTAAGGGAGGCGAGGTGAGGATAGGGAAGTGGGGGGAGAGATGGAGATGCTCACGTGCAGCAGCGCGCCGGGGCTGCCCTTGAGCGGGAGCGTCACCGCCGACGGCTTCAACGCGTCGGCGTACTCCGCCAGGTTCACCGTCGCCTCCCCCAGCAGCGCGGCCTTGCTCGATCCCTGCATCGACGGCATTGCCCAGGTCAAGATCGATACCGTAATCACCGCCGGTGGGCGGTTAATCACGAATTCGTTAGCGGCGTCGGCGGGTCGCTTACGGTCTCGTAGACGAGGAATTGGTAGATCTTGTCCTTGCCCGTGGGGAGCTTGGTGGCCTCCAAGATGGGGTCCGCCCACCGGCACGCGCCGTCGACGAGCTCCGCGGGCTCCGACCGCGCCGTCGGCCGCCCGGCGTCCTGCGGCGTCACCACCACCATCATCGCTTCCCACCCTAGCTCCGGCACCTGCACCAAGAAACCACCCCCCGTCACGCGTCAGCGAAAATAGTAGAAATCGCAGCTCCGATTCATGCCGACAGAGAGGGAGCGCGCGCGAGCCGTGCCTGTGTGGCGTGGAACTGCAGCTTGAACACAGCCTTGGCCTTGCCGCCGCCGCCGCGCCACCGCGATTTAAACATGTCGGCGCCGCCGCCGCGCTCGCTCAGCAAGCAAACTCTCCGCGAGAAAACGAACGCCGCTTCCTTGGCCTAGCTAGCTGGCTACTCCGTCACGCCTCCATTGGGGCGCCATTGCAATGCCGCGCGCGGAAGAAGCCACCGGGCCGCGTGACGCCATCGAGGTTGGCATGGCGGTGCGATGCGGTGGTGTGAAGCGCTGCGGCCTGCTGGTGGTTAGTTGGAGAAGCGCGAAGACCACCACCGCCACCACATGGTGGCAGAGCAAGCATAGAGCGTGGGGGGGAAGTGGGCGAGGGCGAGTGAGGCCACTGCAGCTGCGAGCGAGGCGAGGCCAGCAAGCAGGCGCCTTTGGGCAAAGGCACGCACGCAGCAGCAGCAGCAAGATCGAGGGCCAAGGCAGTGGACACTAGATCTAGTGAGAGACAGAGAGAGAGGGGGAGGGGAGAGGAGGACAGAGCTCAACTGAACTTTCTCTCTCTACAGCTCTGCTTTTCCTCTCGCTTGATCTTGGTCTCCCTCTCTCTCTGATTTTGGAGGGATTTAGGGCCTAGAGAGAGAGGAAATGTAGAGAGAGAAGGTTCTGAGAGGCTATAAAACGGTGGTCAATTGTTCATTTATTTGGGAAAAGGAGAAATGGAATTGGTTTCTTTTTTGAACGAACGGAATTGGTTTCTTTTAAAGAAACGGAATTGATTTCTTGGGTACAGCTGGGGAGGAGGGCGATTGGGATCCGGTGAGAAGTGATGGATTATAAAATCTGAGCCTCCGGCCACTGCAGCATTGCTACTGTGCTGTGGTATGTGACGCGCCATTGCGTGAGCCTCACAACGGCAGCGTGTTCCCTGCCTGCCCTGGGGCACTGGACCTTATGGACGGTGGACCTGGCGATGGTTGTTCCCCCGCTGCTTGGATGCTGCCATGCTGGACATTTCTTTCATTTTTTTGGAGTTCAGTACTCCGTATGTTGGATGCAGTACTTGGATTTGGATCCATGCCTGCCGCCATGGACCATTGCCATGTGGTGGGAGGATCTTGCTTGAGACCAAAGTTTCTTACGGTTACTGAATGCTAGAGGTTCTAGCGCGTCTGCGTGTGTGAGAGTGAAAGAGCATGGCCATGCATCATGCTGCTCAGCTGGAAGGCTCTATGCACTCATGTGGAGTTTGTGGTGGTTGCGTTGAGATATTGAGGTGCAAAGCGGTGACCGCCTTATATTTACTCAATCAAATTAGCATGTGGAAAGAAAAGGTCATGGAAACCGTGATTAATCAACGATGTATAAAGCTAACCTGTAGATGAGAAAGCGATGGGTACTGAATCGTGTACTGGCATGACCTGTTCAATATTGAGGGTTCACAAAATCCAAGAATCAATGACGTGAAGAGTCACTAGTGTAGTTTAAAGCGGTGACAATTCTTCTTACAGATATACCCTCCCCCCCGACCCATTCCTTTAACAGTACAATTTTGTATGCATACAGACTGGTCAACCTGTACCGGACGCAGATACTTCCAAATCCAAGTTAAAAATACTTAATGGCTTCATCCGGTGCGTACAAACCGAACACAAACGTTTATTAGTTAAACCACAAACAGTTGCCACAAAAATGCTGATGTGAAATCTAGCTAAGCTAGGCACAATACAGTCGCCGAGTGGCCATGCGCCAAGAGCTGTAAGGCCACATTGAGGGTGAGGCCATGCTCACACAACCTTTCCAAAAAAAAAAAGATCAGGGCATCATCATCCACTTTAGCCCAAGCAGCCAGGCAGCCAGCCATGCTCGCACGGAGGCATGGCCGCCCATGTATGCAACTATGCAAGCGAACAAGGTAGACAACCGAACGTTTTCAGGTGAGGCCAGCCTTTTTGTCCATTGCGGCTACCCCTCTACGCAGACGCAGCATCGGTGCATCACACCTGACAGCGAAGATGTTGTCCCGGTCTTGCCGTCTTGGGAGGGGAGGGATCAGCGATTCAGGTCATGTTCAGATTTCCAACTATTCACTGTTCATTCTAATTTTTCACTATTCATTTCAACTTTTTAATATTCCTTCCTCACAAAACATGTTTCCCAGCGAATGCTACAGTGTTTTTCTTATGCTACAGTATTTTTCCCTACAATCTAAACACACCCTCAGCGTTCAGCGAGAGATCTTTGCTGCTAGGCGAACGGGCGCACGCGGCAGCCAGCGTGGTGTCGGGGGGCCTTTGTGCATGTGGGACGTGCGTGCCCTCGGCGTGCCCCAAATCCTGCTGTCCTCGCGGTAACAATTTGGCGCACGGCGTGGTGGGCGCATAGGATCATGACGCATCCGTTCTCAATACGCCCACATGATCTGCCTGTTCTCCGTGGACACGGTACACCGTACGTCGAGCAGGACGGAACAGGCGCAGTATCTCCGAACGCTGCGCATCCATCCAAACACTGGACAGGAGGTGGTGGGAGTAGCTACAGCGATTGAAACTGCTACGGCCCGCTGGTTTCCTCACGGGGATTGGGCACGAGCAGCGTTTGGTAATCTCTGATCTGGTGGCGTCGGAAAAATGTACATGAGTATACTTGTTTACAGGGTGACCACTGCAGTATGTGCTATCCCGCCCCCGTGTATAAGGGTTTGTTTGAAATACAGTACATGAATGAGTTTCATAAGAACGTAAAATAGTTATTGGGTTAAATTAAACATTTCTCCCACTCTAACTTGCATCATAGGGGGGAACGTGTACTTCCTCCAGGCCTCCAATGTCGAGTAGGTGACGCCTTGGCACATACTTAAAATATAGTTTTAACTAGGCAAAATCGTTCCTGGACTCTTGGCAAAGTATCAAGTTCGTCCCTGTACTTTTGTTTTGGCCAATTTCGTCCTCAAACTTTTGTTTTTCATTTGAGTTATATCCTTCATCCCATTTAGACATCCAGGACGTCAGTTTAAGCCTAACTACCCCCCCCCCCACAAATGACATGCTTGTCCCCCCTATTCGCCGAGGACGCTGTGTCGGCATGCCGAGAGCAGCTTCTCGACTTCGGCGCGGATAAGATGGAGGGTTGTAACGGCTGGAGAAGGGGTGGATTGAAAGAGAAGGGGAAAATAGGTCATTCGTTAGATTATGTTAGGCTTAAACTAACACATTGGACGTCCAAATGGGATGAAGGATGCAACTAAACCAAAAACGGCCTCCAGTTCAAGTACTAAATTGGCCAAAGCGAAATCAGAGAGAAAAACTTGACCCTATGCCAAGAGTTCAGGGATGATTTTACCTATTTTGCCTTTTAACTAATCAATAACTTTTGTTATAAATATTTATAAGCATGGCAAATCTATATATGCTTTCATGAAACTAAATTTTGAGACAAATATATCGATGCTATAGATTCTAATTTTGTTCCGAGCTTTCCCTTTCCTCGGGCTAGAAGCTCATGTATAAAAACTTTGTAAACAATATGCCTTTTATATGTACTAAAAAATGTAGATAGAGGGCCCCATACCAATTCTAAAAAAAACACATAAATCTCTTTTGACTTGCCAACCCTAAAATGTCACTTATTGTGAACAGATGGAGGTACCGGGAATATTTTGTCTTCGAAGAAACCTCACATCCTATTATTGTTATATTCGCTCCGAAAGGATAACCAATTATTATAGGGAGTACTTGCCGTGAGAATATCGCTATTTCTCCCGCTCAACCACGCCCACATCTCTGCAACCATCGGTTGGTGTTCGTCCTTTTCTTTCATCCGCTAACAAAAAGCTTTTGCACAATTCTCTGCGTCCGTACTGCGTGCTCCGTTTTTTGCACTCTTCGTTTGTTCATGCCAGAGCCGCCACGGATATCCTCTCGTCTGACTTTCTGCATGTCCGGAAAATCCGCGTCCTTTTCCTCTCAATCATCCGCCCCATTTTTTTCTTCTTCTTCAGGTCGATCGTAAGCTGACTTGCGGGCCCTAATTTTTCTCCCTTTAACAAATGCGTTCCTGCGTCGTAGAGCACTCGCACAGCCTACACGCGTCAGTGCATAGCCGATGACCACTAGTTTTTTTTCTTCTTTTTTTACAGTACAGAAAAGGTTGGTCAGTTCATTGGTCATGGCGGTAGATCGCGCCTTGGTAAACCAACCATTTGGTGGTTACGATCTGGGTTAGGTTAGCGTGAGCAAGATCAGGCCAATCGCCAAAGAGGAAAGAAAGATCGAGCAGGTCTACCGATGCGATCATCAGGGAAAGCCTGCCGGTTGCCCCGTTTCAGAGAACAGCACGCGTTGCATCAATGCTCACTTACTCACTCACTCACAGGTGGGCCCGGACACCTTTAAGGTGGGTGATCAGGCGATCAAGCATCGGATGCAATGCACTGGCCTGCCACTGTTACCGGCTAGTCGTAGTACACCAGTAGTACATTCACTAGCCGTTCAAGCATCGTCGTGGCCGTGGGCTCGTGGCACTGGCAAGCCTTGTGCGGTTGTGCCCTTGTACTCCCCTCGCCTTTTTTTTTTTTCCTCTTTCACCGCACGGCTGCCGCAGTACCCCTGCTGCCATTGATCTCATCTCCCTGCCTGTCCGAGCCGGCTGGTACGAGGCCGGGGCGGCCGGGCTACTATAACAATTGCAGCGAGCCAGCGAGCGATTGGTCCCAGACGGCAGCCATGATCGGTCATCTCCTCCAACCAGATGTCTGCCGCGATCGCCCGTTCGTCTGGAGGCAAAGCAATTTGGGTGGGGCACACTTGCTTGTCTGCTTTTAGCTCGAATCATTAGTAGGAGTAGTTGTCTGAGAAATTAAGTCGGCATGATAGTATACGGAGTATGTCCTACTTATTTCTAGACGATTCCAAAAAGTTGGTTATAAAAAAGAAAGAAAAAACCTCTCAAAAGTCTCTGAAACTTGGATTTATAAAACATCTTTTGAATTTAGGGCTTGTTTGGAACTCACACATTTCACAACAACCACACAGAAATTTCACACAGTTCAATTTCACATAAAAAAAATGTAGGAACATGAGGACTGCCGCCAGGCTGTCATCCCTTTGAATATCTGACGGAAGGACATGATTATCGTGACACCGTATATTTTTTTCTGCAATTATTTTATCCAAGGAATGCACGCAGTACGCTTAGTTTCACTTTAGAGGATTGGGGAGTTATTGTGGGCATTCAATCGTAGCGCGGGAGCACAAACTGTAGTACGCATGCACGAACGCACGGCGAGCTGGGCAGCGGCGGCGGCATGCCCCCCGCTGGTCCAAGAGAGAGAGAACACTAGAGCAGCGATCAATGGTTGCCGCCCACCGCCGTCGTGTCACGTAACCATTGTACCAACGCGCCGCTGCCCCGCTCCCGCCGGCGAACCCAGCATGCATCCGTGCTGCACGGGCAAAAAAAAAATGGGACGGGGAGCAGCGTAGCGAGCGCGCAGTGGCACCGTGTGGTGGCTGCCTGGCCCTGCTGGTCCGGGGTCGAGGGCTAGCTGGCCGGTTGGCGATGCTGATTATTGCTGAATAATTGCTGGTTAAGGAGAAGGTTTTAGGTGAACAATCAGTGCTTTTTAAAGGTAAGTAAAGGTCCAAAAGGATAGAGCGCGGTCAGCCGTGCAGCCAGGCAGCTACAGAGGTGCCTCTACCGACAGTGGTTTCTGTCGGTGAACACACCCAGCTTTCCCTGCCCAACCAACATGCTCGCGCCTTGTTAAAAAAAAAAAACCCAGCATGCTCGCTTTGCTACGTAAGCACATACCCATCGTGCTCGAGTGTCGCTACAATATTCTTATGCCTAACCACGACAATGGCTGACCATCATGCGCGCATAAGCGTACTCTCCTTGTTCCCGACAATGCCATTTCGGACAGAACTGACAGCCAGGTCCCACACCGTTCTCGAGTGAAGTACTCCTTCCAAGTTCCAAGTCGCACAAGAGTGCTCACATTTGTATGGCGTACCAACTGCATGGACGCAAGCAGGGATGCGTGACTGCGTCAGAACAGAACGTAGCCTCTCCTTTTTGATGTGGCTTTCTTTTTTCCCGCCATGTGATCGACCAACGGCGACGAGCACTTCGCCACTACCGCCATCCGCTTTGCGCCTTTGGTCCGTTGCGGCGTCGCCGTCGATCTGTTAGCGAGGCCTTGGATTACTTGACCAACAATCGAGGCACCTCTCGGCAGTCGGCACGTCGGAGATCGAGCGGTGTGCCTCGGCCCTGCTGATATATGCCTTCGGTCTAATCTAGGAGTAATCACATTTAAAAAATAATCTAGGAGTAATCCACAAGCAGGAATCTTCAGCTAACTCATACTATACCGTTGCACTTGTACATCTATGGGAATAGTTGGGACGTACATGGACAAGTTCCTATGCCGAAATCTCTGTAAAATTGTTTCGTTCCAGCCTCTTGTGGAGGTAAGTATTATATCAGAAACATACCTAGCTCTTGTGGAGACACCGAGACAAAAGAATAAAAAAACATTATTCGAGAAATGTACTAGAATTAAATGCTCCAACATAAGTTCACGCTGGTCACGTTAGGCTATCTCCAACCCAAGACATCACCAACTAGTTTCTATACATCCATATCATATAGACACTACCTATAGAAACTACCTCTCCAATGCATAGTTTCTTAAAATTAAATTATCATTCAATCACATATATTCTCTCTTCTTTCTCTCCCTATCATCAAGTTTCATTTCTTGGTTCTTGTGTAGACATAGTTTCTCATGCAAGACACCATATCCTTCTCTCCCTCTTTAATTCCCTTACCACATCACCAAATTGCTTATGTGGCAGGTTATTTAATGTTATGGACACCATCCTAGTAGATGGGTTGGGGACGGCCTTACGCTGCATGTCAGTGACTGTTTACCTAGGCCATCGCCAATGGCCTCATCTTCTTTCTTTCACTAATCACTATAAAAGTATAAATGATTAGCGCCCCACATCACTTTGTTAAATCCTTTGGTCCATAGCTTTGCTGTTTTTGGGATGTTGCAGAGCCCAATAAAGATCTATTGTACTATTATATTCACTTTCCCAAGGATTTGATGTACTACTGTTTCACTTTTATTTGTTTGTTTCATTTGTTTTGCTTTAGAAAATTGCAATGGTTGACGCTAACAGCTCCATAATGCGTACTAACAACAAAAGAATACGACTTTTTGAGTGCACATGACTCATATTTTTACATATCAGTGCAAAAGAAAGAAAAGCGAAAAAGAAGAAAAGTCAAAGCGGTGAGTGTGGATTTTTTTGGAATCTCTCGTCGTTAGGTGCTGGCGTGTAGCAGGGGGCAGGGTAGTTCCTGCCAGCCCAACGGTCACTTTTCCAACCGGCACCTCGTGGGTCCTACCCATTTTTATCCACTGAGCTTGGAGTATTCTCTCTCATCATTTCGATTTTCTTATTCTTTTCTGCATTTCTTTTTCTCGTGATTGTTATTTGGAGAATGATGGTTCACCGACAAATTCTAACGATCTGCCGTTGCCGGGGTAGGTGCAGAGATTGGATTCGGAAATGTGCTCGTACAATAGCATGACTGCATGAGGACGGAAGAAGACAGCAAGGGGGCTGCTGGTTTGTTTATCGTGAAGTGTTTTGTATGTCCATTGATTATCTCAGGCCATTTTGGCAAAGCGTCTTTTAATGAGTATCTTGAGCTGCATGATTAGCTCATCCACTGTGCTATAAAACGACTCGTTTTTATAACTTTCAACTGTTTTTTGAAAAGATATATACTCCTACGTTACTAAAAATGAGGCTAATGTAGACTCAAAAAAGGGCGCCTGTAAGTGTAATTGCAGTTTACTTAAAAAAAATAAATCACTGAATTACGAAAGGAGATACAGAGTAGCTAACGAGAGCGTAGAGTCATCTTACGTCATGCAATCCCTTTGCACAAGCAACTGTTCGGATCCACTAATTTCTAATTAGAATGGAAGATTTTTTTTTTAATAAAAGGGAGGAGCACTGCCACATCATATAGGAAGAAGAACCATTCGTACGTAGCGCGCCGAAGCGAACATCACCTCAACACAAACAACGCACGCGAACAACTCACCCAACATAACACCACACCACCACAAACCAGGAGAGGAGCCGAAAGAAGCCACCTCGAGCTGCGCCGTTGACACCAACACTGTGCCACGCCGAATTCGCGCCTGCTGCAAGGCTAAGCGGCACCACTCCTCCGCCTCCATGGGAATATCACCCTCAAGCCACGCACCAGGTCGTCGCTTCCCTGTCCCAGTGGAGCATCAGCAGAACACTCACTTTGCAGTGCCGAAGAAAACACTGATCCTGGCCACTCGACATGGGGCCTCGCCTCTCCTACCACCTCGCACTCCTCAGCCAAGGACTCAGATATCTGAAGCTGCTATGGAAGTGACACCTCCGCCCAGCCGTCACCGGGGTCACCACAACACCAACTAAGTCAACTCAAGACCTCGAGCACCCATGGGTCCTCAGCACCTCCCTGCCAACATGGACCAAGCGCACCTCCTCTACCGTTGCGCACGGACAACACCACTAACCAACCACCACCACCACCGGCTAACCAAGGTGGATCTCAGATACGGCGCCTCCCAGGTGGATCTCAGAATGGAAGATTAGCTCATGGCGTATTGGTGCATGCTTTGATGAACTGATAATTGTTCCTGATAAACTAGGAGTCTATGACTAAACCTTTTTTTTGGATAGAACAGGAAGATTTTCCGCACTGGTTTTATATAAAAGGGAAAAGTCTATTATTCACCCTCCAACTGTTACAAAAGTATGATTTTCAACTTACAACTACAAAACCGGACACTGAAACCATCTAACTATCCAAACCGTGCAAAATTAGCCCGTTGGCTGGTTTTGAAGGTGGTTTTGGATTTTACAGAAATAAAAAAATATTATTAAACTTAAAAAACCATAACTAATTTGTGTTAGACTCAAAACATAAATCAGTGTTGAAAGTTCTCTGAAAATGTAACCAACTATTGGCACACTATTTAATGTTATTTAGGTATTATATGTTAATATTACTAGTGTCCTATTGTTTTTATAAAGATAATTAGAATAAAAATAAATAATATGTAAATAACTTCTGTTTTTGCGCAAAATATGTCAATAATTTCTAATGGTGCACCAATACATATGTCACATTTTTAGAAAAAATGGCACCAGATTCATATTTTTAAAAAATAGTTATGAATTTTTTAATGCAAAATTATTTTTATTTTTTGAAAAAAATAGAAAGCCACCTTCAAAACCAGATATAGTGTCAATTTTGCATGGTTTGGACACTTGGATGGTTTTCATTGTTCGGTTTTATAGTTATAGGTTGAAAATCAGATTTTTTTATAACAGTTGAAGTTGAAGAGTGAAAAATATAAAAATTGTTTGCAAAACTGAAAAGCAAAATAAAAACCTACACAAGATTAGCGGCCTACGCAAAATAAAATAACTACTGTAGGACTGAACTGGCCGCTTCAGAGCTCGACTGTCGTCTGATCGTATCGCGTGGGATCGTCGGCGGGCAAAGCATTGAAGCGGTGCCTGAGTTGGCAGCCAATTTATTGCTCTCCACCTCTGCATGAATTGAATCGGGTTCGAACCTCGCACAGCGAGGCCACGCCACGCGGCCGTGTGCAGTGTCCGCAGGCAGTCATGGGTCCTTCCAAAAGTTCTTTTTAATTTCTATTCATCCCCTCACAAGAACACGTATCCTCAAAAATTTCTTTTTCATCTTTCCTATTCATGCCCTCGCATAACACGTATCCAGAACTTTTTCTTCACCCATCTAAACACAGCAATGGTTCCGCTCCTCCCACTGCTACGTGGGCCAGGGCACTGTGAATTTGTCTTGTCTACATGGCATCCGGCGAAGGATCTGTTCCTGTATGAACTCGGGTCAAACGAAATTAAAAAAAAAGAACAAGAGCAACATGTACCGCCACACGCTACAATCCGGCTCGATACTGAAAAAGGAAAGCATTCTCCGGTAGTCCGGTTTAAGGCTCGAGGCCAGTAATTACTACAGCTTTTTCCTTCTCCGTGCATCGTAGTCCTACTGGTAGTTTGACAGCACAAGCTCTCAGCACGGTCTCGAATAAAGACCCAAAGAAGACGACGAGGAGGTAACTTCCGAAAACCAGTGACCAACCGGACCTTTTACCTATTTGCCACCTCAAATGCAAGACAGTGACAGTGAGACACCGCGGCCCTCGCCCATGCATGTGGCCCGATCGATGCCCTCGCGCGCCTCGCCGTCGTGTAGCCACCTTTTCCCCCCACCCCGATCGTTCATCGGACGTGCGGCGCCGCCATGATGCCTCGACAGGACAGTCTCGTGCCCGCGCCCTTCCCTTTGCTGTCTCCGGCCGGGCCGGCGCGTACGCAGTTAGGCTACGGCGCGTGACAGATGACGCGGCGCTGCCTGCCACGGACGGGGCACGTACGTACTCCACCTGCGCTGCGCATCACCGATCCGATCGGGGGAGCCTGCGCCGTGATCATTAGTCATGACCCCATTCACGCCTCTACGCGCCGCCGTACGTACTAGTGCGATCTCGCAGCTGGAATTTCCAGGTCGTGCGAGGACGCGGCGTGCTCAGGCCGCAGTCAGCTCGGGGAATCATAAGCTTGGAGGACCTGCCCGTGTTTCTTCCTTCTCCTTTTTCCGGCGGCGCGACGGCGTGACGCCGTGAAAGCCCGTGAGCGCCCGTGGAGGCGGCGAAGACGCAACGCCGCGAAATCTTCGCAGCGGTAGCAAAAGAGGAGTGACGTGCGCCAGGGATGGGTTGGGTCTCTTTGACCCTTTCGGTTTCAGTTACTGTTACTTAATTCGCTCGCTGGCTGCATGATGATCTCCGATCGTTCACCAGTTCACCAAAAGGCCACAAACAAAGCCAAGGAAAGAGTGAGGCACGCAGGGGGCCCTCCCCTCCCCCACGGTTCTTTCGCAAAAGTTGACAGTGAACCGCGCTATCGATTGCTCCCTTTTTCCGCCTTCAGAGCTCACAAGGTGACATGTTCTCGATCTGCTTTCGCCGGCGATCAACCGATCAGTGTATCCCAATTGGAGTCTGACGCGGGATTTCTTAAGCTCATAGGCTCATACGATCCTGCCGTTTAATTTCTCGCTTCTTT
The DNA here is from genome assembly GCA_015342445.1 of Digitaria exilis. Taxonomy (NCBI): domain Eukaryota; kingdom Viridiplantae; phylum Streptophyta; class Magnoliopsida; order Poales; family Poaceae; genus Digitaria; species Digitaria exilis. The sequence goes on along the minus strand of JACEFO010001671.1, from coordinate 1,034,412 downwards.
CTGGAAAGTGTCATGCATATACTTTTATGCCAACGTCGTTGATGCTCCACCAGCACCAGTGATTTCTCAGTTAGGACGTTGGTATCACGGTTGGCTAATAAGCCTAAGAACGATGGTTGGAAGCATGAACCACCTGCCGGGCCTGGACTGGCCTCCTCTCGTCGATCTGGCCGTGGATGATGCATGTGAATGTAGCCTTCAGAATCAAGAGCAATAGAAAATGGCAAAGCCTTCTTCTTTTTCCCTTTTATTTTTTTAATGTGTTTTGCTGCTTTATGCAGAGGTGCAGTTGATCTGCTGCTGCTTAGCTTGCCGTCAAGGTACGAAACCGCTCACGCGCGCTGTCATGCGTAGGAAGCTTGTGGTTGGAGTTTTGCATGGCTCCAAGCAGAGGAGAAAAAAGGAGAGGTTGAGCAACGGGAATATCTCTGCCTGCTTGCTCAGACGACATGTGTGCCACTGCCACTTGCTCGTCGTGGTGGTTTTCAGCTCACACGGCCCCTCCTTCATTACAGAGTGCAGCAGGGGCAGGTTATTAGAACTACAGAAAGAAACCTCCTTCCTGTCTGAATTCTGAAACCTATGCCGTGTTCAGATTCAACAGAAAATACTTATTCAACAAGTTTTTCCTATTCATTCCCCTCACAGAACACGTTTCTCAACGTACTATTCATCCAAAAAACTTAACTTATTCCCCAATCTGAACACAGCACTAGAGAGACAAACAGGACATGATAGCATGTCTGGTAACCTTACCTGCCGTTACTGAAACCTTCTGTGCAACTGCAAAATGCTTCCAAGGTGTAAAGGTTAGTGGTGGTTGGACCTTAAGCTAGTACTGTACATGATGCCCAGCAGAAAATTTTCTGCACTGTTACTTAGCTTCTGGCTCAAAAGGTCAAAAGTTGGAGTACAAGGAGAGCAGCTAGCTGATTGAAGTTTAAGTACTAACAACAGGAAATGAATCCTCGAGAAGATAGTTTGCATTGCTTTAACTGCAAGGAAAGGGGAAGAAAAAAAAACTGTGTCAACTATGAACGTATCAGTGCTGCTCAAGGATCTGTACAAGGTACTATATGTCAAATAGAGAAATTTGGAATTGTGCAGTGATGGAGCCGGAAGTTCAGGAGACTGATCTTGGAAGCCATGGCTGGCGCTCGAAAAGAGTATGGATTCCTGGGAGCCGTCGCGGTTACAACGTTCCCAAAAGAAGGCTAAGATGTTCATTGCAAGATGGTGATTACACTGACGTTTGTCTGAAAATGAAAACTTTGGCCACATTCCCGTGATGAAGGACAGTGTGCCATCCACGCAACACGAGCAGGTCAGGCAAGTATGGACTATGAAGTATCGGCAGAAACGCCTAAAAGCCCAAGCTGGGCCGGAGCTGCATAGGCCGGCCGATTGATAGAGACCAGGCCGCTTGCATTCAACTATTGAATGTCGGTTAGGTGCGGCGTCGCAGGCAGGCGGGGCGCGGCCTCGAGTTCGCATCGTTGTCGAGGAGGACGAACGTGAAGAGAGAGGACCGCACAGAGAAGGTTTTTGCAATCCTCGCGGCGATTTTTGCAAGAGTTTGTGCGTGTCTTGAGCAGGGCCCTGGGGAGGTGATCGATCAGGGGATTTGGACTCTAGCACGTCCAGAGCGGGCCATCATTATGCACGACTTTCGTGTGTGGTTCATATGTGGTGATTGCGTTTGCAGGTGTCTATGGACACCGGGAGGAGAATGTGATGTTTCTTTTCAGCGGACGGTGATGGCAACAATTGAGACATTTGGGAGGTACGCGAAAATACAGCAGAGAACATTGCCTTTCAATTGTAATATTTTGGCCCACTTAGTATATGGCCCAGTAGAACTTTTTTTATTTTGCAGAGGCCCATATACGATTGTCATAATCGCAGCAGATGTCGTCGATTGATAGAATTTTGTTTTAGGTGGACAAAGAATCAAACGAGTGCAGTAAAATTTTCCACTTTGTTGATCAATTCCAAGGACTGGTGCATTACATCGATCATAATAGGAACCAGAAGAATGTCTGATTGCCAATTGAAGTGGAGATTGTCTCAGAAAGGCCCCCTTGAAGATAGTTCAAACACTATGAGCACATGTTGAAACATACAACGCACCGAGACTGAGTTTCAATTACAAGAAAAGAATATACTGCAAATCAATTGTTAACTGTAAATGAGGAAGCAATGCTGTTCCAATCTACCATTGCATCTACAAAGAATCCTCTGCATTATTACATCAATCTCTAAAAACCCAACAAAAAAAATGCTCTATGCAACCTTTAGTTTTTAAAAAAGGAAATCCTAGCTGCATTAGTGATGCAGGCCATCGATGAGGCCTTGATGGCTCGCGCCGCCGTCACGGTACAGAACGCGCCTCCTCATCGCCATGTAGACGCCGCAGGCGATGTGGCTCTTCCGTCCAGCAAGGCAGTAGCACGCCGGCGTCTCCTCCAAGTCCGGCCGCTGCACGCAAAGCCTTTCGGCCACGCGCCTCAGGCCTCCACCGCAGCACAGGTCCTCCCGCTCGCAGTGCTCCGCCATGTACTTGGCGTCGAACACTCTCCCCCCGAGTAGCTCCCTCGCCTGCGCCACGTACTCGTGCCACGTCTCCGGCAACGGCCACCCGCCGGAGAGCATCTTCACCACGTACGCGAAGTCGTACGCGCCCCCGAACGCCGTCCACGTCAGCTCGCCGCCGCATCTCGCCGGCGTCGAAGACGACGACGCGAGGACGGCGGCGAGCTTGGCCCCGAACGCGGCGGAGCTCACGCCGCGCGCGAGGGAGGCGTCGAAGTCGACGCCACGCGACGCTAGGAACGCGACGGACTCCGGGGCGTGGCGGTCGCGGCGTGGGTCGAAGTCCGAGAAGGTGACCTCCCACGCGAGCTCAAGTAGTAATGGGCGCCCATCGTCGTCGGTGACGACGACGGTGGGGAGGTTTCCGTACTCGTCGCAGAGCGTGATGCCGAGCTGCACGATGGGGAGCTCGTCGACGTTGGCCTTGACGAGCTTGTAGCGCTCCGGTGGGGTGAGCTTGTGATAGCTAGGCGGGCGGTGGACGGTGCCAGGGTACTCGGTGTCGATGGTGACAAAGGGGTATCTGGTGAGCAAGGAGCCGATGGCGTCGAGCTCAGCCTCGAAGTTCGCCGCCGTGACAGGAATGATCTGGAGGCCGAGCACGGGTGGTGGCGGCGGCGGCACGGCGTGGTGGTGGAGGTGGACGAGTCCATCGTTGGAGTAGGGGTAGGGGACGGTCGCGTGCGGCGGCGGGAGTCGTGCGGGGTGCGAGAAGGATGGCACGGCACGGTGCGGCAACGGCTGGAACACGGGCGGCGGCGGCGTAGGCGCGAGGGGGAACATGGTTGCCGCGGCGCCGGAGTTCTTGGAGAGCATCGATCGGATCAATCAAGCGCGATAGGTGGCTGTTCGATCGAGGACGGCAGGGACCGGGAGAGTTGCACGCGAAGGATGATCGATGGAGTCGCCAACTGCTTGGCATTACTGACTTTATAGGACGCAGAGGAAGAGCAACTATCCCGACTCGGAAGACAAAAGATGTTTCACGACTCGGGTCGGAGTCCGTTTCGGTCTTAAGCCGCAGACTTCGTACGGGATCGCTTGGGACGCCCCGGCGTGCCCGTCTGCGACTCCACGACTTGCTGCATCGCCTCGCGATTGCTCTGGCCCACCCTCTACCGCTCCTGTTTTTTTTTAATCCGATACGTGTCGTTACAACTTATCGGATTAAAAAACAGATTTGCATAATAGGATTGAGGCTATTATAATTTCATCTATACTCGAGGACATGTCATTGCGTACGCCTGAAACAGAGGCAAAAACCATACGAAACTACGGACGCTGCAGGTGGCCCGCATGCATTTTAGGCGTACGCGCTGGCATATCTCAAGTACAGGTGAAATTTTACGAGAAGAGTAATGATACACCTAAAAAACGGGCACAATTAACTTTTTTTAGGGTTCCAACCGCTTCTGCTTGCTGGTTGGGCAGCAGCTAGCAGCAGGGACGGGTGTCACGGCCTCACGGGTCTAGGGTCGACGGACCTCAGCTCAAACATTGCACACAATTTGCAGCGCACAAGCAGCGAACGGCATTTTCAGATTGATATCACCCAGAGCCAGGTGTCTCTCATCGATGCTTACGTTCCTGGCTCTAGATAAGTTGCGGCCGAAGATCAATATGCACACCCCCGTGCATTTTCTCACTACTCGATGATCACTAGCCTTGAGTTAGAACTACTACATACCTGTCAGTCAAATAGTCGTTAGACATGAATTCAGCATTTGTGGAATTCCCTGGCACTTTTGCAAAACTACAATGAGTCGGAACAAAAAAAAAAACTCATCTGTGCCCACCTTACAGCCATATCTCAATGGTACATTGGAATGGCGAGCTAATGCCGATAAGCAAATGGAAAACAAAATTTGCCAGCAGTAGGATTCTGATAGTGTCTTCTACATACAGAGTATCCCCAGAAACGACCCCAAATCGGTCAAGATTTCAGAAGAACAGATCTTCTAGTTCTCATCTTGGCCAATTACCCTGTTAACCACGCCAACAGCGATCGTGCGACCAGATGACCTCAAGTATGCCCTCCCAAGTGCGCGGCTCTTAGAGAATTCCTGGACACAGACCGCCCCATCGAGGGAAACCTGACACAAGAATTAGAAGAGCATGAGTTTTGCATTCCACAAACTGCATTATACTACTATATGAAATTTTGTAAAAGAAAGCTGTAGACCCCTTGCTCGTTGATTACCTGTACAACAGCATTCTGTTTTGATTTAAGAAATCGAGGTGCTGATTTACTTGGTTTCCCAGTCTTGTCGAGCAATGCAATGATTTTTGTTATTCTTGCAGCCTCCTTGACATGATGTATGTGAAACTCCACCTAGATTCATAGCATTGTTATGATTATTATTACCCTGCAGAAGACTAGTCAAGCAGGCTTTTGGTCATTTCTTTACCTGAGATCCAATAAGAATTGGAATGGTGATGTCCAGGACTAGAATCTTAAGCTCCAAATGGTTAGCTACAGCCACAGGGAAACCAGGGTGGCAAAGAACCCCACCAGGTATTAGTTGATTCCCATCAATGCCCTGTAAATTAACCGCCACATTGTCACCAGCTCTTGCTATGCTGCATGAAATAGTGTCCCGCTCAATGGTTTTCACTGTCGCCTCTAGGCCACAAGGTAAAACTAAGACCTGTAACAGGAAATAATGAATAAGATGTCAGGAGAGAGAAAAATATAAGACATACAGTTGGCAACCATTCTACTGAACCATCAAAAGGATTAAATGACCTAGGTGCAGCTACACTTTAGGATCTTGTTAATGGAAGATTAGAAGGCACCAAACCAAGATCATGATCTCAATAGACTAGAATCATATCCATTGGTCGCAAATTGTCGATGCAGTAGAGTATTATTTACAGCTTCTGCAGGGAAAATAAGATTAAAAGGAAATATACCTTCGAACCATTTTGAATAGCCCCAGTTTCCAATTTTCCAAAAGCTGCCAACTGCCCTGTTGACTGAGACTTGATAACATCACAGATTGGAAGAATGAGGGGCTTTGTAACATCCCGAGAAGGAAGCTGCAGGGAATCTATAGCATCCAAGAGACAGGGCCCTTGATACCTAAAAAATTTCAGATAGATTTAAAATTGTTTAGACAATGGACTTTGGTTCAGATAGATAGTTTTGCACTTCTCTTGCCCTTCCTATGCATGTTCAAGTCCAAACTATTAAATTTGACCAAAATAGGTCCTATGAAGATATGCATTCGATTATGGGAACAACTGAACAAGCTACTCTCACTCTCAGCCTGGAAGAAACCGATTAAAAAAAAAGGAAACTACATTTGCTACAGGCATACATATCATTTTAAGATACTGCAAAGCTGCTCTCTAAAACATTGTCAAGTTACCCAAAAAAAAAAAAAACCATTGTCGAGTTCAAGTATAAAAATAACAGATGGTATATACATAAAAAGTACATAGCAGAATAGCTGTTCTCAACCATTTTCTCTGAAACGATACACAAATTCACAACTAATAACTTCAATTTATTTTGTTTGCAGTTATGAGATGGGCAGCCTCCAAAATACACTTTCAGATGTTCCTAATACATGTAAGGAATATTATAAAGCACACAACTCCTTCCGGCCAATAAGAGTTGCCGCATAAGATATATTCCCTCCGACCCAAATTGTAGGTCGTTTTTAGCTTTTCCAAGTGTATAGATTTTGTTACGTATTTAGATAGATACTATGTCTAGATACATATTTAAAAATATGTATCTAATTATGCCAAAACGACTTGTAGTTTGGAACGGGGGAGTACATAGCCAAACTTATCGGTACATTTGTCTTGAAAAACACGCGAGGATATGATTATAACAAATTACTAATTAGTTACAATAAAAACTAGAGCCACAGTTGCATTTTGGAGATTTTATCGATGTTCAAAACAACACTGACCACTGAGAGTAATAAGGAACTACAATTGATGATAAATTGTTTCCATGCAAGACACCTCACATTGCTATGTATAGTTATGGTCATTAAAGACATTCCAGGCAACTTCTATTTTGGACTGTGGTAGTATCAGAAACATGAGCATAACAAATAATTTATGCTCTGAAGGGCTAGTTGGTACCCCAAAATAATTAATCCATGAGATGATATATTATGATCCATTATGCCGAAGATTTGAACAGTGTGTTCTACACAAAAAAGAAAACAAACTTCACATAAAAAAATTCAGACAGCTTCTAAAAGAGGTCATTAACTCCATAACCTCCTCACCAATGAAAGAAAACTCATCATTATGTAATGTTGTATATGAGATAAAAGTTCAACTGAAACAGAACTTACCAGCAGGTCAAATGAGCATCTGAAGGAGGTTTGATCAAAGTTTGATTTTCTACAGCACTAAGAGGAATCCAGGTAATAGCTGAGTCTTTGAAGTTGCATGACCGCAGAAAACTACCAAGTTGTAGTTTGATGAACTCAAATCTTTCTTTTGAGTACGCAACAGCATCCATCTTGTTGACTGCAACAACAAGCTGTTCAACACCAAAGCTTCTAATAAGCTGAGCATGCTCTTTGGTCTGACCAACACTTTTTCCTCCTTCACCATCCATGCCGGCTTCAAACGAACCATTTGAAGCATCAACCACAAGAATAGCTGCATCAGCTTGTGTTGCACCAGATATCATATTTGGCACAAAATCTTTGTGGCCAGGTGAGTCAAGCAGAACCACACGGTATTCTTTTGTCTCCAGATAAGCCACACCCACAGTCATTGTCACACCTCTTTCCCTTTCTTCACTGCTCTCATCCATAGCCCATGCAAAAGCAAATGACCCCTTCCCCTAAAAATGAATTATAAATATGTAAACAGTTAGATATGCATGTGAAGAAATAGAGCAGCTGATATGAAACAGAGGTTTGGCATACTTTCTCTTTCGACTCCTTCTCATTCTTGTGCATATCTTTTCTTGATATCCTTCCTAATAGATGCAGTAATCTCCCAGATAGTGTTGACTTGCCAGAATCAACATGACCCACCTACCCAATTTGTTCAAAGTAACTTCCGTTTAGTAAAAAGGTATTTAGAAGAGCAACAATGTCAAATAATAGATACTGCATTTACAATAGGACATGAGTGATGACCTACTATTGCAAGGTTTAGCTGGCTCAGCACCCCTGACTCCTGATCAGCCAGCATCCACTTCTCAGGCTTATACTCTTCAGGCAAACAAGGTTTTGTAATATTCGCATTGTTCTTGTCTAGATTTAGCTGGCTTATGTCAGAAGATAGTTTCTGGGCCACATAATCATTCTGCGAAGAACTGCTAGGCCCTCCACTCTTGTCAGTCTTCCGCTGAAAATGACCAGGAACCAATAGAGCTGTCCTCTCCACAGGTATTTCTTCAGAAAGTACATGAGTTTTGTTCTTTTTTTCAGCACCCAACGAGCTACCAGCAGATGGTACATGTGTGGAATTGGCTGTTGAGATGAACAAAGGGTTAAAACTTAGGGGACATAAAACAAAATTTAACCACCTTCGTTTTTCAGCACACATGCTTATCAAAGGGTAGAGCGGCATATTGTTAATAGAATAACCAGCACATCAATTTAAGTTCAGCACTTTAATCCTAATACAAGAACAACACTATTCAGAAAAAAAGTGTCAAACCGTCGAACAAGAAAATCACTTCTTTTAGTGTGCAACAGAAATGCTTAGCATCCAAAGATTTTCTGGATAACCTAATGCTACGGGTGCAACAGCAACATAGTTCTTCAGCTAACTGCACGAAAGTAGAAAGTCCACAAAACCATGGGAACATGAAACATTGGTGTGTAGGAAAAAAAAAATCGAGATCCTGTTTTCAGGACATCAGAGAAAGAAGCATGCACAGTTATAATGTGAATTTTTGTCGCTTTCTCCTTTTCCTATTTATTTGGTAATTAGGAAGAAGCAGCCAACTTAACGGTACATGCCAGATGAATTCTTGATTAGACATATTAACAATCTATACAAATGACCACATAACGTACTAGCATGCTTTCTTGCAGAATCACCATCAGAAGCTACAACACGAGTCTTCATTGGCGTCTTGGAAGAATCGATTTTTGGCGAAGCAGATACCCTAGGCTCATTTGACACTGTGCTGACTGCATCTAATAGTCCAATGATAACATATCAGGAAACATTACAAGATCATAAATACTTATAAATAGAATCAGCTTGAAGTGCGACCCCAGATACCTTTTACAGAACCATCCTTGGCAGATTTTACAAAGTTTTCTCGGAAAACTCCACACATCTCACAGTAGACCATGCTTTCATGATTACTGAATGTGCACATGGAACACGTCCAATGCACGGGCACCATATTTGGGGACTTCTTCGATGATTCTATGCAATATATTGGCAACAAATATTAGAGATCAAAGAATTATATTACAGACAATTGGACTATAGCAGATAAACTCTTAGAAACTACACCATGCATATATAGCTACAGTACAAACAGATACAGGTACATGCAGTCCACAACTATCAGTTAAATTTATCAGCAGTAGTTGCCCAAAATAGGCAGTAGAAATTAATGCAAAACGAGGGAATAAACCATAATGAGCTTAATATCTGCTGCTTTGAGAAATAAAACAGCTGTTGTGATGGCTGACATAAACCATGCACAATTCTGGTCTAGTAAACATTTCCACCTCACTAGAGGTGATATGGGTAAAGTCGGAAGATTCAGAACCATACCCTTCACCGTCTTAGCAGAATCTCGATTGGTGCCATATTTGGTGTCGTCATAGTCATCATAGTCATCATCATACTCGTCATAGCCATCATATTCATCATCGTAGTCAGGTCCGGATACAATCTTGCGAGGCATTCTCCTGGCATAAAGAGGTTACAAGGAAAGCAGCGTGAGCCATGCATATGGGAAGCGAAGTATAAAGCAGGATAGCTTAACTCAATCAAGGAACTCTCAATCCCATCCACATCAAAGTAGCCAATTGTCAGTCAACAGCAAGACTAAACATAGTTGTTCATAGCAAAATGAGACTAACATAAGCTTCGTCTCCAGCAAATTGTCTTCCCTGCCCCAGCCACATATCCATAATTAACAAATGCAATTGAAATTCAGTTTGAAAAAGCCTAATGATCTGATATGCAAATAAGTAACTAAATTGCCTAAGATTACCACTCTCAGCTCATCCACAATGTAGCAAACGCTTCATTCTCAGTGTTGACGAGATTTTTCTTTCCTTGAATAAACTGAGAAGCATCTGCTAAAACCCACGATTCTACTGACAAATGTAGAGGACATTAACAACGAAGCACAAAATATAGAGATTCTAGAGAACGAGAGGCATATCACGATTCACCATGTATCTACCTACTTCGCCCCCCTAAACCACAGTACTCTCTGCAGCCCTCTTACTGCACCCGCACCCACTCTCTCCCCTCTACAAGTCCCTAAACCCTAGTGGCACGGCGCCGAAGAGAAACCCCATCGGGAAACGAACAGATTGGGGCACGCTGCAAGCGGAAGCGGCAGCGCAGCAGCCCCAGACCCCAAAAGCGCACTGGGAAATGCCAGAAACCCATGGAGAGGAGCCGGGAGAACGCGGGTGTACCTCGTCGCCGGCTAGATGTGATCGAAGGCTCGAGACCCTGAACTCTCTCGCCGCTCTCCGGAGCGAGAGCTTCTCTGAACTGGAGTCGCGTGAGGAGAGGAGGGTTGGGGATCGTGTCTCGTGTCGGGGCCTCGGGGCAAGTCGAGCAGCGCGGCCGCGGCTGGTGCGGGGGGGAGTGGGGAGAGTCGCCGAGTCGGGGAGAAGCGAACGGAACGGGAAGCGGTGGTGTGTGGGTCAAAGTGGCGTGGGCCTGTCAGACGGTTGGCCGGGCCAGGTAGGCCCTCTGGATGGGCCAACTTGAACTTGTTCAAAATTGATGGTGTGGGCCGGGATAGCTTTTTTCTCTGGGCCTAGTCTGTCTGCTGAGTGTTGTTGACTGATGAGATGTTGAGAAGACGACCGAGTCGCCGGGAGATTTCAGAATTCCGATCCCCTTCCACAGCCGGAGGTCGGAGGGGGAGATGGCCGTGCCGGCGGCCGCGAAGGTGGCGCGCGGGCTTGCGGTCTCCGCGGCGGTGCTCGTGCTGCTGTGGTGCGTCCATTTCCGCGGTGGTCTCTCCCTCGGCTCCCCCACCAACAAGGGCCTCATCTTCAACGTATGAACCCTCTCTGCCATTTCTTCCCGGGGAGGTAGCATCCGATCCCATTCCGTTTTAGAGCCCCCGGGGCGCGGCCCTTTGTTAGGTTGGAGTTCGATTGCCGTGATTTCATCCCCTCAATTTTATCTCGGATTTTTTTTGCGCTTCTGCTCCGGCTGTCGAACGGGGATCTGCCGTGGCAAACTGGCCACTGTTCATTGCTTTGGTTCACCCACCAGGCCACTGCAGCAGGAGAAAATTTATCTTCGCTTACTAGCCAGTTATTAATGCCACATGACGGTTATATGGATTCCGCTGCTTTGGTTGTAAGCTGCAATGCTGCGCGCCTGCGCTGTACTAGTAATCTAGCTTTCTACTGGAAACTTGGAGTGTGGTCGAACAGATTTCATGTTTTTTCAATCTAGATGTTATATATATTTTCACCATTTGCCTTATAGATTCCTACTCTCTGGTTATTTGCCAAGATGCCACCCTCCATGGATTGCATTTTTAATTGTGACATTCAAGTGAAATGCTGACTCCGGTTCTCTTGTCAGCCTACACTACAACATGTAATTTAAACAATTTGAATTTGCTTATCCTTCAAGAGTAGTGGTGTGTGTTTTTGTAATTTAATTCATTTGGGTTCACTAGTCAGTCTATCGTATGAATTTGTTAGGAGACAGGAGTAGTGATCTGTATATATCCCTATTGATTCAGAGTGTTCATTACCAACAAGAAGGTGATAAGCTAACAGCTAATGTCTTGTCCTTATTCTTTAAACGAATTTCTTATACTTATTCAGGAATCCATTCTTGTATCCTGAAGTGTCAGGGTACATCTTCAGACATTTAGGTTTGTGACTAGAGAAACTTTGGAGCTGAATCCCTTCAGAGTTACAATTGCATGCTAAAACAAATATTTCGTGGACTTTACAAGGGGACATAGCAGTATATTGAATAGGATCCATATGCATAAGAAATAAAAGTTCTCTAGTTCTCTTTTCACCAAAGTTTGTTACCTGCTTTTATTGAAAGCATATGGTTTGTCTTACAACCAGGCTGCTGTAGGCATCACTAGATCAGCTTGCAGTGAAGCATCAGAGTATATAAACAAAATATAACCTCCCCGGTAAAGCGCATCTGTGGTCACAGGAGTTCAGAATTTTATTTCCTTCTGTCTGCGAAATCATCAGCATCCATTGTAAATTCCTCATCATCCCAATGTCACCTCTAGCCCCAGCCCATCATGCTTGCTCGCAGAATACTCCATTTCCATATAAAATGAATTAATACAATGTCTCTCAGTATCAATTGTATATTCATGATACCCTAAGTTACCCCCAAGCAGTTACCACCAAACAAAAATAAAATGCAAGATCATATTCACTTCATCAATATGATTTATGAAGCCAAGAAACCAGAAAATCATTCATTGACAGAGAAATCCCTAGTTTTTGTTTCAACAAAAACGATCCTTATACGAGTATGGTGTCATATTTGGGTTTTTTTGGCCTAATAAAGGAAGGTTATGCTCAAAATGTCCTAATGTATAAGCCATGTCTGTGCAGGTGCATCCTGTGCTTATGCTGATAGGATTCATCATCCTAGGGAGTGAAGGTATAGTGCAAATCCAATTTTATTTTCTTTCCTTGATGGTTTGTCCGTCATGTGGAAGTATTCAACAATTTTGAACAAGCTGTTGTAATTTGTGTGCAGCCATCATGAGCTACAAAATACTGCCATGGAGTCACGATACAAATAAGATGGTCCACATGCTTCTTCATTCTGTTGCACTCTTCCTGGGTTTTGTTGGGATATATGCTGCCTTCAAGTTCCACAATGAAAGCGGAATTGATAATCTCTACAGCTTGCATTCGTGGGTTGGACTCGGAACTATCTGCTTGTACGGTATACAGGTAATGCACAGGAAACCTTTTCTTCGGGACATGGTGAACTGTTTGCAGAGGATATTGTTCCCCTTTTGACACATGTGGTGCAATGCATGTATGATTGCTATACAGCTTTATTCCTAAAAAGTGTTTTTCCACTATGTGCAGGCCTTGCATTGCTATTTATCAGAATAACTAGTAAAAAGTTCAAAGCAATGGCAATGTTAAAAAAAAATGAATTATATATGACTGCCCTAACTTTTAGGGTGGCAACATAGGCTGCAAACCAAACAGCTATAAATTCATCTTTCTTTTCTTTTCTGCTGAGTGCTGACCTTTGTAAGCATGCAGTGTCCTGACCTTGTTCATATTGTGGTGGTGGATTTTTTATTTAGGTCAAAGTTTGATTTGCTCCTATTCTTATTTCTTCATATAGTCTTTTTTTTTTCCTGCAAGAACCTGATTACAATGAGCCTGAGACATTGTTGCACTGGTTTAACATTTCAGTGGTTACTTGGCATTACAACCTTCTTCTTCCCTGGTGCTTCGCCAACAGTCCGGCGCAGAATGCTTCCATGGCACGTTCGCTCTGGGCTTGTCGTCTACGTACTGGCACTGCTCGCTGCAGAGCTGGGGTTCCTGGAGAAGCTCACCTTCCTTCAGGCCAGCGGCCTTGGCAGGTACAGCTCGGAAGCCCTGGTGGTGAACTTCACGGCTCTTCTCGTAATTCTGCTTGGAGCTTCTGTCGTGCTGTATGTCACTGCTCCGACGATGCACAACGAGCACACTCATGGGTATTCAGCAGTGCACAAGCCCTGAACTACTGATAATACATGATTTGTTCCAGCCCTCCAACTGGTGTATCCTTGTAAGAACGAAATCCATTCCAATTTTGCCCGGCCTTGTTTACCTGAATTTCGTTATACTTGATACTAGAGTTAGTAGATCAGATGTAAATGTGTAATGATACTGCGAAATGCATTTCCCTCCTGTGGTTGAACAATAAGGGTAACAGAAAGATAGCAGATTGAATTCTTTGGGCCGCTGCTTGTCTCGTCCAGAAAGTCCGCAAATTAACTACGAATCACTTGTACAGTTCGCACTAATTGTTACAAAGAAAGTCTTCCACTAGCACAGTCGATCCCAAAGCAAATGATCCACGTGATTTTGCTCCATGTGATGGGACGACACCGAGAAGGCGAGAGGTAGATGGAGGAACAAAACGGGTCGGTGAGCTGATTAGTGAACCAATTGGCAATTGCCCATCACTCTTGAATCACTTGGATCAACGGCGAATGCTAAAGTCAATATCGATCCATGCAAATAATTGCCACCACCCATGCAGCGAGGCGCCGAGGCAGCGTCATCTACGCCGACAAGTAGCTGAGGACGGCGTCCTCCCCGACGACCAGCCAGGCGGCGCCATCGGCACTCGCGCTGGCGCTTCCATTTCCGTCGACACGCTTCCCCTTCTCCGCCCACCTCTTCTGCTCACCGCCGTCCGCCCACGCCTGCTTCTCCTCGCCGCCACAGCGTGCCACCGCCGCGGCGTTCCGCGCCGCCCTCCTCTCGGCGCGCCGCTGGGCCACGTACTCCTCCGAGATGTACACGTCCATTGATCGCGGCGACGACGAGCAGTAGTCTTTTACTACTGCTCCAACTCTACAGGACAGTGGTAGAGTTAGCTAGTGCTGTCTGCTAGTAGGTGCTAGCCGTCGAGTTGAGTTGCCGAGTTGGGAAGGCTTGGCATGTGGCGCGGCCGGGATTTATGGGGCGCCGGGAGGCCGCCGAACCGGTGGGCACGGCCATGGTTTGGCCTCCCGCCTCCGCGCGCTCTCGAAACCACCCGCGTCGCGGCATCAGGCGCGCTCCAGCCCCCCGCCCCCCCTTTGGCTCGGGCAGTCGGGCTCCGATTCTGCGAGCCACGGCTGCCGGTTTCCGTCACAAGCGGCGAGGACCTGTGGTCTCTGGAAACGGAACGGGGCGCCCGCGGCACCTTTCTGTACGATTTGCCAGCTGTGCGACTGTCATGGGAAACGTGCGAAACCGACGTCTCCTGCCGGTTTCCGTACGTTCTACTCCGTGTCCGCGGCCGCAAGGCCGCCATGGCATATACATGCACGCATATGTACATTGAACACTTAGCATCGTAGTATATTCTTCCCTCACGACACGAGAAAGAACGAATCTAGCATTCGTACGAGATGTTGAGCCGGCCGCCTAGAATCTTAGCGAAGGGAGAATGTACTCGCTTCGACGCTAAAGAGGAAAAAAAAACAAAACAAAGAAGTCGCGAACCGTGGGCTTGAATCAACGCGGCGACAGCCGACAGCAGCGTCTGCAGAGGCGCCAGAACATGCGCGAGACAGGTGTGAAACCCCGCCTAAAACCTGGTGTTTGGTTAGGCTTTATTAGGGCCCGCACGTGATTACTGCTTCCTTGGCAAGTTTAGGGGGGACTAATCACTCTGTCAGGCCTGACTAGTTTATCCGTCAAATTGTGGCACACAACGACGACGAAGACCGACGGTGACTCACTGCCTCGTCTCGTCGACGGTTTTTGTGCGCGTGTGTACCCAGCGGGCTGAGGGTTGCTACCAGCTCCAAGCTGGAATCGCGAATCCCCGGGCGCTGTTGGGTTCTGAAACTCTGAACTGACGACAACCACCCATGTTTCACCTGAACATCCGAGGTTAATTTCACGATGGGCGTGGACGTAGGCTATCTACCTGAAGCCCGGGCCCGGCCAATGCTTGCTGGCTTCTCCAGTCCATCGTAGACCAAATCACATGGTCAGCTCGCGTCATCTAGGGTCATGTACTCATGTGGTCAGGGAAAACTTTGCTTCAAAACACGAGAAGAAAAGAAAGCGGAATAAACAGCAGAAACGTGATGGTGATCTACTCATTGTTGTTGTAATCTACCAGTCTCATCCTTAATATATATGATGTCATGTAAGCATAACAGAAACAATAACCCTTCTTTTTTGTCTTTTTTTAGTGATCGTGTACCCACAGATTATGGGATTAATCGTGAAGAAACTCGGATAACTTTTGTGATTTAGTAAGTGATTCTCGTTGGTAACCACTTCAATAGACATTTTACGCATGGTTTCTTCATGTTCTTTTAGTCATCACGCTGCAGAGGCCTCATGCGATAAAGTCCTGAGAATACGTGCCACGTCATGCGCGTTGTCCACACACTTAAGAACCTACTACGGTTAATATTTCAGGCAGGTATTATAATCTCTAACTTGATATATCTGTGATGAAACTCACCGGCTTATTACTATTGGATACAGAACTGCGGAGCTCTTTTAAGAGCAATGTAAAGAGATCCTTATTGTTCTTACTCGTCTATTTGGATTGTGAAGATGAACTCTAGTGGTGTTTATGTATGGAGCAGTTCTTTGCATTGTCTTTCTTGGACTCAAAATATTCATGGGTTGACCACTTATATCCCACCTATCTTGTATGATCATCAGGCTACTTTATATTTTATGATCAGGTTAGATCACTGGAGTTATTTCTCTATATTATAATCAATTTTTTGTTGTACATACTCGTGATGTATCTCCTTACATAAAGTGTGCGAGAATCTTTGTGTGGATACTAACCCACAATAATGTTTAAAATTTACATAAGAATTAATTCAATTCGCTTTCTAGGGACAATCTTTTTCTGCCATTAATGGGCAATCAGACAAAGGAAAATATGTGTAAGATTTTTTTTAATATATAATACTTGATCACAATGTTGTTTTTAAGCACTACAAGAAAACTGTTAATCCATGACGTTACAATTTCATTATAAATACTTAAAAATCACAAAATGATATCTTTGATGTTTTTTTATAACGTGGTAAATTGAGCGACACTATAGCCTAATTTTGGTAGGGCGTGTCTGTGCGAATCTATGAAGATAAATTGAGCATAAGGGTTTATTAAGTTAATCATCTATATTTCTGACATGATATATGTCCGAGGCTCATAGGACAACTTGCAATTCACACTGGTTTTCTAGCAAACATATACATTTGCATTAAATATAAAAAACTAAGTTATTGCAAAATACATAATTAAGTACTCCACGTATGTAATAACATTGTAACTCGCACATGGCGCAACATTTCCTATTAGAAAAATATAATAATAATAATAAGAAATTCTAAACGTTGTTCGATTTCGTGTAAAATTTTTTGATCAACGACTTCTTTCACATCTTCCGGGCTCTCCGGCAGTCCCCCTTGTATCATTGATCGTGGCTTTCTTTCCTGACGAGGCCCCTCGTCCCCATTGGCCATGCGAAATCGAGCACCCAAACCCCGACGTAAGCTATCTGTATTCGGATCTGGTCCCATACTCGAATTAAATGCGATACACATATGTATTATAGCCACTAACTTTGTTTTTCTTTTTTTTGCTAAAAACATTATATGCAGACTCGTGCTCTATAGGGGGTGTTTGGATCCCTTTACTAAACTCTTCTAAATGACCATTTTACCCTTCATTTATTACTAAGAACACCCACCACTTGAGTAAATATGCGGGTATTTTGAACTTTTGCCCACTTTTAACAACTCTTCGCTGGGTAATGACAAAAGCTCCTTTTGGAGTCAGACTAAAGTTTATCTACATTTAGGTGCACGACAAGCACGCTCACTAGAAAAGTGAAGGATGTTCTCGAGGCATTTACAACATTGCAGCATCAAACTCCAAGATAATTTAATCATTCTAAATTTCCTCCCATAACTTAGACCTACAAGACTGGGCCTCTAACAAGTTCAAATTTACCATTAGTAAACATTGCTTCCATTGAAAGTTGGAATTTATCAGCAGATAACTTTGTAGCCCCTCAAATTCCATGTATAAGTTTACATAAATTTGTCCTAGTTTAACAAGATTTAACCGTGTGTATCAATAATTATAAAAGTGATATAAATTACTAAACTACTAGACTGATCATGATAGATTTTTGCTCAGTTATGACTAAAATATATGTAACCTATAAACTATTTTTGGTTCAATTTATTCTATATATACCAATCGCTCCAATTTGAGGCTATCAATATTTATATTTTTTCCCCGCACAATGAGGCTTGAACTATTTTTTTGCACAATAATATATAGTGGATATCATAACCTATGTTAAAAGGATACTATATGATATAAATATCACTATATTTACTGTTAAAAACAATAATGTTGGACACCAATAATAAAGAGCCACTCATCAAAGGCAAGACTTCACGTGTAAGTCAGAGTTTCGAGGATCCCAAAGATTCATTTATTACTAAATATATGTGGTGTGAATATTTTTATCACTACATTTACTGATAAAAACAATAATGTTGGACACCAGCAATAAAGAGTCATCTTATCAAAGGCAAGACTTCAGCTATCAAGTCAGAGTTTCGAGGATCCCAAAGATTCATTTATTACTAAATATATATGGTGTTTTTGTTTTTTTAAGATCATTTAGCATAATGTGTTATGTTTTGAAAAAGAAAAGTTTTCTATGTTTGGATTTTTAAGAATCGTTTGAATTCACCTTTAAGGCTGCGTTTAGATTGGGGTAAAAAACACTATAGCTGAAGAAAAACACTGTACTGAGAAGAATGAATAGTAAAAAATTGATGAATAATGAAAGTTTAGAATGAGCGAATCGGTATTTTTTTTTTTGAATTCTCATGCTGCAGGCGGAAACCGGAAAGCTTCCAAAGATGGCTCGCCCCGTCGCCCGCTTCCTCCCCAAGCCTACCTGTCATCCTTACCCATTCGAAACCAAACGCTCCCGGATCCCCCTCCAAAGTCCAAAAGCGAAACCCACGAGCGCCGCAACGGCGAAAGCATCGGAACCCTAGATCTCTCTCGCCCGAGCTCCAGAACCCTAGATCCGCCATGCACCAGCCCAGAGCCCGCTACCCGCCCGGCTACGGTTCCGGCGGCGGAGGCGGACGTGGTGGGGGAGGCGGTAACGGCGGCGGTGGCGGAAACCACAACTACTACGGCCGAAACCCGCAGCCGCACCACCAGCAGCCCTACCAGCACCAGCAGCCGCAGCATCAACAGCAGCAGCAGCAGCATCAGCAGCAGAACGCGCATAGGAATTCCTCGCATCAGCATCAGCAGTGGCTGCGGCGAGACCAGGCCGCCGCCTCCGCCGCGGGGTCTGGAGATGCTGGGGGGAGGACGGCGTCGCAGCTCGACGCCGTAGACTCGAGGTACTGGCTTAGCTGATCTGATCATCGACTCCGGTGAACCATGTTTTGGTCTCTGCTTGATGCTGTGCCATCCTCTAGGGTTTGTGCTTTGTAATGGTTGACTAGATGTAGAATCGATAGCACGCACCATGCAGAGTACTAATGGTAGATATTTGATTCTGGTTGCTATCTTGCTGCATTGGGCGCAATGGTTCTACTGCTACATCATGCTGGTGTTATATAATGAGTTTGCTGACTGTTCTTTGATTAGGTCGTGTGTTTAGAAAAAAAAAGGAACCTAATCATTGTGCTTTTTGTTCAGTGTACTAACGCTCTCCAGTGGACCATGTGTTTTTATGCATAACTGTGCGATGTTAACATTTTTGTTTTCACAGTTGCTGATGCTCTCATCTTCCCCGCTATATAAATATTCACTTTGCACTGTATTGGCTTTACCATGAATGTGATGTTAATTGAAGATTGAACTGAGACCTTCACCTGTTTGTTTCAGCTCTCAAGATTGGAAGGCGCAATTGAATATACCGGCTCCAGATACACGCTATAGGACAGAGGTAAGTTATGCCTAATACTTTTATTACGTTTTTCATATTCTAGTATATATGCACAATAAATTCCAGTTACTTTGAACTGTCTCGAAAGTTTTGGATGTTTCACATTTGCTTATGTAGTTATGTGTACAGCTCACTGATTATTTTCTCTCTGATATTTGTGTTGTCTTGTGCAGGATGTCACTGCAACAAAAGGCAATGAGTTTGAAGATTACTTTCTGAAACGTGAACTACTTATGGGAATCTATGAAAAGGGATTTGAAAGGCCATCTCCTATTCAAGAAGAGAGCATTCCAATTGCACTGACTGGAAGTGATATTCTTGCAAGAGCCAAAAATGGCACCGGGAAGACTGCTGCATTTTGCATTCCAGCACTTGAAAAAATTGATCCTGAGAAAAATGCCATTCAAGGTCACTTCAAGAGCTCAAATTTAGAAGGAACCATAATAGAGTCACGTTTTTTTTTATCGCTGGTGCCATCATTTGGGCAGCTTAATTGGCCAAAAAGATACTGCAAGTTAATGTTCTTCAATTCAACCATGCATCCATTTCTGATCTATTCATGTTACATGGCCACTGAATTTGGTACCACTGATGGATTTGCATGTAATGAAAAAACAACCTAGGAAATCTTTTCATATGTAAATTCAGCCATTCTTGAATTTTAGTCTACTGTTTGTAATATAATGCAACAACATTCTAATTTCGTGTTGATCATGGCACCTTCTCGGAAGCATTTGTTGTGGATAAATTTTATGTTATGCCAGTTCTGCATTGCCCTTTGGTTCATTGTTGTGTTTCTCTCAATCTCTCTCTTTTTCTTTTTCTTTTTCTTTTTCTTTTTCTTTTTCTTTTTTGACTTTGTGTATTGTTATCTGAAATCATAACCGTTTCTGGTTTTGTGGGTCTTTTTTTCTCAGTTGTTATACTGGTACCAACAAGGGAGCTGGCCCTGCAGACTTCACAAGTATGTAAAGAGCTTGGAAAGTACCTGAACATTCAAGTTATGGTTAGCACTGGAGGAACCAGCTTGAAGGATGACATCATGCGTTTGTACCAACCTGTTCATTTACTTGTTGGGACTCCTGGTCGAATACTGGATCTTACCAGGAAGGGCATTTGTGTGCTGAAAGATTGCTCCATGCTCGTCATGGATGAGGTATGACGAGGAACACAAGCAAGTAGTCTATTTTTTTCTTGGCTATATTTGTATATTTTGCAATCGTAGCTTAGGCACTTTAAGTGTGTTCTATTGACAAGGTTGATTTGCCCCCATTTAATTAACATTAATCATGTCACTTTAGTAAATTGAAATTGTAACCCCTTACTGAAAGAAGAGAAAATTGTATTACTTCGTATATCTATTTTCATCTAGTTTACTGTGACATTGACACTAACCACTGATAATATGCACATATTGATACACTGCTAAAAACATCCCGGAACCCTGATCTTAGAGCATTTGTGGTCTTCAAATTTCTACAGTTTGTTAATTTGCAGTTGCAAGGTGCAAATGTGTGCATGTTTATTTTGATAATCCGTAGTGTTACGAAATTTCATGGTCTATTATTATAGCTTCTAGGATATTTTGATACTGATGTTGCAGCTGTTTCATCTGTGTGTACGTACCTTTGTTAAACATTATATAAGTTGAACGCAAATGTTATTATTCAACATGCAGGCCGACAAGCTATTAGCTCCAGAGTTCCAGCCTTCTGTAGAGGCACTTATTCATTTCCTTCCAGCTAGTCGGCAGCTTTTGATGTTTTCGGCAACCTTTCCTGTAACTGTCAAGGAATTCAAAGACAAATATCT
Organism: Digitaria exilis; assembly: GCA_015342445.1. Taxonomy (NCBI): domain Eukaryota; kingdom Viridiplantae; phylum Streptophyta; class Magnoliopsida; order Poales; family Poaceae; genus Digitaria; species Digitaria exilis. The sequence continues at coordinate 1,013,160 of JACEFO010001671.1, read as the reverse complement.
GCCTAAACCATATGTTATCAATCTTATGGATGAACTGACCCTGAAAGGAATCACTCAATACTATGCTTTTGTTGAAGAGAGACAGAAAGTTCATTGCCTGAATACGCTTTTCTCTAAGGTATAGCAAACAATAACTCTTTGCTCTAGTTTCATCCATATTTATGTATAAACTCACACACTTCTGTTTTTGTGTTCTGGCCAGCTTCAAATTAATCAATCCATTATATTCTGCAACTCTGTTAATAGAGTCGAGTTACTGGCTAAGAAAATAACTGAACTTGGTTATTCATGCTTCTATATCCATGCTAAGATGTTGCAAGACCATAGAAACCGAGTGTTTCATGATTTTCGTAATGGTGCTTGCAGAAACCTTGTGTGTACAGGTCTGTACTGATTCTGTTGTCAAATATTTTTCTGTGAAATATTGTATGGCTCACATTTTCATATCTTACTTGTTGTTCATTATGTAATTTACAAGCCCACGTACAGGTTTCATTTATGTCCTATCTTGTTGTCTCATTGTTGCAGATCTGTTTACCAGAGGAATTGATATCCAAGCTGTTAATGTGGTCATTAATTTTGACTTCCCCAAGACCTCCGAGACATACTTGCACAGGGTACTTTCTTATCTTGTCTTTTTCTAGAAGTTCTACGTGTTTTAACTTTGTTTAACCTAAAAATTCTTCAATATTTGCATTTTTATAGGTTGGTCGCTCTGGTCGATATGGGCACCTTGGTTTGGCAGTGAACTTGATCACATATGAGGACCGTTTCAACTTGTAAGAGTCTGCACTGCAAAAGCGCGTACATCATTTTGATATTTCTGAATAAAACTCTTGATCCTCTTCTCTCTTTGACTTGCAGGTATAGGATTGAGCAAGAACTCGGAACAGAAATTAAGACAATACCCCCACAGATCGATCTGGCCGTATATTGTCAATGATCAACGCTGCAGTTTCGGAAGCATCAATGCATTCACTTTTCATGAGAAACTTATCAGGCAAATACAGATGTACATAGCAACCCATCAAGTGAGTTATCGAATTAAGGCGCGACTCCTTGAAAAGCTCCTCGTATTGTCTCGGATAATTTTGATCCTCTCGTACTTGTAGGGTTCGTTTTGGTGCCTTGATGATGTTTCTAAGTCTACTTTGATTAGTAGAGGAGGGTGCTTCCTGTGGGCACTGATACTATTCAGTTTAACCGAGGGCATGGACTCTGGGCTTGCTGTCCGGAACTTCCACCAGACAACATTTTCTTACTCATAGATCCTCTTAACATTCTCATTGTACTTGTTTGCTAGTCTAAGTTCCGTTTGAGTTGTCAGTTGTCACCTTGATTCATCAGCTGTTTTCATTTTTTTTCCCTTCTGTTATGACAAATCAATATTTGTTTTACCTAGCCTGCTTATTTTGTTTTGATTTGATTCGTTTTCATGGTCTATATGGTTGCCTATTAAGAATTTGTGTTCCAAGCAATATATGCGTCTATTGCAGTGTATTGTAGTAGGATCCAGCAGTTGACTCTGATATCTGAACATCAAAAGCGTTCAGATGATGCCCAATGACCACTGACTGATCAGAAGTTGCACTTGAAATCATCAGAAATGATGCCGGCAACCACAGCTCGGTCGTCTGGTACTCTGGCATCGGGCTCGGATCGTTGGTTGTGATTCTTGAGGAAGCAGTACGCCTTGACGCACGGCACGGTCGGAGGCTATCCCGTCGTCAAACGGCGGTTGAGAACTGTCTTGATGCAAAATGCGAACTGGAGGTGTTCATGTGAAGCAAGCCGAAACAGAGAAACGCGAGCCTAGAAACGTGTTCTCGTCAATCAAAAACAACGTTCCAGCCGCGCGACGGCAGGAGCATGCCGATTCGTGAACGTCGTGCTTGCCTGAGGCACGCGGCCCGGCCGCCGTGCACGGAGAACGGAAGAAAGGTCACCCGCGCGTACCACGTTCAAAACCGCCCCGAACGGGTACCTTTTCTCTTTCCCTCGGCCCCCACCCGTTCACCCCACGTCGGCACGTCCCCACCCGGCCGGGACTATCGGCCAGGCCACACGCCTATGCTCACCGCTGCCAGCCTCTGCGCTCCGCACCGCTCCCAACACCCCGCCTCCGCAGGCACCCCGAGGCGAGGCGAGCCGGCTCCGTCTCTCACCGACACCGCGGCCCCACAGGCGGAGGGCCCCGCATGCCATTGTCTTTGCTCTCTGTGTCCGCCGCCGCAACGTCTCGAGCTGCTTGCTGATCTGCGCCCGTGCCTGGCTTAGCTGCGACCGTTGTCTTTAAGCTCGCACGCGAATCAACCCACACACACACTCTGCCACTGCTTGCCTGCCAGCCGCCGCCGGCGTCCGTCTCCGCGGGTGCCCTGCGCTGCTCCCCTTTTATCTTCCCCGGGGTCCGCCGTCTCGCCAGATCCCGCCACGCGACCCGGAGCAGAATCGCGTGGCAGTCCCTGTCGGTTGGGGACGGAGGCGAGGATGGGCAGCGCCAGCGCGTTCGTCATCAGGTGGATCAACTTCTTCACCATGGTCAGTAGGTCACCTCGGCCCAGCTCCCTCCTTGCCTCCCTCGCTCTCCACCACCTTCGTTACTTCGAATCGAAGGAGACGTTGTGCTCCGCTTTGCTCGCCATTTTCGAGCTGGTCGGATTTCCATCTCTTTTTTTTTAAAAAAAAAAAGATGTCAGCCTCATTATTTCTTCATTGCTCGGAGTGAACGAACTGGCGAAGCTGACAAGGTTTCGGAATTCATTCCTGGTTCAGTATTAGGATTTAGCACCTCATTTCACCCGCGATTTGTGGTTTTTAGCTTCATTGCTCAAGTACACTTTCCCACCATTTTGCTTTCCACTTTACCTGTCATATTCTTTTTTACGAAATGTGCACTTTATTGGCAATTTGTGTTCGTCGTCCTCCATCTGGTGCATATTCGTGTTAAGCTGCACTGCTTCCCAATTTATCTCACATTGATTGGGTTTTGGCCTCTGGCTAACTTTAACTGCATAGTTATGTACTTATGGTAACATATGAATGTAGGAAAAGAATGATTGCTTACCAATTTTCCTAGTAAATGACTCTACACGGTATCTTTTGTTGCTTTTCTTGGACAGATACTGGCACTACTGGTGGTGGGTTTCGGGTTCTGGATGAGCACCCACAACGATGAGTGTAGGCGGTCCTTGACCATCCCTGTCATAGCTCTCGGAGGAGTGATCTTTCTCATGTGCGCATCTAATTACATCCCCATCCTGCGGCATTACCTTCGTTAATTATCATGATTGCCATTCAACCTGTCTCACTGGTGATATATGCTGCAGATCGCTCGCGGGATTCCTTGGTGCTTGGAAGAACATTTCTTGCTTGCTCTGGACAGTATCCTTACTTTCCCATCCATTTCATTAGTAAAGTCAAAGTCACATGAGTGCAACTAATTGTCTTGGTTCCTTGTTTTTGGCCTTGGGGTACTTTTGGACTTATCTGTTACCTTGACATGTGGGCGCCTAGTACCTCATCATGTTGTTGGTGGTCTTGGTGGCAATCATGGTGTTCACAGTCCTGGCGTAAGTTCCTTTGATTCATTTGTAATTACACGGCCTTTATTTAGCTGGTGGCTTGGTGGCAGTGATGGTGTACTTTTTGCTTGTTGCTGGTGTGCACATTGATTATGTGATGGTATTGTTAGAACTGTACTGCACCATTTAGGTGTTAATTATCAATTAACCAAATGAAAGAATTAGTCGTATGGTTTCTTAACACTGACCTTTTGTCTTTACTGCTGCAGGTTTATCATAACAAATACAGGAACTGGCCATGTTGTTCCTGGTGCTAGGTATGTGGCTAATAGTGATTCACAGAATGATCCATAAAGCCCAGCTCCTTACTCCCATGGAGTCTGCAAGTTTTGTATTGTTTCAGAGAACGGTCCAAAGCAATACAAGAACATTGCACATATAGTAATTTAACATAAAAGCGGTCAGCACTTAGATCATGTATCGAATGATCCAAAGAATTCCAGCTTGTTTACCTTTTTTTTGAAGTTACTGAATGAAGTCATAATTTTTTGCTTTATCTATCTGTCACCACATTTCTCATTTCTCATGTTCTATGCAGGTATAAAGAGTACCGTCTACAGGATTACAGCTCCTGGTTTGTCAAACAGGCATGTGCTCTTTTTTGTTGTTGTTGGAAACATTGTGTTTCCAGCTATGCAAGTACATGGGAATATTTTGCTGCTCTGGCACATAACTAAAATTTGTTCTTTGCAAACTCCAGCTCAATGACTCGGAGAAATGGACTCACCTGAGAAGTTGCCTTGTGAAGTCTGATGACTGCAATAACCTGTCAAAAAGATACAAGGTCAATCATCTCTTGGCATCTTCTGTCACCTGATTTACCATGCTGTAGTTGCTCCATTTTCTGTGTCATTTGTGTTCCGTGATATTTACTACATATACTAAAGCTCCAAGAATTGGAGCCCCCTCATGAGTTGCGGCCCCACATGGGACCCACGTACTATTTAGGTGGGACCCATGTGGGGCACACACTATTTTGGATGGGCCCACATACTAGGTGGGACCCACGTCGGACCCACATTCATTTAGGCGGGGCCCACACACTATTTTTGATGGGACCCGCGTACATTTAGGTGGGACCCACGTGGGACCCGCATACATTTAGGTGGGCCCACGTGGGACCCGCATATATTTAGGTGGGACCTATGTGGGTCCCGCATACATTTACGTGGGCCGCGTGGGACCTGCTTACATTTAGGTGGGAACCATGTGGGACCCGCATACATTTAGGTGGGGCCCACGTGGGTCCCGCATATATTTAGGTGGGGCCTACATGGGTCCCGCATACATTTAGGTGGGGCCCACGTGGGACCCACATATATTTACGTGGGGCCTACGTGGGTCCTGCATACATTTGCGTGGGGCCCATGTGGGACCCGCATACATTTAGGTGGGACCCACATGGGACCCGTATACATTTAAGTGCGGCCCACATGGAACCGCATAAAATTAGGTGATGCATACGATTTAGATAGGATCCACATATTGTTTAGGTGGAACCAATATGAAACCCACACACATTCAGTGGTGTGAATTTAGCGAGAACCACGGTCCTGTTAAACAACTTTAACATTTAAAAATTATCTAACATGTTGTTTCCTCTATCAAAATTAAGAATTAGTATACGGTGCTTAGATAACCACAAAAATATACTTATCATTGCTTCAAGTAAGTATAGACGCGCATCGCGCGTCAACCTAACTAGTTGACTTACTAGTGCATGCAGACTCTGAAAGAATACAAGCTTGCAGACCTTACTCCCATGGAGTCTGGTTGTTGCCGCCCACCAATGGAGTATGCACCTGAACCTTTCATAGCGTATTGAACCAACTGCAACTGCTCACTATAATCTTAAAACATGGTCACCACATTTCTCTGATTCTCAGGTGTGGGTACCCAGCTCTGAACGCCTCCTATTTTGACCTGAGCTATCATCCGGTGAGCACCAACATCGACTGCAAGCTCTACAAGAACGCACGCTCTGTCAGGTGCTACGACTGTGATTCTTGCAAGTAAGCAGCTTGGCCCCTCACTCCCTGGCTTCGAAGCATTGAACCATTTTTTGATGAAATGCTTACGCCAAACATTTGGTTCTAGAGCTGGGGTTGCGCAATACATGAAGACTGAGTGGCGCGTGGTTGCCATCTTCAACGTCATATTATTCGTCATCCTGGTAAGCCCTGGCGAGTATTTTTTTTTTTCACAAATTGAAATATTTTTTCACCCTCGAGCTGACTTGTGTTCTTTTATTATTATTATTTTTACTGTGGTAAGTCGTTCGTGTACTTCGTCGCCTGCTGCGCACGGGGGAACGCTGGAGGTAGCGATGCAAAAGGTCGTGGAAGGTGACAGAAACACTTGCCGTCCGACGTGGAAGCTCGAATTAGCCTTAGCAACCCTGTAATGTAAGATTCGTTCCATCGAAGTATCAAAATCCTATGAAAGGTACTTGAACATGAGCTTATCTGACGTGTTGTGATATTCTCTGTCGCAAATGGTTGTGAACATCTTGGATACAAAAGGAATGCCATTTCGCCTCTGGTCTCATGATAATTTTGAGGACAAAACCAGTGTAGCTCCAGTGTCTGATACTTATTACAATTGCCATGATAAGTACGCTTACTGTGGCAGTATGAAGCTAACGGATCTCAAAATTGAGCGTTCTTTTGTGGCGTAATCATGTCTAAGCAAATGATTGGCGTGATACAAAGCCATATACGTGGGCATCAATATGCGCCAAAATGCTTTCTAGATAAGCAGCTAAATAAAAAATGGTTAATAAGTAGCCCAAACAAATGCTTAAATCTGATACATTCCTTTGAATGGAATGTCTGCAACATCTGCTTTCAGTGTGGCCCGTGAGATATTTGCGATTTACTTGTCGCTCACAAGGGGGCTATAAATAGGGTACCACATTTTCCGAGCGACGTAGTCCACCCTTTCCGACTGTCAATAACAAGATGAACTTGTTAGTTCAGACACTGCTGTAGGTTTTAACAATAACGTGACATCAATTTTTGTGTAGTACCTCTGTCATGCTCCCAAGCTCCCTAGGACCCACATCGCAGCACCCCTCAGCCAGGTCTTCAGCAACAGCAGCACGGACGACTGCTGCACCGACACGTGCGGTGATGTGCCTGATACTGCAGCGTTTGGTGGATGTCAGTCGACCATCAGTTCAAAGTGGATAGGGATTTCACAAAACAATCAGTAGGAAGAAACGATTAGATGAATGTGTCTGGTAACAGCGTGCAAGTAGTAGGTGAAGCTCACCTAGATACTTCAGGGAAGAGGATTCCTTTTCGAATTTCATTATCCGTAATGTATGATGCCAGGCTGCATTGAAAAAAAAAACAGATGCTTATGTAATTATTTATTGGAAAACAAAAGAATAGTTCAAATCAGATCAAGCATTTGTGGAACCAGTGTAGTTGATATCTTATGCCAATGGAACTTCAGCAAAGCAAGATGCAGGGGCCCTAATCAGGTGGGTCATCCATGTTAGTTTTATTGATCAAAACTTACCACTCAGCTGCTGCTTGCAGCATGCCATCTGAAATATGCCGGGCACCTGAAAGAAGAGCTCCTAATCCAATCCTGAATATGACCAACTCCCATCAGAAAAACTTAAATAACCAAATACTTGTGTCTAGGATAGGTGAGAGTTTATCGTACCCAGGAAATAGATACATGTTGTTTGCTTGATTAGCGAAACCGGTCTTACCGTTTCCTATGAAATCAAGACTTTAGCATCAGTGGGCGTGTACTAGAAATTATTGCTATCGAACAATGAAAAAAAGAGAGTAGCGAGGAATTACCTAAAGAAACGTTACCAAAAGGGCTTCCACTAGCAAATATTGCATTCTCTCCAACATGCTTGAATACATCCTCAGGAGTACATTCAGCTGTAATGTAACAAGAGAAGACAAAAATTAGCGCTTCATCCTAGAGTACACCTTTAAAAGGAAAATGTATCTCATCCTTAGGTTCCCTCAAACTATCTGTGGGTGAATGAGCACAAACCTTTAGTAGTTGGGTTGGACATTGCAAAAACTGCAGGGCGAGGAGAATCAGATTCTTTCATAGCCTTGAGAACCTGATGACATATGGAGTTAGCAGTCAATTGTAAAAACATACACTTGCAGTATAACAGGTACTACTTCCCAATATGGTCTTTATTCACGAAGCATGAAGTGGAGCTTTGATGCCACAGTCATCAGTAAGTACAGTTAAGCAATTTAGCAAGAAAAGGGTCCAATGTTTCTCAGGTCGTGATGGTATAATTTGACCAAGCAACAGTATTAAACAATGCTAGACAAGATTAGCCAAGTAAACAACTCACAACAGCTAGCCCACAAATTCTGTTCTGCTGTTGTGAATTGTCAACAAAGTTAGGTCTGACAAATATGCCTATACGAGAAAGGTGCATGCTTGAAACTGCCATTGTCCATGAGATCATTCGTGAATCATGTTCAATCCGTCTAAACTGGGAATCTTCTAAACTACAGATTAACTGAACCCCTTTTTTGAGCCTATGTTCACCCATAGGGAGAAAAGACATTCCGTAACTAGTTGTGGAATCCTGGAAGAAGTAGGTTATCGGATACTTATGTTACCTCCTCGTTAAATATGCCCCCAACTCCAGATAGTCCTAAAAGCACATGAGGCTTAACTTTCTTGACCTGAAGATCAGTATCAAACTGAATTAGTCCAAGCACAGAAGCATCGGGAATACCCTAATATACTATTTTCTAAGCTCCACTCTGAAAATGTCACCATGGGAATCAAATTATCATACCACTTCAACAAGACTAGCTCCCTCAGGGAGATCTGGGATCTCATCTGGACCATAGCCTCTGGCAAAACGTGCCACTGCAGGATCCAATCCCTTCCTAGCTTTTGTAATAAGGCCCTATGAAATGTAGCACAACAGGAGCAAATAAGTAACGAGCTTTAAGGTTTAACACATATAATGGACCCAAATGAGAAAAAGAAACCCAGAAAAAAAATATTTGCTTGCCTAACTTACATCTTTGTCGAGAACCCAGAATTGATTATGTCCTTCCCCAGTTCTATGGATCCCAGGCATCCTTAGCATTGCCTGTTTAGCCATGCTTAGCACACCTATCCCAGCACTGGATTCTAAAGAGGAATTAGAATGGACGAACCAAACTTTTGACAAAGAAGATTGCAGATAAAATAGACTGGGGAAATTCAACAAAACATATGAATCATATCGGGTACCTTCCAGCTCCCACAACGACTATCTTTTGATTTGTAAAATCCTGCAGAGGCCGGCCTTGTGCTCTAACAGCACCAAGTAGACCAGCTAGAGCAACTCCGGCTGTCCCCTATTTTAAATAGGAGGAGCCCACCAAACAGTAAGATATAGAATTGAATGAACCGAGTCTTGCCAAATAAATTACATAATAAAAGTTTGGAAATCAAAGTACCTGTACGTCATCATTGAACATGCAAAATCGGTTCCGATACCTCTGAAGAGTCTCAAAGGCCCATTTCATTTGGAAGTCTTCAAACTGTGATTTTATCACTTCAGAAATTGAGCAACATTGAACTAGCAGGTGGAGGATGAACTTACACTTCAAGAACACAAACCTGTACAACTGCTTTAGGCCAACGTGCATGGACAGCCTCCATGAATTCATCTACAACAGCCAAGTATTCTTCTCCTTCCAACCGGGGTTGCCTCAGTCCTAAATCTAAGTAAATACCACTGAGTAAGGTATGCGACAATCGATTTATTTACTAACAAATAGATCCTTCCTAAGCAAACAACATTCAGGTATCCATGTAATGAAAGAAAAGGTCATTGATGGGTTGTAACATGTCAGTACCAAAATGTTTCAGAAATTAGGTTTAATGTTTCTTACGCACATAGCTTGTCCTCCAGAAGCTTTTCATTATTTGTCCCAACATCAAGCATTATTGGAAGAACCTACAAGTATTAATGTATTTTTAGACAGCAGGATAATAAGGAAAAGGAATGGCATGAAGGGCAAGCTATTGAATATAATTAGTTTGTTCTAGTTGGTTGTGTTCTATAATGTTAATGTAAAAACAAATTATCTGTAGCTGATGCATCTTCGTTCAAGAAAGACAGATAGTAGGATGTTTCGTACCTTTTGTGGGTTAATACCAGCAGCTGCAACATAAACATCCAGTTTACCAATAGGTATGCCTATGCCCTGAACACCAAGGTCTCCTAAGCCTAGAATGCGACTCCCATCAGTCACAACTATCATATCAACCTGAAAAGGTGCCAACCAAATGCGTGAAGAGATGTCATACATGCACAAATGGAAGAACTAAGGCTGCATATTGTCTCAAATCTCTATCGTTTATACTCTCTAAACAGAAAGGAGTTAAGAAGTAAGATTGTAAGAACAACTCAGAGTTTAACATGAAAATAGCAGGAGGTTTGAATGCAAATTACTGCACGATTGCTTCTAAGCGTTGGCTGACAGCATATTGAAATACAATAACATGCAGTGTGGCTCCGGGAAACACTAGCACCAGTCAAATGTTATGACTCAATTTCAAATCTTTATTAATCAAATCGATAGCTTCCACCACATTCCAGGCGATACTTAAAAAAAGTGCATTCAGACAGTAGTCTCAGTTATACCTTATCTGCTGGCCAGTTGTAAATCATCGACATCATCTCTCCCTTATCCTTTGCACTGAAATACATTCCACGAGGTCGTCTGAACAGACCACTGTAATTTTCACAGACCAAGCCGACAGTGGGAGTGTATATTATCGGTGCAAAATCCTTGATATTGTCGATTAGCACCTGGCGAAAAAAGAGCATATCACCATATAAGCAATCCAAAATCAGTGCGATCACCCTTGTATTGTATCTTCTTCTTCTTCTTTTTTTTTTTGGGGTCCAACCACGAAACTGCAACATTGAGGGCTCACCCTGTAGTACAATGTCTCGTTCCGGTCGTGCAGCCTGTTGAGGATCCTCCACTTGGCCAGCGCGACGATGGAGTCAGGCTCGCCCCGCGTGTTGTGCTCCAGCGACCGGTACGAATTTACTGCAACAGAGCAAGCAAGCGTGATTACTCGTCGCATTAGCAACGGCGGATTCCAACGCCAAAGCCAAACCAAATGGGGGGGGGGGGGGGCGACTTACTGAATCGCTCGTACTGCTGCTCAAAGGACATGACACGCGGCGGGAGCAGGCCCCGGAGGCCGAGGCGGTCGCGCTCCGTCATGGGGAATGCCGTGTCCTGCACCCAAGCAGAATGGAAGGCGCCGAAACCACATCAGAGCCCGCGCACAATCGCGAGATCAGGGGAGGTGAGGGAGGGAAGGAACGCCGGCGTCCTCGCGTGCGCTACCTACCTTGTTGTACCATGGGTCGTGGAGGATGTCGTTGCCGCGCTTGTGCACGATGCAGGGCCCCGGCACGGCGGCGCCGGCGCCCGCCGGGGGCGCGGACGACGAGAGGAGCCGCCGGATCTGCGCCGTCCGCCGCGCCGCCGAACGCCACATCGCGCTCGCGAGATCAGCCGGCTCGCCGCTCGGGCAGGCAGGATCCCCCGCACCCCCACAAATGCTCGGCCGCCGCGTCCGAGACGGTGGTGGCGGTGGGTCGCCCGAGCTCGTGGGAGAGATTTTGAAGGGGGGCGCTTCGCCGTGCGTGCGGGCACCCGCGGTGAGGACAGGACCACAGGAGAGGAGACCCCCGGTCGCGGCGGGATGGCCTGGAGCCCTACCTGGAGGAGGTGCGATGCGATGCGATGCGATGCGATGCGGAGCGCACGCGAGCGCGGGCTCGTGGAACGCGCGGGGAAGCCGGCCCGGGGGGGCTCAGAAGTCAGAAGGGGAGGTGAGCGGTAGGCGCGGAGGAGCGGACGCGGGCCGGGGCGCGGCTCTACTAGTGAAGGTTGTCGGGGGCCAACCGCGGCGACGAGTTCCGCAGCGGGTGCGGGTTCAAAGCCATAAAAGCGGATATGCTAGGCGCACCGAGCGTACATGCATCCCTCTTGCTTTGCCACGCTTGCGACGGGAACTTGCACGTCCAAGTCAGATACGTACTACATGCTTAAGATTGTCAAAACATTTATTTTGGCTGTAAGCGACACCTGAACGACCTTAAACTGATACAGTTTGGCTACGACGTAACAATGGTCCAACTTGGTGGAGTGCAGGCGTGCAGCCATGAACTAGCAGTCCAGTACGAGCAGCAGTACGTATCCGTACTCGCTAGTACAGATCACGGAATAGGTTTTGCCGTAACAACGGAGAGTATCCTTCACGTTTCGTTGACGCTGGAGCTCTGCGCATGGGCCACCGCCGCCGGAGAATCGGAGCTCGATGGCCGGGATCGTGCGTGCGGCGGCAAGAGCACGCACACCATCGTGCGCCAGAGAAGCAGAGGAACCAGATGCTGTCTTGGTCTTACTCTGACCCGAAGAAATGGATCTGCCACGTACGCCTGGGCAAAGCACCACCACCAGGGACCGTTCGTGCAAAACGGCTCAACGAAGAATCCACCAGATCTGACCCAGCGTTGTGCGTTCCGCCATGCTTTTCATCCTGCTGAGTTTTTCTCGGTTATTCGATTCGATCCGGCGTAAAGCTCAAAGCAAACACGGAATGATGCCGACCTCGACGGGACGGGATTATTGTCGGCGGCGTCGTCCTGGGCGCGTCGTGGGCTGTGTGGGCTGCTGCTGCTCCGTTGTCCACACACACATTCCAGCCGGCTTAACTGACGGGCCTTGATGTTGTTCCATTACACACATTCCGGCCGGCTTAACTGACGGGCCTTGATGTTGTTCCTATGTCTTTCTCCTTTTTCTTATTTTCAAAAAGAAAAATTTCTTTCGACCTCCCTGGACAATAGGTCGAGTTTAATTTGTCTTTCTAAACCATAAAACTGGGTAACCAGCCTCTCTTAACTTTGTAAACCGTATGCTTTACCTCCCTAAGCTGGCTATAAGTGGTTTTCAAGGCGGTTTTGATTTTTTTTCTTTTTTTATTTCGGCTGAAACTTTGAAAAATCATAATAAATCAAATAAAAATCATAAAATCGAAAATCCAATTTTGTTGGACTCCACATAAGTATATTAACAAAGAAAATATATAATATAGTATACTTTAGTATAAAATTTTTATTATAGATTTATATCTATTCTTTTTTATAATTAAATAGAATAATTCATAATTGTATTTTCTATGGACCAATCACGATGAAATTTTTATGGCAGCCTAGTTATTGTATGCTTTAACTATATTAAAAAAATTTATACTCACTGGATCATTTATAACTTAGTTTTAGATTTATTTAGAGTATATTTTGCCCTAAATAAATCTTTAAATAAGTTATACATAATCAAATGAGTATAAGTTTTTAATACTATTGAATTATATAATAATTATCTCACTATAAAAATTTTACCATGATTGGACCATAAAAAATGCATTTATATATTATTATATTTAACTATAGTAAAAATAGATCTAAATCTATAATAAAATTTTTTTACTAAGTATATTATATTATATATTTATATGTTTATATACTTATACGGAATCCAACAAAATTGAATTTTCGATGTTATGATTTTTCTGTGATTTATTATGATTTTTCAAAGTTTCAACCAAAATAAATAGAAAAAGAAAAATAGAAAACTGCTTTCAAAACCGCTTATGTCCAGCTCGGGGAGGTGAAATATACGGTTTCAAAAGTTCAAGGAGGCTGGTTAGACGGTTTTGTGGTCTGGGGAGAAAATTTAAACTCAGCCCCTTGTCAAAGGAGGTGAAAAGGACTTTTTCCTTTACAAAACAGGGCGCCCACGCTGGTCCGTGAGCCCATCCATGGCAGCGAAAAAAAAGGGGAAAAAAAGTTCTTTTGACGTTCCTCTATTGCACAAATCTGACTAATCTCTCATCTTCAAAACCAGGTATCCCACATCCTTTATCAATGTAATCTATTTTTTTTTGTCACTCACCAGTTTTTAAAAGGTGGTTTTAGATTATGTGGCAACAGGGCATGCATGTCCAGGTGGACCCATATACCTTCTTCTTCTTCCCCTCTATTTTGTTCCTCTTTCCCTCCCCATGTCACTCCATTTGACATTTGATGGTCCAAAATTTCGTGTGTACGGAAGTATTACACTCGGTGTGATGTAGACATCTCATTTGTAACCCACTTGTCCATCGGGCGAGCCAAAGTTGGGTCTGATTCCGTCTGAGCACATCTTCACATGCCATCAGCACTCGATCATCAGCTTTCACTCCAACAAGTTCAAAGTTTTATACACCCCGTTGTTACCGCGCGGGCAACCTGACACCCAAGCGTCACCTGCCCAAGCAATAGCTGTTTAGGCCATGATTGGAACCTATGATGCTAATCGATTTGTGTTAGACTCTGGTCCTCTGATTAATTGAGCATCATCGACTCGTTGTTAAGTTGAGCATGGGCCAACTTTGAACCCAAACCGATCCTTTCAGGGATTGTAGGGAATCGCATTCCATGCGTGCATGCGTTGGACAGCAGTGCAGTGCAGCCACAAGCCAGCCACGAAAGGAAGATGCTTGTTTTCCAATTCCAATCGGGCCATTCGATCCATGGACGCAAACATGTACACGTACGTCGTCCGTCCTCGCCAATCATTCAATATCCCTCGTTCTTTTGTTTTTCCCTTCTCTGCTCGCTTTTATACATGCACCACGCACAGACGTACTACACCCCAAGCAAGCAAATCAAGTACTCTAATTCATTCATGGCCGCCTCCGACCGCCTCAGCCAGCTCAAGGCCTTCGACGACACCAAGTCCGGCGTCAAGGGCCTCGTCGACGCGGGCGTCGCCGCCGTCCCACCCATCTTCCACCACCCGCCGGATCCCCACCACATAGCAGCTGGTACAATCACCACCGTCCCTGTCGTCGACCTCCAAGACGACGACAAGCAGGGGCTCGTCGCCCAGATCAGGGCCGCCGCGGAGACCGTCGGCTTCTTCCAGGTGGTGAACCACGGCGTGCCCGGCGACCTCCTCGCCGAGACACTGGCGTCGGTGCGGCGCTTCAACGAGCAGCCCGCGGAGGCCCGGAGGCCCTACTTCACCCGTGACCCGGCCCGGCGCGTCAGGTACAACTCCTTCCAGTCGCCGGCTGCCAACTGGCGCGACACGCTCTTCCTCGAGGCGCCGGAGGAGGAGGTCCCGCCGCCGTGCCGCGCCGCCGTGCCGGAGTACGCCAGGCGGGTTCGTGGGCTGGGCAAACGCCTGTTGGGCCTCCTGTCTGAGGCCCTGGGCCTCCACGCCGGGTACCTCCCGGACTACTGCTGCCTTGGGGACGACGTCAGCCACGGCGGGCCGGTGATGGGCTGCCACTACTACCCGCCGTGCCCGGAGCAGAGCCTGACGCTAGGGACCACCAGGCACTCGGACCCCTGCTTCCTGACGGTGCTCCTGCAGGACGGGGTGGGTGGGCTCCAGGTGCTCCTCGACGGTGAGCCCGGGGGTGGGGTGCGGCGCTACTGGGCCGACGTGCCTCCGGTGGCCGGAGCGCTCGTCATCAACGTCGGCGACTTGCTGCAGCTCGTGTCCAACGATAGGTTCAAGAGCGTGGAGCACAGGGTGGTGGCGCCCGGCCGAGGAGGAGGAGGCGCGCGGGTGTCGGTGGCATGCTTCTTCAGGACGACGGGAGACGCGGCGTCCACCAGGGCCTATGGGCCCATCGCCGGCGTCAATCCGCCGCCGCGGTACAGGAACGTCACGGTGAAGGAGTTCATGGGTTACTACAGGGACAAGGGCCTCGACGGCACATCTGCGCTCGCCCGATGCAGGCTGCCCATCCCGTCGTCCCGGCTGCCGATGATTTGATGATGCCCGAATCCATGAGTCAACGTGACAACGTCGTTCGTAACCGATCCTCTCGACAGACAGACTGACTTTGCGGCCATTGTTGCGTTGGGTATATGATACGCATACGCCCCAAGAAAGAATTCCCAAAAGTAATTTTTACTTCCTATTTATCTCCCTCAAAGAACACGCATCTCTAAAAATTCCTTTTTCACCTTTCCTATTCATCCTCCTCACATAACATGCATTCTAAAAAAAATTACTTTTTCCACCCCTCAACTAAACACAGCATGGTTGAGGCAAGACGTCTGGTCTAGTTAAAATTCAGGGATGCAGGGAGCTATTCTAGCCTCTGGCTCATAGCATGTCGAGGCAAGAACCATCGCTATAAGAAATGGGAACGAACCATCACACATAAGAAATGCAAATGTGCTGGTTACATGATGGCTTGTAGGCGAGGCAAAGAACAACCATCACCATTTTCCGCCGTTATTCTCCCGAGCACGGAGCACCTTAGGCACGCTTGATGAGCCAAATTTAGGCACGCTTGACGAGCCCACGGCAAAACCAGCTCGTGAACTTTACCGGAAAGATGGATGCGTTCATCGCGGCAGCACCAAATTAAATAAACAGACTTGCTATCGCCTGGACGTCCATCATCCGCGCACAGCAACAAACGTTAAAACATTGGTCTGTGCAACAAGGCAACATCAATCCTGATGTAACATTGGAACCGGGAAAAAAGGATGATGTAATGTTGCAACATTGCAACAACGGTCACAATGCAACATTGTAAACGAGAAAAAAAAAATAAACCAACATTGATGGGTTGATTATTGCAACATACATGATCGCCTGAAACAAACATCACGCAACATAGTTATATTATGCAACATTCAGGTAAAAAATGTGGAAACATTGAAACATCAAATATTTAAACGTGCAACATTAAGTTATAGTCTGCAACATTTAGGTGAAAAAGGTTGAAACATTGAAACATCGATCATAAGGGAAGAATGAGTGGAGGGGGTGTGTCCGATTTCTGCTTTAGCGTCCGGACGCCCATGCCATAGCATTTCCGTTAAATAAAGCGCCTAAGTAAACTATCTCGCCTGCTATCCCCGTTAGGGCCGTCTCCTACCATCTGCAGTGTTCTTACCTCTAACTGCAGGGTATTTTGTTGTTTCTTTTCAGTCTGAACTTTAGCTCATCTTTCACAGGTTGTACATGTTTGATAAAAGCAGGCAGCTTCAGATAAATCTGTCCTCTCCGAGTCCTTCCTCTTAGTCAACTATCTCAACTTTAACCATATATATGAATTAATATTATTTATGACATAAAATAATTATAATAATAAGATTTATCATGAAATATATTTTCATATTATATATATTTATAATTTTAAAAGTTAATAATATTCTATAAAGTTAGTCAATCCTTAGAAAATCTGACTAAGTGAGTTTTATTTTTCAGAGAGCGAGAGAGTAAATGTTGTAGTCTCTTAAGAAATGAAAATGGGTGCAAACCCAATAAGTTTAACTGTTCATCTTATTTTAAAAAAATTATAAAAATATAATTAAATTTAAATTATTTTTGAATAACTTTTATTAATAAAATGAAGTAAGCTCTAAAAGATAATATATTACATAATGAAACGATTGGTCAAATTTATGGTCAAAACAGTCAAATGGGTTATGGTTGAAAGTTGAAACGGAGTAGCTCATTGTAACTGGATGGCATCCTCTCCTTGCCGTTGGCGCGAAGGGAGGCCAGCCATCGACATTGGCATGACCGCCTGAGAGATGAGACGACCTAGTAGATAGCCTGTCGTCTCGCTGATGGAATGGAAGGAGCGTGTCCTTGAGTTTGTTAGAAAAAGACCAGCGCATGGAACATATGCTATGCCGTGCAAAACTGCAAGGGCTCGATCACCATGAAGCTTGGAACCAGACGTAGGCAACTATGTTGGCAAAGGATCCGGCTAAAGAACAATGTACAGACACTTTTGCCTTGCCTCTGAGGCTCTGACAGCTGTTGCACACTTGTACCCTAGCAAAGGAATCCAGAGAGCCATGCATATATACAATTAAGGTGTGTGCTCTGCACCATGCATATACATATGGCAGGTTCAACTTCGCTCAACGTCGAAGCAAGCTGACTGTTGCTGCCACTCGATCGATCGGTTGATCTTTTCAGTGTTTTGTGTTAGCGCCGCGCGCCATGGACGCCGACGCAAGAACCATCATACTCATCGACGTCCCCAGGCGAGCCGACGACGCCGTGCCGATGCAAGAGATACTAGCCATCGACGAGAAGATGGCCACGACGACGCGGAAGCTCGAGGCCGACTTCTCCAACGTGGAGGCCAGGATCCACCGGTTCCCCCGCGGCCTACGTGGCATCGGCGGCGACGGCGGCCGCTACGTGGCGCCGAGCGTGGTGGCCATCGGGCCCTACCACCACGGTGCGCCGCACCTTCACAAGATGGAGGAGGTCAAGCTCGCAGCGGCCTACTACCTCTGCCGGAGCTCCGGTCGCTCCACCGTGGAGGTCTACGAGAGGGTGCGCTCCGCCGCGCCCGCCGCACGCGCCTGCTACGACGCCGACGACCCCTCCGTCTCCGGCCTCAGCGACGCCGACTTCGCCGCCATGATGTTCCTCGACGGCTGCTTCTTGCTCCAGTACATGGTCGACGACGTCACCGCGCCGGTGCTCCGGAACCGGATGACGCTGTCCACTGGGCCCAGCATCCAGAAGGACATCTTCCTGCTCGAGAACCAGATCCCCTGGCTCGTCCTCGACGCCCTCGCCGAGTTCATGTCCGTCGACGTCCTCGGCTTCGTCACCGGGATGGGGGACGAATTCCTCCCCGGAAACGACCACGGCAGCCGGCGGATCACCATCGATAAAAATAAATACAAGCCGCCGCATCTGCTCGGGCTGCTCAGGTACACCAAGGTCGGGTGCATGCCGCCGAGTGAGAAGAACTACAGGGGCATCTCGTCGTCGCTGTCGAGCAGCGCGGTGGAGCTAGCGGAGATCGGCGTCGCCGTGACGCCGAGCTCGAAGGCTTGGTTCGGGGACATGGCCATCCACCGGAGGCACAGGCTGTTCGCCGAGCTGTCGCTGTCGCCGCTGTTCCTGAGCGAGGTCACCGCGTGCTGGCTCGTCAACATGGCGGCACAGGAGGCGAGCACGTCAGGGGCGAGGTCATCGGCGATGGAGGAGGAGGAGGAGGCGTCGGATGACTTCGTGGTGAGCTCGTACCTGTCGGTGCTGGCGATGCTCATGGACAGGAAGGAGGACGTGCACGAGCTACGGCGCCGGCGAGTCCTGCACGGCGCGCTCAGCAACAAGGAGGCGCTGGGCTTCTTCAAGGGGCTCGGCCAGCACCTGCGCTTCGGGAGCAGGTACTACGCGACACTCGAGGGGATCGACTCGTACAAACGACACAAGTCGGTCAGGATCACCGCGTACAAGTTCGTCTACAACAATTACAAGTTCATCGCCGCCTTCCTGTCCGTCACCGGCGTGCTCATCGGCATCTTCAAAACCCTTGTCTCACTCAAGAGATAGATGATGATTACATTCCTGTCCGTCATCGGCGTGCATGCTTTTAGTTTTCTTTTTCTTTTTTCCTTTTGTCCAAGATCACATTGTACGCGCGACGACGAGTATTGTTTACAATACATGCATGTACCGAGCTAAAGTTCGATTCTAATCGTGTGACCGTAGACTAGCATAACTGTATCTTCTGTGTCTCCATATTCAAAGGCTGCGTTTTTCGATACGTCGTTCTAAAGAAATGTTTTTCAAAAAAACCGTAGTCCATGTTGTAAATGTTATGGAAGGGACTAGAGATTTGCAAATTCAGTAGGATTGGAGAGTCAGGCCTTCGAGGTTTTAGCCTAGTGCATCTATAAATTCAAAATTCACCATAAATATGTATTGACATCGATTGTCTACCTATTTGGTTTCGTGAACATCATTGCATTTTTCTAGTTAAAATTAAAGATATTTAGAAGAAATTTAAATTTATGTTTCAGGCAGATATAGATCAAATATTTTTTTTTGAGTCAGATATTGATTAACATATTGAAGTAATTTTGTGCACAACGGGCTGATTTTTCAGTTGTTTTTTGGAGAAAACCTACCCTTTATTATTCATCTCGAGTATGAGTTACATACGCCATCAGACGTATCTAAAAACCAAACATGTCTACTCAAAGCATAAGAGAGAAATCTCATGGCCAGTCAATGTGCATCGGCATTGCTTGTCCGTCCTGCATGCATGAAGTTCACCTTCGGAGCCTGCTACCGCGGCCTTGATCTCTTGCACAATATGACCATAGTGTCACAAGCATTCACCCTTGATGCTCTTGACCATACTCAGATTATCACACACCATGCAAAATCTTAGTAGCTGCAAGTCAGCAGCCAGCACCATGCCTTCCCTCACCGTCAAAGCCTCCATCGTCTCGGTTTCGTACAACCCTTCAACCACCACGACGGGCTGATTTTTCAGGTTTTCAAGTGGTTTGAAAAGTCCATGGGTCCCATGTTTTAGGGAATATGAAAGTCCATGGGGTGGTGCTTTTGCTGCCCCTCAAGCCTATCCATCATCGTTTGCCGACGGGCCGCACCACACCACCAGTCCGCCACCACCACCATGGTCGCCGTCTTCGGCGCTGCAACTGTCTTCTCACCGCGTGGTCTCTCATTGTGTGTTCTTTTTCCTTAGAATTTTAGCTGTTGATATCACATGATAGTTTTCGACTTTCTGTATTTTGGTTAATTTTATTTTAGGACAAGTTTCTGTTGGGATATCCCTCCACACGGAGGATGAATTGGAGCCCAGCAAAGTGAACAAAAATAGCCCACAAGCCCAATGCTTGTGCACCGCTGATTTAGTGCTTGAATCCATGGTTGAGATCACTCCAAGAGATTATAAAGCACAAGAAACCCTAGCCTCACTCCCCAACCAGTTCAGTTCGTCACTTAGGGGTGAGTGAGTGCAGAACACATACAACACAACCAAGAGAGGAGAGGAAAAAGGAGGAGCAACTCTGTCCAGATTTGGTGGCTCCGGGTAGATCTGACTAGAGGTAGTGATTGGAGGCTCAGACGTGCTTTGATTTGCGCCAAACTTGGTGAGCTCGTTCCACACTTAGATTACTTCGATCTGGTTAGTGTTCAACAAAGCATCAGATTTGGGAGGTGTTTTTGTCAGTTCGGGTGATTGCAGTTTCAGCACTGAGTAATTTTGGTAGATGGTCAGTTTAGGTGGTCAAACAGTGTCCTATTGAGCTGAAACTTTGTCAGTGATTTGGGGACTTGTGGAACTACTTGCCTACCAAAAATGTGTGCACAGGACCTGTAGTTTGGGAGATACGAACTGATTACTGAAGGGGACAGAATCTGTGACTTCTCTGATTGCCAATTGTCTTATCTCTTGTCACATCGTTGTGGTTGTTGTAGTTGATGCCAAGTTTGCATAGTGAATGTGTTGCTGCTGGTATAATCCTTTAAAGGTCCTAGAGAAGACTCCTTGTAACCATTTATTGATTATAGTGGAACCTTGCTGGTATAATCCTTTAGAGGTCCTAGAGAAGACTCCTTGTAACCATTTATTAATTATAGTGGAACCTTGGAGCGGACCGGTTGGTACCTTGGGTTTTTACTCCTTACCTTGAGAAGGTTTTCCAAGTAAATCGTTGTGTCTTTGTGCATGTGATTTATATAGGTTTTGCAAGTAAATCGTTGTGTCTTTGTGCATGTGATTTATATTATTCCGATGTGTTGGTAGATGTTCTCCTCATTATTCGTCACAGGATGAGGGATTAAATTGGTTATTGCTGCTGTCATTTATCCCAACAGTTTTAAGTGCTAGCGATTGATTTAATCCACAATTCATATCTATACAGATAATGGGCCCCACATGTCAGAGTTCCCCTCCCAACATTCGGAGTACATGACTTTGTTTACTGCCGCGACCACCGCTCGAAATCCCGTTCGAAGCCGGTCCGGCCTCAAGTCCCAGACGGGTTACAGGCATCCATCGATCGGACACATGCGGTACCAAGAGAAATCTTTGTAGGTCTATTCTTTTAATCCATCAAATTCGAGTAGGCAACACGATGGAGAAATCAATACGACAGGTTAGGCAACACGATGGAGAAATCAATACGACAGGTCAACCGATACAAGAGATCTCCAGCAATAAACTCAAATCGAGTAATATGAAATGAAAAATAATCACCTTGCAACAACGGAAGGGGAAAAATCAAGACCATAATAGGAAGGAAAAACGAAAAAAACAAACAATGAGGTCGTTTCCTTGAGAGAACATCGGGCAATGGAGAGCGGCAACACTGGGTGAGTCGAGCTTTAGTACAGCCACCCGCCGCGCGACATCCTCCACCTCTACCACACCGTGGAGCAGGAGATGAGGCCTCGGTGTGCTGTACATACAGCACCGCGCGACGAGGCCTCCAATGGAGCAAGCAGCAAGGGATACCCGTCGCCGAGGAGAGAAGAGAGGAAATGAAAGGGGTGCTTGGGTCACCGGGGCCGGACCGACGGCACACTAGTGTGCCTCTCGTCGGCGGCACGAGCACCGGCTCGCCTTGGAGGAAGTGGAGTTAGGGTTTCCTGGAGAAGCCAATCCCCTTATATATCTCTCCGATCTGAAAGCTTGGGCGTCGGATTTGAATGGGCGGTCAAGATTCATGCGGGGGACAGCAGCTCCGTGCCGAGCCGATTCGGCAGCCCGACCGTTGGTTGCCGGGCCGCTAGCCCACGCGGGAGCGAGGGCGAACCACGGGCCAAGTGCATGCAGGTTGAGCGGGAGCTGGGCCACCAAGCGCATTTAGGCCGGAAGCACAATATGTCTTAAGAATTGAGTTTATCTTTATTATAGAAGTCTTTTTTTTAATAAATTTTGTCTATAGCTATAACGTATCTCCCTTGTATCTGTAAACAAACATAGCTTTATGCCATTATGGACATGTTTGCGGACCAATGTATTTGCCACTGTACTATTTATGAAATAATGAAAGCAAGGTAGATAGCCTTAGAAGTTTTTTTCTTGTGCACCAAAGGATTAACCTGAGAGCAGATAGTGACCCGTAGCAACGCACGGGTATTTGTGCTAGTATTTAAGGAACCAAAAGTACATTTATAAAACATACCCAATTTTTTTTGGAACCATACCCTGTAAAAATGTATTCGAAACAAAATAATTCGAAGTTGTTTAGTCAATGCATAAAACGCATACGTATATAGGCATACAGATGTACACGCCACATATGAGCTACATATACAACCCAATGCCGGGTGCAGTACCGCAGACTGCAGCACACACAGATGCGCGCATTTTCAGTCTTTGAGCCCTCCCCTGTTCACTGCACGACACGTCGATACCTACGCGGTACATACATATAAAACACCATAAACTCACGCCACAGCCGCACATCGACTTCGTTCACCCACGACCCACACCCACACACGCGCGACACTTTCGATACTGTATACCACCCACGACGCGAAAACGATGGCTCATCGGCGTTCGGCGAGATGGACGACGACGACACGAGAACGATGTTGTCCCTTTGTGCTTCACACTTCACAGTCACAGCGCGGACCTGATGGCAGCGGGGAACGCGTCATTACCCTGCTGCTGCTGCTGCTGCTGCTCGGCGGCGGGCGGGCTGAGCA
This sequence comes from Digitaria exilis, assembly GCA_015342445.1. Taxonomy (NCBI): domain Eukaryota; kingdom Viridiplantae; phylum Streptophyta; class Magnoliopsida; order Poales; family Poaceae; genus Digitaria; species Digitaria exilis. Next base: position 990,020 of record JACEFO010001671.1, on the reverse strand, counting down.
GCTTGCCCATCTCCTCCACGAACGTCTCCATGGCGGGTCCGGGCAGGCACATGGGCACGACGATGCCGTCCTCGCCCTTGGCGTTCCTGAAGGGAATAAGGAAGCTCGCCACCCCTGGTATGGCGCCCACCCCACCCTTCGCCGGGCCACCGTACACCGGCTTCCCCCACCCAAAGTCCAAATCACCAAACCCGGCCTTGGTCACGTCGGACGCCAGGTACGCGCGCACCACCGTGAAGTGCGGCCTCCCACGCATCACCATCAGGTCGGCCACCGACCTCATGTACTCCACGTCCACCTCACCCTTGGCCCTCTTCACGAGCTCCACCGCGTACCCCAGCGGCCTCGCCGCGAGGTCGCCGGCGGTCGCCACGGCCACCGGGAACGCGAACGCGTTGCCGTAGTACCCCTCCGGTATCGCCGCGCCGGACTTGCCGCCGCGTGCGTTCACGATGCAGATCATCCGCATCACCTCGTCGGCGTCCGGGGCGAGCGCCACGGTGCGGCACCTCCAGAGGAGGCCCGTGAGGACGTCGAACGTGGAGGCGCGCGACCGGAGCGCCGGTGGCAGGTGGGCACGCACGGCGGCCACCTCGTGGCGCCCAAAGAAGAAGGAGCGGTGCACCATGTCGTCGAGCGGGATGATGGTGCCCTTGGTGTCCGGCACCTCGTCGTACTCGCGGTGCGCGAACGCGGGGCGCGGCGGGTCGCGCGCTTCCAGCAGCTCGCGCCCCCACACCGGGCGCACCGATGGCGCCGCCGCGCCACGCGCCAGCTCCGCCACGGCGCCCAGGAACTGCACCAGGCCCTGCGCGTCCGCCATCGTGTGGTGCAGACGCACCCCCAGGATGAATCCCCCGCACGCCAGCCGCGTCACCTGCCCGTCGTCACACACATATACAGTTATATATATGTATACACACACATCCGTGTGTCGGCGTGTGCGAGCTAAGTGACCAAGCAAAGAGGATGACACGACGTCGATTATACCTGGAAGAGGAGGAGAGGCGAGCCGAGGACCTCGGAGGAGCCAGGGACGTCGAAGATGAGCTCGTCGAGGCAGGGGAACGGAGGCTGGAGGGCGTCACCGAAGTGGTCGAGGCGGACGTCGGCGTCGGCCTCGATGAAGAGGACGCCCTCGCCGGTGCAGTCGACGGCGAGCTTGCGCCCCTCGAGCTCCCTGAGCCTGCCGGCGAACGGGTAGTAGTGGACGAGCGCCCTAGCGATGGCGCCACGGATCACCGGGGCCGGGTCGCGCGCGCCCATCAGCGCGTTCCGGCGGTAGAACTGGATGACGGGGATGTGGAACCGGAGCCCGTCCTGGTCGTCGATGTCGGAGAGACGCTTCAGCTCACGCGGCGTCGGTGACGCTGGGGACACCAGCTCCGATGGCTTCCTCCGGACAGTGAACTTGAGCGACGCCGCCATTTTTTTCCTAGCTGCTCACTGATGTGTGAGAGGTTGGTGGTGCCTGTTGGAGCGTGCCTGCTGCTGCTGGTGGTGGTCGTGCTGCTTTTGGTGTGAGGAAAGGAGCGGCACTGGGATGCGCTTATATACGCGGTTGTATACAGCGGGAGTGTTGTCAGACATGGGGTGGTCCTTGTAGTGGAAAACTGGAAATGAGGGAGCAGTTGCTGAACAAGTTACACGACGCTCGGTCCGTCAAGTGAGGTCAAGTCAACGCAAAAGGCGACCTCTCTTTCCGCGGGAAGGCGCGTGATAAACTAGTCGCCACTGGTCGTGGTTGGAGACTAGATTTTGAGTATGCGATCCCAGTGTGGACGCTGGACGGACCGAGAATGTGGGCAGAGGACGGACGGGCATTTGGACGGGTGCTGAGGGCCAGCGGTGCAGACTCCATCCGTTCGGTGTACTGCTGGTGTCCCCTTCGTGCCCTGACCATCAGTACTTGGTGTGTCCTATGCTGGTGTCCGTCGTGCCCACCCGTTCGGATCGACGCCACCGGGGAATGCATCACCTCTGAGAAGAACAGCCACGGCATCGATTTCTCCCAGCTCCTACAAGCGCAAGGGATCCTGTGCTGTAGGCGCTGGTGAGAAGTGGGCAGTGACGGTGACGGGTCCTTGCGACGCTACACCAGTACCACCCAGCGGGGACCCTGCAGATAGCACGGATCGAAACGGGGCGAAAAGGGACGGTGTTTCCTGGCAATCTGGCATTATTGCAGCCGGGAAACTTTGTACACCACCGTCGTGTACCACGATGTGCTTCAACGTTCCGTGGTGATGATGACCCGCTGGCGTTGCTTTCCTTTCCTCTGTGGACGAACGGAAGGCGCGCCTGTGCGGCGTGCACCCGTTGTGTGGCGACCGTCCCCACGAGCGTCGCTCTTGCAGAAAAGATATTTCCACGCATCTGCCTCCTAACTTGACGAACCACAAACTGGCGGACCCACGGTGAAGGACCTACCCAAAATCCCAAAGAAATGCTACTCGTCTGTTCATTTCCCTGAGATTTCACTTGAATTTCTGCCGATGTCCAGATGACCAGATTCCAACGCAGGAATTACTGCTGAAAACTTTTTTTTTTTAAAGATTACTGCTGAAAACTGAAGCCGTGTCTTGAGCTTTAAGCTGTAATTTCGCGCCACCTCGTTTGCAGCTCGCACTACTGCTTCGCCGCGAGTGCAGCGAGAGCAGAACGACCAGGGATTCAGGTTAAGTGGGAGGCGAAAGAGATGGGTCGCGGATGACACGAAAAGACATATTCTTGCCTGCACTGCCACGCAGTGGGTGGCATTCCGGTGTCAACTGGTCCCTGCTCGCCATTTCCATGGTCCAAGAACTGGGTTGGATTGGATCGATCACGAAGACGGGACCCCCGTGCAGTTCCTTTCACTCCATTTCTCTACTCATTATTCGTGGTCTATAGTAATGCTGCACTAAGCACCCCCACAGCCAATCTGCCACCATCATCCTTCGCTTGCTCAGTTGATGATAATTCTGGCTAAAACAAACAAGATAGTTATTACTCGGATAATGTGGCTGGGCCAGGTCTGGATTAGCGTGTGCTTGTCAGGGTGGTTCGATGCGAATTAAGATATGAACCAGCCCGTGTCCGCAGAAGGGAACAAGAGGGCAGATCGATCATGCCGCGGCCCAGTGAGAGCATCTCTTGTTTGAAAGTACAGGCACAGGTCTGGATCGGCCTGACTGACCAGCCGTGCTGACCAGTGACCATTGCCTCCCCTCGGTCGGTCGGTCAACTCGTCGTTTCCTCACTCGGGGACGCGCTGGGGCTGGTTCGTGTTCGACGTTTTGAGCTCTTAGATTGCGCCAAATCGAATATCGCTCTCGAGGCCTCAACTGCTACTTGGAAGTACCCAAGAAACTGGGCAGACGAATCTTAGCATCTTCCCTACAAGACAAAGGAATCATAGGTAAGCATGATATATATAGGACAAGTTTTCCCCTGAAATAAAAAAGGGGGATATGCTGGAACTAATGGAGGAAGAAAATGCAATGAGATGCTGTCAGAACTCAAAAACTAATGGCATGGGATCGGGGACGATTATTCACGTTCGGAAATTGAGGGGCTGTTACTCTTATGAATTGCTCATACTTTTACACTCGTCGCGTCTGAAATTTCCTCGCCTACCAAATCAACTCGACCAGTCATTCTATTTTCCTCGGGTGATGGAATCCCCCTTCTCGCCGTTGTCATGACTCATGACTATTCACCCACCAAGGCAAAACTAACTCACATTACATACTACCGAAGTTTGATATAGACCCCAACAGACTTGCTCTTGTTGCTCCTCACCTCAAACCTCCTGGCTCAAGAGCATGGGATCCACCCACTTCCCAGAGTTTGCCATCCATCCATTTAAAGAAACCAAACACTTAAAAAGGCCAGCAAGAGTATTAGTATGATGCGTTTTTTCATCTGAGAAATGATAAATCTGCCAGCCTGCTACAAAATCCTCAGCAAATCCCCTTTTTCCATAATTGAAGGGGAGTTTTCAAGCATTTATCTGATGGAAATAATAGACAGAGATAAAACATGAGTTAACAAATAAAGAGGATTGGAACACGATGACTGCTTGAGAATGTTTTATCTCCAGTGCCACAGAAAGGTCCGACAATCCTATAATAAGCCAGAGTACCACAGAAAGCTCTGAAAATCAAGAACATCATAGCATTACATCATGTTGCAGTCATGAATAAAAAAAGAAGTTGCATTTCAGGATATTCTTGAAATAGAGCAGTTATTCATATGGAATGATGGATGCAAGTTCTGCTTGACAATCTCCACGTCAAAACACAGAATAGCAATCCACTTGAAACTTAAGGGATGGTAAGAAAAGTTTAGGAATCATCAGCTGCTATGGACTTTAGGCTGCCCTTATCTAGCCGTGTCTTGAAAGAAATTTGAACTTCACACTGAGCTCCAGGTACACGCAGACGTTTCAACCAGAACAACTTCTTGTGCAGCTCATGTATTTGGGCTTTCTGTTCCACAAACTGTTTCTTGACATGCATTGAAAATTGTTCTCTGGACTTCTTGTCAATATGAGGTGACCGCAACACAGTATATAAGGCTCGGGATTCAGGCAATCCAACCTTCTTTGTGTATGGCACAAGCCCTGAGATTTTGTTGCTTTGGCTCATAAAAGACTTCATCACTACGCGTATCTTTGCAGACATGATTCCACAGCAAAGCAAAACCTTTTCTTGTCACTGTTTCAAATACGCTGACACCTGGAGATGATATAAAATAGGTTTGTCATGAAACCACGAAATGGTTTAGACAGTTAAGAAAATCTGAAGCAAATTAGAAAAATGCCATCACTGTTGACACGGGTAAGAAATTTAAGATGCTGTAGCATACATATCTACCTGAAAGGCTGAAACATGGTGCACAAACAACAGGAAAGGAAGCAGTCATAAGTACTTATACTAAAAGGTTCAACTTAAGGATTATAGCACAATATGTATATCTGCAGTATGATGCTCAATCACACAATATCAAACTAATTTCTTGGACCATTCCAACGAGGCAATTTAGTATATGCTTTGGAGCACTACAAATCTATAATCTGTGAAGTAATGGAATCCATTACAAAGTTTCTAGTGCCATACCAACAAAGAAAATAAAACCAGAAAAAAACTTTTTTTTTGTTCCGAGGCTCATGATAAACTATGATCAAAGAATGATGTATGCATGCCAATAAAAATGAATAAATAATAAGCATATATTGGTTCAACTGTATAGAGGTGATCAGTAATAGAGCTACAGTAGCACATTTCTTTCTTAATGAAGTAAAAGGACATAATAGGAAAGACAGCCCATTGAAAGACAGAACTGTACTCCGCAATTAGTAGAAGAATTGAAAAAAATATGATGGGCCAGCAGCTTTCATTGCACCAAGAATTGCAAAAGCATGGCCAGCAGCCGATGAAGCTGAATCAACTCTGATCGCCGTGGCCAAAATTTGCAAAGTAACATTCCATGAAAGTCCATCCGAAGTACAGTTTTTGCCAAAGGATTAATTCACAATGACATGCACATTGAGATATATTAATGCAAAAGTTTCGAATTAGGTAAAGCATATTCCGTTGCCTTCTGAACAAATACTGAAGAACAACACTACTATCAAGAATGTCTCAAGAAGTCAAGAAATTTGATAACCAACCACCAGATGCACTAATTTACTGGAGCGAGCAGTTCCTCCCAAGTAGCACTATTATATCTTTAAAACACATCACCCAGATATGATTGTACAACACATTATCCCACATATATCTCTGGAACTCATCAAACCCTTCCTAGAGCAAATAATCCGATAGGTATGTATACATACTTATTGATGCACCATTTCAGAAATATAACTGCACAGTACCAGTCCACATGTATCCAGACAATGACGAGATGAAAGAATACACTAGTCAGTTCTCCAACAGATTTTCGAATTTTTTAGGGAAAACTAGCGAGGGTAACCGATTTCCGTTGGGACAGAAGAGGATTTTCCTCATTCCCATGAATCCAAGACTAAAACAGGTTGTTTGTTTTGGAAGACCCAGTATAGGACATTGGCGCACATGCACCCTATTCGAAAAAAAAAATCCAAGTATATATACTTCGTAACTGGGTCAGATTCAAATAGAAACACCTTAAGTAGGGTTTGGTGCGCTCTGTTTCGCACAGAATAAAGGGAAGAGAGGGAGCGGATATACCTGGTGGGTGCTCGTCGCCCGCGAAGGGCCCGGCGTCGGCGTGTCGAAGGGCGTCGCCGCTCCCACCCAGTCGCCGGCTCGCCGCCGCAACGCAAGGAAAGGCCCCAGCGAGTGAGAGAAATGAGCAGGGTAAACGCACAGTTCGGGCCGTCTTGGGCTGTTAGTAAACCATAGACATCTTGGGCTAGCAAGCGCACAACGTTTTGGGCTGATTTTGGGCCTCTTTTGGACTGCTCCACTGAAAAAAACAGTTTCACTCCACCAACTCCACTTTTTTTCAGTTCCAACTTTATCTACTCAGGAAAACATGATCGTCTCAAAAAAAAAAAAAAGGAAAACATGAGCTGATCAACTTTTTTGGCTAACAGTGCCTAAAAAAAACTTGTTTGGCCAACAGTGCGACTCCAGCTCCCTCAATCGCAGGATTCCATGGGAATAGTCGGTCTTTCTTGCCCTTGTTGCTGGTACTGTTTATTGGCCTGGCGCAGATACTAGATACCCGTAAATCTCTGTCCAGCATTCATTCATGTAATCCAATTCTGAAAACACGTGGTTTCAACTTATTGGTGGGACTACAGCACATGATATCTGTAATTTGTTCATATAGTATAGGGGCTATAGGCTGGTGTCAGCTGACATTTCCTCAAAGTTGGAACCGAGCATTATGGAAACTTCTCTGTTCTCTTTAAAACTTCCACAATAGATAAACAAACAACTTCCTCAAAGAAATTTGCTCTTGCAGTGGGCGCCACCGAGTCACTGAGCACTCACTGGGACGCGGCCTCGTCTGTCTTTAGAAAAATGGAGCTTTTACTGTCAAAGTCCTCCAAATCTACGGTGTGTTGATCAGTCCAAGTCTGTAGGTTTTGGGAGTCCAAGTCGCCCACTATCTAGTCCAAAGAAGAAAGAGGTGAGAAAATTCTTAAAACAAAGTCAGTGACAAAATCTTTGTAGGGAACATCTTTCAACCCCCCCCCCCCCCCCCCGTTCCCTAGGATTTCGAAGAGACCGTGAAGTTCTAGTGTTGTTGCCATGAATGTATGATGCACGGATAGAAGATGCTAGTGTAAAAGTGCCAACTTGTCGCCTCTCTGCATCTATGAATGAATGTGATGCATCTAGCAAGTGACATGGCGGATTGCATGACGAACGATGACACTGGGCAGTCTGGTTCTTCCTGTTCTCACTGCCAAGAATTGAGTGTACGCTGACAGCGTGACACAAACATAAACAAGTATCCGCACGCGTTTCACGCAAGCTCACAGTCACAGGCTCACAGCTGTACGGAAGAAGAAACGCCAAGTTAGCCTGTCAGCGCAGCAGACCAATCGTGTACATCACAATTCACAGGGGAAGTGAGGCACCAGAAAACGACTCGTCACCTGCTAGTTTGCAATGATTATCGAGTAATACTAGCTCGCTGCATTAGCGTTTCCTGAGCATCCGGACGCCAGATGACACTGCTTGCATTTGCATAGATGCCATTGCCAATGGCCAGGCTAGAAGAGCGCTTAACTTGGTAAGTAGCAGTGCATCCTAATTTCCACCGAAACACGTTTTCCTGCTTAAGTAGGACTCGCTTTTAGTTTTGATTTGGGTTTCACTTGAGTACTATCACAAGTACTCGTGTGATTTCTTTATCTTTTTAATCTTATAAAAGCAAAACCCTTGATTCCAAAGTCCATTGCTGCGGGGTTCAGATTTCAGAACTCAGATTTAAGTCATCAAACATTATGTTTCCGACTACCACCATCAGTATTTCTCAAAGTCGGGCGAATATAATTCTGTTTTATCGTTGCTCTAGTCGCTGGTTGCTTCTTTTTGCATCCTCCTTACCTTTTGAGATGTTTTGATTTACTTCTTATTGAAGTGTCGCCTATTGATTTTTAACGCTGCTATTGAGTTTTTTTTTTTTTGAAATGGGCAGAATGTATCTCCAAGCCCAGTACTGCTGCTGGTGAAGCCCAAAGGCCAGCCTTCAGGCCCAACATTTCTCGGGCTCGAACCCACGAAGGCAACCACCACCACCACCAAACACCGCGCCACTCATCGGACATCGGAGCGATGCGCGCGGGCGGCGGCGCGAGCCCCCGACCCGCACCACTGCCCCCGGCCACCTCCTCCGCCACTGCAACGCTACTAGTACCCGCCTCCGTCGCGATGCCCGCGCCGCGCCTCGCGCACCTCCGCCGCCTTATCCTCCCGCTCCGCTCCGCCGCTCTCCTCCACCCGCTCGCCTCGAACCCCGGGCGCCCGCTGCCGGGGCCGGTGCCCCTTCTGCTTCTCCCCCGCGCCATGGCCGGCGCCGCCCACGCAGGTGAGCGAGACGTTCCACCCGAGCCCCGTACGGCCAATTCTCCGTCTCATTTCTGGCTGGTGGTGAATCGTTGGTGTGGGGGTGGAGTGCAGGTGTGGCGACGGGATCGGCGGAGTACGAGGAGGTGCTCGGGTGCCTCGCGTCGCTGATTACGCAGAAGGTGCGCGCGGACACCGGCAACCGCGGAAACCAGTGGGAGCTCATGCCCAAGTACGTCAAGGTGGGTGGGCGCCGATGCGTTTGCTATTGTTGTTGTTGTTTTTTTTTTTCTGATTGGGGTGTGGTTGCTTTGTCAGATACTCGAACTGGAAAAACCCATAGCGCAGCTGAAGGTGGTCCACGTTGCCGGGACCAAAGGGAAGGTAAGCACTGCAGGTGTTGCCAGGGTTTGGTGTTAGCTTTGTCTTGAAGTTCCGAACTGCTTTGGATGGATATGGATTAAGGTGTGCGGTTTCAGTAGCACAGCTAATCAGAGAGACAGCGACTGTGCACAACAACAGTTGTCATAGAGTTATAACAATATATCGACATTCAATGCTAATCCCTACTATTTGTTTCAATTTGGCCTGTGTTTCTGTGTGCAAACTGGAGCGTTTATTGTTACACTTCTTGCATTAAAAAAAAGGACAGCACCCTAAGAGGAATCATGTATCTTTGATTCTTGGGAGAGTGGGGGCATGGTTTTTAAAGCGTTAAGGCGAGGCGAGGTGAGGCGAGGCGAGCCACCACCACCTTATCGCCTAGGCGACGCGAATCTAGCCAAAAATATTAGGAGGGGCTCCTCGCTTCATCTTCTACCTATAGCTCCTCCTTGCAAGCTTCAATGGTTACAAATTTGTAGGGGGGCTTAGGAGGGGCTCCATTGTTCTAGAGGGGGTAGGAGGGGCTCTAGCCCCGGCCGACCCGGTGCTAGATTCGCCCCCGCGATGCCTATGCGGGCTAAGGCGGGATAAAGCGGCCTAAGCGGCCTAAGGCAGAGCCTTAGGCAAGGCGATTCCCCACCGCCTTGTCGCCTAGGCGACGCCTTAAGGACACCTTAAAAACACTGAGTGGGGGACTTGAACATTTGAACTTATGACCAACCACCTCAACATTTGGTGTAAAATGGCTTAATTTGAAAACCTTCATAACCATGGAGTTTCTGTCTCCTGAGAAATGGAGTGCAAAGCTTTCCTTGTCGGACTGGGTGCAAATTGGCGTGGAAGCTCTTTTTAGATTGTTCTAGTGCTCGATATACTCTGGAACATTGTAAAGGGAAATGTTTAACAAATGCATCTTGATAGTTCTTTATCTCTTCTATCCTTTAGGGTTCAACATGCACATTTACTGAGTCAATCCTTCGATCATGTGGTTTCCGCACCGGGCTGTTCACTTCACCGCATTTGATGGATGTCCGCGAGCGATTTCGACTTGATGGGTATTTTTCTCTGTTACCACCTTTGCAACCTTTTTCTTTGTCAGTTAGCTATGTTTACCTTGTCGTCATTGTACTATGAGGCATTTATTTGATTCTTGTTATCATTGTGTACATTTACGCTTATTGAATGTCATATCTTCTGATGAGTCAATAGGCTGGACATTTCAGAAGAAAAGTTTATAAGGTATTTCTGGTGGTGCTGGAACAGACTGAAGGTAAACTATCCATCTGATTCGCTTTATTTGGGTCGAATATAAAAGAAACAACAGTGCTTCTGTGCATATTTCTCTGAGGTTATGGATTTATTGGAAATAATCATTGACGTGGTCGAATGTTTTGCTGTGGCTTCCAGGACAAGACTGGTGATGATGTACCAATGCCGGCCTACTTTAGGTTCCTTGCACTGCTAGCATTCAAGATCTTTTCAGACGAGCAGGTTAATACTTTGCAAACACTTTCTGTCTGCATCTGCGACCTTTTTTAATCATGTGGTAGTGTAGCTAAGCTTATTCCAGTTTCACCTTTTATGGATTTTGAGTCTCTTCCCAGTTGAGGGACATTTCAGTATAGTGGCACATAATATAATTGGCAGAGAGCATATCTTATGGCATACCTGCTGAATCTAAAAGATTGCTTGGTCCATAATTTTCATCATCTTTGATTGAACTGTCTGCAACCAATAGTCCAATATTCTCGACAGATACAGGCACATCATTGGTAATGTGAATTATGAAGTTTTTAATTGTCTGGTATGTGTTTATTTTAAAAGCAGTTACCGTTTTAAGTCGATGAACCTGTCATATACTTCCCAAATGTTATGATGCTTTCCTAGCAGCTTACTCAAAACTTTTCCTTGGTTTTGTCCTGTTTAAGCAGGTGGACGTGGCTTTGCTCGAGGTTGGTTTGGGAGGGAAATATGATGCAACAAATGTGGTGTGTAGCATGATTATTTTATCATTCTCTATTCAAATAATGCACAGTACTAAATTTTGTTTAGGACTTGGATTATATAAGCACCAGTGCACCAATCAAAAGGAATGCTAACTACCAAGAACCATGTCGTTGTACCATATTGAATTTCTAATTTAAATGCTCAATGTTGCAACTAGATTTTATATCCAAAATTTTTTTGGACTGAGATCTCGTTGGAAGCTAGATCAGTAGTGCTGTAGGTTTTTTTGGTGCCATCTAGGTTCAGTTGCACCTGGTGTGGTGTCTGCTTGAAGCTCAAACTAGTGCATTTTTTCTCCCTATTTAGCCTGTTGAAATCATTGCTAATATCTTGACTTGAACAAAAGCTGGGGAGCATAGCTGACTTGTAAATCAAAACATTTGCAGGTCAGAGCACCTGTGGTTTGTGGAATATCATCCCTTGGGTATGATCATATGGAAATTCTGGGTTAGTCATAAAACTTAAAGGCGAATTACCTTGCATTGTTGCAATAGATTTGTTTCACACAGACAATGCTGTTCCTCATGAGCAGGAAACACACTTGGAGAAATTGCTGGAGAGAAGGCTGGGATACTTAAGGTTTTTCGCTAGCTTTGCCTGGAACTTTCTGGACTGACCTTCTGTTGTTAAAACTGAAATTTTCTTGTGTCATGTATGGCCTCTTTCCTCCATACAGAAAGGAGTTCCGGCCTATACAGTCCCACAACCAGAAGAGGCGATGTCTGTACTGATGCGCCGAGCTTCTGAATTGGGTGTATGTTACAATTGGTGCTGCACTTATTATTGGTTGCCGCCATGCCTTGCACTTATTAATTTGTCCATGAACATGATTGCAATTCTGGTCAGTTTTTTTATATCATAATTCACTCAAATCCTATAAAGGTTTCTCTTCAAGTAGTCGAGCCTTTGGACCCACAGAAATTAGAGGATCAGCCTCTAGGACTTCATGGGGAGCACCAATACATGAATGCAGGTCTTGCTGTTGCCTTGGCTAATACCTGGCTTGAGAAGCAAGGTCATTTGGATAGAATACATGTCAAACATTCAGTAAGTACTCAAATAGGTATCTATTTTATGTCTCTGCAAGGTATGTTAGTTGTCACTATGTCAGCTGTTATTCTACCGCTGAATGCAGGACACCTTGCCAGACCAGTTCATCAAAGGGCTGTCAAGTGCTTATCTGCCAGGCCGGGCGCAGATTGTTCCAGATCCACAAGTGAACTCAGAAAACGATGAAAGTGACAATTCTTCACTGGTTTTCTATTTGGATGGGGCACATAGCCCAGAAAGCATGGAAATGTGTGCGAGGTGGTTTGCATATGTAACAAATAATGATAGAATACAACCAGTTTCTTTGGAGCAACCTCAGACCAACAGGAATTCTAGGAAGGTATGCATTACAGTGTCAGTTTTTCATGTCGAATCATGTTCTCTCTTTGTATAACATTGTTCTTTATATGCATCCTCTTTTGGATTTTGGATGTTTCCAGATTCTCCTTTTCAATTGCATGACTGTAAGAGATCCTCAGAGATTGCTCCCACGTCTTCTGGATACATGTGATCAAAATGGTACATCGATAAATTTCCTTATTTCTGTTTGAAGATCTTGATTCTTCGTCTATTATGATTTCCTTCTGTAGTTACTCTACTCGTGTGTTTGATGTATGGGAAAAACAAAATTCTCCTGTAACCATTGCTGATTTGCATGTCGTATAGAAAATATGCCTTATAACTCCCTTGAACTCTATGTTAACCAGCTAGTTTAGTGTGCTGACTTACTGTCATACTTCGCATTTCCTCACTCTTCAAATCAATGTATTTGTATTATGAGTTGAATGCATGCTTCAGTTGTTCCTATATTGATTAGTAATCATTTTTCTCAGGTCTTCACTTTGAGCAGGCCTTATTTGTGCCGAACCAATCACAGTACAACAAGCTCGGTTCCCTTGCATCACCACCTTCGGAGCGTGAACAAATTGATTTATCATGGCAGTTGTCACTCCAAAGGGTGTGGGAAAGCCTGCCTCGTAGCAATAAAGGTGTTCTAGACTTCTTTGTAAAACTGTGTTTAGTCATCAGCATGTGTTTTCTTACTGAAACCACACAGGTGCATTGAGTTGAGGATGATATATGGGATTTTGCGGGAATGGTGCAGGTCTAAATGGTGCCAGCAGGACTAGCTCAGTTTTTGAATCTCTTCCGCTGGCAATTCAGTGGCTAAGGGAAACTGCTCAACAAAACCAATCGGTTCAATTTCAGGTGAAAACTTTTGCTACCGTTTCTATTATATCATGTGTGGAGTGCTTGATGCATGATTCACCCAGTACTAGCTGAGCTACTCTCTTATGGACTTGCAGAGTTCAGTGTCAATTTATTAAATATGTTGTTTTAGTACTAATTCATGCACTTCATCATTAATTCATAGTGTCATGTATTTTTCTTCATCCTCTGAATCTGATTGCTCAGTGTTCATTATTTGGAATATCTAACATCTTTGTTGAATTTATATTTTTTTTTTATGTTACTTTGGTTCTGCTATTCCTTGATATGGGGATTTATTTTATTTTTTCGTACTTGGCACTGATACATGCATTTGCACCTGAATCAGGTCTTGGTTACTGGCTCCCTTCACCTTGTTGGTGATGTCTTGAGATTGCTCAAAAAGTAACTTCATTTGGAATAGCACATTGTTCAGATTGAAATGGAAGCATCAGCTGGAGCTGTGACTGGGATACACAATATACCTAATTGGATTGAAGACTGAAAGAGATTGGAATGCATTTTGATTCCAGTTCCAATCAACTGTAAACTTGGTGTAAACTTCTTTTTTCGGGCAACTTGTGCCACTGCAGCCTCGGTCCAGAAGAATGTAACCCGATTTTGAAATGTACAAACACAGAATTTTATTATCAGTCATACCATTTATTTATACTTGCCCGGAAAAAGAAGTATTTATCTATCTTTTATTCTATAAATGTTGGTAAATTCCAGATGCAGTTTTTTTCTGCGTTCCCTGTTGGAGATTAATTGTCAACCTGTCCTGGATATTTGTACTTTGCACAGAAGCAGAACTGAAATGGTACACCCCTTTGCAGAATGAATTCGTGGAAGTGAAACGGGATATAACAAATGCCCTGCTTGCTTTTGGGGCTAAAGAAGATTTAATACTTGGGTGAGAGACAAAAGGTAGGTACATGTGTATCCTAGTTCTCACCGTTTTCCCCCCTTCTCCAGTTCAGAGGCCATAAGTATTACCAAAGTGATTTAGTTTCGATCATCCAAGGAGCATTTTTTTTATTCTTGTTCTTACATGCTCAATATAAGATTCTTTGTTATTGTCTCCTATTTATTTATGATATATAATTCATTTTCAAGGCTATACTTCTTAAAAAGGCTAATGACATTTTCTTTACGTTAAATCATCAAATGATGAAGTGTATTTTATTTCATATTCGTTGCTTGTATGTATTCTCTTTATTTGGAACACATGGTATTTTTGTATATTTCTGGGTGCACTAACAAATAACATTCTTTTGAGTTTCTTTTTGTTCTGCGCATGTCTTGGACTATTAGTGGTCATTAGCTATCATTGGACACTTAATATGATCCATCACTTTGTGTAGGAGAATAACCAAAAACTAGAACCATGCAAGGAGTCGTCTCCAAAGTTAGTCTTATAATAATGTGGCACATTTACACTTCTAACCTTTTCCTTTGGCTTAGAGCCTCCCTCTTCTATTTCTTCCACAAATGTTTCTCTTGCAAATAAGTATTCAGACATTTTCATTTTAAAACCTTCCACCACTTCTTCTGCAAATCCTCTCTTTGGATTTCTTTTGCATCTATTGTGTTGCAGATTGAGTGCCAAAGCCTCTCTTTGTTTCTTCTGCATCTATTATGTTGCAGATTTCTTCTGCAAATGTTTTTTTTTTCGTTTCAAAAGAGGCCATGTATAGTGATACTATTAGAAGGGTTGTGTCAGCCACCTTTTGTTAGCAACTGAGCTACATATTTTGTTAGGTACCACCACTTGAGAGCATCACCAAGAGTGCCCATAAAATTGAGTCCCTAAAACATGGTTTTGGGACCTTGCTAAAAACTGTTGGGAGATGAAACAAGCACCTTCTCCAACAGTTCCTAAAAATTGATTTCCAAAATAAATTCAGTTGACGCCACATCATCATCCATGGGCCCAAGGCATGATCTTTGTCGCGTGATCGTTTCTCCTCGATCGCCTTGACCAACGATGATGTTCCTGCTTCCCTGGCCTAGCTGTTGATCGTCAGCTTGACCTCCAGCCGGAAAAAGGAAAAATGATGCGAGCAGGAGTTGGCAGAACTACATGGATGAATCACTTCAAGCTACGGCACATATGTAAGCCAAGGTGAACCTCCATTCGTTCCATGAAACCTTGTGCCGTCGCCACCTGTGGGGCATCGGATAGGACGGGCGGGAAATGGCACGCAGGGGAAAGGAATCAGGCGTGAGGAAGAAAAATTAGGTGATTGGGAGTGCCAACACGCGGCACAAAAATGGCTCTGCTGGCTGTCGTTGTTGGGTCCGTGGAAATACTGATCATTAGTTTAGGGCACTGTTGGAGCTGTAGTTTTTCAGTTTCTTTCAAAAGTGATTTTTAGAAGTGTATTTTGAACACTATTGGAGATGCTCTTAGGATGTGTTTGGATACGAGAACTAACTGGGACAGGACGGGATGGTCCCGTTTTCTGCGATGTTTGGCTGCGGGACAATGGGGACGGGTCGATCCCGCAGGGCGAATATTCGCCTCAGATGCGGGACGAGCCCGTCCGGCCAAAACGAGGGGACAGACTCGTCCCTCTTCACGCCGTCTCCTTCGTCGGCTCATCGTCGTGGCTGCTCGAGGAAAAAAACAGCAGGGACTCGTGGCGGCGGCGGCATGCTCAGGCTCAAGAGCTGCTGGAGTTGCGGAGATGTAGGCGAGCTCGGCCAGACGCAAGTCTCGCCGCAGATGTGGTGCAGATGCGGTTGCTACCGCTGCGGCCATGGCGAGCTCGAGGACCAGCGCGCGAGGCCGCGGGCGTGCTCTGCCGGGTGACGTGAACCCCGACGCCTGATGTCCAACGCGCGAAGCCTCGGGTGCGCTCCGTCGGGCGACGCCAGCCCCAATGGGCGACCCACGAGGCCGCGACGAGCTCAGCTCCGCTGCTGTGAGCTTAAGTCCTGGCGGGTCGAGCTCTGCTGCGCGGCCCCTCCATGGCTGCCGGTGAAGCTTCGCAGCCCCCTCTATGGCGCTACCTGCAGTGCATGCGTGATGTTGCGTGCTGCGTGCGTGTTCCGGCAAGCGGCCGTGCGTGCGCGCTGCACTGTTGTGGCGTCGCCAGAGGCTGGAGTTGCCTCCGTTGCTCGTTCTTGAGCATCCGCACGAGGGTCCCTCGATTTGGCACAGCCTGCCTTGGATTTACGAAGATAGGTAGTCAAATGGGTTCGCAAGACATCCATGAAGGTTGGTTTGCAAGTAATTGAATTGGTACTCAACGTGGATGAGCAATTTCAGCCTAGATTGATGGGCAGTTCTAACGAGAAAGAAGGGAAAACGGACAGAGGAAGAAGAAGATTGGAAAAGGAAACTGACAGTGGGTTCCGACCAAAAAGTAGATAACAGCGTTAGCCTGTCATCCATCCTATTCCACCTATCACTCCTACCAAACAAAAAATTGGGACGAACCTATCCCATATCAACCAAACACAGAACGGGATCATCCCATCCCACAAAATTAGGATGAAACCATCCCATACCATCTCGTCTCTAAACCAAACACATGCTTAGACATCAAGATGACATTCTCTAGTACGCAGGACAAGTGCAGGGCGTGTGGCAAAACCATGGATTTCATCGATCTCCTAACCACAGATATCATTGCATACCACAAATCTTGCTTCAGATGCAGCCACTGCAAAGGCACACTTTCGGTGTGCCCTCTTGTTGACATTTGCATCCCATGATGTGATGCAGTAGTGATTTATTATATCCTCTATGATTTTCTAAATCATAATTTGGCATGAGCTGATGTTACATTCTGCCTATTTTTCAGATGTGCAGCTACTCCTCCATGGATGGGCTTCGTTACTGCAAGATCCATTTTGAACAGCTGTTCAAGGGGATAGGCGCCTTCAGCAAAAGCTTTCGCACATGTAAGCTTGATTTTAATATATGCATCACAAATTTTTTTTCCTCTGATTGTTACGAAAGCATGACATCAATCTTATTGCTATGTATTTTTCTTCTTCTTTCCTTCAGGTACGAAGGCAAACAATGAACAGGTATTGTGTCCTCACAATCTTTGATTACTTTGTAGAGTATTTTTTATGTTTGTCCTATACCAGAGTCCATATTTTTCTCGTGTGAAGACTATTAAACAAATAGGATTGTAATCTTCAAAAGCTGCCAGTATGATTACTTGATTAGTCACCCATTCTGTCCATTCAATATTTTGAAGAGTACCATCAGCAACACGTCAAAATTGTCATGGATTTCAGCTCATAAACCTGTTTCTCTGTTGTAATTTGTGAACATTCTAAGGTCCTCATTCCTCAACAAGCTATCATCTGTGTTCTGTGGAAGTGGAACCCAAGACAAATGTGCTCCCTGCAAGAAGACTCAGTACCCATTGGAGAAGGTACAGACATGCCTTTTTTTTTAAAAAAAAATCTCACGGAGTTCATCTGGCTTGCCTGAAGTCTGAATATCCTATCTGACCCTTAAAATTTACTCCGCAGATGACCACACGCGATGCACGCAGGCTTATACTATGCAAGTTGGTTGGATTTTAGCCTTATATTACTTGCCTGTTTATTTGTATGCCCTCGACGCAAAGGGTCGCTGGTCTCTGCGCGTGCTTCGCCCTGGCTCCTGCTACCCTGTATCCTGTGATGTACCTGTGCAATTATTTGTTTGGTCAATGAGAGCAAAATATTGGCCAGGAATGGCATGATGTGTCTCGTATCGTCGTGCCGAGGGCAGCTGAATCTGTGCGCATGTTTGGTTTGTGCCCCAATTTGCCCCTACCAAAATTTTGTCATGACCAAAATGGTGGCAACGCCAAAAAGTTGGCAATATTGTGTTTGGATGGCAACCTTGCCAATTTTTTGCCAACCCCTTAGTATGACATGTAGGGTCCACATGTTATTATTATTTTTTACATTAAAATATAGTCAAGTGATATCTTGTTTCATAAGTTTAATTGAAAGGAACATAGATCTGAAATCGGATTGTAAATTAGATTAACCATTCAAGGGATATTAGCTTTTGAGTATTATGAATCAATGAATTTCGTAACCCGTGCAGCCATTGGTGGGCTGACACCTCATATGCATGGTGAGCTAGCGGCGCCAAATTTTGGGCGAGCGATTTGCTCGCCCCCGTTCTTGCCCCTGCGGTGAACTGCTGCGCCAAATTTTCTTTGGCACACCAAAAAAATGGCTACAAACCAAACTACAACCAAATTCTATTGGCCTACCAATTTTTTGGTAAGGTTAATGTTGGTAACAAACCAAACATACCCTGTGTGCGCTCGCAATGCATAACACGTGGGAATGGGAACCTGAACCTCATGCGGAGCATACAAGTTTTCCAGGCCGCTCGGCCGTGTGTGGTGCCAAATTGCGCCGAAGTTTCAAGCGTTCTTCTTGTCTCACGTCTCCCGCGGCCATGCCGGACGTTAAGCAGGTAACCGGTAGCCAGACGCCTACACACACCCGATCGCGTCAAAGGAGAAGAGGAGTCCCTCCACTGCCAAACTCCCTGTCGCCTTTACGATGCTGCCTGGCAACCGTGAAAATTGAGAGCACTGTACGCTGTTAGGCAAAATCCAAAGGTTAGTTTGGAGGTAGAGGAACAATTAAACAGGAAACTGACGTCGTTCGGTACGTTTGGTTCCAGGGCTTGTTCGGTTCTATCAGATTCAATCCAGGTCCGGAATGATAGCTATAATAAGAAATTTATGATAGGTACATCTAGAGACCGGGATTTATTCCGAGTCAGAAACTAATTTATTGGTGATGGATACATCTAAGAGAGCCAGAATGATTCCCCATCTCGACTAGTGGATTGATTTCTTGTCTTTTGGTGTCACTCTGGTTAGTAAATTAGTTCTTGACCCGGAATAAATCCCGGCCTCTTATTGTACCCGTCATAGATTTTTTATTATATTTTTATTCCTGTCCCGGATTGAATCCGATGGAACCGAACAACACGACGAAACCGCAACAGGATGCATACAAGCCGATACTGTACCTGTGAATACGTGATCCTCGACTACCAAAAAACCGTCGCTAGCTCCTCGGTCCAGCCGTGTATACTGTACCTTTCGACCAGTAACTTTCAGCTACAGACTCCTAGGGCGTGTTTGGTTCGTTGGCGACCGCAGCCTGGCTCGCACGCTGCATGCAGGGCAGGCTCGCTTCGACCAGGCTACGGTGATGCAGGTGCTGCTTGTTTGGATGCTTGGTTGAGTAGAGCCTGGCCACATCCTGAGTTTGTTTGGTCGGCCGGATGTGCACACATGGATAGGCTTGCTCAGTCTCAAACAAAGCATGAGACGCACGCTCAAGCGCCTGCGCGAGCCAGGCCGACGAGAAACGAAAATGAATCTCGTTTCCGACCAAACTTAAGGAGGCTGCATAGCGTGAGCGTGAGCCAGGTTCGCTTAGATCCAGGATACCAAACGCGCCCCTAGTACATCGGCTCAGCCTGCACACGTAGCCGCCAGGCCTCCATTGACCTGATGAAAGTCATTCTTTACACATTTTTTTTCCTAGCGTGTCTTCGTCATGGCCCCCTAATCAGAGACCCCACGTCAAATTACCACCACACAAGTGTTCCACGAGTCTCGAGCTGCCGAGCGTCCGTCACCTAATCCACACTGGCAGGTGGGACCCAAGCAGAGCCAAAACGCATCACGCTAATATCTGCTACTGGTCTACTGGCCGCCGACGCGGAGGAAAAAGAATGACGTCGCGGGGAGAGCGACAGCGGCTCGTGAGGTCACCACGGGGATGGTGACGGACGCCTTTTGGTTCGCCTGACCTCTCCCTTCCCGCGCGTGGAGGGAGGAAGAAAAGCTGCTGCCTGCACCGGCAGCAAAGCATATTCTATTCTCGCCTGTGCGCCCTTCCCTTCTTCCCTTTCCTTTTCAGATCAAAAGGAGAGGGATTCGAGCGCGGCCGCCGTCATATCTGATCGGATTCGCAGGTTTAAGGGCGTACGCACGTCCTCCTGTGTTCGGCCATGCTCCATGGCTCCTCCTCTTGGTCAAGACAAGTGAAGACTGGCTCCTTATACATCGGCGTCTGACGCTGGTGAGGGCGGCGCGGGAGAAAGCGCGCTAGGCTCTCCGTTTCCGTGGGCGACCGCGGACGTGCGTTTCCTGGAATTAAAAAAAAAAGGAACAAGCTCATACCATTCGTTGGATCACCGTTGGACGGTGGATATACTGCTGCCGGTTACATTGTGACTTGAAGGCAAGTCACCCCCAATCTCAGTACCCGACGTGCTCCGTCCCTCCGGCCGTCGCGTATCAGGCAGGCGCTCCTCCCGTGGGGGGAGAAATCCCGTCGCCTCCCTCGCGCCGACGAGACGCGCCGCCTGTCCTCCCCCACCGCACCGCACGCCGTCCCCCTCCCCTTCACCTCGCTGCCGCCGCCGCCATCCTCCACCTTCCTCCCTCTCACTCTCGCACTACCGTCGTCGCCTCCCCTACCGCACGCCGCCCCTCCCTTCCACCTCGCCGTCGCCGCCCTCCCTCTGTCCCTTCCTCCACTTTTCCTGCTGTCGCGCCGTCGCCCGGCGCACGGGACTCGTGGTCGGCCCAGCTCAGATCCGCTGCAGACGGCGGGCCTACCTCTCCGATTCTTCCCCTTTCACATGCCTCTGTTTCTGTCCTCTCTTGATCTCCTCCTCCGCCGGCGAAGACTGAGCGAGCAGCACTGCAGCGGCCGATCCCCGACGCCTTCACCCTGCCCGAGCACCCACGAGGTATCCCACGAACCTTCTCTTCCCTTCCCGCTGTGTGAAATGAAGAACCCCAAACCCTAATGTAAGATGTATTCGACCTTACCTAGTTATCCAATTTACCTGCTAACTTCGATTTGCTTGCAAAAATCATTGGGTGCTGGGTCCGCCCCTGCTTGGAAGGGTGATTTCAAACTTCCTCTAGCGAAACTGTATGTTCTGTCTGATGGTAAATATATTTGCAGGGTTGCAATAGCTTTTGTTTTGCTACTCTTCGGACATTTCGGTGTGGGATCAGGGAATAGATAAAATGTTTTTATCGTACTAAATGCTAGTTTCTGTTATTGGTCTAGTAACCATACATACATATACCGTCCTCAGTGACAAGCATCTTCATATTATGTTAGTGAGATTGAGGAATGAAATGTACTATGCCCCATTTGTTAGGTCTATCCTGCTCCTCATATGTTTCCTTGTTAAGGTTATTTATTTAGTTTAAATAAACTTTCTTGAACCCTTGCTTTTAGATCATCTCATAGAAAATTCATAAATAATTTCTGAACACGAAGAGGGAAATAAAAACCTCGACCAAGGATGTTGATAATTTTTAATCCATACATTTTGTGTGGATCCGGTGGAAGTTATGGTCTTGAGAAATTTATTTATTGTTTTTCTAATGCCTACCATGCTACTAGCTGATCCAGAAGATCTCCATAGTACAACTTTCTAGTAAATTTGTCGATCTTAGAAGTAGAATTTGTGGCTATGCAACCTATTTTCTGGGATGATGGTTCTTGAAGTTCTCTTCTGTTTGTACATACTGCATCTTTTGTTTGTTGATTAAGCTGCTCTTGGAGAGGCAGCAGATTGGTCAGACAGTTTTAAATTTGTTCTATTACTGATTGTTTTTTTTTTGTTACAGGATTTTTGTTAATAATGGGAGAGAATAAATGGATGGGCAAAAGATGGGAGGACATGGACACTGATGTCCTTGTGAAGATATTCAAGGAATTAAATTTGGTTGAGCTGTCACCAGTATCTCAAGTTTGTCGACTGTGGCGTTTGGCCTGTTCAGATCCACTTATTTGGGGCACTCTTGACTTTGGGTTGCTGAAATCCAATTTTATTCAGACAAGAGCATCACCATATATTTGGGTTGATGATAGGTCTGACAAGAGGCTCGCAAGGATACTACGGGTGGCTATGGCAATTAGCTGTGGGAATGTCAGTTGCATGATATTCCATTACAATTTGTACATGAGAGATGAGCATCTTCATTTCATCTCAGAAAGGTAATAGAACCCTTCATGTTTTTGTCAAAGTTGTGGTTCCACATTCCTATATATGTATCATGTCTCATATGTAGCTTTATCCTGCTAGTTGATTTTCACCACAATAGTTTCGTCTCAATGAAATGCTTGCCCTGGCAAGTTCTCGGGAAAAAAAAATTAGTTGAACTGCATCTTATGTCTTTCTGCACAGATGAGTGTGTAGTTTGTGGGGATATGAGCTCTGCGGTTGAATCATGCATAAATATTGATACATTATCCAAAGTAAATAGTGGTTCATGAGGGTTAGCAAATTTGGATAGCTGCTATTTCAGAGCCATTCAAACTAGAATGGGTATCGGGAAGACGGGAAGACTGTTAGAATACACTTGATTTGAAAATCGGCTCCTCTTACTTTGGTACATTAATGTTCTGATTACATCTTAAGAAAACTCATGATGCTTAAGTTTTGTGGTCTCTCATTTTGCATTGAGGAGGCTAACACTATATAATTTTGGCTGATGTCTAGCAGGTCCCCACACCTAAAACGATTGGTTATGCCAGCATGGAATCGCATCACCAAAGTGGGAATATGCCAAGCTATCCAACGGTGGCAAGAGCTGGAGTCTTTGACAATGCGTACCATTGGACAGCCTCCGTATATTATGGAAGAGATAGGCAGAAGCTGCAAGAATTTCACAGAACTTAAGATCATGGGCTCATTCGATCAACATTTTGCCTCTGCGATTTTTCAGTTCCTTCCAAAGCTGAAAGTATTGAGCCTTCGTTGCTCAAAAGTGACCATGGATGCGCTGCAATGTTTGCTGCAATCAATGGAATATCTTGAGATTCTAAATATTTCCCATTGTCTGCTGTTGGTCGTCGCGGCAAACGGGCGGAAGCAAGTGGTTCATGAGCTGGATGACCAAATTCTCGGGAAAGCTTCACGGCTGCGTGAATTCCACTACTGCGAGAGCAGGTCGTGCATCACATGCCAGCGGATGGTGGTGGATGAAGGCATCATGCGCTGGTACAGGTATGAGGATTGGTTTTGGCGTCGAGATGAGGTCAGGTCCCTTGATCTGCAAGATTATGGGAAGCTGTTTGATGCTGGTTGTGAGAGGTTGACGTCCGTGGAGTAGATGGCTAATCTGCATATAAAACCCGCTTCAGTGTAGAAACATGTTGACCTGGCATTCGTAAAACAGAACATAGATAGCACCGAGCTGTAACCGTACATAAATAATATCGTCAATAATAGTTCGTTAAAAAACATCGTCAATAACGTGTGTAGCTAGTGCTGTAAATCCATGAATAGTTTGTCATGTTTGAATGTGTTGCGAATTGCGATAGACTGTATGGTGACTGCAACAATGAAGTGGACCATATGCTTTCAAATGATGTTGCATGTGTGGTAAGTGCAACTGTGCAAGGGCTTTTAGCTGTTTGAACTTTTGGAGGGCCTTGAATTGTCGTTAGAATTTTATTCTAGGTCATTTGTTTAGAACTGGAGCTGGTTTTGCAATTAAACGGCATGTTCCCTGTTCTCTATCTCTTGTTATTATCTGAGTGTTTTTTAGCTGACGTAATTGAAAATTTGAAATTATTGATTGATGATTCCCCTTGGATCTCCTTATAAAAAGAAATGAATCAATGAGATCATCACGCCCTTTCAAAAGCAGCCAGCCAGCGAATCATCGATGAATTAGTGTCGTGGCCTAGTCGCTATCATTATGTTAGAGCTAAGTGCATTGGCACGCTACACTTAATCTATTCGACGAGTATAAGGAGCTTAGTCGATATACGTATGCGGTGAAGCAAAAGCATGTACTTGTCAATTGACATGTTTGTGCTCACAACCCTCGGTGATGATTGAATATGAGCGTATCATATACTCTCTTCGTCATTAAATTTATGACCAGATTAATATATAAGAACAGAGGTAATATAAGATGATATATCCAATGTACTACATATGTTCTTCGATATATCCTATTTAGAACAAACAAATTAGTTTATTTCTAGATTGATAAGCGCAACGCTCATCAAATTAGCTTATTTCTATATTGATAGGCGCAACGCTCATCAAAACGCGACGTGACCTTGCTCCGTTCGTTTATGCTCGTTGTTGCAGTTGCAGCAGCTGCCCAACACTATGGAGCCCACACAGGATCCACTTCCTCGTATTAGGGCCTAATAAAGATTTTTAACACAGCTAAACTGTGAAACCAGCTCAAACTAACACACACCACGTCGATCTTGTGGATCCTGTGTAGCCTAAATCTGTCTAAGGCCCTATTAGACTCATTCAACTTTACTATTCATTCACACTTTCATTCTATTAAAATCATGATTCTTTTCATAAACTTTTGCTACAGTGAAGTTCTGCAAACTTTTCCTGTCTAAATGGGTCCTCAACCTTCAATCTTGTGGACCGCGTGAAACCCCAACCGGCCTTTCTATTCTGTAGGTATGGCCTAGGACCCTAGGTTGATGCACTAGCCAAAGCCATACAAAATGATAATAATTATGGAGGCGGTATGCCTCCGGAGCAGGTGATTGCATGCTTTTGTTTCCGAATCATAATATAATCGATTGCGCAAAAATATATTAATTAATATGGCTATAAAACAAGTTATTTGTAATATTTTTTCAAAAATTTACAAACGATTCTGGATCTTGTTTTGAAATGCATAATTTAAATTATTGCAGTGGAGTGTTTAGTGGCTCTCGGTACTAACACAATGCTAGTCTTAGTATCTCATGGCTTCCATGACTTAGTATTATGGCTTACTATTCGCCTCATGATAAAAGAGTTAAGAAAACTCAATGCTGAACTCACATTCGTGAGAATTACAATACGAACTCGGGCGTGTCGGAGACCAATGCACCAGCCACCGCGCCCAAGTTAGAATGAGATCATGAAGGGCCACTTTGGGAGACCCAATCCACGGGGGGATTCCGGCCTTTTCCCTGGGCCGCCGCCCCTCGCGGAATTCGGCCACGGGGTACATTTTCCCACTATTTGGAAGCCCAACCCAGCGGGGAGCTCAACCCAGCCCCTGCGTTTTCCTCGGGGAAGCTCGTCCCCAACCCTCGACACCGGGCGACGATTCCTCCTCCTCATCCCCGACTCGGCCGCCATCGTCGTTGCCTCCACCCCTGGCTCGGTCGCCGCCGCCGCCTCCACCCTCGACTCGGCCGCCACCGCCACACCCTCCGCGCCTCGGCCACCCCCGCCGCCCCGTCCGCCCCCGCGCAGTGCGGCTTCGCGCCGTGTCCACTGCAGCGGCGATTCTTCCCGAACTCGTCGACCTCGGCAGCACGCGCACGCATCGACCTTCACACCGCGCCCTCTCGGCTCCTGCAGGTCCGTAGATTTTCTTCTCTCCTCCCCTTCGGTCGCCGGCCTCCGCTAGGGTTTGTCTTCTCACACCATTCCTGTAGATCTTGGGCAAGCTGGTGAACACGAGCAGCCGTGCAACATTGAAGCACTGCAGTGAAGCATCCACTGTCTTTGATCTGGTCTGCTTCCTCCATACCCACCACAACGCATTCACCTCCTCTCCCTCCTCGGCATTTGTGAGGTATTCATCTTCCTTCTCTGCTATTTGCCTAAGTTCCTGTAGCTAGAAAGTGTAAAGATTTGGTTGCTTATATCTTCGAGTGCAAGAACCTGCTAATAAGCTCTTTGCCAAAATGGTTGAACTACTATGGGTCTGCTTGCTTCTTCTTGATGCTTTGGGTGTCATGTACACTATTTACTTTGATGCTTCTTCTTGATGCTTTGGTTGTACTAAGCAACGCCGAATATTTTTCGTGTTGCTTCTGAAGATAGAAGTCTTAAATCTTACTGTTTATGTTATTAAAATTTCCTACTGTTTATGTTATGGCTGTATAGCTTACTGTTTCCTATGTTATAATATACTAGATAATGGGTTCCTGGGAGGAAGAAGTTAGGAGATTCATGTTAGAGGAGGAAGAAGAGGATGATTAGTTGTTTTTACTTATGGTTCCGGCACTTCAATTGTGTTTGTATGACGAGAAAGTGCCAGAGCACACCTCATCTCTTCCGGGCGCACAAAAGGTGAAAGAAATATTAGAAGGCCATGAGAACTGGTGCAAAAAGGAATTTAGGATGGAGGCTGAGATATTTAGAGACATAGCACATTTCCTCAGAGTGAACAACTTGTTGCGTGACACTCGCGGTGTTAAAATTGAGGAGCAATTAGGAATGTTCATGTTCATGCTTTCTCACAATGCTGGCACGGAGAGGCTCAAAAAGGCATTCCAACATAGTGGTGAGACTATACATAGGAAAATAGTGGAGTTCTTCAATATAATTCGAGAACTGACACAAAGATTTGTCAAGCTACCAAATGTGAACCAAACCCATGTAAAGATTGCATCTGACCGTCGGTTTATGCCTTTCTTCCAGGTCAGTCATAGACACTAAGTAGTTGCCCATATCTCAATTGCGCAACACTTGGTTCCAACACTCATCAATACTTGGTTTTCTTCTTTACGTGCAGAACTGCATAGGTGCCATTGATGGAACTCATGTCCTTATAACCATTTCAGAAGACAGAGCCCCACCCTATAGAAATAGGAAAGGAACGTTGTCACAGAATGTGATGTGCGCATGTGACTTCGATCTAAATTTCACTTTCATCTCATGTGGGTGGGAAGGATCTGCATCTGATGCAGGAGTCCTACGGTCTGCTCTTATGAAGGGTTTTCATGTGCCTATGGGGAAGTTTTATCTGGTAGATGGTGGATATGCAAATACACCTTTATTTATTGCTCCGTACCGAGGAGTAAGGTACCACCTTAGTGAGTTTAGGAGGCGTGGTTCATCACGGAGAAATCAATATGCAAATTATAAAGAATTGTTCAACCATCGTCATGCGCAGCTTCGTAATCATATTGAAAGGGCTTTTGGTGTGTTGAAGAAACGGTTTCCAATTTTGAAAGTTGGGACATTTCGTCCAATTTATAATCAGATTAAAATTCCAGCAGCAGCCGCTGTCTTTCACAATATCATCGGGCGTCACAATGGGGATGAAAGTTGGTTGGATCACCAAGAAGATAATATCAACCCATCTAATTATGTTGAGTTGCCGGAGGGGGATAACAACTACCCAAATGAAGCTGAATCCAATGAAGGAAGCACCCTACGAGACCAAATTGCCCATCAAATGTGGACTGCTTACAATAATTAGTTGATATCTGTATTTGATATTTCTACTAGTGTATGGGGTTTGTAATATAATATAACACTATGGCATGTACTGTACTTTGTGGCATGTACCGTTTGATATAAGATTGTTCGGTGAAAGCTTGCCAAGTCTACTTTGATTATTTCTTATTTATTTGCACTTACCTACATTTCTTCATTTTTCATGTCATTCTCATATAAGATTGTTTCTTACTTATTTGCATTTACCTATATTTGATATTTTTCCATTTTTTCTACAGCCATGACAATGGAAAGTTCAAGGGCTACATGGACCTATACCTATGAGAAAGGACTTGTTGATGTGATGAAAGGGCTTGTGAACAACCCAATGTTGAGGGGGCATAATGGTTGGACAGCAGAGGGCTGGAGAAGTATCTCAAACAAGTTCAATGAAATGTTTCCATTGGCACGCTTCACGAAGCAACAAATACAAGAGAAGGAGAAAGAGTTGAAAGGCAATTATAAGATAGTACGGGAAGCAAGAAAAAGTGGTGTTGGCTGGAATGATGCGGCTGGGATGATTATTGCTGAGCCAGTGATTTGGGAAAAGTTGATTAAGGTTAGTCCTTTTTTGCTTTCTAAAAAGAACACTTTGATCCTCTTGCTAGCTGCTGCACTATTGATTAATCTTGTGTTTTGTTGCATTTAAATAGGATAACGCAAAAGTTGCCAAGTTTCGTAGGAAGGCATTTCCTTTGTTTAATAGCATGGAGGAATTGTATCAAGGTAATATTATTGTCTTGCTTCTTTCTTCGTTTTCATTTGGATCTGCAGTCCTGCTGGCCATGCATCCCTGGTTAGCAGTTAGATTTTAGGTTTGTCAAGCTAAGATGCATAAAAATCACAGCTGGAGCATATCGTTTTGTTGCAGTGTCAAAGCCATCAATTTTTCTATCCTAGCAGCATGTGTAGGATATGAAGTGTCTAATATGCTTAACATGTTTCAATTATTTGTTCAATAGGAAGTATTGCTACAGGAGATCTGAATTTTACATCAACTGGACTTCCTACTCAAAGAATTGAACTGCAAGTGCAACCGACACCACAAAGAACGGAGCAAAAGCTCAACGTGCACCTGAAAGGAGCATATCGGAGCCAAGCATTCATATCACAACGTCAAGGTCTGAATATAACAACATGACTTTTGCTGGTACTAATGCATTCACTTCGGGTCTTGATGGATTAGAGAGCTTTGAGGCTCAATCAGCTCCATCCAATCACAATACAGAGGATCAAGATGTTCCAAGTGGAAAGAAACGCAAGCAAAGTCAGATTGCATCAAAACTTGGAGACTTTGTTGATTTCAGGAAGGACCAGATAGTGAAGACTATGGAGAAGTTAGAAGAGAAGAGGATACATGAAGAGGATTACTCAGTGAAGAAATGTGTTACCATTGTGGATGGAATGGAAGAGCTAACTGATGGGGGAAAAAGCCGATGCCAATGAGCTCTTCCAGACTGAAATGAACAGACAAATATTTGTGAGCACCACAAACCCACGTGTCAGGCTTATTTGGCTAAAGAAAAAGATTGAACAGGTATGTTTCCAACTGAATATTTGATACTCTTTCCTCTAATTCAGAGTATTCAGATCTGCACTGCATTAACAAGGATATTGTATCTGAAATATGGTCATAACCTGCAGTAAGTCCTAGTGATTTGCACAAACTGATTGAAGTATTAGAGAGTCACTTCCTAGTTCAGCAGCCAAGTGCATTTACAATTCAATTTCTCTATGGTACTGTATCTTTGTCACTCCGTCAGGTTTTCTTTGTTCGTGACAGTTTGTGAGCAATTCAGTTTATCTCTTTGCTTTTGAGAAATAATCCCTTGATGCTTAATATTGTCGACGATTATGAGTGGAATCTCATTCAGCCACTCAACAGAGAACCCTTGGCAATTGTATTCAGTTCTGTAATAAAAAAGAATCGGCATGAACTGCACTTTTGACAGTGTGGTGGTTCTTGGTAAAAACTAGCAAGCATTGTTAAGCAGATTAGCCCATCTTCCTCAGTTGGGTGTTTTTTTGTGTTTTGTTATGTTAATGCATTACATTTATCTTTTATTTGGTCAGCGTGCACATGTTCGTTTATTATTGTTTGTGTAAAAAATAATAGACCTCCATTTATGGCAATTATAGCTTACTGTTTCCTACTGGTTATGTTATAATATACTAGATAATGGTTTCCTGGGAGGAAGAAGTTAGGAGATTCATGTTAGAGGAGGAAGAAGAGGATGATGAGATGTTTTTACTTATGGTTCCAGCACTTCAATTGTGTATTGGCTATTGTTTGAAGTAGAATTGTCTTTGCTGGACGGATGTGCAAGTAAACTACCATATTTTTTTAGTGTAGAGAATGCTTTCTGGACCATGTATGAATCCATTATCACACCAGTGATAATCAATTTCTCATTTTTAATAATTTCCTCATGTCTTCCTTTTTATTCTCAGTGCCACCACTGATAATCAGAGCAGCGAGATCACGTTGAACTTCTATTGTGAATTGGTGAGGGGCTCTTCTTGATGGACTGGTGGATCCGGCACTTTTTGTCATTGCTTTCTCGGATGTCGAACATGCATTGCTGCTCTAGCATCACGATGATGTAAAAGTTTTGAGTTGGAGTTAAATTTTGTAATGCTATTTAACCTGCATTGCTGTCTCGCTCGCCGAACGTGGCATACATTCCTGGTGGTGACAATGGCAAAATGCTTTTTGGTCTGAATACTGCTGAATTTGGCCGGTGATTCACTAGTATGTTTTGATTAAGCCTTTTGTTGCTTGAGCATCTACCTGCTTATGCTATGCTATGCATGACTAAAATGGTGGCTCGGTGGATAATGATATCTGCTACTTTTGCTTAAGTTTCAGTGATCTGAAAACAAATGTGTTAAGTCTTGTGTTATCTCAGTCTATTTTGCTCTTTGGGGTTTACATTGGCTGGTCAACATATCGAACAATAGTAGAGATTGCTGAGAAAAAAAATATGGAATAGTTTTTTTGAAAGTGAAAAAATAGGGAATATTAGCTTCTCGGTATGAAATGAAAGCTGCAGCAGACAACAGGCTATAGCACCCTGTTCAAGCAAGCAGACAGGGACCTGACTCGACCCAGGATCCTCAAGCGAGCAGACACAGGTGACAAGGTTGCACCGCGTCACGGTCTTCCAAACAGCAACGACGGGAGGGGGCACCGCTGCCCCTGCGGTGGCGGGGATTCCATGATCCAAAAAAAATCCCCGTCGGCGAGTGCTTCCCTGGGCTAATCAACCCCGAGTATCCAAAGTGGCCCGAAGTAGTTGCAATTTCCCCCCGACGCCCCATTCAGCGCGCCCAAATCAGAATCAGATCCTGAAGTAGTTGAGGTTTACCTTAGAGGAAGGCAGAAGGGGTGAGGGCCATCTAATCTGAAATGGATGGCTGAGATAAGATGCTACATTGATAAACAGTGCTACCACGAACAATTCATCAGAGTACTACTACTTTGTAGCACTACAGTGTTAAACTCATTCCACTGTTTGCCTCTGCTATAAATGGAACTAGTGCGGAGGGACTAGTTCCTCCAGATCAAACCTTCCCACCCACAAACATATCTATTGTCGACGTGAAGAACGTCACGAGGGAGATTCGAGAGAACTCCATTCGGCACGGGGTATAACACAAGAGGGCCCATCGATCATCACAGTAAAACTAGGTGGTGTATAGGGCTGGACGAAAAACTCGTAACTCACAAGCTCGCTCGAACTCGCTCGTTATTGGCTCGGCTCGACACGACTCGTTTAGTATTTTCAAATGAGTTGAGCCAAGGCTTAAGCTCGGTCCTATAACGAGCCAGCTCGAGTTGGCTCGCGAGCTGTTGACGCAAAAATCGGGAAAGATCTTCACGTACTAGCACACGAAATCGGCTGTGACGGATGATGCAGGGCGTGCCAGTCAATCTGACCTGTTGATTGATAAGGAAAAATCGGACGTTAGTAACACAACGAAATCGGCTGGATTTCCAATTTAGCAATGAAGACCAGATCGGCAGTGAATTCCGATCTATAATAGAGAATCGGCTAGATCAACCGATTCCGTTGCAAAGCAGAGTAAGATTACTAAAACATAACCTAACAAGCTAAGCAGAGCAACACTTAGAATAGATCTAAATGGCTTTATCAGATCCGATAATGAAGTATAAGTGACAACCGATCAAAGCTTATTCTAAGCTGGATAAGGGTTGAATAAAATCTAAACGAAGCAACAGCGATGCGCCAGATACTAAAGCTTAGATATTTACTCGATAACTGTCGAATAATTCCAAACGAAGCAACAACGATACACCGGTTGCTAAAGCTTGGATCTTACTCAGTAATACGGGAGTTACAGGCAAGCCTTGAGATCTGATCACCCTTGACGTGCCCAAAAGAACTCGCGTAAAGAAAAGTCGAAGTCGTCGACAATGTATGTAAGATGCGAAAATTGTAGAGGTTTGTTTGACGTTGGTGTGTACAGACTTCCATGACCACGCAGGGTCAATATTTATACTCTGATAACTATGACTCCTAAACGTTTACGACAAACTTACTTGACGCAAAAGAAAAGACCCTTTTACAACCGTTTACGACTCAAACTCTATAAAAACAACCGACTCTTTATTTCGGTCCTTCTATAAGCTTAGCCTGGTAGCCTCTCCTTCCAGGACTCCTCCACGTCATTAGCTTCTTTTCCGATCTTGATTCGAGTCAACATTTTCATCGGACTCCGATTCCGATTCAAACTGCTCTTTCTCCTGGACTCCGATTCCGATTTCTAATCTCTGCTTCAATTTGCACCGATGTGACCTGTCAAAATCCTGTGTCAACACGAGCTGCTCACGAGCTCAAACAAGCTGAGTTGGTTTAGCAGCCCAATAACAAAATTTAAATCAGTCCCAACATAAACCCAACACAAACCCTATCTGACCCTCCCCAGTGCCCACGCACGCCAGTCCCTTCTCCGACCTGACCCTCCCCACGCCTGCCGCTGCCAACCGCTCTCTCCGCAGCCCACCTGCGCCTCGCCGCCTCCCCATCGTGACAGCCAGTGCTAGCAGCCACGCCAGTCCCTCCTCCGACCCTCCCCACACCGGCACGCCGCCCAGCGCCAGTCCCTCCAACCCTCCCTGGTCAAGCACGAGGAGTCATGCTCAGGGCGCGATGGCCGTCATCGACCTCAAGTTTCTCTATCACCATCAGCATCCCAAGTTGCTAACGAGCTGGCTCGAGCTGGCTAACGATCCGAGCCGAGCCAGGGTTTTAGCTCGTTACCTAAACAAGCTATAACGAACCGAGCTATAACAAATCGAGCTATAACGAGCCGAGCCACAAACAAGCTGAGCTGGCTCGATATCCAGCCCTAGTGGTGTATATTGTTAGAATATTTGGGCCTGGACCATTATTCTATTTATTCTAAAAGGATTATAGTCTACTTTTATTGTTATAGTTATTATGGTTAAAATCATATTGGTAGTTGAAAAGAATCTCAACCGACTTAAAAGGTCAACCTTCGGTGCACCTCTTGTGAAGCCGGTAAGGGGAGATTGGCGAGCCACGCGCGCGCTCGCTCGCCGCGTCGGGCCGTGGGCGTGGCGTGGCGAGTATGTAAATACTAAACTCATCAAGGGCTCAGATGTAAATTGCCAACCTCCATTCTCTATATAAATGATCCAAGAGGTCTAAAGGGGGGGGACTCACTTTGGGCACTCCGTACTCGTTCCCTTGTTTTGTGTGTCTACTACTCTCTCACTCTCTCTCTAGTGTTTGGCGGAATCTCATCCCCAACATTTGGCGCCCACCTCGTGGTTTCACCCCACAATAACTTGATGGTGCACACGAAGGGAAGCAAGATAGCAGGAAAAATAAGCAAAAGACAACCTTCGCTAGTTTCTTCTCATGCTACTTTTCAAATTACCTTTGTCACCTTTTAATACCCTTCGGCTGATTATGGCAATCAATGATACCATAATTGAGCCTTCCCGATTCTCTCCCGTCCAGGTTCATCCTCTCGTCTCCCTTCGCTGGGCTATATAAACAGGGCCATCCTCTCCTTCGAGATTCAGATCTGAGACTACTCCTCCTCCTCCTCTGCTACTAATTCGCTTCCCCATCGTCGGCGTTGCGCGCACATCACCGACGAGAGCAGGTGCCTCCGACACCGTTGCCTCTTCGAGATCCTGCTCGGGATACCGGGGCAATCAGGTTTCTGGGAAGCGTCTTCACGCGACTGCTCGCCCAGAACCGCTGCGTCTTCACAGGCGTACGGTTTACCATCCTGGACACTCCGCCGCCGTCGAACGACTACATCGTGCCGCGTCTCCTTCCTGTACGACTCCGGCGCACGGACTGCACTACGTCAACGAATCTCCCTGCATCGAATTTGTACGACTCCTTCGAGCAAGGCCAGTCGCGGGATATCACGACGGATGGTATTCCTACAGCTGGTAACGGCGCAACCGATGCCTCCGGCAAAGGTCCCGCCCCGGGGTACATTTCGATGTCCGAACTGCTATCCTTTATTTTATTTGTGTTCTTATTTAAATTTGTATTAAACCTGAACACGTGCACATGGATTGTTTTACTCACTATGGTCATGCAAATATTTGTAAATTTAATTATAACCTTTGAAATTAAAATATGTCATATTACATATAATTATCCAACATAGATGAAGTATTCGTAGAAAGGTTCATGCCACCTAGGGCTTAACACTCTACATCCTTTGTTAGACTCCCCCCCGGGAAGTATACGCTGTGTACACTTCTATTTGCTATTTTACCGTGATCTTTTATCGACTTTGACTTTGGTATGGTCGTATGGATGCAATCATACAACAAAGTTCAGGTTGTGCCAGCGACCGAGAACTACTTGTGGGTCACTAATACTTGGTTTATATTTTGGTGCTTCGACTTCTCTACCGTAAAAGTCAATATCGATAACGCAACTATTTCTTGTTCATTTTCTATGCTACAATCTACAGATAAAGCCACTCGTCACAACAATATCACTACAATAAAGGTGTAAGAGAAGACACAGTCATGTTAAGCCGTGCCAAACGCCCTCTTAGAGTAGGGCTAATAAACTCGTCTGTTTGCGTGCGCCTCGTGCGCTAGGTCACCCTAGCTGCTGACCTGTGTAGTGGCAGGTCTCACCGTCATGAATACTTTTGTGTTGCCGCAACAGCGTGAACCAATAAAAGTTAGGAGTCAGCTCGCCTGTTTCTCTCTCTTCTTTATCCGCCACGAGTCGTCCGCATCCTCATTATTATTATACTTCACACTAATAACTTATTATTGGGAGTGAGAGAGGCCATTTTTTCTCTCTCTCCACCTCACTATAAATGTGACGTGTAATTTTATTTAGTCCGACTCCGTCGTCCCCTATTACTTGCTCCAACCTCTTCACGCTCCTCCTCGTCCAGTATCAATGTAGCAACTAGTGCCTCTGCTATAAATGGAACTAGTACGTACACTGAAAAGTCGGGCCCGTATTTGTTTGAGAAAAAAAAAACAAGTCCAGTTATTCGGCCATTACGATCCGAATACTTGTCGATGGGTGTTCAGTTGAGAACTGACGCCCACAATTGATAGCGATCATAAGCAGTATTGTTTAGCTGAAGGAGCGGTGGAGGGCAGGGACAGCATCAGCCGGAGAGGAGTATCGCCGCCTTGCTCGCTCCTTCAGTGCCATGCCCTCCCGTGTCTGAGCATATGATGGGCATTGGCCAACGGCCATTCCAGGATACTCACTCAAACAAAGGGACAGTCACAGATGGACCTGATAGCTCCGTTGGAACGACACCATTATTCCCCTTTTAAAACAATATCAGTAGACCACTATGATCCAAAGCTAGCTTCCATGGCAACACTGCACGTTTTACATAAAAAAGTATTAATTATTTCCAATTCGACCGTGTGACCCGGAAGGCTTTGGGCGTCGTCAGCTATTCCGTCAGCAGGAATGTTCTAGAGGTTGGCTTCCTCAAAGCTGCAGAAGGGGCCTATACACCCAGGAGCCTGTAATGCTTACACCCTGTTGATTTTTGAACTAGTAGAATCTTCGTTGAGTCCTTAAATTCCCAACAAATCGTGTAAAACTCTTGTACTCCAGCAGTCCAAGTTGCCCAAAATAATCGTCAAAATGTCATCAAATCCAAGATACAAAAGGCAGACTATTGCCAAAAAAATTTCAAGAGTACTCAGTACAGTACAGATTTGCCTAAGGTCAGCCGCAACGGCGCCGATAGCGTTGCCATGTCAGCATTACGGAATAAAAAACCAAGAAGAGAGAACTGTGGCGCTTCCTCTGGCAAGAGCCGATAGAGCTAGTCCCAATGCAGAACGTCGCATCTCTCTGCTAAACGCTGTAAATCTAAAAAAATATTGTATGTCACGCTGGAAAGCGTGTTCTGCGAGTGGGAGGAATGTGATGAACAAAGAAAAATTAGATGAATAGTGTTTTTTGAGAGAAGTTGGGTGATCTAAACACACCCTAAAATTCCTGACATGTGGGGCCACATCTATTTAGAGGACTGGCTTGTAGCAAAATTGTGGGACAAGCGTGCCATACTCCTTGCTATATCCTACATGGACACCATTATACTCCCTTCGTTCCAAAACAAGAGTAGTTCTCACTTCCCGATGAATCAAATGCTTTTAAGTTTGACAAATTATATATATAAATATTAATATTTATAATGCATATTTATTATCACTGGATAGATCTTTGAATCAATTTTTGCAATAAACTTACTTAGATATACAAATGCTACTAATATTTCTTTATAAATGTAGTCAAAGTTAAAAATATTTGATCGGTACGAATACCATAGCTACTCTTATTTTGGGACGGAGAGAGGAGAGAGCAACATGCTGTAACCATTGTGGTGCCCTTAGAGCAAAGTTAATAATTCAATCAGCAGCTGGCTGAATGGATACTTAGAGCCCACCTCTTAGCCCACCCATACAGTGGTCACACCTTCACAATAAATACATGGCCCACATGGCTATCACACATATTTTCTTGGTTTTGTGTCCAAGCGGATTGTAAACTTACAGCCTACCTCCCCTCTCTCTCCTCTCTTCTCTCCTCCGCATCAACATTTAACCTTCTTGCAGCCCACCGTAATACTTGCTCTTAGGAAAACGATCGGGTCCCACTTACACCTGTAAATTTTTTTTCATTTTGGCCCTTTTCCCGTAAGATTTTTACATAGGGACCCCTGGACGAAAGATTTTGAAAAATGGACCCGAAGTTAGGCGCCAGGTCCCTTAGCGCCCAGGTCGCACAGGAGCGTGGCTGAAACCCTAGATCGGGTGCGGGAGCTGGGCGCCAGGTCGCCTGGCGCCCACCCGTTAGAACTAGGCGCTAAGGCACCTGGCGCCCACCTTCCAGACCTCAAAACCGCCGCCACCCCCTTTCTTTCTTCCTCTCCTCTCTTTCTTCTCTCTTCTCCTCCGTCAGGACCCTCCCAGGCGTCGCCGCCGGCGCCCCTTCTGCGGCCGCCGGCCCCCTTCGTCGGAGTCGACCCCCACGACGTTGGGGAAGGTAAGGTCACTCTCCTCCCTTTATTTTGGTTAAGTTTTTTTTCTTGTCAATTGAAAAACATGAAACCCTAGGTACAAAAGTGATAGGTATAGTTGTGAAAAATGAGAGCCTAATATGTTTTCTTTGTTTTTACAACCGTTAGTTATGGATGACTTGTGGCGTCAGAAGAAGTGGAAGGATCGTGCTCAAGAAAACTATCCCGATGTGTCTTCCAAGGATGCCCCAGTCCCTCCCGCTCTCCCTAGTCCGCAATGTGAGTGTGGTAAGCCCGTGCGGGTGACTCAATCGATGCATCCTGACACTGCTGCTCGAGCGTACTACAAGTGCGGTGATCATCGTGTAAGTAGTTGTCATCCTAGATTCGTACTTGTGGATACAATATTCTCAACACATTCGGTAACTTTTTTACGTTTGATGCAGGACTGGGAGCAATGCAACTTCTTTCAATGGATCGATGGTACTGAGAAGGTGGATGAACGCATCCTTCTCTTTCGGCCATCTTCGTCGAAGAATTACGAGTCTTTTCAGCGGTGGCTCCCTCCTCCTCCTAACCCACCACCTATGACTAATGAGGAGAAGAAAGAAGCCATTGCGAGACGTCTGGAAACACCACCATTATGCCATTGTGGTGATCCTGCTCAGATTCATCGCACCGTGAAGAATTGTTCTTTCACCCCAACGTTTGAGTGTCGCAACAGAACAGAAGTGAGTTAACTTAAACTTTGGTTACGACACCTTGATAGATTGGCATGGATGTTTCTTCATTTGTTTGTATTTCTCAAAGCAGGGTGGATATTCGTTATGTTCTTTTTCTGAGTATGATTATGGCCCGAAGTCATATTGGCCTGTGAATGAGGAAGGTAGCAAGAAGAAGGAGAAAGAGAGGTGCATCGCACCGGATAGGCTATGTTATTGTGGGATCAAAGCTAACTATGGTGTAGTGCCATCAGAGCTTGGAATTGGTGATTATTGCGGTCACATGGTTGGGGATGATTTGGTGAGTTTTGTGTTCTATTTCTGTATGTTTCATACACTTCTTCATTTCTTTGACACGTCTAAGGTACAAACTTTATGTTCTTGCTTGTAACGAACTCGAAAGTGTCAGTTTGAATTTTATGGTGAGAAGGCAACAGTGGACACTCAGATTTGGTTGAAAAAGAACAAGGGAATCCATCATGAGGTGTTAAACAGCTATGTCAGGCATCGTAAAAAAGATACAATTGAGGAAGCGAGAAGAAGAGTACTATGGCCTAGATCTAATGGTATAAAGGATAGCACTGGCCAGAACAATGTTAGGAGGAGGTCAAATGAAATATTCTTAGGAGTTTGGATCCACGTAACAGGGAGGTTGAGAACAACAAGAAGAGAAGAGAAGATGCATCAACACAAAAGTTTCCAGAAGAGTTAATGAAGTCACTTGTTGCTAACCTACCTAGGCCTGATGAAGAATGAATG
The DNA here is from genome assembly GCA_015342445.1 of Digitaria exilis. Classification (NCBI taxonomy): domain Eukaryota; kingdom Viridiplantae; phylum Streptophyta; class Magnoliopsida; order Poales; family Poaceae; genus Digitaria; species Digitaria exilis. The sequence continues at coordinate 951,627 of JACEFO010001671.1, read as the reverse complement.
TTGCACTATGTGTCAGCTATATATTCAAACTTTGTATTCGGATTATGTGTGAACTATGTTTTCGAATTATGTTTGTGAGTTGTCTAACTTTGCATTCGGATTATACGAGCTATGTTTGAACTATGTGTGAACAAGTCATGTGCCTCTATGTTCTGTGTTCGCAGTGGTTAACAAATGTATCAGAAATGTTTGAGATCCTTTGCCATTCCAATTTATTTGTGACAAGGGTTCCAATTTGCCTAGGGTGCTAGGGTGGGCGCCAACTAAGTTAGCGCCTACCGCAGATACGTGGGCGCCAACTCCTTTGGCGCCCAACTAACAAACCCGGAAGGCGCCTGAGTTGTTAAGCCAGGGCGCCAAAGAACGCGGCACCCATGTTATGCAGGTGAGCGCCACCTGTTATGGCGCCCAGACCTGGGCGCCAAAGATAATGGCGCCCAGGGTTTGAATCTAGGCGCCAACTGTAATGGCGCCCAGGTTGAAAGGAACAGAACAGAAGAACATTCATAGATGTTGAAGTTCACATTCACACAAAGGAAACCAACGAGCAGACCAAGTGTCCAAGTAACATTGGGCGGAGAAAACATGAGGGATCTTCGACTCTACAGACACCCGACGTGCTCTGCAAGCAGCAACCATGTGCCCACAAGGGAAATGGAACTGTTGTGGTCGTCCACATGTGCATGTATTACTCAAGATGACAACGGTGTGCTTCTGACCCTCTGTCGCCTCGCCAGCTTCATTTATTCCACTTGGCTCAGTAACCTCATATGTCCCGGACTGGTGATGGAATAGACTGCATTCAAAACCGTTGGCTGCTAACTTGGCATGGTCCAGATAATGCTTGGACGTCGGTGTCAAGGTTTCACCCTTGCTCAACAAATTCCTAGCCTGCCCTTCATGCTTTGCAAACCATTCTACAGACTTGTAAAACGTAAACGCAAGTATGGCAGTAACTGGCAACTGTCTGGAGCCTTTGAGCAAACCATTGAAAAACTCGGCCATGTTGCTAGTTTGAAAATTATACCTCCAACCACCATCATGTACCCTAGATCATTTCTCCACGTCATACAGCAATCCTCGTAGCCAATCTCTGCCTTCTGCGTTCGTTTTTGGTTTCAAATCCTCTAGTTTCTTTTCAAATGACTTAATAGTCAGTTGCCTTGCAACATCCTCAAATAATTCAAAGTTCTCTTTTACATGATCCTTCTTCACCAAATTGTCAGCAAGATGCCGACTGCACCAACGATGCACAACCTGTGAATGCCCTGGAATCGATTCAGTCACGGCGTTCAAGATACCAGCGTGTCTATCTAACATCACACAAACAGGCCTCCCAGGACCTACAACATGGATCCGAACCAAGCGTAGAAACCATGACCAACTACCCTTATTCTCCTTCTCAACCAGACCAAAGGCCAAAGGAAGGAGATGATTGTCTCCATCAATCGCGATAGCGACAAGGAGTGTCCCCGTATACTTGCCTGTTAAAAATGTGCCGTCAATAGAAAAAACAGGCCTGCAGTGCCTAAATGCCACCACACACTGACCAAAGCACCAGAATGCACGCTAAAAGATCTGTTGGCCATTTTTCATGACATTTGGAATGGGGTCATACTCATAGTGCATACCGGGATTGGCAACTTTCATTGTATTCAGCATCACAGGCAATCGCTCAGAGGCCTCCTCCCAAGAACCATATATCATTCTCAAAGCCATTTGATGAGCCCTCCAGGCCTTGCCATATTTGATTTTGTATTTCCACTTCAAATTGACAATCCCAATCACCGCATTAATGGGCAACTGAGGTTGAAGCTTAACAACAGGTAACAGGCGATTGGCAATGAACTTTGAAGTCAATTGACGATGCTTCTGATTTATCTCCGCCAAACCACAAGTGTGAGGTCCAACAACAGTAGTGATCTTGAATTGTGGAGAGTCTTTAATCTTTCTAGCACACACTTTCCATGCACAATTACTATCCTCGCACAAAAGGGTGTACCGACAATCGGCTTGAGAGTTCTTCACACTGTGTGGCCTGTTATGCACGATAGCGTACTCCTTCAACCACATCTTAAGTGCATCAATATTCAGAAACACATGCCCCTTCCGAATCATTGTGCTAGACTCCGGCATCAGAATGACAGATTCAACTACTCCTCCATCAGCTACAGCTCTGTGTGAATCTCTGAGGTCACAAAAATCAGGAACAAGGGGGTCACGGTCACGAAGGAATTGTCTCATTATTTGAGCAGTTCGTGGTGACACAGGAGGCACCACACGGTCATCATCAGAATCAAGGGCACGTGCGGTCTCATAAGTCTCGTCATCGCCAGTCGCTGGGATATTGCCACGATTGAAAGGGCTACCATTATCTGGAATTATCAAAGCTGGAGCCACAGGCACGTCTGTTGGCAATGCTAATTTGATAAGGTCTTCAGCACCTCCTGCTCTATCAGAGCCACCTCTCCTTTCATCTAAATCGCCTTCCCTTTCATAATCCGTACCACCACCGCCTCTGAGCTCATCCGCAATGTCACCTACCACATCATCAGCAAAGCCACCTCCCATATCATCAGCAAAATCACCTGCCATATCATGATCACAACCACCACCTCCCACATCATCTTCTTCCGGTATTTGCGTCACCGCAACCTCACAACGACCTATATCAGCCACCAAGCCTCGAGATAATTGTCTCACCACCTTCCCCACAATCAAATCCAACGCTCTAACTTCACTATTCATCACAAGAGTTACATAATTGTTCCAATCCACTTCACCAGCAATTGGGATCAGTCGTTTGTTATTTCTCCCATTCAACCCGACATCAATGACTCCTTGAATCTCAACATCAACACCAGACTCTGACCATAGAAAACTATCCTTTATTCGTCACACAAGCACACCATACGACGGTCTAGCATTAAAAAACAATAAAACCACTTCCATCTTCTCAAATTCAAAATCCCCCATACGATTTGTCCTATATATTTCCAATAAACATAGGGGATTGCATATTTATTTTGCTAAACAACACAACAAATATCATAGAAATTGATAAAATTGCTAGCAAAACGGTCACACACATCCACATTGACCATCTACACAGCTAATTCAACTTAATCCCCGCAATAATCAAAGATTCAAGGCACCTATTTAAAACCTAGGGTATTCATTTTCAACTAGAAATACAACAAAAAAAAATGATGAAAAAAGAAAAGAGGAGGGAGGCTACCTTGCTCCCTTGGAGGAGGGCGGCGGCGGCGGGCGCCGGCGCAGGGGGAGAAGGGCGGCGGCGGGCGCCGGCGCCGGCGCAGGGGAGGAAAGCGGCGGCGGCGGGCGGCGGCGCTGGCGCAGGGGGCGGCGGGCGGCGGCGGGTGGCGGCGCCGGCGCAGGGGAGGAAAGCGGCGGTGGCGGGCGGCGGCGCCGGCGCAGGGGAGGAAAGCGGCGGCGGCGGGCGGCGGCGGCGGGCGGCGGCGCCGGAGGCGGCGCAGGGACTGGAGCAGAGAAGAGAGAAGAAAGAGAGGAGAGGAAGAAAGAAAGGGAGCGGCGGCGGTTTTGAGGTCTGGAAGGTAGGCGCCAGGTGCCTTAGCGCCTAGGTCTAACGGGTGGGCGCTAGACGACCTGGCGCCCAGCTCCCCCACCCGATCTAGGGTTTCAGCCACGCTGGAACCCACTTGGCAAAGGTGGGCGCCAGGTCTATGCGACCTGGGCGCTAAGGGACCTGGCGCCTAACTTCGGGTCCATTTTTCAAAATCTTTCGCCCAGGATCCATACGTAAAAATCTTATGGGAAAAGGGCCAAAATAAAAAAAAATACCTTACACCTGGGCCCTAGATCCGAGGCGATCCGATTACCTATATGATTCTACCTAGAGATCTCCGCGGAACCCTGAGTTCGCGGACCCACTCGTCAGCCAGGGGTTCTGACGCCCCCGAGATAGCTCCCGTTTTACGCCTTCCACTTTATAAAAGCTGCGGATATTTTGCTCTGCCTTCCTCTCTGGCTTTCGGCCATTTCCTCAGCAGCCCGAAAAGACCAGACTACCCCGCCTCCCCGAAGTCAGAGGGGCAGAGCCGGAGCTGGCGGATAGGGTAGCGCGTCGTCGTCGCAGGCTCGCAGCAGTCGCCGGCGAGCGGGGTCCGAGTGAAGAAAGCAGCGGCGATGGCGGTGGCGGAGCTGTGGGAGACGTTGAAGGAGGCGATCGTGGCGTACACGGGGCTGTCCCCGGCGACCTTCTTCACGGCCGTCGCGGTGGCGGCCGCGCTGTACCACGTCGTGTCGGGGCTCTTCGCGCCCCCACCCCCGCTTCCCCCGCGCCCGCGAGAGGAGCCCGAGGCGGAGCCGCTCCCGCCGCCTGTGCAGATGGGGGAGGTCTCCGAGGAAGAGCTCCTTAAGTACGACGGGTCCGACCCGAAGAAACCGCTCCTCATGGCCATCAAGGGCCAGATCTACGACGTCACACAGAGCAGGTCTGTTTCTTGCACTCAAAATCCTAGCTACCCTCCCTGTTTCTATGCACGAACGCATCCGTCGTTGTTGTAATACTTGGATTTTACTAAATACCCGTTTCTGCTGTAGCCGAGTCAGTGTATGATTGTCGGTCGATTAGATCATATACGAGGAACGGCCTTTAACTACTTGTTACTGTATGATTGTTGATGGGAATTGGGATGGCATACTTGCGGGTTCTTCTGTGTGCCCAGTACTAAGTGGGTGCCTGGATGGCATGACCTTTTGTGGTTGCCCATTTTTTAGCACATAACAATTTGAGTTATCAATTTAGTGAGAGGAAGCTGCGAAGTTTTCAAAAGCAACTGTAGAGTTGTCGTTTCCGTTGATTGTGTTTTGGTGATAAATTTGCTTGAATTTCTGTGAGGCAATTGAATGTCTTGTTGTATTCGAGATCTTTGAGCTATGTGCTTTACATCTTCCTGGTTGTTGGGACTCATCCTAGTAACAGATTCTGCTGGAACGTGTTATTGTTTGTTTTGTCACAATCAGGGTCTCAGTTGCCTGGACGTCATCGATTGGCAAAACAAGATATGGAAACTATCAATTAATTACACTGTTTTTTGTTGGTGATGATGTGCTTTTGACGATTTGTAACGTTTGTAACCGTCTGTGAGGTCAAAACATGTTATTTACAGAATTTGTAGGTACAGCAAACTGGTTTGGTCGTGGCCGATTGTTTGGGGGGGGGGGGGGGTCATCAATTGCCTGATAATTGTTGGGGTTGCTTTCTCTGCCTTTCCTTCATACGAGCTTTGGATGATTTATAAAGCCTGATATGCCTAATCATGGGTATACTCGATTAGAATCCTTGAGCACCAGTTGACTGTATGCCAGCTGAGCTGAGTTGCTAGCGGCAATTATATTTGGTCATTGTTGCCTGATTGAAATAGAGATTCGATGCTCATAATAACTGCCTAAATTATTATTCCCTGTAATAGGTGCACGAGCTGAGTTTCATTGTTACATCTGTAATTCATGCCTTGAATTATTCCTTGACTTACTACAAAATTGGTTTTGTGCTATAATAAGGTTGTCTTTGATTAAATCTGGTTTTGAACTTGGATTTAAATTTATCTTCTAAAACATAGATCCCCAGAACTTATATCAAGGGTGTATATGCTGTATCCGTTCCTGCTGCAATCCATTAATGAAGCAGCCCAAAACGTGCCAACCAAACGCCCTCTTAAAAGGATTGTGATATTATTTGTTGCAATTTTTTTCTGATTCTGATTTGGCGCCTTCATATAGTAACGGATTATATGCTTTTCAGTTGGCACTGGTAAGAATTAGTGAAAGTTGTTTTTTCCTCATTTCTGTTCCTTTATCCTGTAGTATCTGTGGTTGGGTACAGCAATGGAATAAGATATGTGATCTCTCTTATCTATCCCTTGGTATGTGGGATGCAGTTGCTGGCGTACCAATATTTGTGGGTGGATGATAATATTTTAGAAGTTATTGGATCTGTTATATTATATGCGCATATATATATTCAATTGTGCACATACTTTCACAATCATTTGTGCATTGCGCCGCTGCCCATGAGAAGCAAATGCAGCCTTTTAGGTGAGGGGTCATTTTGCATGATGCACGCTTTCCATATTCAAGAATAGCTGTGCTAATTGATCAGCTGTGAATTAATTTGTGTCAAGAAATATGTTTTCAAGCTCTCTTACATATTGATTCACGTTTCCTTTCTCATTTTACTTCCACGCTGCATTCTGTAATTATATTGTTTATTTTCCTATGCAGAATGTTCTATGGACCTGGTGGACCTTACGCTCTATTCGCTGGTAAAGACGCCAGCAGGGCCCTAGCCAAGATGTCCTTCGAGCCACAGGACTTGACTGGCGATATCTCCGGCCTTGGTCCCTTTGAGCTGGACGCCCTGCAGGACTGGGAATATAAGTTCATGAGCAAGTACGTGAAGGTCGGTACTGTCAAGAAGACTGTCCCTGTTGAAGATGGAAACGCTGCAAGCACAGCTGCAGAAACTAGTGAGACCACCACCGAGGCACCAGCAACCGAAGAGAAGCCGAGGGAGGTAGCTGCGGAGGAAGTGAAGGAGAAGGAAGCTGCCGCTGATGAAAGCGCCAAGGAAAGCTAGATCATTTCAGCTATTCCTGCATATGCAGCAATAATCGGACATGGTCCCTTTGGGTTCATGTCAGGGCCCTGCCATCCTCGTATCAGCAACATATGTTGTGTAATTCGGATATGTAATCTGTACCAGCTCCATGGCCCTGGAGGCGCTGGTGCTCTATATTATATAGTCGTCATTGGTAATTTGAAGTACAAAGACATCAGGTTGTGCACCCACCTTCCTCTGTTAATGTACTCAACCGTGGTAATAGGCGCTCTTCATGATAGCTGTTTTATCACTCTATTGACGTTGCATGGTCTGCATTTTCTTTCCCCCATATGAAGCAGAGAAACAACATATAATTTTTGGTATCTTTGCTAGATTTCCATCAACATGGGAATCTTGCCGAAGCCATGCGTCATGAACTTATTCTTGTCAGCTATTAGGTTGATGCTGGTTCAAAGCATGTGTTAAAGGGTTTGGATAGCATGGGAAAGATGCTGGGTCAAACTGTCAAAGCATGTGTTCAAGGGTTCGAATAGCATGGGAAAGTTCATGTTTGGCACGTAATGTTGATACGTAAGAGCTTACGAGGCTACTGTTCGTCTTCATGTTTTACGTACCCTAGCCTGTCACCAAAGTTCGCGGCCTACGTATCTGAGAAGTCAGCAGATACTCCTATGCTGTTTGCATTGGACCTGCAACGTCTATTCCAATCAATATCATGGGCCTTATGGGAAAGGTACGCTGGGCCTCGGCCTATACATCCGGAATTTTTTTAATTTTTATATTTTTTATTTTTGGATTTTTCAAAATAAATACCTTAATAAAAAAATTACAAAATATACCTCCTCCCGCCGTTTGAAACGGTTATAACCGGATGCACCGGCGGAATGGTACTATAGCACAGCATTCCGCCTGTTCATCCCGCGGAAAGTAAACTATCCAGATAGTGTATTTTTAAAATATCATAACTAATTCATATGACTTTGGATGTAAATAACCCTTATATGAAAGTTGTAGACCTCGACGAGATATGCAACTTTGTAGTTAAAACCTTTTTCATCTGAAGTCATCTTAGTGCTCAACTAATCCACTTAATTTTCGGATCTAATATTTGAATTTAAGATCGAAAACTTGAGTGGATTATTAGAGTACTTAGATAATTTTAAATGAAAAATTTTTTAACTACAAAGTTGTTCGTCTTGTCGAGATCTACAATTTTCATATAAGGGTCATCTCCATCTAAGATCATATGAATTAGTTATATGTTTTTTAAAAATATACTATTTGGATAGCCTGCTTTCCGCCGGATAAACGGAATGTTTTGCTACAGTACCATTCCGCCGGTTCATCCGGTTATAACCGTTTCAAACAGCGGGAGGAGGTACATTTCTGTAATTTTTTTCATTCGGGTATTTATTTTTGAAAAAACCAAAAATATAAAATATAAAAATTAACAAAATTTCACCAAACGTTTTTGTTTGAGAGAATTGCAGTCCTCCAGTTTGGTAGGTTACTAGCACTTGCATCTTGGATTTCGGATTTGCATGTCTCAAACTTTGCAGCTGTTTCCACGAAATGCATTCAGCTCTAGTTGGTGACAATAGGGCCTTCTCTCTCGCATGATGTTGCAACAAATATCCACCTAAAGACAGTAAAAACATGGTAATTACCATTAAGGCCACGTTTAGATTCCCTAAGAAAACACTATTCATTCTAACTTTTTACTATTCATCAACTTTTTACTATTTACCTCTCTCACAAAACACGCTTTCCAGCAGGTGCTATAATGTTTTTCTTCAGCTATCGTGTTTTACCCCAATCTGAACACAGCCTAATTAGAAGTATACATAGGAGTAACCAAATGTTGTCACTAATACGTCCCTTGGCGGCCAACATACTAGCGACGACAAGAGCTTGGGTGTAAGCATGATACTAGGGGTGTGATTGCTTTTCGTGCAAACAAACGTTAACGAACTGAAGGGCTAGCGAACACGAAAACGTGAGTCCCAGGTACAAATGCTACAACCCGCCAAATTGAAGGACTCGCCACGCAATTCTCACGTTTTGTTATTACAGGACGCACAAAGAGTGTGATCGAGAGAATTATGCTGCTGTGTCTGTTGGATTAAAGAGCGAAGCAGACAAGAACTAGACTGCTGGCGAGCAGGTGTTCCATTCGTCATCCACTGTGTCACTGAATGGCGTCTTGCTCAGTCTTCACCCCACAGGCGCTCTCCACCTCGGCGCCGTCCAGCCGACGGCGCGCGGCGACTGCGGCCGTATGTCTCCCTGTCCTCCGCCGCAGCCGGCTCGCGTCCCGCGGCGTGCGGTGTAGCGCGGGGCAGGGCGGCGTCAAGGTCCCGGCGAAGCGTAAGCCCCCCGCTGCCCGAATCACGCCCCTCGTGTAGAATATCTGGCGTGGAAATCTGACATTTTTTTTTTGCCGGGTGGGTGAGTGCGCCAGTGGCGGAGCTGTGGGAGGCGGCGAAGGGCGCGCCGCCTCTGGCCGTGCTTGCGGGCGTGGCTGCGGCGGTGGCGATCTTCAAGGTTGGGTCCAGTCTCGTTGCGCCGCGCCCTCCTCCGCCCCGTCGGCTGGAGACCAGACGGCCCCGCCGCCTCTGGTGCCGGAGCCTGTGCAGGTGGGTGAGATAACGGAGGAGGAGCTGCGGCAGTACGATGGGTCCGACCCCGAGAAGCCGCTGCTGATGGCCATCAAGGGGCAGATCTATGATGTCTCCCAGAGCAGGTTTGCTTCCCCTTGATTCCTTCAACCCTGAGCCTGTGATTCTCCCTTCTTGATTCATCCCGCTGCAAAGTTGCTCTGGTTTGCGGTAACCATTTACGGTTGTTGCATCTAGGTTGATGCAGAGTTTTGTTCTGATCAATTGTTCAATTATAGTTAACCAGTATCTCATTGTCTTCATTTTTAGAACTGCTGCTTTTACACAACTAAATATGAAAATAAGCAGCAGTGTTCTTAATTATCTGTTCTTGTGTGTCAGTGCTACTAATGTGATGTCAAAGATCTGAAGGTTGTGATCAACCAAGTGGATTGCCTCTGTTTGTAGTCTTTGTTTTGGTGACTGTATTTTCTGTATGTTGTCTGGCCAGTCAAAACAAGTGTTGTGCAACCCTGCAAATATACTGCAAATTGTCTTGTGATGGAGGTTCTGATGCTTGCCTTCTATGTTTGAGTGTAAGTCCGCATCTTATGTTTTGGATTGATCTGGCTTCAGTAGTTGAACTGCTCCACATATTATTTAATGGTCTACCATTGCCAGCGCACCTATAATTAAAAACTATGGGTAGTTGTGTTCTTACTTTTTATTTTTTCTTGCCATACTTTCTTTTGGTTGTATTCAAGAATATTTCTCTGTCCTTCTTTTGTGTTTATAAAACCTGAAGTTTGATGGTTTCTTCTTATAGATAGCAGAACATTGCTTTTGTTCCCTATAGATAGTAAAACCATGGATATTGTTATTTGGAAACAGAAATTGTGTGCAAGATGTTTGCAGCAATTAGGACCCTCCCCCCACCCTCACCCCCCCCCCCCCCACCAAAAAAAAAACTGCACACTAGGCTTACTTTCTACCAGAGCAGCTTGAGTAAAGCATCCTAAGTACCTGGGCTCTAAATACCAATAATCAGTAGCTAGTTTGCTACAATCAGTAGAATTTGTGTTTGGCAGAGCAACAATACCTTTGAAACGTTACAAGCTGCACTGGATTTTTTAAGTTTGCTTTGCTAGAAGATGAGTCATGACTCATGAATAGACCTTTGTTTTCTCCGGTGAGAATAATCAGATAACATACCCCCTGCAAACTTTACCTTGCACCTTTACAAAATCTAAATATATGTCTGCTCTCCAATGCAAGTACATGTGCATTGATGTCCTACCTACTTATTGTTTTCATAATCACTGCCTGCCTTTATCTTGAAGATTACACTTGAATTACTGTGCATACTACATTTTGTTTACGCTAAAGAAATGACAATATTGTTTGCTCTGTGATTGATTTTCTCTGCAGGATGTTCTATGGACCTGGTGGGTCATACGCCTTGTTTGCTGGTAAAGACGCCAGCAGGGCATTGGCCAAGATGTCCTTCGAACCACAGGATCTTAATGGTGATATATCTGACCTTACACCGATGGAGCTTGGTTCCTTGAATGATTGGGAGTACAAGTTCACCAGCAAGTATGTGAAGGTAGGAACCATAAGAAGCGCAGCGCCTACAGAGGAGGCTTATGCTAGCATTTCACCTGAAACACAGGAGGAAGTTATTGTACCTATATCTGTGCTTCAACCTGATCTTGACCCGGAGCCTGAGCCGATTGACGACGACACTCCATGAAGGAAACACAACAGACATCTGAGCAGCCCCGGGAAGAGCAAAATCGAATGTCCCTAAGGGAGTTGGAATTTAGGAATAACCGAACGCAGCCTGCTGCATGCATGTTCGGAAGAAATAGTATATGTGGGTGGAGTAGGATCGAATGGTTGGATATGATTACATAGAGGCCAGTGCTCTAGTTCAGTGATGTTCATCTTCAGAAATGAAATGAGTTTCCTTTCCAGAAAAAGGGGGAAAAAACGAGATAAGTTGTTCCATCAGCTGAGCGGCTCTCACCTCTGGAGCAGCAAAGCAGACCTCTAAGGTTCACTTAGCTCCAAAAAGATATAGGAGTAAAATGCACCGTTGGTCCTTAACCTAGTTAAGGTGCGTCGAATGGTTTATGAACTCCAAAAATACATATTTATCCTCACGAATTTTCTAAGTCCACTGGCATCTCATAGGTGTTGGAACGGATTGTCAAAATAGGAGCCTTGGGTTGTTGGTCATAATATGCTTCCGTAAATATTTTCCGCTTTCTTTATTATCTACCGATATATTTAAAAAAGCAGTGGAATATTCGAAGACGAAATACATGGGAATAAAAAATATAAATAAAATAAAATAGAAAAAGAAGGTGGGGCAGGACGTTGTATTGGGCCTCATAGGAAAGTTACGCTGGGCCTTGGCCTACACATGGAAATGGATCTGCGGCACAAGGGCAGCATGGCTGCGCCTGCCCGCGTCTAGCAGGTTGTTTAGTCGGGCAATAGCAGGTTGTTTAGTACCACCTCGCTCAGACAACCGGCGTCGAGCCGTCCACAAGCTATATAATGTGACCAAGGGCTCCGTTGCAAAGCATACCTTTCTCGGCCTTTTGGCTAAGATCAAGTGTAGTATCTGTTCTTATCAGTTTAATATTTGATATGTGGGCTATGTGCCTACTTTGATATTAAATTTATTTTTTGTGGGAGAGAGACCACCACAGTGGCTTGCCACTGGGGCCCTCGAGTGTCGCCCAGGCGTTGCACTGCTGCCTGGGCCTGGCGCACCCCAACCAAATTTGAATTAAAGGTTTGTTGAATCAAGTTTGTTTCTCAGTTTGTAAGTCTGGAGTTGAGCCTTCGGAAGTACAGCGTTACTTGGGCCGTTGGTTTACAGCTTCCCGTCGTCGCACCGCGAGTCGTGAGACCCGCTGAATCCTCAAGCAGAGGTGCTTTCTTGGAACCTTCATCTCGATCTGATGTTGAGCTGCTTGCTTGGAACCTTCATCTCGATCTGATGTTGAGCTGCTGTTGGTTTGTTTTCTAGCACTCTGTTATGGCTGTGGTCTCTAAAATGCATTCAGCGTTTGGTTCTGATGAGTGATTACCATGGAATGTCAAAAGTGCAGGTGCAGACAGATGGTGAAAATATCTTCATTTCGGGAACCCATTTTTGGAACTTCTGCAAGTGCTGCTTTTTGTTGAACCCTAAACTCGGGATGCTATCAATCTAACCAGTCAATGTGATGCTCGACAAAAAAATATGCCATGAAAGAAAACGAGTGTGCTGCAGTTCTGCAAACATACTATTATTTAATGCCAATCCCTTACCCATCATTCATATCCACATCCACGGTCTCGGTCTGATCGTGTTTTTTATCTGGAACTTCCAAACTGGAAGTGTGAGAACACATCTACATCCTTTAGACATTGATAAGTACCATATTAGTATATCACTGTCACATACTGGTACTTCAGTGCACATGAGTGTTGACTGGTGACTGCAGCTTCCATAACAAATGACTTTTAGCGTACTGTTGTGATTTTAACAAATCACAAGCCGCATCTCGTTTATCCGTCAACTTCGTTTGAATATTATGAAATATTACCAGATCAAAGGATTTGGCTTGCCAGATTAGTAGAATACGAAGCACTTCTTCACGACCAGAAATTCAGAATTTAAGTTCAATCTGTGTCTGCCTATCTTGGACTGTAGGCAAGAATGTAACATACAAAGCTCGCATGTCGTGTCGGTTGTGAGCTGATCTGATACGAAGTTGCGAACCATGTTTGTGTGGACGCAGCCACTTTCACTTTCAAGGCGTTCACTAAATTTGATTGCAATATTGTTTCTTCGGTAAGCTCAGCCCACCAGCACACGTTAATAAAGTTAAGGAAGGCCCAAGGCAATAAAAACAGACAAAAAAAGCCCACTCTCTGTTCAGTGCTCACGCTGCCAACTAGACAACAACAACAAAACTTTGCCAACTGGTTTGACACAATGCTATGTTTAGTACCAAACCGCTCGTTCACTAAACTCCACACCTACTTAAATACCCAGTGTTCAGCACCTCCCTCGCCGAGCAAGTAGCGATTGCTTGTCACCCGAGCAGGGGCGGTGGTGAGGATGTCAATTGTGGCGCTTGGACCTGGACCTTTGGCTGCACTCTGCGGCCCGCCCGTTCCAAGTTGCGTAGTGGGCCGTGGGTGCCTTGGCGAAAGCCTCGGCGTGCGTCTGGGAACCTAGAGCGGTGGGCAATGCGTTAGGCCGCCCTCTCTGGCAGACCACCATCTTTTTGCAATTTTTATTCTCGTTTTTTTTTTGTCCATCTTCTTTGGCCAACATGACAAATATTATTCTTAATCCCTTCGACCGGATTGCTGAATCCGGTTACTAACGTCCAGTTATGATCATAACGTTTCAGTTAAGCAGCAGCTTCCTGGATTAATTAGTACAAGGTGCCAATTTCATAGTAATAGTAATTGATGCTCCAGCATAGTTCAAGCAATGGAATCTAGAAGCTTTGGACATTCTATTAACCTAGAGCGGCGCATCAGGACGCCTGTCAAGGATAGGTGGTTACAACCATCTCATGCCGTATGTCACGCACGATCGGCTGGTGGAGTCAAACTATCTTCGTCATGACGCAAGATTGTTCGTTTTGCATGTCAATATGATCGACTTGATGCCAGCTTGTCTTTACCTTTCCCATTGCTATCCCGTTAAAGCTTGGGCAGGTCAAGGGAACATTTTCCTTCCTATGCTTCGTTTCGTTTTTCTAACCGCACAATTCATTACTGTCTTAAAATTGCTACCACTTCCAAGTTTTCATGTACTAACCATCTTGTTACGCAAATCACATGATGAACGAGTATGCCTCGTGAGAAAAATGCTGATTAAAAAAAGTGGCCTACAAGGAGCAAAAATATATGTAGCCGTCAAACAGCACATGCGGAGAATTGAGGTGGCGCCTTTGCCGTCCAGTGTGAAAGGCAAGGTGTTGGCATACGATAGAGGATCTAAAAGAAAGGAGAAAGGGCTCTGGTCAAAGCAGAACCTGGACGGGTGGGATCTTCTGTGCCGGGATCTCTTGCACCTTCTGACATGTTCTATTCACTGATTCAGTCCAACATCATGTTGCAACATCTATTGCAGAAGATGTTGGCATGTTGCAACATCTAGTGCAGAAGGAATGGGTCATCGCGTGCAGAAGATCTCAGTTTTATTTGACAGACTACGCGCCCAACTAAACGTGCAGAAATAGGGCTGTAGGCGCGGCGAGAAGGTGTCAACTGCGGAAGAATCCTTGTCCTGTTTTCAACGAAGGTTCCTCTACAATTCAGCAATATTTCTCCCATGCTGCCGCCGTCGTTGACAATTCCTGATTCTAATTTAGTATTTTGACAACGTCTCTTGATGATTAGTAGGAGTATATTCAAGCTGGATCATTGGCAGCTACCGATACATACTTTAGACACGCCAGGTTGTTACTAGTTAGTACGCACACAAATGCTTTATTCTCATTCCTTTATGTTACCATCAACGGCTCAGATTTCATGTAGATTATTATTTTTCAGTAACGACAGACATGAACCAGAGCAGACTGGATCGGGTACACCATGACAGTCACTTGATCTCTCGTTCTCTCTTTGACGCGCTGCACAAACACCATGCTTTCCTTGGAGGAAGCTGCATGCACTGGAGATATACCGTATACGGCCACTGACGTACTTCAGAGCCGCAAACTCACAATGCGTGGCCTGCCAAACTAGGAGCCTTGTTGGACAGTTGGCTTGATGTTGCCCTTCTTTGCCTCTCAAATTGCATGCTGGCTCCGCCCAAAACTTCGAAAGGTCTACCGGAAAAATACGTACTAGTAGCAAAAAAAAAAAAAAAAAACCGGCCAAGCAAACGCATCGCTGTTGAGCCTGCACCAAAACATGGGCCCAATAGAAACAGCGCGACGAAAGGAAGCTGGTATAATGCAAAAAGAAAAGAAGAAGCATACCCATTCTCGTGTGATATAAAGTTTCTTTTTAACGTGACATTGATGTGATCCCTTCACTCATGAAAACAAGAAAAATGATTTTCTCCAACATGAAAAATCATATCGGAATTTTCTAATAAACAGACGCGGCCACGCAGACCATGAATACCACCGCAACCACGGGGCGCGCCGAATATGCCACAAGCCCAAGGCCGCTGTGGGACGGACAGGTGGGCCCCGAGGGCGCAGGGGAGTGTGGCCACCACGCCGACACGCTTCGCCATCAGGCGCACGAGGCTGCGCGTGAGGCGGCCATGGGAACTCGTCGTGTGCCCACCTCGCAGGCCATACAAACGTGAAGGGGTCAAAGATCGGAGGGAGCAGGAGAGGGATAAGGGTTGTGGATAGAAGGGTGTGGCCGCAGCCAATCAGAGGCGAGAGGCCACCACATTCCCGCTACCCTCTCATCCTCCCGGCTCATCTTCTCCTCCCTCGTGCCTAACCCACCCCCACCAGTGCCAACATGCGCCATAAAATAGGTAAGCAAAACAAATGGGCCTTGGAAAGATGCCAATGTGATGTGTCCTCAGTTTTTCTTCGAATTTACATGGAGGTCCATGGTTTTTTTTTCCCTTCATGCAACAAATCTTGGTAGGTTTCTCATTGAACATGGGAATTTGGAATGCAAGTAACTAACTGCTGTACAAGAACGAGCTACATTTCAAATTGACATTTGCTACCATAAAAAACAGTGGTAACGACAGTTAAGAAGTGATTGTGTATGCAGATATGATAGATACATGAATGGATTGTTGACTGTTGTAGATCATAATCATAATCAGTCTATTAGAAGAGTGACATTATTGCCATGAGTTTCATCGGGGTGAAATTGTGTAGGCACTATTTTCAAGACTATAAAATGTATTGAAAATTGCAATTGAGGGCTAAAGAGTTTCATCATTTTCATCCCATCAAATATTAACCAATCATGCGCGTCGTTTAGTAAATACTCCATCCGTTCCCAAATACAAATCATTTTGCCTTTTTTTTTATAGATAGATTTGATTACAAATTTAATATACAATTTGTCTATATACATAATAGAAACTATGTATATAATAAAGCCAAAAGGAATTGTATTTTGAAACAGAGAAAGTATTATTATTTGTCTATGAAACTGTAAAACGAAACTATGCATTGGGAGACCCTGGTTCGTTCTCAAGACAAATATCTCTAGATGACATGTCGCTCTTAAAAACCAAGAAATGAAACTCCCCACTAGGAATAGCTTAAGTGTCATTGGGAATGAAACTTCTTTCTCATATGGTGAAACTCTCCTTATTAATTACCTTGCCAAGTCAACAGTTTTATTGATGTGTCATTAAATGCCATAAAACTCTCCTAAAATCCCCCAATTACACTGGCCTAATACAAAATGACTTGTCATACAAATTCTAGCAAAGCCCAGTTCATTGGAGGGAGAAGTTAAAATACAAAACTTGCTGATCAAGAGGGCTTTTATGCAAAAAGGTTGTCTAGCACTGAAAATTCCCAGCCGACCCAGAAGACCAGCCCAAAGGCACCGCACCACGCGTGGGCCCCACACGCCATGCCGCTCGGCTCCGGCGACCCAACGACCCTCCCCTTCCCATAACCTTTGGCTCCAAAGCAGCAGCCGAGCCTTTCTTCCTCCTCTCCATCCCCTCCCTCGGGCCAACGCGAGGCGAAAACCGATTCCACATCTCCGCCCTCGCTCACCGAGGACCCTCGCAACCAGAGCGGGAGGGAGGTAGAGAGAGAAGCGATTAAAGTTTCTCCTCGCCTCTCTCTCTCTTTCCTTGCATCTCTTTCCCTCCACCTATCTGCCCGCGATTATCGTCGCATTGATTTTGTTTCCTTGAAAGGAGGCAGCTTTTCTGTCTTCCTTGATCTAGATGATGGCGAGCACGACGTCAGCGACCGCCGCCGCTGCGGCATTCGGGGCCACCGCCACCACCGCCAAGCCGCGGGGCTCGTCGTCGGCCCTCTGCTCCAGGGTGACCGCCGGCGGCAGGCGGCGCTCCGGGGTGGTGCGGTGCGATGCCGGCGTGGAGGCCCAGGCGCAGGCGGTGGCCAAGGCTGCCAGCATCGCCGCGCTCGAGCAGTTCAAGATCTCCGCCGACCGTGAGTCCCTTACCCTTCGCCTGTCCTCAAATCCACCGCCCCGCTGTTGCCTTTCCTGATACTCTGGGGTGCGGTATTGTTCCGGCCTGCTGAAGTTTCTGGTGCGCGATTTGAGGGATCTTTTGCGTCGCGTCGAGGTTACTGCTGCAGTTGGGATTAGTTTTGGTTTGGTACTGGTCAAAAGGTGTGGGTGGTTTGGGGAAGAAAAAGGAAGGAATGGATGTGAACTTTGCATTCCGCTGTTGCAAATTTCCTTGACCAAGCGCCAACTTGAATTTTGTGTTATTGCTGTTCAGAAATGTTCGCAGCCTTACTAGTTAGTTACCTTGGTAAGATTTAGTATGCGGACTCAGAGACCAGGTCGTGTGGCATCAGGGAGGAATTGGCTCGTCTCATTGGAATTGAATCATGGGACGAGGGAACTGTCAAAAATCCAGATTAAAACTTACTAGTTTCATTTCTGAATCGAGTGAAGTAGTCATTTATGAATATCAGGTTACTTTTGGGGGATTTGTTCGAGAGCTAACTGATTGTTAAGCCAATGCTTCACAGATTGGTGGTGTGTGTGTTTGTATGCATGTGTTTTTTCTTTGGCAAAAAATTGAACTGTTGTCTCTGATTGCAGCTCTATTAAGTTATCTTAGAAACAAATTTTCTGTGCAGACTACAGTTTTTGTTCTTTCAACAAAAAAGACTGCAGTGTTTGACAATGTTTTAACTTTTAAATTCACTACCAGGGTACATGAAGGAAAGGAGTAGCATAGCTGTGATAGGCCTCAGTGTACACACAGCACCAGTGGAGATGCGCGAAAAGCTTGCAGTTGCAGAGGAACTATGGCCCCGTGCTATTCAAGAACTCACTGGTCTAAACCATATTGAAGAGGCTGCTGTTCTTAGTACCTGTAATAGAATGGAAATTTATGTGGTGGCTCTGTCATGGAACCGTGGTATCAGAGAAGTAGTAGACTGGATGTCAAAGGTGAGACTCTGATCAACTCTGTTTATTCAGTCCATATTCTTTATCCAGCTTACCCTTTCGGTTGCTCAAGGACGCTGCTTGGGAAAGATGACCTGATGTGTGTATTTTTGTGATTTTGCAGAAAAGCGGCATTCCTGCTTCTGAGCTCAGGGAGCACCTGTTCATGTTGCGTGACAGTGATGCTACACGCCATCTATTTGAGGTATCAGCTGGGCTTGACTCGTTAGTTCTTGGAGAAGGACAAATTCTTGCTCAAGTTAAACAAGTTGTGAGGAGCGGGCAAAACAGTGGAGGTTTGGGGAAGAACATTGATAGGATGTTCAAGGATGCCATCACAGCTGGTAAGCGTGTCAGATGTGAGACCAACATATCATCTGGTGCGGTTTCTGTCAGTTCAGCTGCAGTTGAATTGGCCCTGATGAAGCTTCCAAAGACTGAAGCCCTGTCAGCAAGAATGTTGCTGATTGGTGCTGGTAAGATGGGCAAATTAGTGATCAAGCATCTCATTGCCAAAGGATGCAAGAAGGTTGTTGTGGTGAACCGCTCGGTGGAAAGGGTGGATGCTATTCGTGAGGAGATGAAAGATATTGAGATTGTGTACAGGCCTCTCTCAGATATGTATGAGGCTGCTGCTGAAGCTGATGTCGTGTTCACGAGCACCGCATCTGAAACCCCATTGTTCACAAAGGAGCACACAGAGACACTCCCCCCTATTTCTGATACTATGGGTGGTTTCCGTCTGTTTGTCGACATATCAGTCCCGAGGAATGTCAGTGCATGTGTGTCTGAAGTTGGCTCTGCACGAGTATACAACGTTGATGACTTGAAAGAGGTGGTGGAAGCCAACAAGGAGGACCGGCTCAGAAAAGCAATGGAAGCTCAGACAATCATCACCCAGGAACTAAAACGGTTTGAGGCATGGAGGGATTCGCTGGAGACAGTTCCAACCATCAAGAAGTTGAGGTCATACGCTGACAGGATCCGGGCCTCAGAGCTCGAGAAGTGCCTGCAAAAGATTGGGGAAGACAATCTCAACAAGAAGATGCGTAGAGCCATCGAGGAGCTGAGCACCGGCATCGTGAACAAACTCCTCCATGGCCCGCTGCAGCACCTGAGGTGTGACGGCAGTGACAGTCGCACCCTTGACGAGACGCTCGAGAACATGCACGCCCTCAACCGGATGTTCAGCCTCGACACGGAGAAGGCGATAATTGAGCAGAAGATCAAGGCCAAGGTTGAGAAGACCCAAAACTGAGGCTGGAAGCAAATTTTCTACCCCGTGTATACATACTCTGATTCCAATTTTTTTGATCTTTCACTTACTGATCCTCCCCTGCTATCTGAGATCATCAACTGTGTCGTGAATTAGTGCCATGGCAGCAGCTCGATCCGTTGAGAGGTAGTGGCAAATTGTCTCTACTCCAGCTGCATGTCTTTGTACATTATTGCTTGAGCTGCTGTGGCAAGAGCTCCATTTTTTCTTTTAAGTTATATGTATACGCTATTTGGACGAAATAAACAGAAATCGATCAATGGATCAGTTGATGCCCTTCAGTGCAATTTACTTGTAAGCTCTACTTTTGTATACCTCTTACGTTAGCTATCAGCGTGTTCGGCTGCACTTATTTGATCTTCTTTTGCTGCGGCTGTACAGCCTAGTAGTTAATCCACAAGCCTATGCTGCTGTGCGGTTGAGCACTCCCGAACACAGCGTATGTATTTAGACTGCTGAGCACTAACATTCCCGGAACCAGAATTTGGTATGTTCTTCCAGAATGTGATTGCATGTATTGTGCACAGAATATAGATAAATAGCAGATTCGCTTGTCAGTTGATTGAAGCTTTAAGAGTATTTTTTTTTTATTGAGGCCTTGCATGTCATGTGGGCCACAAGGGTGTGCTCCACCATTTAAATTTCAAATTTCTGTGCTTCCGGAAAGAGAAAAACCAAAAACCATAAACTTCAAAAAAAATCTTAGCAATTCAGTTTGTTGGGCACTTTCTCTACGAGAAAGCACCCTCTAAAAATTAGAGTATGCTGCTTATTGTGGCGTGCACACGGTATTCTTTAGTAAAAGGCGAAAGAATAGTTCGCTCTGTGCTCACCACGCAGCTGCTTGAGTTTCGATTCCTCAGCTGCCGCTCTATAAGACGTGGGATCGCCGGGTAATCACCATGAGTCTGAGCAGGGTGGGACTAAACTACACACCTAAGCCGCTGGGACGCCGAGTTGTTCTCTGCTGCTTTGCTGCTGACCATCCCACGTGGGCCGCAGAGCACAGAACTCCAGGAGCGCTTTGGGCCTGCTTTGTAGCCCAATAAGATGGATGCATTGGGCCGCAGAGCATGTCCTGGTGTGACTGTCTCACGCTCCTCTGTTCACGGCGACGTCGGCGAAGAAGAAAGGGAACCGCGCCGAACTGGGCAGCCGGGAGTCCGGCAAGCCGCCGACGATCAGTGTGAACCCATTGACGTACGGCTCGCTTTGACGCGGTCACGTTGCGTCACGTCGAATCACAGGCGACCGCGAGCGATCTGGGGAGGAAAACAGTGTGTTCAGTTGGTTGCTGCGGCCTGCGGAGCAATCGTGTCCGTGTGGGACTGGAATCTTCAGGCATGTGGCATGATGGCTTGCTCCTTCGAGTAGTTCGGTGTTTCTTTCTTGTAAACCAATTGTTCTTCCCGAATCATGTGCATTGCCCAATACTCCTATGCAGTACGCCGTATCTCTTATATATACGATACTATATACCATATATACTATATAGTAGTTACTATCTTAGTCGTCCCGAACCGTCTTTCGTCCTGCCTCCGTCTCCCACCGTCCCACGGCACGCCTGTCCTCCACTCCCTAATTTTATCTCCGTTTGCAACCACCCCCCCCCCCCCCCCCCCCCGCGCCAGTGCAGGGAGAGAAGTACATTGTGGCGAACTCGCAGTACCATGTGCCTGATTGGTTTGCTGGTCCGGTCTAGCCTGGCTCGTACCGGCAAACCAGGCCCCCAGAAGCCAGGTTCGATAGGTGCATACCTAGTTGATTGATTATCTGTCTGCAATGGGACAGGATATGGGAAGATGTTGATTGGATGGTATGCTCAGCTCAGTATCTCGCATCTCTATCTCTCAGCTCATGCAGCGCTTGCGCTCCCACCAGCGAGGCCCGCGGGGAACGATAATTTTTCTAGCATGCGGTGAGCCAGGCTGTGGTTGCTGTTTTGCATCAAACGGGCCAGGCCCAGCTAGTGCTGCACCCAACCAATCAAATGCAGGTAGCATCTGCCGTGCCTGGCTCTGGCAAAAACAACCAACCAAACAGACCCTATGGGTCGCTGCGATGGTGGGCACAGCTCCCTGTGCACCCTAACTATCCGGGGGCTTTTTTCGCACCCTTACGTCACCTGTCTTTGGTCCGTGCCGTCACCACTTATCTCCTTGCTCTGCCATGAATGCTGCGTAATTTGGCTTGCCGTTATGAAGGCCCAACTCCCACGAACAACTACCCGGAAGCCACTGCCTTAATTATGGATGTCCGTGCGTGATGCTTCATGCGTTTCTAAACAAATGCAATGAGCTACTCCTATGGTTAATTGATCCTTTTATGGCCCACATCCTGAGCTTCCCGATCTCACACATACACTGTTTGTTCGTATAATGCTTATCATATATCCATTGTTTGTTCACAGTTTGTAATATCACGTTTTCCTGAGTTCTCTCTCAGATATCTCGCTGATTGTTTTGTATCGAAGCTTATTTTTGCACTACTATTATCTTGTTGAATGATCTATATATTTCAATACAAAAGTTTTGCCATCCCGTAGCAACACTAAGATGGCACGATGCTAGTACAAGAGATCAATCTGTCACGTCACCAATGAGAAGTCCAAGTCTCTCTCTGCTCACGGTGACACCGTTGGGTTGTGTATTAGGCAGGGCCTATGGGCATTGGCGGCTGCCGCACTGGCCTTTCCTTAGCCGTGCGCTCCATTTTTGGATATAATATATTAGGCAATAACGTTTCTATAAACTGAACTAGGTTTCTTACCTATATAGGAGTATTTGTACATGCTATGCACCTCAATCAATCTATTATCCCAGAGCCATATTTTCTTTATTTTTCGTCTGGTTGATCCCCTCTACTTCACCTCTTCTCTAACACCTCCCTTGAGTTGAAGTATCGCATCATGGTGGGAAGATATCTGAAAACCGGGGCGACGCTGCTGCTCATCGGTCTTCTTGTAATGACAGACCTGGCAATTGTCAGCTATGGCCGGAGAGTTGCAGAACCGGATGTCATGGGACTCGTCGACAGCGGCGGGCGGACCTCCCCGCCGGCCAATCTGTACAAATCTTATTCGGTTTCAGGGAGACGCCTTGGTGAATGTTGCAAGCACATGGTCGTTGAGTCCAAGAGGTTAGTGCCTGAGAGCCCCAATCCACTGCACAACTGACCAGCTCCAGGCTCCAGGAAGCAGAAATTCAATCTGTACTTGCGACGAGAAATAAGTACTTTATTTTATGCAGTCATACATGGTAATTTTAGAAGTTACTATTATGCATAAGTGATGTAAAATAGCGTACAACCTTTTTGGGAGTGAAAATATGTGCACTGCATTTGGTTCGTTGAAGCTTCTTTTTTTTTCCCCTCTTCGAACATTGGTGGTGAAGATAATTTCAGGGGGGCTGTGCAACAATAAGCACGGTTCTGCAAACTTCCGAGGAAGGGAACTAATTCTCTACTGTTGTGGCTTTAACACTAATTTTTTTTACATTCTCAGTTGCCAGTTCGTGCAGTATTTTTCAATGTCTTTCTTTGTGATATGGTGTGACTACGGTTAGTATTTCCCGTGGAGTACGAACCCTTGGAAGTGAAATACTAACAAGGGCTTAGGGCTAGTCTTTAAAACTCTAGTGCTAGCATAGAGCCATACAGGTGTGTTCTTGTCCATTTGCAGAGTAGGGAGTAAAATAAAGCAGACCTGGGATGTGTATGATAGGAATGCGCAGTGAATGAATGACGAGTCATGCAGTACTACGCTCCAATGGCTCTTAAAAAGCTTCGACATTGTTGATCCCAAAGGCCTCGAGACAGCTAAGAGTGTGTTTAGATTGGAGAAAGATTCCCCGAAAATACACTGTTCACCAAAAAACACTGTAGATAAATAGTGTTCTGTGAGTGGGAGGGATAGGATGAATAGGAAAAAGTTGGATGAATAGTGTTTTTTCGGGGAATCTTCGGGGAACTAAACGCACCCTTAGTTTTCAAACTTAGCAGCCCTGTTCATGTATGATCCAAATATTTGTTGACTCAGACAGGTGATAGCTGATAGATTAAGGATATAATATATATTTTTTCCCTCCCGCTTCTCGTGTTCGGAGTGAGCAGCTTGAGCATTCATTTGAAAGGGAAAAGCTATTTTTCTTTGTTATGAACAAATTAGGAACTAGGTGAGGAGTCATAGAGCAAGAGCACATTAAGATGCTGCCCAAGCGACTTAGGACTAATTTCTGAACACGTTACACAATAAAAAATTGATCTTGGAATATGACCCTGTCATATCCTGATCCAAGTATACAATGCAACAATAGCACCACCAGAACTAAGAATCAGTGACAAGATCTTAACAAATTAGCAACATCTTAAATAAACAGGAATCGATCAATGTATCAGTTATTGCCCCTTTGGGTGCATTATACTTGTAGGCTGTACTAATTCTGTATGCCTCTTACGTTAGCCATGTATTCAGACTGTTGAGCATTAACATTTCCGAAGAGTCTGCTTTCTAAAGATCGGATGGTTCACATCAAGTTTGTATGCACTCTTTTCTGGTTGTTTCTGCAATGTTGATAGTTTGATATGTTCTTCCAGAATGTGCATGTATGAATATAGATAAATAAATAGCAGATTTACCCCGTCAGTTTAATGGAATGGAACTTTAATCATCTGTCTAGTTTGTCAGTCTTCTATCATATCATTGTGATCCAATCGAATTTGGAGTTAGGCCCTGTCATTTGAATCAGACCGATTGGATATCGGCAGGTGATGGCTCTCTTGGGGATTTTTCACGCTCTTGAAGGTTTATTAGGGCGTGGCCAACGGGCTGCCGAAATCGCCAGCTCCCGTGCGAATTTGTTGACGTGGAGGAAAGAGAGCACCAAAATGCAACTAGCTATCGACGCAGAAGTCGCTGAGCTCGCAAACTGCTCGAGGAAACAATGGGTCACTGACTGCTTCCTACCACCGCATGGAATATGTTCTTTCTCATGCACACATCAGTTGGCTATTTAGCCACGTCGTTGGAGACGCCCTTAGACGACGAAACCTCAACATGTAGTGAGGCAGTCAGCTGAAGACCGAGGGCTTCTTCAAAGAAGAGCAGAAACTGAATACATGTTTGAACGATTAGTATTTCCCGTGGAGTAAAAACCTTCTGTAGTAAAATACCAACAAAGGCTAGTCTAGACTGTAGCACCAGCATACAGCTATACAGGTGTGTTCTTGTCCATTTGCAGCGTAGGGAGTAAAATAAGAGCAGACCTGCGATGTTTATGATAGGAATGTGCAACGACTGATTGATGAGTCAGTCAGTAAACTCCAATGGTTCTTGAAAAACTTCGACATTGTTGATCCCAAAGGCCTCGTGACAGCTAACTGTTTAAAACTTCAAATCAGTACTGTTCATGTATGATCCAAATGCATATCTTTGTTTAGTCCGACAGGTGGCAGCTGATAGAAGGAGATAATATATTTTTTCCCTTCCGCTTCTCGTCTTCAAGTGACCAGCTGATTTATCATCCATTGGAAAAAAGCTATTTTTATCTGTTATGACCAAATTAGGAACTTGGTGAGGAGTCACAGAGCAAGAGCACATTATGATGCTACCCATGTGATTAGGATTAATTTCCGAACAGTAATAAGTTGCACGTTCAAAAATTAATCTTGGAATATGACCCTGTCATGTCCTGACCCAAGTATATAATGCAAACAATGAATAGCACCACCAGAATTAAGAATCAGTGACAACAGTCCGGCTGTAGGCATATTGAAGTCTACAAGCTCATTGGAGTAATTTGGTTTAAGAAAAGTTGATGTAAAAATAGGTTTCAAAAGTGAATGGGAGAAAGCCAGTGTTTTGTATTCACTGGATTTGACTAACACTTCACCAGCGTGACATTTTTCTCAAAGAGGTTAGGTGCTGACTGAGGAAAACCTATTGGGTAGATGTACATCCTTAAATGATGTTAGTCACCAGGATTTCAACTTTCAAAAGGTAGTAGAGATCTCCATTCACTGAGGCTATGTTTAGGTGCAAAAGATCTTTTCAACTTTCCTATTCATCCCTATCAGAAAACACGCTTCCCAGAAAAATTTCCCTTCAGCTCCTTTCAACTTTCCTATTCATCCCTCTCACAAAACACGATTCCCAAAAAAATTTCTTTTCTCCTCCAATCAACTAAACACTACCTGAATGTTCAGTCAACTTTCAGACTACAAACGTCTGAAATCCGGCTGCCGGCCAAACCAACCAACCACTCCTTTCGCCTTGGAGTAATCACACAAGCCATGATGTCACTTAAATGAGATGAGGACGCATCTGTCAAAGCATTAGACAAAGCCCAACATGGACCCAATCATTAGACGGATCCAAACTTGGAGCAACGACGCACCAGCGAACTTGTGATGCCCTACTACTTAGTTCTGGAACCAAGCCTTGAAGTCCTTGCAGATCAGCAAATTTCAGAATCAACTCACATGGTTGCCCTGACGCCCTGACCTCCTCCCCCAACTCCATCTCTCCCCGTTCAGCCTTCTTCCTCCTCCACTGCGAAATGTTCTCCGCATCTATGGCTATGACTATGAAGTTTCCAACCTGGCGCATGCTGCTTGTCTTGGCATGCGTACTTGTTGCGGAGTTCCCTGGTTTCAGCCAGGGAGGGCGAGTCCTTGCGGAAGGCGACGCGCGACCGGCCTCGTCAGTGCAGGAGCAGCTCTACAGGATGCCAAGAAGGCAAGAACGTCTTGGCAGTGGCTCTCCTCCCGGTCGCATGTATGAAGCGTCGGCCAGACCAGTGCCACAAGGCTCGAATCCCCTGCATAACTGATAGTTCAGGTGATCTTCTTCCCTTGCCTTTCACCTGTCGAACTCGATCCGTAGAACAATAGCAGAATAGCTCACAAGGTACAGTCCTTGTTGTTTAGGATTGTACGAATGATCCAGATTCAAGAGCCCGGTTGGAGCTGTCGCCCCGTGCGTCCATCGCGGCTGCGCAGTTCAACCCCCTCGCTGAAGGCTGATCCACTGCTGTCGACGGCGCAGGAAGGCCTCTCCGGCTGAGGGGATGCACTGAGCCATTGATGGAGATTTGGAGGTGGCTTCGTGCACAACCCCGGTGGTTAACGCAACGGCAATACAAAAAAAAAAAAAATGGTGGTCTGCGAGAGAGGGCGCATGGACCTAAGCGGGCCTGCGGAGCAGCGGCCCGTTATCCTCCCACCGTTGAAAGCGGGTGGTATTCGCTGCTCTGTGAGAGCCAGCCTGTCGGCGGGTGGCACACGGGGTACCTCACGTCGGCGAGTGTCGATCATAGAACACGCACGTCTCGGTGGAGAATGGTTCAAAAGACGCAAGACAAAGAGGATTATACTGGTCGGCGGGTGGCACACGGGGTACCTCACGTCGGCGAGTGTCGATCACAGAACACGCACGTCTCGGTGGAGAATGGTTCAAGAGACGCAAGACAAAGAGGATTATACTGGTTCGGGAGCGATCCCTACGTCCAATGAAACGAGCTCCAAATCGTATTGCTCTCTTGGCGGCGGGTTACAGTGAAGGCCGGTTCTAGCCTTGTGTGAAGTGTGCGTGTAGGGGACTTAGTGCTCTAGAGATCGAAAAGGAATTCTCCTGTCTCCCCTCTCGTAGGGACGCCCTCCCCTTTTATAGTCCAAGGGGAGAACAACTTTACAACGTTATTTTATCTATCTACCCCCCAAGGGCCGGATGCCCCCGGCGGTTGCGCGCTGTCGGCCTGGTGCGTCTTGGCGACCCCTTCCTCGGTTGCCGCGTGTTCTCATCCCTCCCATCCGCAACTTCCCGTTAGCTTCCTCCTTGGCGGTTAGCGCGGGAGCATGCATGCAGCTGCCCTTTTCCTTGCGCAGGGCTGCAGATCAGCTTTTGCAGATGGTAGGCGAGCAGGCGATGTCGGGTGTCGGTCGGAAGCAAGCGTGAGGTTCACGCCTCCTTCACTGCCACTTAGACTTGTCCCGGGGAGAGTTCACGTGACCCTCCCTTTTCCACTGTGCACGTCAGTGGGACAGGACCCCTCGCTGGGGTCGACCCTCCCGGTCGTCGAAAGGGTCGCGGGTCAGGCGAGACGGACACGCCTGACCCATTTACCTTCCCGGTCGTCAGCAAGATCGGGGGTCGGGCGAGACGGACGCGCCAGACCCCGACTGCTTCGCTAGTCATCGAGGAGGTCGGGAGTCGGGCGAGATGGACATGCCCGACCTCGTTGCCTCCTCTCGCCCCATAGGCCCTCCGCGGGTCGGGCGAGACGGAGTTCTCCGACCAGTCATGGGTAATGTTGCTTCTTACCGTTGCCAAGGTCCTTCTTCGTATGCACGCTGTTAACGGGCGTCCCTGACAATGGGCCCCCTAATCCATGACCCCCACAGTAGCCCCCGACCTTGTAGAGGAGTCAGGGACTCGTTTGTGAGGTCATATCCGTTTCTTGGGGAAATGGATTTTTAGGGGGGCCCTCCTTTTGTTTCTTACCGACTCCTTGCGATTTTTGGGAGTCTTTGGGGTGCGACTTGAGAAACGCCTCGACAACGATCCTCGGTACCAAACGTGTCGCGGGGTCGCCGACCTTCTTCGCGAAGAGCCGACCCGGGGGCCACGGCCCCAACCCCACTGTTCGTGAGTTTCTTATTTCCTAACGGTGCCGCTGGGTCATCCGCAGCCTTAAAACTTCGGCGGCAGGGTGAGCAAGGCGAACCCGGCGGTTCTGCCGAGCCCCCGAGCCCTTGATCGTTGGCTGTAGGGCAAGCAAGGTAAACCCGGTAGTTCTGGTTGTGGGGCAAACGAGGCAAACCCGGTGGTTCTGCCGAGGCCCCGAGCCCTTGCTATGAGGCTATTTCGGGGGCTGAGCCTTCGAGCCTCTCAGGTTGCTGGATCCAGATCCGAGCTTTCGCGCTCCTGGTGGATCTGGGTACCGAGCGGACCTTTGGCCAGGTTATTTTCGAGCCCCCGAGCCTGGTTATGAGACTATCTCGGGAGGCTGAGCCTCTGAGCCTCTCAGGTCGCCGGATCCAGATCCGAGCTTTCGCGCTCTTGGTGGATCTGGATGCCGAGCGGATCCTCCGAGCCCCCGAGCCTCTGCATGAGACTATCGCCGAGGTTGGGCGCAGCCCAACGTCCGGCCGTTGATCCCTGCAAAAGGACAGACCCCATAGGTCCGAAAAATAGTTAGTTTCGTGCGTCTAAGCTGCGTTATTAGCAATGCTTTCGTACATTTCTGGCCTGATTCACGCAAGAGGATCCCCCGGCCCGGCTTATTTCGTTCGGGTGTGTTGGCAGGGTCGATCATCCGACTCGACAACCGTGCGATCCGTAGCCGCGGAGGCGTAGGCCGTCGCAACGCGGTTGTGCCAGATGTCCCTGCCTACCCTTCACCGGGGTTTCGCCGGGGTCACCTTGGAATCATAGGGCCAGACGACGAACGAAGAGCTAATAATAAATGGCAGAAAAATTAATGGAAAGAAGTGTAAAGAGTTCACTTATCTTGCCGGCTGGAGGGCTTCCGTGCACGCAACTTGGAACGGGCCGAAGTATGAAGTGTGCGTGTAGGAGACTTAGTGCTCTACTAACGCATTGCCCACCGCTCTAAGTGCCAGCCTTCCAGTTCCAGCATGGGATTCAACTAAAATTCTATGACCCTGAAGAAGCTGGCAGTCAAAAGCCCGTACGTGGATAGAAATTGCATGTAGAATCACTTGGCGTGCAGAATGTTGATTATATTACTACAACCGTGCATGATCAATCAGTATAGTTCTTGTATTGCGTTTTGCCAAAAGAAAAAGTTACTGGAAAGGTAAAAGTTACATATGGTCAGTTTCAGACTTGCAGTCCTCAGTCAAAACACTCATGTGCGCGGTGCACCGAAACACTAGTGCATGATATTGTGATGCTTTCCGGTTTTGGACTTTTTTATATACAGAATGTTCTTAACTCATCCGCTTTCAGAGCAAATTAAGGTCATATTAGTTATAATATGATGGGTATACTGCAATGATGACGGATGGATTAGGCAGTACAATCCAGTCTATTTGAAAACTTTGACATCGTTCCTACAAGTGAACAGAATGAACAATCGATCAGAGATGAACAACCAAAAATGACGACGGCAAAGCAGAGCAACGTTGCAACAGGGTGAATCAGAATGAAGAATTGGAGGCTCAGGGTTGAAGCAAACAAGGGGACCAAACTGGCTCTGGGAGACATAGATCTGCACCTTGAAGTCCATCCCATCAGCAACGCTTCTCGGAGTCAGACCCGTCGTACTGCCGCAGCTCCTCCGTTATCTCGCCGCAGCAACGCACACGAGCACGGGCAGAGGCGGCGCACCCTTCGCGTCAAGGTTCCGGCGGCGCCGCCTCCCACAGTTCCGCCACTGCGTCACTCACCAACCCGGCAAAATCCTTCAGAATTCCACTACAACTCGGCGACGTTGAGCTCCCCACACGAGCAGGCAGCGTTAGCTAGCTTTCAGTCTCAAATTAAACACTTCGATTCGGGTGCGTTTAGTTTCACCCACGTCCAACCAAAAAAACACTATTCATCCAACTTTTCCCTTCATCTCACCCCTCTCACTCACACAGCACTATTCATCTACAGTGTATTTTTAGGTCTACAGTATTTTTTCGAGAAATCTTTCCCAAAGTAAACACACCCTCAGATTGGTTGGGGCGCGCCACGCCTGGGCAGCAGTGCAACGCCCAGGCGACGCTCGAGGGCCCCAGTGGCAAGCCACTGTGGTGGGCCCTCTCTCACAAAAAATAAATTTAATATCAAAGTGAACACATGGCCCAATTTAATATCAAAGTGAACACATGGCCCACATATCAGATATTAAACTGATAAGAACAGATACTACACTTGATCTTAGCCAAAAGTCCGAGAAAGGTATGCTTTGGTGAGGTGGCCTGGGTCGGATTATATAGCGCGTCGACGCCTCCGTGCTGCCTGCCTGGGCGGTGTGGGACTAAACTTCATGGGTTCACGCCGCGTCGGGTGCAGCGTTGCTACTCTGCGTGCTGCGACGGACAAGGCCCGCCCAAGGGCACTAGCAGCATATGTGATGGGCTAAAAGGCCCAAAGTGTGTTTCTTCCTTAACAGGCCCACTGGTAGACGTTCGTGGTCAGCACCACAAGACGCTACTTGTTTTTAGTTTTCTCTTTTCTTTTGTGTTGAGAAAAATCGCCTTGTTCCTAGGCGACTCGGGGCTGGTAGTGGCGATCTAGATCTCTGACTCTCTGTTCCTCCCATTCGCCTGTATTGATCTCTCATTGGGATCGGTTCTTGAGTATACATCCTTCCCTACGATTGTGTCCACGTCATATTCTGTGTTTCACAGCCATAGCCAAGATTTGCTAACCCTAGGTTGGTCGTCACTACTACGGAAGCGACGATCGCTGATCCAATTGTGATCATGGAGGCTGTGGAGGGGATGTTGAAGAATCTGCAATTATCGGCGGCTGAGAAGAAGGGGGTTCGCATTGTTGTGGGTGAGGAAGTGCAAGATCGGGGGATCTCGCCCCCGCAGGCTGTTGGTAAGTTGTTTTCTGAGAAGAGGGTTAAGGCGGAAGCCCTAGTCCTCGCCCTGGGTAAGGTGTGGTGTCCGCTGCAATCGCTAGAGTGCCAGGAGGAGGAAGTGACTAGCCCTATGAAGATTGTGGATATAGAGGAGGGTAAGAAAACACAAGAGTGTCCTAGGGTGCAGAAGGTGCTGTTTGCGGCAACCCCCATGGATGAGGTAGTGCCAGTCCAATCATAGACGCAGGTGAACAGTAACATACAAGGAAAGAAGTCTGATATGCTGTATGATACCCCCACTGTGCAAAGTGATGGAAGAGTCCCTGTTAAAGGAATTAACTCATCCAAAATTATCAAAAGGGCTCCACGTGATATTTCTAGGAAGCAGGCACCTAAGAATGTTTGTGCTGTGGAAGATAAGAAAAGAAATAGGGAAAGACACAGACATGGATATGCATGAGAGTAAAAAGAATAAGGTGGGTGAGGGGCGGTTGGCTGATGACAAAATTGAGGCGGGGCTGCCGGATCAGCTCCACGAGGCGAAATGAAGGTTATTGTGTGGAACTGCCGGGGATTGGGGAATGGCCCGGCAATTCGAGGCCTTCTGAATTTACAGAAGGAGGAAGACCCTGATATTCTCTTCTTATCTGAAACGAAAATGGATAAGAAGAGGATTGAGAAGTTTAGGTGGAAGCTGGGGATGACTAACATGGTGTCCAAGAATTGCGACGGGGAGAGTGGTGGTCTCGCGGTGTTTTGGAAGACAGGGGTCCAATTCCATCTTCGTGCAGCGACTCGGCTGTATATTGATGGGGATGTGGTGGAGAAGAATGGGTCCACTTGGAGGTTCACAGGTGTTTATGGGGAACCTCGGTCAGATAAAAAAAAGTTGACGTGGAAGGCACTACGCATACTGAATGCTGCGGCTCGGCAGCCATGGTTATGTGCAGGAGATTTCAATGAGATTTTGCTGAGTTGTGAGAAGGAAGGAGGTGCGCCAAAGGCACATGCGGCTATGGATCGTTTTCGTAGCGCACTGGAGGATTGTGCTTTGATAGATCTTGGATTTACGGGGCATCCCTTCACGTGGAGAAACAACGGCCATAATAGTGCAAACTATATTCGTGAACGGCTGGATAGAGTAGTGGCCAATGATGAGTGGCGAATGAAGTTCCCAGGTGCTCGAGTAATTAATGGCCATCAACGGCACTCGGACCATCGTCCGGTGATTGTTATAACGGAGGAAGAAGGTGATGCGATGGCCTCTCATGGGGTGCCGAGTTTTTGTTTTGAGGCCGGATGGGCCCAGGAGGAGGAGTGCGAAGTAGTGGTTGAGAATGCCTGGAAGCTGGCTACTGAAGCACGACAAGGAGATGTCATGGAAGGTGTTCGAAAGGTATCCGTGGATTTGTGGGACTGGAGCCGCAATGTTCTTGGTGATCTTGAAAAAAGGATCAAGAGAGCTAAACGTGATTTGGAGCGATGTCACCGAGGTAATATTGGGGCAGTAAATGTGGGGCGTGAGCATATTTTGAAGTACAAGATAGAGAAATTGGAAGAACAGAGGGAATTATACTGGCGCCAAAGAGCCCATGTTCAATGGCTGAAGGATGGAGATAAAAATACCAAGTTCTTCCAGTCATTTGCTTCCGAGAGACGGAGGAGAAATAAAATTAAAAAACTAAAGAAGGAGGATGGGAGTGAAGTGGTGGATGTAGCTGGGATGCTGGAGTTGATCACTAACTATTATGTCGAGCTTTTTACTACTAATGCAGGTGATAGAGTGGATGAATTGTTGCAAAATGTCCAGTCGAAGGTCTCTGCTGCTATGAACCAAGGGCTTATGGCGGAGTATACAAATGAGGAGATAAAGGCGGCTTTAGATAGCATGGGTGATCTCAAAGCCCCAAGTTCGGATGGAATGCCTGCTCTATTTTATAAAAAAATACTGGCATATTGTTGGGGAGGATGTAGTGAAAGAAGTCAAATGTTTTCTTGCCGGGGGTGACATGCCGGCTGGGTGGAATGATACTGTTGTGGTTCTTATTCTGAAAACTGACCACCCTGACAAATTGAAGGATCTCAGGCCTATTAGTCTTTGTAATGTGGTTTATAAGATTGCCTCTAAAGTCTTGTCAAATCGTCTGAAGTTGATTTTGCCGGAAATTATTTCTATGAACCAGAGTGCCTTTGTGCCGGGTAGACTCATTACTGATAATATTTTGTTGGCATATGAGATGACTCATTTTATACAAACAAAAAGGAAGGGTCATGATGGGTATGCAGCTGTCAAATTAGATATGAGTAAGGCCTATGATAGGGTGGAGTGGTCCTTTTTAGAGAGAATGATGATTAAGTTGGGCTTTGCGCAGGATTGGGTCACCATGATTATGAAATGTATTACCACAGTTACTTACAGAGTTAAGGTGAATGGTGTGCTGACGGAGTCCATTACTCCATCCAGGGGCTTGAGGCAAGGAGATCCAATCTCCCCATATTTATTTTTGATCTGTGCTGAAGGATTTTCTACCTTGCTAAATGTGGCTGAGGAGAGAGGTGACCTGGCTGGGGTCAAAATATGCCAGGCTGCTCCGAGTATAAATCATCTATTGTTTGTGGACGATTCGCTGCTACTCTTGAAAATTGATAAGGGGAGTGCATAATGTCTGCAAAATATTCTAGATTTGTATGAAGATTGCTCGGGGCAGATAATCAATAAAGACAAGTCATCGGTGATGTTTAGTGCTAACACATTGGAAAATGATAGGCAAAGGTTGATGTCGACCTTGTAGATAGGGGGGAAGCTCGATCGGAGAAGTATCTTGGCCTGCCGGTGTACATGGGCAAGTCAAAATCTAAAACATTTGCTTATTTGAAGGATAGAGTTTGGAAGCGCATACAAGGTTGGAAGGAGAAATTATTATCCAAGGCTGGCAAGGAAATCTTAATAAAAGCAATTGCTCAGGCCATACCAACCTATGCGATGGGTTGCTTCGACCTGACCAAAACATTGTGTGATGAAATAAGTACCATGGTTTGTAGGTACTGGTGGACGCAGCAAGACAAAGAACACAAAATGCACTGGCTGGCTTGGGAACGGCTGTGTAGTAGGAAGGAGAAGGGTGGTCTGGGTTTTCGTGATCCGCATATGTTCAATTTGGCTATGTTGGCAAGACAGGGTTGGAGATTGTTGGCTGCTCCTGATTCTCTATGTGCTCAAGTCTTGAGGGCCAGATACTTCCCTGATGGAGACCTACTTCAGGTTCAAGAGGGGCCCCGGATCTCATATTCGTGGCGGAGTATTGTGCGTGGTATTCAAGCATTAAAAGAAGGCTTAATTTGGAGGATCGGGTCTGGTGAAAAGGTAAACATTTGGCTTGATCCATGGATACCGAACAAGGTGACTAGAAGATCAATTACCCCGCAAGGCCAGACCATAGTTACTCGGGTGGAGGAGCTCATCGACCCTGTCATGGGCTCTTGGGATGAGGAGTTAATTTGTGATCTATTCTGGTCGGAGGATGTAAAAGTTATCTTGACAATTCCTATCAGACCGGGAATGGAAGATTTTCTTGCGTGGCACTATGATCGAAAGGGGCAATTTTCAGTAAAGTCTACTTATCATGTTTTGGAGGACAAGAAGGAAAGAGAAGCTAAACGTCAGATTGGAGAATCATCAGGCTCTGGGGTGCAAACCATTGTTAATTGGAGTAAGCTGTGGATGCTTCCTTACCCACCTAAGGTCAAGCATTTTCTCCATCATCTAGCACATAATAGCTTGCCACTGAGAATGTCGATAGCCAGGCGAGGTGTCGACACTGATTCTAGATGCCCCATATGCATGCGGCTTGATGAGGATGGTGGACATTGTTTCCTAAAATGCAAAATGGTGAAAAAGTGCTGGCAGGCAGCTAGTCTTGAGGACGTTCGGCTACATCTGACGCGAATGCAAACAAGTCAAGAGGTCATTAGAGCCTTGCTCGAGTTAGAGGAAGATAAGAAGGTGAACTCGGTAATGATGATGTGGGCATGGTGGGATGCCAGAAATAAAGCAAATGCAAGTGAAGGTTTACCTGAGATAGAAGGTGTGCTTAGGAGAGCTACTCTTATGGCTATTGATGCTAAGATGCTGAAGGAAAAGACAAATTGTAAACCTGGGAAGAAGAGAGTTAAATGGACTCCCCCTGAGCCAGACATTTTGAAAGTGAATATTGACGGGGCCTTTCTGGAATCTGAAAAAAGTGGAGCTTGGGGCTATATTGTTCGCACGAGTGATGGTGAAGCTGTCCTGGCAGGGTCAGGCCGATTAACATCAGTATACGACGTGTTGTGTGCTGAGATGTATGCTTGCTTACATGCTCTATCAGCGTGCTCAGAACAAGGTATGATGAAAATTCAGATTGAGTCTGATTGTTCAAATTTGGTTTCGGCTATGACAAAGTCCAACTTTGATCTGTCCCCGGCTGGTGCCCTGTTTCAAGATGCTAGACTCTTTATTTCGTTAAACTTTGTAAGTGTTGAGTTCAAGTACTGTCATAGGTCAGCTAATGAGTGTGCACACGAGTTGGCACGTTATGGTTTGTCTAGGGACCCAGATCAGGACTGCGTTTGGTCTGATCCCCTCCCAGTCTTTGTAACAAATTTGGTGACCCACAATCAGGTTGGGTACAGAGTGAATGAATAAAACCATAGCAGGCTTGAAGTTCAAAAAAAAAATATTATGTTGAGGATACGTACTTAGAAAAATAAATATTAAAATAATGAATACGCAATAAGCTTCTCATATTATGCTAGCACAATGAAGAAGAATGTTGCTAACAACAAATGAGAAACTGTAAAAAAAAAGGTTGTAGACATTGGTAAAAAGGAGTAGAAAACTACAAGTAAAATTTA
The DNA here is from genome assembly GCA_015342445.1 of Digitaria exilis. Classification (NCBI taxonomy): domain Eukaryota; kingdom Viridiplantae; phylum Streptophyta; class Magnoliopsida; order Poales; family Poaceae; genus Digitaria; species Digitaria exilis. The sequence continues at coordinate 915,594 of JACEFO010001671.1, read as the reverse complement.
CAGGAGAATTCATGTACGAGGTAAACTGTGAAACACTCTAAAATAAGAGTCTAGGACCCCTTCATTATCAATACTTTTTTTATATATAAAAAAGGCAAGGCATTGTAGTACAAGGCTCCATCCAAATGCCATGTATGATTTCCATAGATTTTTCACCGGCTGACAAAAGCATGTTCAGTTGCAAGCTCCAACGGGAGATGAAGTGGCCAAGTGGGTTCTTCGTCGCCTCGGACCTTTTCGTCACATCCGAGCTCTGTAATTTGGATCTTGCTGTTGGACAGACGTACACAGACCAGGGTTAACCAAACCATCGGGAACCGTTCTGGTTTGACCGGTTCCCGACCAAACCGCCTCGGACCGGTAGCGGTTCGGGGCGGTTTGAACCGGGCAAAATTCAAAATTTTCAAATTTAAATTTAAAAATGGAAAAATATCGTAAAAATTCCTAAAAATACTTCAAGGTGTGTGTAATCTATTGGTGTAAAAAGTTTTCAAATATTTGCTCATTTGATATTTTTTTTTGGCAAATACAAGTTAAATCAAAAAAGAAAAAGAAAAAAGTGGTTGGCCCATTAAGGCTCATTTTTTTTGGACGCAAACCGGTGGGCTAACCGCCAAACCGGTCGCGGTCAAACCGAGCGGCTAACCGCTCCAACCGCCGGATATGTGAATTTAAATTCAAAATTTAAATTTGTTCGGTTTCCAGCGGTAACCGGTCAAACCGGACCGGCTAACCGCTAGCCGGTGGTTCGAGGTCCCGGTTCGAAAAATAAAACCCTGACACGGACGGATTCACCACAAATCCACAAGTTCTGAGTTTCTGACCCTGACGGCCGGGAGTGCTTCGTGATCTGTCTGGCAAAATCCATTTACATGGGTAACTAGGAATTGCTGCTTCTTCTGGTGCGCACAGCACATAGCACACGGCAGTTACAAAACTTTACTCTGGAATAAGAGGAGCTAGGAAATTACTTTGCATAAATGATATTTCCAAATGGTTGTTTCATGGCTGCATGATGGCATGATGTGTAGCGCAAGGTTGCTACATAAACCTTCGTTTAGTTGGTCAAGCAGCTTAACATCTAGTAGCAGATAGCCATTTTGCAGAATATATATCTTCTGTAGACATTTGCAAAAGAGAGATGAAAGACACTAGAGAAATAACGGCACCAAAATTCACATGTAAACCAATAGCAGTAGGCTTCCGATCTGACATGTTTCGCTAGCTTCGGCTCGTAGAAATACAGGTAACATGTGAAAACAAAAGGAACGCAATCTGACATGTTTGTGGCACGCGAGTTCAAAACGAACACTGAATATGTAAATGTGACGCATCTGAAATTTGCAGAATGTTCATCTCTGCCGAACACAATGCCGTCTTGAAACCAAAACGAAAAAAGAAACAAAAAAGATACATCATACGGCACGGAATTACAGATCCATCATCAACCGTTGGAATCACGCAGGACCGGTGGGGAGAACACGACCAGATCTCATACGATTCACACAAAGGAACAATCAAGGGCTAAATCAGGAGACGACGGACGGGGATCACGCAGTGACGGGGACGCGCGGCCTGATCGCAATCCATGGCGTGGTGGGGTCACATCTTGGCGAAGGAGGCGGAGGATCCGGACCGGTCGTAGTAGTACTCGGGGAGCGCCTGGGGGCGGGAGAGCATGAGCGGGCGGTCCCTGGCCTCCTCGAGGTCCTCCTCGTCGCCGTCGTCCTCGGCGGTGTGGAGGTGGATGCAGGAGCACCGCTCCAGGGACGCGAAGAAGGCCGAGGCCACCCCCGTCGCCACCCACATCGCGTAGCCCTCCAGCGTCCCGTAGGACAGGATGCCGCCGTTCGGGTTGATGTTCATGGCTGCCGGTCTGGTTCGGTTCCCCCTGCCTCGCGGCCGGCCGAGGAAGAAGAGAGGAGACGGGAGGGAGATGGACAGACAGGTCGTGCCGTCGTGGTGTGGTCGGTCGGTTGGTTTGCGGTTTGCCTTCTGTTTCTGACCTGTTTGTGTGGGGCTGTTGCGATTCCTCCAAAATTGGGAGGACGGGGCGGCAGACTGATATAGCCGGCCGTGCTTGGAGTTTTTTTCTTTTACAAAAAAGAAAAAACTGGCCATGCCTAGGAACGGACGTTGAACTCTGAATCATCCTTGCATTCAAATTTAAGGCTGCATTTTGTTTAGGAGCTCGGTTTTATTACTTTTTCAACTTCTATTATATTTCTTATGCTTTTAGATAATCTCTCCGTTCTAAATTAGAATATGTTTATTTTCGTTCTTACTCAAATTTACATGTTTTAATAATTTTATAGAAACATGCACAAACTATCACTAACATCAAATTCTAGACTATGAAATATATATTGACTGATGATATTTTGTTCACTAACATCAAATTCTAGACTACGAAATATATATTGATTGATGATATTTTGTTTATGCAGACGTGCGAAGAGTTAGACATTATTTGAGATGAAGGGAAAAAATACAGATGCAGACAAATATTGGTGCAGAAAAGTGACAAAGAATAGATTAAACCATAAAAGTAGGTACCATACTGCCTCAAAAGCAATGGGGCAACATGTAATGTTTTCACTGTATGTGGTGTGACTATCAAGAATGGTACACATGTAGATAAAAGCTTCTATTGTTGCCATCAAAGACGGTGGCTTTAGACAGATACGTTCAAAAATTAACATCAAATAAATTAAATAACTTTTTCATGTCAAACATTACAAATCTATTCAACCTGCCCATCACGATCTTTAAATTTGTAGGATCAAGTGACCAACTCTTAGGCTAACTTTTCTAAATCTGATTAGCCAGCAGTGCACCACCGGCGCATGCCAATCTGGCCCATGTATTAGTTTACTATCTTGATTCACGCTATTGATTTAGGCTTTGAAACACTGTCATCGATCGATCTCAATTGAATTTTATGTTCGCATACAAATTGGAAGCCACAATGCTTATTAGATCAAGGCTTTTGTAGGACAAGGACACACGGTCCTTTCTTCTCCTCACAAGTGACGAGAGGGAGGACAATGGAGGTCAGGAACTCAAGATGGGCTTTACCTCTGCATTATCGTTCCTCTGGATTGCCAGTAGTATTTACTACATTTGTTTAAATTATATGTTATTTGACTTTTATCGTTTTATTAAAAAATTATATAAACATAGTTAAATTTAAGTCATTCTTTAAAACTTATATTGATAATCATAAAAAAATTAATATTTTTACATAATTTTTTAAATAAAATAATATCTTTAGATATCGAAACCTGAGTCGATTCTCTGGCCGGGCAGCGTGGCCACGTCGCTCGCAAATATCGACCGTCGGATGAGCCGTGCTGACGGCTGAGATCGTGACTCAAACTTTACTAGAATTAACCCGCAGTCCGTGGCCTCGCCGGGTTACCACGGAGGCGAATCGGAGAAGCTCCGGCCGCCGGTGCTCGCGCACAACCAGCCACGCAGGCCAAACGCGGTTGGCTGACGGACATGCGAAGGGGACGCGGGCCTCTGCAGCTCAAGGCTGCCGCGACTCTCCCCTCTTCTCTCTATCATGTCATGTCTCTCGAGAAGGGAACTAAGCTAGCGGCCAGGCATGCGGCTTCTTATCCCCTCCGTTGCCAGGCAGCTAGCTGAAGCGCTCCTACAGCCGTTGTGACATTGTCGCCATGTTCGAGACTTTCTCCTCGCATCCGCGCGGTCGCATCGAGCGCGGCTCCCTCCCGCGACGCAGTGGCAAGCACGGAAGAAGAGCAGGGCCGAGCCGCGGCACCTTATCCCCTCCCCTTTCCTTTTGCCAGCAGCGGCGCGAGGTAGAAGATAAGCGCTCGTGGCGCCGCGTGAGACGAATCCTTGGCGCGCAGGAGATACGGTGGCGGAGGTGCGGAGTGACCGTGCAATTACATACGTAGTACCTTCCGCACGCACACAGGTGTGACTAGCAGCCTCCTGCACTCCTGCCTTCCATAATTCCGTTGCTCTAGCGCTGTGGTCAAATCATGGTGCCATGGAACTAATTTCTCCAGACTTCCAGAGTAGCCGATTTCAAATGCCTCCAGGCGTCAACATGGACAACGCCCAACAGCTGCTTGATGAAATGCCTCCAAGGTAAGCTTAGCTGCTCACTGGATAGTAAGTAAAATAATTGTCGTTTTCAAATTACTATATTTGTGTAGGTGATAAATACTGCAGCATTGTTAGATGTTCCGCAGATATGATCTTTAATATCTTATGGGAAATATAGCATCTGCAGTAGAGAGAAACTCTAATCTTTAGTGAAAATAACTTGAGCCTCGCCAATTGTTTTTGCAGGGAGCCATTGTAAGCAAGCCAGAGGCATGAAACTGGTTGCTATTGCTACTGAGTACTGACACGACAAAGTATACATGTATAGGCTGCTGTTCTTGCGGAACTGTTCCTTATTCGCCTCTGGCATTTACTAGAGCGTGTGACAGTAAGCAATAGATAGGAAATCCTATTCGATGAAGAAACTACAAAGCAAAGAGAAGATGACAAATTCAAGCTACTCTGCTTGCCTAACGTGTTCCTCTGTTGCGGTTACTTTGTGGCTACAAGCCAGTTTCCAAATTCTAAGGGCTTCCACAATTCCAACAAAGAAACATCTTCAAATCAAAAGGTGCTCCATAACCTTTTATGCTCCCAAACCTGCAATCGTATTCTTCAGACTTTGAGTACAACGTTTTAAATTCTTAATAACATCTCTACTCTTGATGCTTATAAATATAACTTATATTCTATACCAAAAAATAGGTCATGTATACTTTTGTAGTGTAAAACTGGATTAAGATCAATCCTAATTCAATAGCCTGCCTAAATGGCGAGCTCCGTAGGGGCGCGGCAACGGCCGCGCCTGAGCTTTCTAGTAATTTGAAACATATGGAGTAGATATGTTCTTGATGTTTTTGATAGTAGGCTGGTAGCTACATTTAGACAACTAAATCCATTTATTACGCAGTACTAACCCTCTCGAAATGTATACTGCAGCTCCACCACCGCATGTCACGCTTCATTCTTCTGCACGCCCGGCATCTGCTAGCACAAGAGCCTTGTTCTGGTATAAACTTAAAAGGGGCTATTGTGTTTTTACCCCTACTTTTATCTGTAGTTGTGATTTTACCCTCATTTTTTCTAATTTTATAAATTTGCCCTTACTTTTTACAAATCAGTGTGATTTTGCCCCAAGTCAATGGAAGTCAACAGTCAAAATAGGGGCAAATTCACAACAACCAGGGGCAAATTCATAACAACTTACGAATAATAGGGGTAAATTCACAAAGTTGAAAAAAATAAGGGCAAAATCATAATTGCACTTCATATTAAAGGTAAACATAATAATCCCAACTTAAAAATGGAACATGAGGAAGAAAAACAACCAAATTCTATTTTCCAAAAATAGGCCGGCTGGGTCAGTCTATCTCCACGGCTCCACGCGACCACACCTTCGTCTATCATCGGCCGCGGCCGGTCGGTACTCGGGACGCCTCGAGAGTCACGTGGGCCCCGTGGCCAGTGGCTGGCCAAGCGGACGAGAGACGAAGCCGGGAGAAGAGGGGACGGACGGATAAGCCGATAAGATAGCGCCGCGCAGGGAGCTTCGCTCCGACGCTGCCTCGTCGCCACCCTCTCTTGTCCCCCCTCTCCCAAGTCCCACCACCTCACAAACCCGCATTGGCATGGCCCCGTCCTGCCTCGCCTCGCCGGCCGGCGCCGTGCTCTGCCGCCCGCGGCGGCCGAGGTGCCGCGTGGCGTGCTCGGCGGCCGACACGGGCGGGAGCACCGAGCCGGCGTGGCGCTCGGCCGCCGGGGCCAAGAACGCCGGCCGCCTCGCGTGCGGCGTGCTGGCGGCTTGGGCCGTCGCGTCCGCGTCCAACCCGGTCATCGCCGCGAGCCAGGTTGGTGCTTTCCTTCCCTTTCTTCTCACTTTTGCAATCTCGCACTGCGGGCGGGATGCAATTTCTGGAATGTAGCTTTGATCGACCTCACATTTTGCTAAACCGTAAAATGGGACATGTCGAGACGATGCTTCGTTTCATCAAACAAGTAAAAAAGAAACAATGGAAATTGGAAAGGCAGATAATGCTGAAATCAAATGTATTCTTAATCTTTGTCAAATTCTAGTCTGTCTCTGTGTGACTTCGAAATGAATCTACCTCACATTGTATGGTCTGATCGCAGATAATAACTGCATTCTATCGAAATTTACTGTCTTTTCTGTATTCGGTACAGAAAAAGTTTGTGTATATAAATCTGCTCCATTAAAATTCTATATACATGGAGAACACTAGCTAGTTAAAGATGATTTGGTACTTTAGTACTGTTCTTGGTAATAAAATGGAATCGATCTAGAGGATTCATGTTATTCAGCTTAAAGAATATATCAGTACAGTTACGACATGGTTTGATGTGAGCTGCTACAACATCAGTTGACGTTGAAGTTCATTATGTTATTCAATTCAAGTCTCTACAATCTGGAGAGCACCTTAAATTTAGCACAACTTCTGCTCAATATATAGCCAGAATTTCTGTTCTGATTAGCGTATTGCGTACTTTATGAGAATTCGGGTTTGCATGTTGGGTTCTGATACAGCTAGGAATATGGGTGGAGAACTAATCATTTTTCTGTATTTGGTGATCACAATTAACTGGACGAAGCATGAGCATTTTCGCAGCAATGCATCTGACATAATTTCAATGGAGCAGCTTAGAATTTAGAAATACCTCTAACTAGTTAGTGTTTTGCACTGTAATTAAGTACTTATCTCGGTATGTTTCCCTGTTTGCTTTAATTGTTAGAGATTGCCTCCACTCTCGACGGAGCCAAATAGATGTGAGCGTGCATTTGTGGGAAACACAATTGGTCAGGCAAATGGGGTGTATGACAAACCCCTTGATCTCCGGTTCTGTGATTACACGAACGAGAAAACTAATCTGAAAGGCAAGTCTCTAGCTGCGGCCTTGATGTCTGAAGCAAAGTTTGATGGTGCTGACATGTCTGAAGTTGTCATGTCCAAGGCTTATGCTGTTGGTGCAAGCTTCAAAGGTACTAATTATTGTACACCTTATTCTGCTGTTCTGGTCCATTCCAGTATTGCCACACTGTTTCATAATACCGAATAAACAGAATGATGAGCTCTTCTCGTTCAAATGCTTTCAGGAACTGACTTCACGAATGCAGTGATAGACCGTGTCAATTTCGAGAATGCCGATCTCACAGGGGCTATTTTCAAGAATACAGTTTTGTCAGGATCAACCTTTGATGATGCTAAGATGGAGGATGTTGTTTTTGAGGACACAATCATCGGCTACATTGACCTTCAGAAGCTTTGCACAAACAAAAGTATCAGCGCAGATGCAAGATTAGAATTGGGATGTAGGTGATTCAGCAGAGTTCATCTAATCCTCGCTATCACTCATATTAATATGTCAATATCACTCAATAAGTGTTCAACTGTTCACGCCTGTCTATAGAGTCACCAAGACAAATAAAGATGCGATGATTTATGTGTTCAGCCAGTCCTCTGTACATTTCAAACATAAGCAGCAATGCAGCCACATTTCCCACACCTTGCAAACTCAAGCACCGTCATACATAAAAGGAAGCACTATATGTTTTCCCCATATATATTTATATTTATTATTGTTCACAATGCGGTTAATTATAACATTACTATCTGATGATGAATCCATGCCCTGGAACTGGAAGGGTTCATGGATGCTTTTATTCCACACACACACACACACACACGACTAGTACTAGCATCACACCACACACACTACAATACTACATGCGCTAGCTTTGCCAACATTATTTTTGCCTCCTGGGGTTGGCTCCTCTTCTTGATGCGCTTTGGGTCTAGTATACTGGATAACGGGCCCCTACAAGGGCCGATGCTGCCCATGCAGCACGGCGAGTCCGCGATAACTAGATGCACACCATCTAAATAAACATGGCCGGCTCGCCGCAGCCGGGCACTTGTCGGTTGTAAAAGGTCTTTGTCTTGGGATTTCCTTCAAAATCGACGGGCTGAGGTGGTTCATTCGGCGTCGTTGCCGTTGTTCTTGCCGGTGTCCATGAGGCAGGTCTCGACGCCGCCGGTCATCCAGAGGAACCACGCGTAGCTGCTCCGGTGGTGGCTGCTCTCGGGCTCCTCGTCAATGGCGCTGGTGAACATGTCCTCGGCGCCACCAATGTCGCCCCGGGCGTGCCACAGGAACATCCCGTACCTCCTCAATGCCTCCCCGTCCACCGGCTCCGCCGCCACCGCCTGCTTGAAGTACATCTCCGCCCTGTCATCACACCACACGCAGATCGATCACGCGTAAGAAATCATGCAAGATCCGTGCCGGCAGGAGATCGATGTGATTGATTATTGTAATTATGTTCAAAAGATTGATTATTGTAATGAGGCCATAATAACAAGGGTGCATGCATGCATGCAAAGAATATTGCAAGACAAGGGAATTGAATTTGAAGCACCTGTTGATGTCCTTGTCGACCTCGTAAAGGAGCTGCGCGTAGTTGGAGAGGATGAGGGAGTTGGCGCCGCCGGAGGCGATGACCCTCTCGTAGGCCGCCTTCCGCCGCCGCGCGCGGGCGCCGTCGATCTCCTTGATCTCTTCCTCGTCGAGTTCCTCCTCCTGCGCGTCCCCATACAGGCCGCCGCCTTCTTCATGGAGAATGCCGATCCGGCCCCACAGCTCCTTCTCCATGTCCCCCTCCACCAGCTCCGGCATATCCTCGCCGTCGGGTTCCTCGGTCGCGTCCCCTTCGTCTTCGCCGTCGTCGGCGGCGGCTGGGTCGGCCGCCACCGCCTCGGCCTTGTTGGCCTTCTTGACGCGGTCCCTCTCCGCCTGGACGGCGGTGCCGAGGCAGCAGGCGACCATCCCGAGGAGGCCGACGGCGAGGTCCGGCGACTGGAGGTGGACCTTGCTGAAGACCCACGCGACGGCGTCCCCGGCGCCGCGCGCGGCCTCGGCGGCGCCCCCGGCCGCCGCGCCCTGCACGGCCTCCACGGCCTTGACGAGCGCCGCCACCGCGCACCCGGCCGCGCTCGTCCCCGTCCCCGCCGCCGCCGTAGCCCGCGGCACCACCGCCCCGCGCTGATGCTCCGCCGCCTCCTTCCTCTTCGCCTGGATCGCGCGCAGCGACGGCGGCACCGCCGCCATCGACGACGGCGGCGGCTGCTGGTCGTCCCCGCCGCAAGCCGCGGGCGGCCTGAAGGCGTTGTTCCTCCTCTCCCCGGCGTGCGCGGACGCCGGGAACGCCGCCGCCGCCGGAACGGTCCTAGGCATGGCGACCATGCTCGCCGGCGTCATCCTCGCGACCAACCAGCCTTCCCCTCACCAGCGGCGGAGTGGAATGGAATGGCGATCTAAGCTTGGCGGAGAGGGGAGGGGCGCAGCAATGGCGGTATTTATAGCGGGCCCGGGCATTGCCACGCTGGGGCTCCTGGGCGATACGTGCCTTGCGCGCCAGTTCGGGCCAGTTCAGCGCCTGGTTAATTTCGTCGCGAGGTGAGGGGGAAGAAAAAAAAAAAAAAAAGGCACGGTCGAGCGCTGCTCTCGGCGAGGGGCGTTTTCGTTTTGGACGCGCGCGGGGGGTGGTCGCGCGGGTGGTGTGAGCGAGCGCGCACGGGGATCTGGCGTGGCATCGCTGGGCCGTTGGGATCCAACCTGGAGACCGGAGGCGCAGCGCGCCAGCACACAGAGATGGCACCGTGTTACATTCGTCCTGTAACATGGATGAATCTACTCCTCCGTTCTAAATTTCAGGTAGTTTTACCTTTCTAAGTATATAGATTTTGGTATGTACCTATGCATATATTATGTCTGAATACATATTAAATACTATTAGATACTATGCATCTAAATACGCTAAAATGACCTACAATTTATGACAGCGGGAATATTAACGTCTGTATTTTTTTTAAAAAAAAACAGAGGCCAAGAAATCTATCAAAGGCTCCTACCTCATATATGACTATTCCATGTGCCAAATTGCACGTAGTTTATTATGTACAATTGCTGTGAAAATCGTAAGATTTTTTGGTAGGGTAATTTAGTTAGCGACATTGATTGCTTTTTTCGGTTCTAACTCTTATGTTGATTGTGGTTCACTATGACATGAGCTGTATACCAGACCAATGCTACGGGGTTGGGTTGCAAGATATGTGTACTGAGGGTTGTTGCATTACACGTCAAAAGGGAAAAAGAAATATACAGCGCACGATAGGTTTCCACTTTCTGACGTGGGAGAATTGGCGCACGTTACATTGTCGTATTAATCTAGAATCATATACGGTCAAGGATATCTGTGAGCTGGCATCTATATCGCGACTAAACTCGTTTGTCGATACAAGAAAGAATAGACAAAGGTCATAGGCAGTAGAGTGTGGTATTGTTCTATTGAGCACCTCTCTCATGGGAGTTTGGCATGTATTTTGCATGAGAAATCATAAGAAAATATAGTACAAGTAAGAAGTGTAAACGCAACCACATATGAAAAGAAATAAGAGATAGGTACTACACCATGGATCCAAACTAATTGACATGAAAAGATAGCATACACTATACGTGTCACGTGTTTCCATGTACACTATTTTGAGATTGGGATCGATAATTATAAGTTGACTTCTATCGAAAGAGACTATATATCTAAAAAGTGTGCAAAAACCATGCACACATAGCACAATGTATAATTATTGTAAAATGAAACATATAAGTTGAAAAATTGGATCAACTATTTTGCATTACCATGGCAAAACTAGCAGGAAAGGTTGAAAAAGGTTAGTGAAGCCAAAATAACTTGGCAATTATATTTTATGGTTTACATTCTAACTTCTAGGGGGGGTTTGGATCAACCTTGTTAAAGTTTAACACCCATCTTTTAATAACTTTTAACAGAAAAAGCATCCAAACACCCCTGTTAAAGTGAGGTGTTAAAGTTTAACACCTCCTAAATCTTTACCTGGTTTTGAGGTGGTAAAACTGGTTAAAAGGTAGTTGGTTTGAGAAAAAAAAACCTTTATACCCTTATTGTTAAAAAGTGTCTGGCTTGAGGAAAAAAGTTAATGAGGGGCAAGAAAGTCTTTTGTATACCTATTGCTAAAGTAAGGTGTTAAACTTTAACATGAATCCAAACAGATGGGTGTTAAACTTTAACACCTCTTTTTTTTTTAAGTTGTTAAATTTCAACACCTTGTTAAACTTCAACAAAGTGGATCCAAACAGGGCCTAGGTCATATGATAATTGCCTTTTATATGAGACAATAATGGAGGAGCATGAGCTAAATTCAACAAGGGTGTGTGAAGATAGTTGAGATGCATCATGGGCCAATTTCTAGTGAGATGGTAGAGCAACCTCATTCAAAACTAGAAACTATTTGCAAAAGATTTGATGGGCGAGGGACATGGCCAACCTTTCAAATGGATGCTTTTCAATCCAACATGGATGGTTTAATGCACAATCTAGACGAACAATTTAAAGCAACAAGGTTTCATTGTGCTGATAACAAGTAAAACATCAAATTGATATCATATAAAACCATATGATTATATTTTAGAAATGTAATATAGTTTTAAAAACTTTCATCAACCAAATTGTTGGCTACTAGACGAACCCCAACAAATTGCATAGGTCTTTATCAAAACTTGGGGATTCGTAAGTCCCAACTATGTCAATTGCATTTCACATCAAAAGGAATTATATACATATGTGTGTGTGGTGCATTGTGGGGTTTCTGATGTCTAATATGGCCCTTTGGACTATAGTACATTATCATATCCTTATGTACATTGATTTGGAATTAAGTATAGCCATGAGTTGGGCTACTGTAACCACCAACAAGCTGGCATCTATATCATGATGAATCTCAATTTTTTGATATGTAAATAATACCCAAGAATTATACAGAACAATGTGATAATGCTAACGAATACCTTTGTCATGCAAAAATGGTGCACACGTTTTTTTTTCTATTGTAACATATGAAAAACGATAAAGACGTGTAGTAGAAGTAATAGGCACAAACACAATATGTGAAAAAGGTAAGGGAGGTAGGTGGCACTCCCTGGATTTCTACTATTTGTCATGGGAAGATTGGTACATAATGAATGCATTGTTTGTATGTATAATATTTTGAGATTTGGGATGATCAAAGAAATGAGACAAATATTGTGTTAATGGATGAACTTTTGATGTGATCGGTTAGAATATGTATTATGTTGATAGCACAAAGTAGGATAAGTGTAAGAAGCCTAAAATTACATGTTACAAGAAAAAGGCACATGTATCTACCATAGGACGATGGATTGCATTGTTTCATGTAAGCATCTATATATGGCACAAGATGAATGCTTGCATTGTTTCATGTGTCTACATATGGTAAATATTAAATGTTTTATGAAGCAGTTAAGCTATTAAATGTTTTAAAGCTTCTCTAAGACTCTGTATGGATCCATGAAATTAAATTACATTCTAATAATCATAATTTATACATAAATTAGTTAAGCTAATATATTTGTATATAATTGTTGTCTACAAGGGAGAGATATTTATGGACTACACTTTTGCTATAGGAAAGTAAGTCGAAAACTGTGCTATACTAAGTTGCACATTAAAAATATAACATGCGAATGTATATAATCAATTTACATCTCCTACCCCTTAAATTGAGAATAAGTTTATATATAAACTTAGAATTCTTTTTCTGAAATGAGCATTTGGTCATGATATTCGGTCATCCTTTGGTATAAAAATGGAAGATTACTAGTGGCAAAGGCTTCCTTGTATACTGTTACAGCCGCATGATCTATCTATATCGTTTATTCTTCTATATGATGTATTATCCTATCGTTATTTTTCTCACCTACTCAAGACTCCCTCACCTATTCTTGATTCTCTCACATTCTTCCAACCATTGATTTGAAAAAAAAATGCTATGACAAACCATATGATCACAACTATGTGTCGCCAGCTAGGACTATGTTGTTGAGTCCATGAGAGCGAGTATTATAAGCACAATCAGCTAGCGATTCAGGCCTCCACGTCGGACAAAATCCAGCTGGAAGAGTGAGAAACGGAGAGAGAAGACTGAGCGAGCGTCTCATGACTCGCTAGCGTGATGCAGCATACCCAAGGCAGCTTTATGACTTTGTCTTTCCCCCAATCCCCTGCTGGGCTTGTCTCCCTCTCCCCAATCACTTTTATTCCTCCCAGCGAAAACTTAAAAGCTTACTTAGAGCAAGTATTATAAGGGGCTAAGAGCTGGCTGAATCCTACATGGCAGAGAGAGAAAGTAGGAGAGAGAAAGAGGTGGGCGACCTGCAAGATGCCGGCTCAAGCCGGCGAGGTGCCTCGGACGACCAACAAAATAGATGATTCGTGGGCTTCTACTGGTTGCTGCACACAGGTAGCACTAAAGAATGTGGGAACCATCGGCACTGTTTTTTTTATTTGCATGCGCTTACAGCCGGCTAACGGGCTGAGTTCTTAAACTTGCTCTTACTAAGTCTACATCACCGCTAGCCGCACGATATGAAAATTTGAATGCTGCAGCTGACATGGCCAAAGCATGCGCCGGCTGCTGGCTAAACCATTAGCCATGCTCTGATGCGTGGATCCGGTCCCACGTGCCAGTGACTCGACTGCAGAGCAACGAGGCAACTACTGCGGCAGTGCGGCCGAGTCCCGTCGCTCGCTCGGCACCCCCATCGTCCCCGTTCGCCGGAGGCGTGCGCGTGTGATGTGATCCCAGCGGCTGCACGTCGTCTCCCTCGTCCTCGCCCTCCACCACCACTACAGCTGCGCGCCTGCGCCGCAGGGCACGGGCACGGGCAGCGCCCAGCGGCAGCGTGCCGTCGGCTACCCTCCGAGCCACTGCCGTTTTCCGCGTCCTGCCGGCTGCCGCTGCCTCCACCCCGACGGCGGGTTCCGCTTCATCGGTTTGGGCGCATGTCTCGCCAGATACGCCCCAGCGGGGGCTCCAAATTGAGGCAGGCTATCCTCGGCCGGTACAGCGCCGGCGACATTGCTCCCAATGACGCACCGCACCTGCTCGACGAATTGCTCCGCCAACAAGGGCGCGTATCCAGCCGCGCCGTCAATTGCCTCCTCACAGTCGTCGCCCGTGACGACCCCGCTCGCGCCATCTCCCTCTTCAACCGCGTGGCCCGGGCCGGCACCAAGAAGGTGACTCCCAACGTGTGCACCAGCGGCATCCTCATCCGCTGCTTCTGCCGCACGGGACGCCTGGACTGGACCTCGCTCTCGCCGCGTTCGGCCAGATCCTCAAGACAGGATGGAAGGTGAACGACTTCGCCTTTAATCAGCTGCTCAGGGGCTTCTGTGAGAGGAAGAGGTTTGGTGAAGCTATGGACATAGTGCGCCTACGGATGCCTGAGCTCGGCTGCGCACCCGGCGTTTTCTCTTACAACACTCTTCTCATGGGGCTATGTGCCGATAAGAGGAGCCAAGAGGCGCTCAGCTTGCTCCACAAGATGGTTGATGACGGAGCCTGCTGTCTACCTGACGTTGTGTCATATAACACTGTCATTGATGGTTTATATAAAGAGGGTGAGTTGGACAGAGCATATGGCATACTCTGTGAAATGCAGGATCAAGGCATTTTGCCGAATGTTGTGACTTACAATTTGATCATTGATGGCCTATGCAAGGCTCAAGCTATGGACAAAGCTGAGGAGGTTCTTCAACAGATGTTCCATAAAGGTGTTAAGCCGGATCACACCACGTATAATTCTCTTGTTAATGGATACTGCTCTTCAGGAAGGTTTGGTGAGGCTATGGACATAGCGCGCCTACGGATGCCCGAACTCGGCTGCGCACCCGACGTTTTATCTTACAACACTCTTCTCAAGGGGCTATGTGCTGATAAGAGGAGCCAAGAGGCACTCAGCTTGCTCCACAAGATGGTTGATGACAGAGCCTGCTGCCTACCTGACGTGGTGTCATACAACATTGTCATTGATGGTTTATATAAAGAGGGTAAGGGTGACAGGGCATATGGGATGCTTTGTGAAATGCAGGAGCAAGGGTTTTGCTGAATGTTGTGACTTACAACTCGGTCATTGATGGCCTATGCAAGGCTCAAGCTATGGACAAAGCTGAGGAGGTCCTTCAACAGATGTTCCATAAAGGTGTTATGCCAAATCGCACCACGTATAATTCTCTTGTTAATGGATACTTCTCTTCAGGAAGGTTTGGCGAGGCTATGGACATAGTGCGCCTACGGATGCCCGAGCTCGGCTGGGCACCCGACGTTGTCTCTTACAACACTCTCCTGAAGGGGCTATGTGCTGATAAGAGGAGACAAGAGGCGCTCAGCTTGCTCCACATGATGGTTGATGACAGAGCCTATTGCCTACCTGACGTGGTGTCATACAACATTGTTAGTGATGGTTTCTATAAAGAGGGCGAGCTGGACAAAGCATATGGCATACTTCGTGAAATGCAGGATCAAGGGATTTTGCCGAATGTTGTGACTTGCAACTCGATCATTGAGGGCCTATGCAAGGCTCAAGCTATGGACAAAGCTGAGGAGGTCCTTCAACAGATGTTCCATAAAGGTGTTACGCCGGATCGCACCACGTATAAGTCTCTTGTTAATGGATATTGCTCTTCAGGAAAGTGGACGGAAGCTCTTAGAATATTGAAAGGAATGTCCATAAATGGTCTTGAACCAGATACCATTACCTATAACTGTCTGATGGACCATCTTTGCAAGACAGGAAGGTATACAGATGCTAGAGAGTTTTTTGATTTGACGGTCAAGAATGGCCATAAACCCAGCATTTATACATGTAGCAAAATGGTGAAAGGATTATTTCAAGCTGGACGAGCTGCTGCTGCAAAGGAACTCTACCAAGGGATGGTCAATAGTGGAATGCATTTGACAATCGGCACATACAACATAATTCTTGCAGGACTCTGTAAAAATAGGTGTGTCGACGAAGCTCTGAAAATATTTCAGGACCTTAGTTCAAAAAATATTAAAGTTGGGGTCAGTACTTTCACTATAATGATTTATGGGTTGCTTAAAGGAGGCAGGAAGGATGAAGCCAAGAATTTGTTTTCTTCTATCTCTGCCAATGATCTAGTGCCTAATAAAGTTAGCTACACGATAATGATATTAAGCCATATAGAGGAAGGGTACTGCAAGAGGCTGATGATTTATTATTGTCTATGGATAAGAATGGCGTTGGTTCTGACTCCCGTATGCTAAATGCTATAGTTAGAATGTTACTTCAGAAAGGGGAGGTGATCAGAGCAGTGCCCTACCTCTCGAAACTTGATGAGAACAATTTCTCCCTTAAAGCTTCCACATCTGAACTGCTGACATCTCTTTTCTCAAGAGAAAAGTATCAGCATCATGTAAAGTTACTTCCTGAAAAGTATCACTGTTTGGCTGAATCTAGGGATGATTGAGAATTTCTGCAGCTAACAATTATCGAACTCCTCATAAAGTTAGCTACAACATCCTCACAAGTTGAAGGGGGTCATAGATGGTCTGCAGATCAGAGGATGAGACGAATATTTCGTGGCAACTACCTCAGGCTTTCCAGTGCTTCACCAATTGACTCAATGGTTTATTCTTTTTAGATTACTTAGTACCTTAGTTCTTTAACTATGGATACATCATATGAAGTTTGATCTATATACCCATACCCTTTGTTTCTATCACCTACCTTCGTCTGAAATAACAGTCATTATAGTAAATGATAACAGATCAGTTTTACCATTGTTTGCCTTTTCTGAATCTCCAGTTTTCTCGCTGGAGTGTCATAACTTTTCTGTTCATATTTATTTGAGTTTTGCATAGAGTAGCTTACGCTTTCGCTCTCCTAATAAGTCTGTTAGACGGGAGGTTTTGACAGAACACGATTCCCATATTTTTCTCAGGTCTGCACCCATCGTTTTCTCGATAGATTTTTGAGCTGCATTCTCCTTTCAATGGACCGTTAGTGCGTATGATATAGAAATTTGGGGACCTAAAGTGGCGTGTAGTATTGTAACTTGGGTACCTAAAGTGGAAGTGATTTTTTTTTTCACGAGAATATGGGTTTCTGCTTGTCCACAGTGCTGTTTGTTGATCAGGTTCCTGGTGTCTCTACCTGTCCCTATTTTTTGGTTATGCCGTGGCCTAAATTTAGTCACTTTGTTCGCAGGATTTATTGGTTGTAAAATGTGTGCGATTTTACACATAATGAGTCCACTCATTTCAGCTGACCCTGTTTTTCGAAACATGCCTATCTTTAGACACTGTCATTGGGCAATTACTAACAGCGATTCTGGGGAGCTGGACAGCTTGCAAATGTCCATCTCCCAAGGATGCTAAGACTACCAATATGTTAACAATGCGTAAGAATTTTTGTCAATGGGGGTTGTGAACCTCAACGCTCGCGTCTGTGAACGGCAGGACGGCGCTTCTACACGTGAATCCGTTGCCAATTTCTGAATTTCAGGGCAACCAGGGAAGACGAGGTGCAGCATGTCGAAGAAAAGCGAGGGGGCACGTCATGCCTGGGTACTGGGTAGCCGATCAGCATGTTGGCACGCTGCACTGCACATGTGACTATGTGAGCACCGAACAATGCTGTGCTGAGTCAGTAGGGAATGCCCATCAGTCCTATCCAATGCAGCAAATTGCTCGATTCAACATAAGATAAGCCAATACCGCAGCACATATTAACCATAGCCATCTATTGTTACTGTAACGACTCAAAATACACCTCATAGTTAGCCAACAGTTTGCCAATGGTGGGTGCAAACACGCAGCGCAAGCAGCCTCCAAAAGAAACCAGTCCTGAGCGACTACCGCGCATAGATGCCAGATTTCCACATGCTATGATAGGTTATACCGAATACAATTAACATTGGTTGAAATATCAGCAGGGTACACAACATATACTTTGTGCCACTAAGTCCTAGCTACTTCATTGATCGGTCATGCTTCGTTGCTGGCTGTCGATGATCATCCTGCTGACCTGAAGTTGAAGACGAACCAACCTTATTGAAAACACTACCGCCGAAGAGGTCCCTCCCGATCCTCGCCTTGAAGGGAAACTGCTTCTTGAAGCGATTACGGAACAATGAGCTACCGCTGCGTCTTGGTGCGATAGCAGAATGGTTCCTCTTCAAGCCGTGATCGTTGCAGGGAGGGTTTGCGCTGCTGCTACTCCCACCAGCACCACCACTCAATGAAAGGTTCCTGCGAGCAGATCGGAGTGCAACATGCAGAGGTTCTGAGAATGACACATGCCCTTCATAGTCAGCGGCTCGTGTGCACAGGGGGCAGGGTGGTTCATGGACTTCTGTCTTGGGAGTGCTTTCCTCCAAGCAATCTGCGTGGAAGACATGTCGGCAAGGAAGGACCGCTGCTACTGGCATGTCAGCGTTTCGAACAATCCGGTTCGAGGTCCAGGGTGATTTCTGGTGCAAGAATCTCTCACACAGCCCACACTTGAGGAATCTCACTGAATTTGTGGGTGATCTCTGGGACTCGAGACTGATATGATCTGAAATGTCAATGGCTTCTCCATCGTATCCAAAATCATAGCTGCTGGCATTGCTCCATCTGAATCCTTCTCTTCTTGAGCTTGCGTTCGGTTCGGGTGAAGCCTCCATCTTCCTAAGCTCACTCAATGCGTTATGAAACTTGAGCTCCGGACTTGCCAAGCTACGACGCCACAGAGGAGAAGCCTGGCTGTCGTCACTTGGTGTGTTTCGCCCAGCATTAGTAACCTCAGGCATCCTGGATGCTTCTGCTTCTGATACTGGATTCCGGAATACAAGTGGGTAGACTGGTTTTGACATGAAAGATCGCCTACCCATTTGATTGCGAGGTAGATATGGGGCTGGTTGTTTACTAGACGATGCTAGCTGACTTAATTCCGAGAATGGGGATGCTGAACTGAAACTGCTTGTGGCAGTCAGTTGCCTCTGCAGCAGATGAACATTAGTGTTAGTACTGTGATGACTGCAACATTTTTTTACTAGTCGCAATAGATTTATGTACCTGTCAAAGGAATGGGAAGACAACACAAGAGAGAAAATTTAGCTTACCTCACTTGACTGAGGATAGTCGGAAGTTTCTGGTCTTGACCCTGATTCAATGAATAAAGCAATCGTTATTAATTCAACAGGAAGGTATCAAAGGAATAAAAGAAACACAGTAACACCACTTAGTTGCTTCTACCATTGCAGGAAAACATCCAATAGCCATGAAGGAAAAATTACATAGATTAATACCATTGCAGGAAAACATCCAACGACATGGTATTTAGCTTAATAGTACCATTAATACGTAATCCAATGTGTACAATGAGAAAACAGCAGTACCCAGTAGACTCAGTTGATAGGAACCATGCAGATCAAAGTGTTTGTTCTCGATATAATTGTCAGATGATTCCAGATATACTTGTTTAATGGGGCTAAGTTTTTTTGTGTTGAAGTATCGCTCAGTTTGGTGTAATACAGAACAAGGCATAATTACCATGTCCAACATATACAACTTAGTAATTTAGACTAACAGAGAATATAATGCATGAAAACAATAATACACCCAGCAAAATGGAAGTATTACAATCATGAATTGCATAACCATGAGGGCCCAGTAGGAAAAACAGGTATCTAAGTAGAAAATATATCTTAACACAAAGTAGAATATATGTTAAAATCTACCAATGAAGTAGGCAATACCAAAACAAATTACAAGTCCTCCCATTGAATGCACACAATGAGAAGGAATGTTTCTAAAGAATCAAATTTATTTCAGAAGTAAATTACAAAAAATGTAAAAGATCCAATAACGAAGCCTATTCTTCTTTGGGCTTTAAATATTGCTAAATCAGATGCAAAAATCAAACAAGCCACAACTACAATGCCTAAAATATATTGTATGAAAAGAATCCACTAGAAAGATTACAGGAAGAGTGCATGATCAGGCAAATCCAGTAGGGGAAGAATGGCCAATTAAATAGCTGGTGTACAAGTAGCTAACAAAAGGATCGAATTAAAATTTGGACATCAATTATGCAATAAGAAAGCAAGTTTGTAAAGAATCAAGTTTAATTACAAAATTGTAGAAGATTGGTTAAACAAGAAAGATGTTTTTCCTGAATGGAATAAGTTAGGACACTGTTAGTTTTTTTCTAGTGAAAACCTCCATTCAGTCTAACTCACAATTCTATGAAGCGAAAGAAATAACCAAATTAAGTAGAGAAAAAAAGTCAATTAGCTGTTCAGCTCATGTCACAGCCTTCCATATGAAATGAAGTGCATCTGCATACCTCCGGCAGGGGTAGAGAATTCACCGAGATCAAATCTTTGAAGAGAGGGTGTCCAGCGTGGAGCCTGAAGGCTGTCAGCTGGACTCCCAAAATAGGAAAGTGCTCCATCAGATACAGAATGATGGTGATTGAGGTACTGATCACTGCCAAATGCACTTCTGCTTCCCTTACTATGGGACGATAATGATGACACATAAGGTGGGTTGTCATGAGGGGCATCATGAACTCTGTGAGGCAATCCATCTGATGAATAACGGCAGTCCCACCTCCTTGACGTAGGAGGAGAGAAGCTTGAGTTCATCCGCCAACAAGGCTCAGTGGGATCCATGGAATAATCTCTGCTAGCAGGAATAGACTTTGTCCCATGTGGCCTAGCGGCCACGCAGCAAAGAGCACCCGTCTTGACTAATCTTGGCAATCACGTGCAGACACTACTTGCTTATTAATGTTTGACAAGCTTGATCGGAGCCGAGAAAAATTATCCACCGAGCCAAGAAAAAGAATACATCAGGTGTATAGTGTCACCTGTGCACACACAAGCATGTCAGTGCTGCCAAGAATAAACAGAAATACCATCATTTTAAGAAAAAGACTTCTTTTACAGGATAACGAACATGCTATTGTTTCCAATCAACAAGCGTGCATAACTAGTTGAACTACCCAATTGACAGTTAGGCCACACCAAACCCGTATATGGGATGCAAATAAGCATATTATGCATCAGGTGAATCAGGTGCCCTATTAATGCAACATAGAGGTTCTATACGCAGGGGCGGACCCAGCGTTGGACATGTGTACACCCAATAATTTTTGCAAACAAATCGAAGTTAGCAAGTAAATTTTATACCTAGGTGAGATACGAATACAGGTTTGGGGTTCTTCATTTCTCACAGCAGGAAGGGAAGAGAAGGTTCGGGTATACCTCGTGGGTGCTCAGGCACGGTGAAGGCGTCGCAGATCGGCCGCTCCAGTGCTGCTCGCTCACTCTTCGCCGGCGGCGGAGGAGGACAGAAACAGAGAGATGTGAAAGGGGGAAGAATCGGAGAGGTAGGCCCTGTCTGCAGCGGATCTGAGGGCCGACCAAGAGTCCCCTGGGCCGGGCGACGGCGCGACAGCAGGAAAAAAGGAGGGAGGGAGAGAGGGACGGCGGCGACGGCGAGGTGGAAGGGAGGAGGGGCAGCGTGCGGTAGGGGAGGCGACGACGGGGGTGGGATCCTTTGACAAGGCTAGCCTCGCCTGGCTGGGCAAGGAGAGCAGACGGAGCTGTGTTTGGGGACTCAGATTGACTTTCCTTCGGCAAGTCACGCCATCCAACACTGATCCAACGGATGGAACAAGTTTGTTCCTTTTTTTCCCCTTGGAACGCACGTGAGTCTGGTGGACCTCATGGCCTCCGACGCACACGAGTACGACGAACGGGAGCAGCGCACAAGCAACAATTAGGAAAGACCCGTCAAGAAAGGTCGTAGATATTAAATTTTTTCTTTTCTCTTTATATATTAATTACTAAAATGTTTTATTTATTTTAAAAGTCAATGGTTTAGATTCGTTTAAGCTTTTACCCCTTTTCGAAGATGAATGAAGTACTCTAACATAGCCTTTACCTTGCTTGTAATGTAAAGCATGGTATCAAGTTACAAGATTCTCTGTGAGCAAACTCATACATATACATGGTAAATCGACATTAGCTGCCCTCGCTTAGAGCAACTCCAGCCAAGTCCCTACTCAAGCCCCTGCTAAAAAATAGGGGTGTGGTAGAAAAATACACTCCAGCAACTCAGCAAGGCCCCTACTCTAGGGAAGTCCCTACCTTTTTCCTCCAGCCCCCTTTTCCACAGGTCAGGGGGCGGCCCCTACTTTTTTTCAACTCACACGAGCCCACCCGCTCCTTGGTCGTCGCCGCCCAAGTGCGCCACCCCCTACGCTGGACCTCCACTGCTGCCGCCCGAGCCCTCCCTCCCCCGGTCGGACCTCCTGCCGCCTGGCCGCTCTTTGCCCAAACCTTCACCGTGGCGTCCAAATTCACCCATGTGTGGCCAAATCTGGCGGTGGTGACCCTTCTTTATCATTTCGAGCACCTCCAATGAACCCTCCCTACCTGACCTCGCATCGTTGGGCCGGCTACTGCTCCTCCATGCATTGTGCGAGCCCCCTATTGCTCGTCTGCTCCAGGCCAGCAAATAGATCGGAACAGGGGAAAAGAAGGAAGAAAGGTGAATAGAGTAAGGATGGGTGGGTCCCACCTGTCATGAAAGAAAAGAAAAATAGACACCGACACATGGGTCTCACTTGTCATGATAAAAGAAGGGTCACAAGTAGAGGCTATTGCTAGAGTTAAATACAAAATCAAAGCCTCAGAAAATTAAATCCAGCCCCTACTCAATAAATTAAGGGTCTAAAGTAGAAGTTATTGCTGGAGTTACTCTCAGACGCTTAGTCCAAACTTTGTGTAAACGGGTGACAGGGTTACGACTCGGATTGAGGAGTGAGCAAACAAGCGAACAACGAGCAAGACGGCAGCTCAGTCAGATGACGCGTTACTTGGGTATCGACCTGGGTGGCTAGTTAGGTTCGACTGAACTGATGTACTGAAGTTTGTAGCACGTTAGGTTTGACTGAACTAACAAAAAGTTAGTAGCACGTGAAGTGGAACGCTTTGCTCTGAGGCAGATGAGGGCAAACCCAACGCTCCACGGTGGATGGGAGCCCAGGCTTCCATGTATCCATACCGTGTCCAGATCACACCCCTGGTAGCTTGGCAGTCTTGCAGAGCAGCCTGCAGAAGTAGCAAAGGCTTCATCTGACGAAAAGCCCAGGCATCTACTGGAGCACGCGTTGTGGCACAAGAGAGACCTCGCCTCGCGTTTTGTTGGTGGACCACAACGCACAAGCTTTTCCTGGCTATGGCAGAGCATACTCGGTGGCTTGGGCTGGAGAAATTAGGCCTTGCTTGGATGGAGGAGGTAAAGTTGGTGAAAATTAGCAAAATATCACATCTATCCTTTTGATACTATTTAGGAGTACTAAATATAGACTAATTATAAAACCAACTACGCAGATGAACTCTATACGAATCTACTAAGCTTAATATGTGCCGTCATTCGCGTATTTTTAATGACGGGTTACTGTAGCATGACATTGTCTAATGATGAATTAATTAGGCTTAATAGATTCGTCTCACGATGTGGAGTCCATCTATGTAATTAGTTTTTTTTACACCTATAGTTTAATACTCTAATTAGTGTCCAAACATTCGATGTGGCAAGTTGGCAAAATAAATTGACGAAAGTTGGCGATCTCAACAAGGCCTTAGTACCTTATATTTGTATGTTAACATGGCTTGTTGCTTTTGTTTTTGTTTGAGGCTACTAGTAAGTGCTGCTTGCGTTGGCATGCCGCATGCCCTGATAGTATGATACTGTACAGTCGGACGTCCAACGTACAGCCACCTCATAGTGGTGAGCCAAGCGCGTGGCACGCGAAACATTCACCCGTCGGCCGTCGCTCCAGTACGTAGCATCTGCACCACGCAGCGACGTCACCCCGGCGGCTTTGCGGCCACAGACGCGCACAGGTGTGTTTGGCGTGCGTGGCGTGGCCGCTTCTCTTTCTTCTGGTCAGGGCCGGCGTGGTGGTGGTGGGCGCGTCGCGTCCCGCACTACTCGGGAAACGTCACAGGCTCACATGAACCTGCATCTAGGCTGAAGAATTGACGGTCGAGGAATTTCGAGCCAACGATCGCCAAAAAGGATTTGCTTGCAAATGAGCGGTGCCAGATAGTACATTGAATTTACTATATCAACTGAAATTGGCTGCACTATCTTAGGACCTCAGATTTATCAATCATTATTCCTATGCCATAATAAACAAGTGCGCGTTTTAATTTGTAGCACTACTGTAATCATTTCGCGAGCACGAAACGAAAGTGTAGATTCATCAGTTCTATTAATTTCACAAGTCATGGCATGGACTGGCTAAATAGAACCACATCATCACGATCATTAGCCATTGTGGGTGGACTCGATAAGCAAACGATATCCAATTTAGTTCAAATTTTGCGGATTAAAGAATGCTTTCAGGTAATCAATTAAAAGAATGTACGGAGTATGTTGCAGGAGCTTGCCGTTCCTGACAGAAATGAAAGCACATGTTGCAAGCTAGGACTTGGTAACCACTACTTGCTGTATCAAACCAAGCCTAAATTAAGCATTATTTATCAGAAGTCACTTCTATTGTTAGACCATGACTTCTCTGTTAGACCACACAAACCGCGGTGTTAGACAACCTCTTGTACTCTCGTTGCAAAGGACCACACGTGCCTGGACTGTGATGGGGCACAGTTCGAGAGGAACAGGGAGGCGCCACAATGCGCATCACGCAGCCGATGCTTCAACGCACATCACGAGCCGACGCTTGTTCTTTCATCTCAAAGGCAGTATACTGAAAAGGAGTTCGGTAATGATCCAGTTTACAGATCGAAGCGCCTGCCTCGCCTTGCAGTCTCTGATGTACCCCAAGAGAATTACCATTGAAGATACTACTACACCTTAGTTGTGTTGTGTTGTGTGTTGCATCGTTGGCAATCATATCTTGCTCTTCTCGAGCCGTTGCGGTCCCTTTCTGCCGGGGCAAAAATAGCCCGTTTCCAAAAGCAAAAGATAACTGACCTGAAAGGCGCTTTGGGTTTTTACTACACGAACGGCGGATCGATTTCCCGCCGCCGTCCATGTCCTTAGAAAATTCTGCAGGCCCATCTGATCTGTTTCAGAATCATATCCCTGGACGAAACGAAACTTCATCAGGGCAGCAGAGTGACGGTTATGTGTGGCCGTATGGGTGTAGTATGCACCGTCCAGCACATCTCTCGAAATTAAAGATTAATCTTGCTTAAGCATATTCCTGCTGCAAAAAGTTATGGTTTCGAGCCGTCACTGTCGTTTTCGAGCCAATGAGCAGTTGAGCACCCAATAAGGACACGGGTTTCAAGTTTATAATCTGGCTCCTCATCGCCTCAGTTTGAGTATGCTTTTGCATCCGCGCATCTCAGAAGGGTACACGAATCATCCCCACCAAAAGGGAATGAAAAAGAAAAAGAATGAAACGAACTAGATCAATGGCAATGGCAGTAAGAATGGCACTGGCCACTCTCCTGCGCCGTCGCGCAGGGGGGCTGGGCCTGGAGCACCGGCTTCAGGCCGCAGGCTCGCCGGAGCTCGTCGTACCGGCGGAGGTCAAAGCCACGGGCCTGCATCAGGCGCTTCTGCTTGGCCCTGAATCTGCTCTCGAAGAAGCCCTCGAACGAGGGCTCTTTCTTGGTCCGGAGGAAGAAGGCGTAGCCGGCCATGAAGTACATGGACGTCACGTAGAAGCAGATGGGCTCCATCACGTCCCACGAGAGCTCCCAGAAGGTGAGCCGCATGAACCCGGCCGTCTGGACCACCAGGTACGCCAGCCCGCACCACAGCTCACGGTGCACCTGCGCCACCGCGGCGCGGTCGATGTCCGCCTTCTGGACCTCCATGGCCTTCAGCTCCTCCCTCGCCGGGTCGTTCTCGGCGATGGGCAGCGTTTCATGGACGGGGATGGCCTTCTCGATGACCTTGACGACCTGCAGTAGTCACGAAACAGAACACAAAAACATTTCCACGATTTACTTGGCTGCTCTTCTTTTTAAGGGAGATCCATCGAATGAAGAGCAATGCTGGTAAGAGAAGACTGCATCCATGGAGATCAAATGAAATGCGAATGCCTCAACTTTCAAACGCTTGGCCGTAGTCAAGAAACAAGAGTGCTTTATGTTGTCAGCATGAATGCAAATGTGTTTTTAAAACTAAACAAACCGAAGCACGCTTCAAGAAAATAATGCAAATTTGCGCAAAAAAAAAAGAAGAAAATAATGCAAATGGCCCTGGGATCTGGATTGTGCAAGATAAGGTTGTCTGCTTGGAAATGAACATATCCTGGACACACTTCAACATCTATACACTCACCCATGATACTGTAGCATGTAAACAAAACACACCCACACACACATGTAAAAGATTTGTTGAATGACCAAAGCATGTAAAAGATTTTTCAAAGCTATCTTTGAAAGGATCCACCACCCCTACCATGAGGGCAAATGGCCAAATTGTCTGTCCTGTAACCACCAACCACAACTAGACCACGATAAAACAAAAGGAGCAAAAAAGTATTAGTGCGGCCCGCGAATGCTATGACCTAATCTAGCTCACATGCCATGGTGAGTGTTCACCAAACTTTGTTTGGGTCACCCATAACATAAGAAAAGTAGATCAGCCAAAACTTGTAAGCCCTCCATTAATCTCTTGCTATTCAAATAGATGGTGAGAAATGAAGAATTTTTAGTGATAACTAGATCAACCTGATTTATTCGATGAAGTTAACATGAAAGAATCACAAACTGTAAAGATGAAAAGGAGCAGCTATGCCTATCAGATGTAAAAAGGAAAAAAAAACTCTCTTAGATCTTTTACTCCCAATAAATTTACCACTTGTTATGACTTTTTTTGTGTTTTACTCTCCAACTTCAGGGATTCTCACATGTTAAATCAAAAAATCAAAACAAATTAAGCTTGCAGCTTAACAATTTTTACCCTACAACTACCCACCAAAAAGCAAAACAAAACAAAATTTACCCTACAACAACATAGTGACAGGGACGCCACACACGATTGGCTGCTGTCACAATTGCCAGAAAGGGTAAATATACTGAAAAAAGAAGTAATTGAACATATATGTGTGCTAGCTAACTGCCTTTTTCCTATGTACCAAATTTTTAAAAGTGCAGCAATTCAATCCTCCTCCACCACTGGGATGTGATGGGCACATGTGCTATTTCTACACATGGCATTCCTGTACTGTAAATTAATCTGAAGAAAAAGTTGTCGAAATACTAATAATTTATTTTCCAAAATTAAAGAGGGCCAGTTGAATTCTCTTCGTATTCAGGCCAAAATTCAAAATTACGTTTTTCCTCATTAGATTCTAACCTCTCTGATTTAGACAGAGAGATTAAAATTAGATTTTATTTTTCTTGGTTCTGGTTTTGAGAGAAGAAAAACTCCCATCTTGGAGCGGAGTAAAATTCCCCAAACACTGGGTGTCAACATCTCTTACTATCGTTTTAGAACACCGCCCTTTCTTTCAATCTTTTCCTGTTGGGAAACATAGAAAAAACACGCGAAAAGTCTCATCAGATCTCTGTGGTTTGCAAAATCAAATCTCTACCCGGTCACCCGGAAAGAAATTAACAGCACACGAGAGAAGAAACCAACGTGTCT
This sequence comes from Digitaria exilis, assembly GCA_015342445.1. Classification (NCBI taxonomy): domain Eukaryota; kingdom Viridiplantae; phylum Streptophyta; class Magnoliopsida; order Poales; family Poaceae; genus Digitaria; species Digitaria exilis. The sequence goes on along the minus strand of JACEFO010001671.1, from coordinate 887,953 downwards.
TTTCTCTTTAAGACAGCCTAACTGCAAAGCAAACAGCTAGACATGGAGAAAAATTCGAAGACGAATCAAGCAACATTAAGCTGATGGAATTTGAAACGAGCAACAGAGACGACGGGGGGATGAGGATCGTACCATATCGGGCCTGAGGAAGACGGTCTTGCCGAGCACGATGACGGATCCGGACTCGTCGAGCGCGCGCGCGACGGAGGGCCCCGCGTCGGGGCCGGCGGCGTCGCAGCAGAGGCGCAGGAACTCGGCGTACGGCACGGCGCCGGCGCCGGAGGCCCGAATCCGCTCGCGCGCCGCCTCCATCTGCGTGGCGCGCAGCACCTTCCGCGCCTCCTCGACCGTGAGGCTAGCCGCGGGGAGCTCCCGCGCCGCGTCGGCCTCCCGCCTGGGCGGCTCCTGCGGCGCCGCGGGCGGGACGAGACCGTCGAGGTTGATCCGCGGGAACGCGAAGCCAACCCCGAGGTCCCGGATCCGGTCGGCCAGGGGCATGAAGCGGTCGGGCGGCACGGCGGGACGGAACGCCGGCTGCTCCTGCAGGAAACGCCGGAGCCCGAACGCCGCCGGCGACTGGGACGCGAAGCGCTGCGCCACGGCTCTCCTCAGCACGGCCGCCATTGCTAAATGGGTTCTATCCGTTCTAGGTCTCTCGCAAACTCTGATTCGACGGGAGGATGGGGATGAACTAATCAATCAATGCAGCTCGGGTGGATTCGAGGGAGGCCGAGGGGTGGAGGCTATTTATACCGCCGCTGCGTTTGCGTCTTGTGTGACTCTGCTCCGCGAGGGAGGGAAGGGAAGGCGACGATGACAAGGACGCGACACAGTCACACACGGCGCGAGCCGTTGGCGCGGTTCGGGTCCAGCTCGCGTTCCCACCCCGCTGGACTCATCGGATCAGCGCGGCAATTTGGTCCGGCCAGCTCGATGCTTTACGCCTTTACCCAATCGTTTTGGCCATAAATTCCTCCTAAAAACGTATAGAAACATGGAGTACTGCTGTATTTCACCATATAACTGTTGCTTTCATAAAATTCACCATAATCTTTTGATATGCACAATTAGTTTCATTGCTCCAAATTAAAGAATGATTCCTAGAGTTTTAGTAAAAAAAATCCTCTTTGAAAGTTTGATGACTCGTTTTCAGAAATGATACGTATTTGAAAACAAAAACAAAAATTGTCGAATGTCCATGCATGTTAGCACGCTCCACAAATTTGGCAGCCTTCGAAACGTGTACCGTGAGTGCTATTGGTCGGAGATGCACTCTGCTCCGGAGAGAGACCGTTCTGGCGATGTAGCATTTGGTAGCCTGTGGTCGGGAACGAAATTTCGTCATGTGAATGTCATGTTTCATGACAAATTTTGTATGGCAGGCAAACCCACGAGGGCGCTCACCTGTGAACAATCTCTCACGTTACTGTCAGGCGCGTTCACCGGTCTATTCAGGAGTCCATGACGAACTGGTGATGCGTGGCAAAAGAAAACGGAGCTAATTACGTGCGTCACGGTATACACGATAAGATGCTTGTGGGGGTCCTTTAAAAGTTTTAGATTTTAAATTGGCATTCATACGCAGAGGTTTGGATGACCGGATTGGATCACCAACGCGGCAACGCGAGGTGAGGTGTGCGAAGAGATAAATAGGACTCCTTCGTCCTTCCCCGGCACTGGGGATCGAGTCCTGGCCACAAACAGCTACTTGATGAAAAGAGAGACGAAAATTTCAAGACAGCTTGATTCATGATTGAGTGAGTGATTGGTTGATGCATGTAAGCAATGTCCAGCTATGTTGTCATGGATTAAAAAAAATACATCAAGAACGCGGATTAAGAGCATCTCTAATAGTAGAGGCTCGAGTTGTTTTGATCCATGTCACCCGGTAGTCGGTAGATAGACGATGTTGTTGCGTAATTATGCCATATTTTAATTCCAAAGGTTATAATTAAATTCATAAATATTTGCATGACTATAGTGAGTGAAACAATCAATGTGCACGTGTTCAAATTTAACACAGATTTAAAAAGGAACAGGAATAAAATAAAGGATAGCAGTTCGGACATTGAAAAGTACCCCGGGGCGGGACCTTTACCGGAGGCATCGGTTGCGTCGTTACCAGCTGGAGGAATACCATCCGAACTCATGGTGTTCCTCGACTGGCCTTGCTCGAAGTAGTCGTACAAATTTGATGCAGAGAGATCCGTCGACGCAGTGCAGTCCGTGCGCCGAAGTCGTACAGGAAGGAGACGCGGCGCGGTGTAGTCGTTCGACGGCGGCGGAGTGTCCAGGACGGTGAACCGTACGCCGGTGAAGACGCAGCGGTTCTGGACGAGCAGTCGCGTAGAGACGCGCCCCAGAAACCTGATTGCCCCGGTATCCCGAGCAGGATCTCGAAGAGGCAACGGTGTCGGAGGCACCTGTTCTCGCCGGTGATGTGCGCGCAGCGCCGGCGATGGGGAGGCAAAGTTGCAGCAGAGGAAGGAGGAGTAGTACTGTCTCAGATCTGAATCTCAACGGAGAGGATGGCTCCGTTTATATAGCCCTCGGGGGGAGACGAGAGGATGAACCTGGACGGGAGAGAATCGGGAAGGCTGAATTATGGTATCATTAATTGCCATAACCAGCCCTTCCAAATACCGCGTCTTCAATTGCTATAACCAGCAAAAAAGAGACCCCTCCCGCAAGTCAAGGCTCAGGCACGGCACGTCTCGCCCACGCCCACGGCCCGGCTCGGCGAGGCGAGCGAGCGCGCGCATGTGGCTCGCCAGTCTCTCCTTACCGGCTTCACAAGGGGTGCATCAAAGGTTGACCCTTTAAGTCGGTTGAGATTTTTTTCCACTACCAATATGGTTTTAACCATAATAACTATAACATTAAAAGTAGCCTATAATCCCTTAGAATACATAGAATAATGGGCCAGGCCCAAATACTCTAACAATCCCCACCAAGGATTCTAAGCCGTACTTGAAACGTTCTCAGGTCCTCTTTGATATACCAGTATTTTATGGACATTGTTAAGTTGAACTTCCATCTAGAACTATGGCTACATTCGTTCACAACTGAACAATGGACTATGCCTTGAATTGCCAGTTTTGTGGAAACGAGTTTCACCAGAGCTCTACACTGATACTAGGCTGCAGTAGCATTCCCGCTGTTTTGGAGCTTATGGGCCATACTCCATGCCTTTCATGAGTTTCTAGAGATCACTCAAATCTCATAGACTATGACCAGTAGTCAGGCTCATATAGGTGTGTTCCTTAAAGATGTTCTCTAGGACAATATCTCTGTTTCAATGAAAACAACTGCCTTGTTCCATAAAACCACTTGGAGCATATTAAGGTATAAACCATCCTACCTTACAGGTTTGAAGAGAAATGCATCTTCTCACGGAATGAGCCTTCATTAAAGGTTCTCTTCTCTCAGTTACACTATAGCTTGTTGCACCATCCTGCTTCACGGGATCTCCGATCACACAGAATAGGTTTCAACCATAGAGTAACTCACGTGGGTCTCAAGCCCAATTCCAAAGATGCATAGCCTATCACATTACGTGAAAGACTCTTTGTGAATTGATCTGCTAGGTTTTTAGCCGTCTGAATATAATCCAAGGCTATAACTCCGGAGTTTATCAGTTTCCTGACAGACTTTAACCGCCTTTTCACATGCCTGGATGACTTCATGTTGTCCTTAGAACTGTTCACCTTGATGATCACAGTTTGGTTATCACAATTCATCAGAATTGCCGGTATCGGTTTTTCAACTATCGGCAGGTCAGTAAGGAGTTCACGAAACCATTCGGCCTCTACTGTGGTGGTATCCAGTGCTGTGAGTTCTGCTTTCATTGTCGTTAAGATGGTCTGCTTGCAAGACTTCCAGAAAGCAGCGCCACCTCCGAGTGTGAACACATAACCACTCGTGGCCTTGAGCTCATCAGCATCTGATATCCAATTCGAATCACTATACCCTTCTAGAATCTTAGGGTCCCTGGTATAATGAATTCTATAGTCCATTGTTCCTACTAGATAGCGCATTACTCTTTCAAGAGCTCTCTAATGATCATCGCCCAGGTTTGAAACAAACAGACTCAATTTGCTCACAGCATATGCGATGTCAGGCCTCGTAACGCTGGCTAGATACATCAATGAACCAATTATTTGAGAGTATCTCAGTTGATCTCTCGTTATCCTTTTATTCTTCTTCAATACTAGACTGGCATCATAAGGAGTTGAGACAGACTTGTAATCGCTGTAACCAAAGCGACTCAACATCTTCTCCACATAGTGAGCCTGTGACAGAGTCACCCCACCATTTCTATCCTTTACCAGCTTGATATTGAGGATAACATCGGCCTCTCCCAGATCTTTCATCTCAAAGCTCTGAGAGAGAAATTCCTTGACTTCCTTAATCACACTAAGGTTAGTCCCGAAGATCAGTATGTCATCCACATATAGACACAGAATCACTCCATCATCTCCACCAAAATGATAGTACACACATTTGTCGGCTTCGTTCGAAACAAAACCAACAGAGGTTAGAGTTCTGTTAAACTTCTCATGCCACTGCTTATGTGCTTGCTTGAGACCAAACAGAGAATTCAACAGCTTGCACACCTTTCCCTCTTTACCATTTGCCACAAACCCATCAGGCTGATCCATATAGATCTCCTCTTCCAACTCCCCATTTAGGAAAGCGTCTTCACGTCCATTTGATGAACGAGAAGCCCATAGGAGGCTGCCAGTGAGAGTAGCACACGGATAGTGGTCAAACGAGCAACATGTGAGTAAGTGTCAAAATAGTCCTCTCCTTCTTTCTGGGTATAACCCTTGGCCACAAGCCTAGCCTTGTACTTGTCGGTAGTACCATTAGGCCTAAGCTTTTTCTTGAACACCCATTTGCAGCCCTCAGGCTTGCATCCATATGGGCGATCAACAACCTCCCAGGTACCATTAGTCATGATAGAGTCCATTTCATTTCTGACAGCTTCCTTCCAATAGTCAGCGTCAGGAGTTGAATATGCCTCTTTAATGGTCCTAGGCGTGTCATCCACGAGGTATACAATGAAATTATCACCAAAAGACTTTGCAGTCTTCTGTCTCTTGCTCTTTCTGGGAGCTTCATTGTTATCCTCCTCAAGATGTCTCACATGAGAAAGTTCATCGTGTACAATTGGTTCGGCGAAGATACCATCCTCGATAATCTCTTGCCTAGATGAACTTGTTCCATCTTTCACTGGAAACATGTTCTCAAAGAACGTAGCATCTCTGCTCTCAAAAATTGTACCGACTGCCATGTCAGGTACTCCAGAGTTCACTACCAGAAATCTATAGCCAACGCTATGAATAGCATAACCAAGAAAAACACAATCTACAGTTTTAGGTCTACGTTTGCGCTTCTTGTTGATAGGCACACTTGCTTTGGCCAAACAACCCCAAGTACGCAAGTAAGAAAGTGTTAGCCTTTTCTTTTCTCATTCCTCGAATGGTGTCTTCTCTTTATTCTTTGGAGGCACACGGTTTAGGACATGACATGCTGTCAATATAGCCTCACCCCACCATTCCCTAGAAAGTCCCGAGGTATCCAACATGGCGTTAACCAACTCAGTCAAGGTTCGGTTCTTTCTTTCAGCAACCCCGTTTGACTGGGGAGAATAGGGAGGCGTCCTCTCATAAACAATGCCGTGTTCTTCGCAGAATAAATCAAACGACTTTGAAAAGTACTCGCCACCGCAATCTGACCTAATTCTTTTGATTTTCCTCTCAAGTTGGTTTTCTACTACAGCCTTATAGATTTTAAAGTAGTGAAGTGCTTCATCTTTAGTTTCCAACAAGTAAATGTAACAATATCTAGTGCTATCATCGATAAGAGTCATGAAATATTTCTTTCCACCTTTTGTCAACACTCCATTCATCTCACAAAGATCAGAATGAATTAATTCTAGAGATGCCAAGTCTCTCGCCTCAGCAGCCATGTGTGGCTTGCGAGTTTGTTTTGAACCAACACATGCAAGGCACTTAGAATTCTTGGCAAAGATAAACTTTGGAATTAAACTCAGATTTGCAAGTCGTGACATACAACCAAAATTAACATGACAAAGCCTCGAATGCCAACCATTAGATTCATCAACTTAACAATATTGTTCACTACTTTATTACATCCATCATCAAGAGAAAAGCGGAACAAACCTCCGCTATCATAACATTTACCAACAAAGGTTCGAAACTTTGACACAATACATTTATTTGGCTCGAAGACTAATTTAAAACCATCTCTACAAAGTAGAGAGCCGCTGACTAGATTCTTCTTGATGGTGGGGACATGCTACACGTTCTTCAGCTGCACGATCTTTTCCGAAGTAAACTTCAGATTGACCGTACCAACACCAAGTACACACGCATGAGCTCCGTTCCCCATCAGCAAGGAGGTAGTCCCCCCGACCTGGTATGAAGAAAACAAGGAAATGTCAGCACATACATGAATATTAGCACCACTATCTACCCACCACTCGGGTGTACACATAACTGAAAGAACTGTAGGTAAATAATTACCGTACCCCGATGTTCCTCTAGGCTCACTAATAACCATGTTGGCAGACTTGCCTCCTTTGCGTTGAGGACACTTTCCAGCAAAGTGGTCCTCACTCCCGCACACGTAGCAGGCTCCCTTCTTCTTCATGAAACCGGTGGTTTGTTTAGCCCTCCCGGGATTCTGTGGCTGAGAAGGTTTCTTGCCTTTGCCCTTGTTGGTGCGAGCATTAATGTTCTTTTGAACAAAGTTCGCGCTTGCACCGACAAGTGTCCACTTGTTGCGTACGTCCTTTGCTCTCGTCTTTTCTTCCACATCAAGAGTGCCAATGAGTCCATCAATAGTGAACTCCTGCCTCCTGTGCTTCAGAGAAGTAGCAAAGTCCCTCCAAGAAGGTGGCAGCTTGGAGATGATACCTCCGGTCACAAACTTGTCGGGCAGCACACAAGGGTTCTCTTTGTGGCAACAGTCGAGGTCTTTTGCCAGCACATGCAACTCATTAGCTTGTTCCACCACAAGACGGTCTTCCACCATCCTGTAGTCTAGGAACTGCTCCATGAGATACAATTCACTGCCAGCATTAGACACCCCGTACTGAGCGTCAAGGGCGTCCCACATCTCTTTCCTAGTCTTCTTCTTAAGAAGGGGATTAATCAGGTGTGGGGCAATAACACCAAGGACGCATCCGCGAAAGAGATTGTCTTTAACCTCGAACGCACTTCCCTGCTCGGAAGTGCATTGTTCGGGCTTCCCTTCCGCCACATCCATGATGCCCATGGTCGTCAACCACAGTACCATCCGTTCACGCCAACTCACAAAATTTATACCATAAAAAATGTTTGGCTTAATGGATGAAGCAAATTGAGCAACCGAAAACCTATCAACATAATTATCACTAAAATCAGGTTTCTGGATTATTGGATAATTATCTGCAATAGGCCATATTTTAATTCTAAAGGTTATAATTAAATTCACAAATATTTGCATGACTATAGTGAGTGCAACAATCAATGTGCACGTGTTCAAATTTAACACAGATTTAAAAAGGAACACGAATAAAATAAAGGATAGCAGTTCGGACATCGAAAAGTACCCCGGGACGGGACCTTTGCCGGAGGCATCGGTTGCGTCGTTACCAGCTGGAGGAATACCATCCGAACTCATGGTGTTCCTCGACTGGTCTTGCTCGAAGTAGTCGTACAAATTTGATGCAGAGAGATCCGTCGACGCAGTGCAGTCCGTGCGCCGAAGTCGTACAGGAAGGAGACGCGGCGCGGTGTAGTCGTTCGACGGCGGCGGAGTGTCCAGGACGGTGAACCGTACGCCGGTGAAGACGCAGCGGTTCTGGGCGAGCAGCCGCGTAGAGACGCTCTCCAGAAACCTGATTGCCCCGGTATCCCGAGCAGGATCTCGAAGAGGCAACGGTGTCGGAGGCACCTGCTCTCGCCGGTGATGTGCGCGCAGCGCCGACAATTGGGAGACAGAGTTGCAGCAGAGGAAGGAGGAGTAGTGTTTCAGATCTGAATCTCAACGGAGAGGATGGCTCTATTTATATAGCCCTCGGGGGGAGACGAGAGGATGGACCTGGACGGGAGAGAATCGGGAAGGCTGAATTATGGTATCATTGATTGCCATAACCAGCCCTTTCAAATACCGCGTCTTCTCCCGCACGCAAGTCAGGCTCAGGCTCAGGCTCGCCACGCCACGCCACGCCTCGCCACGCCAACGCCCACACCCACGGCCCGGCTCGGCGTGGCGAGCGAGCGCGCGCGCGTGTGGCTCGCCAGTCTCTCCTTACCGGCTTCACAAGGGGTGCATCAAAGGTTGACCCTTTAAGTCGGTTGAGATTTTTTTCCACTACCAATATGGTTTTAACCATAATAACTATAACATTAAAAGTAGACTATAATCCTTTAGAATACGTAGAATAATGGGTCAGGCCCAAATATTCTAACAAATGCCCTTTCCAAGTTTCATGGATGCTCACACATGTAACAAAGGCAATAGAGTTTGCATTGTGTGTTCTATCTATCGAAATGTCTTATAGACTGACTGGTAAATGGTACTAGCTAGTTTCTTTTTTCTCTACTGAATTTTCTGTTTCAGGTTATTGAGGTATTTTCATGTTTGTCTCTACACTCAACCACTATATATATATCGACGATCCATTGCTATTTAATTTGTAGTGCCTAAAAGGGCAAGCTGAACGCATGCTACTAGTATTAGCAGCCCCATAGAAAAAAAAGTTGTATTCCACGTAGTCACTAAAATTTTGAGGCCAAGTACTCAATACAAATCACACATTCTTTTTTACCCTCTTTTCAAGTCATTTTTCTCAGTATACATTTTCTCTCTCAACACCCCAACCATTGTTTGCTTTTTGAAGCCAAGCCACCACACCTCTTGCAAGGCACATTATCGACGTGTTGCAAGCACTCAGGCTGGCTAAGGTGGACATATGTGTTTGACACGTATACTTCAGGCATATATATCATCGTGTTGGGTCTGGCCTAATTACACTCCGGTGGACACATATATATATCCTCACCCCCTATTTACCATCTATGTAGAATTGCCTTTTGATTTTTTTTTTTCACAATGTTAACCTAATTTAGTTGGTTCAAGTTCTCATGGGGCTCAAGTTATATGTGTACCATTTTTCTGGATATTTTTTTTACAAGGTAGAATGGTTTGGTTGGTTCAACTACTCGAGTCCTCTCGGACAAGAGGTATGCTTCACTTTTACTGCACACATTCTCTATCATAAAACTACTGGCCTCTATTTTTTATTCTTTTGTTCTCTAATGGATATATGCGCATCAATTCGTGATGCACCGTCCTTGGTGTACTTAAAATCGGGCGGGGAAGATTGCAACCTCACCGTTCGCATCAATGCGGTACAACCGAGATCTTGGAGTAATATATCGAGCTGCACGGCTGCGCGCGCGGAGCCTGGCTAAGCACGGAAGCGCTAGTACATCTTTGCTCTTTGAGGTATCCATCCGTGTCTATGGATACCCAGACATGCATGCGAGAAAAGCCTCCCCCGTCCCGTCCTCAAAGGCGAGTAACCAGTGGTAAGGCCAGCGACGTATCCACCGATGCGAGGAGCATCGAAGACGATCCTACTCTGTTGTGCTCATATTTCTTTTTAAAAAAATCACTGTAGCAATAAAAAAAATATTACAGTAGGTCATCGGAAACGTGTTCTGTGAATAAGAAGAATAGTATAAATAGAGAAAGTTGAAATGAATTGTGATTAGTTAGCCGCATTGTCGCATGGGCACGCATTTTGGCCTGTTTGATCGATTTGCAGGAGTTGAAGCTTAGCTCTGTGGGTGTTGTTGAATGTCGATCATCGGGGATGTACTCCGTATATGCCACCTCTAGCCTCATAGTTAGCTGCCGGCTGCTTGAACGAAAATAAACTTGAAAGGCACCGATACACTTTCCGATGGAGGGCATGAAGCAGTGCGGCACTGCTCTTCCAACCCGGTGCCGGGCAAATGCAGCCTTCCTCGATACACGCCTCTGACCTCTGCTTTCTCTCTTTGATAAAATATGATATCCGCTGTATCTGGCTGCTTTTGCCAACTTTTTTTCTTTAAACGGCAGACCGATCGAGCGAGCTCCAACATGCCGTCCCGGAAAATCTCTAAGCTCTCAAATCCTGAACCACAAAGCTGGACTCCTCCCTCGTGCGCGCGGCAGCCCGTGTCCACCGCCGCGACCTGTCAACCCGGTGCGACGCCGATCCGTGCGGCCCCGTCAACTTGGGGTCGGCACTGGCCAGGGTCAGCCGGGGGCGGCTACGCAGTCACGCGTCCCCAACTCCCTCACCCGGCCGGCCGGCCGCTCCCATTCCCAGTCGCAGCTGCACCAGGCAGCGACGCCCCCTAGCTCCTTGCACTGGCGGCCACCGACGCCGCACAGCACAGCACAGCACAGCACAGGTGTCGCGGCCGCGTGGCTGCGTCCCAGGCTTTCCCGTGGCCCGAGAACAACGAGCGCTGACCTCGGCGTTGCGGTCGTGGCCCGTGCGCGGCGCGCCGTCCCCGCGCGAGGGCGTGGCGTGTCACGTCCGCGTCACGCGCCACCTGCATCCCATGAGGCCATGAACCTGGATGGACATGGACCACCCGAAGCCGAGCGCGAGCGAGCGGCGTCGGCGCATCGATCGGCCCACGAACTCGGGGAGGCTCGATCGGGTGGCGGCTAGCTGCTTTTTGCGTTGGATCGTCGGCCGGGGGCGGCTTGGGTGTCGTGGTCATCCAGCTAGCGGCGGGGGATTTCGACGGTCGAGGAATTTTCGATACGCTACTCGAATTTGTTTTCGGGTGCTTCAAGTGGACGGCCCCACAGTATTTCTTGACCGGCTGGATAAGGTCGATCGTATGGATGCATGCTCTTGCTCTACGCTAAGAATTTCTTTTCTTTTTCTTCTTTTTTTTGCTAGGATTCAACTCCATGTGTTCTCTCTTGGGTGCGAAACAAAGGATTCATCTCGCACGCTCTGGAAGTAGAATCACCGCCGCTCCATTTCTCTCGCGTGTCTGAACGTACGCGAGCGCCAGATGAGCACCCCCCCCCCCCCCCCCCCGAAAAAAAAGCGTGACTGAAATCTCCTTCAGGCAAATGCTTTTTGGAGAACGTACCCATGCCCAGAGGCCAGAGTTAGCAGCAGATTTCGTGTGCAGCCGCCGAACGACGAGAAAACGTGGCGTTGCCGGCTCGCCGCGTCGATGGACCAAAGGTGCGGCCTCCCCCGGTTGCCGAAGTCCCTCTTTCGTGAATGGGTGCGCGCGCGTCTGCGAACAAACGGGTTGCCGGTGTGTCACCACCTTTTTGAGCACTGTACGTGACATCTGCCCGTGTCGAGCGAATTGCTTTGCCATGCTCTCGGCCAAATTGCACGCACGAGCTCGATTGGCCTTCGGGAGAGCCATCACGTACGTTTTCATGCTTTTCCCAGTGGCGCAGCCGGAGTCCCCACTGCACACCCCTGTCAGTGGCTCTACTGCTTACACTTGACGGTTAAGCTTGCTTGTTTCGCGTTCACCCGTTATGCGAGCCAGGCTTTAATAGAACAGTTGTGGAAGAGACAAATAGACAAGTCTTTCTCTCCGTATCGCATGCTCTTTTAACCTTTTTTTTTTCCTAGCGAGGCAAGAGACAGTCGGTAGTGAAATAGAGCGGGCTTCCACCTTCCAGCAAGAGCGTTCCCGACAAGTTGGGTGTGACTCGCCGGCAGGCAGATGTGTGTCTAGGTGCATCCATGCATAGAGCACCGTTCTCCGTAGTCACTCCCGGGAGGAGGACAAGCAGTGGAAAAAACAAAATACTAGTCCTATAAGGGATAGATTATTAATGTGCGTAGCGGCAGCTACATGCCGGTGGATGCAAGCAAATATTTCAGGATCGGCGCATATGCTGCGTTCAATGCCAATGCCTTTTCCGTCAGCGGCATATTCCTGTCAGATATGCTGGCTAGTACCAAACCGTATACTACCCACTACCAGCAGCAATTAAAATGCAAGGCTTCATCAGAAACCCGCCTCCATGTTCTATTAATGATGGAGATTAGCATGTGCTAGATATTCCATAACAGGGAGTTGTAAGTTGTAAGTGGCTATCATTTGGTAATACAAGGTAAAGTTGGGGGAGATTTGTGACATTCATCTTAACATCTCTGCCTCTCTGTCGCCAACTCGTGATGGAGAACTAGTCCGTAGGTGTGCTGTCGTAATGTATTATGTATCCTTAGTCATAAATATTGAACACCTTATGTAGTGACTTCGTTAGTTCGTTAATATAAAGATTGACCAATGGCCACTCTAGTCTCTCGTAGTTTTTATTGTCTTATGAATATGGGATGTGCGTGCCCGTGTTCATTGGATGGGTACGGTGCACGCGCGTGTAAATAATGTGTGCTCTGTGCTGCATCTAACTCGGAGTACGGGGTAGTATTCGGTAAAGAAAGATTAAGCAAGAGCAGAGGCAACGGTTCAAAGGGTTAGGTTAGTCAGTCTAATATTGAGCCAGCCGAGTTACGCGAAATAATTTGTGCTTCGCAGCTCTTAAATTACGTGAATAGCACTAGCTCAGAGCGATCGGGAAAAAAAAAAAGGAAAGAAGTGTCTGGCTGCAGCATATAACACTGTGCCTCACTGTACTCCAGCATAACACGTGTAACCGTGTTCAATTAATTAATAAGTGTCACGTTTAGCCTAGGCGCGCACATTTTCTCCGGAATTAATTAAGTTAATTATTACAATAATCTGGGCATCACCCCACTTGTGTCCTTTGACAGGCTAGCAGGTAACCCACCCCTGATGAACACCATCGAACCAGACGAAGCAGCCTAGCACAACTCTGTCCTTTTCCGGGCTTCCGGCTTTGATTTGAGAAAGTAGCTCAGCGTTAGTGACTCATCGTCGTCCAAATAAAACATCTACTACCTGACTAGCCCCAGCTAAAGAGTTCGTAGTCTCCACCTACTTCCATTCTAAGCATGTCGTGTTCGCGTGTGGACTTTCCTTCATCATTTTTGATTGGAGAAGAATAACACGCTACGATCGCGCTTCAGGCTGTGTTCAAATTGGGGTGAAAAACACTATAGCTGATTAAAACACTATAGCACTGGCTGGGAAGCGTGTTTTGTGAGGAAGGTGAATAGTGGAAAGTTGATGAATAGTAAAAAGTTGGAATGAACATCTGAACAGGGCCTTAGTAGAGCGTGCGGCTCACCACCGTGGTTCCTCCCGCTCCTGCGGGATGTGTCCATCATCCTTGCCACCCCACTCTATTTCGTTCCGTTTCTCTCGTTTACCACCCACTAGCCGTCTCTTTTATCGTGTCGTCCGCTGCCTTGGAACTATTGCTAGGTCCGTGGCTGCCGCCCCAGCAACCAAGAACCCTAACCTAGCAAAGGATACGATTCCACAGACAGTAGAGATATGCATAAAAGAGATAAAAGCACTAAATAAATGAGTGAGGGAGGAGTGCTTAAGTCCGTACCATCCTCTTACCCCTTGGGTTGTTGTTTATATAAAGGAGGAGGGGTGACAATTTGCACCTAAGCCCGGATACAATATTCATACATACTCATAGATCATTAGGGCTTTACGAGACGCCCAATTAATACATGAGCTAGGCTATTGCCCCAACAACTGGCAGTGTGGCACCTAGGGCTGGGCATTCGGTACGAACCGAACCGAACCAAAAAAACCGATGAAGTTCAGTTCCTACAAAACAGGTACCGATCGGTTCTTTACAGATCACAGTACCGAGCATTTTTGTCTTTGGTTCTTTCGGTTCGCTTCCGGTTCTAACCGAACTAACTGGCTCTTACTAAAATTCTTCAAAATACAAATCCAAATCTTCAATGTTCAAGTCAAAATCAAACACGAAGCACAGGAATCCAGCATAAAACACACGCATCAGGCATCGGCGGCACCGCCTCGCCTGGATCCAGCAGGCGTGGCGCCTCCGCTGGCGTTGGTCGACTAGAGAGAGAGAGGGGGGGACGAGCGCGCTTGGTGCCGACTGCCGAAGACGGAGCACGCCTGGTGGCTGGTGTCGAGGACGGAGGTGCGCTGGGGCTTGGGGGAAGACCAGACTCCGGTGAGTAGGCCTATGGGGGGGAGCGTGGGCACTGGGGGTGGGGGAGCCGGGGAGGAGGCGGATGGGGGAGGAGTCGTCGGCGCTGCCGCGCTGGGGAGGAGGAGGAAGAGGTGCTGCTGCGCTGGGGGAGTAGGCGCGTCGGGGCTAGGGGGAGGCTGGCGGCTGGGAAGGGAGGAGGGGGGTAGGTTTAGGGTTTGTTTATTTGGCTGTTTATATATTAAGGATGACTATTAGGCCGGGCTGTTGATGGGCCTTTTCTGTTCATCGGTTCTTCTTGGTTAACCGAGTATCGAACCGAACTAACCGAGGAATTTCGGTTCCTGAGGAGCTGGTACCGAGGACCGAACCGAAATTCTCGATTCCGGTTCTCGGTTATTTGAGTCCGGTACTCGGTTCTCGATTATATTTGCGCAGCCCTAGTGGCACCGCGCCCGCACCGGGATGTCAGGCATTCGCGAAGGCATGACGGGTTTACATGAAGACTTGACGGTTTTGATTGGATACTATACGTCTACGTACGTAGGACAAAAATACTCTACGCTTCCGGGATATCAAAACCTGGCCAACGCAGGCGGCCCCAGGATGCAATAATATTAAGAGCAGTCGTACTCGTACGTACTAGAGCCATCCAAGTACTAGGTCAGATCTTGTAAAGAAAAAGCTAATTAGGTCAGACGACATACAGGTTCACCTCTCAAGGTCTCACACGCATGCATGCGCATCACCTTGACAGCTGACACCGATACGCATATAGACACGTAGTGTATCGCGGTGTCGAAATTTTCCCAGCTAATTAACAAGCACGTATCCAGCAGCCTGAGCGTGACACCACAAAACACTTACTGATACATACTCCGCTGTTGCACGGCCTCCAGGTTCCAGACTCCTCCAAGATCGACCGACTCATCCACCACGCGTTCCGTGGTCACCTAGCCGTGACGAATCGCAAGGCCTTCTTTTAGTAGGCCAGAGCGGCTGCGCCTTCGCACGGCAGCCAGCCGCACACCCCGTTCGGCCGCGCCAGCTGCATGCGTCGGCCGGCCGTCACAGGATTTCTTTCTTCAATTCGGCCGCGCGCTGGAGCCTTTGATTGGCCGGCCGCCTAACCGACGGTGCTGCACGCGAATGCCCAGTTTTGTTCCTTGGTCAAGTTTTACGCCGAATTGAGGCGCCTATATATAGTTCGTCCAGAAGTTTCCAAATTTGTTTCTTTCGTCTTCCCCTCCAGTTCGGTCGACATCGTGGCAGCCTCCCCTATCAAGCATGCTGCCGTGCCGGCGTCATACTTTCGAGAGTGAAATCGATCGAGACACCTAACGGTTGAAAAAGATCCTAGCATTCCCAGATGTTTCGGCACCACTCCGTTCGTTTAATTTTCTAGTTCAGCTCCTGTCCGTTTTTTCTTTAAAACTACGTAATCTACATGCCATGTTGGATTTACACGTGTGACGGTGCGAGTTTCATGCAGCTAAAATACCGTACCGGAGTCAATGTAGACTGTAGAGTAGCCCACACTTCTCAGAAGGGGACTCCGAACCCTTCACCGGCACCGTGCACGTGCACAGTCAGTGCGCGGGGCGTGAACCAAAATAAAGAGGGGCAGTTTGCCAACTTACGAAAGGTATGACAGGTGGGACCAGGCATGGAGCCCACTTTTCACGTGGACTTTGTACCGATGCATGTCACGTGATGAGGAGCGTTTGGAAAAATCTTATCGGACCATCGAGCAAAGCGTGCGATGGTGCGGTGTCGTGTGACACAAAGCTCACGGACAAATTTTCAAAGCCGAAGATGGAGGAGATGCTGCAGTGGGCCACGAACATGATGCCCACTGCAGCCTTCTTCAATCCTCACCAATCTTTCACTGGTAGTACATCAGAACATGTAGAAATTCGGTGAAAATGTCTGTAGTTTATCTTGAATCATCTCACCGCTGAACATACAAGTTGGGAGTACGTACATGGCAGGAGGAAACAAAGGATGAACAACAAATCGCAAAACGCAGGATTCTGCCTAAACGTACCAGCAGAACGAGGTGTCCGTCCATGTTTGAGCGGCGTAACTTTTCAATAGAAAACAAAAAAGTTTGAGTGGCGTGGTCAGTATCAAACGATGCGATCCGTGGGACTGAGGGTGTGTTTAGATTGGGGAAAGATTTCTCGAAAATATACTGTTCATAAAAAAACACTATAGATGAATAGTGTTCTGTGAGTAGAAGAGGTGGGATGAATAGTGAAAAGTTAGATGAATAGTGAAAAGTTGGGGAATCTTTTGCAACTAAACGGGCCTATCCGTACTGCGCGGCAAAGATTCTTTTGCCTGGGAGATTCCCTGCCAGATTCCGTTGTTGCCCAGCCCAGGCCCCACGACGGGACACGTTTCGCATGGACACCCTGCAGGAGCACGAAGTCGCCACTGCGCATCGCATCGCCTCCCCTCCCATAGCGCGCTAGGCCTCGATCGCCGCTGCCGGTGACCGTCTCACTCACCGCCGCTCGCAGAGGTGGGCGGCGTGCGCGCGAACGGCACGGCAGCAAATCGCATGCATGAGCCGGGCGTGGAATGCGAGCCTCCGCTGACACAATTGAGCAAAGAACAATCAAAAGCCCGGGGTGTGTGCTGGTGCCACGGCGCGCGCTCAGCAAGTGCCGTGATGGATGGCCCATCAACTTGTGATGTCGCTGCGCTCCACTTCCACTTCCACTCTACTGACTACTACTAGTGATTTGCGCGCGCCCCTACGCGCGGTTGAATTTATAAATTACTCAAGTAAATTAGTTGAAGATGAGTATAATATTGAAATAACACATTTGACCACAATTACAACTATGCATACACCATATATAGAAAGATTTAATATGTTCTTGCTACACAATATGATATGTAGTTATAGCATTACAATACAATCCTACTATGGATACATAATTTATGATACTATAAAATCTGGTAAACAAAATTAAAGACGGGTGACACAGCTGTAGAGTATTACTAATACTACTGAAGCATTATAAGCAGCAATGCAAGGGTAACTGGCACGATAGTATTTGGTATCATTTGGAGAATGGTTTTCACCTTCCTTATCTTCATAAGAAATCAATTGCACAGGTGAAATGGATAAAAACAAGCAGAAGATGAAGTCTCACCATATATAACCAAACAATCTTCATAAGCTATTTGGTTAAATTACTCAATGAGTAAAACTCAGTCAGGTATACATGTGAAATGCTGCTACAAGGTCATTGAAGACAACAATGCTTCAGTAAAGGAAAATGTAGTAATCTGACTTGAAAAGGAAGGATTATGAGACTCTATTTTCAAAAGTAATCTAACAACAGAATTGTAACAATGCAAAACGATATTGATGTCAAGTATTTTTTTTTCATTTAATATGATGTGAACCCACAAGGAAACAGACAATGATGGGATTACAATTAGAAGCTGTACTGATGTTGATCATGTAAGTTAGCAAAGGCAACAAAGTTGCAGCATCAACAGCAGGTGCAGGATGGCAGAAAACTGATCGTAAGAAATGTATCCAAGAGCCAACAGGGAATTCATAGCTGTGAAAATAAGTAACTAAATTAGACCTTGAAGGCACAACTGAGCATCCTTTAATCACATAGTAGAAAGAAAGCACTAAAGAAGGTATAGTGAGACCCAGTCTCCTGTCGATTGCAACAATTACTCAGTCACGACGGAGGAATCTAATCATTTGAAGAATTTTTAAGACTACCAACTAACAATCCCTACTGCATTTGAAGAATTTTTAAGACTACTGTTGACGACCAAAAATGGCTCAAAGCCAATCAGGCTGGGACAGCCGGTCTAGACCGCCTGTACAAGCGGTTAGACCGGCTGGCCCTGTAGCCGGTCTGGCAATTGTGCCAGGCGGTCTGACCGCTTGTCACAGACGGTCTGACCGCCTGTCCCCGAGTCCGAGTAGAATTAGGTTTTTTACACGTTTTAGACTTGTACAAGGACTCTCTTGCGGGGCAAGACCTCCCCACCCTATAAATATAAAGGGCCGTGGCCGATTGAGGGAGGACCCAATCGAACAAACTATTACTTTACTTTTTATCTCTAAACCCCAGCTTTTCCAACCCTTTGCTTTCCTTCTTCGTCTCCGCGACGGTTTAGGACGTTCTAAGTGGCCTTGCCGACCTTAGAACAACCCTAGGTTCGCAGCCTCCGACGGGGTCCCTCCCGAGGTTGTGATCGTAGGTTTTCGCAGCGCATCTGCTACAGGCGGTCTGACCGGCCATTGCAGGCGGTCTGACCGGCTGCTCTCAGGAGCTCTGACGAGGAGAACTCGACGACTGCGCGATCTAGCGCTTTTCGTGTGTTGACCCAAAAGCGCGTCAACATATTTTGGCGACTCCGCTGGGGAAAGAAATCTGGTTTTTAAAGACCGATTTACTATCTCTAGCACTATGGGCTTCGACGTTGGAGAAGACAACATTGTGACGGCCTCGCTTGAAGATCTTTCTCCCGAAGATCATGAGAGGTACATAGCACTTCAGAAGCACATTGAAGCGGAGTTCTTGAAGACGTTTCGGAAGGGTCGTGAAGAACGATCAGCGAAAAGTGTTCGAGACTTCGTGATGCCTTCTTTCAAGATGAGTAAGGGTCAAATTGAGGTAATCAACAATGTAAGCACTTCCATACCTCAAACCCCTGCATCTACTACTTCGGCTTCAACTCTTCCGGATCGTGATCTATTAGTTATGCAATTATTGGAACGAATGGAAAAGTTGGAGGGTAAATCTATAGATACTCGCGAATTGCCAGATCAGAATATTTTCTATGGTATGCCACCGAATTACTTTGCTGGACAGACCTCATCACCACCCAATATGTCCAGACCGAACACGGTTAATGCAATTGGGTCGGCAGTGGTTGGATCTGCAGCCGGTCAGACCGCCGGCACAGCCGGTCAGACCGCTACAGGCGGTCAGACCGCGGCTACAGGCGGTCAGACCGCATGTTCTGGTGGTCAGCCAAATTTGACTAATGCTATGGTGTTCGTGCCGGAGCAACCTTTGCCATTGTTTGCTGTTCCAAACTCGGCCTCTGCTGGCCGTGCTGGTTCAGTAACTGCTGTGGGACCTACTTATTCCACGACTATGCATACTGCGAATTCGGGTGGTATTCCCGATGATGTTTTTAATGCACATAGAGACATGCAAAATAGGCAATCACCTCACTTGAATTCTATGAATGCTATGCAACCTTCGGCTCAACAAAACCCCCAATGGGCCGAATTTACTAGATTCAAGGATGAATTGTCTGATATGATGAGAAATAAGCTAGGTGTTGATTTTGGTCATACTAGAATATATCAAAAACCTTATCATTCTAGCTTTGATACTGTTGCTTTTCCCAATGGGTGGCGCTCACCTGATTTTGTAAAGTTTAGTGGAGAAGATGAGCGCACCACTTGGGAACATATTAGTCAATACATAGCTCAACTAGGGGAGATTGGAAACTATGAAGCATTTAGAGTACGTTTGTTTTCATTGTCACTTACTGGTACTGCTTTTGCTTGGTTTTCTTCATTAGCCCCTAGTTCTATTATGAGTTGGAATCAACTAGAGCGCAAATTTCATGATCATTTTTATAATGGAAATCATGAGATGAAATTGGCAGATTTAGCATCGGTTAGACAGGGTCGAGATGAAACTGTCTCTCAATTTATGAGAAGATTTAAAGGCATTAAAAACCGTTGCTTTAATTTGTCTATTTCTGAGGTTGATCTTGCTGGCTTATGCTTTAGGGGTTTAAAGTCCTCTATTAGAGAAAAGATTGACAATTGTGATTATTATTCGGTTGCACAAGTGCATATTAGAGCTGAAGTAGCTGAAAACCGAATGAATAAAGAAAAAGAAAGTTTTAAGACACGTCGGTCTAATGTTCATATAGTTGATTACGAATCCGATGGTTCGACCGACGATGATAATGATGTTTATTTAGCAGAATTTGTGTGGCCTGCTAATAAGAAAACTGTATCATGTTCATCCCTTAAGCCGATTCATAAGAATCGGCAAGAAGACATAAAATTTACTTTTGATGTATCCAAATGTGATCGCATATTTGATGAATTGCATAAATTTGGGTATATTAAGATTTCTCATGTCATGCCACCTACGGAAGAATTGAGAAAGCGTGCTTATTGTAAGTTTCATAATTCTTTTTCGCATGCTATTAATGATTGCAATGTCTTCCGTCGGCAGGTTCAATCGGCTATTAATGAGGGCCGTTTGAAGTTTCATGAGATGCAGATTGATGAGACTCCTTTTCCAGTAAACACCATGGATCTGCAGCAGCCCAAAGTCTTGGTTCGGCCGCATCAAGCCGAATCTACTAAAGGGAAGAACGTGGTGATTGGAGAGAAAAGACCGTCTTCAAAAGAGTCGGTTAGAGAAGTAACTTTTGAGAAGACTGCTGATGGGAAAGAGTCGTTCAAGATTACTGTCAGATCCTCTGGACAAGGGGGGCAAGGATCGATCACTCCTCTTGGACCGCAGACGCCCGGAGCTGGACTGCTACAGGCGGTCAGACCGGCTGTGCTAGGCGGTCAGACCGCCTGTCCCCATGGACGCCCAAAGATGTTGATTCCGAAGCGTCCAGAAGTTGGTACTTGGAAGATGAACGTGGCGAAGGAGCAGGGTGTTCAGAAGACCAAAGTCACGTTTGACATGCTTTATGACAAGTACACCAAACAAAAGGCCGTTCCGAGCGATCGGCCGTTTAAAAAAAGAATGAGATCACAGATTCATCATGAGAGGATTCCTTCACTCCCTCGCATGAATTTGGATCCGGTGTGGGATGACAATGGAGTGATGTGGGTGCCATATCATTCAACAATGCAATCTTCATTCCATCCTGGATGGGAAGGCCCAAGAAGACATGTGCAGGACAGGATCGTTCATCCAAGGAAAGACCGATTGGCTTTACGTCAATCTGGTCAAAGACCGACACAGGCGGTCAGACCGCCGGTAACAAGCGGTCAGACCGCCCGTCAGGGTCAATTGCCAAGAGTTCCTCCTAAACAGGTTTATCGACCCAAGAAGAAGGAGGAGGTGCAAAGCATGGATGTTGACTCAGAGAGGACTACTGAGTTTGATATTATTCGAGTTGAGACTATGGATGTTCCCATTGAGAAGAGTCTGGCTATAAAGCCGACTTCTGATGAAAAGATGATGGGAGATCAGGGAGCTAGTACTAGTAAAACACAGCAGTACTTTCTTCCAAGATGGTGTCCTGAAGGTTTGACTCGCACTCAGAAGAGGAAGCTTCAGAGGCTTCGTTTTCGAGAGAAACAAGAGCAAGAGTTGGAGAAACAGAGAGATGAAGTCTTCAACCAAGTCAAGCCTATGATTCCACAGAAGAAGGAGTGGAAGCCGAAGGAAGACCGACAGGCGGTCCAACCGGCTGTACAGGCGGTCCAGACCGCCTGCCAGGAAACCGCATCACAGGCGGTCAGACCGCCCGTCCAGGCGGTCAGACCGGGTGGCGCAGAGGCACTCGGTATTTCTTCTTCTGGTTCTTCAATTGGTGATGGCAAGCCAACATCGGTTCCCACTGCAGAGGACGATGAAGAGTTTGTGGATTACAGTTCTTCTCCAGAGCGCATGAACCTTGATGTGAATGTGCTTCACATGTCCATGGATGGGGACATGCTTTCGGAGGAGGAGGTTGCCCATCTTGATTTTGGTCCTAGGGAGGCTATATTTCAGAAGCCTAAAGCTGGAGATAATCATTTGAAGGCTTTATATCTGAAGGGACACATCAATGGGAAGCCAATTGCGCGGATGTTGGTCGATGGAGGGGCGATTGTGAACTTGATGTCCTATTCTTTATTCAAGAAGCTTGGAGGTTCAGATTCAGAGCTGATCAAGACCAACATGACCATTAGCGGCATTGGAGGAGGAGAGCCTATTGGCGCCAAGGGGGTGATTTCTATGGAGCTTACCATTGGGAGTAAGACCTTGGCCACTGCTTTCTTTGTCGCTGAGACTCAAGGTAACTTCAGTTTAATCTTGGGTCGTGATTGGATTCATGCAAACCAATGCATTCCTTCTACTTTACATCAATGTTTAATTCAGTGGGTAGATGATGATGTAGAGGTTGTGCATGGTGATACTTCTGCTTGTGTTGCTTTAGCTGATAGCTCTTTGGTTGGCATTCATGATGATGTTAGATGTCTATCAGGCTTAGATCTTTCTGAGTTCGAGTTTATCAGTTGCACCAAGAATGGCTTTGTTCCTGCTGTCATAAAGCCGATTCACAATCGGTTAAATCATCTCGTATGACTTAAATGGATAATCGAGAGTGGTTGCAGCAGAAACTTGATTACTATCGGGCGCATCAGAACGATATGTGTAAAGCCATTGAAGATTTTGATAATATAAGCAAATTGGGATGTGGATTTACGTCGGCCGATCTTCTTGAGGAAGTAGATATTGGTGATGGTTCTATACCCAGACCTACGTTTGTAAATAAGAATTTAGATTCTGATTTTAAATTTGAATTGATAAAGATATTAAAGGAGTATGTTGATTGCTTTGCTTGGAATTATCATGAAATGCCTGGTTTAAGCCGAGAGCTTGTTGAGCATCGGTTGCCTATTAAGTCTGGATTTAGGCCTTATAAACAACCAACTAGGCGTTTTAATCCTGAAATTTATGACCGAGTTAAGGAGGAGATAAATCGGTTATTAGAAGCAAAATTTATTAGACCTTGTCGATATGCTGAATGGATTTCTAATATCGTGCCCGTGGAAAAGAAAGGAACGGGTAAGATTCGAGTGTGTATTGATTTTAGAAATCTTAATCGTGCTACTCCTAAAGATGAATATCCTATGCCAATAGCTGACATGCTTATCGATGCTGCTTCTGGACACAGAATGATTAGTTTTCTTGATGGTAATGCTGGTTACAATCAAATATTCATGGCCGAAGAGGATATATCCAAAACGGCTTTTGTATGTCCAGGTTTTGTTGGTTTGTTTGAGTGGGTTGTTATGACTTTTGGTTTAAAGAATGCCGGTGCTACTTATCAAAGGGCAATGAATTTGATCTTCCATGATTTGCTTGGTATTATCTTGGAAGTTTATATTGATGACATTGTTGTCAAATCGGCTGGAAGTGATTCTCATTTGGCCGATTTGAGACTTGCATTTAAAAGAATGCGTCGGTATGGTTTGAAGATGAATCCACTCAAATGTGCTTTTGGTGTGTCGGCCGGTAAGTTTTTGGGCTTTATAGTTCATGAGCATGGCATTGAAATTGATCCAAAGAAGGCCGACACTATTGGCAAGTTGCAGGCGCCTAGTTCTAAGAAGGAGTTGCAGAAATTCTTAGGCAAGGTGAATTATTTGAGAAGATTTATTTGCAATTTGTCGGGGAAGGTAGATGCTTTTACTCCTTTGCTTCGGTTAAAAGATGATGCTGAATTTACTTGGGGGGCAAAACAGCAAGAGGCATTTGAAGAGATCAAGCATTATTTATCTTCGCCTCCGGTTCTTCGGGCGCCAAGGAGAGGGGTTCCTTTTAAATTATATATTGCGGCCAAAGAAAGTGTTATTGGAGCTGTTTTGATCCAAGAGACCGAAGGGAAGGAATATATTATTTCATATGCAAGTAGGAGATTATTGGACACCGAAAAAAGGTACACTTTTATTGAAAAGTTATGCTTGTCATTATATAATGCTTGTACAAAGTTGAGGCATTATTTGTTGTCAAATACTTGCATAGTTGCTAGTCAAGCCGACATAATTAAGTACATGTTGCATAGACCTATATTAAGTGGTAGAATCGGCAAATGGGCTTATGCTTTAATTGAATATGATTTAGTCTTTGAGCCATTGAGATCTATGAAAGGACAAATCATTGCCGATTTTATTGTTGAACATAAGGTTAGTGAGCATATTGATTTAGATGTCGGCTATATTACTTTTACTCCATGGAAATTGCATTTTGATGGATCGGTTTGTAAAAGTGGTTGTGGAGTTGGTGTTATTCTTATTTCACCAAACGGTGTTGTTTTTGAAGCTCTTAACCGATTGAATCATAAGTGCACTAATAATCAAACCGAATATGAAGCTTTGTTATTAGGGTTGGAGATGTTATGTGACATGGGAGTAAAACATGTAGAAGCATATGGTGATTCTCTTTTAGTGGTTCAGCAAGTATCTAAAGTTTGTCAATGCTTAGATGGGTTTTTGAATGCTTATCTTGATAGGTGTTTAGATATTATATCTTGCTTTGATGAATTTGTCATTTATCATGTACCAAGAGAAGAGAATCCTAGAGCTAATGCGTTGGCACAGCAAGCATCAGGCTATAATGTTCAGAAAAGAAATTTTCATGAAAGGGAGCCGATGTTTCGCGAAGCCGACGTCTCTGTTCTGGAACAGGCGGTCCAACCGCATGTCACAGCCGGTCTGACCGGCGGGGCCGGTCTAACCGCCAGTACGGGCGGTCTGACCGCCTGCAGTTCTGAAAACACCGATTCGGCCGTTTATGATTCTAAATACATAGTGGCTGATGCTGGTGATTGGAGGGAACCTTTGGTGAAGTATTTACAGGATACTAGCAGGTCAGTGGATCGAAAAGTCCGACGATGGGCTTTTAAATTTACTTTAGTTGATGGTGAATTATATCGTCGGACCATGGATGGATTGCTTTTGAAATGTTTAGATCCTGATCAAGCTAGATTAGCTATGGCAGAGGTTCATGAAGGAATTTGTGGTACACATCAATCGGCTCGTATGATGAAGTGGCTTCTTAGAAGGGCTTGTTTTTATTGGCCTACGATGATAGCTGATTGTTTCCGTTACTACAAAGGATGCGAAGAGTGTCAGAAGTTCGGGGATATTCGGATTGCACCTGCTGCATTGTTGCATCCAATCGTTAAGCCATGGCCTTTTAGAGGATGGGGTTTGGATTTTGTCGGTAAGATTCATCCTCCTTCATCTAAGGGTCATTGTTTTGTGATTGTAGCTACTGATTATTTTACTAAGTGGACTGAAACAATTCCCCTCAAGAACATGACACATAGAGAGGTGATTGAGTTTATTACTGAGCATATTATTCATAGATTTGGGATTCCTCAAACATTGACGACGGATCAAGGAACGTCGTTTATTTCTAAGGAGGTACGTGAGTTTGTTGGATACTATGGTATTAAATTGCTCAATTCATCTCCATATTATGCTCAAGCCAATGGTCAAGCCGAGTCTAGCAATAAGGTTTTGATTAAGCTTATAAAGAAGAAGATTGAAGATTATCCTAAGCGATGGCATGAAGTATTATCTGAAGCATTATGGGCACATCGTATTTCTAGGCATGGTGCTACCAAAGTTACTCCATTTGAGCTCGTCTATGGTCAAGAGGCCGTTTTGCCCGTTGAGGTAAATCTGGCTGCTTATAGATTAGCAAAGCATAATGATCTTGATGCTAGTACATATTATGCTTTAATGATGGATAATATTGATGACGTGACCGACAAGCGTTTGGAGGCTTTAGAAGAAATTGAAAAAGACAAAAGGAGAGTGGCTCGAGCATATAACAAGAAGGTAAAGTTTAAATCCTTTCAAGTTGATGATCTGGTTTGGAAGACTATTTTGCCTATAGGAACAAAGAGTAACAAGTTTGGTAAGTGGTCGCCAAGTTGGGAAGGGCCATATCGTGTTGTGAAGGTTTGCTCTGGGAATTCTTATATGGTGGAAACTTTGCAAGGATTTCAGTTGCCAAGGGCGCTTAATGGGAAGTATTTGAAGAAATATCATCCAAGTGTTTGGCAACATGCTTGAAAGGATATGGCCGATATGTGATATCGCCCTTAGAGAAAAATGGCCGACAATAGAGGGTCGCCATTAGTCCGATTAAATGTTTTATGGTAAATAAATTTTACCAAAAAACAGGGGGGCATATGTTGACGACCAAAAATGGCTCAAAGCCAATCAGGCTGGGACAGCCGGTCTAGACCGCCTGTACAAGCGGTTAGACCGGCTGGCCCTGTAGCCGGTCTGGCAATTGTGCCAGGCGGTCTGACCGCTTGTCACAGGCGGTCTGACCGCCTGTCCCCGAGTCCGAGTAGAATTAGGTTTTTTACACGTTTTAGACTTGTACAAGGACTCTCTTGCGGGGCAAGACCTCCCCACCCTATAAATATAAAGGGCCGTGGCCGATTGAGGGAGGACCCAATCGAACAAACTATTACTTTACTTTTTATCTCTAAACCCCAGCTTTTCCAACCCTTTGCTTTCCTTCTTCGTCTCCGCGACGGTTTAGGACGTTCTAAGTGGCTTTGCCGACCTTAGAACAACCCTAGGTTCGCAGCCTCCGACGGGGTCCCTCCCGAGGTTGTGATCGTAGGTTTTCGCAGCGCATCTGCTACAGGCGGTCTGACCGGCCGTTGCAGGCGGTCTGACCGGCTGCTCTCAGGAGCTCTGACGAGGAGAACTCGACGACTGCGCGATCTAGCGCTTTTCGTGTGTTGACCCAAAAGCGCGTCAACAACTACCAACTAACAATCACTACTGTCCATTATTAAGACCTTTGTCACTTCATGTAACAAGGCTTCAGCTTCAGTTAACCCTTTGGCATACTTAATTGAAATACAAAATTTAAAAACGATGGCGAAAACTAATCCCTACAATTGCTAAAGGCCAATCGAGCTACCAAAATTTATCCAAATCAGTGAAAGCAAATGATTGAAACACATATCTAAGAAAAATGGAAAAGAGTAGGGAAGGAAAAGAAAGCCAACGTATATGTCGAATTGTCAATCCCCTCCAGTTAGCTCTGAACCAGAATGCAACGGATCCATCCATTAAGTACTCTGAACCTGAGAATGATTTCATAGCCCTGAACCTGACATATGAGTTCATAGTGGACTTGGCCTTAGTGGCAGGAAGTAACAGGAACACCACATATTCAATTCATAATCCCCAAAGGAGGGTAACTTAAATCATCTAGCAGTGAAGAACACAGAGGCATCAAGATGCAGATACCATCCTGCGCAGTGCACACCCTCTTCTCTCTTTTTTTAAGAACACCATGCTGCAGATGTGTGTTGCTAGCGTGCAGCCTGACCAGGCTGCACACTGCGTCCCCGCGCCCGGTGGTAGCAAGCAGTGCGCCGCACGCCAGTCTTGCCTGACAGCCGCACCGTGTCACCCTCTGGTGAAACTCACCAACATAATGTAGTGTGCAGTCTGAGACCATGTCGGCAGTGCGGCACTGTGGATGCGAGAACGACGGCGCAGAGAAGGTCGCCAAAGGGCACCAACCTGAATCATGGCACTAATCAAATCGCGGGCATCTATCACGTTTATTCAGTAGGAGACCAAGATCCAACGCCAATAACCAATTAACTAAAGGGAATCGCATCTAATTGTACGAAAAACGATTACCAGCAGAAAGAGAGTGAATTGATCTTGATCAGACGATCGGTAGGGTGTACGCCAACGGCCGCAGCAGCACGTCTAGCTGCACGCGGAACCAGAAGTCCATCGCCACTAGCTCCCCGTTGCTGCCGCTGCTAGCGTCGCTGGTGTACTTGCCGTCGCCGCCGCTAACTCCATCGTCATCGTCGTCCTTGTGCCCGAGGACACGTCCGATTAGCCGCCGCGCTGCCACAGCATCCAATGGCAGAGCCACCCTTTGCTGCCGACGCCATCGTCGTGTCTGTCACACCAGCCGCGGCCCGCGGTGTTCTTTCATGCTGGGGAAGCGGACGAAACGAGGCAGGGACGAGGCTTCTAGAGAACCAGATATTTTCGTATGAACCAATAGAACGCTTCTACGTGGATAAAGATGTTGCTCGAATGCCAGGACTCAGGAGCGCTCCTCCAATGACAGAAGCCGTCAATTTGGGATCCCACGGTGAATAAAATTTTCACCGACGTGGCTAGCCTGGTTGGCCGCCGACCCCGGCTACTTTCATAAGGGAAAAAAATGGTGGGAATCTTTACGTACGGCTAAGCAAACAAACACACGAATCCTTCGCCTGATCTGCTCCAAAACCCCAACAGAAAAAATAAAAGAGAGGCTGGTTCTCCTTTTCGTTAGGCACAAAGAGAGGCATCAACGAAACAAACCTCAGCGATCGAACACACAGCCGGGGCTCTCTCCTTTTTCTTTTTAAGGGAAGTGATGCGGGCGGGACAAACGTACAGAAATGGAAGACAGAAAAATGGTTGTGTTTCTAGTGGCGTGCTGATCATCTCGCAATAATTTGGGCGTGATCAGTTCGCACAAGATTGGCACCGTGATGGGACTTACCTGCCAAGATTCTCCCGTGCGGTACCTATCGATGCCTCGATGGAGGCTAGTAAGCTAGTACTACTAGTGTCTGGTCGGATATCTCTCGGCTCTCGAGCGGTAGCCAACGAAACACGTATCGCCATCGCATAGTGGAAGCGTGGAGAAATGGCGCAACGAGCCAGTAGTATTGGTGTTCAGCGACATACTAGGTTCCATGCCATCACAATCCAGTTTCTTACCCTGAGAATTCTACTACGACAATGTAACATGAGAATTTCAATTTCCAGATGTTGACGCGGTTGCCAAGTCATGCGTCCAACTGAAGCCCGTCGCATGCGAAATGAAAGAACTGGAGAAGGAAAAAAAAAAGATCCGAATGTGGTTACATAGTTTGCCACTTCATTGTCCATTCCTTGAAGCGGGAGGGTGAGGGCTGAGGGTCACCTGTTTTCTTCGGTACTTTTTGAGACAAAAAAAAATCATGTACAGTCAACAGGTCAAAAAATTGTGCACGGTTAAAAAAATTGGTGAACAGTAAGTGGAGGCCTTAGAGGCCTCCGTTTTCTTCCGCTCTATAGCTACGACCTACTCAGGCTTCATCGCTCCAACAATACGCCATGCTCTTTTGCCATGTTTTTGACTCGTGGTCTGTCCACTCTTCACCTCTCAAAGCATCTCCAGCAGAGGCGGCATCTGACCCGTCATCATCATTTTTACCCAGCGTGGTACAAAAAGCATGGTCCAGCAGAATAGCTAGAAGGATCGGCATCACTATTGACACGCTAACGCATGAGCCTGGGCAGCCAAATTTGGTCATCGTGTGTGCCTGGCCATCCTCTTTCCTGTGAGACTAACAGCTTGGTCCTTTCTAGTTGTCCTGCTTCAAAACTCCATCCGTTTAGCTCTTTCATAAATTCCAAAAGTGATTATATCAACCTTCTAAAATCATGTCTATTTTTATACTAATAGAATAAATACCAAAGAACTCATTTTAACTAGGTTCAACTCAAAATCTCTTAGAGCAACTCCAAGAGGGTAGCTAAATCTACTTAATTAGGTAAAAATAACAAAAAGCAACAAAAAATATGATCCAACAGGTTCTCTACCAGGGTCGCTATGCTATCTGGATAGGTATCCCTTGCCTTCTGTTAGCCTTTTTTGCCTATGCAGCCAAGCACGTCATCCACGGTGGCCGGTGGGACCTACGTGTGCTTCCACCCTTCGTGCTTTGCTCCTTGGAGGCACACACACGGGCACACCGCATGTGCGCCACGCGAGTGCCTGACTGCCCGACATCGCCGCAGCGCTATCCGTCGATGTGTTCCGTGCGGAACGCGAGCTGCAGGCTGGAGACGAGTGGGCTCTCGGCTGCAACGGGGCTTATTTCCCATCCTACGGCGAGGAGATGCTCGTGATTGCACGCAGACGGGACACCTGACATCGTCGCTGCCGCGGCCGGAGGATAAGGCAACGATGGCGTCGATGCGTGCGGCAGCTGGTGGCGAATCCCAGCGCGAGGTCCCCCTCAGCGACTCGCGAGCTTCCTGGTGGCGATTCACGAGCTCCCCGCGTGAGCTGATGGAGCTGGGGATCCGACGCGGAGTTGAATCCGGTGTGGAGTAGAGCTGAGTCGTGATGGAAAGGAGGAGGAAGAAGAAGCTGACGTGTGGAGCCCACCCGTCGGTGAGACAGGAGGAGAGAAGGAAGAAACCGATTGAGAATGAAGAGTAAAGATTTGGAGAGGCTGTTGGATTCTCCACCCTTTAGGAAGCTTTTTATGATTTTACGTAGTCTTTTACCTATTTGTTTTGCTAGTACTTTTACCTCATCTATTGGAGATGCTCTTACAGATTTAAAATTAAAAATTCCTCAAAGTTAAAATTATTTGAACTTTAGCATATTAATTTAATTCCTATAAATTAGTTAAAAATATTTTATTTCATATTGAATTGGATAATAATTAAACATAGGGTAATGAGATTTTGAAGGGTGAGATTTGGCTAGTCTACTGGAGCACTGAGTAATATGAAGAGGGAATCTTTTGGAGTAGATAGCCAAATAGAGATTAAGACTCAAATTTAGATAGTATGATGGAGATGCTCTCATGCTTCTTACGCATTTTAGCGCGTCAGGAGCGGGTAGCCGGGCCGTTTTTCCGGTTCGCGGTGACCACGCCACAAGGTGAGGTTGACAGGTGGGGGACGGACGGACCTGAGAGGATAATAGCTCGCAGCTTTTCTAGCGAGAATCGTGCGGTTTCGGGGCACCTTTTTTTCTGTTGGCTCGTGACGAGAGCGGCTGTGCGTTGGCTCGTCCACGCGCGTGTAATGTAAGCGACCGGGTGCCGTGACGTTCACAGTTCATTCTTCATTGTGTTCAAAATGGACAGGCTCAGGAATTCAGGATCATCTTCTTCCCCTGAACCTGCCATGTCTTGGCATGGGCGCAAATTCGAGCGGACCATTTGGTTCTTGGCCAAGGAACGACTGAACGAGTAGATATGGTAGTCGCGGTAGATGCCGTGACGCCCCCTTGAACGTGTGATGTCACCGCCGGCCTCTTTCCCCTCACCAATCTTCCACTGTCTTTGCTAATCCATGGGAAACTTTAGAAACCGAGCAAACAAAGACGCATTTGCTATTACTATTCAATTCTAACTCGCTATTCCCTTTCGAACCCGACCAGAAAGAGAAAGACGTAATGGACCATACCACGGTATAAGCTAGTTCCTTAGCTTTTTCACGACAACTGACCAATTAAGGAAGAATCCATATTCCATCATTCCCTGCATATACGCTGGTGATTGTCGCACCAACTGAGACCTCCTTGATTCATCTCATCAGTGAACACACATACTCCCTCTGTCCTAAAATCAGAGTAGCTACTCTAAGGCAAACACGATTTCTAAACTACTTTGATTTTAGAACGGAGGGAGTAGCATATCATGACGCAGGACCCAAAGCATAGAACGAAGTATGGAACAAAAGAAAGATCGGACAAATTTGCAGTGGCGTGCTCTGAGCCTGCAGATCCCCTCTCTCACGTAGCACAATGATTTTGGTGCGATCATGCACGGAGGCCAACTCACACGAGCTGAGGTCGGTGCACGACGGCGCGCTATGTGCCAAGGTCATGTTTCCCTTGTGTGGTAGCATTGCCAATTTGCCATCGAGTCATCGATGCCTGGACGGAGCTCTTACTTGTTGCCGTTGTTGGTTGTTGCTACTAGGCTGGTGCCCCATGGGATATTCTCTCCTCCGTGCCAGATTCTCTTCTTGCGTCATCCATCGCCGTATGCCCACTACACGAGGGTGGCCGGCGGTAGTGATACGGAGCCCGTGGGCACGGAATGCAACCACACAGCTTATACCGTACCATTCAAGAGGTAGCATCACATGGAGTTTGTGGACTGAAGGTGGCTGACTAGGCAGCCACGTTATGTGAGCTGCAAAATCGTCGAAAAGAACTTTCTCATGGCCTTAAAGAAACCATGTACTACTAGTACAAGATTATATTTTTTTTGGAGAAAAAAACTAGTACAAGAACACAGGATCTGTTGCTCGAGAATTTCCAACGACAACGGCACCGAATTTCCGAAGGCAATCAGGCCAGCGCGTTAGGGGGACCGAGCCGTCGGTTGGGGCGGCCCCAAGTCCCCAACTCAATCCAAAAGTCCCCAGGCAGCACAAAATTTCCCAGGTAAATGTAGCAAAGATTCGTAAGAAACACAAGTGCTTGTGCAGTTGCGCTATGTGTATTTCCATGGCACCTGTTCATTACATTTGGCACCCTGGTTCACTTTACAGACTGAGGTAGGGATGCAAGTGGGTAACCAATGGTGTTTTCTGGGTCAACTAAATATTTACGATGCCATGCCATTCTAGTTCATTTCTCCTCCGAAATTATTTAGGTATAATGTCATCCTAGTTCATTTTAGCTTGACCCAATGACCAAAAATAAATAGAACTTACATCCCTAACTGGGCCAGATGGGTCGGCGGTCTTGCTGGAATGTCATTAAGGAGGATCTTATGCTTGATGTGCAGTTTTTATACAATGGGCCCACATTGTACTGGTTCCCAAAACTTCTGACGCAAGTCTGTTTCGGATACAGACCAATTACTCTGACAATCAGCATTGCCAAGATCATTTCTATGTTGATGGCCAATAAGGTTGCCGGGATGATTGAACAGGACAATTTCTAAGTTGACATTGCGCCGAGTCTGTATATTAGCTTTGCTTGGCGCCAAAACAAATCAAGTCAGAAGATCTTGTCGACCACAACTGGATCATGGAACTTTGGTATGACCATGGTGGAGGAACTTTGGTATGAACTGAACTTATGGGATGCAGTTCAGTTCAGACGGTTACTTTCTTTGCTTGGTTTCTTGTTCATAGTAAGTAAGCTACTGATGGACGTTAAGCTACCTGCTAGGAAACTGAAGCACCCTGCCCAAAATTAGTTAAACAAACGAATGGTTTACTTCCATCACGTCTCATCTTATCAATACTGTATAAATCAGTCCCAAGTCAAATCACCACTGCTTGTGAGGCCATTACAGACAAGACCAAGATTGTGCTATTTAGTGTAAGCTGTGGACATGTGTTAAATTAACTAGAAGAGTCAAAGAAAATGCCGGAACAAACTGAAAAAAAAAAGAGACCGACCGTTTAGGGATGGGGCAATGGTGATATCTTTTCGCA
This sequence comes from Digitaria exilis, assembly GCA_015342445.1. Taxonomy (NCBI): domain Eukaryota; kingdom Viridiplantae; phylum Streptophyta; class Magnoliopsida; order Poales; family Poaceae; genus Digitaria; species Digitaria exilis. Next base: position 854,826 of record JACEFO010001671.1, on the reverse strand, counting down.
TTCTCCTGCAAGGATTCTGTCTGTTTCCTCATCAGCCTCAAGGCCATCTTTCTTCATACGCTCAAGCAAGTCCGAAGCTGGCTTTCCCGCACAGACATAAGTCTTCAGTAAACTATGATAAACATCCCTAGTCAAAGGAACATGCTTCTGTAACATACTCACGATCTCCTCGGCTGCTTCTACATCCTTTTGGTCCATGAAATGATTTAGAGTCATTAGCACGTATGCCAGGTCAGGTTTCCATCGAGAACCCGCAGAAGCAAGGGCCTTCTTTGTCATGTCCACTGCCTTCAGTACCTGACCAGTCATAAAAAATCCACCAGCCAACTTATACCAAGTATTAGCCAAAGGCGTCCACCCTTTCTTGATGGCGTCATCCACAAGAACTATTGCCTTCTCTACAAGACCACCTCCGCAGTAAGCATCAACCACTAAGTTGATTAATCTGAAATCCTTATAAGAAACATGTGCCGTTTCGAACTCTTTCAATGCTTCTTCAGCCCCATCGATATCATTCTTCCTGAGTAACACACTTATCCTGGACATGTACATTGAGTTGCACAGTGGCACTTTGGATTTGTAAACCGTCCAAATGCGTTCAACTTCAGGATACATCTCCAAATCATTATATATGTGGAGCAGAAAACTGTATGCGATCCTACCATTCTTGGGAGGTATCCGCCTCTCAGCTTCCAGAAGAGCCTCGACAGCCCTTGCTTGCATCCCACATTTCTGGAACAATCTTGCCGCTGAAGCATATCCATGCCAACTCAAAAGCTTCTCGTGCGGATTGGCCTTGTCGATCACCTTCTGAGCTCCCTCAAAATCTTCAGCTGCAATGTAAGCAGCCAATTTGTTCTCCACACTAAACATATCGGGCTTGATGCCATTCTCTTCCATGTCCCGGAACGCGACGTGCACCCTTTCGAGCTGGCCAGTCTTCAAGAAAAGATCCATCATACAATTGTACACATAAGAACTCTTCATTCCCATCTCCACCATCTTGGTGAAGTGCTGCTCAGCCTTCTCGACATCCTTCGCCTCCACATAGCATTTAAGTAGGGAGCCGTAGCACTGCGGCTTCCTTAGCTGCCTCGGCACCATGCCGAAGTACTCGACGGCTTTCTCAAGGCCGTGCACCTTGTTGATCAGCTCCAGCCGGTACGCGACATCACCGGCCGTCAGTTGCAGGTGCCTCCGGTCCGTCATCCAGAATGACATCTGCAGGAACGTCATACAGAGTCAGCGCAATGTCCATGGGGAATGGGCAAGAATTTAAAAAAAAAAAATCAATTTGGGGTTGGGGGTTCGTTAGAGGTGAGGATGATTTGCCTGGTACCTCGAGTGCGTGGGAGAAACGCTTGAGGCCGACGAGGTTCTTGATCATGACCTGGAGGGCGTGCTTCTTGATGGTGCGGCCCTCTCGAACCCACTGCTCCAGCACGGGGTACAGCGGCATGCCTGGGCGCCCAACTTCCGCGATACGGCGGAACAAGTCATCGGGCAGCGGCTGTGATGGGGATGCGGAGGGCGAGGCGGCAACGGCGCCCTCGGCGGTCGTGGAGAGGCGGCGGCGGAGAAGCCGGAACATGGTGGCGCCGCTCTCCGGCGGCTTTCTGCAGCCTGCCTGGAGGAAGGAGTGCGAGGGTTTGGGGAAGGGTGGTAATCGACGGGGAATTGGGCTGAAATGGTTAAAGCCCAAAATAAGAGGAGGCCCAGAATCACACGCACCCGCCGCTGCAAAGCCCAGCGCCACCAAGCCACCGCCAAGGCATGGCCTCGTCCTCTCTCTTCGCCGCGGCGCGCCGCCTGCTCCGCCTCGGCGGCCGTGGTCGGAGCGGGATCCTCCCATCTCGTGCCGCCGCTTCCTCATCTCGCAGCAAAAGCGAGGAGGAGCGACCGCCTCCGGTGCGGCGACCGAGGCTCGAGTCCACGCTGTGGCCGCTGGGCCACCCGGGCACCCTCCTGGTGCCGGAGATCGAGCTGTGGGCGGCGCGGCCTGGAAACCGCCTCCGTGCCGTCGAGCTCCAGCGCATCGTCAAGGAGCTCCGGAAGCGTCGCCGCCACCGCCAAGCCCTCGAGGTAGATACTCTGCCCTCCACCGTGGCTTCTTCTGCTCCTTCGTTTGCTAGCTGTAGTTGGCACGGTAGGTGTTCGATGCAATGCCGCGATGGTGTGTTGGCTTCTGGATGGTGGTGCCCATTGCTTCGCCCCGTTTTTATGTACGATTCACGAGAGGCAAAGTTTTGGTCATCGAAAAGTGGAGATATTTCATGATTAACAAAAAGGAGGAGAAATTTCTATCAGATAGAGACATTATAAACCGCAGCCTGTTTCTCACGAGTTCGATGTTGATTATGTGAAATAATTTTTTTTTGCAAACCACATTGAGAGTTAAAGAGGAGAACTGTGCCTGTTATTGCTTGAACATTAGGGGTCTACAGAGAGTTAACATGACCTATAGTTATAGGTATGCGTGTGCTGATCAACCAGCATCCTGATCGTCAATCGGCAACAAGCATTAGTGTACACTTTTCCGCTGTAAGAACTAAGAAGCATTGATGTTCTAGCCTTATAGGCCTTGGCACTGCAGGCTTCCTTAATGAAGCAGTACACAGTTCTTATGTATTCTTGGCAGACTTCATTAATCATTTTTTTTAACTTTGAACAGGTCTCTGAATGGATGAACCATAACGGTCATGTCAAATTCCAGCCAAAGGATCATGCGGTTCACCTGGATTTGATTGGTGAAATCCATGGAGTTGCAGCAGCAGAGACATACTTCGACAACCTGTCCGACAGTGATAAGACAGAGAAACCCTATGGTGCACTTCTGAACTGCTACACACGAGAGCTCCTGGTCGACAAAGCATTGGCCCATTTTCAGAAGATGAAAGAGCTGGGCTTCGTGTTCTCTACGCTCCCCTACAACAACCTCATGGGCCTCTACACCAACCTAGGGCAACACGAGAGGGTCCCTTCGGTGATTGCACAAATGAAAAGCAATGGGATTATTCCTGACAACTTTAGCTACAGAATATGCATTAATTCTTATGGCGCAAGAGCAGATTTTTTTGGGCTGGAGAACACCCTGGAGGAGATGGAGTGTGAGCCTCAGATTACTGTTGACTGGAATACCTATGCTGTTGTGGCGTCTAACTACATTAAGGGCAATCTAAGAGAGAAGGCATACTCTGCATTACAGAAAGCAGAGTCAAAAATAGATAAAAGAGATCCAGATCCCTATAACCACCTGATTACCCTGTACGGCCACCTGGGGGACAAATCAGAGGTCAAGAGGCTGTGGGCGCTCCAAATGTCAAACTGCAAGAGGCATATTAATAAGGATTACACCACAATGCTTGCAGTACTCGTGAAGCTTGATGAGATCACAGAAGCTGAAGCTCTGTTGAAAGAGTGGGAGTCTAGCAAAAATGCATTCGACTTTCAAGTTCCAAATGTCCTGCTCACTGGGTATCGCCAGAAGGACTTGCTGGAGAAGGCTGAGATGCTGCTCGATGACTTCTTGAAAAAGGGAAAGACACCTCCTTCAATTAGCTGGGCGATTGTGGCAATTGGTTACGCAGAGAAAGGTAATGTTGTGAAAGCTTATGAGCTGACAAAGAACGCCCTCCGTGTATACTCCTCAAATAGTGGTTGGATCCCTAGGCCTTCAATGATTGAGATGATACTTAAGTATCTTGGAGATGAAGGAGAGCTCAAGGATGTCGAAACATTTGTTGATCTGCTGAAAGTTGCTGTGCCAATGAATTCAGATATGACCGAGGCTTTGTCAATGGCGCGTGCAAGAGAAGAAACGAAGGTTAAAGAGACAAATGCATGATGCTGTTGCCTGAGCTCTTATTTTTAAGGAGACGGAGCTTTAGTTCTGCTGTTGCCCTTCCTTCAAAAAGCTAGTCGTTTCACTTGGAAAAAGCTAGTCGTTCATAACTTCATATGACTTGTAGCTTCAGTGAAGTATTTTTAGTGCTACTGCAAGGCCTGGATGCAGGCGAAATTCCTAGCCGACTAGCAAAAAGTGGTGGTTCGATTGTCCTCGCGCTTCGCCCTCATGTCAAGATGCAGCATGATCTCAATTTGCTGACAATATATATTTTTATCTAATTAAATATCACTTCCATACAAAAGGTACAGTAGGCAGTAGGCACACAAGCGCTGTCCACAAACATTCTCAACCCTCCATTGTTCATGGGTAGTTTTATTCTCAACCCTTAAATTATTGCCGAGGTCATCTAGGTCCATAAACTAAAAAAATAGTCATCTATAGGTCCTTAAACTTTTACCAAGGTCTCATTTGGGTCCATGAATTAAAAAGTTGGCCATCTAGGTCCATGAACATCCATGGAGACACTTTTCGCCTATGTTGCAACCCTAGTGGGGCAAAAAATTGTAAGAAAAAAACTCCCCTCTTTTTCCATGGAGACATCTTTTACGGTCATCTGCTCTTTTTTTAGAGAGTTTTTTTTGCAACTTTTTGCCACGCTGGAATTGCCATGCATGCAAAAAGTATATCCATGGAAGCTTTTGGACCTATAGGACCACTCTTTAATAGATCGTGGACATAGATGACCACTTTTTTAATTCATGGATCCAGATGAGACCTCAATAATAGTTTGAGGACATAGATGACCACCTTTTTAGTTAACGGACATAGATGAGATCTTGGGAGTAGTTTAAGGGTCTACAATGAAATTTACTCTTTATTTTTCGTGCAACTGATTTCCATTTTCTTGTCACGTAATACTATGAGTGATAATATCGATCGTTCTTTTCATAAAAAATAATAATGATAATGTCAATCGTTTCACCAGCGTTGAGTCGTCTAGCATTCTTCTTCCTCCGTTCTTTCTGCCTCAAAAGCACTCAACTTGTGTTGTGGCATCCCCTATAAGCTACTACAACCGATCTATGGTCGGCGACCTAGCACAGCATAACACATGGCACCAACTTCCAGCCCGTCAATCAGACTGATGGTCCTGCTGCTTTCTTATTCCTCTAGCAAGGTGATCAGGGGCCAGCCGAGTGGATGGTACGTGCACGCCCTACGTTGATGGAAGTATGAAACCGATCCGGCTTTGGACGCCTAGACAATTGGCACGATATCCAGTATCAATTTTCATTCAATTTATCAGCCACTACCACCAACATCACAATGGTCAAAATGCCTACTCTCCATTCGGGCATGGAAGTAGAAGTACGCTTTCTCGAGAAAAATGTAACCGGCATCAGTTTGGTAGACATACATAAACATTCCAATTCATCCATCTATTAATCGTGATGACAACTGAATTAAAACAGAAAAACTGCCAGCCTATGCCAGGCCCCAAATTAAACTGCTGATATAAGACCAAAGGGTACCGAAAATGTTTCAGGTTATTCCTTCCGCAGATGGCATAGTTGTAGTAATGTGGCACTGGCAGATGTCTCAAACGTGGATCTATGAATACATCGGCACAAATGTAAACACCAGCATGACAAGAATAAAGATGCGCCTACTCAGACAGAGTTGACTTCAGCTCTCCGCTCTTCTCCATCTCGAGAATGATATCGCAGCCCCCTATCAACTCAGATTTGTAGTACAGCTGAGGGAAAGTAGGCCAATTGGAGTATGTCTTCAGACCTTGTCTAACTTCCTCGTCAGATAATATGTCAAAGGACCCGAAGCTGATCCCTTCCTTCTTCAACGCATTCGCAACCTTCGAACTGAAGCCACAACGAGGAGCATCTGGGGTGCCCTTCATGAAAAGCATCACTGGGGCTGACGAAATCAGGGCGTTCAGTCTTTCCTCAAGAGTTTCCTTTGGCACAATCCCTTTCTCAGACAGAACCTTCTTCAGTTCACCACTCTTATGCATCTCCATCACTATGTCGGAACCACCAACCAGTTCGCCATTTATGTACAGCTGAGGGTAACTAGGCCAGTTTGAGAAAATCTTTAGACCCTGTCTAACCTCATCATCTGAAAGAATGTCAAAACTGGAGAAAGGAATGTTCTCTTGCTTAAGAATGTGAACCAACTTTCCACTAAACCCACACTTTGGCTCCTCAGGTGAACCTTTGATAAATACCATCACGGGGCTCGACTTAACCAGGCTATCCAAACGAGCTTTCTGAGCATCAGTAAGTCCGACTGGTTCAGAAACTACACCACCCTTTCCAGTTGGAGCCTCAGGTTCCACTGCCTCAACGCTTTTGCTTCCCTGTGGCTTGAGAGGAATATTGTGCTCCTCGAAAACATCCTTCAGTTCACCGGTGTCATGCATAGCAACAACAATATCACATCCACCAACCAGCTCACCCTTGCAGTAGAGCTGAGGGAAAGTGGGCCAGTTGGAGAATTTCTTCATTCCTTCACGTACATCATTGTCCATGAGAATATCAAAGCTCCCAAAATCAACTCCTTCCTTCTTCAAAATGTCAACGACTTTACGGCTGAAACCACACCTTGGCTGCTCAGGGGTTCCCTTCATAAATAAAAATACAGGATGGGAATTGACAAGCTGCTCCAATCGCTTATTCAGTGAATCTGGCAGGCCATCAGAGTTTGGCCCCTCAGCACCAGATGATCCATTCCGCTGAGCCAATTCTTGGACCTTTTCCAGTACAGCAGGCCCAGCAGCGACTCCAAGGCTTGCAGGTACAGCGGACTCAGCAACACTTGCAGGCCCAGCTATTTTAGCAACCTTATTGGCCAGGCTAGCTGGATTTGCTCCCTCCAGAGTATCAACAGTCTTGCCTTCCTGCGAGCAGATATTGTAAGTATGAAAGCGATAAACTCCTACTAACAAATAAAAAAACATACAGCGTACAAATCTATCAAAGAAATCAGTCATAAAGACTTTATGAACTCCTGAAGCTAACTAACAAGAAACAAATTTCTCCAGCAAAAAACAGCAACCATTACTATGAACATAACATGCATAATTTTTATTTAAAAAAAGAAAAGAAACATAACCTACCAGGCTATTTGACAGCTTCCAGGCAGTTCTTAAATTGTATTGACATTATGCTAATTAAGTCCGCAATACAAATTCATAAACAAGACAGTTAAAACAGAGAATAAAAACTGTCCCTATTAATACAGAACTCCTTGTGAACAATATTCATTAATTATTACAATCAGTGACGATCAGCTTGCGCATTCAGCCAGTTTATTTAATTTTGGCGAGAGTGAGGTGTACATAACCTAACCTCTCACTTGTTTGCTGGGAATTGTCATATGAAACTATCACAAATGTTGAATACATATAGTATGCACATTGGAATTCCACACAATGTTCGAAAAAACGTCATTAACTGCATGCCTACGCGTCTAATTAAACGTGCGGGGCCCTGTAGAACACATGGATGGTGAAGAAAATAAAAGAAGATCTGAGATTAGGATTGATTTTGGGTGTCTTAGCTAAATTTTTTTCACTGGACTGTGCCCACACCTGAAGTTTGATGTATGCGCCATCCGCCATGGAAAGGTGCGGGGTGCCGATGGGGGAGGGGGATGCGCCATGGAGGGGTAGCGTTGGTCCTGTTATTCTTGGCGAGGGGAAAATGGAGAAGGGGAGGGGATGCAGCCACCGGCCAGTGTTGGAGAGAAGTACATGTGGAGGGAGGATATGAGGTTGACAAGAGCTGCTGCACATGCCTGTGTGATGTAGTCTGTTGTGGTGTAATAGGGCAATATGAGGTGGAGACTGAATGGATCAATAATTGCAGCCCATGTAGTGCAGGGTTAGTTGGCAGATGGGCCTTACATTGTATAAGAGCATCTCCCTCAGCAGGCGACTTCACCAGCTAACTAGGCTCGGAGCCGACGTGGAGAGCACGAGCAAAAAGCAAGTCGCTAGCTATTTCTTCGTCGCTAACACGGAGCAGGAAAGTGAGCACATGATAGGCCCTTTGCTCTGCTAGCCAATAAAAGATGAGCGGGTGGAGAGGAAGGATTGTATTATATTATTCTCACTTGTGGGTCTCAGGCAACCTGCGCCATGTCAGCTGCGGAAATCGACAGCAACTGGCTACATTACTGGAGCTGCTCTAATGGGCTGACATCAGTATTAGGGGTGCAAATTGGTGAACCTTAGGGGCACCTCCAACCCTCTTTAGTTCAAATACTTATACTAGTTTTCCAAAATGAGATGTTATTTTGGGAAACTAATACAAATATTTGAACTTAAGAGGGTTGGAGGTGCCCTAAATGTTCTCTTATTACTATTTCACGGATATATATGGGCAACGTTTAATCATGATTAATCTGCATTTAGTCTTCCTAGGTGCTACGCAATGCTACCTAGCACCTTTTGGAACCTTGCTTGCACAGGCCAATAAAAAATCATGGGAGATGCCATGGCTCATGAGCTTAGAGGAGAAAAGACACTAAATGAATCCATTTAGAGGTGCAACCATAGGCATTGCACAAGTTAGATAACAGAAAACACTTCAAAATATGCTGTGAGGTCTTCAATTGCTTAAAAACTATATTCCACACCATCACACAAACACCAAACCACAGTATTAAACGTCAAATACTTCAGCATAGAGTATTGGCAGCAACACTAAACTAAGTGGATTCAGTGAGACACCAATACCAAATGCACAGTGTATAAGAAAACATATTCTCCGAAGACCATGGCTAGGCAACTTGTCACTGGACAGCAAGTTGGGATATGACAGTGCATGTGAAAGCATATTCTGTTAAGGATGTCAGTGCAAGGAAGCCCAAATGGAAAGCCAGATGGCCAGATGGGGGCTTTTCTCCCCCATGATACTAGTCAAGTTTCCCATGCCTCGTTGAGAAGGGAGGAAGAGACTGGATAACCTTTGTCTATTCTTGCTTAATTTCAATGGATAAAAATGTATCCCTTGTATAGGATCATTTGACTTCAAAACAACTGATAAAAACTTAAAAAAGAACTCATCTCTAGTCTCTAAGACTCTAACAATGGCATCTATCTGGAATGGCATTAAACTCTTCAAACCTCAAACCAATATCTAACTATCAAATAACGTGTTATCGACTTCGGTTTGAGCAGTGTGCAGATGCTACGGTGCAAATGGACTGGTTATCCATTTATGCTATAGTACAATTATAGAATTCACTGCATTACACTTTCGATTTTGCAGAAAAAAATGGCAAATCATTCATCAAGTATACCGAATTGATGCCATCGGTTGTAGAACAAGTCATGCAAAGATTAATGTTGTGGATAATTAACAATACTGCCACTCATTGAGTTAAATATACTGCACTCAGTGACATCTTTGACTACAAAGTGGCTCATTCATTTATTCAAGAAAATGAGTATACCTTGCAGAAACCATTATTTACCAAAATAACGACATGACAAGAAGAAATAATAAACAGTAGAAATTGACTATACCTTGCAGAAAACAAAATATGGCACCGCACTAACTCCATATGCTTCTGATATTTCAGGTTGTTCTTCAGCTTCAACCTGACAAAAGATAAATAAGTGAACAACTGAACACTTTTCAAATACTTTGATGCTGTTGACTGTCAATGAAGCATAATTACTGGAAACACTAAGGGATGTCGAAGTAGAAGCCTGAGCATAATGACCACAAAAGAGAATATTGAATAGCATCGGCAATTATAGAAAGCTCTGTCTGATGATTTACTAATTCAGTACAGGTTTATAATATTTTCAACTGTGTTCTTAAAAAGTAGACCTCCACTTTCAGATACATCACAAGCCAGTGCGACATTCAATGGGATGACTGGATGACCTTGCCACAACTGAAAACATTACTAAACAAACACAGTACACAAAACAAGTATTCAATAATATAACTATATAAGCATAAGACTAAAATACAAGTTGTACTAGAGTACAAGTAGATAGCATGTATTCCAACAATTTAATGACACTAAAAATCTAAAGTTGTACTGTATAGCACCACTAGATAGCATGCGATCTAGACAGCAGCAAACAATTTATGAGGATAAAAATCTAAAGGAATGCTGAATAGTGCCGGTAATCACAAATAAGCTCAATTGAACACGAAAATATTAAACCCACCCACAGAAATAATGATTCTCCCTTTGATCATTTCAAAGAAATCCAGAAAATCAGTGAAAATAATAGCAAAGGATGTCAGTATGCAAATATCCATCACTCTAAGCCGTAAAGTTGGCTACAATTAGCTTAACATTTATGCACCCCTAGCAGGATCTGGCGTTTATTAATTAATATATGGGCAGTAACAAGAAACTAACCCAAGAAAAAAGAGAAGAAAAACCACACAGGACAGGAGGCTGCCAACCTACAGGTTGGTCTCCATAGAGTTGAAAGTAAGGCTACTACAATTTAGCAACCTACAAGGAAATTACAGTAAGGCTCCTACAATTTTGACACCAACCTACAAGGAAATTAAAGTCCAAAACTACAATGTGCAGAAGAGTTAGAGCAACAGAAGTACAAATTATAGAATTTACTCCACTACTACAGCGCCTCTAACCCACGATCAAACCAGCAACATCTCGGAATCTACACAGAGTAGCCCATACTTTTGCCGAAACAATATGGAGAAAGCGTTCACAGCAAAGCAGCTGAAGCCAACAGCATCCTCCCCTTATAACCACCCCAAAACCCTAAACTCTAGCCCCCGAATCCGACCTGTATACATCACTCAAACGAGCCGCTATCGAACCAAAACTAATCTACTGTGATCGGAGGCCGAGGCGAAGTGGGGGGCACAGGAAGCACGCGTACCCTGAGGAAGGCGGCGTGGGGGAAGTCGACGGCGAGGTGGGCGAAGACCTCGTCCATCTGCTTTGAGGCCTCGCACCATCCCGCCCAGAAGTGCACGGCGGCCGCCCGCGCGCCGGCCACCGCCGCATCGAGCTCCGCCTTCGATCCCACCTCCCTCACTGCCCCGCCGCTCGCCATCGCCTGCGTCACCACCACCACACCACACGGGAGAGAAGAGATGCGGGTAGCGGAGGCGAAATCTCTCTCTCTCTCTCTCTCTCTCTCTCTCTCTCTCCCGGGCGTGGAGGTTGCGGCCTGGGGTTTTCCTCTTCGCCTTGCCGCCGCGCGAGTGAGCGATCGATCGAACGAATCGATTCGGGTGGGTGGAGCGAACCCGGAGGAGCCCTGGATGGGTCGCCCCTGCGGCTTTCCCGTGCGGCGTTGGGACGGGGGGTGGCGGAAGGCGACGGAACATTCCAGAAGGGGGGCGTGGCGGAAAGCGACGGCTCGGAGCTGGGCCGTGGGCCCGTGAAGCCCAAGGTGGTGAGGCTTTGGCCCGTTTCGGCCTGGTCGTGAGCATTTTTGGGGGAACGTGTGGTGTGGCAAAGTGACCTTGTGCGCTGCTGGGCGGCGGTGGTGGGGGCTAGCCGCCGCCTCAGCGCGGCCCGCTGCCGGTCGAGCAGGCTATATATGATGGGAGAGGGTTTCGGGCAGCTGGTGGGTGCCCTCGCTCGCGCAGAGAAACCCTAGTCGCCCCGCCGCGGCCGCCTCGCTCAATCGATTGACTGGTTCCCATGTCCCCCATCTCACCCCCTTTCCAAGGCCTCTCCATCGCTTGCTACAGATCTAATGTTGGCGTGAGGTATCGCGAATTCGCGATTTGTGTTTCTGTGTCGTCTGTTTTGATGCGAATTTTACAGTGTGTTAGTGCGTCTGCCTGTTTTGATGCGATTTTGGTTGGTTTTTCGCCCGGATGTGTGTGCGTCTTTTGCCGGATTGCGCGGATCGATGATGCTGTTCAAGAAATACTGCGTTATCTTCCTGATAAAAGCTTGAGGCCGTCTTTGCGATGGCCTCCTGATGACTCAAATGTCTTGCTGAGATCCAAGTATTAATTCGGCAGCCTGTTTTTTTTTTTTGTTCGTCTTCCCTTTTGTCACGTGTATTTTTTTTTTTGTTCTTTCTTCTGCCTCCGCCCTCCGGTAATCCGGTGTCTCTATGGCATGCCTTTACATTAAGAGCATATGCAATGCAACCGCCTTTGCTTTGTATAGTTAAATTGATACGATTTGACTAATCAGATTGAGGATGATGGTATCATATATAGAACCGTCGATTAGTTGGATCCAAATTGTGCTGTTGCTAATCAGTATGTGGCCCCAATTTGACAGGTCACAGTTGCAATGCACACTTCACACCAACATCTCTCCTCGGAAAGGTCCTCTTTTTGCTGAACCCATAAACTCGTTTTACCATGTATACAATAGGGTTAAATACAATATGCAGTTGAGACAATAAAACTGAAATTAGTTGCTTATGACGTCTGAGCACAGCCAGAAAGTATGGCATCAGAAAGAAAAAAAAAGTGTCAAGCTATGAAGCATTGTGTAAAACCGGCACATGCAATTGACAAATAATTGCATTGCAGTAATGAAATTGCACCACTTAACAAGCCCAGTCGAACAATAAGGTTCTACCAGTTTGCTGTGATGATATCCGGTGCACTGAGTTACTGCACCACTTAACAAACCCAGTCGAACAATAAGGTTCTACCAGTTTGCTGTGATGATATCAGGTGCACTGAGTTACTGCACCACTTAACAAACCCAGTCGAATAATAGGGTTCAACCAGTTTACTGTGATGGTATCTGGCGGACAGACAGGTTAACTGAGTTACGACACGGTTACATTACAGACATGCAGGAGCAAACTACGGTGTCAGCGTTTAACACCGCTTTTCACAGCATCGTAAGCGAGCTTATTTACAGCTGCTCTACTGAATTTACAGTGACTCCGGCAAGCTCTCCCACCAATCCTCAACTGACGGCAGCGGAGCTTCCCCAAGTGGTCGAGTAGAGTGTCTCCTACCCATCAGCAGTGAAGAAAGGAATCGACTTCAGTGGCATCACCTTCTCCTGCAACGAAGGGGAGAGCTGTGAGTGAATCCTAACCTACGTCTCATAATAAAATGAGTATGAATAGCGTGCCATAGAAGGTACCTCAGAGTTCTCCAGATGCTCTGAGGGGAAATGAAGCCCAGTGGAACAGTTCTCAAGCACTTCCGGACTCTTCAGCCATGCTTTGTGAGCTTCAATTGCTTTCAGCTTAAATCGAAACATCTGCAAGTGCCAACATCCACCAGGTTTCGGGCACGCCACATGATTGATAGAAAAGTAAATTAAATCAAGTATTATGAAAGAGAAGATAAGTAACTGACAAACAGCGATATTGTGCTACAGACCTCAGATAAAGAAATACTTGGGTTCTCCAGTTCATCCCCCTTGACATGAATTCCAGTACCTTGGCATTCAGGGCAAAATATGGATGTTATTTTGCTTTTCTTAGGTGCATTCTTTGCCTTTCTTCCTCGATTGCTCTTCCCCTTCCTAGCTAGTTGGTCGATCAGCATCTCATATTGACACAAAATAGTCCAGTGTAAGAGGCAGGAAGTGTGAAAAAGATGATAAGCCTGCAAAATCAAGTGTAACAAAGTCATTATAGCAGAAATTTTGGAATTCAAAAGAAATGGTATATTTTGGGTGGAAAATATGAATTCTGCCATTGCATTTTTCAAGATCTGCATTTTTCAAGATCTTTTTGCCTCAGGGGAGATAGCATTGCATTGCTAATTGTGAGACAAAAGGTTGCAGAAGGTCTAACTTTCAAATCATGTTACCATTTATTCCATGCACAATATAGGCCTATGGAATGGAAATGACAAAGAGTGCTTGAAATTACTCACCCCACTCGAATTTCTGCTGCTGCAAGCTAGGTTTCCTGTGTTGCAGTTCAGCAAGGTAGCAACATCCTTTCCAGGAAGCATTGGTCTCCCACAAATATCACACACTTTCTCAGCTGCCATGCGCTTCTGCTTCCTCAACTCTCTTCTCACAGATTTGCTGGATAAGAGGCCAACTTGAAGATTGTGCGAGGTACCTGTTGGGGAACAGGTCACAATAGCTTGGCTACTTCCCTGGGGAGAGCTGCTCTGACCATTCGACTCTTCTGAAGATGCTTCCTGATCAGAAAAGGACTTTTTCATTCTCTTTCCACGATGTCCAGCATCATCGATCACAAAGAAAGATCCAGCAGAGATAGGAAGGTCCTGTTCATCAGAAGACCACTTCCTGCCCAAATCATGAGTATAAGAGAAGTTGACTATGGCAAAGCCAGAGTGCTCATAAGCGTTACAGGTCTCAGAGCCATGGGAGCCTTCTTGTCCTACCCAAGCACACCAGATCTTGCTTATCTTCTTGCAGTTCTTGATGCCTTCACAGAGCCTGTACGAAATATGTCCATACCCCAAAAGATGCACAGGCAAGTCTGAAACAACATCCTTTAGCAATACACCAGGAATAACAAGAGGACCATCAGTTCCACTGTTTGACAGCAAATGATCTTCAGATACGGCAGCAACTCTACCACTACCCCGGCCTTTTGCACAATTGCGTGCACCTTTCACACCATCACGGGAGCTAGAACCATCTCTCAATTTGGAAGTCACCTCGGTATCATTTCCTGAAACCTCAGGCCGTGGAACCAGAGCTAGCTCTCTGGTGCTCACTGAGCTTGAGTCCAGCAGGAGCGGATCCTTCTCACGCGAGTTGTTGAAGAACAGCACGCCGTCGTTAAACGGCCATGGCATCGGCCCAAACAGTGTGACCTTGGCCTCGGCGTACCGCCGTGAGTGCAGATTCCCCTTGAGGTGGTCGAACAGCACGTTGTCACTGAAGCACTCTGTGAGACAGATGGTGCAGAAGAAGATGACGCGCTTCCCGACGCGCCGGAGCTCCACATATGTGTGCCCGTTCTGCCGCACCTCCCTGAGGGTGGCCTTCGCAGCAATCTCACGGATGTCCACGTGGCCGTTCCTCTGAACCACCAATTCCTTCCCCACCATGGTGAAACACTCAGTTTGCCGACAACCTTAAATTTTCTGCTTCGTTTGTACACAAATCCCTCAAATTTCCGTCTCCTTTCCTAACCTTCTCTCCTTGAATTCCTTTCTGAAATCCCAAACAAGGCTAACAGCTCTTGAGATCTATGCTTCCCTCCAAACCCTAAATTACAAACCTAACAGCGAACTAACGGAGGAGGTCGAATAGGGCCTCGATTACCCCACCCGTTTTTCCAGCTTTGTATGCATAGGTAGGAAGCCAAATCGCACGAAAGTGGACGGAATTGAGCGCCCATCCCAGATACCACAATTTGAGTTCCCTACCTCGAGCAGCGATGAAAGGGAATACCAGAACGAACCTAGCTCTTCGAGCAATCCATCCAAGCAAGCAGGCAGGCAGGCTAGGGCTCCCTTACCGACCAAAGGAGGAGCCACTCCAAGCCCGGACGGATCTGCACGGGTTGGTGCTCACCAGCAAAGGGAAGGAGGGTACCAACCACGAGGGGTGAGGAATTCGGGCAGAGATGGAAGGGGGGCGTAGGTTGTGGGGGCGAGTTCTTCTTCCGCGGCGCGGTGAGGCAGCGGGCCCTTTTGCTGGTGGCGAGGTGAGGTGGGTGGCGGCCTGGCGGGAGGAGGTCGCCGGCGGAGCGGTGGCTGCCGTGGGAGGATGAGAAGGCGAGGACGAGAATTCGAGAAGAGAAGAAAGGCAGGCCGGTTGAAAGCGAAAGGAGGCTTATGGTCACGGGCTCGTGGCATGAGACAACTGCGGGGTTTTTTTTTTTTTTTTTTTTGGCTCATGTCTTATCCGGATTCCGTAGCAGGGCACAAAAATGACCAGCCTCCGAGGCTCGATGGATTTAGGTACGAGAATTAGCGTGAAAGTTGACGCGGTGAATTTAGTCCACGGTTTGATTTTTTTTGTCTGAATCTATTGTTATTTCATGAAGAAATTAAGAAAGAGAGCTTAAGTGAATTCATGTCTTTTTTTAGTATGTGTATGTTTTACTTGAGAAATTATGAAATTATATCACGAATCATAATTAACAGCAAGATGCTTTCTTATCTTGAAGTTTATTCGCATTAGTCTGGTGAGAGGTGGCCTAGTGAACTCTTTTTCCGCTAGCCCATTAGAACTCAATCTCACGAAATAAAACAGATTTCTATAAACTCCTATTTTCTCTCATCAATTATCCTCAGCCAACTTTTCCCTTAGCCCATCAAAACTCAATCTCACGAAATCAAGTCACATTTTCTCGCACCAATTATCCTCCAGAGAATTCCTTTTATGGCCCTGGAAAAAATATTTGTTCCTTCTATGGGCTGAGAAAATTTTTGTTCCCTGTTTGGCCCTCAATTGAAATTCCATTCCTTCCCTGGCCCAGCCGTCCAAATCACGAGTTAACACCGTTAACCAGGGTGTGAAAAGACATTTTTACCCCTGAACGTGAAATGTTTTTGCTGGAGCTTGTTGTTGGACGCGTTTTGATATTTGTTTCCTAATTTTTTTCGCCCAGATTTGGCACATAATTATTTAGAGCATTTTTTGATGTGTCATTTCATATTGTTTATAACATACAAATCCAACATAATTTAGACATAATTTGTACAGTACCTTTAAAGTAGCAAAAACATTTCACGTTCAGGGGTAAAAATGTCTTTTCACGCCCTGGTTAACAGTGTTAACTCATGATTTGGACAGCAGGACCATGGAAGGAATGAATTTCAATTGAGGGCTAAATAGGGAACAAAAAATTTCTTAGGGCCATAGAAGCAACGAGTACTTTTTTTCAGGGCCATAGAAGGAATTATCTCATTATCCTCAACCAAACGCAACGTGATGGTGTCCTTTTAACAAGACCCAAATAGAGTTGAAATGTTGACCATGAAACAAGCTAGAATTCTGCCGTTTACTTCACTTCAGGATGTATTTTCCGATAACGAGGTTTAAAAAATAAACAATAAAGATTAAAACACTTGCAAGAATCTGCCCAACAATACGAAGCCTTTTAGATCATTGGTCATTTAGTACGTTTTAGAACGACAGGAAAAGTTTTTTTCGAATAAAATAACAGAAAAGTTGTGGAGAAGGTGAATACAGCGGCCCCAACACTAAATTTTCCGAGAAAATATTTTAACTTGGAATCTGCGTGAGTGCAGAAGCAAGTTCTAAAAGTAAAGAACATATACGAGACACAATCGCATGAGGCATGCTCGTTTCTATCTGGATAAGTAAAAAAAAAAAACATGCATCACGGGCTTCCTCTTCACTCATCAGAAAGGAGCGCGGCAGAAGATAGAACCCAGCTCTTTTACATGTTGGCCCTGATGCTTTTGTGCGTGGGGTTGAACATTTCTACTTTTCTTGAGAAGGGGAAAAAAGTTATAACTCTAAAATGAGGATGTATTCCATGATTGCGAATATGCTACACCTTATATTCCGATATACCAATTCAGAATTGACGCTTCACCTGTGCACCAATCAACACCGACGTGACACCCAGCACCGACGTGACACCCAGCCACACAGGAGGAAACACTGTAACGTGGCGTGTTCTCTAATTTTAAATATCTTTTTTCCAAAGCCAGTTAACACATTTGCTAATTACAAAAGCAATGCACTTGTGCCGGTCAACACCAGAAAACAGAAACTGGGAGCCATGAGCATCTTCAAAGTATAATTCCCAGGCCACAAAGGTGCAAGGGCATATCCTGCAGACCTATACATTTTCTCTGAGATAACCAGATAAAATCCTTCAAAAGAAATAGAAAAATGAAGTTGCCAACAACCAGCACATGGATCATGAATTGTCGATGCTGTCGTTGAATATCCGTTCAATCATGCATTCATGCTTGGAGACAAAATTGAACTCAGTGCTACTATTAAAAAAAAATTCCCAGTGCCCAGGAAAGCACCAATTACATGGTCCGGTTCATATGGCATATGACCTCGCCTGGAGGATGCATCAGGGAAGATATTTGTTATCACGCCACAACAGGCAAGCTAAAGTACATAACTCAATGTCACAGTTATTCAAGCAAAGCTGGGCTGAGCTATGATCTGAAGAAGCAGAATGGAAACAAGGTGCTTGCAAAAGGTCGGTCCAGAATGTTTACGCGGCTTCCACGCTTGGCTCAGCATCCTCATTATCCTCATTAGGCTCGCCATCCTTCTGCTTCACAAAGTCGAATCCATATTCTTCCTCCGAATAGTGCTCCTCAGCACTTCTGCCAAAGATGAATGGTTTTCTACCCATCGTTGTGAAAGGCATTAGCCCAAAGGCACGTGCAGTTTTAATCTCTCTTGCAATCTTACGCTGAGCTTTTGCACTTATGCGAGTCTGCAAAGATCAGTAAGTCAAAAACATTGGCATACTCTATGCCAGTAAGGATAAACAAGGTAAACCCATGAAAAAAAGAATATTGGCAGTGGAGTTGCCGATATGAATATAGATGCCATGGCTCTTCATTTAATCACATGAATTTAATTCATAATCAAGTCAATGAAAAGATCAACATCCAGCAAGATCTAATCCAAGCAGCAGATACGGCATGCATGCTCTATAAAAGGATGGGGTAATGCATCAAGGACAATGTCACTCAAACTCTACACTGCTCTCAGCATGGATGATTAGCATCTATCTAACGCAATTGGACCTGATATCCCATTAAAAATGCTGGGTCCAAAAAGCTCCTCCATGTATAACAAGTAGTCCTTACCTGGCTTCTCTTGATGATAATTCCAGCTTCTGTAAGAAATTTGGAGAGAAATCTAACGTTCTGCAAGGAACAGTTACGAACACATTAAAAAATGAATCTGGAAGATACTTGCAGCCACACCATAGGAATTTATCAATCACACCAAAGAATATATTCTTTGGAGAAAAGTTTTACACATCTAATCGATTTTGAAACTTTCATTGATATTTTTTTTAAATATTAGTTTCTAAATACAAAAAAAGTGAAACATAGAGTGCAAATTGGTCTTGAAAAACACTTTCATAATCTTAGTCTTTTATTTAAACATTACAAATTATACTATAATAGGAAAATAGTGATCAAAATTGCACCTTGAAGCTCTTAAAAAGCCAAGAGCATCCAATAGTTTTTACTGGACGTAGTATACATCTTCTTTGCACAGAGGAGCTTAACAGTAAACATTTATTGGCAAATTTGTCTTGAAAAATACTTTCATAATCTGATACTTTTATTTAAACATTACAAACTATATTATAATAGGAAAATAGTGATCAAAATTGCACCTTGAAGCTCTTAAAAAGCCAAGAGCATCCAGTATTTTTGAGTGGAGGTAGTACATATCTTCTTTGCACAGAGGAGCTTAACAGTAAACATTTATTGGCATGGTTTATGCACTTAGACTGATTTCCTGTGTGTGGATCTGATCTTTCACAAGATGTATGTTCTGTGAAACTTGGAAAGTGCCACTGCTTTTCAAGTATATGCTTTAATACTTATTGTGCATTAGTAAAAACGAGTAGTGTTGATACTCGTACTCCGTCCATTAATTAAATTGATGATGTTAGCTTTACTAAATTCCACATATTTAAAAACAGAAGGAGCATTCCACTGTAATGAAGTGCCTTACATTTGCTAAAGTTAAAATATACTGACTAGCACAATCACAAGAAAAATGTCAGTGCAACAATGATTTAGGATTTTTGGTTAATATTAGGCATATTTTGGGAAAATTCACATATTGAAAATAAAAATCATAGGGTTGCCATCTTAACACCGTCACGGTTATGAGCTTCCCTAATTGAAAAAACAGGTGCCCTTTTTAGACCAGCATAGACTCATTGTGTTCCCGAAATTCGTGGTACTAAGCAGTTTTAGGATTTACAAAGCAGTAGAGCATTGCAAATCCACAACTCAGCTAAAATAAAAAAATTAGTCAATGTCCTTATGTTACTGGGCAGATATACTCACCCTAAAATCAGCCTTCCTCAAAACCTCTGCTGTAGTTGTTTCAAACTGTGGTCTAGGTGGATTCTTTGCGGCTGCAGGTCTTTTAAGATCAAGGTCCTACATATATTAGAATTGAACATAATATGGCATTAGAATAACAATCCCACAAGAAAATTGTAAAATACATGTTGTATTTAAAAGACTAATACCACCGCCATTTGATGGTTTTTAGCACACATCTTACTAGAAAAGCAATTCCCATTTTGTTTAGCACACATCTAACTAGTAAATCATATAATTTTGATGTACATATGCCAGGACAACACAGGCATTTGTAGATAACACCTTCTACACTAAATTAGTGAATGTTTACACAGGATAACAAAAACCTCAAGACTGAAAAGCATGTCATGAGACTATGCATCAATGAACCAAACTCCCTCTTACCCGAACATTATAAGTCGAACCTCGCCTAAAGTCCACATCAGGCCTGAAATCAAAGTCCTCAGCATCCCAGTCCTCCCCCGACTCATCGTCATCATCCACTTGGAAGTTGCGTGCCACATTACCAAGCATCTCACTCATTCCATCATTCAAAGAGTCAAAACCACCCAAGGATCCAGAGCTGCCCCTGTCGCCAAAACCACCAAGACCACCCATGGGTCCAGAGTTATTACGGTCGCTGAACCCACCAAAACCACCCATAGGCCCAGAACTGCTCCTGTTGTCGAAACCACCGAAACCACCCATGGATCCAGAGCCCATGCCATATCTCTTACTGGTATTCTCAACCCTATCAAGTTTCCGATAGAGTGAACCCTCGTCCAGGCCCTTGCTCCCAAACAGCCGTTCCTCAAATTCGTCCATGGTCTCGCCAGTTTCACCATTCCCTGTGCAGCAACAATCAAAACCAGATAAGAATTTCAGCATCAGTCTGAGATACCACTATACGATCAATTCCACAATCTCATAACATTACACCTGAAGTCACAGGAAATTATGAGTTTTAGCTCGCAAAAGCTAGGAGAATTATTATATGCGTCCGACCTAGATCTCTAAGGCCATTCGATTCGCCTTACTGTTACAGCCAGATGGGATGCGTGGGCAGGTACGAGCGCGCATAAGACAGCAGAAAGGGGCCGGAAACACTGCCATGGAACGGCTAGGGAGCGGTGGGGACAGCAAGGAGGAGGAGGTGTGAGTGCTCACCGGACTGGAAGGAGCGGCAAAACTCGCTGGCTGCGGGTGGCCGGTGGGAAGAGAGGGTGCTCCGGAACGAGGCGCACCGCGGGAGGGATCGCCTCAAAGCGGAGCTCGCCATCGCGCTCGGAGGTGCTTCGTCGCCGCCGCCGCGACCCCGATACCAGAGAGGAGAAAGGGGAGGAGCCTCAGGAGCGGGTGATTAGGGGTTTGGGGTTTCTTCCACCTTCGTTTTGCGTTTCAGACCCTGTGGATAACTCATTTTTTGTGCTAATACTATGTCACTAGCCGTTCTAGCTTAAGGGTGTGTTTAGATTGTAGGAAAAAATACTGTAGCATAAGAAAAACACTGTAGCATTCGCTGGGAAACGTGTTTTGTGAGGGAGGAATAGTGAAAAGTTAGAATGAATAGCGAAAAGTTGGAATGAATAGTGAAAAGTTGGGAATCTGAACATGGCGTAAGGGTGAGTTTAGATTGGGAGAAAAAACACTGTGGATCCAGAAAAACACTATAGATCGTGCTGGAAAGCGTGTTTTGTGCGTGAGAGGGATGTGATGAATAGAAAAAAGTTAGATGAATAGTGTTTTTTGAGAAATTAGGTGAACTAAACTCACCCTAACTAGCCTTTTGTGAATTGTGACGATGCAGTTTATTGACTGCCTGAGGGGTGCTTAGAATGCAAAATCTTGTCAAAGACTTTGCAAAATTGTAAAAAAAATTATAAATTTTCAATAAATACTCCGAATCCATAATCCATATGTAGACTAGGATATAGAAATTCAACGTGAAAATACTAAATCTCCAAGTAAGTTTCGTATATTTCAATAGATATAATTATTGAGGGACAAAAGAATCCCTGCACTATAAATATGCTATTCTATTTGTCAGGTTTATTATAATCACTAGAAAAGTTTGCGGCGTTGCCGCGCGTAGTAACAAGATGCGTCTGTAAAAATATTTTTCACATAAATTGTCAAAGCACGTTGAATATAAAAATTCACTTTGTAGCTATGTTTTAGATTTTGAAATGTGCTTTTTGTTCTTTTGTTGTGTATCTTATGTTCAAATTTGAAGGTGCTTCGGCGTTCGGATGTTAGATTTTCCGGGTAAATTGGAAAGCGTTTTGGATTTAAAGTCTGATCTATTGCAAATATATAGATTTTGAAGTTTTGAGCTATTTAAGAATTCAACATTTTTAAATTTAAAGTTGCTTCGGTGTTTGGATGTTGGGTTACGGGTGAATTAGAAAGCGCTTTGGATTTAAAGTGTGATCTGTAATAACTTTATAGATGTTGAAGTATTTAGACACTTTAAAAATTAATATTTTTAATTTAAAGATGTTTTAATATCCGAATCGTAAGGGCAATGGGCCGCATATAAACATTATTCGAACGAGTTAAACGCTTAGAATGTTTGTTATTTAATGAACTTCAGGTTTTCAAATTTTAAGCTATTCTTGTATTAAACCATTTTTAATTTAGAAGCATTTTGATCTCAAATTATATATATATATGTATGACGGATCACATATAAACATTTGTGAGAATGGATTATACATAGCAAATTTCAAATTCAAAGCTCCTTTCGAATTTTCTTGCATATTTTAATAAAATAATTTCAAAAGGAAAAGCATACTAAATCTAAATCTTTCCATAGAGATAATTCTTAAATTCCACGTGCTTTGACAATTCTTTTAAGAAAAATATTTACAAAACCATGTCTATAATAAAGTTATATGTTCTAGATTTTGATATTTTTTAACTAAATTTGATATTAGACACCTTTTAATAAAGTTATATATTTTAAAATATTGTAATTACATTGACATCATCTGTCGGCGGGTGGCACACGGGGTACCTTACGCCGGCGAGTGTCGATCACAGAACATGCACGTCCCGGTGGAGAATGGTTCAAGAGACGCAAGACAGAGGGTTTATACTGGTTCGGGAGAGATCCATACGTCCAGTGCAACGGGCTCCTGATTGTATTGCTCTCTTGGCGGCGGATTACAACGAAGGCCGGTTCAAACCTTGTGTGTGGAATGTGCGTGTAGGGGACTAAGTGCTCTAGAGATCGAGAGTCAAGAAAATTGGAATCGGTCCCTCTCGCAGGGGGACACCCTCCTCTTTTATAGCTCAAGAGGAGGGCAGCTTTACAATGTCGTTTTACCTATCTACCCTCGAAGGCCGGACGCCCCCGACGGTTGCTTGTTGTCGGCCTAGTGCGCCTTGGCGACCCCTTCCTTGGTTGCCGCGTGTCCTTCACCTTTCCACCGGCAGCTTCGCGGTAGCTTCCTTCTTGGCCGCTAGCGCAGCAGCGCGCATGCAGCTACCTTTTCCCAAGCGTAGGGCTGCAGATCAGCTTTTTCAGTTGGCAGGCGGGCAGGTGATGTCGGGTGTCGGTCGGGAGAAGGCGTAGGCCGCACGCCTTCTCCCTCACAAGTCAGATTTGACTTGTGGAGGGTCTCCGGGACTCCCCCTTTTCCTCTGTGCGTGTTCATCGATGAACGGGACCCCTCGAGGGGGTCTGCCCTTCCGACCCGAGGGGTCGGGGGTCGGGCGAGACGGACGTGCCCGACCCCTTTCACCCCCTAGTCGTCTGGAGGGAACCGGGGTCCGACGAGACGGAGGCTTCTATCCTCACGTCCCCCGGGCCCTTTGTAGGTCGGGCGAGACGGAGCCTTCCGACCAGTCGAAACTAGCGGTGCCAGGGTCTTCCTCCGTCTGCGCGCCGTTCGCAGGCGCCCTGACAGTGGGCCCCTAATCCATGACCCCCACACCATCCCAAAAATGTTTTGTATATGTTATTGAAAAATAAAAGATAGTAACGGTAATAATTGTATTAGATCACTCAAAAATTGTATTAAAAAATATATTAGATCATTCAAAATTATGTTAGTTTAAATAAATAAATTCAGAAATAATTCAAACAAAATAGTATGATGTTATATTGAACAAACAAAATAAGAACTACTATAAATAACAAATTAGAAAAATATTTAAATATTTCTTAAAGAACTAAGTTGGGCCCCGCATATAATGGTTTAGTGGGACCCACTTGTGGGCCCGTGGTCTATGGTGGGGCCCACTATGGGACCCACATCACGCGGGTCCCGTGGGCCCAGGGCGGGGCCCACTTGTGGGACCCACATCTCGCGGGTCCTGTGGGGCCCACTTGTGGGACCCACGTTAGCGGGTCCCACGTGTGGGGTCGCGTGCCCTAGGATTGCTCGGGCCGATCTAAACCGTCAACGTGGTCGATCTGAAGGCCGAGACAATGCGGGTGATGTGGCGCGATGCGGTTGCCCGGTTTGGGTACATGATTCCTATTATAGAGATAGGCAAAGCTAGTTCGATGGTAGAAATAGGGATGAAAACGGAACGGGAAAGTTACGTCCCGACTGACGCCGTTTTTTTATATTTTTCTAACCGTAGCCATTTTCTCAAATACCGTCAAAATCCGGGAATTTTCTCGGAAAAATCCAATGAATCCGGTACGGATGCAGGAGGACATGTTTCCTGACCGTTTCTCCGAACATAGATATGGCCCGGCCCATAGCGCAAGGCAGTCCAACCCTAATCGCCCTCGTATATATTATAGTCTCTCAGCCAGACTGAAGCTCTCTTCCAGTCTCCCTCACCAGTCACTCTCACTCACGCCGCCACTATCCACTCCCACCGACACCCATTTGCGCAGCTGCAAGGAGAGTCGGTGCCGCCGCGCCGGTAGCCGGCGGCCGCATGGTGCCTTCGTCACTCTGAATCTGCTTTTAGTGCTGGTGGCCGTGTAATCGATCCTTTCTGTTGTCGTCTTGATCCTGAAATGGTTGAAACCTTGATCTGCACTAAAGATTGGGTTGCAACTGCAAGGAAAGGTAGCCTTCTCTGCTCATTGTTAGTTCCATAAGAATTGATCATTTACTTGCTTTGCTGATATATGTCTTGGCTTGTATTATTTTCGGATAGAAAAGTTCCTTCAATTGTGGGAGATCTGGAAGTTCTGGAGGCCATTGCTTCTAAACTGGTGCCTCATGTATGTGTTTGCAAGACATTCAAATACTTGCTTCCTATATTCATATTCAGTCCACTTATTGCAAATATTTCTGGCACTACAATTTTAAGTAACTTGTCTGCTTGTGACTCATTGCAGGATGCTGACCAAGTAGTAGACAGTGATGACGAGGTGGAGGGGCCTCATGCAAGGGATTTGGACTTCGACTTGGCGAACCTGTGAAGATAAGAGAAGAGAAGCAGAGCCTTCGTCCTATTGTCGTGTGCTGACTATCTATCTTTATTTTATTGAACCTTTATACGTTATGTAGTGTGTAAGACTAAATTAGCCAGACTTCTGCATCAGCTGGTGCTACATTGCTCTTGCTTCATGTGGCTTATTGGCCGTCTATTTATCTTAGAAACTCGTGATATATTTGCCAATGGACTATGTATGGTTGCATCAGTCGTACTGTGCTGAATGTATGAAGTGGTTGCATGTGTCGGGGTTCCCGATTCCCGATCGTTATTGAGGTGTTTCCGACCGTAATGTCACATTATCAATATCCCGTAATTTCGGTTTCATTTTCCCCTATGGGTTTTCTCGTTCCCGCTCCTGTTTTCAGCTAAAAAAACAGCATCAAAAGTGGTAAAGGGTTTTCCCGACTATTCTCATCTGTTTTTATCCCTAGGCAGAAAGGCCCACAGATCACCCTAGGGTTTTTGGCCAAGGTTTAAAACATAGCATTATACTATGATGTTGGGTATTTCTCCATTATCTTTTAATTGCACTATTTTATCTTTGTACAGTGACCAAGACAAATACCCTTACTATGTTCTCGTAGGGCAAGAGAGAGAGTGGCAATTATTTTCATCCGAGGACTGCTTGGTCAAAAGGGTCCAGAGCGGGGTGCAAAAGACAAAAATAGCTTGCTCGTCGCTCCGTTTCCGCAAGGGTACCGATGGCGGCGGCGACGGCGGCGATACACGAGCTAGACCCGTCGGACGAGCGCGCTGGCCGAATTATCGATAATATCGTGCGGCTGGAGAGGAGGATCTTCCCGAAGCACGAGTCGCTGGCGCGATCCATCCACGAGGAGCTCAAGCGCCGGAACTCCGGCCTGATTTACATGACATCCAGCGCCGCAGGAGGCGACGTCGATGAGGTCGTCGGTTACGCCATGTACACCATCCCGACCTCCCTCTGCGCCTCCATCACCAAGCTCGCCGGTGAGAACACGAGTAGAGCCTTTTGTGAACTGCGATTATGTCTCGTCTCGTCCCTGAATGTCAGCTAAAACCGTGCACAAAACTGCAACTTCGTGTGCAGTGAAGGAGAGTTGTAGGCGGCAGGGCCACGGCGAGGCGCTGCTGGCGGCCGCCGTGGCGCGGTGCCGGAGGAGGAGGGTCCAGCGGGTGTCCCTCCATGTGGATCCGGCGAGGACGGCCGCGGTGGCGCTGTACCGGAAGGTCGGATTCCAGGTCGACGCCACCGTCGTGGGCTACTACGCGCCGCAAAGGGACGCCTACCGGATGAACATCGATCTGGATCCGTAGGAAATTGGAATCAACAAGAGGCTATGCACAACCTATCCTCATTTCTGTCGAGAGAATTGAGCTTGATTGGCATTTGGCAATTGGGACCGTTCAGTAGGATAAAGCAATTGATGCTTCTCAAACTGTCAAACGTGATAAAAGCTCTGCTGACTGATAAGTTCATAGCCTGTGAAGTTTCTGTAATCTACCAAACTGTACCAACGATCTATTTTGAGGATTGCGCAAGATCAAATTGATTCTCGCTGGGTTCTTGAAAGAATCACACAATTCAAACGCTGCTGATAAATGACAATACCGTCAGTTGTTGCAATTGCATATATCGCTCAAAGTGTCAGATGATTCAGTTCTGAGTCTGTAGTCTATCAAACTGTGCCAATGATATATTTTGAGGATTGCACAAGATCAAATTGATTCTTGCTGGGTTCTTGAAAGAATTCCACAATTCAAACGCTGCTGATAAACGACAACATCGTCAGTTATGGCAGTTGCAGAAATCGCTCAAGTGCCAGATGATTCAGTTCAGAGATGCTGCCATAGTGCCATATCAGTTTCCCCTCGTCCTATGTCAAGCTGGTAAATCAGGAGGTTTAGGAGCCCCTTGTACCTTAGATCTTGGCTAGTGTTATCACTGACACACATAGAAAAGCCAAATTTGATTCAAGGTGAAAGAATCTCTCATTCATGCTAGCATCATAAGATTATTCAACTTGAAACAGTGATTACCATTCGTCTATGAATCAATGATCATTTATTGTCGGCCTGAACCGGCAGCAGTCTTTTTAAATTTTTTTGGGGTATTTTTGAAGTAAAAAAGACAACGCTATCCGAATTTGGCAAACATTAGTTTAAGTTCCGATAGTTCCAACCCACAGCGCAATGACCTTGATCTATTTATTTGCATTTTTTTTTCAAGATTCCATCTCATCGCTGCTTGGCTGTGTTCAATCAAATAGAAGTAAAAGCGTACAAAACGTAGCTCGCTCCCTTTCAGCGCAGCTCACGCAGCTATGGCGGCGGCGGAGGCGACGATACTGGACCTTGATCTGTCGGACGAGCGAGCCGGCCTTGTCCTCGAGGACATCGAGCATCTAGAAAGGGTGATCTTTCCGGAGCATGCGTCGCCGGCGCGATGCCTCCGCGATGAGCTGAAGCGCCGGAACTCCGGCCTCATCTACCTGCCATCCAGCGCCGCCGGCGAGGAGGTCGTCGGGTACGCCGCGTACACCTGCAACACCTCCCTCTGCGCCACCATCATCGAGCTCGCCGGTGAGCACATACATGTTCACTCATCTCAGTCCCCTGGGGTAAATGATTCGGCTGAATGGATCCGTGCCCGAAACTGCAACTTTGTGGTCGCAGTGAGGGAGAGCTGCAGGCGGCAGGGCCAGGCGAGGCTCTGCTGAGGGCGGCCGTGGAGCGGTGCCGGGGGAGGAGAGTACAGCGGGTGATCCTCCACGTGGATCCGGCGAGGGCGGCCGCCGTCGCGCTGTACCGGAAGGCCGGATTCCAGGTCGACGCCACCATCGAGGGTTTCTACGCGCCGCAGAGGGACGCCTACCGGATGTTCGTGGATCTTCAGTGATAAAGCAGGAGCCGAGCAAGAAAAAAGGGCATTGAGCTCATCCTCGTCGTGAGAGGATTGAGCTCACTTGCCAATAAAGTGTTGCCATGATGCATTCTCATTCCGTGAATGCCTTGGCCGATGTTTCAGTTGTTGCAAATTGCAAGGTTTGTACAAACGATAGGATTTTTCAAAATATTCACAGGATCAGCTAATCCCTGTTGTTGGAAGTGTTAGATAATCCAGTGTACTAGAGTTGATGTCATATCCAACCTGATAAATAGTAGGGTAGATTCAGCGACACTAATTAGAAGACGATTTTGCAGCAGAAAGTTTCCAATGCTCAGATCTTTATGTTGCTTCAGTAACGGAAACACGAGAAATGAGATGGTCTCAAACAAGCCTACCTCCATTTGGGGCAAGCACAAAGTTCTCTATTAACAGAGCCAATAACAGAGCCAAGTCAGATATGTACAGAGTGGCTGGATATGATTTAGGATGCATGCAGGCACTAAATAAGTTCTAAAGCACGACGGCTTGCAACTCCACAGCAGTTCAGGCACTTCCAAGAGCTCGAGTAAAGCATGGAAATGGAGAACATGGGGGGCATAAAATTAAACAGAACCGAGCACTGACTGAAGGTCTTGAGAACATGGGGGCGTAAAATTAACCGGAACCGAGCACTGACTGAAGGACTTCGAGGAGGTGGCATCGTGGTCATTTTATGCGGGAATCATAAACAGTGAAGATGACGTCTGGGACAATCAGAGGCAACTTGCTTATGTACATGAACAGCCGTCTGAGGTTCTCGCTTGACACCGTCTCCATGTCGACCACGTCTTGGTCCTCGACATAGATCCACAGGTCACCAGGACAAGTCTTTTTCAGGTTGTCTCGACAGAATGGGCATGACTGTGATCTTGAATTCCTATAAGAAAGCAACGTTATCGTCAAAGAATGGTATATGGAACACAAACAATATCGATTCAGGTAAGAATATGGGGCAACCCTGGAACATGTGATGTACATTGTCCAAGAGAATACAGACAAATCACAACCATCATAGGAACACTGAATACACAGAAACAAAAAATTGTAGACACCTACTATCATTGTTTGCTAACATATGAAGCTACTCTGAATGGCAGTATGGCAAGGACCACAACATGTTTAATGAGCTAAATTGTTAGCTGAAGTGAGCAAAAGAGTACGCGTTTGCATAACCTACAAAGATGAGCTGCAAACAGAGTGCATGGTGTACACAGAAGATGAACGACTGTGACCAAACATAAAAGTCAATACTTGATAGGCTACTACAGTCAGGGTTCTCTTTGCAATGTACAGAACAGTTAAAAAAAAAAGGATGCAAACACTGCATTTAGTATACATAAAGTAGTTTGCAAACTTATCTGATTATCAAAATGCTAATTTGTAATGATCACTTCATTTTCAGGATGACAATGGGAAAACATATAACTGAATAAAAATCTGCTTCACGGAGCACTAAGCTGCCTACTGGTCATTCAAACCCAGGGATTCCTTAAAAGAAAGGTTAAACTTGTGCAGAAGTTCATAACCATAGAGGGGCCCAATCTTGTTTGCAAGCATATAAGTTGGTGGAAAGAACCATAAAGACACATTTAAGCTCATCTACAGAGTCACTATTCTCAGGCTCTCAGCAGCTAATGTTAAACAGGCCCTCATGCTTCCACAATTATAGAGAATATACTGGAAGGGACAATACAGACAAGAATCGTCCAGCTAAAAAGTTGGGTAATCAATGACAACAAGAGCCTACAAAAGAAGGTTGCACTTTCACAGCAGTAAAAGTAGGCAACTCAGGATATAACGCTCAATGCAGTCACGCAAAAAGCATGGGCAGAAACTGAAATTTCGCACGTACCAGTCCTGGTAACATCGGAGGCACATAGCATGGGTGCAGTTAGGCAACACAACTTTGCTGCTCATCTCCATGCAAATCCCACACTCTTCTTCCCTCTCAACGTCAATATCAGATAAACTGCTCCGCTCATCCTCATCTTTCTTCCTGTACCTCTCCATGCACACAGCCTTCTGCTTCTTGTCCTCCACATCAGTGATCCCCCTTTGCAGTTGCAGCAAAGAAGGAAATATCACAGCTGCCAATGACATCCACATATCAATCTCAAGCAATAAACAGCACAACAGCACAAAAGATAACAAGTTTGTAAGAACATCATGTACTCTTACCATAGAATTCTTTGATGCTGGCTTTCCTCTCATGAGTCGACATGGTTGTCGTGCCATCAACATAAACCTGCAAAATGAGCTACTAATTCAGCAAGCCAGCTCAACATTGTGAGCACTGAACCAACCGCCCTGGAAGAGCAGAGCATCCTACAAACCTTGTATATGAGAATTCTCAGCAGACCAAGCGCTCCGGCGAGGCTGCAGTCAGTCCACTGCACCAGGAAGAGGAATATATGGGCAGCGGGGCTGTACGACAGCCGCATCTGCAGGCACGCGCCATCGTCCCGGGGAAATTCAGAGGCCCTGCTCGCCCAAACAAGCAAACAGCTATAGCGTCACTTGGCAGATCACATGGACTCAGGAGAAGACACACTACCTTCTCCCCTTCCCCTCTAGGCAAAAACTAGTATAATTTAGAACGCCGAAGCACATGGGGGAGGAGGTGCTTTCTTTTAGCATGCTAAACACATGAGAATCCCCTCCCGATCTACCGCCGCGTCGCGCTCGTGCGCGCGCGGATAACGCAATAACCCGCAACCGGCACCGGACCAAACCCCCCACGAGGAATCCCTCCCTCCGCAGGAGACGAACCGGGTGCCCGATTGATCACCCCGTCGCCCCCCCAGGCCGCCCCGCATTGCGCAGCAGCCGGAGGCGACGTGGACCCAGCCCCAGCAGAGCCCGAAGCGCCGCCAACTCGATCAGGGATTCAAGCTGAGCGACGAGAACAACGCGGGGGCCCCGTGGCACTGAACTGTGAGCGGAATCGACAGGGGGACGCGAGGCGGCGCCGGAACCGGGCGTGGGTCGGGGGAGACGAGCGAAGAGGAGAGAGGGAGGCGGGCGGGCGAGCGTGGGGGCTTACAGGGTGTTGGCGTGCTGGATGTCAGCTTCGAGCACCTTGATGGAGTCCCTGTACGCCTTCCGCATCCTCCTCCTCCTCCGCCGCCGCCGCCCTTCTCATCCAAGTGCCGCCCGGCCCCCGGCAAAGCCCCCCGCGGCCGCCTCCTCGCCGCGCCGAAGAAATCTCTCGGGCCTGGCCTCGCTGGTGGTGTCGGGGACTACCTCGGGGCTCGCGGTCGCGATCGGGAGGGAGGGGTCTCGGGCGGCGCGCGCTGGGGTGGGGGGTGGGGTGGGTGGCGTGGGGGAGTGGTGGGCTGAAGGGAGACGATGAGGGTACGGGCGCGGCGCAGGGGAAGGGACCAGGGCGGACGCGAGTGTGCAGACAGGGGGGAGCAGAGCGCGCCGCGTGTGCCCGCGCGGGGCGTCGTCGGGATGCGTGAGATCCCCGTGGGTCTTGGGGCGCCTGCCTCGTTTTCCTCTCTCTCTCCTTCCTTGGGGTAGGTGGTAACTGGGGTCCGGTAGCAGCCAGCCGGGTAAAAGAAGTTTCCCGTGGAAAGCAGCCGTGAGTCGCGACGACGGAACTCGGAAGTCGCCCAAAAAAACGGCAGGGATACGGGTAAGGTACGGTGAGGCGGAGACTCGATGCTGTGGATCAGCTTTTTTTTTATATAATCGAGAACTAGTATCGGTCTTTGCTTCAAAAGAAGCTAAAGCCCTATTATTACATCATGAGCAGATCTACTGTCTGCCACGAGTTTAAAGAAAATCAAGCAACGACCCAAATAGTTTGGATTAAAAGATATTACAAGGCAATTCTATTGCTAAATCTCCATCTATGGTCGATAAAAATTTGCATTGCAACCATCTCTTCATGCTTTTCTAGTTGACTCCAAACACGAATCCAATGAGTTTTCCTGTATAATACCTGTAGAAAAGATTTTATTGGCAATTTATCAAAAATAACATCATTCCTACTTAACTATATAGCCCAACATAATGCAGATGCCCCGACAAGTAGTTATTGTTTTAAACTATCTCTGACACCATTAAACCAATTACCAAACATGTGAACTATATTTCTAGGTGGCCTCAAACCATGTTGCGGATCAGCTGCGTGGGGGATTTCTGAAACATGGTAATTTACCGGAATCTAATGGAAATGTCTACCTTTTCAAACTTGGTGAATTATAGTAAGAACTGCGTACTTGTGTCCAAGTCTCCAAGAGCTGTCTCTTTACAACATATACAGTGCTGCACGAGAGATGTATGCCATATATACGCTCGATCATTCCATATTTTCTTACTTCAAAAGAAAGGGTAAAAGAAGCGTGATAGCAGAGAACCAAATAAGTAGTCAGTTGCTAGGCAACAAACTTTTTCACGTTTCTATGCGTCAAAATCTTTTTTTTTCTAGGCTATTATCTGCACAAACTACAATGGTATACAGTACACACGGGCGGCCTATCACCTATTGGTTATCCAGTTGCTTTCAGCTCTTCATTTTTTCACCAATGGCTCAACCAAACAACTTTCATTATCGCGGGGTACACAACCTTTCTCCTTACGTAAGACAACTCCGGACCAAAAGTACTACTCGGGCTATATGATACTAAGTATTTTGCTATTATGAAAATACAGCTATCATTACATCAAAATCCATATATCGCAAACTATGTTTCAGAATAAGTTGAAACACTATGAGCATGCTTTTTCCAAAAATAAAAATGGAATGCTGAAATTTGAATAACTTAAAATATAAGGGACCACCCTTTTATTTATTTTAAAAAAACTAATACGATAGACTTATAAAATGGATTTTCACAATAAATTTCAAAAAATTTAGTATTTATCTTTTAGAATAGAAATTCAAATGTTGGGTTCAAATATTTAGATTAGACTTCTTTAAACCTTGCGATGTATTAAAGTTTCATATATTTTAAAATCCATCTTTCAACTAATGATAAGATTTATAATATTAAAATACAAAAATATACATTAGTACTATATGGGCATGGCTTTTTAAATTTTAATGTCTATTCCCTTGATCCAAAAAAACAAGTTGTTTTGAATAATTCTTTGGTAGGTTAACAAAGAGTTAAAATGATCTGACTTACCCTATTTATTAGCCAAATATGACACTAAATGATTGTTGTATGTGCATGCACATACTAATGAATGAGGCAAGATTTTGTTTTTTTTGACAAAAACTGAATCCTACAATGACTTGTTTTTTGGATGTAGGGACCATTAACCTCTTTACATCCTATATAATCCTTCTAGAAATAGTTCAAACTTGTCTATGAACCAACCAGAACTTTTTTTTATATTACTTTGCTGGTGATGTATCTTCAAGGTCAATCCCATATTCATGAGGGTTAATCGTTAATGAAACCACACACATTGACCCCGAACTCTAGTATAGTGATGTCAATGGCGAATTATGGCAATGATGTTATGAATAAGCTTGTCGGTGCCTGATTTGGTCGCACCGGCACCGACGAGTGATTGCGGTGCTAACCACTCGTTTCCCTGATGGCGAGAGTGAGAGATGGGATTTTATCCTGGTTCTGGCCACTGGGCCGTACGTCCAGCAGTGGTGCAATGCACCGGGTTGCGTGTTGCTCGTAGTAGGGGTTTACAAGCAAGGTGGGAGAAGGAGATGAGCTCCTAGGTCCCAGGTTATGGTCTGTGTGTGTATGAGACTTGTGTTCTCTGCGTGTCTTCTTGCCTTTGCATGGGCTTCCCTCCCCCTTTTATAGACAAGGGGGCGGGGTGCGAGTACATGTGTTTGTCGCTGTGTGCACTGTTTGTCCATGCCGCGCCGTACGTGAGCGGGAATCGCGCCTTCCAACTCTGCTGACGACATGGCAGGGACTGACGTATCGTCCTTCCTTCTCGTGACGCTTCACGACGTCGAGGGTGGCAACTTGCGCACGGCTTTCCATGGTCTCCTTCGAGGTTGCCTTCGAGGGTGGCCGCGCGTCTGACGGGGGATAAAGTCAAAGGAGTCGTTGGCACAGTGCTGCTAGCAGGGTTAGGCCTGGCGCGCAGCATGGCGCTCAGAGTCCACTGTTGCGAGTGGATTTGACCGATGTCCTCTCCGGGAGTGGGTGATGGCGTGGAGCAGTGATCCCTGCTTTTTGACCGCGTCATCATGACTCTGATGAGTCGCGGTGCGTTGGGCGTCGTTCCCGACGAGGCCAGCTCGAGCTTGGATCGCAAGCTCGAGTTCACCAAGCCTCGAACGAGACGGAAACCCCCCGCTCGAGGGTAATCGCTTGCCTCGAGCTGGATGGGCGCCGAAGACTTATAGCGATGGCGGGCCTTTGCTGGGCTGTGGAGCCTGGTTGATGTCGTTGTGGGCCTTGGCGCCAAGTAGTTTTGGACTTAGATTGGGGTACCCCTTTCGTAGGTACCCGACAGTAGCCCCCGAGCCTTCGCGGGGATGAGGTTTAATCCCGCGAAGGCTGGAGTTCGTCGAGGCTTTCGAGGCCTTTATCTCTTCGTGGGTTCCGAGAATCCGTGGGGGCGCGCTAGCGCACCCGCGGGTGTAGCCCCCGAGGCCTTGGGAGAGTGGTTGGCATTCTCTCAAGGTCTCAGCTTGATGTGCAGAGCATTCGCTGCTCTCTTAGGTGTGGGTTCGTCCACTACGCCTGAGGTTGGGGGGATTTCAAGCTTTCTTTGTACCTCGCGCTCCCTGTTCGAGGGTGTCGAGGAGGAGGCGACCCGTGCTTCCCTCGGTGGGATCGAGCCACGGATGCCTGGTTGAGCTGGTAACAGGTGGTTCGAGTGGACGTCCATGCCCCGTTCGATAAGGGTAGGCTCGTGGTCACAGGACACGTCCATAAAAGCCTTCCGCGAAAGTATGCTAGACAAGACTCGACCTCGTTCGATAGAGGTCGAGGGCTCGATGCTCCCCCTCGAGGGGTCCCTCAATCTAGGCACTCTGCCTGGCCTCGAACATAATCGGTTGGTTTCCTCGAGCGTTCGAGCTTCGAGGGTACCGTTGATTATCCCTGACTCGGTTGATCTGGGGCCCTTGTCGAAACCCTTCGAAGGCCCAAGGTTCGAACCCCTGATCAGTAGAACGATGACTTCCTCCGTTCGAGGGGGAAACCTTGAGCGTTCTCTCCACATGTTCCGCTCCGCGCGGGGTAATGGTGGTAGACGTGGGAGTCGTGGTCGATGTGGGGAGGAACACGGTCGTGTGGATTTGTCCACAGCACTAGGAGCCCCCGAGCCTCGTTTGGCTCGAGATGTCCCAAATTTTTCTTCGTTCCTCGGGATCCCTTTCGAGGGACTGAGGAGGAGGCGATCCATGCTTCCCACGATTGGGATCGAGCCATGGATGCCTGGGTGAGCTGATAGCGGGTAGTTCGAGCGAACGTCCATGCCCCGTTCGATGAGGGTAGGCTCGTGGTCATAGGACACGCCCGTAAAAGCTTTTCGCAAAGGTATGCTAGATGGGACTCGACCTCATTCGATAGAGGTCGAGGGCTCGATGCTCCCCCTCGAGGGGTCCCTCGATCTAGGCACTTTGCCTGGCCTCGAACATAATCGATTGGTTTCCTCGAGCGCTCGAGCTTCGAGGGTACCGTCGATTATCCCTGACTCGGTTGATCTGGGGCCCCTGTCGAAACCCTTCGGAGGTCCAAAGTTCGAACCCCTGATCAGTAGAACGAGGGCCGCCCTTTCAAGGGTTGGTGTGTTGAATGTGCCTTCCCCCTCTTCGTGCGGGGTCATGATGACCGTTAGGGCAGTTACTGCGACTTCGTGGGGGAGTGCGCG
The DNA here is from genome assembly GCA_015342445.1 of Digitaria exilis. Lineage (NCBI taxonomy): Eukaryota > Viridiplantae > Streptophyta > Magnoliopsida > Poales > Poaceae > Digitaria > Digitaria exilis. The sequence goes on along the minus strand of JACEFO010001671.1, from coordinate 818,891 downwards.
CGCCTTTTCAGGCGTGGCGTGGGCGAAGTGACCGCACGACTGCCCTGACGGCGGAAGAGCGTCCTTTCCCGGGCGAAGATGGCGGCGGCTGGGATGACCTTGATGGTTGAAGCGGACCCTGAAAGCCTCGGGACATCGAGCCCGAGTATAAATAGTAGTTTAGAGACTTGCGTTTCCTGATGTAAGAACAATTCGTTTGTTTTCATACATCCTACTTATTTTCGTTAAACATCGTTTGTATCGTTAAACGAGTTTTATTTTCATGCGACATCTCTGCGATGCACGTCGTGTCGAATGCATGTGCCTCGAAAGGAAGTCGCCACTAGGATCGATCGTACGTGAATGACTTAGGCGGAGGGGAGTGAGGTGCTGCCGTAGCCTCGAGGCGTAGGCGAGCACTTGGCTCAAGCGACCCTGCCTTTGTCCGTTTCACGCCTAGTGTCTTCCCTTCGAGGGTTGCAAAAGAGCACTTGGCGATACGCTCGAGATATCACAAGAATTTTGTAAAAGTATTGACTTTTTTTTTTGGGGGTTCGTCCCCATTGCGGCTCCCGAGGGAGGGATGGTCCTAGCGAGGGTAGGACCAACCCTCACTCAAGTATGAGTGGACTCGAGTCCACTTGATTCGTTCACAACTTGCGAGAGCTAAGCCAAATACTTAAACAAGAGTTTGTACAATCGAAAGTATGTACAAAAAAGGTTCGAGGGTCTGAAGCCGCTCTAGGGGTAGAAGCGACTTAGCTGTTGGATGTCGCAGGCGTTCGCGAGGATTGCCGTCGGCGGTGGATCGTTCCATGCTGAAGAACACGTCGTCGGCATCAAAGACTCTCCTCCACATGGAAGGCCTTGAGGCCCCTTGTGGCTGGGGTCCACTGCGGGGACTTCGTTCGCCATTGTTGCCTTTCTCGCGAGGGGTTCGATACTTCTTCCCCTTATTGCCTTGATTTTACTTCCTCGAGGGCTTCCTTGGTTTGCTGCCCTCCGCGGGCGTCTCTTCGGGGCGCTTTCCCTTTTTGCCGTTGAAGATGGCGTTCGCCGCCCCTTCCCCCGAAGCATATTTGGAGGCTACCTCGAATAGCCGGTTCACGTCGGGGGGAGGGTTCCTCCCCAACTTGGACACCAAGCTATAGCATGTGGTGCTCTCGAGGAAGAAGTGGATGATCTGATGGTCGGTGATGTTGGGCAGCTCGGTGCAACGCTTGGAGAAGCGCCGGATGAAGTCCCTCAGGGATTCACCGGGCTTTTGTTTGCACCCTCGAAGGTCCCACGTGTTCCCGGGGCGCACGTAGGTGCCCTGGAAGTTCCTCACGAAGGTTTCGACCAGGTCGTTCCAGTCGTGGATCCGATTGGGGGGCAGATGCTCGAGCCATGTCCGCGCGGAATCTGCCAGGTGGAGTGGCAGATTGCGGATAATCATGGCGTCATCCGTGGTGACGCTGAGCTGGCATGCTAGGCGGTAGTCGTTGAGCCATACCCTGGGGTCAGTTTTCCAAGAGTACTTAGTGATGGTGGTAGGCTGTCGGAAACGGGGGGGAATCGGGGCAGTGCGGATGTTGTAACTGAACACCCGCGTTCCCGCTGGCTCTGGGTCCGCACCCCGGTTCCACCCAACGTCGGTCCGCCCGCGTTGGTGGGCCCGGGCTCCCTCTCGCTGCCTTATATGATTCAGGGTGTTGCGAGCATCGCCATCGCCGACCGCGCCTCGGGTGTCCCGGAGGCGTGACCTCGCGGGCACCCTCGCTGGAAGCGTTCGTGCTTCGGGCGTACGTGGTTCGTTGGCGTGGTGCTGCGCCGAGTCACGGCAGGAGTCGCCGCGGGACTGGGCTCGCGCCCTGCCGTTAGGCCGGGGTGAGCGTACCGATGACTCCCCTCCTCGTTCGCCCTTCGAGGCTGCGGAGCGTCGAAGGCGGGACGCTGAGCTCTCGGCCTGTTGTCGGGCGGCAGTCTCGACCAGCTTTTGGGCCTCGAGGTGCAGCTTCCGCCCCTCGGGGGTTGCTGCTTCCGGCATGGCTCGGAGTAGTACGGCCGCCGCGATGAGCTTCTGGCTCGTTCTGGGGGCGAGATCGTCATCTTTGCCTTCAGCGAGGATGCGGGCCTGAGCCACTCGTCCCGCGTGTCGGGCGTCCGTGCCGCGTTCGTCGTCTTGCTTGGCTGGTTCACGGTCGGAGCGCGTGGTGGCGAAACGTCACCACTAGCTCGTGGCCGATGGCGCGGATCCCGCTCGTCCTCGGAAGGAGAGTGATCCGATGGGTCCGACGGCTGCGCGCCTGTCAGATCTACGCCATCGTTGTCCCCCTGGTCGTCACCTCCGCCGTCGTCGTCGGACGTCGATCCCTCGCTGAGTTGTCCGTCGTTGATGACGAAACACTCCTTGGTTGGGTCATACTCATCATCGGAATACCCGAAGCAGTAATCCGCCGCTGTTTGAAAGGCAATAAAGGCCTCTGGGTCGCGGAGACCCGAGTAGTCCCAACCAAGGTGTGTACGCGTAAATGCGTGTCTATCATCGGACTCCGTGCGGGGATCACCGGGCAACGGATCGGCGAAATCTCGCTCGGAAACTGGGTGGCAACCAGGCTGGTTGTCATACGCGCTCATGGTAGCACGGATGGAGGAGGCGTACGCATCCGCGGAGTTGCGTAGCCCGTAGGGATAGGAATGCACCGTCGTAGCACGTGGTGCAGACATGGGCCCTGGGAGGAAGGGAGCAGCCCTCTCCTGTGCTCCTGACCGCAAAACGTCCCCTTCCCTTGTGGGATGGGGGTTACTGACGTCGGCGACACGCCTTGCGGTGCGTGCTCGTCGTGCGCGAGGTCCGGGACGACTCCGCCATCGCGGTGCCGCCGGAAGCTGGTGATGAGGCTCCGGTTGGTCGCTGGGATCCTCCTGGAGGATGCGCATGTGGTAATCGTCGCCACATGTTTGGAACCGCAGGCTCCCGAACCGGATCTCCTGCCCCGCTGGGAGCAGATTGCTCTCGCCCAGCGGAGGCCGTCCTTCGCCGGAGTTCGCCATCGGGAATGGGAGTAGCGCAGCGCTGGTCCCCTACCTGGCGCGCCAACTGTCGGTGCCTGATTTGGTCGCACCGGCACCGACGAGTGATTGCGGTGCTAACCACTCGTTTCCCTGATGGCGAGAGTGAGAGATGGGATTTTATCCTGGTTCCGGCCACTGGGCCGTACGTCCAGCAGTGGTGCAATGCACCGGGTTGCGTGTTGCTCGTAGTAGGGGTTTACAAGCAAGGTGGGAGAAGGAGATGAGCTCCTAGGTCCTAGGTTATGGTCTGTGTGTATGAGACTTGTGTTCTCTGCGTGTCTTCTTGCCTTTGCATGGGCTTCCCTCCCCCTTTTATAGACAAGGGGGCGGGGTGCGAGTACATGTGTTTGTCGCTGTGTGCACTGTTTGTCCATGCCGCGCCGTACGTGAGCGGGAATCGCGCCTTCCAACTCTGCTGACGACATGGCAGGGACTGACGTATCGTCCTTCCTTCTCGTGACGCTTCACGACGTCGAGGGTGGCAACTTGCGCACGGCTTTCCATGGTCTCCTTCGAGGTTGCCTTCGAGGGTGGCCGCGCGTCTGACGGGGGATAAAGTCAAAGGAGTCGTTGGCACAGTGCTGCTAGCAGGGTTAGGCCTGGCGCGCAGCATGGCGCTCAGAGTCCACTGTTGCGAGTGGATTTGACCGATGTCCTCTCCGGGAGTGGGTGATGGCGTGGAGCAGTGATCCCTGCTTTTTGACCGCGTCATCATGACTCTGATGAGTCGCGGTGCGTTGGGCGTCGTTCCCGACGAGGCCAGCTCGAGCTTGGATCGCAAGCTCGAGTTCACCAAGCCTCGAACGAGACGGAAACCCCCCGCTCGAGGGTAATCGCTTGCCTCGAGCTGGATGGGCGCCGAAGACTTATAGCGATGGCGGGCCTTTGCTGGGCTGTGGAGCCTGGTTGATGTCGTTGTGGGCCTTGGCGCCAAGTAGTTTTGGACTTAGATTGGGGTACCCCTTTCGTAGGTACCCGACAAAGCTTATGGGGGTTCATAGCACCAAAATATATTAAATGTTTTTAGGAAATGTAATATGAGAACATCTTGGTTGTGTTTCTATGCTAAAATAATTAAATAAGTACTCTAAAACTAATGTTTATTATATTAGTTTTTGGGAGCAATGCTTATTATATTATGGAAAAGAGCTTTCTAGTCATGATTTAACAGTAAAACAATTAGGATTCCCACCAGTCTTTACAAACATGATATTAGGTCAGCAACCAACCTAAGTTTAGTTCAATTTATTGTCCTAAATCATGTTATCATGGGGGATGAAGCGCCTAGCAATTTGCATCCTTGGGACCCACCAGACTAAGCCTTGATGGATTTACGAGGACTCCTGTGGATGTTTTGAGTAATTAATTAATTAATGCATGATTCTCGAGGGTAAAGTTTTTTTAATGATTGCAGACGGAGATTATGGGTAAAGAACGGTAGACGCAACAAAGCAGACAGCCTCAGGATATTTCTAGACTGATCAGCTGCGGCTGCTTTGAGCCAACAGCTCTGTCTTATCCTATGCGGCATGTGGTCCCGGCTTTGAAAATGTTTTTTTATTGCTCGTTCTTATGGGATCCTGATCCAGTTTGTCCATCAATGCGACCAGATTCATTCGTCGGAGCTTCTCTCGTTGAGAGTTTTCAGATTTTCATCAATCCACCCTCTCGTTTTCGCTCTCTTTCCCAGTCTCGAACGTATTTTCTCTTTTGAGTTTTGACTCAGTGTACCTATCAGAAGTACTATGTTACGTAGGCTTCAGTTTTTTCTTAAAAAAGAAGAAGATAATTTGCACAAGTTTCCTACGTATTTTTCACGCCATGATAAGCATTTCCACATAAATTTTCTTTTGCCGTCCTTTAAAATTACTGTTTCTTTTACGTATGTTGTTTCTTCTTCTGCAGACTGATCACGTGCCTGAGGATTTTTTTAGAATGACAGTACAATCGAAAAAGATCACACAAATTCACACACTCACCCCTATGAATACATGTACGCATTCTTTCACACTCACCTCTATGAATACATGTACGTATCCCTTCCCTACCCCTATGAGCACCTCTAAGAGACTGAGTCGGCTAATATTGATACTGACGAAGTCACCACAGGCGCCTCGCAATCGATAGGGACGTCGCCCACCACTGAAAGAACAATGCCGGTTAATCCTGAAATAAATCCAGAAAAATGTGACACCCGTGCCGAGTCGAGGACTCAACCCCGGGTGGGCAAGTTCTACCACAAAGACCCTCGCCAACTGAGCTAGGCTCAGTTCACAGTGCCTGAGGACTTTCTTGAGAAACAAACAACCATCGCAAGTATTTTTTTTTTTGTTTAATTCATCCTGACAGAAACAAGCGACCATTGCAAGTACAGTATACTTTTTGTTCGGGAACAAAGCCGAGCAGCACTTCAGTCCAGCTGTTTGAACTGGCCTTGTTTAGTTCGTCAATTTTCACCAATTTTTCAGTTATATTGAGTCACATCTTCTCTCACAGACACGTCTACTAATACACTATTTACACCTTCAACTTTCTACCAACTTTCTCATCTAAAACTTTCTACCAACTTTTTCATCTAAACAAGGCGCCGCGGTCCTTCTTTTTCAGTTGTGAATTGTGACATGCGGCAGATTTTGCCAACCTGCAGTTACCTGTGTGGGCGCGATCGTGTGGCCAATCGGCGCGGCCCGCACAGTCACCGACTCGCTTCGGTGGCGTGGTCGCGGCCAAGATGAGGATCGAGTCGTCTCGTCAATTCGCAAGGATTGGCCACGCGTTCCACCTTCAATCCAGGTCTTCGTCCATGCTCAGGCTATCTTCAATGGTATCCTTTAAATTTCACCCTCCAAAAGAATATTTCCCCACCCTGTAAAATATTTTATCCTCCAAATCCAACATCAATTGCAACGGTGTCCTCTGTCTGCTCCCCTATCTCCGATCTGCTCGACACCGTCGCCCAGCACCCCGCGTCGCCTCCGGCGTCCTCGGCTCCACCTTCTGCTCCCTGCTCCATCGACACGCGCCCCCATCCTCTTCTCTCTATGCCGGCGAGGTGCCCTGCTCTGCCGCGTCGCCTTGGCCCTCCTCCGGCATCTCCGACGGCGGGCCCTGCGGCGGCACCGGAGCAGAGGCCTCGACTTCAACGGCGGTGGAACAGCACCAGCAGCAACTGGCGTCGTCTCGCTCGCCGTCACCGTCGCCGCGCCTGCCCGGGCCTCTGCCGGTGACGAGCACCCACCAGGCGATGAGCACCACTGTGCGAAATGGGTTCGCCTCTTCGGATCGGACTTGTGCGACGACAGCCTCCACGTGCTCGTCGTCAAGAAAAACTAGCTACCGCAGCAGAGCCGCTGATGTCCCACACCGCTGTAGTCCGAATGCAGTTTGACAGTGAACATGACCTCTTTAATTGATTTTTATTTGTGAACCAACTTCAGCTTTGCTGCTGTAGCAAACTGAAAAGAACAAGTGAGGTTCCCTGTTTGAAAACTTCTACTGCTTGAGTTTAAAAACTTAATTAGCATGTCCCATGTTTGAATCACATGTGAAGTTCCAGAAATATGGCTCAATCTAGATGTCTCAGCACATTTAACTTTGTTACTTGAAATCTGTCGATAATTTTCAGGTTTGCAATCTGAAAATTCAGTCACTCATTCAGCCGGAACCAACTGTTGAATTAACATGGTTCAGAGTTGCAGCAGCACTACACGAGGCAAAAAGCTTGTAAACCTTGTTGTTTTGTCATCGACGCCACCTCAAGCCTCGCCGCGCGGCTCTACATTCCCAGCCACGCCCTCGCCACGTCGTCCTGCGCGAGGCTTCCCGTCGTCGTCTACTTCCACGGCGGCGCCTTCTCCGTCCACTCGGCCTTCTCCGCCACCCACTCCCGCTTCCTCAACGCGCTCGTCTCCGCGTCGCGCGCCGTCGCCGTCTCCGTCGACTTCCGCCTCGCCCCCGAGCACCCTCTCCCCGCCGCCTACGACGACGCCTGGGCCGCGCTCCGCTGGGCCATCTCGAGCTGCGCCGCCGGGTCCGCGCCCGAAGCGCCCGAAGAGCCATGGCTGGCCGAGCACGGCGACGTCGCGCGCCTCTTCGTCGCCGGCGACAGCACCGGCGGGAACATCGCGCACAACGTGGCGACGAGGGCAGGCCGAAGCGGCGGCGACCTCCCCAGCGGCGCGCGGATCGAGGGGATGGTGCTGCTGCACCCTTACTTCGGCGGCGGGGAGCTCGTGCCGTCGGAGCGCACGACGGAGCCGGGGTCGTTGGAGAGGGCAGAGCGGTGGTGGGCGTTCGTGTGCGCGGGGAGGTACGGGATCGGCGCCGGCGACGGGGGAGGTGGCGATTTGAGGGAGGCGCCGCGAGCCGGTAGACTCGAGGGAGGTGAAGAATAGTTAAAAGTTGAAGAATAGTGAAAAGTTGAAGAATCTGAACAGGATCTTAGATGAAAATATAAGACGGTAGATAAGCTCCTCTCGCTATGTCGCCCCGCCCCTGAGGAAAAATATGAGAGGAAGCTCTACTATTTAATCGTGGACGATTTTCACGTTAGATGCAGGTTTAACGGTAGATGCAAGGACCAATGTTACATGGTGCTATCACGAAAAGATGGCACCGAATCTGAGTCTGTAAAACCGACCGCTGTCGTTGATGATTGATGAATAGGCACATCACAGCCGCACAGTGCCTGCCCTTGGTTCAAAATGAAAAATATAACGCCTCTCAGTGTAATATTGTCTGCTGGTATACTATTTTGTAGTGTAATTAATCTAAATTCCTCGCAATTTAATTTAGTCAACAATTCTTTTGCTTGGACGGTTGCTGCTGGTTGACTTAACTAAGTACTTTTGAATCCCCATTTACAGCAAAACATGCCCGAATTTTGTTGTAACTGATCTACCCGAAGCATCAGCATGAGCAAATAAAATGGTATTCCTTTTGAGAAGCAGAGCAAAATAACTAAAAGAATATTGTTATTCTGTCAGAAAATGCATGAGATGGAAATTTTCACTGTACATGAAATTATTCGGACCAATAAAACTTGTAGCTCAGTTCAGTATAGGGTTTCCACTGATGTTCCTTGTTTATTAGATCCGTAGCTGTTTGTGTGCCAATAGAAATTGAATCAAACACGCAGTCATGTAAAAAGTTAATACAACTGTATATGATTTTTCCTAGAGCACAGTTGATGGAAATTTTAATGGTGACAAGAATATCTTGTTGATAAGGAACTATACAAATGGATTACTTTTTTTTTTCTTTGGTTCCAAACTCACAGGAATTTCTTTGCATGCAAACTTCATGACTTTATTACCTCTGTTGTTTGGCTTTGGTGAACATTACCTGCCATATTTTAACATGACGTGCAACCCTGAGCAGAAAAGAAAAGCTGCTTTCATGCATGTAGTCATGGTCGATTGAAAGGTGTTACTACTTTATTTGAATTCGAGAATCTCTACATTTTTTGCAACCTACAACTAGACTTTTCATGGGTGGTGCAAGATGGCTATACATGGTGCAACATAGCCAGAAAGTATGCATCAAACCACACTCCCTCTACCCACGTAGAGATTTTTTTGAAAGTGTAATGATGCCCCAATCTTATTTTCTTGAAAACGATGTGGTTGTTTTCAAGTGCTTCAAACTATACTTTACACCCACAGTAAAAAAAGGCTCCAAACACTTCCTATTGGCCAGGGGTTAAATATAGCAAAACTTTTAAAAAAAAGTTTACAGCATGTACCTTACCTGACCCACAAATATCCTAGAGTAATTGTAATTTTATCATCGAGGTTATTTTGGACGTACCGAAATAGCATCCATATGACACAAGCACATCAACTCAAACTAAAACCCCAAGAGGCTGCGCTGCATCAAGATCAACTGGGGTTCACGCTTCTCACCAGCAGTGGAATCTACCAGACTTTCTTGAGCACACCTATGAAGAACCGTACCTGTCATTTATCCTAGTTCATTCGGTCATTCCTTTGTACTCCACCAAATGTCTCAATGACACATTTTTACTTTTCCCCATACCTCTGCGGGGCTGTCTTTCAAAAACATACCTCCTCAGACTGCATTCTCATCATGTGCTGTGATTTTTTTAGTTGTTTTATCGTTATACCCTTCCTTTCAATTTCACCTTCCACCCCCCACCCCCGCCCCCCCTTTCTACACCGTCCTGAGAACAAGGAATCATTGGGTGTAATACAAGACAAAACAATAAAACGACAAGAAAGCAAGAGATATTAGGGCACAGTAAACCATAAGAGACTATCACGCTTTAGGTGTTTTACCATTGGAGAGCTATCGCACTATAAATTGGCATTGTACTTGTTTGAATGGTTGTGCCCCTTTGGGAGACAAGCAAAAATCTACCGTCCAGTAGAGAAAGAGTTTAGTACAAAAAACTAAAAAAAAGAAGAGGGGAGATGATGAAGAAAGGGAAGTGGTCCAAGGAAGAGGATAACTTGATCAAAAGCCACATTGAGAAGTATGGGGTTGGCCGTAGTTGGCAGGCCTTGTCCAACACCTTAGGTTTGTATTTGTTTCTGAACTCCAACATTTGAGCTTTTGATATAGCTGATAAAATGATATACTTGGGTGCTAAACTGCTAATCATGTTCAAACTTCAGTGGCCTCGTTAGTTTATCTTAGCGAAGCAGAAACACGTGGTGAATTTTATTTACTAGTGTTGTCACTGCTTGATTCAGCAGCCATGGCCACATTATTGTGGAAAGCTAATCTTGGTAATTCCACATAAGAATAGCTCTGCCGGAAGTGTTTTACTCATATCTGATTTGATCGGGCAATGCAGGGATAAGCTAAACGTTGTCCATCACTGTTACTGGATTCCTAGGTATAACTGACGAAGTTCTTATGGTTCAATGCAGGGCTACAGCGGTGCGGCCGGAGCTGCCGTTCCCGGTGGCTGAACTACCTCCGCCCGGGGCTGAAGCACGGAAATTTCACGCCGGCCGAGGAGACGATCATCTGCGAGATGTACAGCAAGAGGGGAAGCTGGTAAGCCTCGCACGAACCATTTCTCCATTCTCCATGTCAACTGCAACTGACAAGAAACCCTGAACATTAACACCACGGCTGGTTTCCATTAGTATTCTTGAGAAGTTTATCTCTTTACTTTGTCCTTGTCGAACTGAGGTTTCATGAGATTTCATTTCAGTTTCTCCATCTTGCTCTGCTTCTATCTAGTACAAAGGAATAAACACCGTTTGCTTGTTGATAACCATCATTGACTTCTTACAAGTTTGACATCTTACAAAATCTGTTGCTGGATATGTTCATCGAACAGCTGGTCCGTGATCGCTGCCCGGCTCCCGGGGAGGACGGACCTCGCCGTCAAGAACTACTGGAACAGCACGCTCAAGAAGAAGTTCCCGGCGGCGAGGGCCTCCGCGGCCCACCGCCGCCGGAACCTTGCGGCCTGCAGCACGTCAACCGACGCTGGGACGCCGGCGAGGGACCTGCAGCTGATTTCCTACAGCAGCCAGGAGAGCTCCACGCCGGGGTCCAGCCCTGCAAGCCCGCCATGGCCGGCCTGCTGCCGGTGCAAGCAGTGCAGCCGCAGGCTCTGCTCATCGCCGGCGTCCAAGAACCGATCACGGCGGTCCCCGCGAAGATCGAGAAGACAACACCGCCTCCGCCACCGGCCTGTGATCAGACCGGCATGGAGATCGTCTGCACGCCCATGTCTCCTGTCCCTCTGAGCATCATGGAACCGGACGAGCTGGCATGCATCTACCAGTTCGACGACATCGATAGCTTCTTGCCGTGGTTTGATGATAACTAATCTGACTGCATCGTAGCTCCATGATTAGGTAGAGCTTAGACTTAGAGTTAATGGTGGTTCAGAATTAGCTTCACGACTTGTCATGTGTGTGTCCGTCCTATTATTCTTGTCTTCGCCTGTTACTGTGGAATTAGCATTGTCTGTTGTTTAGGGCTGGGAATGTAGTAATGTGACTCTGGTTTATCAGAAACTAAGAAAGCTGTGTGTTGATCTACTCATTTCACTCGCCTTTTTTCTTTGTTCCTGAACACCGCACATGGTTCTTCAACCATGTTCATCTTTACTGACAAGGCAATTTGGAGATCAATCTTTTATGCCAGTGGCTCAGTACCTTTTATTTTCATTCCCTGCTTTAACTTGTTCTGTTTTGGATCCAGCATATGCATTACTGATTTACTGCAAACATTGCAAAGTTATTTATCTCTGTGACTATCTGCAATAGGAATCTAACTATTTCTAACTTTGAATTCAGCACGTAGTTTGCCCATACAACATTTTTTTTTCTCCTTTCACCCTTACAAGCAAGAAAACGAGCATTGCCAAGAATAAAATCAAGAAAAGAATATGTGGTGGTAGTAAGCAACCAGAAACTGCATGAACCCATCGAACAACCGGGCCAAACGCGGTCAAAACTCCCGGCTTTTTTTTTTTTGAAAAAAAAACCATGGTGCACAGCTCCTTCGGAATTCATATTTAAGTGCTTGAGTATCCGACTTCCTTCTTCTTGCGGTGTGGAACAACGATCTTTGGAGCATCGACGTGCATCCTCAGTGAGCTGAATTCCAGAGCAAATATGGGCTTTGATAGCAGAACCGAGATGCTCTGGCTTTGCGCGTCTGAGTCGGCTAACACATTGGGTCCTGCATTGTTCATCTTGCCATCAGAATACTCTTGTGTGTCTGTGGTTCCTGAATTCCAAATCCTAGCAGGCTTTACAGGAAGCACCCTGTGCGAGGAAATATTTACTTAGAAACGGAATTATACGCTGAAGAAACAAACATTGTGTCAGCAATGTATATCTCAGGACGTCCAAAGAAAATAGTCATGTCATCACCTGCATTCTACTTGGCAGGAGTACTTGAGAAGATCAGGATGGTCCTCAGTCTGTCCACTGAAGTTTGCAGAGCAAGTGAGACATGTTCATGTTCCGCGGCATCAAAGATAAATCATACTTTATATATTTTTTGACGTGGATTTTTATGCTCCGTCACAAGAAATCTGCACATGGCTTCATAAATTATAAAATTTCTTTACGTTTATTTATATATTTTTGGGACCTGGCAATTTTTCTTTCGAGAAATTATGGAGGCCAACCAGTTTGTTTCACCTAACCTGAAGCTTGGAAGCGACATTCTGATTGCCGGGCCCATCCACTTGTGGTGCTTATTATTTGATCCTGTTGTCACTTCACATAATCAGAAAGTGAAATAAAGCATTGGATCAACAAAGGGAAGCTTTGTGAGTCCAATTTAGAGACAGAGATAAAAGGATAAGGTTAGGACGTTGTCATTCTGAAAGACATTTTGGAAAACTCAGGTGTCTGTCACCTATTGGTTTTCAGTGATGGAACGAGATAAACGTGACTAGAGATCATAGTACGGACTAGGATAACTGAACAACAAATTCAGGCCAGTATACAGTTTCTTATGAACCTAGTACATTGCAACGACTTGATGACGAGCCTAGATGTCTAACTAGTTCCTAAACATGGGGAAAAACCTGCCTTTTCCTTGTGTCATGGTGCAACTGGAACAAGTTAGCTAAAAAGGCTAAGGAAAGCAAAGTAAAAAAAAAATGCATGACATAAAATGCACTAAGCAGTCAAGAGGAGTCAAATTACCTGTGAGTGGCAGGCTGATGTTGCACAGATGCTTAGTGGATGAGCCCTTGGTCTCGGAAATCTCAATCTCGCCGCGGTTCTCTTGCTTGGACACGCTCGAGCCTATCCCGAGTACACTGAGGAAGCTGTTCGATTTCACCAATGGTTTATTATCGAGCGCAGAAGCTTCAGTCTGTCCCCCCATGTGGTAGTTCATGTGATAGACAGGTGTTAGAAAACTTAGGAAGACAAAAATCCATCAAGCTTAATCGCACAAGCAAAGCAGCCTGAACACCCCTGCCTCTAATGCGCAGGCCTTTTCCTCAAGTACCTTTGAGAATGTAGCAACATGGCTTGGGAGACCTACTTCCTGCAAGAATGGGAATGGCTTGAATCAGTTTTATGGAAAAGAGGACACAGTAGGAGGATTTCAGAACAGAAATACCAAGAGGAGTTCCAGTAGCACACCTTGCGGCCGTGCCGGCAGGCTTCGACGCTGTTCACCAGCACCCTGGCAGCCCACCTGAAAACAGGTTCAGGGTTCAGAGTTTCAAAATTCAGACAAAGCAGGAACCCAAGTATCACTCCTGGATTTTTCAATGTCAAGGGAAGAGAGAGAGAATCCCAAGGTTGATAAACTCAATTAGCTGACTGCTTCTTTTTTTTTTTTTGTTGTTGTTGTTGGATAAACAGCAGACTGCTAGTAGGCTTGTGCATTTCATCTGCCGCTGTTGGCCACATGCTGATATTCTCCTCCTCACCTCCCCCGTTGCTGCTGCTGAGCTGCGCACGGCAACTTGGCCACGCGGAGCCGGTGCGACGCACCTGGCTGCCCGCAGCAGCAGCAAATAATTGAAGGCCGCGCGAGAGAGAGTCCGTGCGATCAAGTACGCCCAAGTGGGGAGTTGTTTATTCCGATCGCTCGGCCCTGGCGGCTGGCGCACACGAGCTCTCGGTGTTTTTTTTTTCTAATGCAAGTTGGTCTCGTCGTCTGGTTTCGACGGCGAGTCGGCGAGCTGTGACTGTGAGTGATTCCCGCTGTCTGGTGGCCACGTCCCCTCAACCCAACCAGGCCGAAGCCATGAACACGCGATGGAACAGCGTTGGAAAATTAACACGGCGATGAAGTGGAGTGGTGAACTCACGCGCAGGATGTCGGCGGGTTCCACACAATGCCGGCGATCACCACGAGCTAAAGGAGGGGGAGGAGAAAAAAAAAGAATCAGCAACCACGGCCGGCCGGAGAACGAAAAGAAAAACGATGGAGATTTTCAGCGGCGTACGGCCGGCGTACCTCGTCGAAGGCGCCGGCGGGGCTGTCGTGGTAGCGGGCGAGGAACATGCCGCCGAGCGTGTAGCCGAAGGCCTCGACGAGGCGGAGGTCCCGTGGCACGAACGCCCGTGCCGTCGACGCCTTCACCAAATGCAGCTGGTACAATGCGCTGCAAGAGCCAAAAAAAAAAAAAAGCCGATCGATCGGGCACACGCGTCACCAACTCACGATCGATCGATCAATGCGAAACGACACAAACAGAACGGACAGAGCTTGTAGCCTTGCCTGCCCTTGAACACCCACGGCGGGCCGTGCTTGTAGCCCGCGCAGGGCGTCCTCCCCTTCTCCAACTCCTCCTCCTGCTTGCTGGACGCCATGGATCGATCTCCTCTGCTATCGGAGAGGCCTGGCCGGATTTTTATAGGTGATGAGAGCAAGCTAGGAGTGGCCGAGAGTGGGAGAGGATGGTGAATGGAGTGGAGCCGACTCGGGGGTGGGGGAAGCGGAAGCAAAGCAAGCAAGGGGCGATGAATGCTGATGCACCGACTGATGCTGGGACGCAGCTGGGCGCGGGCTTAAACAACTGCCGATTATTGCGGCCGCTCAGCTCAGCTCAGCTCAGCTCGTTGAGTTGATACTTTGAGAGGAGCGAGATGAGCGAGGGAGGGGGGAATGGCCGAATGGGGTGGATCGATCGGCGGACCTTATCCGGTGGCCAGGTGGCGCCGGCTTACAGGCCCCGGGTGGGGGTGACGTCACCGGAGGAGATCCGCGCGGGGCCCACCTCCTCTTCGCAGTCCGTGCCGATACCAGTAGCTGATACGCTAGCACCACCGTCCAATACTGATACCGGGGTGTGGCCTGTGGGTGGTGGCTGTTTTGTTTTCTGCTGCTGTTTTTTTGGGAAACTGAAGCGTGGATTAGTCAACGACGGCGATGCAACGGATCGGAGAGCGGTGGTGATGATGGGTCGTCCAAGGGGTGCACCCCTAGTGGTTTGGTCCGGACGGAGTGAAAGCAGCAGTGGAGAGTGGAGCCCCGGCACATAGTACTGTGCGTGCGTCGGCTGTGTCGCGTGTGTGCAGGTGCAGAGCATGGCTGGACGGAGCCGTCGGCGTCGATAGATTGGAGAAACGTAAAGAGCGTGTTAGTTGTTACTAACGTCCAGACATGGAGAGAGGGAAAGAGCGTGTTTACTACGAGTGCTAGTTTTATAGTACAGCACACGTATCTCTTCGCCATTACTCTATAATAGACGGGTCCTTGGTTGGGTACTTGGGTTCCTAGTGCTCCTTGTGGACCTTGTCTCTTTACCACGAAAAATGGCAACACTCTGCTCGATCATGCAGCCATGCCATGCATGACCGAGGCAATGCTTAGCGGGCGTCTCCGGACGGTGGCTAGTCGGCGGCGGGGCAGGGAGACCGGAGCGCGGACGTGGCTAAGACAGAGACGGGAGAGTGCGCCTGGGCTGGGCCGAGACGGACGGAAGTTTTGGGCTGCGCAAATTGCTTACCCGCACATGGGACCCTCTCTCATATGGCTTATATGTAATCGGGCCAACAAGTTCGATTAGCAGATTGCTTTTGCAGTGTTAGCATCAGCTAGCTGAACGAGTTTAATACTAGTATTTGCAACTTGCCCTATGATAATTCTACTCCGATAATGTTAATGGAAAAAAAAACCACGAGTAGCCATGCATAATTACTAGGCGTCTAGTTGTCTACGTATACATCGTCTAGCAGTTAGCATTAGCAACATGCTATCATAATATATATCCGAAAAAGGAAAAAAGAACTCACCAAATTCTTGGAGAAAGCAGACCGGTAACACCTGTGAAATCATGACAACAGCCAAACCAATTTCCATGTACTGACAGAAATTAGCCAGCTTAATTCCATATGTGAGATGCGTGAGTCGTACCATAGAACGGGACACAAAGCCATGTTAGGCCAGTCTCAGTGGGGGTTTCATAGGAGTTTTATGGGCATTAAATTCATTGCCACATCAGCAATTTTGCTGACATGGCAAGGTAATCAAGAGGGAGAGTTTCATGGGACGTGAGTGGAGTTTCATCACCATGAAACTCCTGTGGCACAGCTACCTAGTTTCCAGTCTAGGTAACTGTGTTCATAAAACCCCACTGAGACTGGCCTTAGGGTCTATAGTGGATGAAAAAGCGACCTTGACTCCATTATGACCTTAACTCATGCACCCATAATTACCTTTTCCTTATAACTTCATGGATGTATAATAATTAACATGTGTATAGGGTTGGTGCATGTACATGAACATGAGTTTATTCGTCGATACTCGATGCTAGAAAAATATAGTAGAAGTCCGCTCTAATTTGTAATAGAATAAACTTGAAATATTATTTCCTCGTAAAGTATAGGCACGACCATGTCTTATTATGAAGAAGAATATGCAGATGAACCATGTAAATATCTCATGTGACTAACCATGTTGGTCGGCTCCCTTGGGATCTTATTACTAACTGATGGCATGAAAGATACTCAAGCCGTTCCAAATTATTAGTCGTCCTAGGTATTATTTTAAGTGTCTAAGTTCATGGCATCATCTATGAACATAGACATATATTTGTCTAAATTCATAGCATATTCAATTAATCTAGTAAAAAAAATAGGATGACTAATAATTTGGAACGGAGTGAGTAGGCTACTCCATCCTTCCTAGAAAGAATGTATTTCTAGGTTTAAACATAGTCAAACTTCATTAGGTTTGACTAAGATTATAGAAAATACCATTAACTTTTATAGCTTTATAAATATATGATACGAAAATATATTTCATGATAAATCTAATTGTAATTATTTGGTACCATAAATAATATTATTTTTTTGCATATATATTTGGTCAATTTGAGATAGATTGATTTGTTAGAATGCGAGAATAATTGCATCCTTTTGGGGATAAAGGGTACCTTCCTTAGGATAAGCATATTGGTGTTGTCCAAAGACAGTCTTATGTAACGTAATGCCGAGACAATTAACAATCATTTCCTAATGCGGGTTGTCTTTTAAGTTGTATTCTAAGAATTGTGCAATCACGTAAAGTCATAGGAAATAAATAAAGGTAGTGAGTAGCATAGCCATATCAACTTGTACAATGACAAGAGTGGTCTCATACTTCCAAATTTGGTTTATGAGGTGTTGTATGACATTACCTATGAGAGAAAAAGTTCTACATATAATCATATGTATGAGACGATTTATAACACATAATGTGCATGAATGTACTAAACTGAAGAGAAATATACAGGTGAACATAAAATCTATAGCATTGAACATGTCATTTGAAACAAACTAAATATTCTAGGCATCGTGTACATGTCAAATAACATTTGTAAATACAATATGGTTAGGTGGGGCTTGATACACTATAATATAGCACTATTCACTTTCGCCCTACCTTTAATCCTGTGTTGGGTCCACCACGAGGAACTGTGTCTAGTACAATATGATACACCACCATCCATCACCAGCTGAGTGAAGAATATCATTTCAATGTTTTTTCTTCATGCCACGACCCCGCTGCAAGGTGAGGATGCCTTCTATACACGTAATGCAAATAAATTGCTGCATCACGTCCCTTTCATGCAGTTAATTTGTTCTTCTCCAGCTCACTCTCACTAAAAATAACTATCCCTGTTTAACATCCAACTATACTAAAGATAAAAAAAGTTGTTTTTAAATGTGAAGGTAGAGATTGAAGGGTCAAGAATCCATATATGCACAATATCATAGGATTGCCGATTGCCCCTGCTCGCACCTAACACACGATAGAGGCTTGCTCAGAGTCTATACGGACCTGAAGAATGGGACCATTGTGCCGGTCAACCACTTCCTGTTTTGTTTAAGAGATAAGTTAGATTTTTAGTTGTGCACTCATGTTCAGCCGCGAAGAAAAACCCAGGGACCTTGTGCAGTCCCTATCCTGCAGGAAAAGAACAGAGAGAAGCATTCCAGCCATTAGCAAATTTTTATAACAAAAAACCACGCCACAGCTGGTGCAACACAAAACTCAAGCACAATGTTGGGTGAAGAAATTAAGTGATGTCATGCCTTCCCAAAAGAAGGATTTGGTTCTTTACGGAATGCTATTTGTGTTTTTTATATCTAGCATTTGGTGCCATTCTTTTCATACGGGTCACCCACCTCCCAAACATGCTCTGGCCAGTGGCCACCTTGACCAACTTCCTATCATTAGTGGGAACGCAGTCGACTTGTTATTGGAGGTTGCATCATATTCTTGATAGAGGGCCAAATCTATGTGTCAGAAGTCAGAACAAATGTTCTCTCTGTCTAGGTTATAGAAGAGCGGTTGGTTTCTTAACTAAAGACCCGTTCGGACTTTGGACCCACAACTATACCTCAAATTTCAGCAGGTTGTCGCTTTAAATGTACTAAGCTGCAGTATCTAGACTGGGTTAAGAACAGACGTAGAGACTTTCATCAGCTTAAGTGTTAAAATAGGTAATGTTTGAAGCATCCATAACCAAACAAAGCATCGGAACGGTTTGATGATTTTACCTCCAAAATCCAGCAAACATCCGGAGGCTCATGTAGATCACCAAAGCTACCCAAATTCCAGTAAAACCACTATAACTTGCAAGAGTGAGTATGCAAATGATACTGACAATAGCGACAAGGACCTGATGATAAGAATTCAGTAATATTGTAAGAGAAATGCTTTTAAAAAAAAATACAGGACAACTAGAAGGACAGAAGTTCATCAACTTGCCATTGAATAGGCAGCATATCCAAAATCTGATGCTCCATAATTGATACCATCAAAAACAAAAGCCAAAGCGTTGATTGGTTGAGTAAGACAGACAAACTGGACAGAGAAAAAAAATCAAACAGTTTAGCTAATGAAATTTTAATTAATACTACCTCCAGTCGATGAACCTAACACAGTAGCACTAGCATATCAAGGCTGGAAATTGCCAACTGTTAGCTTTCAATATACTGAAACCATACCGGTATTCCTATGTAGATATGATGCAGTACATCCTGATCACCCGTAAACAACCTAGATCCTACACGCAAACCAATACCTAGAAGTATGCTTAGGAGAAGTCCCAAGACCAATGCAAACTGCAAAATAAGAACCATGTCTCAACTCTCATAGGCCATGGAAAAAAACTCAAACAGAAAACCAACATAAATAACATACCTGCAAGACACGAGAGGCTGTGGCAGTAGCCTTTGGATAGTCCTTACGAGCAAATGCACTTGCAAGTATAGCCTGTTCAAATGTGATCCGGATTTATGAGAAATAAACCAAAAGACAGGATGCAGGTTGCATCACTCCCGACATACCAGATAGGCATTAGCCTAGCACAGATAAGAATATTAGATATTTAGATGCTTGTATGTTTCAGTTGTTGACTAGTATCTTATAACTTTTTCTTGTGTCAGTGCATCCAGAAAGCCATGCTATTAGTCATGTTAACTGCAGTGTCATGAAAATTCATGAAGGTTAACAAGCAAGGGAAAGCAAGGGATTCCCTTACCTGACCAGCAAAAGCCAATCCATCTGCAAGAAGTGAACAAGCCAACCAGGTCTGCAAGCAGATCTGGAATGCAGCCATTGGAGTTGAACCTAGTCGTGCAGCCATTGATGCAGAGAGCGTCACACAAAATGTTGCTGCAATAACTCGTGCAAGTAACAAGAAACCTAGTGTGGAAAAGAGAAGATCACAATACAATCAGTACGTGATTTAAACAGCCATTGAAGAGAAGCTCTTCTATATATACTTAAATGGTAACATAGCTCAAATGTGAGTACAGAGAAAATATTTGTAATGACAATGAGCAGCTAATTGGTTCGCTAATAATCATCATCTGGCGAGCAGTTTTTCAGTATATACAGACAATGCTGCAGCAGTAATTTTAAAGTGACAATGGGTATGGAAAAGAGTAGTATAACTTGGTGTCAACTGTATTAGAAAAAAAAAATTACCATTTTTAAGAAACCGACCAAACTGCAGGTGTTTTAAGCTGGGGGGCAACAAATCAATATGAAGCCTTAATCTCCATAAGAGTATGGACGCGATAAAATATCTGCAGAATGTTCCACCATACACTATCACAAAAGATAGAACAAAAGAATTATAACTTTCGGATGTAATGTGCCTCCCATCTCAACAGGGGAAAAACAAATCGAAGGTATGCATCAGAGGACACAATAGCACTACTTACTGTGATATAACATGAGCAATGGCCGCACCCCTGACACCATATTTGAACACGAACATAAATATTGGATCCAAAACTATATTGACAGCATCTCCAGCCACTGGTCATCATAAATACATTAGACACAGCAGGACAAACAGAAATACTTCAGGAAATATTGGCACAAACCATTAACCTTACACACTCATCATGTAAAATGACTAAAAGTTTAAAATATGTTCTACTGTTAAATATTATCATGAATATATGAAGTCGATGTTGGGCCCTTCAATCCAAATTACATATATTTGACATATGGATCGAAAAGAATTTTAGGAGTAATTTCACGACATCTATTTCAGATTTGGAAAAGGTTCACTTCACTCCTCTCAATCATCGGCATAATTTGGTGTAATTCAGATGTTCACATTCTGGATAATTTCAAATACAAACCTACTCCCTCTGTCCCGCAAAAATAGTAGTTCTCGCTTCCCGAGAAAACAACTTTTTACAACATTGACCAATTATATATAAAATAATACTAATATTTATAATACATCATTAGTATCATTAGAAAGGTCTTTGAATCTAGTTTTTTAACAAATTTATTTGAAGATATAAATGTTGCAAGTTTTTTCTATAAATTGAGTCAAAGTTGAGAAAATAACACGTGCACGCATCCCATAACTACCTTTTTTTTGGGACGGAGGGAGTATTTGCTTAGTGGTTTTATGTCATAAATTTGGTTGAATGTAGAATTGGCACATATTAGTTGCTGTATCATCCGGGTTCACTAACATCATTAACTCAAAGAAAACACTCCTCTCTGCATCTTTTTCTTCCATCCATTTCTCTCAGTGTGCCGATGTCCTCTGTACAGAATGAACAGTCTCCCTAGAGATTTTCTTGCTTAGATTTGCCTCTCCAGTGCATGTGTTTCCTACGCCACACACCATCACCAGGTCATGCTGTATCTGCACTCTATGATGGCCACACACCCCCTTCTCCCACTAAAACGTTTCCGTTCCAATTTGGCACCTTTCAGCACGTTACGTTTCCTCTATGTCAGTGAAGTTTTTCATGATGACAAACAAATTTCAAAACTAGCTTAACCGGTGGTGATCCAAAATGAAGTGTGGCAAATCAAAGTTCAGTCATGATAGGAGTAAATTGGAAGTTTTCTTTTAGAATTCAATTTGCCAAGCATGTACAGTTTATTATCGAAGAAAAAAAGTACTATTTATACCAGTTGCATATAGAGGTGTCTTTGTATCCTTAAGTCCACGAAAGACTCCTTGCATTGCCAAAGATAAAAGAACGGCAGGAGCACCAAGAGCTCTGAGAACCAAATACTGTAATGCGGGCTTCATCATAGCAGAATCCTGTTGGAAAATAGTGCTTCCATTCAATAAGTAATCAGCTAATTGCTTATGGGGGAAAGCAACAAAAGGTAATTCACTAAGGGCGAACATGTTTTCAGCGATTAAACTGATAATGTGACTACTCTATTGCAAAATTTTCTCACTAAACAAAACTACAAGAACAAGTATATTTTCTAAACTTTTCTGCATTAGATGTTTTATAGCAACCTAAAAGAACATTTGTTTAGCTAGTTAAGTAAAATAGCAATATCAGTGTCCTCAATTAAAAAGGAATTGGTAAGGTTTGTTCTATGGTTCGCTGCTATAATATCAGAATTACATGGGAAACCGTCATGTTATCATTTCAAACTAAGAATATCAGTCATCAGCATATAAAAAGGCATAAAGAAAATGTTACCGGTGTTACACCCATGTAGCCTAAGATAGGTTTCGCAGAGAGAACAAGCAGTAGGGTTTCAAGTAGGCCAAGCACCCCACCAAGTAATAGTGCTGTAGAGACTGATGGAATATTTTTCCTCTTTTGCTCAATATTGACCTCGCATGAATCAGTTTCAAAAGATGATTTGCTGGTAGTGGCACCATCCTCTGCAAGTAAGTTTTAAGGTGTCATGGAAAATATGGATTGACCATGTGCCCATGTTGTTTAAAAGATTACCTTCAGGAGAAATCAGTTCCTCCATTTCACTATCAGAAACAGCGTGTTCATTCTCTTGATTTATTTGGTCTCTGTTATTGGACATAGCATCCTCCTCAGCAACAAATGATGTTGTGACACTAACAAGGGGGAATATTGCAATTCTGGAGACTTGATTAAACACAGCAATTGATACACCTACAGCTCCAAGTTCAACTGGACCTGTTTGTCACAAATTAAATGATATCACACAGATCAAATTATAACTTTATAAAGGAGTAAAATGCATCAGAGATCCTAGAACCTCCAAGTTCAAATGAACGATGCTTTGTGGAAAATGAAAGGTAGGGCATGCTTGGTTGGATGCTAATGTATGGGCATGCCAAATGTTTTGGCCAAAACCTTGGCAAGTTTATCATAGGACTTAGTTTGATGGGCTACTTTTTGGCCTCCAACCAAATGAGTGCCAAAATTTTATGAGAATGTCCTAATTTTGGCTCGGCACATTTTCGCATTAAACCAAGCAGCCCCGTAATGACTATTTTCCCCCCTAAATCATTAGAGAACACAATTTTGGTTGTAAAAAGAGAAACAGGAAGAAAGCACAAGTTTGACCTTTATATATTAACCGTTAATTTAATAAGAATAAGCAGCAGGTAGGTAAGCTAGATCGTCCAATTTACATTGAATAGGCAGGTTCAAAGCATGGCAGGTTGGAAAGTCTCCGGTCTTAACCTATTTTTGTTTTCGTTTTCAGGAGTTAGCTGGAGGAGGTTAGGACTTAGGACGGGGCGCGGGGGCAGATATTTCGTAATGAGGAGAAGACGGGAAGGAAAGGGGGAAATAACAAACCTATGTGGCCAATGAAGGCGGTGTCGACGAGGGAGGCGACCGGGTCGGCCATGAGCGCGAGCGCGCCGGGCACCGCGATCCCCATGATCTCCTTCCCGAGCTCGTCCCACCTGAACGCGAGCCTGCAGCACGAACCAGCCAGACCGGCCGAAAGGAGGGATGAGAATTATAGAGTGGGTACGAAGAAGAACTCGGCGCGCGCGCTTGCACGCGGGTTAAATTAAAAGAGGAAAGCGCTAGCGGGTGATCGTCGGTGGCTCACCTCGCGTCCCGGAAGAACACACTGAGCGGGTGGTGGTGGTGGTGCTCGCCGCGCCCTTCTTCCATGGCGTCGGCGTCGGCGCTGCGGTCGAGGAGGCTCTCCTCGTGGCCCGTATGCATCGCGGGCGGGCAGAGTGCGACGGCGCCAACCTTTGCGAGTGGGCGAATCGGGGAAGGGGAATGGAATCCTTGCTGGGTGCGCGCGCGTGGGTGGTGGATGACACAGGAGAAGGCATTTGTGCGCGTCAGGGTCTGGGAGGCTGACTCTGTGAGGACGACGACGATGCCGGGCTCAGTTGGCGCCTCCCCCACGACGCGCAGGCTGGGTCTGGGCGGGGTGCTCCGGCGGGCGACCCGCCGGGTCCGTCGGTATAATTGCGGCCCAGTCCAGCCCAAAAGCACGGGGCCTGCACACGTTGCTGATGGGCCGGCCCACCCAGCCGCCCTCTCCCGTCGTCTACTGTCTACACGACTGCAGCCACTGAAGCCTGAACACAGGAGTAAATTTAGCAGAAACTATGTGAAGTTATGTGCTGTCGAGAGCCGGAGTCCTGTATCCATGATTCCATTCTTTTTGTTACTAATTGGACAGTGGTTTGGAATAACACAAGAATGAATAAACTAGCAAGTAACAGCATCCTGAACATGTAGGAAATATTCTTATAGCAATAAAAATCACGTTACTTTGATATTACTAGGACAATTCTCCAGTAAAAAGTTCCTTTGTGAATTGTGATTGGTCCCTGCAAATTAAACGAACAAGATTTCCTTTTTATATTATCATTACGTTAGAGTAATGAAAAGACCTAGCAGCTACCCTGCACGAGCAGTCTACCAGCAGAGTGCTGAAAAGTAGTACTACTGACAAAGATGCCAAGGAAATGCTAGCAGATAAGTAGGCGCTCTTAAATCTGTAGTTCGCACCATATAACAGGGAGAAAATCTCGATCATCTCTGGACTTTCCACAACGGAGTGGTATTTTTCGGGAAGAAACCTAACTTGTTTCTGATATTTTTTGCGAATTCTGATATTTCCCTTCTGAAACAATAGAAACACACTAATCAGCAACCATTCTGATGTAGAGTTCCCTTGCAGCAGAACTCCTTCCAGCTTGAAATAATCCTTGCAGCATTGTGTTATATGTAACAGAACTAGCTTTAAAATCATTGCTGCACATTTCTCTGAAAAAAGCAAACGCTTCACCTATCCTTCCATTCTTATAGTAACCATTAAGCAAAGTAGTATAAGTAACAACAACAGTCTCAACTCTCAAGCCAATTGAGTCCATACCAGCAAGTTGCTTAACTGCGTCATCCATATTTCCATCTAAGCAATATCCATATATCAGTACAAAATCATGCCTCTATGGAACATTTCAAAAGCAAGATCCTCAGCCTTCTTCCATTTGCCCATGGTAAGAGACCTTAGGGAGGTAAAAACTACAACGTGTGGAGATAATCCTTCTCTGACCATCTGATTGAATTGGGACATAGCATGCTCCACTCTGCCTTGCAAAGTATGTCATCGTGCCATAGCTGACTGCTTCTGGCCTCAAACCTTTCTGCTGCATTTTTGTAAACGCGTCCATTGTTTATCGACTGCTTCATATTTATCGTATATGCACATATCAGTATGTTGAAGACATAATGGTTAAGTGGGATACCGACTCGAACCATCCATCTTGAATCTTGCAAAGGTAGTTCATCAGCAAACTGGTTCGTTCAAGACCTCCTCTGGACATATCTTTGACAAGTCTCGACGGCCTCTTTCAAAGGCAAGGAAGCCGAGGTCCACGCAGCCGACTTGGCAGAAGCAGCAGATGAGGATGCCAAAGGTGCAGACGCTGGCCCGGGCCATGCTGTTGAAGAGAGACGGACACGGCAAGCGCGGCGACGTTGCGCATTGACGTCTGACGACGAGGAGTCCGCGCGAGCGACGGCGGTTACAACTTACAAGCTTAGTGAAGGGCTGAATGCATACGCGGCCCTGGATATGGCTTGGGGGAGCAATTCGACGAACAGGCTGAGCGCCTCCTCTACTCCTCTGAGCCAAAGCTTCAGGAGGCCGGAGCGCAATCGATCGACGATCCCCTCCAGCTCGCGTATCCGCATCCATATCGTTGCTCTCATCTCGTGATGGGGGATAGGCCAGGAATGACTGATTTGCTCAGTCCTCCTGAGCCGAAGCACAGGATCAAAGGCTGATCAGCAGATATTACTAAGACAAATCTGTTAGGTTGATCTCCTCAGCCCCAAAAGGCCCAAAAGCCTTTGGGCCTTGATCTGCGCCCTGATCGGGGGCGCCCAACCCTAATGGTTGGTGGGCCCCTGTCGCCAGCGCTATATAGAGAGAGGTGGGGGCCACGACTCTAATTACGAGGTTGACCTGAGTACACAACCCACCTACACTCTAACCCTAGACCGATCGAGAGGGTAGCGCTACGGCGGCGGGAAGCTCCACCACAACGTCCAACGCCGTTCCCGGCCAAAGCCGGTGGCGCCCTGAAGGACGACGAGATCTTCTACGCCGAGCTACTGCATCCGCTTCCCCAACCGTCGCTGCCCTAGAGCAGAGCTTCCCCACCGAACGTGCCATGGCATCAACAGAGCCATCCAACTCCTCTACTCGTGATGGTATAGATCTAACTCTTTCTTCTACTCCATTCCTAGATCTAGGACACTTGACACATGCACGCTCATATATACACAGTCACACACACATAGATCAAGTATTCCCAAGCCTAGATCTACACTGCTCACGCACAGATCTAACAATTGGTATCAGTCGCCTAGTTGAAGTGTAGATCCAGTGTAGATCTAGAGAAACGAGAAAGGATTTCGCAAGAAATCAAGACACAGATCAGATCGAAACCCTAGATCCAGAACAACATCCAAAACCCAAAACCCTAGATTCAAAGACCATCTCAGATCCAAACCGAAAACCCTAAATCCACACCACAGATCTCGAATCCCCACACACAGATCCGGCACAATCACGCCGGAACAGACTTACGGCTGACGCGCCAAGCCTCCGGGACGCCGGTGTGCGAACGCGCACAACAAGAAGCCGTGTCGCCGCCGGGACGCCGGTGTGCGAGATGGCACAGACCCACCACCGAGGAACCGCTCGACGGCGGTGCGTTCATCCATGATGAGCGCACGCGCCGGCGAGAAGGCCCACAGTGGCGCAAAACCATCCTGCTCGAACCGTTTAGGAGTAGAGCAAGGTGGGGAAGAAAGAAGGTCACCGGCCATGGTGAACCATGGCGCGGCGGCGAGACGACGAGCCGCTAACGGCAGCACACCAGTGCGCCGGCCACGGCTGCGCCGAGAGGGAGGAAGAAGAAATGACCTAGGGTTTAGGGTTCCCTCCGACGCCGGCTCTTTTATACCCGCGAAAACGACGCTCAGCCGTCCGATCGAAACCGACGGTCCAGATCGAGGCGGGATCGTCGCCGCGCCGCGCTGGGCCAAAATCGCGGCCCAGGCCTGAAAGTGCATATGGCCCCTTAGTTGGTTTTGGTGATGATGACAATCACAATTTGGAGGTTTCATGTTTCCATTGAGTATTTGCAGGGCTTACACGAAGAAAAATCAAAAGAAATATAATACATGTCCCCTACGCAAACGATATGGTGAAAAGCTCAAATGGATAGCTAAATATATTTTATTTATCTTTGTCTTGAGTATAGGATCACCGTACTATCAAGAGGGACGTGTCTGTCAAGACAAATGATGCCTAGAAGTAATTTTTGGATGATCACCTAACTTTGAGAAAGAGCATTTTGCTCACTAACAAGGGTGGACGGAAATTCCGGTCCTGGGGTCGGAATTTCCGTGTTTTACAGAGAGCGACCGGAAATTGCATAGGATTTTCCTGTGGGGGCTGAATTTTTCAGCCTAAGTCCCCTGTGACCGGAATTTCCGGTCCCTGGCCGGATTTTCCGGGTTTCACAGAGAGAGACCGGATTAAATGTAGGATTTTCCGGTGTGACTCTCCGTACTGAGTTTGAAATAGGGTGGACCGGAAATTCCGGTCACCCCGACGGAATTTCCGGTCATCTGACAAGCATAACGGCTAGTTTTTGAGTGACCTCTATAAATAGCCCCCATACCCCTTCATTTGACTTTCTCGGTTCTCCACTGAAAGAAACACTTTGAGCTCGCCATTTTCACTCTCCCAACCTTCCTTGAGCCAATCTTTGAGAGGATTCAACTAGGGTTTGGATTGGGGAGAGATTTGAGTGAGAAAAGTGATTGGTTCATCTCTAGAAGCACTCAAGGCATCATTTGATTGGCAATCTCGTTTGTTACTCTTGGAGCTTGACTCCTAGACGGTTTGAGGTTGCTTGGGAGTGTCTCAATTCATGTGAGCACCCCAAGAAGTTTGTATTACCCTCTCTAGTGTGAGATTTGTGAAGGAAAGTCAATCTAGACCTTTGTGGTCGATTGATCGAGGAAAAGAGTTGGAAGAGACTCTACCCTTTGTGGGTTCCTCAACGGAGACGTAGCTCCTTTGTGGAGTGAACTTCGGGAATAAATCTTGTGTCTCATTTCCTTTACGCATTTCATATTGCTTTTCATATCTTGTATTGACCCGATCTATTTGCTTGTGTTGTTCCGCTGCTTCTAATCATATACACTAGCATCTAGGTCATCATTGCAAGGTTTCTATTCAAGTAGAATCTTTATCTAGGCTTTGAATTTTGAATCTCGAGCAACTCCACCTTGCTGTCGGAAATTCCTGAGCTGACCGGAAATTCCGAGTCCGGAATTTCCGGCCTGAACTGATTTTGTGAGTTAAGAATTGTTTCAGATTTCGATCGGAGCCTATTCACCCCCCCTCTAGGCATCCTAAAGACCTTTCAAGGCCCAGGTTGCGGCCCACAGAGCGAGTCGAGCCAACAGAGCGAGCCGAGCCGAGCACAGAGCGAACCGAGCCGAGAAAAAAAATCGAGCCGAGCCGCGAGCGCCGCGCGCGAATATGGGCCGACTGCTGCTGGACCGCGGGCGCGAGCAGGCCGCGTTCGCGCGTTGCTGGGCCGCGAGCGCGATTTGGGCCGTATGGGCGGCCTGAACAGAGAATTAATTTTTTTTATTTGTTTTATTCATTTCAGAAGCTATTTATTTAAATTCGATATGAATTTGCACAGAATTTGAATCTCTCTTCATTTTGAACCAAAGGGATAAATGTTTAGAGAATAGATTACAGAATTTTGCTTCTGAATAGAATAATATTTCCCCTGCATAGATAATTATTTTTTGACTTGTAATTTAAATTTGAACCAAATAGATGATTTATTTTTTCAAGTCATAGATTAAAATTTCAGAATAATTATGATATTATTGTTTTCTGACCAAAGTTGAAAATAATAATATTATGATTTCATAGACATTTTTTTTTCTTCCATGCATTATTACTTTTTCTGCCCAAAGGTGATTAAGTTTTAATGTGAAAGGCCACTATATGTTTTATTTTCTGACCAAAGTTGATGATAAAACATATAGTCATATTCAGATTTATTCTCATAAATTGTTCTCACTTGTTCCTAATTGATTTCAGCTGGAGTTGCCATCAGAGATATCCCAACTCTGAGGGGAGATAATTATAATGAATGGCACAAGAAGCTGAACCTCTTCTTCACCATGCAAGAGCTGGACTGGATCCTCACACATCCGGTGCCTATAGAGCCTCAGATGCCCGTCAGAGGGGATGACATGACAGATACTGCTTGGCAACAAGCACAGGATGTTTACAAAGCATCCAAAGAGAGTTATGACCTTGTCATGATCAAGTGGAAACCTGCTAACAAGAAATGTGTAGCAGTGGTGGAGAACACCGTAGAGCCTACCATTTTGGGGGCACTCTCAGATTGCAAGAATGTTGTTGAATATCTAGAAAAGATTAAGAATCAGTATACTGGTTCTTCCAAGATTTATGCTCATCAGTTGCTGGAGAAGCTGGTTGGTGTAAAATACAGAGGAGGTGGACTTAGAGAGTTCATCCACAATTTGATAAATATCAACAACAAACTCAAACCGATGAACTTAGAGTTCAATGAGGGTCACATTGTTTATTTGATCTTCAAATCACTTCCTGCAGAGTTTGAGAACTTTGTAGTTGGTTATAACCTGAGTCCCGAGCAATGGGACCTAGAGAAGACAACAGCGATGCTTGCCCAAGAGGAGGAAAGGCTTAAGATTGCACATGGTGGCTCTGTGCACTATGTACACAACCAAAATAAAAAGGGTCACTTCATCAAGGGTGAATCCTCCAAGTCTAAGGCTCCACAGAATCCCCAGCAGTTCCAGCAGCATCAGCCCAAGCTTGGGCAATGCACTGTGGACAAAGATCAGTGTCTCTACCGCAAGAAGAAGGGACACTACAAGAAAGATTGTCCAGACTACTACAAGATGCTGTGTGAGAAGAATGGTGAGAATATTATTTCATTTGTAAATGAATCTCTGTATATAGATTATGCGAAATCTACTTGGTGGATTGACTCTGGAGCAACAATTCATGTTGCAAATTATTTACAGGGATTCATCCAAACGCGAACAACTCAAAGAAGAGAAAGAAAGATTAAAGTCGCGAATGGAGTGGAAGCCGAAGTGGAGGCGGTGGGAGACCTTCTCTTGGTGCTTGACACAGGATTTGAGTTGCTTCTCAGAGATGTTTTCTATGTTCCTTCTGTTAAAAGGAACTTGATTAGTGTTTCAAAACTTGATATTGATGGATTTGAATGCCGTTTTGGAAACGGCAAGTGTGTAATAGACTACAACGATTCGATTGTTTCTATTGCTTACAGAAAGAATGATTTATATTTACTATCACTTCGTGAGTGTGTGAATGCTATTTGTGATGTGAATGCAAAAGAATCAATACCCACCAACAGAAAAAGAAAGAGAACTCAGAGTATGTCATCGAAATTGTGGCACTGTCGCTTAGGCCACATTTCGAGGGGGAGAATAGAAAGGTTGGTTAAGAATGAAATACTTCCTCCCCTTGAGTTCTCAGACTTAGATAAATGCATCGAATGCATAAAAGCGAAATATATAAAGATAACCAGAAAACATGCGGAACACAGCGCAGGTATATTAGAAATAATTCACACAGATATCTGCGGTCCGTTCCCAGTTACGAGCATAGATGGTTATGACTCATTCATAACTTTTACAGACGATTATTCCCGTTATGGATATATTTATCCGATTAAAGAAAAATCAGAAGCGTTGGATAAATTTAAAATATTCAAAGCTGAAGTAGAAAATCAACACAATTTAAAGATCAAGATAGTACGATCCGACCGTGGAGGGGAATACTATGGTCAGCATACCCCATACGGACAAGTTCCAGGACCTTTTGCAAGGTTCCTACAGGAACAAGGAATTGTTGCCCAGTATTCAATGTCGGGTGACCGACAACAGAATGGAGTAGCTGAAAGAAGAAATCGTACCTTGATGGACATGGTACGAAGCATGATAGGCTATTCCACACTGCCAGAGAGTCTATGGATGGAGGCCTTAAAAACCGCCATCTACATTCTCAACAGAGTTCCCAGTAAAGCGGTGCCTAAAACACCGTATGAACTGTGGACAGGCAGAAAACCCTCATTGAATCACCTAAAGGTGTGGGGGAGTCCTGCTGAAGCAAAGATATTTAACCCAAACATTGGAAAACTAGATCCTAAGACAGTGAGTTGCCATTTTATTGGCTACACAGAAAAGTCAAAAGGATATCGTTTCTACTGTCCAGACAGATTCACAAAATTTGTGGAAACAAGACATGCTGCTTTCCTAGAAGAAGAAATGATTCGGGGGAGCACGGTAGTTCGAAAGATTAATCTTGAGGAGAAGCGGGTATGTGCGCCCACTCCAATGATCCAGGAGCCATTTTTCTCACTACCGACTGTGGCTGCACCCTCAGTGTCAGTCCCTGAGTTGTTCCCTCCTGTGGCAATACAGAATGATAACATGGAACCTGTCCTTCAGGATCCTATAGATAATATCGCCGCAGATCAAAGGGAGCAGCATCAGCCTCCAATAGAAAACGTACCAAATAATGAAACTCTTAGAAGGTCTCAAAGAATCAGAAGGACAGCAATCCCAGATGATTATGAAGTGTATGAAATAGAAGAGTTTTGGATGGAGGATGATCCCACCACATTCGAAGCTGCCATGAGAAGTGAGCATTCATCCAAGTGGCTTAAGGCCATGGAAGATGAAATGCAATCGATGAGTTCCAATGGAGTTTGGGACTTAGTAGAAATTCCTGAAGGAGCCAAAACAGTAGGCTGTAAATGGGTCTACAAGACTAAACGTGACTCCAATGGGAATATAGAAAGATATAAAGCTAGACTCGTGGCTAAAGGATATACACAAAATGAAGGTATAGATTACAATGAGACATTTTCTCCAGTCTCTTGTAAAGATTCTTTTAGAATTATGATGGCTCTAGTAGCTCATTATAATCTAGAACTACATCAAATGGATGTAAAGACGGCATTCCTAAATGGGGATCTAGAAGAAAATATTTACATGGTGCAACCTAAGGGTTTTGCTGTGAAAGGAAAGGAACACATGGGATGTCATCTTAAGAAATCCATCTATGGATTGAGGCAATCCTCAAGATAATGGTATTTGAAGTTTAACGAAACGATAAAGAAATTTGGGTTTAAAGAGAATATTGAGGACAATTGCGTATTCGCAAAGTTTAAGAAAGGGAGATATATTTTCCTTGTACTGTATGTGGACGATATCCTACTAGCAAGTAATGATATTAGTCTCTTACTAGAAACAAAGAAATTCTTGTCCTCTAACTTTGACATGAAAGATCTCGGTGAGGCTTCCTTTGTTTTAGGAATTGAAATTCATCGAGACAGAAGAAATGGGGTTCTAGGATTGTCACAGAAGACATACCTAGAAAAGATTTTAGAGAGATATAATATGCAGAAAAGTAATTCTACTCCTGCTCCGATAGTCAAGGGTGATAGATTTGGGAAATTCCAATGTCCCCAGAATGAATATGAAAGACAACAGATGAAAGCGGTACCATATTCTTCGGCTCTTGGGAGCTTGTCTTATGCACAAACGTGCACTCGCCCTGACTTAGCCTTTGTCACAAACGTGCTAAGCAGATATCAAGAAGAACCAGGAATAGAACATTGGAAACTGGTGAAGAAAGTTTTCCGTTATGTGCAAGGCACAAAAGGTCTCATGCTGACTTACAGAAGATCTGATTCCCTAGAGATTAAAGGGTATGCAGATGCAGATTATGCTGGAGATGAAGATGACAGAAAATCCACGACAGGTTACATCTTCATGCTTGCTGAAGGAGCTATTTCGTGGAGAAGCTCAAAGCAACCAGTTACAGCATCATCAACGATGTATGCTGAGTTCATAGCATGTTATGAGGCCTCGACGCAGGTAGAATGGCTAAAGAAATTCGTACCCGATTTACGAATTGTGGATAGCATAGAAAGACCATTAAAGATGTACTGCGATAACCAGCCTGCAGTGTTCTATGCCCACAACAACAAAAGAAGTACGGCTACCAAGCCGATACAAGTAAGATTTTATTCGATAAAAGATAGAATCCAGGATCACACCATAAGTCTCGAGCATATGAGATCAAAGAATATGCTTGCGGATCCGCTAACGAAAGGCCTACCACCCAATGTGTTCAAGGAACACTTAGCCGGTATGGGTTTAAGGGAAAGCCTATGATTCCTGGATTAGAAGGCCCGATAAGATATAAGAATTTGTTTCTGACTAGAGGCGTGTACGGTGGCTATTGATTCTATCGATAAAGAATCGTGACGATGAGATAAGCTCTGTACATAAATCTAAGATGAGATGAAAGATATACTGGAAAAGAAAATAAGATAAAGAGTGAGATCAAGGGGGAGATTGTTAGGTTGATCTCCTCAGCCCCAAAAGGCCCAAAGGCCTTTGGGCCTTGATCTGCACCCTGATCGGGGGCGCCCAACCCTAATGGTTGGTGGGCCCCTGTCGCCAGCGCTATATAGAGAGAGGTGGGGGCCACAGCTCTAATTACGAGGTTGACCTGAGTACACAACCCACCTACACTCTAACCCTAGACCGATCGAGAGGGTAGCGCTACGGCGGCGGGAAGCTCCACCACAACGTCCAACGCCGTTCCCGGCCAAAGCCGGTGGCGCCCTGAAGGACGACGAGATCTTCTACGCCGAGCTACTGCATCCGCTTCCCCAACCGTCGCTGCCCTAGAGCAGAGCTTCCCCACCGAACGTGCCATGGCATCAACAGAGCCATCCAACTCCTCTACTCGTGATGGTATAGATCTAACTCTTTCTTCTACTCCATTCCTAGATCTAGGACACTTGACACATGCACGCTCACATATACACAGTCACACACACATGCACACACACATAGATCAAGTATTCCCAAGCCTAGATCTACACTGCTCACGCACAGATCTAACAAAATCATTTCGGCATCAAGGCGCCAAGCTAAAAACGCCAAGGTCTTAACATTTAACTTCAAAATGGTTGACATAAAAGCAGTTGATACGTGAAGCACAAATGCACAATAACCTGCAGCATCAAGGCACAGATGCTGCTTTATTAACAACCAACTTAATTAAAGCAAACCAGGGTCCAAATTGTTCATGGGCACCAAGCGAACAGATACTCCACAAGTCTCAACTTCAAACCAAAAAATGATTCAGAAACAAATGCACTTGATAAACAACAGTTCATTCCATTTCGTTTCACCACAAGATGCTCACGAGGAAACCTCTTCAGATCTCTGCAAAACTCGGAAGCTTCTCCGCTGCTCAGAGCAGCTGCTCCCGGAACACCCTCAGCACGTCGGCGAACGTGACTATCCCAGCAAGGCGGCAGTCGTCGTCCTCGTCGAGCACCCACACGTAGCTCACCCGGTGCGCGAGCGCCTGCACCATGACAGCCACCAGCGAGCTCGCGGGGCTGCACACCACCGGCTCCTCGGCCGACCGGCGCCCGTAGCTCCCCGACGACGGGCGCCTCAGCTGCGCCCGGCCGGTCTCCTCGTCGGAGGACGACGAGGCAGAGGAAAGGGACGAGAAAGACGATAGCGTCTCGTCCTCGATCAGCTCAAGCATGGCGTCGAGGCCCTTGTCCTTGAGCCCGGCCTTGATGGCGCGCAGGATGTGCTCCGGCGGCGACCCGAAGTAGTCGACGTAGGCCATAAGGTCCGCCACCGACAGCGTGGCGATGGCCGCGGCCGCCGTCTCGTCGCACGCGGCGAGGAGTGCCGGGGAGATCTCTCCGACGAGGTGGCCGTCCTCGGTGACCACGGCGACCGCGGTCTCCGTGGCGATGGCGCGGCGGATGAGGGGCACGGCGGACAGGGCCGCCTCGCCGGGGCGCACCGAGAGGAACTCGGTGCGCACGAGCCCGAGGGAGGACACGGAGCGCGCGGCGACATGGTAGAAGAGTCCGATGGAGTTGAGGAAGTAGCGCACCAGGTCCTCCTGCGTGAGCCAGCAGAAGTCGCCGGCAGCGCCACCGCCGCCGGCGAGCTGCTTCCTGCGGCCGCCAGCGCGAAGCGGGACGGCGAGCACCTGCGCTCCGCTCAGGACTGCATCAAGCGCCTCCAAGATACTGCAAAAAAAGAAACACCGCATTGGTCAGGTCGAAACACCAACTGAATCTATCGCGTGATTAAAAATGGAGACGTTGACAAGATCCCAAAAGAATCGCCACTTCTTCAAGAAAGATGGCGCAATTTTCGAAATCACATGGCAAGATCCCAAATGGGGCAACACGAAGGCAAGATTCTAAAAAGGATCGCCATTTTTTCAAGAAAGATTCGGAAATTTCGAGCCACATGCCAAGATCCTGCTTCTACTCTAGTACTCCAAGTAGTATCGATCAATGGCACAAGTTTCGGGCCACAAGTAGACGAAGAGATCCCCTAAATTGCGTGGGAGGAGACAGGGATGCATGTCGCAATCTCCGGGGAAACCACACCGAGCCACACCACAAGATTGCCTCCGGTGAGTCGGACGATTGACCCGAATGCGGCTTTTTCCTCACCGCGTAACAGCCACTTGTTCGAATGGTGTCGAATATTCCAATCAGGAAAGCACAAGATCAGACTCTCCGCGTTATGATAGGATGAACGCCCGTCTGTATCTTGGGAGGAAAAAAGTGACGCTAACAGCCAGCTCTTTTCGCAATTTTTGAAGGGACTTTGACATGTCATCTTGTTAGGTTTTAGCTAACTTCCAATCTTGAACGAGTCTCACGCAGAGGACCAAGAGAGAGGGGAAGGGTAAGGAAGGGTTGAGCCTTTACCTCGAACGGGGGTCGACGCGGCGGACCTCTCCGGCGCCGTCCTTGGGCAGGAGGAGCGCGGAGACCGGCTTGGCGAGCGCGGCGGCGGGGCGAGCGAGCGCCTCTGGGTCGGTGCAGAGGAAGCAGAGCACGTCCGCGAGGCCGACGCGGCCGACGACGGCGCGCGCTGGTCCGGTCACCGCGACGCAGGCTGCGGCGCCAGAGCGGGCAACCCTCCGGAGCGCGGCGGCGAGCTCGCCGGCGGCGGCGGAGAGCGGGAGCGACCTCACGGCCGGCTTGCCGATGCACAGGTCCGACACCTCATTGGCCAGCAGGCTCACTGCCATGCACTCGCGGGTCAGGCCCTTTGCGGTTTCGAGGATCGAAACCTCTCAAAAGATTTTTCGGGGAGGAAGGGCGGAGGCGTTTCTTGGTCGGGATTGGAGAATTTGGACGGGGGAAGGGAAGGGGGAATTTTGGTTTCAGCCGTGGATCGTGAGGGAGGCGGGTTTTATAGGCTTTGGGGTGGGAGAGGGGATTTTGCTACGCGCTAGAAGTTTGAGGAAGCTCCATGACATGTGGGTCCATGATGTGTTGGCGCCAGGTGAAGAGAGCCGGGTTTCTTTGGGGTGAGCGGGTGGAAACCGCCGTGGTTTACGCGGTGGGTCCATCGAACGGTGGCAGTCGGCTATCTGAGCTGACAGAGTCGAGCCGAGGTGACTTTTCCTACATTATTGCAAAGGGCCCTTGTTTTTCAGGTTTGCCGGTGGATCAAACTGCAATAACTGTACAAACAGCAGATTAGTTCAAAAACTGCACAAACAGTAGTCCAATGACTCAAGTACTCACATTTCTATTTGCAGGTTTGCCTGTGGAGCAAAGCAAACTGAAAAGCAGATATGCATCATTTTCCAATCCAAAGTAAAAAAAAAAAGAAAAGAAAAGTTTAATAGGTCGTATTGTGCTAAGTGTTTCTTGTATTTGGGTACGGATGCTATGCTAATGTCAATTTTTTTATGTCGACTACCCTTTGCTAGATTTAAATCTAACGGGCACTAAATGCTGCCACACCTGGTAGGTCGACAAGTAGGAACATTTTGGAGTTTTGTTCATACCATCAACCTAAATATTTTCGGGGCAGCATATAATACGGTGACGCTGTCTAGAAAACTTTAGTAGATAGCCACACTCCACAGTCCACAATAGAAGCGTCTCGATCCATCCTAGTAACACGCTACTAAGCATGAATTACTAAACTTTTTTTTAGATGAGGATGAGGTATAATTAAAATGTAAGCTGCACATAGAACATGTGCCCTTATTTTATTTTCCCAGCACCGGAGCTTTGCCATGATTTTTCAACAGCCGCGTGCACGAGTAAAATCCAGGTCTGTTCGTTGCCGGGTGGTCTACTTCGGCGGGCCGCCGCCGGAGGCCGGAGCACGAGCAAACAGAGCGCTCGAATCCGACCGCGCTGCCAAAGTCGTGGGACGCTTTCACTGTTGAGGGATATACTTTTTGGACTCCCGTTTGACCAACGTGTGGCGGAGCGGATCCATCATCATCCATCCACAGAAGTTTAGCAGCCTGGCAGTGGGCCAGCGCCACCGCCTTCCCCTGATCTTCCGTTGTCAACTTTTTAACCCTGACATCCCTCCCCTTCAAGAAAAAAAAAAGAAAAAGAAAAAGAAAAGCCAGGTCAATGACGATGATCACCGTGCCTTCGTGGCAGTCTGGCACCGGAAACACTCGATCAAGAGCGAGTCCTCCTCCCAGATTTTTATGTTCAGTCAATCAGGCGTACGGTAAGTAGCTCTAAACTGAAAGTGAAAAAAAAAAGCATGTTTATATGGCGAAAAAAGTTTGTACCGACAAACATGTCCTATAATTATTCAAAATAGAAACATGTCCTATGAGAGCCGATATGCTTCTCAATGTCATTTTGTTAAAAAAATTAGCAGTGCATCGGAAGCTCGTGTTTACTTGGACACGTCTCGATATACTGCTTCCGTACCGCTACTAGGTTCTGACTGGATTTTATTTGGAGCTCGAATTGGCTAGTCGTGCGCCCCGTTGGTTCCCATTTTGCTGTCACGAAAAGCAAACCCATCCATCAGAAACTGAATGCAAAAATCTACCCGCGTCCACATCGCATTACAATGGGATAGAGACGAGGAGAACTGCGAAAGATCAATCCTGATCGCTTCATCGCGGACAAAACCAGTGACGCACGGGGTGATTAGCGCGTGAAAGTGAAAGAGCCACGCTGCCTTAAAAACCAGTTTGCCAGTTGCATTGCCACGAACCCCCACACGCCTCGCACGTTGCGGATCGATTTCTTTGTTTTTTCAATGCTGGAAAAGTCACGACGTAATGCTGCCCGTGATATTTAATTATACGATGATTTGCTGGATCGAAGGTACTGTAGTAAATCCATCGGCATATTTTGACAAAAACGATGGAGATTTTATAGGATAAATAAATAAACAAGGCGTGAATAAGCTCCACGTGCGAACTAGCAATTCCACGAGGTCATTGTTTACACCAGGATAAAGCGCAGACGTCAGGAGTTTTGGACAGCGATTTCGAGAAGTTCGCGGAACGCGCGCAATCGACACGAGAAAACGGGTCACGTAAAAAGAAATAAAAAAACGCGAAACGGGTAAACGTCGCTTGTCCAAAGCGCAGCCGGAGCCGAGAGCCGACCTGCGCCGGAGAGCCGTGGCCGCAGGTCGGAGTGGCTTCTGCCCGCTGCCACGCCGAGGAGGCAGAGGTCACCCGTAGAGGGGACGTGGAGCTGGGCCCACCACGTGTGTACTACTACTAGTAGCTGGATGCATTCGTGGGCCCCAGCGTACCTTCCGTGCCACGGCCATGACTGGACCGCGTGCGTGACAGCTAGCGTGACCCTCTCCCAGGCCGGGATCTCGTGCGGCGAACTGGATTTTTTTCAGTTCGAATTCACGACGTAGGCGTGCTTGCACGAGTGCATCCGCTCGAGTTCTCGACTGAAAATACGTTGGTATTTTCAAAAAAAAAAACTCACACCCAATAGGCATGTTTTTAGACAAATCCCGACGCTTTATGATGTTGTCGAGCCGTATGATTGCAGCTAGTAGTTGGTTTTATTTCATTCGATTGACTCGACCGAGCGCAAATCATGGCCACCACACCTTCCTTAAAATTTCAGGACTAGTACTTGATGGTCTCTGAGAGACGTCATCGCGTGCGCAAGCTGTGCGATTCGCCGAGCCTGAACGCCTGACGAACGGCGAACCGATCGCGGCCATGCATGCTTCGCGTGGTAGGTACGTATATGTCGTCACGTACTAACGCCGTATTCTAGATCTAACTAATTAATGCCATGTACGGCTACTCCTACATACATATTGATCCAGCTAAGCTTGGCACGTTTCGGCCGTCCATGGAACGAGCGGAGCTACGCGACAGAGATCGAGACGATGATGGATCGGACAGCTAGGGCGTGATTGGTTTCGTGATGAGCTCAGCCTGGCTCGCATCTCAGATCCTGGCTCCTGGGAACAAGGCTCACCGGATGCAATAGCAGTTTGATTGGTTGCATGTATTTATTGAGCCAGGTTGTAGGTTGCGGTTGTTTGGTTGCTTGTACATGGATATGGCACATCAGATATGTTTATGTTACTTAAATAACTTTAATAATTTTTAATTTATCTAATTAAACTCTAATTATCTTTATAAAATATTAATATCACTTAATATATACTAATTACCTGCTTAATACCGTCATTAGCTAGCGTGCATCTGCATCCCACGAGCCTGACCCGTGGGAAACGGACTTCATTTACGTATCCCGGGAGCCAGGCTCACGGATGCTTTTTGCATGCGCCCGTGCAGGCTCGTGGGTGCCTACAGGCGCAACCAATCAACGCAAGCTGCACCTCGGGAGCCTGGCCCAAGGCTGCTGCGGGCAACCCAATCGCCCCCCTAGTGGGTAATACAGCGGTGCAAGCTTGCACCGCGCGGCGCGAGGGCATGCCAATGCATGAATGCAACAAGGCAGCGGTCAAAGGCAGCTGCTGGAGCCTGGAGTAGCCCCGGCCGCGTGATCTTGAATTCTTGATGATCTATGTGATCCCTCCCGCCGCTGCATCCAAGTAGCCCCGGCCGCGTGCGGGATGATCCGCCGTACACCGGCGCGGACACCCGTGCCGTACCCAACAAGAACG
This sequence comes from Digitaria exilis, assembly GCA_015342445.1. Taxonomy (NCBI): domain Eukaryota; kingdom Viridiplantae; phylum Streptophyta; class Magnoliopsida; order Poales; family Poaceae; genus Digitaria; species Digitaria exilis. The sequence goes on along the minus strand of JACEFO010001671.1, from coordinate 779,112 downwards.
ACAGCGACCGCCGAGCGGCGAAGGAGGCCAAGGCAGCCGCCTCCTCAGTTAGCACAGGGCCATTTAGATTCACCAACTTCCCCAAAAAAACGTTATTTTTTCTTCTCGAATACGCAGGAGAGCTGCGCATCATTATATTAAGAAAAATGTAATAGTTTTGTTACAATGCGGGCTTGAGCCACGCTACCACACACTTACTGGACTATTACATGAAACAGACAACTAAACTCTGAGATTGAAACAGACAACTAAACTCTGAGAATCATAGATCCTATTAACGTATTACTCACTAAACAGACAACCTTATCGGCGATCAAGCGATCCTTGCGCGCTAAAAGCCACCCACCCATGTTTGTCCTCCTAAGAGCAAGGCTAACAATTACGCCCGCTCGCCGGCGAGAGCAAGCACCAGCGTGGCAAGATCAGTCCAAATACAGAGTAAAATAGTGGTGGACCCGCCATGCTTTAAGACTTCGTAGGGAAAGCAACCAATAAGAGCAGACCGGCCTTGGAAAAAGCTGCAGAGAAGAGCATCTCGCCGGCTTGAACGAGCGCATGGTAACTTGCCCGTCTTTTTCTCTCTCCTCTCATCTCTCTCATCCACGTAGGATTTAGCCCACATCACGCCCATCATAATACTTGCTCTAAGAGGGAACATGTCCATCACCTTCTCGGCATGCCCACGGGGGACCCCGTTGTCGAAAACGCTGTCTGTGGTTCCTGTTGCCTGGCCTCCTTGTTCAGCTGTCGCAAGATCAAAGCGCCGCATGAGTAGCACCTCGCCACGGCGAGCAACGGGGATCTTGGTCGGCTTACTATTGGCGAGTCGTAAACTGCTGCGCATGGGCTTTGCAGCACTAGCCGTTGGCACCTCGAGAGGAGTGGAGGTGGCCGCTGGCACCATGTTCCTCGTTGGCTTCGGCAGGAGTGGAGTGGAGATGCGCTTGGTGATTAGCTCTGAGAACTGAACTAGCTGTAGTGTGTCTGTAGAGGCCGGTTCATCGACGGCGGCTAATTGGGCCGGATCCAGCTGCATCGTTCCCACAGCGGGTAACTCGGACTCGATCAGCAGCAGCTCAGGTACCTGGTCTATGCCCGAGTTGCGAGTCGCATCCATCCATGGCTCTTGGTGGGGTGCAGTATTCACGGGATCTACCATTGAGCTGGTCGTTTGCCCGCTGTCTCGGCGTGGTCCTTGTCAGCCTTTGACGGCGTGGGGATAGGGTTATCCACCTCGTCGTTGCTCTCCTTTGCAGCTTTTCCTTTCTTTGCTGCAGGTCGGTCGACTTGACCGTTGGTCACATGACCGTCGCCCAGCTCCCAGGCAATGTGCTGTCGGTCGTGGGCAACTCCACCACCGGCGCCATCGAATGCTGTCGGGGACGGCGAAGTCGAGGGCAAGACGGCGCGCGGCGAGGCATCAGCCACACATGGGAGGTGAACGATGCCCGCGCGGAAGATTGCATCCCACGCTGCCTGCGTGGAGCAGACAACCAGAAAGCTCGTCGGGATAACACGAAAAACGTTATTTATTTTATTATTTCTACTCACATAACATTATTCATCTATAATGTATTTTTTTTTATAATATCTTGAAGGAATCTCTCCAAGTTAGCCGGATCGTTGAGCCGCAACGGCGGCGGCGACCGTTGGCATGGAACGCACGCGCGAGCTGGTGGTTTTGGGACGCGAGCGACGACAGGAGGAGTAGATCGCGGACGCGCGTCGCTGTCCGCCAGGCGGCCGCGCGTTGGCTTGTCCGTCCCGTCCGAATGTGTGTGGGCAGGTACAAGTGGTGGTTGGGGTACTTGCATTGCATTGTAACGGGTGGCGCCGGGCCGCCGGCCGGTATCATCATCTGAGTCGGCTCCACCTCAGGTGACATTAGCGGTAGGTAACAGCGCGTGGAGTGCGTGCTCCTTCGGCACGGCTTGTAAAATCTGGTCTGGTCGATCGGCCGGGTTTCATATATCACCTGCTTGCCTGGACGCTAGATTTTTTTTTTTCCCACTCGCAAGCTGAATCAGCCAGTCACTTTTGGGGGTGATTGGTTGCCTGGTTATTCGGAAACCAGGCTCACCGGATGCAGCTTGGCTTTGGTTGGTTGCCTGGAGCTAGTACTGGGCCTGTCCCTGACGGTGCAAAAGCTAACTCGCAGCCTGGCTCTCGGGGTGCAAGAAATCTACTCGTTTCCCCGGAGCCTGGCCCCTGCGGTTCTTGAGTGGGTTGCTTTGAGATATGTGCAGTGAGAGAAAAGCAGGTAGACTGTCCATATGCAGTCAGTGAACCAAACAATATGTCCATCTATCCTGGCTGCACGGATTCACAGACCAAACAAAGAGACCTTACATCACGGGAGCCTGGCCAGGCAGGGCCTGTATGGGTGGTACGAGCCAGCCTCCGGAGAGAAACAAACCAATCAGACCCAAAGGGCAGTGTCTCAGAGTGGCGTGGCGTCTCGGCCGGCAGCGAGGCATGGGCAGTGGCTGGGCCATGTATGAAGCCATAGAGGCGAACACTGCACGTTGGTATCTCTATGATCGTAGCTTTGTTTTGTATAGCACTCCGTACTCTATCATGTACATTCATTCATACAGCCAAACAAAAGAGGATCTGCGAAGCACTTGTACACAGTATCTGAGTACAACGGGAAACGGGCACCGCGTCAGTCAGCCGATGGGCACCAACCACATTCATGCTCGCCAGCCAGCCTTCTAGATGGATTGCAGCTGACTCAGCAGCGGATAATGCACGGATACTGTCGCGATCATATAGAAGCGGGACTGATCGGAGAGTTCATTACAGACCACAAACCAGAAGATCGACCGCATTGTCACATACTCACATTGGACGAGAAACAGCTAGCACGGTAAAAGATGATCTCCCAATTCACACGATTCTGATCCTGTCCGGCCAGATCAGGTCGATCAGGCTTGCGTGGCAGCAAGCAAGGCAAGCGACAAAAGAGAGAGGTGCGAGACGGGTCCGGCCCGCCGCCCGTGTCCGGCGCTCTGGGCTCCGGCCGGCTCACGTGGTGGTCTCCCGGCCTCCCAAAGCGTTGGCAATTTGGCACATATTGGCATGGGCGCATGGCAGCATGCGCTTTTGCCTTTATCGCACAGGCCCCTAACGTGCCGCCCATGTGAGCGACTCGGTACGACATGTTCTCCCGTGTCGTGGCCTTGTGGGCATGATCACCACGTACGGCGTTCACGTACGGCCGCCTCATCTCGTGAACTAGTGTGGGTGTGGGCATGATCACCACGTACGCTCGCGCATCTGAACCTGCCAGCTCCATTTACTATCTCGTGATCAATCGGCAACCGCCACTCGATGATGAACGTGGCACGCTGTCTCGTTTGGAGTTTCGCACCGATTGAATCTCACAAGCTCGATCGTCTCTTTACTTTCGTCTTATTTAGTTCCTACATATCTACCACTTTTAGTCTTTTTCTTCCATTTAAAACCGTGATTCCTTTCAAAACTTTTGTTACAGTGAAGTTTTGCTACTGATAGAAAATTTTCTCCATTCTCTACAAACTAAACGACTCTTTTCTTAGTTACATGGACGCTGCAGTGCTGTGCGAACAGAAAAATTAGTGGCTAGCCGAGTTTTGTCGTGACAGAAGAAGGAAGACAGACAGGGTCTCAGTGATCCTGCCTAGGATACCCCAAATTTCAGCAGGGTTTCGTTTGGATCATTCCCCGTTTCTCTTCTGTGGCCATGAGCATGCTGCTGGTAGATGCACCTCCGATCCGCCATGGATGGCAAAAGGCTGGACCCCCACCACGCAATAGCTTGATTTGCCCGTGCAGTGGGCAGCCGTGGCCCGCCACGATCTTGACTGTTTTCACAGTAGAATTTTTGTACATGTTGCGCGGATCTTGGATAGCTTAGTTTAGTGTTAGTGGTGATTGAGTTTGTTTTGTCTGTGATCTCAGGATCTTGGCTTCGTACCTTCCATTACATGGACTTGTAGAGCAAGTGTCAGCGTGGCTGTCAGTTTGTGGCTGAAAATGGACGCTGCCAACTGTCAGCTCCAGGCAATCAATCTTTCTTTTCTTTTTTAGACCTCCAGGCAATCAATCATGAGCCTCTGGTCATATCTGAAAAAAACAGATCGCGCTAAGTATGCAATCGGTTGTGTTGACCTCTGGGGCTGGCTACGATATGGTTAGATTGTTACCGGTTGCACTTTGCACGCCTTGATGCCTTGTGATCAATCGGTAGTTGCTCATGCGGTCATGCCACTCACGTTAGTACGTACGCTGTCACAGTCACGCATCAAATGCGCCGTCGAGAGGGTCGTATTCCGTATTCGCATATTCCTCCGGACTCAGGAGGCTATTCGGTCCTGTCGCTCGATTCGGGTTGGGTTCGAGCATCTCCCCGTGACCCCGTCGCACCTCACGCACACGGCGGCACACAAGAAGACTAGTTGCCTAGTTGGCGTCATGGAGTGCGAGTGCATACGTGTCTTTGGGCTCTTGGCACAGCCGCACAGCAGCTTGGCACCGGAACACCGGACGCCGTGGTGTAGCGCCGTAGCGGTGGCCTAGCTTAGCGAGCGGTGATATTTGTCGTGATATGTACGGTATGGTCACTGAAAAATCAGAGATTCCGGCGCTAGGCCTCTCCCCGGTCCTTGGCATGGCATGGGCTACGTGCCTACTAGGTCTGATCGATTTCTTTCTGCTTGGATTTTTCAGCTCGCTACTCTTGATCGGTTCATGAACCTCAGCGGGCAGGAACAACGCATGGACCAAGGATGGACCTCGGAATAGCTTTTGGCCATGCATGAATAATGCATTGCATGGACCGAAAACGATAGACTGTGACGGTATTTACAAAAGCGTTTGCGTCTTGTCGTAGTTCTCCAAAAGTCAAGTACTGGGAAATACATTTAACAGCCTAGTTTTAGCCCTAGTGGAGTAGTGATTTTACTGGTTTCCCCCTGTCATCGGATATTTAGTATTCCATCTCTCTCGTGATATGAACTGAGAGGAAACGGGCGCTGACAAAGACAACTGTCGGCTCCAGGTAACCAATCACGGACTTCGGGTTGTTCTTAGCTTAAACAAGGTGTCACGCTCGAGCAATCAGTAGGATCGTTGTAAGTTGCCACTGGTCGGTGTTGGGTGATGGATGGTTGCACACTTGCACATCCACACTTCACACACACAGTCGTCGAGCCAAGTATTAGGACCTGGCCGCTTTCTTTTCCAGCACAGCGTCGCTGCCTTGCAGTTGTAGCCATGAAAAAGAGAGCTTCAGTACTCTGTACAATTATGGGTCCACCGTACGTACGTCTGTACGTCTGCGTGCACAATGTGCTAGGATATGAGCTACAGCTTCGAACGGCTTGGAAGAAAGATGACGGACCATGCGACGGGACCGGCCCAGGCATCACGTGGTGGCCTCCCTCCCTCCCTGCCGGCCGGCCTCCCACACGGCCCCACCCGAATCGGTGGCAGCGCCGCGCGCTGCGGCAGCGACAGGTGCTCCCCCTCGCAGCGTGCTTCACAGCTGCATGGATCGCGACGCGATAGCCGAGATCGAGGGGATGGCATGCATAATTGCATATTGGCAATTTGGCATGTCTCGTGCACTGATCGACAGCGAGAGAGATAGTAGGGCAACACGGGAGCTGTACTGTCACGTATCAGCTCCCCCGCCGGTCGACGTAGACGGTGCGCTTTGTGTGTCGCGCGCGAGAGCTAGCAACGAAAGTCTGGATACAGTGGAAGGTAGGTGCGTGTCCATTTCAGCCTATTTAAATTTAGCACTGTAGTCCGTATTACAAGTTGTGTATCTGGTAGATCTACCACGTTGATACAGTGATCGCACTTGCGTGTTTCGCCATGGACCAAGGACTGCGAGAGCAAGCAACGTTATTACGCTTAAAGGCGTGGGCTAATCACGAGCGATCACCGGATCTTTGTCGCTCCCTTCTCGCTACAAGGACTCGGGGGATTGGGTTATCACCGAATCTGCTGTGTCGCTCCCCTCTCGATCCTGTCCGTGATTCACATTTCACATTTCACTCTAGCTAATAACCTCGAATGCGAAGGAGTGTTTTTTTATCGTGTGATTGAAGGATGCATGATGGCACTGCACGTGTTCACAGTCACACCACATATGACACATGCAGGCTGAGAGTATAGGAAGTAGGAAGTGGTAGGTATGTTTGTCTATCTGGTGGTAGGAACTGCAATCCCTGTCGCTCATCGATCCATCTTGCCAGCCGCGCGTTTGAGCGGACGGGTGGACAGCGATAGCAATTCTATCACATGAGTTCATCGACCAATTCGACGGGTTTATATTTGCGAACCAGTCTCGACGCGTCTCGCCTCCCACACCTTGGGGATTTACCGCTTTTTAGCCCGGCCTTTGCAAGCCTGCAAAGCGTTATGGGTTCGATCATGGATCAACACAGCAAAGTGTCAGCGTCAACTCCAGTGGGGAGACTAAATTTGAGCCTCTATATTGTTTTTAGGGGTCAGCAAAAAATAATTTAGGGCCTCCAACTCTAGAGGCTTTGGACCAAAATTTGGTGGCTTCCCCAAAATGGGGACTCATTCAAAGGCCCTGCTGGAGAGATTTCTTCCAATGGAAGACTAAATCCAGAGATAGATACCCATTTAAGGGCTCCACTGGATGGAGTTGCTCGATCTCAGCTGAAGCCTGAACAACACCTCACAACGTCCGCTGGAGCAGACAACGCCCGCCGTTGCATCGCACCCTTGCGGCCATGCCATTGCTACGCCAGGCACAACTGCACAAGTGCAAACAATGCAAGCTCGGATCTCTCGCCTCGGCGAGCACGTTAGCTCAGCATGCATGTGTAAGTATGCACTGTACACATGACGAGCGACTCAGCGATCGAACTAGTTGAAAAATATTGAACTGGTGAATCTTTCTTCGTCCTGCGCCATCATACCAGCCCATATCTACCGTCTTGCCACCAGCTGCCGATCGATCGAGAGGCCCAAGCGCGCGCACATCGGCACATGCGGTCAGCGCGGTGCTGAATTGCTGATGGCCATCGTCATGTATACTAGAGGTCTACAGGAAATAAAGATGGCTGATGTGACATCCCGCGAAATAACAATGCAGGGTGCACGCGGGTATGTCGTACCCGCGTGCACCTGCTTGGTTCGAAACCAATTTTTCCCCCAAGTCTTCCGCATTGTGATTGTGAACGTGGCTGGCAAGTAGTAATCGCAGTGGCTTGCGCTGTTTCTTTTCTTTAACTGACCACATGACAGCCAGAGCGATTGCATCACATGCCCAGATCATTCGAACAAAGACCGGCAGTAGTAGTTAAACTTCGCCAGCGTTGTTCTCGGTTGGATCGTCGTCGGTCGACGCTCTACCTCAACAGCGAAGCATTTTTACTTCAAAAAAGAGGGTGAAGCATTTGTTGTGGACCATACCGATCTCTGCTGCACGTCTCGTACTCGTACAGCGTCTGCTAGAGCAGAGTATAGCTGACAACATCCGCCGTCGCGCCCATGCCGCGCACAACGGTGTCTGGATGTGGACCAGACTCACGCGAGCCGCAAGGAAAGCGCGGGCGGCGTCTTCTTTCTCGTCCCTGGCGGCTCGTGACAGCTGCAAGTGGGCTGCTGAGCAAAAGGCAAGCGTCCATGGTTCGAGGACTCGAGGTTCGTCAGGGCGGATACAATGGCACGGCGGCGGCGGACTCAGATTCAGTAACATCGCTTCTCCATGTCACAACGTAACATTGCTTCTATATCCAACCGTTCAGTTCACATCCAACCGTCACTAGCGTTTCCAAGCAAAATGAGCCCACGACTTGGTTTTTTTACCGTACCACCGTTGCTGAATATAGCTCGCCCTAGTCCGCGCGTCTGTGTTGCCGAATACTGTTTTTGAGTTTAGCTAATCCTTGGACAAATGTTGTTATCTATGATCCATTTATGCCAGTATATTGTGTAAGCATATATTATTTCATATTATTCTCGTAGACTTAGCCCCCTCTATGTCTAAATTCTGGTCCCGCCTCTAACTGCTACTCCCTCAGTTCCTAAAAGAGTGTCGCTGTTGGTGTGCATGCCACGAGTTTGACTCGATTTGTAGAAAATACGTGTAACATTCTAGTGTTCAGATATTTTTTATAAAAAACTAGATCTAAATATCTATCTAATAGTATTTATATTATAACATAAATTTTAATATATTTTTATGTATAATTGACCGTAGGTTTTTCTCGAGAAGCGAGAAATATACTTTTTTAGGGACGGACAGAGTATCTATTACTACCTCCATTTTATATTATAGTTTGTTTGACTTTTTTTACCTCAACTTTAACTGTTTGTTTTATTAAAATAAAATTGTTCCATTTGACATCGACAACTGAAACTGGTTGTGCGAACTCGCAAAGATGGGACCATGCAATATTGGCTTCAGTCGGTGAAAAAACTTGGCAAAACTTCAATGTAGCAATTATAAACAGAAGATTAGGAGGACTAAACGTAATCTAATTATAAAATTAATTACATAGAGACAAATATTTTAAGCCTATAAATCCAGTTATTAGAGATTGTTTACTGTAATACGACTTTGTATATCATTTTATGATCATGCTTAATAGATTCGTCAAGCAATTTTACACGGAGTGAATTTATCAGTTGTTTATATTTAATACTTCTAATTCGTATCTAAACATTTTAATTTACTATAGCGATGAAAAAATTGACAAATTAAACATGCCGTATTTTTTTAAAAAAATCTAAACATGCCGTATTTTTTTTACACTAACATGCCGTATTTAAATGGATGCAAACGGAATTAAAAAAATGGATGCAAACGAGTGAAACAATCGACCGGAGGCGGCTGAAATGAAAGATGCGTGGGCCCTTTTGCTTGGAATCGCTACCAGTGGTCGGATGTGAATTTACCGGCTGGATATAGAAGCAATGTCACGTTGTGACATGAAGAAGCGATGTTACTGAATCTGAGTCCGGCGGCGGCGTCAGCACAACAGATGAAGGCGCGCCAATCTATCGGAATTGGGGCACGCTGAGCGACCTCCGATCTAGTACATTTCTTCCTTTTCGTTCCAAAGACACTGACCTTGCATTCGATCTGTTTAACCTTGTGGGCACAGGGCACGTTCACAAGTCTGGTCAAACTACCGAGCCGATTTTCGTTGAAGTTAGATTTACAGCAGGCTAACATGTTTAACGCGTCAATTACAACGTGGTGAACGCCGCCCAACCCTGTTGCAACTTATTGAGCGATTCACAACTTTGCAAGTCACCAGCCAAGTTTTTTTTTTTTAAGCAAAAGTCACCAGCAAGCGTGCTCGTCACGTTTCGAGCCCAACGAGTTAAACTTATGAATGAGGCCGAAACACACGGAGTAGGCCAGAAAGAAGCCCACGACCCACGACGCCCGGCCACTCCCCTCCACATACGCTTAGTACCAACCAATCTACCAGCTGCCACTTCTTGTTGATTAGTCCCACCTCGCTAGTTAGCACAGATCCCAACCAACTTAAATACCCTGTCCTCACCCACTGCCTCGCCGAGCAGGTAGCGACTGCTTATAACCCGAGCCGGGGGCATTAAGGTGGTGTGGATGCCAATTGTGGCACTTGGGCCTGAGCCTGTGGTTGCACTCTGTGGCCCGCCCGTTCCAAGTTGCGTAGTGGGCTGTTGGGCGCCTTGGCGAAAGCCTCGGCGTCTCAGCACCTAAAGCCTCGGCGTCTCAGCACCTAAAGCGATGGGCAATGCGTGAGGCTGGCTTCACAGAGCAGCGAATACCACCCGCTTCCAACGGTGGGGAGGATAACGGGCCGCTGCACTGCAGGCCCGCTTAGGCCCATGCGCCCTCTCTGGCAGACCACCATCTTTTTTTATTTCCCATTTCGCAATCAAGGTGATTTTCTATATGGCCACGTAAAGAAATTACATATTTTACTTTCATTCAACGTAAAAGGAATCAAATAGCTTGAGACATCACCGGTCTTCTCGAAACATGACTATTTCCTTGATTCGCTGTTTAAGGGAACTTCAATTTGATTCTTTCAATCTGCCAATGCTCACATAGTGATGTAATCATGTAAATAAATAAAATAGATTGAGACAACACTGCAACGTCTCTTGATTTAGGGCTATTCTCTTGATTGGCCGTTCGGCACATAGTACATATATAAGCTCGTTGTATACCAATTAAAGACCAATTGCACTGAGAATGTATAAGCTAATAATAATCTCAATAGCATCACGTTGACACGTTTGATTAACAAGCTGTCGTGCTGGGCAGGATTGTATATTTTTCTTATAGGCACTAGTCAATAGACACAAATTTGCGCACACCTTATCTACTACAGTACGAACATCTTTTCAATATGTCACAGGTATATTGCTGGTGGACACATCACGTATGGTTGAAAGAATAAGTTGGCCATAAATACTAAGCATCCGTGTGCTAGTATGGAGACTTAAAACTCAAGCTGTGATATTTCACTACGAGGAGATCAAACAAATCATCTTAGTTACTGCATATAGTTTCTGAGATGCAGGAAGGCTTCATTTTTTTAAAAAAAAATCTGAAAGCGATCCTCGTAAGTCGTAACACAACTTAATTCTCATTGCGTTTATTGTAACGACCCACAATTTCTAAGCATAGCATGAGGCATTCATAAGCATCATCTTTAGCATCTATAAATTTGTTTTCTATTTTTAGAAGACCTCTAGTTGGTCTAAAAATAATTTTTACCAGAAATCTGTGGATTTTCCGGATCTTCCGGCTCTTAGTCGGAAGATCCGGTAGTCCCCTTGACACATCGACAGCTGCACAGCCGCCACGTGTCCCCGTGGGTCCCATTCGTCAGCACACCTGTCCAAAGGGGAGCTGAGCTGCAGCTCTCCCCTTCTCCCACCTCACAGTTCACTCCCACTCCCTCTTTCGACCATGGAGGAGCTCCCAAGGTTCCCCCATTGAAGGCACCCAAGAGCTCGCCGGAGACGTCACCGGAGCACCCCGCCGACGAGCTCCTCCTCCACGACGCCATCTTCCCCAAGCTCCTCCTTCTTCCCCATTGCTCACCTCTTCAAGCTCAAGGTCAAGAACAAGCAAACCTCACTCCTCCTCACCCTACACCCACCTGCAACCCTTGTGGGAGTTGTGCACATCCTGGTGAGCCATTCCCCCTCTCGATCCACTTCCCATTGCTTTAGGGTTAGAGTTTTGGAGTTTCTTGGAAGAAAACCACCATTGATGAGTTCGAGCTTGTAAATCTCAATGCATGTCAAATTCATCACTTGGAATAGAAGCTTAACACTCTCACGAACCCATAGAAGCAAACGACACCCAAAAACGGAGGTCGGAGCAGCCGGCGGCGAGCTTTTCTTTCCCGGTCGTCGGGCTGTTAGGAAGATCCAGGTAAGAGCCGGAAGTTCCGATTTTGACTTCCAAGCACATGCCCGGAAGTTCCGATTTTCTGAATCAGAAGATCCGGTTTCGTTCTGTGTAAAATCAGAAGTTCCGATTTTCTGAGTCGGAAGATCCGGTTTCGTTCTGTGTAAAATCAGAAGTTTCGATTTTCTGAATCGGAAGATCCGGTTTCGTTCTGCGTAAAATCGAATGATCCGATATTTCGATTCGGAAGATCCAAAAATCACCCAGTTGACTTATATATCTATGTTTTCAATTTAAAGTATGTTTATACATGTTTCTAAGGCTTTCTAAACCCATATTTTGTCACATCTTTTGCATCTCATTTTGAAGATTCATTCATGTCATATTTATTTATCAAGTATCATTGCATTCGTGTAGAGATCGAGACGCCGAAGGACACCGAGGTTGAGACCAAGCACGACCCTGTGGTTGAGGAGACTTTTGAGCAACAAGGCAGACACCTAAGCATATTTCTCACCCTATTTTTGGATCAATTTGGTATATGTGTCTTGTTTGCGCATGTTCATACCTATATATGTATGCTTATTAGAGTAGCACCTACTTGATGCATTACCACTCTTGATCTAGTGAACCTCTTTTAGACAAACTATGCTTGTGTAGGTGTCACGAGTTATAATGCTTAGCCAAGCCTAGCACCGGTAGAAGACGAGGGGTGATAAGGTCACCACCTCTCGCGAGACATAGGGATGTATTTCATATTACACTTGACAAGAGTTGATTTAAATGATGAACTTATTGGAAGATGATGCGGACTTGAGCATGAAATGTAGGGTCACATGAGATGGAGCTCATGCGTACTAGTCATGCTTAAGTTGATTAAGGACCGTCTCATTGATAGCCGCCCTCTTGAGCACTTTGTCATACAAACCACATACCTAGGATGGGATAGGCAAGCCAAGTACCATAAGCCGGACCTTGCCATGGGACGGTTTGACACGGGTTGTGATGAGGGGTAGATGGCGACGTCCATTACCCCTATACATCTCCGGCCGCCCTCTCATTGCCGGGTGTGGGTACGTGAACGGTTGAGGGCATGAATTAACGCTTACTCTTGGTGCACGTGGTATGGTCGTTGGTCTTGCGCCTCTTGTGGGAAAAGTTATACACCCCTGCAGGGTTTAAATCTATTGCAATAGCCGCGTTCCTCGGTCATGGTACATGCTCTATGAGGCTCGCTCCAATGTAGAGTTACCGATTGAAGTTAATGGAAGATTGAACTTGCTCATGATGGATCTCATAACATAGAATCAAGTTGATTGATGAATGTTTAGGATAGAGTCTTTTGCCTCTATAACCCTTTCAAATGCAGATTATTTTATGCAAACTAACTACCTATTGCCCATCCTTACTACCAACCATATGCATACTCCTTGAGAGTCGGGCTTATATATACCCATATTGGATAAGTCCTGCGGAGTACCTTCGTACTCATGGTGCTATATTTAAGTTGTGCAGGTGAGGCGCCAACGGAGCCTATCTTTGGGTACTTCCTTTCCGCCGACGAAGGTGCGGGCAGGGGGTAGCTGCCCATGGTTTACCTATGATTGATGAGTCACTTGTGGTATGAGAGTGAACTCATTTATTTTTGTTGTAATATCTATGAGAGCGATGTTTAAACCTTACACTGAAAAACCTTATGTTTAGACTTGAAACTTGAACTTGGCTTGTAAGAATTGAATGCTTTATGTATGGTGAACTCTATATATGCAATGCTATGTGTGATGAAGATGCTTAACTTGTGCTAGTGAGTTGTGTCGTCCTGGGCATTGTTTGAGACACATCTCAATTACAACCAGAGTTAAGTCTTTTTAATTAGATTAATCAATAGAAAATAATCTAATTAACGGGGTTTAGCTCGAAGGTTCCTCACATTTATCGACGATGCGATGCTAAGATCGTCCTTACGGCAAAGATACCGTCTAAATGTTCAAGCATGACTGCCGATTTTTGTCTGACCAAAACTATGGTACGTCTATAAATTTGGCCTTCGATTGATTTGCTTTCAAAATTTTGATACAACAATGTTTGTAGCTAAAATCATGATAAGTGTTATGATTTTTTTTTCCCTTCAAACGAAGTCGCTATGATTTTGGCAAGAAAAAGTGCATTTGACCAAACAGCACTTCATGACGCAGTGGCGTCTGTGGCCTACAAGGGCCCTTCAGACTTTCTTCCAGCCCATGACTACATTGCCCACGAAATTTACCAACAAAAAATCGATGGTGCCCACAATTCACTAGAAACCCAGCAAAAGGCCCAGAAAAAAATTGTTCCCTAAAAACGCACGCGCTTTACATTGGTTGGCTCCAGCTAACCGGCGAAGAATCACGAGACCGCCCCCACGCGCCCGTCCCAACGGTCGAGCCGAATCCGGCCGTCCACCAGCACCCCGCGCCCATCTTCCACCGTCCAGATCGACCTCGCCTGGCCCGCGCCGAGGGCAGGATCGTCTTTAACCATGCCCTCCTCTCCCCTTTTATTCTCTACCCCAGGCCGCGGGCGCCGCCCAGTTCGAAATCTCAAATCCTCCCTCGCGTTCCCCCCCAACCCGGCCCCGCTCCACGCCTCCTGTCTCCCCCATCCACTGATCCTCGCGAGCGGCGGCCGGCGGCGATGGCGGCGAGCAACATCGGCATGATGGACGGGGCCTACTTCGTCGGGCGCAACGAGATCCTCGCGTGGATCAACACCACGCTACAGCTCGGCCTCTCCAAGGTGGAGGAGGTAAGGAACGCCTGCGTTTCCTGTCCCCGATCTGGGCTGCTCGCGTCGGTGTTGTGTGTGTGGAGCCTGAGGGTTTTCGGATCTGTTTGGGAGGACGCTCCGTTTGTAGGGTTGGGGGGCGGGTGGGATCTGTGGCTCTGCGAGGTCGGTTCCCTGGCAGTTTAGGCAGTACCAATCTGAAGGTCTCTGCGCGATTAATCGATTTGACATAGTTGCAAAGGCCTCCAATTAATTCTCCATTCTTGTAACTCGTCTTACAAAGAACAGACATTAGTGACTCATATTTTGTTTCTGGTAATGATTCTGATTCTGATGTTTTGGGTTCTTTGAAGTTGGTTCAGTGGCATGAAATTGTTGAAAATGGGGAGTCATTCCTGCTATGTTTGTGTACCAACATAGCAGTATGCCTGCTAACTAGTAACTTGTACCTAAAATGATTAGTATTTTCCTGAATGGTAGCAATCAACATTAGTACAGATAGTTAAATACTTGTATCTCACCCTTTTGTGTGGTAATAATAGCAAAATGCCAATGCGTGTCTGATATTTACTGGAATTAGAATCTAGAATAAAGACAACAAGTTAGTCCCATATAGGTGGTAAGAACATCTGTTAAAAATGATTATGTAGATAGGTGTCACCATTTCATGTTTAGATAGTTTTTTTTACTATATTTGTAACATAGTTACCATCTTTCCTTATTCCAAGGGTGATTTTTGGTGGTCTGCAGGCAGCGTCAGGTGCTGTTGCGTGCCAGCTGATGGATGCGGCGCACCCCGGGGCAGTGCCGATGCACAAGGTCAACTTTGATGCCAAGACCGAGTACGACATGATCCAGAACTACAAGGTCCTGCAGGACGTGTTCAATAAACTTAAGATCACCAAGGTGTGTCCCGGCTTGGTTTCTCACTTTCTCTCCCCTCTTGCTGCCACCATTGTGGGACAATTTTTTCCTTCTGAAATTGATTGAATCAGGTCGCTACTCTAAAGTGACGTTAGGTACACTTGGGATCTTACTCTTTTGTTTCCCCCTTTGTGAACCGTGGCAGCACATTGAGGTCAACAAGCTTATCAAAGGGAGACCCCTTGATAACTTGGAGTTCATGCAGTGGATGAAACGGTACTGCGATTCTATCAATGGCGGCTTCATGAGCAGGTAATCATTGATCGGGTCAGTGGTCACTAATATTTTGCCATAGGTTAAATTAAGTGCGAACCTTTCTCAGTATTTAACACCCATATAGCTATAATGCTTCTGAGAGAAGGGAGAGCAGCAAAGGTGGAAAAGAAACCAACAGAAGAACATCGGTGCCCTCTCACAACCCAGCCAAGTCTGCATCTGCCAGTCACAAGGCTCAAACTTCATCTCATGGCACTAAGCGGGCAAGTGGACAAACAGGAAATGCGCCGCAACGCAGTGCTAAGCCATCACCTGCCAACTCTGGTGGACCGGCTTATGATGAACAGGTGATTCTTGGTAGTCAGTCAGTAAGTTTTTTTTTTCAAACTTCTTCTCCATTTGCAAAATTATGAAGACTCGTGCAAATTTCCATGGTTTGCAGATCACCGAGTTGAAGCTCCTTGTTGATAGCCTGGAGAAGGAGAGAGATTTCTACTTCTCCAAGCTGCGGGACATTGAGATCCTGTGTCAGAACCCTGAGGTTGAGCACGTGCCGGTTAGTATTTGCAGTGCGGCTATCGTTTGAAAGCCTTCTTGACAAGTAGTACTGTTCTGCTATTCTGTTCTATCCATTTCTTAGTGTTTTATGGTGATGTCAATCATCTTCTGCTCAGGTCCATGCTATCCAGAACATACTTTACACTTCAGAGGATGACCCCGCTACTGTGGCTGAAGCTCAGGCGATGGTGTCGCAGCAGCAGAACCACCAGCAGCCGTCGGCACTGAGCCCCATCCTGGAGACATCTGAGGAGAGGCCAAAGCAAGAAGTGGCGCTCAAGAGAAAAAGCATCTCGGACCTGGAGGAGTTTGGGATGGCATCCAGCTCACGGCAGAGGCTCTCCGACATCTCCGACGTGCAGCTATGTGGATCGCCCCTGACGAGTTTCAGTTGAAGCAACTGTCGTTGCTACAAAATCGGCCTCGTCACTGCTGCTATGACCTGGTCTTCTTTTGTAGACAGTGAAACTTATCTCTATTGCTGTTGGTTTGGTTTGTGGATTCGTCTGTTGCATGGTGGGGGTGGTGTATTGTCGTGCCCGTTTGCAAGGTCACATGATAGTAGTATATTGATCTGATAAGTTATCCGCCACAGAATTTGTGGCCATTTGCTACACATCTACTAAGTTTCTATTACCAGTATTTTGGATTTAGCTTGTGTTCGATGGTTGCCTGTCCTTAACTACGACACATTTAATCAGAGAGTTTCGTCGGATTATTTGGTTACGGGTACCTAGGACACCAGCATTCAAGTAGCAGCGATTTTGTATTTTCAGCGGCAGCACTGAGAAACTTTTTCTTCCTTGGCAGAGTTAGCTTCATTTTAGAGCGAGAAGCCCAGAAAGCATGCATCACTAGAAGGGTCATGTATTTTGCAGTCACCACTGGTCAGTCAAATTGGTCCTGTGGTGGAAAAATATCAACGCACATGTTTGCTTGTTCGAACAAAATCTAATATTCATTTGAAGAAAGCTTATAGATGACAGCTGTTTATCTTGCGGGATGGTTCATTTACAGTATTTGATGGCACCGAAATTCGGCAGCGTTATTCTGATCAATAGTGTGTTTGCATTTCACATTGGAAGAGAGCTAATATCTTGTCCGAAGGTAAAGACTGGACAAGAGGAGTCCATCAGGATTCAGGAGGCACCCGCTTGTTCGCGTCAATACATGATTTCTTTACCACCAGCTTCACATAAATTGCATGTCGAAGGTCCTGGTAAAATCAGTACAGTTTTGATGTGGCATCGTATCCGGCAGTTGCAGATAGATTGATGGCATAAACTGCAAGTTGTTTCTCGTGACAGTAAGCAGTACCTTTCTTGTCTCACACCATACAGCACCACAAATTGAAAGCTATACTGGTAAATTTCATTTACACCAACAGCTGATTCAGACAATTTGACACAACATTTCATGCAACGCCAAGTTCAGAAATTGTTCAGATAAGATACATAATGCTCCACAACCATGAAAGAGAGAGGCTAAGTTAACAGGACCAAATCATATCAGCAAATAATAATGTCATACACAACACTATTAACTGAGCCTCATACCGTGATCAGCAAATGTTAAGCATATTAAAATGGTGAAATCCACAAAACCTGAATACATGCACAAAGGAAAACTTTAACCTTGCTGACACTTACGCAATGTTCAGCATCATATCCTGAAACATATATTCAGAACTGAGTTTTGCTAAAGGTAAATTATGTCAAAAATGCACAAGGAAGCGTCTGATTGAACTATCCGTCCAAGCCTGAGCTTGCAACCAGATGTTGAAAACCACAAATTAGCACCGAAGTAGGACATATAACTTGGCAAAGAGCACATAATAAAGTGAACACTGATAATGAGCATACTGACTTCATTACAGACATATCAGAGAAACCATAAACTTAACAACAGCCATGCTATTACCAGAGTCTCACTGCAGATCAGCAATTCAAGCTTAGTCACAGGTGTCCACGAACTCATTCCTTTTGTTTAGGAATAATCAAACACTCACATGAGCAGTTGGTAAAAGCAAACAAGCAGGAACATCATAGAATTTAGTAACACTGGATGAGACAAAGCATGGCGCTACGCTGCTACAGTACCAATTACTCTGCAGCAGGCAAGCTGCTGCAGAGGCAATACCCTTGGCAGCTCAAATGAAGCGATTAGTTTGTGCTGCTGGTTTGAAAATCGACGGCTTTTCAGACGCCCCCGTGAAGGCGTGAACACAACCGTCGAATATGATTTCGCAGCAGAACCCAAGGGGTGGAAGGAGAAGCGCCAATTCCTCGCAAAGCTGGTCCCATCACCTAGGAATACGAGTAGCCGCACCCGCACTGCATCATGAGGAAAAAAAAAGGTTGGTCCCATCGCTGAGGAATACGAGGAGCTGCACCCGCACAGAGTATTGCAAAGCACTGGGTTAAAAAAAAAATACCATTCTATGAGGGACAAGAAGCATGTGTGTTAAAAGAAGAAGCAGGCACCTAAATTCACTTTGACGACGCTCAAACAATCAATTGGAAACAGTCAAAAAGGAAATAATTTTATCAGATATGATACTCTGTTGGGCAGGAAACTCCATATTAATCAATTTTGCAATCAAGTGAGGATCACAATTTAGAGATGAAAAGCAATATATCATAACCACTAAGCATTTATTATGTCAAGGAAGCACAGCTCACCAGAAGGGGAATCAGAGAATTTTTTTGTTTAACTTTCTAATCATTCAGGTATGAGGGGGACTGGGTGATGAATGATGATGATGCCAAAGTGGCTATATAATCTGCAACTTCATAGAGGTCCTTCCTCCTCTGAGCTATTGTTGCTCCCATGAACTCCTTATACTTGGCAATGGAATCAACAAGTTGCAGAAGCTCGTTAGAAGCTGCTTGAGTCTCTCTATCATTTTAGAATTGCATTTTGGAGCCTTTTCTCTGAATTCTATCAAACAAAATGATTTTCTTTAAAATTATGAATTATCTGATTGAGAACAAACATGAAAGCAGTACCTTAACAAATCTGTCTGCTTCATTTTCAAAAGAACTCAACACATTGCTCTTTTTCCCCAACTCATCTTTCATTCATCTAGCTTCAGCAGTGCATCTTGAGTCATCTTGTTCATGATTTCCCAATCCATCGAGCAACCATCTAGCAAAAGAAAAATACAAGAGATAAGAGTCCAGAATAACTTGAGGTGTACGGTAAATACTAATAATCATGAGTTGCAATGGAGATTACTTAAATCTGTTGGTGTCCCAGGACACCACAAAAGTGGCCTGGATCCGCCCCTGCCTGGGAGCACTGCCTGGTCCAGGCAGCTCTAGCCAGCTCCATCCAAACAGTCCCCTCTTTCCCGAGACAAAAAAAAAAGGTTAACTGTATGATTAAATCTACACAAGCCACAAGCCCTGCTAAAACTGCATGAAGCAAGGGCCTATTGCTTTGGCTTCTCTATTTTATGCGAGTTACCAAAATCTTGGTATGGCTTGAAATTATTTTGCCATGTTACAAATTGTTTCCTCAAGCATTTATACACCTTTTCGTTAGCAGGCTTAAATTCCATGCCTGGGGTATCAAAATCGATCCTCACTGGTCCAAAATCAAACAAAGAAGTTGCAGCTTGTTCAGGTCCAGAATCAGAAACGTTGGCTTTTCCACAAACAAATGTTGTAAAGATTTTACTCTGATATAGTGTTGCAGATGTATGCAACTGATCATTTAGCTTTTGATCTTCTTTATCCTTTGCAGCACTTCCATCTAGGGTGAACCTATGTTCAATCTGAGGTTCATAACTAAAATAGGGCTTCTCATCATTCAACTCTTGTGAAGCAGGCCATCCATTACAGTCGTCCATGGCAGCAATGGATATTACAGGATCAAAGGCTTCAATAACTTCTCTACATTGATCACTTACAGAGTCTGTTTGTAATGGAGTTCCTTCAGAACAGCATTCCATAGCCTTGATTCTCTCTTCCAGTGCAAGTAGAACATGTATAGGCAGTACAGGACCGACAAGTGCATTTGGAGATTGTACTTTGCTAGTCAGATAGCAACTTATGCTTGAAGGATTTGCCAAGAGGAAAGGTCGAAGTGTATCGCGTGGCAAACAGCTAGGAACATCTAAATGTTCACAGACGGTTTTCTCTGTGCTGCAAGCTAGCATGTCCTTGTATTTCGAGAAGGTAACATGAAGAATATTTGATGGTAGGCTGTTCAATATTCTCTGACATGCAATTTCAAAAATGTTCATGGGGATACTAGCATTGCATAGGACATCTGAAATTGACCGAGAAGATGAATTAGATTTATCTTTAGCATATTCTGAAACAGCTTCACTAACAATAATTTGGCCTATCTGTTTATTGACAGTAGAACCATGCTCAACCAAAGCATTGCATATATTTCCTTCCAGATACTCAGATAGGAAACGCAACTTCATTAAACTATATCTGAGGGGAAAATTTCCGCACGCAGTGTCAGAAAATATGGATGACTCACTAGTCTTGGCTGTATGCTGTGATTCATCACATGGGATATCATCATATGATGCTGATGCACGGAACCTTCGCATTTCTAACTTCCCCGATGCTTTCAGACATATCAAAACAAAGCCAGTAAATGATGTCTCCGACACCGAGAGGTCGTTTGGAAGCACATAGTAGCCAATAGTGGGCTTCTTACTTTGTTGGGAAGCATAGACATCTCCTGAAACAGGCACTGAGAATACATCTTCCACTATTCCATTGCTGCAGCTGCATCGTTGACTTGTCACAGAAAACTGCGAAGGAAGATCCCAAGCATACAGGTGAGAATTCTCTGGACAGCCTTGCTCCTTAGGTCCATAACAGAACACACTGAACTCCCCTGTCCAGAAAGAACCAACCAAAATAGCAAAACCAGAATTTGAGGCCCACTCATATTCCTGGGAAGGCCTCAATTCAGAAAGTCGAAACATTGCCACATTGTTAGGGCTCTCAAGCGCATGCTGCCATGCCAACACAGGTGTCAATGGCTTTCTCGTATCAAGAAGAATCACGTACCGCTCTGTCACCACTGAGAAATGAAAATGATCAAATCCAGCCCTGCAGAATGCAAGATACTGATCTGCCCCAGCAAATGGGTCAGTTTCAAACAGTCCTGGCATCCCAACACTTGCTAAAACCTTGCATTCACCACAGTCCCCAAATCTCAAGTCAATCAAAAGAATGGATTTTGAACTTGCAACGATTACCATCCACGGTTGTGCCCCATAGTCACAGCTTAGCCAGTCCCCGCAGTCATCCTCGCTGCCCAAATCAATTTTCATCTTTCCGCCTTGCCGTGTATCCAGATTGAACCAGCACAGCTCCCCACTCTCCAGCAACACAACACATTCGGATAGCAAATGTCTACTCCAGCAAGCATGCACAATGACAGAGTCGAACCGCTGCTTGGCAGCCGGCACTAGGGCCGGAGTCCCCAAACCCCTTGACTCAACCCTGAACCAATTCAGCGAGTACATTGTCACAGCAAGCAGGAACCCCTCAAGGCTGTCTCCCTGCTTTGATGGCCAGGACGACACATCAGCACTAGTAGAGAGCTGCGTGATGCGGTGACCTGGGTGCATGAATCCATCCCTCTGAACCACCGGCGAGACGGGCGAGGAACCAGCGACCGTGGTGGCATCCAGGGTAACAAAGGCAACATGCTCCGCGTTCTCGCCGTAGGGAAAAAAGAGGAGGACCGAGCACGAGGAGAGGCGGGGGCGGTGGAGGACGGCGATAAGATTGGACGGCGGCGGCGAGGAGGGAGGAGACGGCTGCGGGAGCAGCGTCTCGGATAGGGAGTCGAGGTCGGAGCGCGGGAGGAAGGAGGTGGCCCTGACAAACGAGCGGAGGAGGCGGCGGGTGGAGGAGCGCGGCGTTGGGATGGGGTAGGGGAGGAGGGAGAGAAGAGGGGTGCTCGGTGGGGCAGGGGAGAAGTGGAGCGGCCCGCGGCAGGCGGCGGCGGCGGACGGCGCCGCGAACACTGCAGAGACCGGGAAGAGGAAGCGCCAGTCCTCCGAGAGGTTCATGGAGGGCAAGGGCGGGGCAAGCGGCGCCCGCCCACGCTGGCGCGAGAGGTGGAGGAGGGAGCCGTGGGCGGGAAGGTTTTTGCTGGGGAAATCGCTGGAGCCGGCGGCGCGGCGGCGGCGGGCGGCGGTCTGCAACTGGGTTTGGGGTTTTTGTTGCAATTTGGGGAAAAGAGGACGACCAGTTTGGTTTGTTTCGTCGTACTTTTTTTTTTAGACAAACTTGAGAACTTTATTAGGAGTAGCAGAATTACCGTCTTTCTGTTTCACCATGCTGATTATGACTGTCGTGAGCATAAACAACAAGTTTAGTGATATAGAGAAATTATATATAAGAAACGACCCTAACATCAACTAAAGAAACAGTTGTATAGAATGATATTTAGAAACCTTCTTCACTGTGAAAAAAAAAAGAGAAGACATATCTTTCCTTCGTATGGTTGTCTCAGAGCATCTTTATTACACATAGTATAATTTTAAAAATTAGTTAGAGGGGAATGAGCTTTTAGCTATCTATAGTTAATGTCAAATATTGTAATATAATATAGTATATTATTAGGATTATAGTGTTTATTTTATTCTAATTTTTGTGATAATTTAAGTAGCTCTTGGCAAAAAAAATGATTATTTAAGTAGCTAGAAATCAAGGTTTCATTTGGAAAATATTTTAATCTTGAATTCTAACCTTTTGTCCCTTTCAGTGAACACTAGCAAAGTCACATGACCAGTGGGATTAGGCATTTCAAGATGTTTTTCTAGGTGGCGCCATATCATATTTATACCTTATCAAATACAACATATATACCAAAAATAAAATAAAATAAAATTAGAGGATGGATAGCTCTAAGTGGAAAAAGAGCCCAGCAAAGAAGCAAGTCAACCACACCCAATGCCACCCACCTTATATTTTTATTTTTTCCCTCCTCATCCCCCTCCTTCGTGTAGCCACTGACTGTCCCAGGCTCCTTCTCCTCTACCATCCATCCTTGTCCTCCGTCACCACCAGTCCTGGCCTTGCCCCGAGTCTCGTCCCCATCCTCCACATACCTACCCCTACCTCCTCTACCACCACCAACCATCTCTATCTCTGACGCAGAGCATCCTGGCCTCCGCCGCTAACATGGGGCGTCTAGAGCCCGCGTGCCCTCCTAGACGAGGCGGTTACCCATTGCCTTGGGCTTAGCCACACCTAGGGCGGCCCCTCGAAACCGCCTTTTAAATATTTATTTAGTTAAGAAACTCATTCTTTATATAATATAGATAATTAGAATTTCTTTGAGAGCTCGCATCCTTCCATTCTTTCTGCACTTTAATATTAGGTATCACTGACTTAAAATTATATTTTAGATATATTTCATATACTATCTTCTACCACACATCAAAGTCATATATTACGAACAAATTAAATATGTGAGATTTTTTTTTGTTGTTGTTAACCGATGGCTAACATATTTACCAAAAAGGCTCTCTTAGCTTGTGGGAGGAGAAAATTGCTATGCTAGTACGATGATGGGACCATAATTGTCTAGTTTAGATATGCTATTAGATCTAAGGGTGTGTTTAGTTCCTAAAATTTCCCTAAAAAATACTATTCATCTAACTTTTCCCTATTCATCACATCCTTCCCACTCACAGAACATTATTCATCTATAGTGTTTTTTTAATAGTGTATGTAACACCCCTAGTGTTAATTAACACTAAAATGATGATTAAGTTAAGCTAAGCACATTTCAAAAGTGAAATTGAAGAAAACAAGGGAAAATTTATCCAATTTGAATCAAAAAA
The DNA here is from genome assembly GCA_015342445.1 of Digitaria exilis. Classification (NCBI taxonomy): domain Eukaryota; kingdom Viridiplantae; phylum Streptophyta; class Magnoliopsida; order Poales; family Poaceae; genus Digitaria; species Digitaria exilis. Next base: position 755,425 of record JACEFO010001671.1, on the reverse strand, counting down.
ACGTTTAAACGGAGCAATGAAGAAACTTGAAAAACTTCCTAAGAACTTGAAAAAGTGCAAATGGGAAAGTTGGAGTATAAGTCAAACCAAGAAATTTCCCTTTTCAAACTATAGCCTAAAAATGTCGGCAAGCATCTCAAAAATTCAAACCCTAATCTTGGAGTTTGAAATTTTCCAATTCAAATTCAAAGCTGAAATGGAATCTTAGCCAAATCTCAAGATTTTACCACAGAACATCAAAATCTCCAAAAAGCAAAGTTGTACATCTTCACATTTCTGAACTTTGCCTCTTTTGGCACTTTGTCCAATTTTGCCATCTAGCCCCTCGAATTTCATAAATTCAGTTCAAAACAGGGAATTACCCCCTTTTGAATTACGGCCAAATTTTCAACTTTTTCTCAAAATCTCCAGTGCAGGGACGTGTCTCATAAAATTCTAAACAACTTTCATGTTGGAAGATTTTCAAGCCACGTTCAAAATTTTGGAATTTGAGCCATGCCAATCAGTTGACCTTTGCCTGGCAGAGGTGCGCTCACGGGTCGCTCACGCCGCGCTCGCGCGTGCCCGAGCTCGCCGCCGGCAAGCTCCTGTCGCCGTCCGTCCTCGCCTGAGCCGACCAATGGCACCGTTGCATGTCCCCGCACGCGGCGCACGCTTCTGGCAAGGTCGCGTGGCCTGGGGAGCACTGTAGCGCTGACCCGAGCCGCGCTCCCGCGCTCGCCGTCGCATCGCCGCCGCGAACCGCCGGGTAATGCCGTCGCCGCCGTTGCCCATCGGTCCCCCGTGCGACTTTCGCGACCACGCCGTCTCTTTTTCCTCCCCTGGCCTGTCTCCTCGCCTCGCCCACGCGTGCCTGCCGCCTGCCGCTCGCCTGCGCCGCGCTGACGCCGCGCACGGCGCCAACACGGCCGCGACAAGCCGCTGCCGCCGCGAGACGTCACCGAGCTGCCTCAGTCCCCATCCCGCGCTGCCCGAGCATCCCCTTCCTCCCCTCTCGCTCCTACTTAAGCCCCCAAACAGTTCCCCTCTCTTCCACGCCGGAAAACGCTCGCCGGAGTCCGCAGAGCCGCCGCCGAGCTCGCTCTCGTGGGCAGCTCTCTCCACTGCTTCTCCGGCCAAACCGAGGCTCGAGCTAGCTTCCCCATCCTCCACTGCCACTCCCCGACCAATCCCCAACCCGTTTCCTCCACCACAGCCGCCGGCGCAGCTCGCCGGAGAAGCCCGAGCTCTCCGCCGCCGCCCGCGCACGTGCACAGCTCGTTTCGCTCCTCCTCCGGTCGAACCGAGGGCACCAATAGCTTCACCGTGCCGCGCTGGTGCTCATCGACCTCTTCCCCGACCTTCACCGACCCCGACGCCGCTGGTCGCCGCTCGCCGGAGCAAGCCGAGCCGCCACCGCCGTCGCTGACCTCGATTCCGGCCATCCCCGACCTCGAGACCTAGCTCAAAAGAACCGCGGTGAGCCCCTCTCCGTTTCCCCCTACTTCCCTGGCCCGGACCCGCCGCCGTTTGGCCGGCGTAAGCTCGCCGGCGAACTCGAGGACCTCGGTGTGTCTTCAACCTCTTTACAGGGGGCCGAGCGCAAAATGTAGGGACCCCATTGTAAGACTTTCAAAACTTCCAGGGTTCCCCGCGTAAAATAGATTCTATATTTTAGGTTTAATTCGCTGAGATCTTCAAAAATTCGTAGAAAATCGTAGAAAAATCAGAAAAATGTCAAACCAATTTTGTAGTGACCAGTGAATCTAGAAGGCCAACTTCTTCCTTTGCACCTCACTCAGTTGAGCTGCGCAAAGGGTGCACAAAAATTCCCAGTGGATTTAGGGTTATGATTTTCCAAACATATACCCTGCTGTTTGGGCAAATAAATCACAAAAAATAATTTACTCAGTGAAAAATCACCTCCTTCACACAGAAACTTAATCAAGACATTAGAAACCTTAGAAAAATGAAAATGGTAATTTTTGGACACTGGAAAATGGCTAAATGATTTTTGGTAGTTTAAACATGGTGAAATTCCACAAAAATAACCATAAATCAATATCACATGCAAACTTGCAGAGAGGTCACTCTTGGTACCCTAAGTCACTGTGCCAAGTGGTGTGGACAGAAACCTTGTAATTATTTTTGTAGGATTTTAGTTTGTTTTTAGGCAAAAAAGATAAGAATATTTTTAATAAATTATAGAAATTTATCTTGAGCTAAATTTTGGGCTAAGCTCCTGCCTTGGCATGAGTAAGCCTTTGGTCAAATGGCACCTAAAAATAATATTCCTAAGTTCACCTTTTGAATAATGGAAAAAGGAATTAAATAGTGGAAAAGAGAAGAAAAAGAAAAGAAAAGAGAAGAAAAAGAAAAGAAAAGAGAAGAAAAAGAAAAGAAAAGAGAAAAACCTAAAACTCTAAAATCAAAGTAAAGGTTCAAAATGAAAAGGATATATTCACTTATAATTAATGTTTATCCTTTCCAATTCATTAACCAAGATTTAAATAAACCCTAACTATTTAAATCTCGATACTTAAGCATTTCATGCATTTCGTGTAGATTCGGGTCTCGCCGACGGAGTCTACGAGCTAGTCCCCGCTGCCGAGGAGATTGCCCAGGAGTCCGAGGTGAACGTGGTGCACGTGGATCCGAGCCCCGAGCAGGAGTACCGCTTCAAGCCGGAAGGCAAGCCCCGGAGCATAACCTAACTTTACTTACGCGTTTTATTTGATTATATGTTTGTGCATTTAAGTTTCAAGGAGTTGAATGAAACCCTAGATTGCATGATCATAGGTTCCTTTGATTGAACACTAGTATGTTAGGTTCGATAGTCGCTATGCTTAAGACCGATAGAAGTCGAGTGTTTTCCGACACTCGCGAGATATAGGAGTTGTATGTCCACTCATATCAGAAACACTAGAGATGATGGACGGATGATTGTAGATACCCGTCTATCGATGTTTTAATTGGAAAGGTACTTTTGTGTCAAGCGTTTGAATGTACCACATATATGCACGGACTATGGGACCGGTAAGTCCCGGTATCCGATTGATGCGAGCAGGTCCGACAGCTCTCTGTCTTGAAAATGTTATCCCATGGGCACATGAGGGTAGTTGCGTGAGTCCCAGTAGTGGTAAACCTTTACCCTGAGGCAGTGGGACTCGGGAGCCACTCGCAGAGAGGAGAAAGGATTGGGGTGTGTTGGCATTTTCAACCATTCCGTATGTGTGGGTTTCCCCTGGCCAGGTAGTTAATTCGGTTCGAACTGTCCGCTTCTCGCGGTTAATGAGACTGCTTGACCGATGTATGACATATTATGAAGTGAAACTTGGAAGGGTGAAATCTTTGTATGGAATATTTGTATTGCAAAACTTGATTGTTTAGCTAGGCTCACCTAGAATGGATAGGCTAAAGGAATTAAAATCAAAATGAAGAAATTAGAAATCAGCTTAGTCGCTTTTGGCAAAAGAACCCCACTAGCCAAACAGCCTCTCATCTTAGGAGTCGGTGATGTAGTGATCACCAGTCGGGTAAGTCTTGTTGAGTATAACTTAGCCTTGCTTGTGGCTAAATTTTCAGGACCGTCCCCTCAGGAGGTAGCTGCCTCTATGGCTTGGGCCTCCCAGCTTCCTCCTGGTTACAGCATCGAGTGGGAGCCGACCTCTCCTGAGGATCGTGAGGAGTAGCGTCACGGCTGACTTCATCGTGACGATACTATGGATCGTCGCTAGTATCTCGTTTACTTTCCGCTGCATGAACTCGAACTATTTTACTTATCATTTCAATTTGGTTGTAATAACTCTAAGAATTGTTGTAATTTGAATTGTGGAATGATGTGATCTTTGGAACTCACTTTCGAGTGAGCGTATGGACGGACGATCTTCAGTAGCAGTTAGTCGAGCTTGACTCGACGGTCGAATCCGCACTTGGGAACATTTTCGTGTATTAGCACCAATGGAAGGTGGAATATATGGGCCCATTTCTCGGGTGAGATCGCTACAGTGTATTTTCAGAGAATCTTTGGGTAAACTAAACACACCCTAAGTCTACATCTACATCTATCTACAAAAGGCGATACAATTGTCTTGAGATATATGTTATCTCTATTTAGGTTAGCTTATTCAGCGTAATTGAGTTTTTTATAATTATAAAAAAATGAATGTTTAAATATAGAATTATCGTGACTAGACAAAATAAATACAATTCAAAACTTCAAGTTGTCCGTAGCAAAAGCTGGTCATTGGTCATTGCTAGGGCTATCTGCTGTCTGTTTGGAAAGAAAAGAATAGAATAAGAGGAAAACCACTCTTCTCTCCGTGACTCTCTTGTTTGTGTCCGAGTTTCTCTCCACGTGAGTTTCTGCGTCTCGTATCCCTTGTTTCCCGTTTGCAAGGATGCTGCATGAAGGATTGATTGGACGTCATTCCATAATCCCTCGTTTGATTGGACGTCAACCCAGAATTCACAAATCACAACCCTGACTTCGATCGTCACAAAGGCCTGCAATGCAGGGAGCGGTTGAATGCTTGCAAAGGGCACAGGCAAAATCCTGATGAATCAACAAAACCAACCCTGTCCTTATAATTCAATAGCCCGGTGTATCAGCTGTTTAATAAACACAATTACATCAGCAGCACCGTGTTCAATACAAGCTACGTATACTTCCCATGGTAGTGAAATGGGCAGAAAGGCATATCTTTGTGGCATTCTATTCTGCATCAACAAAAATCTGCAAGGAAGAAACAAGTGTCAGAAGGCAGCAACTTTATGGACATGATTGATTGCTTGCTTAACAAATGCAAATTGTGGTAATGCTCATAGAATAAACATGATTTTCATGAAATGCTGTCGTTTACCTCTATGTCAGGCAAAGGTTCATAATACTTCTTTTCCTGCACCGCATACATGGTAATTCCGGAAATCTTTTGTACTCCTAGCTGGGTGGCTACCATGCTCTGCGTGAAGGTTATTCCAAAGACATTCACTTCACTTTATTCCCAAAGGAGTAAATAATTTCTTTTATTGGCCAGGAAAAAAAAGAGATAAACACAAATCTCTCAAATATAGACTTTTGTATTCAGACGAGACATGAAAAAAAGGATAGTTATCAGGCTACTACTTTTTATAGTATAGTATGCTTTACTTTAAACATGCTAAACTTTCCTAGCTATCAGCAAATGCCACCACTTTTCAAACAATCAATCAAAGACAGGAATTGTTGAAATACAACGTAAAAAGTGGCAGACACTTGAGTTTTTACAAGCTATAAGATATGTACAAGGAGAAGATAAGCTATAAGTTCAGATAATTTACTCACCAGATCAAATTGGAAAGACTCAAAAGCTTCAACCAAAGGTAAAATCTGTTCACAGGTAAAGCAGGAAATTAAAAACACATGCTGCCAGCATTATGTTTATCATAAAACAGAGGCAAAGGCATACTCAAGCCAAAAGCTACCACCAGCTGATAGTGTACTCCAATATGCTGGCAGCATGTAAAATATTTATTATCAAATATGCTTAATATGTAAAATATTTATTATCAAAGTTCGGGGAATCCAGCAAACGTTAATAATGTGCATCTGCTCTGTGCCTATCCACCTATCCAGTATCACAGAGCCAGAAAGCATCACTAGTCCATAGCAATAGTTCAAGGAGAAATTCTCTGTCAAACTTTATTTTTTCTTTTTTCTTTAATATATTACCCAAGCTAATTAATGCACACATAAATAGTGGGGCTAACTGTTGAGTAAATGCCCAGAGGAATGCTGACCACAATTTTCATAGGGTAAATGGTTAAGCAGATGTTTAATCTTGGAAAGTCTCCACCAAAATGTCTTCGAATGAAAAAACTCAAGTAAAAAAACCAACCTAGTCTAGCTATGTTCTACGATTAAAAAGACTCGACCTGCAGGAGGTAAGCCCCCGGGAATTTTTGCTAAGAGAAGACCTTCTCACGCAGGTTGAGAAACCCCCTGAACCCCTGCCCCACCCTTACGCAGCGGCATCGTTGCCCATGTGAGACGTCCAACGACCTAGGCCATGATAAACAAAAAATAACATGGAACTGAAGCAACTAACCAACTTCTGTAGTCCATTGACTAGAACAGCTCTGTCTTCACCAGAAATGCTTGGAGCTAGAAATACTTCAAACGGGCCAACAGTTTTGTCTGTTTGGTTTGTAAGGCAAAGGTTGACCTGAAGACATTAGTGTTCATTAGACAACAGCAGTATAAATATGAAAAGCATCTATTGTATACAAAAATTAATGCCCTGATCACATGAAAACTAATCCACAGCAAAAAAAAAAATCATGGAAATGCAAAGGAAGGGGTACTATTCTAGTTCCTTCAAATACCACTGAAAATCTGAAACCAGCATCATACTGTATTGCATGTCTCATAGAAAGTTATGCCATAGTTGCAATTAACTATGAAAGATACAATAAGAAAAATGGATTCAGATTGACTTGATTTTATAACAAGGAGCCAGAAAGAGGTTCTAGCTATAGTATACTAAAATAGAAAGGCCAGAAAGGGTTTAAGGCATCATTGATCTCCACCTAATATTTTGACTATTTTCTTGAAATCACTGGAGTAATCTTTTCTTAATAACTAGATGTTAAAATCTTTTTTTAATCACTGGATTAATTTTCTTCATTAGTATACGCTAAAATCTTTTTCTTGTAACTGGTAGTAATAAAGAACACTAAAATATGAAATTAAAAAGGATTCCATGGAAACTATAATATATAGATGCAGAAGTATTATCATGCATGAAAAATTAACAGCATTAGATGACTCCAGGTCCAGGCAACAGTAATCTAGCACGACCTATGTTAAAAGAAATGTGAACCGAGATTTTACCATAAATGGCCGTTCCACATATATGATAGGTGGAACTTTCACAGCGCGTAAATCAACATCTTTGCTTGCAGTTGGCTGCAAGAAAGAGAGTTGCAACAGTTATATGCAATGGAAGCAATTCAATAGTATTAAGTAACAAAAGTAAAGTTCCAACACAGCATAAGATTTTCAAATAAGAAGCGGGAACTTTACTAACAGTGCTATGGATGTTTTGAGTTTGCAAGCGGCCTGGTTCACCCAGATTTGTACGCCATGTTATCTGAAATTTACCAAGTATACTGCTTCCCTCTGTTTTGGCTTGACCAGTCTCATCAGATGATGATTTGAGCTGATAAAGGTAGTTGTATATTCCTCCCCCAGCTCTGATGAGGATTGGTTGTTTGCAGAGGTCCCTACATGAAAAATAGAGCCCAAACAAGATATTCTGCTTAGTCAAGCAGCAGTGTCATTCACATATTAAACTGCAACAGATAAAATGCCAGTATATTAACAGCTTGGCTAGAACATACGTGCCGCTCAACATGCTCACATAACCATAGTGTGTATTTATTAAAACAATTATAGTTTTTTAGTGCTTGAATTACCCTATTGCAGACTTCACTGCTGGATGCTCATCTGCTTCCAATCTTGTGGCTTTCCATTGTTGGGCAGGCTCAAAATCAACTTGATCCATGTAAAGATTAGATTTTGTATGGTTCTCTATGCATGCTTCCAGATATGTAATGTCCTGTCAACATAGACTAACCATATAAAATTGAAGACCGCCATGGTGAATTAACAAGCGTGCAATAAGGAAATAGCAAACAGTGCAAGCTATTATATTTAAGAACAAAGTATGTCTTCATGACAATAATTTGTTAAAACAGAATGCATGTAAACTAAAATTGAATGAGGCTTCTGGTTTGTTAACAAATTCAAGTTGACAAGAAAAAAATGAAAGAGCAATTTCATTTTAAGAAAGGAAAAATAAAATGTAGTGAATCAGAAGCCTGTATGATTGCAACAAAAACAGAAAAAATATTAAGGCACGAAACATCAAAGAAAAATCATGGTAAAAATTAACAGGAAGAAGCATAACTGTTAGCTGATACAACAAAGCACACACACAGCAAACACAAAACTATTCATCTAACTCAAGATATAATTGTCGATCTGTAACCTTCGATATGCACCGGTTAAGATTTCTTAAGGCAGCATCTACAATTAATCAAAGGTCTTACAGTTTAGTTTACAGTTGCAAAACCAGAAGAAACCTACCTTGATGGTGCGAACCTGAAAAGGAAAAAAATTATAGAAGAATTATTAGTATGAATTTTGTCTAATCTCATTCTGCTTGTTCTATCAACAATGAGATTATGATTTTGAGATATATTCAGAATGTAGATTAGACAAACAAAATCTGGAAACTAGTTACCTTTGTTCTAACAGATAATGGGTTTGAAACAGAGAACTTAAAAAACTGGGGAAGATATTTACGCTCTCCATCGCCGTCATTATATAAAGCAGTACATACAAGCCTGGATTCAGTCACGAAATGAGCAAATTAACTATAAGGGTTGTTTTTAGCAAAGGAAAAACATACACATAAAATAAAGATGAAAGGAACATACGTATGTGCTCCTAGTTCTTTGACGTCATGCTCCACAATGAAATCATATCTACCACCTGATCTAATTGACTCAACAGGTGACTTCGTTGTATCTAGAAGAAGTATTCTCTGTCTCTCTGTTTGTATCTCTGCCTAGTGTAAGCAAAGCACCAGTCAAACTCTACGTTGGAATAAGAAGCAGTAAATGCATCCAGCATAAAATATTTAAAAGCAGTGAATACTACATTTTAAGTCTATCTACATTGAGAAAAATATCATGCATATGAAGTAAAGATCATGCTGCAATTACTATAATATAAATTGATGATTTTACATGAAATATGTGCACAAGTTATTAAAAAGCATAAAAGCAATACTATAGAAACTGAATAGAGTGAAATATCCTGCAAAGGGTGTCTGAACCATAAGAGGAACATGAAATTGCACAAATCTTGGGTATCAATCTTGTCATCAAGTTATCAGACGATCGGTTGTTGCCTTGATCACAACTAATATATGTAAAAAAGTGCTCTACAGAATTCACTATCCTAAAAGGTAACAGGATACCATAAGTTTTGACATAGAGAGAAACCTAACAGTCTATCAGTAAAACTAACCTCAATTGAGAACTAAGGCAACATCAAGCGTATCTACAATGGGGAAATAGCATATGAGAAAAAGGTGAACTGATCAATCTAGTGATTAATGTAAACCTTGGCTCATGAGAACAACCCTACACAGCATTGCTCATATAGTCATATTCGATATACTGAATTTCTGACACTAGAGGAATGCAGAAAACTGGAACTACTGACAGAATTATCATAAAACCTGGAATCATCAAGGAGCTTAAATGCATTTCTAAATTCATGAGACGAAAAGAGGTTTCACTGGAAAGAACACCTTGATGACGACGTCCCTGGCTTCGAAGCTGGAGCTGTTGTTGATGCTGATGTAGCTGCAGAAGGTCTCGCCCAAATAGATCGCCCTATACACACACAAGCTCGCCAAAATCAACGATCGCCCCAACTAGAGCAGCACCGAACACTCAGGAGTCGGGATTTGGGAGGGAGGAAGCGAACCCGAATGACTGAGGGAGGACGAGGAGCCCCGGCAGCGCGAGGGCGTCGGCGGGGTCGCGGAGGAGGAAGCGGTCGCGGAAGGTGAAGTCCCCAGGTACAGCAGTGGCTGAGTCCGTCGGGTGGAGGAAGCGGTGGAGGAAGTCGGCGGCGGCGGACGGGTCGGTGCCGGTGAGAGCGTCCTCCGGGAGGAAGACGTCGCGCGGGTCGAAGCGGAGCAGCGCGGTCGGGTCGGGCTGAAGCGAGGGGCGGGACAGCCGCATCACGCGGAACGCCAGCGAGTGGTTCTGCTGCTGCTGCTGCGCCGCCGCCGCTGCAGCCGCGGCCGGGGACGGCGACTGCACGCCGCCGGCGTAAGGCGACGCCATCGCCGGAGCCGGGCCAGAGATCTGGACGCGGCTTCGGTTCGGGAGTCTGCGCGCTCGTGGCAGCAGAGATGATGAACCCCGACAGAGCCAATAAAATGGACGGCTCCGATTCGATCGTCATTCAGTGAAGCCTGAACAAAAATTATTAGGCGTGCGAAGTTAAATTTCGATGAATTTGGAATCACTGGAACAGATTCAAGACTTTCACTTGTCATCTTGATCTGATCACTTTGTAATAAATAAAAAAAAGTATAAAGCTCGTACCAGCGTATCAAAATTACAAGTGATTTTCTCACTGAGAAATTACATGGGTAGTGTCAGAGTGTCAAGTCTGCATTGCTAGAATCTTAGGCTGTCTCCAACAAACAACCCATCGCGCAACCCATACTTATTTTTAGGTCGGCACAGTGATTTTGCATCTCAAGATCAGCCTCCAACAGAGAACCGATACGCAAGACCAATTTTGGGTCCGCTCCCAGGCGGAACGCAAAGATGCGTCCCCTCCCACGCGGAACACAAAAGCGCTGCTGCTCCTCGTGGGCGTCGCTGCCCTCTGCTTCCTCCCCAGCGGCGCTGCTCCCTCCCCGGCGGTGCTACTCGCTCCACCACCTAGCTGCTGCAGCGATCTCTATCTCTGGTCGCAGGCGAGGCGGCAAGGTGGATCTTGATGGCCTGTCCTCGCCGGAGCTCCACGCCGACGCCACGCCTCTAGATCCCCTTGTTCCCTCCTCTCCGACCAGCCATGGAGACGAATCGCGCTGGCGGCCGCGGCGAAGGACGGCCATGGAGATCTTCGCGCTCCAGCTCTGCGACCCCGCGCTCCGCCAGCGCCTCACTCCGTGCCTCCGCCTCGTCGCGGAGGTCCGACGTGGATTGAGCAGCAGCGGCTGCGACGCGAGGAGCAAGGACCGGCGTGGTGGGGCAGCGGCTGCGACGCGAGGGGCGAGCTCGCCGCTTCCTGCTCTCTTTTTCTCTTGGATCCGCGGCTGACAGAGCTCCGGCCGCAGCAGAGCGCCTCGTTGATTTGATTCTTCGTTTCGATTTGGCTTTTCAATCATCAATTTGTGCTTCGATTTGGCTTTCCAATCATCAATTATGATTCGATTTGGCTTGTTCGTCTTTGATTTGGCTCTGCCTCGGTCCCTTCTCTCCCGCCGACGCCGCGCCTCTGTTGGTGCGGCAGCGAGCTGCTGCTCGTGCTCTCGAGCTCGGCCATGTCTACATCACCGCCCTGAGCTCGATTTGGCGGCGGAGCTGACGAAGAGGATCTTTGGGTTGGCTGTTGGAGAAGAAGGAATTTTGGGTGCCCGAGCTTTCACTGTGCAAGACGCAAATCGTGAAATAGGTCTCCATTGTTGGAGACAGCCTTACATCGTGTTCTCTAGAGGTACAGAATCAACAGGCTGATAATTCCGTTGATGGAGTCGTTGCTACCCCTCATATATTTTTACAGGCCCTTTTTCAGTTTTAAAATACCAACCTCTTATAAATCAATGACAAAATAGATTGATTTTTTAAAAAAAAAATCGTCTCAGAATATTGCATGATGTTCTTAGAACCTTTTACAGTTTGGGATGTTTTCATACCCCGTACCCAATGGCATTAGTACACGAGTCCATTTCACGACAACATTGTCCATGCCATTTCATTTCATCGAAGGCAAGGCATAGAAGCAGGACTAAGCATGTTGCAGAACGACAATGTCACTGGTCAATCAATACAATATGTACACTAAGGCAGCACAATGCAAATGCTACTTACATGATTCAGACCCCAGAACTGCTCCTAATCCTACCAGCGGCTTAAACAGTTGTTACGCAAGTGTGTATCTGCCCTGATCTCCAGCCTAAACCTATAAACTAGCGTTAGATTAACTAGGGGCACTAACGCATATTTTGCTAATAAAACAACCAGCAGCGAAGTTGTGTCACCAAATCCAGAACTCAAACAACTTTCACCCATGAGCCCCCACACATTGGGCAGGCATGGCTCCACCGGCTGATCCACCAAGCTTCGCGTTCATTTGTTGGGTTTGGGGCACCAGGCTGCGCAAATGCACAAGTTTGCCGCAAACATCGTATGCACTGGAAAGAATAGAGGATTCATGAGAGAGCATAGCAATTGTCAATAACAACTTGTTAAAGAACTCTGAAATGGCGTGAGTTAAAAGCAGCTTTAAGCATACTCACCTTATACCATTCACCATCAAGACCTGTTCTCCACACAGCCGTGATAACGTCCCTCCTAGATCCCATGACACCTAGATATCCTCCCAGACCTACAGATGTTTTTAAGCCAAATGCTGCGTCTCTTTCAGACAACCGACGCTTTCTTGGCCAAAGACTTTGAATCCCAAGGGAATTGCCATGGTCCTCTTCCATGTCAGATAAAAGAGGGTTGATGGAACCACTGAATTTTATATGAAGCATATTATCCAACGGGCCAAAATCATCTGGTTCTGACCACGGTCCACCAAACATGTTGCGTCTATGCCATTCTTCGGCAGGAGGTTGCAGTTCTAATTCTCGAAGTAGAAGACCAGCAGCATCAGCTCCGCGAGGACGAGGCATATTCTACATAGATATAGGAAATAATGAATATTGAAAAAAGCATGGGTCCTAGGCATCAAGTTAACACTGAAACTGGCAAGCCTAAGCACCGACAATAAAATAGTGCATGCTTCCCTCGGAGATAACCAATACAAAATGAATAGCTTCTGCTAACAGAACCTATAATGAATTTTCAAGGCATCATTCCTAAGTTCAGTATAAAATAGAAAAAAGCTTGTACAATCTCTGATTAAGCTGCACTTAGATGATGGAAGGTCAAAATATACCCACAAAAAGTATACGAATGCAACTAACAGAAACTCCCATGAGAATATCGACCAGTACCTGCATGTGGGGACCAAGAGATGCTTCCACTACCTCAGGAAGCACAGTGTAATTGCCGTCGATGTAGTGCAACCTTATGATAATGTTGTTGGAACCAACCTGGGAAGCAGGTAATGGATGTGGCAAGGTAGATGTCCTTCGACACAGGTCAACCAATATAAGAAAAAGAACCTTGACCTATAACAATGAAATAAGATTACACAGATAGTTAGAGAAATTAGACCCAAAAAAACAAAGAACAGAATGACAAAATTATAAAATGTACAGTCAAATCACTGACAAGATATCATAATAAGCAAATCATTCGATCAAACGCCTATTCGTGCTATGCTGGCAACGAAATTTAAAACTGCTTAAATCAAGGGTTCAAAATAAGCTAGAGGTGCACTTTCACTATATTTGGCTATAATCAACATGTGTTTCTCATAACAGTTACGACTAAATATTTCCAAAGAAAATGCTGTTTCTAACTTTCTATACCATTATTCAGGTCTAACATGTTTTTCAGACTATTTCAAACATTGTCAAACTTTTCACTGCAGCAACGTTCAAATGCCAAACGATTGATCCCAGGGTTTCCTTTAATATCATTAATATTAAACTGTGTCAAACGAGTAACAATTTTTCAGCTATTAACTAATATACATAAGATGTGCATTTCCATTGAACAAACCTCGTCTGAAGTGTACCCTTGGCCAGCATTTCCAGAGCCTATTCTAACAGATTTTCCAATTGGATTTTCTTCAGGACCCTTCGCACCTAGAGCGAATTGCCCGCCACGCGTTGGCTGCCCATCTTCTACTTTGGCAGCCCCTAGACCAGATCTTACTGTTGCAGCGTTATCCTCTGTCTTAGCATTCATCATGTGCTGTATTTTATGGACAGCAGAATCTTGATTTTTTTGTGCATTTGCGAGCAACCTTGGTGCTTGCCTTCTCCGGAAAAGCAAACAAAATAGCAATAATTGACATAATCTATGGAGAAAATGGCAATCCCCAATAAGTCTAACAGCAGGTGTGCCAGGGAATGTGCCCGTATTAATGCTGATGGGCATAAATGACGACCTCCCACTCATTGGGTTTGGTGTTGCAGTGGCAGCACCATCAGAATTGTTACTAATCTTAGCAATTGCACCTTGGACCCACTCCTGCATTTGTGAATTGCCTGTTGCAGATGTCGCTCCCCCTGGATTACCTGAAATTTGCAGGAGAGCATAATTAAATTGAAAGTAAACAAAAACTTGAGCCTTAAACATGCAATGGAGAAAATGTATCTTTGTCAGTTATAATGAACTTTCTTGTCTAAAAACAAAACGAAAGCACCAGTTCTATCAAGAGCAGGCATAACTAACCTTGATTATTTGATGGTGAAGGAGAACTGTTTGTTGGACTTGTAACCATACTTCTAGAGGTGCTTGTTGTAGAAGATGGCCCAACATGGCTAGCCAGAGTTCGACAGAAACTCGCATAACGCCGCAAGCGTGTGATGAAATGTGATGCTAAGTCAAGAACAGCATCAACATAACCCTGCGTTTGGATGCTAAAAAAATAAGCTATGTTTAAAAGGTAACATGAAGAAATTATATGCAGATAGCATGTACAGAAATTTACACAATATTACACATGTTACAAAACATATCATCCACCAATTTTGGCAAAGCATAACAGGCATCGAACATGAGTTCACCTCACAAGACAAAGCTATGTTTTTTGTGGAAATGATCAAGAATACCAATAAACTGCTCGGTACTGAGTCCAAGAAGAATTGATTTAATAACAGAAGAAATAGCCAATATATAGCTGAATTTTATGTTCCATGACAACGAAATGAAAAGAATGTGCATAGAGAAGACCAGACCTGGATACTCGGAAGTAGAGCTGGTTCAACAGTCATTTTGTCAGGTTCAATGCTAGATAGCATGTCACTAGAAGCTTGCCATGGCTCAGGTAGCAGAGTTGATGGATTAATAAGAGCAGACTCAATTCCTTTGCCTAGCATATCCAGAAGTAGTCTTGCTTGCATATCCAACACAAGTGCTCGGACATCTTGAGCATTTGTCCCTTCCAACAACCTACACTTTATCCTATCGAGGTTCTGCATGAAGTAGATTCATTCATCATACGGAAGAAAGGCAGTTCAACAAGACCCTAAACACTGAAAGGTATAAATATTGCGCAAATATAATTGTGCTAGTCCTTATGGAGCAAATACCATCATATAAGAGATTTAGAGAGAAATCAGTACTTGAGTAGTTGCGTGTGTAATTGCTCTTTGGCTGATCCACAACCCATAACTAAGTAATGATTTCTCTTTTTTTCCTCTTGCAAAAGTTGTCCATCCTCAACTTTTGCAAGCCATCAATATTTGTGGATAATTTTTTTTCATACACCAGTTTAGTTCGTAGTGGTACCATGTCTGGTTGCATGGTAGCACTGGGTATGTTCTAATAAAATATCACCCCAAACAAACTTTATATTAACTCGCAAATTAAATCCATAATATGTCAATACAAATCAGCTGTCCAGCTACTCAATTAAATTAGAGACAGCTGCTGATGTGCCACTGATTTAGTGAATTGCAAAACTGCAACTGCAAAAGTTTCTAACAACATTTTTGCAATGAAAAAGATTAAAATGCCAATCGAATTGTGCAATTTACATATCCCTATGGCACCAGAATAACATTGACTGGATCTCTATATTTGGAGAAAGTAGTACATTGATCTTTCGCTATGATTCACTTTAAATTCCAAAGCCCAGTGAATTTGATGTGTATCTGTTTTTTTTCAAAAAAAACTCAGAAGGAGCAACCACATTCACTGATTCAGTCAGAGTAGAAACCCCAACATTAAAAGGAGGCAAAAGAGATAATCTACACTGATTGTTTAATACATGTGGAACCAAGATATTTTTGCAGGCTTATTAGTTACAGGTAATAGTGATATATATAGAATACTAGTATAGAATTGTATTTTCAGCTTTAAGATTTATGCCCACTATAGCATAGTGAGAAACAGAAAAAGAAAATACCGTGGCCTATTACGATGCACTCAGATGTGTTCTATGGCTTGTCGATATGGAAACAAGGAAAAGAAAAAATGGGCCATGTACGGGAAAGGAAGAAGCCAAGAGTTGTACAATGTGTAACTAAATGTTTCATTGAAAGTCAACTGGTGACTGGTAGTATGAGTGTATAACCACTGCCACAATGGTAAGTGATGAATGGACTGTGGTTGAGACTGCACATGGAACGTAGTAATTCAAGTGCAAAACAGATAAAAAAACATAAATAATTAGAGACCACTTTAAACTAGCATATAGTTCCCAAAAGCAACAACACTTACAGGACAGTGCTGCTGCCTCTGTTGCATAGTTGGAAGAGAATGGAAGTCCGCATCCAGAAAAGCTATCACACTGTTAAGTGAGACTGGAAGATAAAACAAATAATTTAGTTTTCCATAGATGACTATAAATATTGCAGGTGCTTAACAGATCAAATGCTAAAAACAGATTTACTAAAACATTAGGTATTTTTATTTGCTCAGAAAATCACGTCGCAACTGGACATAACCTAACATTGTATAAAGGAATACAGTTTATAGGAAATCAAACTGAATGGGAACCATACATGCTAAGTACAAATTTCACAACTTCAAAGTAGACATAGCTTCCGTAAAAAACCCAAATATTTCTTCCACTAAAACATGATGCCTTGGTTGAAGATACTGTGAAAGGGCCTCTAGCTGAGATGGTTAGGTGGCTCTAGTAGCACTCCTCATGTCCTGGGTTTGACTCCCCGTGGAAGCGAAATTCAGGTTAGGGTTAGAAAAAACCCCTCATCGGTCCACACACCAAAGCACAGTTCTAAGGCCGTGTCCAATGGTAAGAGATAACTGCTAGCTCAAACAGCAGGTGAGAGAAGAAAGAACAGGAGAGCAGATCAACGCCGTGTGAGAGAGCTGAGATCTGGGACCTGTGTGAGCTAGCGTGGTGAGAAGAGATATCATGCACTGTTGGTTGAATAAAAAAAAATCTATGAGCTAGCTTAGAGCCCACTTTTGGAGGAGGCCTAAGGCCTGACCGAGGTTGTTGATCGCCTGCGTACGGGTGGGGCAGATGTTCAGGAGTTCTATCAACCTGCGTGAGGTCTTCTCTTAGCAAAATGCTCGGGGTTGTCTTACCCCTCACATGTAGAGGTATTTAATTAAAGCTATCACATACAAGTGACTCTAAATGTAAAACATAATCTAATTTAATCTCCATAAACCTCATAATGTGCTTCTAGAGGATGAAGGGTTGCCCATGAGAATCAACTTTATTGCTATAGCTCAGCCTCCAATAGGTAAACACATGAAATTTGAAACCAACTGCGTAGCAAAAACTACACACAAATACATATCATCAGCAGCAATGCACCAACCTATACCATCTTCAGCAGCACTCTGTGTGCAACCGACAGCATCCCACCAATCCACTCCAGCCAGTAGACTCCACCAAAATCTGCCCAGAGTTATCAATTATCAAAGACATACAACAGCAACAAAGCCTTTGGCCTCAAGCAAGTTAAGCTAAGCTTGACATGAAACCAAACAAGAGAAACAAATTTTTTATGGTCAAGAAGATAGATCACGTTAATTAGGAGCCCACAATTATAAATTTGGTAACATACCTATCTGCTATTGCTCGTTCCCATGCTGCTGAGTTGACCTTTGTTTGCGTGCTAAGAATTGCAGGAGGAAGCACACGTATTATCTTCAGTATTGTTCGATCTTTGAGCGTGTCATGCCAAACTGATGCCAGGCAGCAACTGCTGGAGGAAAAGGCCGGTGGAGCAATAGCTGAGCCAACATTGACATGGTAACTGTCAACCTGATCAAAATTTGGACCAGAGAATATGTGCACTCCTCCACGGAGGAAAGCAACAGAAACTTCACCACCATGAGCAGAATAGACTATTTGAGCAAGTTGTCTAACATCATTCGGAAGATCGTAAGGGTCAAAGCTGAGTCTGTTTGCTCTGTCAACACTGCACTCAGAGGAGCTCCGCTCATCTGATGTTGTTGGCATTGGAACATATGTTTGAGGGTTTTTAAGGTCCTCTGTTGGTGGAATGCTTTTGTTAACTCTGGTAGACCAAACAGTTTGCATGGGAGGTTGCCCACCAAAGCTAGTAGGGCTTCCAAATATTGGGTGAAGAACAACAGGTTGCAGCGAAGATTCCCAGCATTGCACCCTCCATCCAGTGATGGAAGGTCCTTCATCAGGATCATAAGGAGACATATACTGCCCTGCAAGAAGTAATTTAAATATCATCAAGAAATAAATAAAACACCAGCTAATGCAACTGACGCAAAGAAAAAAAGAGGTAAGAAAATATAAACTCGATAGTTGCTTATTGAGAAATTGTGTTCTATATCACAGGCTGTAAGGAACATGGTAGTCAGAATAAAATGAGTGCTTTTCCAGAGAATCCATCTCTTCTGATTTTAGCTCTGTACATGTACAGCTAAATTAAGTGTGTGCATGTGTGTGTTTTTTTTCCTTCAGATGGGTTGGTATTTGGAGATGCATAGAGCATATGATTATGAAGTGTAGGAGAACAGTATTAAAATGAGGTCCATGCCATATTTCATAATAGATTTGGAGACTTGAGACAGGAAAATTATATCACTCAAGAATTAGGTGATCTCCTAAATGTAGTATACCCCACCTTCAACTATTACAACTGTAATGACTGATCCTCCACGAGTTGGGTCGAAAGCAACCGAAGTGACCCCAGATCCCCAGGTGGTGGTGGTGGCTGACTGTGCAGCTGCTTCTGGACTGACATAAGCTGAAAAATTAGAAACTGGACAACAATGGATTGATGCAGCCTCAGTAGTCTCATTATCTGTCTGTTTCTTTGTTTGCGCGCCCTCAGAAACAAGATAATCTTGCAAAGAAAATAGGTAGGCTGCTAGCGGAGCAAAACCAGGCCAGGAAGGAGGATTCAGAGATGGAGGAACAGAGCCTGTTGCATTTATCTTCGCAGTAGCCTGAATACCATTGCCATGACCAGGCATCACCTCCCAAACAACTACAGTGGATGGATTAACAAGGGGTACTCCAGCAACATGTAAAGCTCCAGATTCCGTTATTATAGCATCAGCGGCCATTATCCCACTGGGTCCTGCTCCTAGAAGCCCTTTGCTAGTAGAAAACCATCTAGGTTGTGTTGAATTTTGAGAAGGCCACTGTGACCAATGGAGCTGAACAGAACCTGATGAAAAAACTGAACAAACGCATAGAATACTTGGCCATCCTGCTGCAAAAACAAGATTAGCTCAGACAAGAGTAAATTAATTGTTCAAAGACTCCAAAAACACACCTGTTCATTAATCAGTAATATGCAGAAATTTGGTTCACCAACCTGAACTTTGAGGCTGTTGGGAGAGGAACTTCTCCTCAAAGGTTTTCAGGTTTGAACTAGTAGAATTTGCAGGAAGCCATCTATACTGCAGGGTCAAGAAAAAGAAAGAATTTAGTAGCAGTACAGGCTCATAGCTTAACTTTTATTCTTCTATCTAGAATCAAATTCTCTAAAGGTAATCTCATGCAGATCTGTTACTCCCTTTTGTTGCCTATTTGATGCTATCATGTTCAATAGGCACTCTTTTTCTATTTGATGCTAAAGGGCTCCATTACATGATTCCATATTCCTAGTGCCCCCCCTTTCATTTAGCATATGGCACTCCATCCCATTCCAAATACTTATCTAAAGGAACTTAGTCAAAAAATAATTCAAAATACACCATATCATTCCCTCAGAAAGTAATTCAGATGTATTCACCTAAGCATATACTGAAGTAGCAGCAATCTGGATCTTAAACGAACACTACAATTATTTGAACATTGTCGTTTTAAGAAATAAGAAAACAATGCTCCATATTAAGCCTATAATTGCTCAGGCCTCAGGAAATCTAACCTGTGAAAACAGGATCATTCAAATGTATTGTTGCATTAACTATAAGAAGACATGTTATATAGTGAAAGCGATGAGCATGGACTTCTACACTATTAGGTGTGCTACTAACATACCGGAGAAGTTCCTGACAACCACTTGGTCACCACAGAAAGATCTTGACGCCATTCATGTTCACACTGCCATGAGCTGGCATCACGTACAAGATTTACAGGACCCTTCACCACAAAAGATGGTGATTATTGTGAGAAGATTGATGGCATTAAATATATAAACTTTCAAAAGACAGCTAATATAAAAACTCAGTTCTTATTACACTACACAAACTACAAAATAAACTCCAAAAGTAATGATGGGACCATCCCAAGAGAATAGCTTACCTTATTTGGCTGTGTCCATATTGTGATCCTCCCATGAAAATTCGCCACTAGCAATGCACGAGGGCAGGACCGAGGAGACCATTCAATGAACTGAACAAAGTCACGTGGGGAATCTGTTCAAATGACAATACCATTACAGTGAAACATGCTGGGAACGGAACATTTAAAAAATGAACAGATACGTTTATTTAAGATGAGTTCTAATAATTTCAGAAAGAAAGCCCATCAATGTTCATACAGACAAAATAGAGTATTGAACTTAATCTGCGTCTGCTCGTATACAGTCATATCTGGGTATAATTTCACCTCTCAAATACAACTGGGGTTAAAGTAATTTTTGAGAAATATACATGTTAGGTGTAGCAAACAACAGCACGAAAGGAAATCATAGCTATGGATATTCTGCATGGCAAATAAAATAGACAAGTACCTGCTTTCACATTGAAAACAGAGCATTCTGTTGGTCTCTCTGGATTCAGGATATGTATAGGAATCCAAAATGGAGGACTTGAATTGGAGCTGGAGAAAAAAAAATCACATTATTTTCTGCGAAGAAAATTTCATACCCAAAACAATAGATAAAACAATTCCACTACTCAAGCATCTCAGTTTTTACTACTCTTGGTTCACCTATGTTCTTAATGTTTGATTTGCTAAGTTATCAGTCCTCATGGCTTTTCTTTTGTTGTCTGTTGCTACAAGGCTTGTAGCCCTGTTCCCAGAGGGTTAGGAACTCTTTATAAAAGACTTGTACAGTTTGCTCTACCTATATATAACTTATGATTTTGCCTGTAGGACTTTCTCCTACTGTTTCTGATCAAGAAGGAACCAGCATTTTTCTACCACAGGATCCACTACCTAGATAACCCTCATAGTTTAAACATTACGATTATATGTGTGCAGGCAAACCAAGGGACAGAAAAAAATCAGAGAAAGAAGATGAAGCAATCTAACCTTGGAATACGTGCACAAGTCTCTGATGCGCAAGCAATTGCATTCAGTTTCCCGCACCAAGCAACCGCGCTGCAGCAGAAAGCCCCACAAGGCAGAAAGTTACTAAACAGTTTTACAGGTAACATTAGGATCAAACCGGCACATATACCAGGTAAATACAGTCACAGAAACAGGAAACCAGAAAAGTAACAATGCAATCGTTAGGACAATTAGAATTCAGGAGGTATCTGGAGAAGGATTGTTCCAGGAAAAATGCAGACTTTAGCGAAACCCAAAGGATTTGGATCAACCCTAGCCCACTTGCCCTAACGCCATTGTCCTCCCTCTATCCAAACAGGTAGTTCAAAGGAGGTATAAGACTGTCCACTCTAGAAGGCAGTAACACTTTAAGAAACATGGCACATACAGTTCTTTTTTAAGATCAATGAAGGTTGATTTCATCAAAATCTTATCATGAAAAGTTAAAAAGGTACCCTTCCTACCAATAAACTAGAATGAGCTGCTGTAATTCAAATTTATCTAGGACGAAGCATACCATTTCATATATTGTTATAAGCAACAAAAATTAATTAATTACCACAACAAACAACACCAAGCTAGAAACATAAGCAGGGGCATATCCTGGAACATTAAACAACTAAACAAATATGCCTTGCAACCAGCAAACAGGAAATATCTTCAAAAGTCAGGTTAGCTGAGTCCTCGAAAAAAATCTACCAGTTTATAAACCAAGCTAAACATGCACGTATACTCTCTTCATAATTTCAAATTCAGTCTCGATGATTCCAAGGCCCTCCACGCCTGTCGACGTAGTTTCAAGCACAACGGCAAGAAATTTTTGAAGTCTTGTGAAGTCATCAGAAGCACAATTCACATCCAACACCGAAAGAGCGGTAAAAAAATTCAGCTTAGGAACCGGAAACGAAAGCTCAGAGGAAGCTCAGCCGCCTGCACCTGAAGTTCCTGCAGAGCTCGGGCACGCGCATCTTGTGCCGGAGGCTGGCAGGCGACTGCTTGAGCCGGATCCGGAACACGGTCGCCGGCGACGCCTGCTGCGCTCCTCCACCCGTCCCACCGCCTCCTCCTCCTCCCGCCGCGCCGCCCGCCTCCGCATCTCCCGCGCCAGGACCCCCATCCACCTCCATAGCCTCGCCGGCAGCACCCGCTACTACTCCAGCCTCCGCCGCCTCGGCGCCGCCTCCCCCATCCGCAGCTGCTGCTGCTGACTCCTCCTGGCCGCCCGCCTGCTGCTGCTGCTGCGGCTGCGGCGGCGGCTGGTCCTTGGGTGACGAGGCGGCCCCGTTCGCGGTGGGGGGCGGGGTGGAGACGGGCACTGGGACGGGGACGGGGGGGCTAGGGTTCGTGGGGGCGGAAGAGGTCATAGGGGCGGAAGAGGGGAAGAAAAGGAGGGGAAGCGGGGGCGCGCGGATGCTTAGGTCAGTTGAAGCGACCGGCCGTCGCTGTCGCGGGAGAGAGGCGAGAGGGGTTCCTGAGTTCGCTGTGCGGCGGCGTCGCTGTCGAGTGGGTGGAGGTGGTGGATGCGGGCGTGGAAAGGTAGACGCGCGGACCGGAGGGGGGGGAGACGGCCGGACGGGTGAGTTCGTTTGGACGAGGACAGGGCAGAGGAAACGCTGACTTGTCGGGTTGGAGTACTGTAGAATCCAGCGAGTAGAATTTCTCTCGTCTGCTCGGGCTCCCTCTCAGCAGCGGCTAGTACTGTCATAAAACATCAACCGAGTAGGGTGTGATTACATTGGCAAAAAATTCTCCAAAAATATACTGTAGATGAATAGTGTTATGTGAGTGGGAGGGATAAGATGAATACAGAAAAATTAGATGAATAGTGTTTTTTTGGAAACTAAACGCACCCTAACTTCCTTTTCATTTTAAGTATATTGTTTCAAGTTTGTATTTTTTTCACAACTTCTGATATCCTAAATACGTTTAACACGACTTTACATTGAGCAATGAGCACAAGGTTCTTTGATGCTAGATGGCACATAAAGCAACGCTTTCTATGGATGACGGTAAAGCGAAAGCACGATTTGAGTTGATTTTATACCATATTGGCATGTTACACTTGGTTGAGGTCAATGTCATGAGGTTTTTTTTCACGTGAGAATCTTTCCTTTTATCCTTTTATTCTTCTATTTCGAACCCAGAACAAGAATTAAAATCCATAGAAGCACCTAGCTAAAAATGCCATAAGTTCCACAATTTTAATGTATTTTTCATGTTTGTCTTAGTAGCATGGGTGTAATATAGTCATCTGTTAATTGAAAACCAAAAGACAAAAAATGGAAGCCACTAAAACCCAATATACATGATAGGTATTAATTATGCCATGTTAAGAAGCAAGCAAATCTTCTCGACATGCTTTCTCGATGATTGTGGAACCACACCTTCTAAGACATTGTTTGAGAGAAGATATTTGCCTATTCCGGAAGATAGAGTTTGTCGATCTACTTAGATACGCTTGAATTCATAAGATCGTATCACCTTGATATAAAAACGATAGTTATAGCTCGACTTAATGCAAAAGAAACTATCATACACATGCTATATCCCTTGAGTTATACACAATTTTAATTAGATGTATACCGACATATGCACATCTTTTTTTCACAATCCAGAATAAATATAAAATTCTACGTGTTTTCTATGTGTCATTGTGATTGATCTTTGCTACAAGCAGGATCCCTTATAAATCAACTCGAGGATATAAATGAGGGGTCATGTTTCAAGGGCCTTTAGCCCCAAAAGTAATTTGAACCATCGTTTCATTAAAGTAAAAAATATAAAAAAAATACAGATGCTTCATCCAAACTGGATGTGAGATAATGATGGATCCATTGTTTTTTACAGATCGCGATATCTACTTAAAACCTATGGATAGGGATATGTAGCCTTATATTATAAATTTTCATTTTTAAGTCTGTGCCATTTATTATTCCATCATCAGTCCAATGATATCATGGACACCATGACCACCTCTACAGATCTTGGAACACCTTCTCAACTAACTTCTTGTTGTGGAAAACAATGGTGCCTTACCATACGTGTGGGTTAAGCTTTCAGCGGCAACATATTTTTTTGTAAAAACAACACTAGGATGACTTTCCTGGACAACGGGGCATGGGGGGCTTCTCAATTTTTCTTTCTCCCAGTCGACGTCTTCTTCACCGTCCTCTATTCACAATGTCCTCAATAGTGGTCATTTTCGTTGGTAACTTCCCCGGCCGCGAACTCCTTATGCCCCAACCTTGTTCAATCCCAAACCTGCGTTGTTCGTGAACTTGCGTCGCTGATGGTGAACTCTCTCAATTCCCTAAGCTCACATAATGCCAAGCTCCCTTAGTTCCCCAAGCTTGCGTTGTCCGCAGGCTCCTCCATTTCCCGAGCCCATCCCACATCCAAGCTCCATCCACCCTAATCTCACACATGGCTCCACCTGATGACACGAACGAGCTCCCTTCGCCTCCCAATCTCACATCGCTCCAGAGCTCCCTCCGCCTCCCTAGGTCACGTGCGCTCCCAGAGCTGCTTCCGCTCTCGCGTAGCCCTTGAGCTCGTCCCACCACCAATATCCCTCGGTCCCCAATCTCACACCAGTCCTCATCCCATAGCCTCCTCTGGTCCTCCATCTAGTGTGAGCACGAATGGAAAGAAGGGAAGAGTAAGGCCAATGACATGTGGGTCCCGCCACTCATGCCCCGTCAAAAGCTAATGGAATGGTGAGAAGACCAAACATGTGAGTTATTTATCGGGTAGCTCCAAAAATAACGTATGTAGGTAGCCAGTAAAAAATTGGCTTAAAAATTATTATAAGTTGTGCCAAATAGAGCCTAGGTATACTTAATTTCTTTGTATAAGAAATTTGCTAGGAAAGACTAATCAAAATGCTTAGCCAACGTATTCTATGGAAACCAACCTCTCCGTGAAAACTATAGAAACTAAAATATGTGCCACACGATATTGATCCAAGGGCGCGACCAGATCAGGTGGGAGGAGTGATTTGCAAAAACGTCATGCAATCCACCTCCCCTGAGTTTTGCAAATCACCCCTTCCACCTGATCTAGGCGAAACCTTGGATCAATATCGTGTGTTCCATATTGAAGTTTCCATAGTTTTCATGAGAAGTTGGTTTCCACAAGATATGTTCCCACATGCTTAATGACAACTCAGAAAAGAAATTGTGAATTTCTCCCCAGTGTTTTTTCGGGCGCGTGGGCTATTTTTCAGATAAACATTTTTCTTGCGACTATATATATATATATGTTTGGTAAAAATTGAAAAACCTGCCCAACACCACCACCGCCTCTCTCGGGCACCGCCTCAACATCAAACCATCAACAAAACAGTCAGGTAGCCTACGGCCACGATTCCAGCAATCGGATCGGGAAATTCTCCCCCAATCCCTCGCCGCCGCCGCCTGCCGCCCTTCGTCTACCTCTACAGCCGCCGCTCCTCCTCCTCCTCCTCCTCCCCACCGACCCAGCACAGCCTTCACTTAGGCGCGCCTCCTCTCTCTCCTCCCCCCCCCCCGCCTGCCCGCTCATAGGCGTCATGGCCGCTCCCAACCCGACACCGACTCCAACCCCGCTCCCGCCGCCGCCGCCGCCGGCCCCTCGCCCCGCGCGGTACGACTTCCTCAACTCCAAGCCGCCGCCCAACTACGTCGCGGGTCTCGGCCGTGGCGCCACCGGCTTCACCACTCGCTCGGATATCGGGCCGGCCCGCGCGGCGCCCGACCTCCCCGACCGCTCCGCCTCCTCTGCCGCGGCCCCGGCCGTCGGCCGCGGCCGCGGGAAGCCGCCGGGCGAGGACGACGGCGACGACGACGGCGGCGACGAGGAGAAGGGATATGACGAGAACCAGAAGTTCGACGAGTTCGAGGGCAACGACGCCGGGCTCTTCTCCAACGCCGACTACGACGACGACGACCGCGAGGCGGATGCGGTGTGGGAGAGCATCGACCAGAGGATGGACTCGCGCCGCAAGGACCGCCGCGAGGCGCGGCTGAAGCAGGAGATTGAGAAGTACCGCGCGTCCAACCCTAAGATCACGGAGCAGTTTGCTGATCTGAAGAGGAAGCTGGCCGATCTGTCCGCGCAGGAGTGGGAGAGCATACCGGAGATTGGGGACTACTCGCTGCGCAACAAGAAGAAGCGGTTTGAGAGTTTTGTACCCGTGCCAGATACCCTTCTTGAGAAGGCCCGGCAGGAGCAGGAGCATGTCACGGCGCTTGATCCCAAAAGCCGTGCGGCTGGTGGCACAGAGACACCATGGGCACAGACTCATGTTACTGATCTTACAGCCGTGGGCGAAGGTCGTGGTACTGTGCTTTCGCTGAAGTTGGATAGGCTATCGGATTCAGTTTCTGGGCTCACTGTTGTTGATCCAAAGGGGTACTTGACAGACCTGAAAAGCATGAAGATTACTAGTGATGCTGAGATTTCTGACATCAAGAAGGCACGACTCCTGCTGAAGTCAGTCACTCAGACGAACCCTAAGCACCCACCCGGCTGGATTGCTGCTGCTAGGCTTGAAGAGATTGCAGGCAAGCTTCAGGCTGCGCGGGAGCTCATCCAGCGTGGTTGTGAGGAGTGTCCCAAGAATGAAGATGTTTGGCTTGAGGCGTGCCGTTTGGCTAGTCCAGACGAGGCAAAGGCTGTCATTGCCAGGGGTGTTATGTCAATTCCAAATTCTGTAAAGCTGTGGTTGCAGGCAGCTAAACTAGAGACCAGCGATCTGAATAAGAGCAGGGTGTTGAGGAAAGGACTGGAGCACATTCCTGATTCTGTCCGTCTGTGGAAGGCTGTAGTTGAGCTTGCGAACGAGGAGGACGCGAGGCTGTTGCTTCACAGGGCTGTAGAGTGTTGCCCACTGCATGTTGAGCTGTGGCTCGCCCTTGCGAGGTTGGAGACCTATGACCAAGCAAGGAAGGTACTTAACAAGGCAAGGGAGAAGCTGCCCAAGGAGCCTACCATTTGGATTACAGCTGCGAAGCTGGAGGAGGCTAATGGGAACACACAATCAGTTAGCAAGGTGATTGAGAGGTGTATCAGATCTCTACAAAGAGAAGGAATGGAGATCGATAGGGAGGCGTGGCTTAAAGAAGCAGAAGCTGCTGAGCGTGCTGGATCTGTTTTGACTTGCCAGGCTATTGTGAAGAACACGATAGGTGTTGGTGTTGATGATGAGGATCGGAAGCGTACATGGGTTGCTGATGCCGAGGAATGCAAGAAGCGCGGTTCGATCGAAACAGCGCGTGCCATCTACGCTCATGCGCTCACTGTGTTCCTTACTAAGAAGAGTATTTGGCTAAAAGCAGCTCAGCTTGAGAAGAGCCATGGGACTAGAGAGTCACTTGATGCGCTCCTCAAGAAGGCTGTTAACTACAATCCACGAGCTGAAGTGTTATGGCTTATGGCTGCAAAGGAGAAATGGTTGGCCGGGGATGTGCCTGCTGCTCGAGCCATTCTTCAAGAAGCTTATGCTGCTATCCCTAATTCAGAAGAGATCTGGTTGGCTGCATTCAAGCTTGAGTTTGAGAACAATGAACCAGAGAGAGCAAGAATGCTTTTGGCTAAGGCCAGGGAGAGAGGAGGCACTGAGAGGGTTTGGATGAAGTCAGCCATTGTTGAAAGGGAGCTAGGGAATGTGAGCGAGGAAAGGAGGTTGTTAGAGGAAGGTCTGAAGCTATTCCCCTCGTTCTTCAAATTGTGGTTAATGCTTGGACAGATGGAGGATCGCCTTGGTCATGGAGCAAAGGCCAAGGAGGTTTATGAAAATGGCCTGAAGCATTGCCCTAGTTGCATCCCTCTTTGGCTCTCTCTAGCCAGCTTAGAGGAGAGGATTAGTGGCTTGAGCAAATCACGTGCTGTTCTCACAATGGCACGAAAGAAGAACCCAGCTACACCTGAACTTTGGCGTGCAGCAATTCGTGCTGAACTGAGGCATGGAAACAAAAAGGAAGCCGATTCTCTGCTGGCCAAGGCATTACAGGAGTGTCCAACAAGTGGTATTCTCTGGTCGGCCGCTATTGAGATGGCATCACGCCCCCAACGTAAAGGGAAGAGTTCAGATGCTATCAAACGCTGTGATCATGACCCACATGTCATTGCAACTGTGTCCAAACTCTTCTGGATTGACAGGAAGGTTGGTACAGCTAGAAATTGGTTGAACAGGGCTGTTACTCTTGCCCCTGATATTGGTGATTTCTGGGCATTGTACTATAAGTTTGAACTTCAGCATGGAACCCCGGACACACAAAAGGATGTTCTGAAAAGATGTGTTGCAGCAGAACCAAAACATGGTGAAAAATGGCAAGCGATAAGCAAGGCTGTGGAGAACTCACATCTGCCAGTCGAGGCTCTTCTGAAGAAAGCTGTTGTAGCTCTTGATGCAGATGAAATTCTTAATGCTGCTGTTGCAGGCGCCTAGACTCCGAGAACTCAGATCAGCATGTTGATCTTTAAGGTATTTGGACAACATATTCAGTGCAGTTCTGATAAATTCTCGCGATGTTCAGTTTTTTTTTTTTTGTTGAACGATGTTCAGAAATTTCTGTTTGCCTCTTTATGAGCTATTTCTATTTTGTCTTTTGATTAGTATTTTATTTATGTTGAGTTAATTAATATGTAATAGTTGAAAAAAAAACTGCAAGTAGGTTGTTTCAGACAAGCTAGTGATAATTTTGATTGTGCAATTAAGTACCTCTATCATGGTTCAAATCTAGCTCCCATTCTATTCTAAGTCTTCAGTGCTTTTCAAGTTATATAGACAGATTCTGTTGATGCCACTTCATTGTTTACAGCCAGCTTGATGCAGAGCTTTACTGCCATGGCTTAACTTGTTTCAGTCTACCATTTTTTTTAAAATTTATCTTTGCCTTCTTGTTCCTTGGGACGCTAAGGTTCGGCAAGGCTTGAAGGATATATCTAATATATTATCTGTTTACCATATATTTGGTTTGAGTGGGGTGGTTTCTTTTTATTGCTTAGGCTGACAAGCAATCCTGACAGAATTGGGTACAAATTGGCATAATCTGGGTGCCTCCGTCTAACTTTTGTGACTATGCATTTTCATGGCTGGAGTGGTTGGGACCCAATTCTTTGAACTTTTGTTTTGTACATTGGAAGGAAAATTAGTTACATTTTTTTTAATACTGAAATATGAGCTGGCTTTATGTTTCATTGGCTTCTTCTTTGCTCAAGCTTGCCCCATGAGACATACTTTCCTTGGCTATGAGAAGTTGATCCTGATTTTGTGTCTGCCTAGATCTATACTTTCTACTTTGATACCTTCTACTGGAGAGGGAAGGACTCCAGTGATCTGCCTCTCATCTTAGGTCTCAGCCACCAAATTGACCGTGCATAGAGTACACAAATCGCTGGAACTTAGCATGTACGTGCAGCTTCATTTTCAAACATGCTATTGCTGTGTGGCTTGTGTAGCACATATTTTTTCTACGCTGAAAATTGTAACAGAAACGTGTGGCCCTTATCTCTTCAAGTTCATTTACAGAACAGTGAAAATTTGATGAAATGCCTCTAATGATGTTTAGGCTTGATTATATTGCTTTGTACTGTGAAAGAAATGGGTGGCCCTTATCTCTTCAAGTTCATTTGCAGAGCTATGGAATTATGATAAATGCCTCTACTGATGTTTAGGTTTGATTGTAATTTGTTCTGTTCCCACTTATGCTTTCTGTACTCATACAATCTATGTTACCATTCTTCTGATTTTGCTTTTCTGTGGGATTTCCCTTGGCTAAGAAACTTATCTTTCTGACCACAGGCAGTATCAATGTTATGTGTACGAACATCACAACAGCTGAAACTTATCTTTCTGCCAACAGGCTTCAATGTTCCCCGTCGGGAATCAGCGCCAGATTGATTTCTGCTCATTGCCATATTGCACGGAAGACTGATTGTGGATTTCTGCTCATTGCCATATTGCACGGAAGACCTTGATTATGGAAGCCCAATCCCCAGTTGCCATGTGCTGGTCTGTTGGTGTCACGCACCTGGTTTTAGAAAGAAGAAAACCAGATGCATCTCATATGTGTGCCAGGATTCCACACATATGATAGACCCCATGAATAAACAGAACAAAAAGTTACAGCGGAAATAATAAAATAAAGACAATACAAACGTTTTCTAGCAGCGGAATCTTGAACTCTTCACCACAGGGAACTGTTGACTGGGGGTTGCGTATGCCTAGCATCACCTTCAA
Source organism: Digitaria exilis (assembly GCA_015342445.1). Classification (NCBI taxonomy): domain Eukaryota; kingdom Viridiplantae; phylum Streptophyta; class Magnoliopsida; order Poales; family Poaceae; genus Digitaria; species Digitaria exilis. The sequence goes on along the minus strand of JACEFO010001671.1, from coordinate 725,111 downwards.
CAACTTCTCACACCTTATGAATACTGAGCAGCAATGAGCAAGGATGAGTATACTTATGGTTGGTACTCAGCAAGGCCACGGAAATAACCGGAACGATTTAATTATCAACTTTCGATAAATTAATCATGTGAGGGTCCAGGCCGTTCATGACCGCGAACACGGCTGTTATAACAGTTTTACACTCTGCAGAGGTTGTACACTTTCACCACAATTCGCGTAAAAGCTCCGAAGAACTTTGGACCCAACCATGCTGCACCACAAAGGCGCATACCACACTTCCGAGGTGTGATTGCATAGGGACGCTACGAAGCCTTTACAAAGAATTCCTACATGTGTGTTTGTTCCCAGTACCGACGGTTTCAACAGAAGATACCCTCTTCCGATCCCCGCACCAACACATCCACAAACCAATAACAACCCAACAGGCAGCACAAACACAACATATAGTTCATCTAATTATTCAGCTAAGACCAGAGCCATGTAGTATTGTGGTTGTACGGTTAATCCCGGGTGGTTCTCCATGGTTTCCAATTAACACATATGATCTCATAAAGCATAGGTAGAAAGATGGTTAGGGACACTTGCCTTTTCCGCAAAAGAATACCACTGCTCAGTCTTCAACTCTTGTTCTTGACAGCTTCGGAACGATGCTCCTCTAATCGTAGGAAACATCGAGCACAAGCACAAACATGCAAGCAAAGAAATAAATACAACTAAGAACAATACACCAATCAAAAGAAAAGCTTTAAAAGAACGCACTAAACGATGGGGCTCGCTACTACGATCACAAGGGCGAAACAAACGTTGAAAACGGAACAACGGTTGGAAAGGTAAAACTATCGAGAGATTTATATATTATAAAAAGAAAGAGAAAACTATAAGATTCATTGATTTTAATTATGAAAAGATATGTAATGAATATTTAGAGAAATATTCAGTATTTAAATTAATTCAAATTATACTTTGATATGAAAAGACGGGTTAAAGCTTAATCAATTTTATTTACAAATATTTATATAACGATTATACCAATTAAACATTTTAATAAGAAAGCATGTGAGAGCATCTAATCGATTAACTTCATATATCGTGTTAAACTAAACAAGTTAATATTAAAAGCACATTTAAGTTGGAAATTAATCATATTAATTTAGATTACACAAAACCGGTGTTTAAACCTAATTAAATTTTAATTATGAAAACTAATTCAATAATTGTTAATCAAGTTAACATGTGATTATTAAAAAAACTCGGATATAACCTAAGTGGCTTTTATTCATAAAAACAATATGAATGCTCATTAACCATATTAAATTAGATTATGAAAACCGAGGTATAACCTTATATAGCTTTTAATTAGAAAAGCTAATGAAGTAGATATAGATATTAAACAGGTTCACATTTATTCACAAAAACTGATGCAAGAACCTAGTCAAGTTTTATTTAGAAAACTAGATTTATTATTGAGCATTAAGCAAATTATTTATTTATGAAAACCACTATATTAGCTAAATTAGCTTTCATTTAGAAAACATATGAAATAATCATGAACCAGATCAACATATTTGTTTATGAAACCATGGAACATAACTCTAATCAGATTTTAATTAGAAAAGAGAGTTCAATAATTATTAATCAAATTAGCATGTTTGCTTTATGACACAACGGGTTAAGCACTAGCCATATTTTAATTATAAAAGGATGGTTCAATAATGTTTAACCAAATTAATTTTGATTATAAAACATGAAGCCAGAGGTCTAATTAGCTTTAGTTTAGAAAACCGGTGTAACAAGTATTAATCAATTAATATTTATTTATTTCAAAACATAAAACATGGTAGACAACACTGGTGAGATAAACTCTACGCTTTTAGAAGATAAACGCAACAAAAACGAGGTTAAACGGAGACTAAACGTGAAATCTATGGATAAAACAAGGTTCAAGGGCTTAACTGCGAAGAAACAGGGCTTCCAGGGGCTATTTTGAAAGAAACCGAGGACCTAAAACGTAATTTCACATGAAAACCCGAGGGCTAACACGTAAAACGGCAACTATGGACGGCGGGTTCTATTTTCCAGAAGCTCAGGGGTTTAACTGATAAAAACAGGACCTAAACGGAATTACTTTTGAACTATCGTGGACTGCGGGTTGATTAGCAAAAACCGCAGGGGCTCTTTTGAAAACTGGCCACGGCTGACTCGGTGAAAGGGGTTTGACCGGGGCCAGATCTAATCCGAGCCGTCGGATTTCCATCGGACGGCGTAGGTTTCGCTGGGCGGCTCGGCTCGCCGGAATCCGCGGCTCGCGGCGGCGCGCGGCGGCGTAACACCGGAACATCGCCGGAGCTCGGCAAAACCGGGGCTAGGAAGCTCGGTTTCGAGTGATTCGAAGCTTGGGAGCTAGCTGGGGATATGGGGAGTCCGTTTGCGGGGTCTAGAGCGAGGCTAAGGCGGCGGAGGTGGCTGGCGGCGAACATGGCGGACGGGGAACTTGGGTCGAGCTGCTTGCCGACGATTCAGAGGGGCTGGGGTGCGGCTTGGTGGGGGAAACGCAAGAGAAGAGGGAGAGGATCGCGAGAAGATGCTCACCAGGCGACGGGAAGAGACGAGACGACTGGACTTCAAGCGGCGGCGGCGCCAACTCGAGCTTCACGGCGGCGAGCCCTTCCAGTGGCGGAAAATCGACGAGGACGGGCTGAACGGGGGAGTCTTGGCTCGATGAAGCTCGTGGCACCTTCAATTCGTCCCGACGAGGTCTCAAGGCGGCGAATCGAAGAGAGAGGGGCACGCGGGCGGCTTTGCTCCGACGGCGGCGCAAAAGGACTATGGCGGCTAGGGTTTGGGGTCGTGGGCGAGGAAGGCTCGAGGCGGTGCTAGATATAGGCCGGGACCAAGAGTTCTTGGCGTGCGCGTTGAGGAAAAGCACGGCGGCGCGGCGCTGGACTCGAGCTCGGACTCGAGCAGAGTCCTGCTCGGTCGCGACGCGAGGAGGAAGAAGGAGGCCTGACATGCGGGGTCCACTTGCCAGTGAAAGAGGGAGGAGAACTGGGTTGGGCTGCGCTAAGCGAACTGGGCCGGGAGAGGAGAAAGGTGGGCCGGAGAGAGGAGGAAGGCGGGCTGGGCCGAGCAGAGAAGGAGAAAGGAGGGAGAGGGAGAATGACAGGTGGGGCCGGGTTGTAAGAGAGAGAGAAGAGAGGAGGCCGGGTTGGGCTAGGAGAAGAAAGATGGGCCAGCTAGCTGGGCTGCGGATGGATTTGGCCCAAGAAGGAGAAAAAGGATTAAGTTTAAGTTTTATTTCGGGAAATAAATTCTAGTTCAAAAACAATTCTAGGAAATCCCAGAAAATGTATTTAAACCCTAGAAAATATTTCAAAATCTCCAAAAATCCTAGGAAAAATTCCAGAGATAGAGTTGAAGACTTTGAACCGAAATAAAAATATTTGGAGCTCATGAAAGAGAATTTTAAAGTCTTCCAATAAATGGATCTGACTTTAAGAAAAGAGAATTAATTCCCAGAAAATCTAGGAAATTCTCAGGAAGGGTTTGATCGTCGTCTAAACGCGTTTTGAAAACTTCACAATCAAGAAAGATGAGATTCAAAGACATAAATGCAACACTTCAATTAATGCCACATAAAGCATTTATATTTTATTTAGAAAGTTGATTATTTTCCTACACTAAAATTGATAATTAAACAAATGTTGGAAAAATTTTAATAATTCATGAAAATTGTTTATTTAATTGTTCTTTCTATTCACATCCCGAAATCCCAAATTTCAGGGTGTGACAGTTGGTCAATGTAATCTAGAACTGTATAATCTGATTCCATACTGGCAAGATTCTGAACAAGTATCACTAATCAATTACAGTGACATAATGCGTGGAGGGCGTTTGAAGTTTCTGCAGCAATAGTGTGTTGTTTTGGAATCCTTCCAGTTATTGTTATCGTCATACTCTGTATCTTTTGTGCTGGTTGAAACAGCAACTATGGTCGTCACTTGTCATCTGCCGAAACATCGAGAAGCAGGCAGCGCTCCTCTCGTCAAAAAAATAAAAAGCGCTCCACATCCACACCTGAAATTTTCATTAATCATGTGATTGTTTACATCATTGCAATCTTAGAAGTTGCAGCATTGTTTACTTCATATAGTTGGGAGCTTACATGGGAGACATTCTGGCGCACCATGAATCCACCACTATCTCTTGTGATCTGGAATCGTCAGCCTTGCTGCCCGGAGCCTGCCCTCTTCCTTGCGAATCTGCAGGGGCCGAGCCAGCGACGGCCTCTCATCTAGCTAGAGGAAGATGAAAGCTGTGTAATGCTGTTCCGGGAATCTGCAGGGACCGCTGTTGAACGATCTGCTCTTGAACTAGCAGCCATATGAAGAACTTCGCGCTCATGTATTGTTGTCTTGCTGGCGCTCATGTATTGTTGTCTTGCTGACATGATTTTCCATGTGGCATTTGAGTTAATAGGTTCCTCTGACTCTATTAATGTTTCCATTGTTTGGTTTAGTGCCTGCTTGGTTAACTACCATTCCTCGTAGTAACAGTCACTTTGTTTACAAGGAATGACAAAAGGAGGGTAAGCGCGCGCGCACATACACATCAAAGTATTAACACGTCTGATCTTTGTTGTTTTACAGTACATTTCGTGGTCAATTGTATGTGAATCTGTGCCTCTCTGATATACTATGTTCTTACTTCTTTTTTCCTTCATGTTTCTACTACTTCATACTCCTACACATAAAACCACCAGCTGTGCTTATGGGTGCTAGGCCACCCAGAAAATGATTACACTATATATGACATGGTGTTTATATGTTCTCTCAATTTCGTATCAGTTTCTACCATCCCCACAACACATAGACTAGACATGTAATGATACGCGCATGGGGGCGCTCGGCAACCACTAGTTATTAAAATCAGGACTACACATTTACAAACAGAATAAAAACACCATTGCTTCCAACGTAAATCGCACTCACAACAATGCAATATGTTACTCACAACTCATAAATTCCTTTATTGAAAATTGGTATAAAAACAAGGCTCACGAAATCGAGCAAGCCTGACGTGGGTCAGCGGAACTTCTACGCAGACGCTGGAACAGAATGATCCTTCAGGAAGCCTATGAGGAACTCATTCACCTTGTCAGGGAACTGCTCCTGCACAAAGTGGCTGCCTTCAGGGACGAAGGCGATCTTCAGGTCCGGTGCAAACATCGCCATGATGCCTCCTTTCAAAAGGGTCTCGAAGCCAGGGAGCTTGTTGACGTAATCTTTGTCACCCATGACAACAAACACCGGGACTTGGAACTTTGGGTTTTCAATTGCTTCCCTCTTGTCGGTTGATCTATCAAGCACATCAGATGCATATAAATATACCTGATTGGATAAGTCACCAAAACGAGCCTAACTGAAGTATACAGCAAAAAAAAAAAAAAAACCCGGCAGCAATAGCCCCAAGCCATGTTTACCTGTATGGCATCTTGAGTGGGTACCGGAAGCCAGACTTCTCATAGAGGGATGCATAGACAGCGAGGTCCTTCTCACTGAACCACTCAGGAAGGGGCGTCGACAAGTCTGCGAGATCAGTGATCTCTTGATCTTCTTTCGCGATGGGGATCTCACTGCTAGAGAACAGAATGTAGATGGTGCGAACAACTCTCCTGACATCATACCTATCGAAATCAGCCTCCGCTCTTCCAGGTTCCTACAAGAACAGGGATATCACAGTCATACGATGCGCAAACTCTGTGTTCAATCCTGACAGAGGGGGGATGCTTGGGACAGAAAAATAACCAGCCAACGCGACATGTAGAATCCTTCTGGCATGTTGGGGAAGGTGGCAGTGAAAGGGCTGAAAGGGATGCCCAAACACATGACACCGCAGACACGGTCAGGGTGACGGAGAGCGAAGTCGTAGGTTGCCACCGCTCCGAAATCCTTCCCCACAAGGAATGCCTGCATTGAAGCAAAATGGTAGTTACAAAACACATGATGTGAACTGGTACAATTTGGGTGAAGTGCTGTACAATTTTAACAGTAAACCTTTGTTTTTTTTAACGAAAAAAAAACTAGTCCCATCGTTAGTTTACTACTAGTATTTCAGTATTTCAGTTTGTAGCAAAAAGGCATATACATACTTGGCTAGCATGAACTATCTAGCACTTGTTGTGAAAGCGGTGATCCTCTGATACCTTGGGGATAGAAAGGGCGTCGAGGATGCCGAGGAGATCATCCAGCAGGTCGTCGTACACCACCCCCTCCTCCACCGGCGGCTCGTCGGAGAGGCCGTAGCCACGCCAGTCCGGCGCGACAGCGCGGTACCCGGCGGCGGCCACGGCTAGCATCTGGTGTCGCCACGAGTACCATATCTCCGGGAACCCGTGCAAGAACACCACCGTCCCTTTGTCCCCTGCGCCAAAACACACACCAGCAGGTTCTTTAGTTTTTTACACTGCAACATATGCTGATGAGTTAGAAGGAGAGCAAGAACAAAGCTAAGCGCGGCGCTGCTCACCTTTGCCGGCCTGGGCGACGTGGAGGTTGAGGCCAAGGATGGGAAGGTGCCTGTGCTCGAACTGCTGATCCATGTCCATGGCTTCGTACTTCACCGTCAGGTTCTCTCTTGTCTTTCACAGGAAGAGAAAAAAAAATGTTTTGACCTTCCTGCCTGTCTTTCTCCGCTAAATAGAGGCGTTGGTGGAAGGCCGTCCTGTCCTGCTTGCTGGCGGATACGGAGTACTCTTCTATTTTTTAATTTTCAAGATTGTACAAAGCACGCAATTTTGACCAGTCGAAGAAAAACTGCAGGAGGAGAATTATAACTTTCTTCGTCAGGTCTCTAGCAGCAGACTGCCCAGAATCCTGGTTACTTTGGGGCTGATTGGTTGGGTACTCAAATTTTAGCATGCTAAAGTGTTGGCAAGCCAAAACTTAGGCAAAAACTTGCCATAATTTTGATCAAGCAAATGTTAGACAAGGACATCATTTTGGTAGCAAACCAAATTATGGCCAAGAAATGACAACTTTTGTCTTACCAAAACTATGACATGCTCGTATTTTGTCAAAGAACCAATCAGCCCCTTTTCAACCTTGGTCACTGTCAAAGTCTGAAAACCGTCACCGCTTTCCTTCGGAAGAAGGATCCTGGCGCGAAGCTGATTCCACAGCCACACACGCTCGTTGGGTGCGGTCCCAGCGAGCGACGGGGAAGAGAAGATCAGACCGCAGCGCTGCATGTGATTACACCCACGTGCTCCTATTTTTCCTTTTTTTACTTGATTTTTTTTTGTTATACTATAGTAGTATCTGACTATATGTACTTGTAGGATATCGTATAGGAAAAAAATTCAAATTGCTCTCATTAAATATAGCCAAAGTTCACATAAACCATTAAACTATTTCTTAGTTCAGTTACCCTATACCATTTGGTTCAATTTATATCTTAATATAATTTTTTTTTATTTTTCATACAGAAGTTGAATTTTAGTTTAAAATTTTACATAGTTGTAGTTGACATCTCAAGATATGTCAAAAAAATTACTACGAATTTTTCATCATTATTTTTCATGTAATATTATATCCTAAGCATTAATTTTTTATTAATATATCAGACTATCAAAATAATGATAAAAAACAGTGTCATATTTTTCTAACATGAGTTACGATGTTACTACCATCTCATCAAGTTTGAACCTAATACCACACTTATGTATGGAGAAATGAAAAAGATAAATTATAGTAGGGGTAAAGTAAACCAAATGACATAGTTTAGGAGGTTACGTGGACTTTATATACTTGGGGTTAGTAATTTAGATTTTTTCCTAACATTTATATGTATAAATTGTGTGTATAAGTTGTCTAATATTATTATCATGGAAATTATGACAAAAGTTATGCCTACAAATTATGTTGTATATCCTGAAAGTTATGTTACAAAACTATTATGTAAAAAAAAATCACGAAGAATAAGCCATGCATATAAATTATATCCTATAACTTATAACATTTAAAAGTTATGAATTGTCGTTTAAAAGTTATACATAAGACTATAGGAGTAATGGTAAAAAATTATCTTACATGATGTTATCAATTTCACCACACACCTGAAAGCACCAATATATTGGACGTCTCACGGCTACGACTCCAATTTATCATCAATCAAATTGCTCCAATATCACGTGAAATGCGGCATCATCAAATCAGATACATATGACCGAATACATTTTTATTGCATGGAGCAAGCCTCAGCGGCCGGGCCAAGTGACCAATGGTAACAGAAAAGCAATCACTGCAATTTGCTCTTCTCAGATCTGATCCCAGTGGCCTCTTCAAGTGGCGACGACGGGGTGGTCCTAAAAGTTATGTTAAAGAACTATTATGTAAAAAGTTTTCACAAAGAATAAGCCGTGCGTATAAATTGTATCCTATGACTTATAACATTTAAATGTTATTAATTGTCGTTTAAAAGTTATACATAGACTTATAGGAGTAATGGTACAAAAGATTATCTTACATGATGTTATCGATTTCACCACACACGTGAAAGCACCAACGTCTCACGGCTACGACTCCAATTTATCATAAATCAAATTGCTCCAATATTACGTGAAGTGAAATGCGGCATCATCAAATCAAATCAGATACATAAGCCTCAGCGGCGTCCGGGCCAAGTGACCAATGGTAACAGAAAAGCGATCCCTGCAATTTGTTCTTCTCAGATCTGATCCCAGCGGCCGAGCTCTTCAAGTGGCGACGACAGGGTGGTCCTTGAAGAAGCCAAGGAGGAGCTCATCGACTTGCTCCGGGAGCTGCTCCTGAACGAAGTGGCTCCCCTCCGGGACGAAGGTGATCTTGAGGTCCGGCATGAAGTTCTCCATGGCGCCGCCACGCAGCGCGGCCTCGAACCCCGGGAACTTGAAGCAGTAGTCCTTCTCCCCCATCACCATGAACACCGGCGCCTGGAACTTGGCATCCAGCCGGTTCGGCATCTTGTGCACAGACCTGCCCAACCCAACCCATGGAAGCAAAGCAAGCAATGAACATCAGTTCTACGTTTGGCAATTGGGCAATTGACGCGGTAACAAAGCAGTGTTCTCACCTGTATGGCATCTGCAGAGGGTAGCGGAATCCGGACTTCTCGTAGAGCTTTGTGTAGACGTCGAGGTCCTCTTCGGTGAACCACTCCGGGAGGGGCGTGGAGAGGTCGGCGAGGTCCATGATCTCCTGGCCTTCCTTCGCCGTCGGTATCTCGGCGCCGGAGAAGAGCACGTAGATGGTGCGCACCACTCGTCTCACGTCGTACCGCCCGAAATCAGCCTCTGCCCTGCCAGGCTCCTGCCAGGAACAAAACACAGAGTGCTGATGACGAACACCGGCCGGCTGCACAAGTTCATCAGAGCTACTGTACTTCAGAGTTCAGAGGTGACTTGGCAGCAGTCAGGCACGTACGCCCCAGCGCAGGATGTAGAAGCCCTCGGGCATGGTGTCCTCGAAGGAGAACGGCACGGGGCTGAACGGGATGCCGAGGCACGTGACGCCGCGGGTGCGCTCCGGGTGCCGCAGCGCGAACTCGTACGCCGGCACCACGCCGAAGTCCTTGGCCACCAAGAACGCCTGCACGTACATACGTGTGCGTCGCATTTTACGGTGGCCGTGGCAAAATCTGTTTCTTGGGTGCTTCACTGCTCTGATTTTACCTTGGGGACGGACAGAGCGTCGAGGATGGCGAGCACGTCGGCGACGAGGTCGTCCCAGACCCACGAGGCCTCCTCGTTCTCCGGCGGCTGGTCGGAGAGGCCGTACCCGCGCCAGTCCGGCGCGATGGCGCGGTACCCGGCGGCGGCCACGGCCAGCATCTGGTGGCGCCACGAGTACCATATCTCCGGGAAGCCGTGCAGGAACACCACCGTACCCAGCTCATCTGCAACAGGGAAACCAAGAGACACAACAACACCCATGACCCATGCCATGAGAGAACACTCGATCCAGCGCCAACGAGTACGCAGCAGAGGACTCACTGACTCATGACTCTCACCTTTACCGACCTGAGCGACATGGATGTTGATGCCGCGGATGGGGAGGTGGGTGTGCTCGATTTCCTGCGCCATTGCTACCTGCGCTGCTGCTCCTTCACGAACGGCAGAGTGAGATGTGCTTCAGCTTATAGAGAAGGGATCCAAGAAAGGAGGAAGGGGCTCACGCGATGCGCATCGATGATAGGCTCTGGCTGGGCAGTCAACTGCCCCACACTTGTCTCTTGTCTGCTCTGCCCCGGATTGGCTTTCCTGATTCCTGATATCTGGCCTGGTCTATTTGGCAGCCAGTTTCTCGTGCTGAATATTTTGTTTCAGAATTCACATGTTGGTTAAGCAATTACTGTCATCGGATTCTAGACGCCAGATGACTTAGCATCATCCTCGTTCAACTGATCGTTAGAGACAGAGACATACTATCATGCATGGAGCCTTTACCTGTTGACATAATGATTAGAGGACCGCCACATGCATTGGAAGGTTTCTACGATGAATGCATGGTGGAAGTTTATGATATTGATTGGAGCGTTGGATAAGTTTAAGGACCGGGATAAGAACCTGGGGTAAGTTTAAGAACCGTTATATGTACTAGTAGAGACGAATGCATGGTGGAAGTTTATGATATTGATTGGAGCGTTGGATAAGTTTAAGGACCGGGATAAGAACCTGGGGTAAGTTTAAGAACCGTTATATGTACTAGTAGAGACGCACGTGCGACACACACGTGTTCAGAACAAATCTAGTAAAAAAAATTATGTTAATTCATAGGTTAAAGGTTTGGTCTTATATTACATATAACTGAATAACTGAAGCATCCAAATTGGTTCCCCTTAAATAAATATCATTTGTGTTACATAAAAGATCTGCAGATGCACTAATCCTCCTACCTCATAGAATCGCTCAGAACAACCTTTAATAGTGTCCAATATCTAGGTACATTTCAATCTTTTTTTTCTCGAATACGCAGGAGAGCTGCGCATCATTGTATTAAGAAAAAATGAATTACGACAGTTTTACAACGCGGGCTCATGCCACGCACCCATACATTGGTAGGAGACTATTACATGCAAATAGACAACCAAAAGTGTAGTCTAGTCCACTAGGGGTCTATTACTCCGTGAAGAGACAACCTAATTGCATGGCTCCCGCGCTGATCCATTCCTCCCCCTCTCTCTGGATCCTGCGCAGGAGCTCTGTGTGTTGTGATGCTGCGCCACGGAATACTCGCGCATTTCTTTCCTTCCATAACTGCCAGGTGACTAGAGCAAAGAGGGAGTCAAAGCCTTTTCGCTTGGAGCTTGCGACCTGGCCGCGGAGGTGGAGCCACCAATCTTGTATTGTTGTTGCTGCTGGGATGACCGATGTAAATCCAAGGCGCTGCAGGGTTAACCACCAGATTTGCTGCGAGAAGCAGCAGTGAATAATTATGTGTTCCATTGTTTCAGCCTCCTGATCGCAGAACAAGCATGTTGTATGTGATTGGAGGCCATGGCGCAGGCGCCGGTCAGCTGTCCAGTGTCGACGTTTGAAGGCAAGCCAAAGGAACATCTTGACCCTCAAAGGCGCCCAAGATTTCCATATGAGGTCGGCGCCGTGTAGAGGTGTGGCTCCATTGTGGAATACATTTCAATCTTCCGCTGCCTATCTATGTATATCTGTAGAAGCAAGTTGGTGTAGCATGAATTTCTACCCAACAAATGCTGCAAAAAGGAAACCTGAAATTTTCAACAAAGTATGTTCAGAAACATAAAAAAAAAGCATCCATGATCCTGAACCTTGTTATTCTGTACACATCCTTAGCATTAGTGAAACCAACATCCATGGTTCTAAGCCTAGCTTATTATTCAGGCCAATTCAGGTTCCAGAAATATTCAGGTAGGAGTATGAGTGTATAATGTTTTTGACATTTATGTCTTAAATAACATTGGAAACATCAACATAAAAAATCTACCTCTGGATACCCTGCTTGAGAAGCAATTGTATAAACAATTAACATCATGTAAAGCTAATTCATTCAGTTGATTACCCAAGTGCCATTAAATGAAGCAGTTAGTAGCCAGATCGAATGGAGCTTTGTACTCCAGATATGAGCTTCTAGGCTTCACGATTGTTTAATTTGGTCAGAGAAGATCATTTAAGATCTAGAGAACTCTGTCAGCGTCAGGCGCATTTAGATCCTTCTTTCTCCCCCGTCGAGAACACAGCACATGACGACGAAGCTCATCTCCCTCTTGCCAATTCGTCATAGAGCCATGAAATCCAAATAACAATTCCTCTCAAATCCAGCATGCCATCTCTTGGATCCTCGCTGAACCGAGCTAGCAGTTTGAGCTATATATATTCCTCTTCCATATTCACCGTGCAAGCAAGCCAGGACATCCGAGGGGCTCTCCATGGCCATCTTCGTCGGGCAAGCACGCATTTTCTCCAAGAACATAGGACACTGTGGCCGACACAGGCCGAGCATCAGTGGGGAAGGAGCCGTCATGCCCCTCCATGGGATCATGGCCGAGCTCAGGGCACGCCCCTCCATGGTCGAGACTCGAGACCCATCCTCGCGCTGATGAATTGGACTTGGGGGAGGTAGGTCAGTGGGCTCAGCAGAATCACGACACCCTCGCGTCGCGGGAGGGGGAGATGGGGATTACTGGAGCGGCGCGGTGCTCCTCACGTCGCGGGCGCCAGCGATAGGCGGAGATGGCGATTGGATCAGCCGTCCGATTTTTTCGACAAAAAAGAAAATGATTTCGGTCGGTTGCAGAAAAATAATTTCAGCGGGTAGGAAAAACATGGGTGAGAAAAACAAATAGATTTTGGCACAAACATTCCCTAAATATCAATTTTGGTGGGTTTGACCCTCTTCCCACCTCCGTTGATCCTTACATGTAGGTCCAGCGTGAGGGGTAAGGTGGACCCAAATTGGATGAGAAACGTTTTTAATTTTACTAGTTCTTTTATAGATAGATTTTGAGAATACGGGGATTAGCATGAGGGAGTGTACGTCAAATTTAAGGATCATTATGTGTATTTTTATTGTACGCTGGGACTGGTATGAGAATTCACCATCACTTGTACGAAATATGAAATCACCACCTCGGCCTTTCACCTAATCATCACGTAGCATCGTCCGACGCATCGGTTAGTTGAATTGCTTAACAAATATGATGGAGCAAAACATGTACGGCATCTTAGAAAATTAGATTTTTTTTTGAAATAAGAAAATTAGATTATTAGATTAGATGAACTGGACGCATCAGGGTTACATGAGCACGGGGTGCCGGTGTCAAATGTGTGAGTATCTGTTTCGGCATTTTTTTAGACAAACCAAATACCGACACGAGTGTCCACCAGTTTAGCCATAGGCACAGAGTGACACACCAATAAAAAATGTATAGCAACGTGCATGTTTGTTACCGAGAAAATTCAGAGCTGCGCTACATGACCAATGGTAATAGTGAAGCAACCGCGCTGAAGATATGCCATTCTCACGGTCTCGGCGGCATCTCACTGTCTCGGCGATCTCACGCGGCGACGGGGTGGTCCTTGAGGAAGCTGAGGAGGAGCCCGTTGACCTGCTCCGGGAACTGCTCCTGAACGAAGTGGCTCCCCTCCGGGACGAAGGTGATCTTCAGGTCCGGCATGAAGCTCTCCATGGCGCCGCTACGCAACGCGGTCTGGAACCCTGGGAACTTGGAGCTGTAGTCTTTCTCCCCCATCACCATCAACACCGGCACCTGGAACTTGGCGTCCTGCCGATCCGGCATCTTGTGTGTAGCCCTGTATGGCATCTGCAGAGGGTACCGGAAGCCGGACTTCTCGTAGAGCTTGGCGTAGACGTCGAGGTCCTCCTCGGTGAACCACTCCGGGAGAGGCGTGGACAGGTCGGCGAGGTCCATGATCTCCTGACCTTCCTCGGCGACCGGGATCTCGGCGCCGGAGAAGAGCACGTAGATGGTGCGCACCACGCGCCTCACGTCGTACCGCCCGAAGTCCGCCTCCGCCCTGCCCGGCTCGCGCCAGCGCTGGATGTACAAGCCTTCGGGCATGGCGTCCAAGGGCTTGGGCTTCGGGTTGAAGGGGGTGCCCAGGCACGTGACGCCGCAGGTGCGCTCCGGGTGCCGCAGCGCCAACTCGTACGCCGTCTTGGCGCCGAAATCCTTGGCGACCAAGAACGCCTGAACAAACGCCGGAATGAGAAAGAGGCAAATCAGTTACGGCCACGGCGTCATCAAGGCGAGTGTGTCGTCAGGTTTGAAGTGCTAGCTGTGGATCCTAATAAATAATCCTACTACCTTTGGGATGGAGTAGGCGTCGAGGATGGCGAGCACGTCGGCGACGAGGTCGTCCCAGGAGGCCTCCTCGTGCTCCGGCGGCTGGTCGGAGAGGCCGTAGCCGCGGCAGTCCGGCGCGATGGCGCGGTAGCCGGCGGTGGCCACGGCGAGCATCTGGTGGCGCCACGAGTACCATATCTCCGGGAAGCCGTGCAGGAACACCACCGTTCCCAGCTCGCCTGCAACAGATAACAAAACCCATGAGAAAACATTGGATCCAGAGTCAACGAGTACGCAGCAGAGGACTCTGCTCACACCTTTGCCGATCTGAGCGACGTGGATGTTGAGCCCGCGGATGGGGATGTGGGTGTGCTCGATCTCCGGCGCCATTGCTGCTGCCTGCTTGCTGGAGGAAGGGCAGAGCGAGATGTGCTTCAGATTCTTGGGAAGGGTCTGGGTCAACAGCCCCTCGATGGTAGGGTCTGGGTCAACTGCCCATCGATGGTAGGGTCTGGGTCAACTGCCCCGGGGCTTTACTGACTCCTGAAACACGACGAAAGGGATGCCATTGCCTTTTTCTTTTCTTATTTTTTTTTTTTTTGAGAAAGAAGGGATGCCATTACCTGGTTAGCTATTTAGCAGCCAGTTTCTCCTCGGCCTTCTCGTACCGAAAGGGATGCTATTTATTAAGCAATTCCTATCAACTGATTCTAGTCTTCTAGATGCCAGATGCCTTAGTGCCATCATCGTCGAATTTATCATCATTAGAGACACAGACAGCGTGGAGCCTTTACCTGTTGACATGGTGATTAGAGCTGCCACATGCATTGGAAGATTTCTAACAAATGCGTGTGCTTCTTTTTTTTTTTCATATCGCGTCTATTTTCTTCTACTGCAGTAGTGCTATGGTTTGTAGATTATTTTTGGAAGAAAAACGTTATGTGCCTACGTAAGCGGACCTGTTTTGCTGTTTTATGTTCGATTTTGTGTCATTCTTGACTCCGAATAATTTTGCATATCAAGATTTCTTTAAGTATACTGTATTTCTAATTTTCTTACATAAGAAGCACAAAATTTTACTAAGGGATGGTCAAGCTGACGATAACAGTATGATGCTCCACATATAAGTATATTTATAGAAAAATATTTATGGAGTGTAGCAACAATATTAAAATAGATTGAGACTAACAATCATGGTCTAAAAATAGTGGCCCAAAGTTTTTTAAAAAAACGGTCTCAGTCTCCGGTTTGTCTGTCTCTAGCGAATCATTTATTGTTGTCTGCTGATTTTCGGTAAGGTTAGTGGTTGCCGTCCCTTTCAAGATTGTACAAAGCAAGTAAGCAACCCATTTGAAAAAAGAGAGAGAGCCAATGTTCTTTAATATAATATATTTGCCTCAAGGTTTTCATCCTGGTCAGTACACTCAAAATGCACATGACGTTTCTAACACGTCACACGCTCTCGCCCTAATACTTAACTAGTTCTGAGTTTAAGGTTAGGGGTTGCCGTCCTTTTTTAAGATTGTACAAAGAAACCCATTTGAAAAAAAGAGAGAGGGACCCATCGTTCTTACATTTTTCTCAAGTTTTTCATCCTGGTCCAATACACTCAAAGTGTCCGTAATGCTCCGTAAACTTGTCACATGCCCTCACCCTGATACTTCATCTGTTCTGAGTTTCTGTAACGTTAGTGGTTGCCACCCATTTTCAAGATTGTACAAAGCAACCCATTTGAAAAAAGAGATAGCCAATGGTTCTTATATTTGCATCGAGTTTTTCATCCCGATCCAATCCATGAAAAATGCACATAAAGATCTCTAAACTTGCCACGTGCTCTTTTCTCACGGTCACGGCAGCATCTCACGCGGCGACGACGGGGTGGTCCTTGAGGAAGCCGAGGAGGAGCTCGTTGACCTGCTCCGGGAACTGCTCCTGAACGAAGTGGCTGCCCTCCGGGATGAAGGTGATCTTCAGGTCCAGCATGAAGTTCTCCATTGCGCCACTTCGCAACGCTGTCTCAAACTCCGGGAACTTGAAGCTGTAATCCTTCTCCCCCATCACCATGAACACCGGCACCTGGAACTTGGCGTCCTGCTGATTCGGTATCTTGTCTATAGCCCTGCCCAATCCATGGAAAGAAGCTCGATTCTGACATTTGGGGCTGATTATTTGACTGCTATAATTACTAGTTCCTCAGATCGTTTTGGTTTTTTCTAGGTTCATAGATTTTACTATGAACCTAAACTAATCATAGGGTATATGTAGATGCATAACTAAATCTATGAACCTTAAAATGTCAAAATGATTTATAATTTTAAACAGATGGAATACCTATATGGTATCTGCAGAGGGTAGCGGAAGCCGGATTTCTCGTAGAGGTTGGCGTAGGCGTCGAGGTCCTCCTCGGTGAACCACTCCGGGAGCGGCGTGGAGAGGTCGGCGAGGTCCATGATCTCCTGCCCTTCCTTGGCCGTCGGGATCTCGGCACCTGAGAAGAGAACGTAGATGGTGCGCACCACGCGCCTCACGTCGTACCGTCCGAAGTCCGCCTCCGCCCTGCCCGGCTCCTACAGACACAACACACACGGCGTGAACAACACCGCCTGCGCAGAAACTGCTTCGATGGGTGGGAAGCTGGTCGAGGTCACGCACGCGCCAGCGCAGGATGTAGAAGCCCTCGGGCATGGTGTCAAAGGCGAACGGCACGGGGCTGAACGGGACCCCCAGGCACGTGACGCCGCGGGTGCGCTCCGGGTGCCGCAGCGCCAACTCGTACGCCGGCTTGGCGCCGAAATCCTTGGCGACCAAGAACGCCTGCACGCGCCGAACCGAATGGAGAAGAGGCGCTGAGGCAAGCAGTTTCGGCGAGTACTATCTTTCGTCAGGTTTGAAGTGCTCCCAACAATGCTACTACCTTGGGGATGGAGTAGGCGTCGAGGATGGCGAGCACGTCGGCGACGAGGTCGTCCCAGGAGGCCTCCTCGTGCTCCGGCGGCTGGTCGGAGAGGCCGTACCCGCGGCAGTCGGGCGCGATGGCACGGTACCCGGCGGCGGCCACGGCAAGCATCTGGTGGCGCCACGAGTACCATATCTCCGGGAAGCCGTGCAGGAACACCACCGTCCCCTGCTCGTCTGCGACAGATAAACCAAGAGACAACACCCATGTGAAAACACTTGATCCAGCGCCAACGAGTACGCAGCAGAGGACTCTCTCTCTCACCTTTGCCGACCTGAGCGACGTGGATGTTGAGCCCGCGGATGGGGAGATGGGCGTGCTCGATCTCCGGCGCCATTGCTGCCTGCTTGCTGGAGGAAGGCCAGAGCGAGATGTGCAGCTTCAGCTTTTAGGGGAAGGGTCTGGGTCTGGGCCAACTGCCCATCGATGGTAGGGTCTGGGTCAACTGCCCCGGGGCTTTACTGACTCCTGAAACACGACGAAAGGGAAGCCAGTGCCTGGTTAGCTATTTCGCAGCCAGTTTCTCCTCGGCCTTCTCGTGCTGAATATTTTGTTTCAGAATTCACATGTCGGTTAAGCAATTCCTGTCAACTGATTCTAGTCTTCTAGACGCCAGATGCCTTATTAGTACCATACCATCATCGTCCAACTGATCATCATCAGAGACAGACAAACATGGAACCTTTACCTGTACGTTGACATGGTGATAGAAGATGCCACTTACATTGGAAGGTTTCTACCAAATAAGTGTGTTTCTTTTTTGTATATCACTGTAGAGATATGGTTTGGAGATTATTTTTGGAAAAAAACTTTATGTGCCTACATAAACGAACCTGTTGTGCTGTTTCATGTCCGATGTGGTGTCATTCTTATACCGAATATTTTGCATATCTAGATTTTCTTTAAGCACATTTTTCTTACGTGTAAGAAACTCAAAATTTGTTCGTTCGAAAAAAAAAGAAACTCAACATTTTACTAAGCGATGGTCAGGCTGACGGTAACAGTGTGATGCTCCCCATAAATGTATATTTATACAAGAAAATTTTTTAAGGAGTGCAACAACAATATTAAATTTTTCAAAAAAAAAACAACAATATTAAAATAGGCCGAGACTAACAATCATGATCTAAACATAGTGGCCCAAAGTTTTTAAAAAAAATTGTCTCAGCCTCCGGTTTGTCTGTCTCTAGCGAATCAGATATTGCTGACTTTTGTAAGGTCAGTGGTTGTCGTCTTTTTTAAAGATTGTACAAAGCAAACAATTTGAAACAAAGAGATAGCCAATGGTCTTTATATTTGCCTCGAGTTTTTTTTTATCCTGGTCCAGTACACTCAAAAGGAAACTCAAAATGCACATAACGTTTCTTAAACTTTCATACACACTCACCCTGATACTTAACAAGTTTTGAGTTTCTATAAGGTTAGTGGTTGCCATCATTTTTCAAAATTGTACAAAGCAACCCATTTGAAAAAAGAGAGAGCCAATGGTTCTTAT
Source organism: Digitaria exilis (assembly GCA_015342445.1). Taxonomy (NCBI): domain Eukaryota; kingdom Viridiplantae; phylum Streptophyta; class Magnoliopsida; order Poales; family Poaceae; genus Digitaria; species Digitaria exilis. Next base: position 706,347 of record JACEFO010001671.1, on the reverse strand, counting down.
ATTTGCCTCGAGTTTTTCATCCTGGTCCAATACACTCAAAATGCACATAATGATCCCTAAACTTATCATGTATTCTCTGTTAACCAAGTTGTACATCTATCATGTCACGTGTGAACAACCTAGAGCGGATTCTGTAGATAAGATCCATGTAACTAGGAGAATTAGTTTGACTAGCCAAGGTTGTTCACCGTGGATTGTAAACCACGTTGGGGGTTGTTCCCAACTCTATTTAACATGCAACAGCGGCCCCTAAGGGGGTAGATACGCTTCCACCTTTCATGGTAACAGAGCCAACTTCCTGCCTCTAAGATCGCATCTAGAAGATGGCGAACTTGGGCTCCTCTTCGTCGGGCGGCCAGGCACCAGCCTCGTCGTTCGCCTTTGCCATCACCGAGAAGCTATCGAGGAACAACCTCGGGCAATGGAAGCTGCAGTTGCCGGCCATCTGAGGTGCCCAGCTTCAAGGGTACCTTGATGGCTCTACCCTGGCACCACCACAAGAAGTTGACGTCAAGGAAGGTGAAAAGGTCGTCAAGCAAGCCAACCCGGAGTACGCCAAATGGGTGGCAAACGACCAGCAGTTGCTGGGATATTTGCTCAGCACCATGACTCGTGAAGTCATGGCACAAGTGGCCACGGCGAGAACAGCAGCCGGGCTGTGGACTGCAGTGGAGGAAATCTTTTCCTCCCAAACACGCGCGCGGTCAGTGAACACCAGGATCGCGCTCGCAACCACCAAGAAGGGCAACTCGTCATGCAGCGAGTACCTCACCAAGATGAAGTCGCTCGCCAATGAGATAGCGACCGCCGGGAGACCCCTTGGCAATGATGAGTTCACGTCGTATGTTCTGGCGGGGCTCGAAGAAGAATTCAACCCTGTGGTGTCCACCATTCTTACAAGGGTGGAACCGATCGGCTACTCTGAACTGGTGTCCCAGCTCATCAGTTTTGAAGGAAGATTGGAGATGCAGCGCGGTGGTGGTGGAGGATCCCAATCCTCTGTCAACTCTGCGACCCGTGGAGGTCGCGGCTTCAACCCTGGAGGTCGTGGAGGACGCACTGGTGGAGGTCGCGGTCGTGGCCCAGGCAATGGTGGCCAGGGTCGTGGCAGCGGCAACTTTGGAGGAGGGCAGAAGTAGCGCTACAAAGGGAAGTGCCAAGTCTGCTTCAAGGATGGCCACAACGCCGTCAATTGTTGGCATCGCTTTGATGCTGACTATGCTCCTGATGAGAGGAACGTCAACGCTGCTACCCACTCCTATGGCATCGACACCAACTGGTACACCGACACTGGCGCCACCGACCACGTCACCAGCGAGCTCGACAAGCTAGTCGTCCACGACAAGTACAACAGCAACGACCAAATCCGCACATCTAGCGGTGCAGGTATGAACATTAGTCATGTCGGTCGTGCTGTTTTTCGTACTCCTAATTGCAATCTACAGCTTAATAATGTCCTTCATGTACCTCAAGCCAAAAAGAACCTTGTTTCCGTTCATCGTCTAGCCTCTGATAATGATGCTTTTCTTGAATTTCATCCCAATTTTTTCTTGATCAAGGATCAGGCAACGAAAAAAACTCTTTTGGAAGGCAGATGTAGAGGAGGCCTCTATCCCCTTCATGAACCGAACAAAGAAGCCCTCAGTATCACCAAGCCGTCCCCAGCTAGATGGCATCATAGATTGGGTCATCCAGCCCTTTCAATTGTTCAGCGTGTTATTAGTGAGAATAAATTGCCTTGTGCTAGGGAAGTTCATCCTGAGTCTATGTGTGATGCTTGTCAACAAGCCAAGAGCCATCAGCTTCCCTACCCCAAGTCATCTAGTGCTTCCAAATTCCCTTTAGAATTAGTGTTTTCCGATGTATGGGGACATGCTGCTGATTCTGTTGGGAGAAATAAATTTTATGTTAGTTTCATTGATGATTATAGCAAATTCACATGGATTTATTTGCTCAAACATAAATCTGAGGTGTTTTAGCGTTTTCATGAGCTTCAAAGTCTTGTTGAACGTTTATTTGATCAGAAAATTATTGCTATGCAAACTGATTGGGGTGGTGAATACGAAAAACTGAATTCCTTTTTTCAGAAGGTTGGCATCACTCATTTGGTGTCCTACCCTCACGCTCATCAACAGAACGGTGCTGCTGAACGCAAGCACCGCCATATTGTTGAGATGGGCCTCTCCTTGCTCTCTCATGCATCGATGCCCCTCAAATTTTGGGATGAAACGTTCCTTGCTGCCACCTATCTGATCAATCGCACGCCCAGCAAAGTGATTCAGTTCACTACACCACTTGAGCGATTATTCCATACCAAACCTGGCTATTCGGCACTACGCATTTTTGGTTGTGCCTGTTGGCCCAATCTTCGCCCATACAACACTAACAAATTATCCTTCCGCTCCAAGCGCTGCGTGTTTCTAGGATATAGCAATCTGCACAAGGGTTTTAAATGTCTTGATGTTTCATCTGGAAGGATTTACATCTCACGTGATGTTGTCTTTGATGAAACCGTGTTTCCATTCTCTTAACTTCATGCCAATGCTGGTGCTCGGCTGCGTGCTGAAATTAATTTACTTCCTAATCATCTTCTTAATCCTCCTTCTCTTCTCAGGGGTAGCACAACAGCACATTCCAATATGGCTAATAGTTCTAATAATCTACCTGTTCATCCCGCTGCTACTGTGCCTGGTATTGTCCATGATTTCATGCAGGAACCAACCGGCACAAGTCCCGAAGGAGATCTCCCTGTAGCAGTGTCAGCTGGCGCCACCATATCAGCTCCGGTTGCTGAGCCTCAATAATTAGGCTGCTCGGGATCGCCGCAACATCTGGCGGGCACATCTTCAGCTCCGCTCCAATAGGTAGCTGACACGTCGCTCCCGTCCGCTGGCTCTGTCGGCTCCGACGCGTCTGCGCGCGCCATGCACGCACCGGCTCCCGCGTTGTTTTCTACTCAGCCGACAGATACAGCAGCGCATCCTCCTGGTGCACTGGATCCTGGTGTGCCGTCTTCCTCTATGGTCCCGTCTATGGCCACTTCGCCAGAAGAGGATCATCAACGGCCACAAACTCGCTTACAAAGTGAGATTCACCGGCCTAAAACTTACACTGATGGCACCATCAGGTATGGTTTGAGTACCATCAGTTCTGAACCTACTAATCTGCATGAGGCTCTTGATGACAGTAATTGGAAACAAGCTATGGACACTGAATACATGGCTCTGCTCAACAACAAGACATGGCATCTAGTCCCACCACAGTCAGGGGGGAATGTGATTGACTGTAAGTGGGTTTACAAGATCAAGCGTAAATCAGATGGCTCGATTGACAGGTACAAAGCCCGTCTTGTTGCAAAAGGTTTTAAGCAGAGGTATGGCATTGATTATGAGGACACATTTAGTCCTGTAGTTAAGGCAGCTACTATTGTTTTGTATTGTCTATTGTTGTGTCCAACAATTGGAGTCTTCGCCAACTGGATGTACAGAATGCGTTTCTTCATAGTGTTCTTGAAGAAGAGGTGTTCATGAGGCAGCCACCTGGGTATGAGAGTAAAACTCATCCTAACTTTGTTTGTAAGCTTGATAAAGCTCTATATGGCTTGAAACAAGCACCCCGGGCATGGTATTCCAGATTGAGCATGAAATTGCAAAGTTTGGGTTTTAGACCATCTAAGGCAGATGTTTCTCTGTTCTATTTCCATAAGGGCAGTGTTACTATTTTCTTGCTAATTTATGTTGACGATATTATTGTTGCAAGCTCATCACAGGATGCAACTATAGCTTTGCTAGTCTGAATTTGCCCTGAAGTTCTCGGTGATCTCCACTATTTTCTAGGTATTGAGGTGAAGAAAACAAATAGGGGTATTCTGTTGACACAAGATAAGTATACCTCTGATCTGTTAAAAAGAGTCGGTATGTTGGATTGTAAGCCGATGAACACACCAATGGTGGCCATGGAAAAACTGTCGGCCTATGAAGGAGAGAAACTGGGGCCGAAAGATGCTACACAGTACAGGAGTATAGTAGGTGCTCTGCAGTATTTGACACTGACCAGACCAGATATTTCATTCGCAGTTAATAAGGTATGTCAATATTTACACTCGCCAACTACAGTACACTGGACAACAGTCAAGCGTATTTTGAGGTATTTAAAGTTCACCCTTGGTTTGGGACTTCGTATACATAGATCGTTGTCCACACTTGTTAGTGCTTTTTCGGATGCAGACTGGGCTGGGTGTGCAGATGATAGAAGATCCACAGGGGGATTTGCAGTATTCTTGGGATCGAATCTAATATCTTGGAGTGCACGCAAACAGGCTATGGTTTCTAGATCAAGCACTGAAGCAGAGTATAAGTCTATGGCCAATGCAACAGCTGAGATCATGTGGGTTCAAACCTTATTGCGTAAGCTTGGAATAAAGCTCCTAGTTCAGCTCGGTTGTGGTGTGATAATATTGGGGCTACATATCTTTCAGCTAACCCTGTGTTTCATGCCAGAACTAAGCATATAGAAGTGGATTTCCATTTTGTTCGGGAAAGAGTTGCTCAAGGATTGTTACAGATACGATTAGCCTCTACATCAGATCAAGTTTCTGATGGGTTTACTAAAGTTCTTCCAGTCAAATTGCTAGAATTGTTTAGATACAATCTCAACCTAGGAAAGGTGTGATTGAGAGGGAGTGTTAACGAAGTTGTACATCTATCATGTCACGTGTGAACAACCTAGAGCTGGTTAGTTAGGATTCTGTAGATAAGATCCATGTAACTAGGAGAATTAGTTTGACTAGCTAAGGTTGTTCACCGTGGATTGTAAACCACGTTGGGGGTTGTTCCCAACTCTATTTAACATGCAACAGCGGCCCCTAAGGGGGTAGATACGCTTCCACCTTTCAACCCTGATACTTCGCTTGTTCTGAGTTTTCGTAAGGTTAGTGGTTGCCGTCCTTTTTCAAGATTGTACAAAACAACCCATTTTAAAATAAGAGATAGCCAATGGCTCTTATATTTGCCTCAAGTTTTTCATCCTAGTCCAATACATTAAAAATGGACATAACAGTCCCTAAACTTGCCTCACACTCTTAATCTGATACTTGACTTGTTCTGAGTTTCTCCCTAGGTCGCAATACTCTCAAAATGCGCACAGAGTTCTTTAAGTTGTTCCATGATCACATTTCGGTCTTTAAACTTGTACAATAATCTCATCTAGGTCCATACACTTAACGAATGAAATCATTTATTTAGAGAGAAAAACATGAATTGCTTAAATGTTTTAGGAAATGATCCAAAATTCAGGGAGAAACCATCATGGAGGAGTGAAATGTCAAAATATCTAAAATAAACAAACTAAGAGCCAAATTATCTGTTATGATTTTGTTCAGAATTTTTAGAGCAAGGTTAAACGGTTTTCACACGCTTTTTACTCTCTATATAAATATATTATCAAATAAATATGTTAAAAGAGCATCTCTATAAATATCAAACCAGGTACCAATGCAAGTTTCTTGGTTGCCCATATGTTCTTTTTATCATTTCACTATGAGATTTGTATCAATTTGAGTGGCATTAAGACATGGTTTGAAATTCTAAAAGTTTGAAACTATTTTCAAATGTTCTTTTCTAAATAAGGGAAGGCATGATGCAAATTTATGATTTAGATGAGAGCATTTGATAAATTTAAGGACGGGATGAGCTTAGGAAAAGTTTAGTAACAATTATGTGTATTTTTTAGAGTATTGGAACTAGAATGGGAACTCTGATAATTTTAAGAGCCAATTACCTATAAGCCATTATAAAAAAAGTTCATCGTACCTGTGTGCCATTGAGTTTTTTAAAAGTTCCTCTATACCCCTGCTCAAACTTTCTTTTACCTAGGTGTCACTTTCGTCGCTTGTAGCTAACACCGTCGAGCACCCCTTTTGTGGGGCCTATATGTCATCCTCTCAACTTCTTCCCATATTGTCGAGCAAAGCATGTACGACATCCTAAATATCAGGTTATTAAGGCATCCTAAAAATTCAGATTATTAGATGAACAGGACGCATCCGGTTTTACATGGACACGGCCACACGGGGTGCCGTTTGTCACGGTTCAACTTGGATGTGAGTATCTGTTTCGGCATATTTTTCCGGAGACACGCCAAATACCACTTTGAATTGTGCTGTACTGTAACCGACACAGGTGTCCAGTTTGGGAGACAGTGGCATCAACAAACGTACAAAGGAATCGTCTCATCATGTACTAGCAACGTGCAATTTTTATTACCGAGAAAATTCAGAGCTGCGATACATGGCCAACGGCAATAATAGTGAAGCAACTGCCGAAGATGCCATTCTCACGCACGGTATCGGCGGCATCTCACGCGGCGACGACGGGGTGGTCCTTGAGGAAGCCGAGGAGGAGCTCGTTGACCTGCTCGGGGAGCTGCTCCTGCACGAAGTGGCACCCCTCCGGGATGAAGGTGACCTTCAGGTCCGGCATGAAGTGTCCCATGGCGCCGCCCCGCAACGCGGCCTCGAACCCCGGGAACTTGAAGCAGTAGTCCTTCTCGCCCATCACTATGAACACCGGCACCTGGAACTTGGCGTCCAGCCGGTTCGGTATCTTGTGTATAGCCCTGCCCAATAATCCATGGGGAATTGAATAAGCTCGATGAAGATGAACACACTCCCATTTGGGGCGGATTAGTTCTGCCGTTTGACTGCTATATATAACAATCACTACCTGTATGGCATCTGCAGAGGGTAGCGGAAGCCGGAGTTCTCGTAGAGCTTGGCGTAGGCGTCGAGGTCCTCCTCGGTGAACCACTCCGGGAGGGGCGTGGAGAGGTCGGCGAGGTCCATGATCTCCTGCCCTTCTTTGGCCGTCGGGATCTCGACGCCGGAGAAGAGCACGTAGATGGTCCGCACCACGCGCCTCACGTCGTACCTGCCGAAGTCAGCCTCCGCCCTGCCCGGCTCGCGCCAGCGCAGGATGTAGAAGCCCTCGGGCATGGTGTCGAAGGACACGGGCGCGGGGTTGAAGGGGATGCCGAGGCACGTGACGCCGCAGGTGCGCTCCGGGTGCTGCAGCGCGAACTCGTACGCCGGCATGGCGCCGAAATCCTTGCCCACAAAGAACGCCTGCACGCGCCCAACGAGCAAGAGGCAAGCAGTCACGGCGAGTCTCTCGTCAGGTTTGAAGTTTGAACTTTGAAGTGCTTGCTGTCAATTCTACTAATCCTACCTTGGGGATGGAGTAGGCGTCGAGGATGGCGAGCACGTCGGCGATGAGGTCGTCCCAGGAGACCTCCTCGTCCTCCGGCGGCTGGTCGGAGAGGCCGTACCCGCGGCAGTCCGGCGCGATGGCGCGGTAGCCGGCGGCGGCCACGGCGAGCATCTGGTGGCGCCAAGAGTACCATATCTCCGGGAACCCGTGCAGGAACACCACCGTTCCCAGCTCGCCTGAAAAAGCCAAAGCAACCAAGATTCAAGAAGAATAAATCGCAAACGATTGGGATCGGTGAATGATTGTATGCCAAATAAAGACTCACCTTTGCCTACATGGGCGACATGGAGGTTGAGCCCGCGGATGGGGAGGTGGGTGTGCTGGATCTCGAGCGCCATGGCTGCTTGCTCCTCGAGGCCGGCCCCTAGGCCCTACCCCTAGGCAGTGAAATAGACTTGCGCCAACCAATGGCAACGAAGGCTCAGTCACTACTCACTACTGACTGACTTCGCTCACTTGTCTGGTGCCCCGAGGCTTTGTCCGTTCTTCCTCTACCCTATCGCTAAGTCGCCTGCAGCCTGGTGTCCTTTTCAAGACCAGGACAAACATCGCACGAGCTGGAATCTCTGTATCCGTGGATCAGCATCACTGGTCCAGTATTCTAGTGCCGTGGTATATCGTTTCGGTTAATCCAGACTGTCAAAGGAATAACGAAAATTTTGCTGTAGTAAACTCCAAATATCGTACGTTTAATTTGCTGTCTACAATGCACAAGGTAAAATATCTCTTTGACGATTCTGACTTCCAACCGTCTCAAAGAATACTTGAGCAATGCGGTGGTAACGGCCGGCGGTAGGGAACCCCTCTGGATCGATGGGAGCACCTCGGCGCAGTCGTGCAGAGCTGGAGCACGGCCTCAGAGCTGGAGCTGGATCACAAGTCTTAAGGTCAACTTTCAGAAATCGTCTGTCCTCTTAGCAAAAAGAAGAGGATACAGATTTTTGCATATATCCAGCAAAAGCATGATCCTTATTGCCAGAACCGCTGAACACATACTTTGCAAGAAAGGTAAGCTTGCGACATCAGGAACACTAAAATTTGCAAACACAGGAAATAGTACCGAGGTCCAAGGTCCACGACAGAGTAAACAAGAAAACACAATACAACTCTTCAGACTGATGGATCAATGATGAACCTCACAACTCACAGGATAGTGTACAGATGCGGGGTTTATCAAAGTTCATAGGCCGGGAACTTCGATTCCGAAGGATTGATCATGTCCATGAGGAGGTATGCCATCCCAGCCTTACCTTCAAACAGTGAAAATGGGCGGTCACCCCCATGCATGGCCCCCTCGGCGATCAACTCGTCAGCTTTCTCGAACAGAAAGCATGCAAAAGCCTTTGCGCGATAGAGGTACTCAACGTTGCCAGTTAACCTGTACAGTGAGAGGAACACGTATGCATTCCCGCTTACACCATGACATACTCCAACTCTCTTCAGAAGCCCTCAGTTCCAGACAACCTCCGCAGCCTCTGCAGCTGATTGCTTGAAATGATCATCATGGAAGACCTGCAATAGAAATTTAGTTGCCCACGATGACATCCAAAGATTAGTAGACCAACCAGTTATTCACAACTTCAGTCAACATTTCACTGTGCAAAATCTAAAGAACATGCTGTGTCAAATGCAGACACACAATGGGAGATGCAGTACAGCAAGCTGGTGCTAGGGATCTTCAGGCTCTGTTGCCAGGATATGGCTGGTGCCTTTTCTTTCTGGTTGTTATGTATGCCTTAATTGTTTAATAGGGGTTGCACTTGGGGCTGTAACTTTTTTCTTCTACAATTAAATGACACGCAGCTCTCTTGCATGTTCTAGAGGGGGGAAATGCAATAGAACAATCATAAACAGATGCAGCAAATACCTCATACGCTTTAGCTAGTGTAAGAGCAACACCAGGGGCACCATGACACCAATGCACAAACCGATCGGAATCATTGCCTTCACTTGAGGGGTAATTGCCACCAGGAAACCGATTCTTGATCATGTACCGCAGGGTGTTCTTCACATCATCCTGCTCATCCAGTTTCAGTTCAGTGTGCATGAGCACGTGCATGATCCCAGCAAGACCGTGGGCAGCACCCCAGTACTTCTTCCCATGCCATTCGTACATCAGCGGGCTACTCCCTTTGCTTGACAGCTTCCTTCCTTCCTTAATAATGTCCTTTGCCACAGAATTCTACATAATTGAAGTTGGTAGATCGAGTAAAATTTCCAGTGCCTTGCACATGATTCTAGTTGAAAAAGAAATGGGAAAGAAAATTATATAACACAACTACAGCATGAACATACAATGTGTTCAAGGGGGATAGTCTTCTCGCTGAGATGCTTGTTCAGGAACAAACAAGCCCATAAATATCCTGCCCTGCCATACAGCAACTCATTTGGTACTTTCTCAGTGATGGTTATCTACAAAATCACAAACAAAAACAGCTGAGTCTACAACATTAGGAATACAAATTGTGCTATCTACATGTTATTCTACAACCATGTAGCGCAAGCACATTGCACTTGCACACATAGTAACAAATTGACTCACAAACCCAGAATTATGCTTATCAGAATCCTCACCTCATCAAAGCAGCTAAGATATTGGGTGACCCTCAGCTGATCATCACAATGTTTGGCGATCACCGCCCCAAGAGCGCAGACACCGGCCCTCCCACAGATGAATGTCAAGAATCTGCGCCTTACAAACCCAGGCCACACCCCTCCATATCATTATCTACTAGTAAACGAAAACCATTATGAAGCACGAGAAGAAAAGGCTTTTAGCTTACGGTAGGCCCCTTGACGCGTCGTCGCAGGCGTGCACGATGTCGGCGGCAAGGGCGAGGTCCCCGCGGTCACCGGTGACCTGGAAAGACTTGAACAGCAGGAACGCCGTCCCGAGCGCGCCCGTGTAGAGCGTGTAGTCCGTCACCTGCCGCCCCGCCTTCACCCACGTCTCCTCCACCACCTGCACAGCCACAACCAGGGGGGAAAACCGAACCGAGCAATCAGTCGAGCAGCTGGCGGGCGCACGGCAGGAAACCAGAGGGAGAGCGAGTAAGTAGAGGGGGGGCGTCGTACGTGCCTTGTCCTTGATGCGGCGCGCGGCGCGGAGGAACCGGTCGGAGAGACTGGCGTACGGGAGCGAGAGCAAGCCACGTAGCCCCGCGTCGGGCCGGTCGCCATCGCCGCCGGGGGTCTCGGCCTCGCTCTCGGTGACGAAGTCGGGCAAGTCGTTGGCGAAGAAGCGGTCCGCCATGGCCTCGCCGCGCAGGCTCCGACGACGGCGCTTCGAGGCGTGCGAGGAAGTGGAAGGCTCGCGACCGGTGAGCTGCCGTTCGGTTGCCTTCGTCTTCTCGCTAGACCCACCGCCGTTCCCCATGCCCGCCGCGTGCTCGCCTTATAAAAAGTGCCTGCGAGGTCGCTGGATGCCGCGGCGCTGCCGTGCTGGTGCGGTGGCACGTCTGTCGCGCGCTCGGAGCAACGCGTGCAACGCGCCGCTGATTTTTTTTCTGTCCCCGGCGAACTGCCGCGGTTGGCTCGTCTCCTCGGCGTCGGTCAACGTCTGGTTAGCTAGCCGTTAGCTGAAAGCTGGGTGCAAGCGTGTCACCCTCTAGGCTTCTAACTTCAAGTCACTACCATGTGGGCTCCACCACGCTTGGACCCACATGGCAGCGGCACAAAGTTACATGGTTCAATGTCAGAGGAAATCAATCCGTCACCCTGATTAGCACACAAGGATAGCTTTCTGTCAAAGGCCCTGGCCCCTGGGAAGTGGGAAATCAGAACGCACGGTCTGTGTTTAGATTTTAAGGAAAAAGGAGTATTTTTTTTTGGAAGTATATTATGTGAGGAAGATGAATAGAAAAGATGAAAAACAAATTTTCTAGGAAACATATTTGTGTGGGGGATAAAGAGAAATTAAAAATACTTTTTGGAATTGAACAAAGTCTGACCTATTTGCGTTGCCCCCTGTGTCACCAATCACATCACAGATGCGCCTGCTCAAGCCTTGCAAGAATGTTTTGATGTGATCATGGTTTGGCCTAGGTTAACAAGTTCGTAACATCGCATAATCTCCTTCATTTCAGTCCTGTCGTCTAAAGGACGCACGAAATAAACCCCCCCCCCCCTCCCCCGCTAAAAAAAAAAGATGTTTCGCCATTTAGACATCCTATCTTGAACCGAACAAGGGCAATAACAGTTTATACACCCAACGCATCCATCTCTTCTGATTGATCATGGTTCATCAGCCTAACATGTTAATGTACAACATGGTTCCTAAGACGAAGCCTTAGTATAACAGCTAGAAACAAAAATTGTAATTAATCCTCTATAGAAAAATCGATGCCCTCAACATGTGCTAAAACGTCCGCAAATCTGAACCAGTGTGTGACCTGCAAGGAGTTGAAAAGAAAATAAAATTTGAAAATTGTACTTCAGAGTTGACCAAAGGCATTTGCATTATGGAGGCATAATAGTTGGTGCAGGGTAGAGGCCAAGCACTACTTTGCAGTACCAAACTAACTAAAATCAGAGTGCATGGGGGCCATTTTGGTTCTTAGTGAATTCTAGTACCTGAGGTCTGTGTTCTCTTGTATCTAAATTTTGTACTCGTGAACGCGCATCCACTTTGTCGACGACCATTTGTTGCCTTTTATCACTGGACATCCACCTAGAAGGAAATTTGCAGTTGAATAGAAGTGTCAGTGTACTGCAGCATAACACTTTTAACTGCTGAAAAACATGTCATTGTATGAAGATTAGTAAACCCACCATGAAGGCTTGTGGGATCCAGGGATCCATCAGGCCTCATGCTCCAGAAAAGTAGCGCATCTCCCATCTTCGGTTTAACAGATATACCTCTCTTTGCACATTCAGATAGCTCATTATAAAATGGTGATGAACTGCTGTTTACTGGCGCTGAAGGGAACACTGTCTCACCACCATCTTCAACATCCGAGCTAGTGAATTATAATTGCCATGAAAAGAAGATAATGTCAATTTGGTAACCAATGGCGCATATTCAATGAATAGCAATACCATAATACATACAGATACATAAGCAGAGTTGCTATACGCTGGCCTCCATTTTTGGTGTTGTAGTCATCATGGAAGTAATCAAAGTGAGGCTCGTACTTCTGTCCAACTTCATAATGGAGGACTTGAAGACCCTCTCCATGTTCTACAAAATTACAGTGAAACATTGATGGCATTGAAGTACAATTGCACAAGAAAATAATCAGGCACCGAGGCACTAATTGTCAAACAAAGACTAGTTGACTGTTGTTATGACTAGCCACCAGATATTTCTGTAATGGGTTATTATTCTTTCGTATGTGCTGAAATAGAGTTGATTATTGTTGCTTGAGGCCCTTGTTTGCCTAGTCATATTGTTAGTTCTGTACCTCTATGTACTTTGCGATTTAATATGTCAAACCATCATCGTTTAGCAAAACTGCACATGATGTACTGTTCTAAAATTCTAAACTTTGGAGACGTACTGGCTAGTGCACAATCAGTACATTCAATTTTCTTCACACTCTGCATTCTTTACTGTAGCTTGAAGAGCAAAATGTACAGCATTGAAACCTCCCAAACGATACTAAACAACAAAGCATGTTATCCTAGAACTGTGACAAAGGCAATGATAAATCTTCTGAGTGCATAGTTTAGTACATCAGCAGAATAATATTTAGTAAAATACATCATGCACGATTTGGTGATTCAGTGACAGTTAAGGCAGAAATCATTCAGTCAGGCAGTTAAAGGTGTAAAGCAGAATTCAGGCCTTCTCGAGTTCCATAACACAGCCTATTTTATCTGTATGCTGGACCTAAAACTGTGCTTTAAAATTCAGCACCATTTAAACATTAAAAGAGTATTAAGGACTTTCCAATCAATCCATGAAGCATACTCTTTTTTCCGAAATACAACTGATTTTTTTTCAAATGTACAAGTTAGCTATGTCAAACAACACCATCCAAACATTAAATCCAACGATTAAATGTATGTCTAGCATATTGGATTGTAACAAGGAATAATACATACAGTAACTATTACGTACCTACAGGTATGAAGGTGTAATCCGCTATCCTTTTCTCGATTGTACTAATAATTTTGTCCTGCCCTCTTCTAAGAAACATTCCTGAACTTGTCCGCACCCTGCATATATGTCGCACATGCAAAATGAGCATCATAGGTAGTGTAACATCCCTGGTATGGGCATTTTGGCAATGTTTTTCCTCGGCAATGCTCAAACCTGCTATCCTTGCTCCCTCCAGTTGCTGAATCAACTACTGTTGACTTCTTCATGTGAGGCGTTGCCAGCGAGATCAAATAATCACATTCTTCCTTGGACTGAGAATAAAATAAAATTCAGTTATAACCTCATTGCATGGTGAATCAATTGGAGATGGTTGACAGTAACAACAGAATTGAGTATGAACAATTAAATACGACGCCAATCCTGACATTTCTTTTCTATATGCAACCTCTGCAGCAGCAAACATGACTTCATACACATCATTCAAAGGATTTGGCAAGTGAGTAGCTATGCATTCAAACGATAAGCTTAATTGTAGCAAACATCCAGCCCAAATGGTTCGAAACCTGCGTTTGAGTCCAAATCCATAACGCTATCAATTCACACTCTGCTCTGAATGATGCTATAAGCCTATTATGACTACAAATGGTGAGTACAATGAAGCGCCTGCTCCGTTCAAACTCTTGGAGAAGCTCAGCGACAGCCATGTCCCATATGTAGTAGCCATTTCGTGTAAACTGGCAATACTGCAGCCACCCAGATCTGGAATAGAGTCATCGAAACTACATTTTCTATATCAGATTCGCAGCATCACAAGTCGCCACTCTTTTCTGCACATATAACCACTTCAGGGACAGGGTGACGAATCTCGCAGAGGGCTAAGAAAATTCAATCGCATACTCGAGGTGTCAACTAATGTTCTCGTGTTGCGCCAACTGCTCAGCTGAGATTTCAACAGAATCGAAACAAACCAAAAAGGGAAAAAAAATCGAGATCTCCTAAGCACAATAAGTATGGAGCAAAATCGCATCTAGAACGTGTGGTCCTCTCTACCAAACAGAAAGGAATGAGGCGAGGGAGACTCACGAGGAAGTTGTGGTACACGAACGCGCGGGGCTCCCACGACAGCACCTCCGTCCACGGCTCCCCCTTCTCCCCGCGCAGCCCCCTGCAGCACGAAGGCGCGAGCATGAGCAGCAACGTGGTCAGCATCTAACAAAGGAAAAACTGCGCGAGCGAGCGCGAGATCGTGGAGACGGAAGGTGGGTGGGTGGGGGAGGTGGAATAACGCACGATTCGGAGGCGGATCTGCGGGAGCGCGAGCGCGGGCGCACGAGCCCGGCGCCGCGGTGTCCGGCGCCATCGGAGGTCCCGGGCAGCGAGAGTGCGCCGAGGGCGAGGAGGAGGAGGAGCGCCATGCACGCCAGCAGCAGCGCCGCCACGACCGCCGTCGATGGCCTCCCGCCGCGCTTCCCGCCCCCTCCGCCGCCGCCCAGCAGAGGCCTGCTGCCCCGCGCCGCCGCCCGGCCCGCCATGACACCCGCCGCCCCCACGTCGATTCCGCTGCCTCTGTCTCCTCCCCCCGCTCTCTCCCCTGCCGCTGGTTCTAGCTCCGTCTCCCTCTGTTTCTGACCTGAGTCGCGGTTTTTTTTTATCGTAATTTCGCGAAGGAAGGACGATATGCTGCTGCTGTGCTCCGCTTGTCGTCGCCTCGGTACGACGATGCGCGGCCGGGGTTCGGTACGTGACGTGTCAAGCGGGTAAGGGTGGGCCCCGGCGTTGTCCAAGTCCATCTGGGCCGTACGTGGGTTTTAGTTGGGCTGGAGAATTTATGCGCTTGACCAAACCGAAAGATGACTTGACTTATGGGGGCTATGGCCTATGGGCTTCGCTAAATCGCGTTAAAAAAACTTTCGACTCGAACCAAAGGCATTATTCCGTGAGAAAAGCATGAAAAAGGCTAAGCACATCGTGACATGTTCTTTATTTCATCCTCACAGACTGCAGGCACAGGTAGTAGAGAGTAGAAACGGCACGGGCAGGAAGCCACACCATTGCAATGAATCAGTTTTAGAAGTTT
Organism: Digitaria exilis; assembly: GCA_015342445.1. Classification (NCBI taxonomy): domain Eukaryota; kingdom Viridiplantae; phylum Streptophyta; class Magnoliopsida; order Poales; family Poaceae; genus Digitaria; species Digitaria exilis. The sequence continues at coordinate 690,962 of JACEFO010001671.1, read as the reverse complement.
AGTTAAAGTTTGAAAGACGGTGGACCTCAACAGAAGGGTGCCGTATTCTTTGCCAAGGAGACCAAATCCGGCGCCTCCAATTGCTCTGTCATCACGGAGGCCACCGCGGAACACATCATGGTGGCCGGAATTGCAGTTAGCTGTGCATCTCTTGCCCATTTAGCACTCGTCATTCAGCTAAATTCTTTGACTTCTTTTTATCTGCATGTGAAGGTAATTTATTTTTCTCCCTGCCGATGAATGCTACTTGTTTTTTTATGCTCATGCCTGATCAAGATATGGTTTAGTTTCTGAACTGTATTTCCTGAAAATGGAATTATCTGCCAACATTTAGATTTACATAATTCTTAATTTAAAATCTGATTACAAATGGCTACATAGTTTTCATGCCACATTTGATCAAAGAACATGTAAGATTTAAATGCTCCATACTACCTATGAAATAGTGCCATGAAACTGTGCACTGAGAGTGACAGTTTCATCCCACAGAAAAGCTGATGTGGCTATCTTGGTAACGATGTACATGAAACTCCCATTGGGACTGGTCTTAGGAGACATGGTGGGATAGGATGGTCCTGTCCCAGTTTCGAGGAATAGAGTGTCTCGTGTTCGGTCTAAATGCCCACGAGTTTTACTATAGGAGAGCATGGAGAGAATACAAAGACAGGCTCTCTCTTTCATGTTTTGAAAACGGGCCAATGCTTTGTGCCTTCGCTAATCATCAACTCTCGTGTGCAGTAGTTTAGAGCATGTCTAGGAGAATAGTCATATGGTTTAATTAGCCAAATTTTCACTGCTTAATACCAAAATGGCTCTCCAGCACTCTTACTATCAAACTCGTCAAGCCATCCTACTCTTCAAATTGGCTCCTTACTAGCCAATCCGGCTAACCAAACTAGCTTGCCAAGTATGGGCCGCACGTGCAGAGAGAGTATATGTAGTTGTTGGGATTTAGAGTATGAGAAATAAAGATCCAGTTGAGGTGAGATGATAAATATGAAATGGAATCTTTATGGAATAAAAAGTCAAAAATAATCTATTGAAGATGCTCTCGAAAGTGCACAAGATATATCGGTTTCTCTAGCTTATCGTTGCCAGACCGACTGGAGTCAGTCAGCAATAGGTTTGTTGCTCCAACTCCATGAACATATGTAGATCCTTCGGTAGGAATTCGACGTCGCCCTTAAGATTCATCTATACGCCTATGCCAAGGCGACCAAGAAGGGTTATCACCTAAAATGAAGCGACAAAAAAAGTCTAGTATAGGATCCGACAGACTAAAGTTTAGCCTCGTCACAATGAATGTTTGTATACTAGTTAGTAATATTAGATGTAGTTTAATGACAAAACCCATTACATAACATCTAGACTAATTCGCGAGACGAACCTATCTATCACAACGAATGTTTGTATACTAGTTAGTAATATTGTATACTAGTTAGTAATATTAGACGCATGGTATAGTAATATTAGATGTTGTTGTTGCCTAAGCTCTTGATTTTCAATGATATAGAGCTTTTAGTTATTGCTTTCGTCCTTCCTTCAAACGGCTTCATCGGTGAAATATTGGAAATGGTAGAGTTAAAGAATGCATGACATGATCAGAGAGTTCGGCCAAAAACAAAATAGAAAACATGGGAGCAAATAGCAAAATGTGGTGGTTCGGTTGAGAGTGAGAGCACCTGACGGAGCAAGCCACCCTCCGCGTACAGCGACACCGGATTTACGATCGAGACCGTCACACCGGGGCGCTGCAGTGAGCCGAGAATGTTGGTTCCTTGTCCTCGTGCTTCGCCCACAGCCGATCCAGCACCCTTTGGCCCCCCAGAGCTGGGGATGAGTGGGCACCGCCACGAGCCCGGCGAACTATCGCTGCAGCAGCACCTAATTTGAACATGCACTCTTTGCCTGATGCCGTTGGTATGGTACTAATCAAATGAACCATGCGTGATGCGCTGCGCGTTCACGTACGTACACACAACCGCTTGGTAATGCCTGAGGCGAGGAGCCGAGTCGGAGTGCGTGACAACCTGTCACGCGCGCACCGACGCGTGTTGCGTCGTGTCTTGCGTGCACGGTATGCGAAGACAGTGCATTCGCGCGCCGAGATTGTGGGTCCTAAAGCCTGCTGCTGTGTACACATCAGCGTGTTACTATGCGTGCCAGACCGTGGACGAGACGTATCCGCACTCCACCGCACGGCGTCGACGGGGGTGGTGGCCGTGTCCAGCGCGGACGCCGCGGCGCGGCGGAGCTCGGCGAGGTCGCGGGTTTGCTCGGCGATCCAGGACTCGAAGAACTTGGAGAAGGACTCGCCGGAAGGTGACGCCGGGGATGCCGGGATGGGGATATGCCATTGTGGCAGCCGTGAGCGGGTGGCGCCGGGGAGAAGCATTGACGCGCACGACGCCGGCTCCGACACCCAGACATCTGGGACGTGTCCTTTCTATCGTGGGCTGTGTTCGATCCTTATTTCATGGGCCTTAAGCTAAAAGCCAGCCAGCCCAAGAGGCAGGCGTTACTTCTAGAGCAAAAGTACCTAGGGTTGTTGTTTGAAGCCATAATAATACCATACGGCTTACAGAAACTAGATCGATGCAATTGATAACCCAGGTCCTGGATGGTGGTATCACCGCGCGGTAAGCGTGGTCAGCCCATATCAAATCTTGGTCATGATTATATACATAGCTAGCTTTACATTTACTCAGTACTATACCATGCGGCAAGTGTGGTTAGCCCACGATCAAATTTGGACATTTCGTATTCGTAATCAGTAGTATATACTTACTATATGTTTCACATTCTAGGGTTGGTGCATGCATACGACATGTGTGTCTTAGCTTTTTCTCTTTTTTTCACTTTTTCTATATATACTTACTACATATGTTTCACATTCTAGGGTTGCTGCAAGCATACGACATGTGTGTCTTAGCTTTTTCTCCTTTTTTTTTTCACTTTTTCTGTATAAACATATGCACCACCATGTGGATGACCTTCAGCTTCTATTTACAACCCCAAATCATAAAAGCTACATCATATTGTTTAGCCATGTAGACGTCATATCAACGAGGTTCCTTTTTGCTCTGATAATAGCTAGAGAAAACTCATAAGGATGATTACATCCAAAGAAGGTCACATTGAGCTGAATTTTTAAGTCAATGGAGAGTTTCATTGCACAATTACCAATACTAGAAACTAGGTAAGTATACAAGTAGAGTTTCATGGATGAAACACCTCTCTCTCACATCTCATAAAGCTCTCCCTATTAATTATTTTGTAGCGGTGAATTTAATGTCTATGAAACTTCCGTGAAAACCCTATTAAGATTGTCCTTAAATTTAATGTCTATGAAACTCCCAGAAACCAAACTTGCACGTCACATCATCTTCCCTCCGAAAGGATAGTCACACAGGAGGATGCACCAATGCTTGCAGAAGATAGATTGGATGACTTGATGAATGCATCGAACCCTTGGTTGTGCATCATCGCCATCATACTATAGCTCATGAAGCTTGGTGATGGATCAGGGACTAATTGGCCAGAATCCAAGTAGTGCATGACGCTTCGCATGCTTGGCCTCAAATTGGGCAATGGGTGTGTGCACATCAATCCCAGTTTCAGTGCAAGAGTTACCTCTTCTGTTTGATACTCCCCCGCCACAAGCAGTCTTGGATCCACCACTTGAATGATTGCACCATTGTGATGATGCTCAATCACACAATCCACTATGGAGACCAGCTGGGGACCAATTGGCCTTCGTGCACAGACGACCTCCAAGACGAAGACGCCGAATGCAAACACATCAGTGAAAGGTGTTGCCTTCCCGGTGCGGATGAGCTCTGGTGCCACGTACCCTATGGTCCCGACCACGTGAGTGGTCTGAGGATCTATGCCACGGTCATACAGTCTAGCCAAGCCAAAGTCGCCCAACCTAGCATTCATCTCGCCATCCAACAACACGTTGCTTGGCTTGACATCCCGGTGAATGACCACCTGCTCCCAATCTTCATGTAGATACAGGAGGCTCGCCGCGACACCTTTGATGACCCGGTACCTGTCGTGCCAAGGGAGAGTGGGCATGCGCCCATCATGCAGGTACTTATCAAGACTGCCATTTTCCATGTAGTCATAGACCAAGAGGAGCTCGTCCTTGCGCCTGCAGTAGCCTAGTAACTGCACAAGGTTGCGGTGGCGAAGGCGGCCGATGCTCACCACCTCGGCTACAAACTCCCTTACCCCCTGCCTTGAATCATGTGACACCCTCTTCACTGCAACAACTTGTTGCTGTGCTGCTGCTAGTAAATTATTGGATGAGGACGACGACGCTTGATGAAGATGAAGCACCCCTTTGTATACTCTCCCAAATCCTCCTGCGCCAAGTAAATTCCTGTCCTTGAAGCCATCAGTGGCATGGAACAAATCTTTGTAGGAGAACCGGTGCGGGCCGAACTCGTCCTCCCAATCTTCCCGCAGCTCGGCGTACCAGCGCCTCCGTTGTACGACGAAGAAGACGACTGCCAACACAGCAGCGATGAGCAACGCTGTGGAAAGTGCAGGCAACACAACATCCAGGAGGACCTTTGACCGAGGCTTCTTGGGCCCCACTCGTGGCAGGACGGGAAGCTTGGACAAGTCGAGAGGTGGAGCTGGCCCGTCCATGCTGAAGCTCCAGCCAAGCACGCAGTGCCGCGTGGGTATGACGCCGGTCCCCGACGAGAAGCCGACGTACATTGGATCATCCTCCACGAAGAAGTTGGAAAGATCGACGTCCATGGATACAAGAGGCCTCCGTGGCTTTTGCCGCACGTTCACCGGAGCCAGCGTCACGTTGAGCTGCGTGGCCTCGCCGTCGTACTCCACCCACACTAGCATCGGCTCGTGGCTGTTGAGCGTCAGGTTTCTAAAGGCACCACCACCACCTGCTGCCGTGTCGTCGTCGTCGTCGTCGTAGTACCCGGCTGGTTCGGCCTTGGCCGACACGAGGCTGTTGAGGTCGATGCCGACATGGTTGCCGTTGATGTCGCGGAACTCCGGGTTGATGATGGTGTCGAGCTCGACGGCCAGGACGGGGTCTCTCGCCGTGCCGTTCGTGGCGTTGAGGAGGCCGAGGTACTGGCCGGCCTTGGCGGTGGAGAAGTTGGTCGTCGCCGGGGCGACCACGAAGGCGAGTCCGTAGTCGCTGAGCCCATCGTATGGGGATAAGATGGCGAAGACGAAGCATGACGAGAAGGACCGCGCCTTCTTGTTCGTCACGAAGTGGAGATGACCCGGGTGGAAGGCGTGGCCTTTTGCCTGGTCCGTAGCGTTGGTAAGCGCGAGGAGCCCGTCGGGCGTCACGACGGCTAGGCCGTCCAGTGAAAGGTTCGCCGTGGCGAAGCCTTGGTAGACGAACTGCTGGCCGTCGTCGTCGGCGCCGGTGGCAGACGAGACCACTACTACATGGATCACGAGGAGCAGGAGGAGGACCAAGGATGCAGCAGGCAGGGGAAGAAGCATCACAGCTCAGTTGTCATAGAGAGTGTGATTGATCGATGAAGAGATGGGTGTTGGCCTAGTTGAATAGGAATAAGATGGGAGCGAGGACTCAGATCGTAGTCACAGCTAGCTGGTTAGAATACGATCGGAGGCGAACTCAAGCTTCGCGAACACGTTTTCTGTGCGGAAGGAAAAGAGTGCTGACATCAAAAGAACATATGTATGGTTGGATCCAAATGAACTCCAAGCAGGCTCAACTCGGAGCTCGGTCTTTTATCTTGCAACTTTCCTTTCCTCATAAAAGCTGAGCCAATAACTTATAACTTATGAATCAAGTGCTAGTAGGTTCGAGGGGATAGAGGATATTTCTAGAAAGTATATATGTAACGGATTTTAAAAAATAGATATATTTCCATGTACTAGTGGGTAGCGATCATTGGAAGGCTAATTTGTTGTTTTTTTGTTTTTTTACATGACAGATGTGGACTTATCAAATCAGATGATGTACGTGTTGGACCAATTCAATACCACGCTCATGGAAATCCTCGCGCATGCGGGTGCACACATTTGACATTTGATTGAACTGACGCGGCATGTAAACGGACTCGGAAATTCTATGAGTTCCTTCGTTTTCGCCGTACCCTGCTGGATATAATAGTTGAACGCACACATGGTCAAACACGTGACGAATGAATGTGGCGAACCATTTGCATTTTTTCGTCTGTTCCATCTTCTGTCTCGAATTGGCTTTGGACCGGGACCACCATTTGGGGGAAAAAAAAAACCTTATATGCATCGCAGGAGGGCTGCAAAGTGCCCTCTTTACAGAGCTGCCACTGATATGTACACCCTCGAAACAACCGGGCAACCAGCCAGTGAAAAACAACGACGTTAATTCCAGCATGTATGGCAGATGTCATATTCAGTATTACAATCCATTTATGTATTTCGCAGTGGCGGAGCTTGATCAGGTAGTCAAGAGAGAAAGTTGACAACTCACTTAACCCATGGTCAAATCAAGGGGCTACCAAAGAAACTTCCAATGATCGCTACCGCGTTACCAATTTTATGGAATGTTTTCAAAGAAATAGCTTTATTTGCACGAAAAGTATTTTATTACTGAATGAGGTAAATGCCCATCGTGTTACTGACGAATATTTTCGTTGGATAGGTCTTGATGTACTTCCATGCATGCATGACCAATAATGTCTTGTCTAGATCCAACAGGCTGCTCACGACAAAAATTCAAAGATGCCTGCTGTTTGAACGGTTATCCGAGTAGACTTTTGGTCACTGCCTCACTGGTCATCAGTGCCGTGGAGTAGGCGCTGGGGCGTACGCCGTCTATGGCGGCTGGTCTCCCTCGCCAATTCTTCCAACTCTAGAACACGTACACTGCAGGCTTGAATGGTATTTTGGATGGCTAATAGTGCTTGCTACCATTCCGGGACAGCTACCGGTGGATTCCCTTGCTTCGTCGGAAGGAAGTCGACGAGAGCTAGCCGGGAGATAGCTGTTCAGGTAGAATTGCTTTGCTTTTGTACACAACGTGTCCGATTAGAGCTGGTTCACAGCTGAGTGCTGACTAGCATATATTACTTTTCCTGCTCTTGAAATATTTCTTCGTTAATTCGTCATGCACGCGGAAAATGGATTAAGGATTCGCTGGATCATTATTGGGTGTAGTTAGTCAGTTCACCCGCTAGAAAAACCTGCCTTCTCATATATAATTGTCATAATATGTATGCATCTTTTTTATTTGCCTTTGAAAGGTCACAAAATACTTCTCACGACAAGAAGGAATCGCCGTTTTAGGTGAACTGCTGAGCTATCTGACTGAACAGAAACTAGACTACCACAAGGGGAAAAAAAGGAATTCAGTAATTACAAGTATTTATTAATTTAAACACTGCAACCTGAAGCCCCATCGATCCGTGTTATTACAAGGACAAGAAGAAGAACTACACTTCCTTGCTGCAAGAGCTTAATTATCACCTTCCTCCAGAGAGATCAGAAAAGGTTCCCATGCTGCTGGTGGATGACATGTGGTTTAAATAATTCCAGCTGTACATTTCGGTGAAGCTAAAATACGCTTGTGATAAGTCTGGAAGGATTAAATTGCCGTCGAGGTATTGTATGACCTGCCGCATGGTTGGCCTCCCGCTGGGCAATGGATGGGAGCATAACAACCCAAGCTTTAACACAAGAGAGACCTCTTCAGGATTATACCCCCCTACTTGGATAATCCTCGAGTCGACGGCGTCAACGATCGAACCATCGCGCAAATGCTCCATTACCCTATCAACGAGCATGGCACTAGAATAATTGTGTTGATGTTCATCTTGCTCGACAGGCCGACGTCCACAAGTGACCTCAAGAAGGAATGCCCCAAAAGCGAAGACGTCGGCTGCTGGAGTGGCCTTTCCTGTGTGGCCTAATTCAGGCGCTAGGTATCCCGTAGTGCCCATAACATGTGTGCTGTACGCATCAGCTCCGTGATCGTAAAGCCTCGCAAGGCCAAAGTCTCCTAATCGCCCGTTCATCTCCCCGTCGAGGAGCACATTGCTTGCCTTGACGTCTCGATGGATGACGACCTGCTCCCAATCCTCGTGAAGATAGAGCAGTGCAGATGCGACTCCTCTAATGATGTGTAACCTCTGAGGCCAATCCAGAGTGCCTCTTGCATCATATTCATGTAGGTATCTGTCCAGGCTACCATTTGGCATGTAGTCGTAGACCAAGAGGAGCTCACCTCTGCGGCGGCAGTAGCCGAGTAACTGAACGAGGTTGCGATGCCTCAGCCTTCCCAGGCTCGCGACCTCGGCCACAAACTCCATGGTGCCCTGCTTGGAGTCGTGCGACACTTTCTTCACCGCGACATCCATGTCATCTATCGTCTTGTTACGGAGAACGCCCTTGTACACCCTCCCGAATCCTCCTGCGCCGAGCAGATTATGCTCGTCGCTGAACCCCCTCGTGGCACGGAACAGATCCCTGTACGAGAACCGATGCGCCCCGAACGGCATCTCCCAGTCCTCCCGCAGCTCGGCGTACTTGCTCCGGCGCCGCGCCATGGCGTAGATCGCGACGCCCACGACGAGGACCAGCGCCGCCGACGCTATAGGGATCACGATCATCTCCGTCACCTGCTTGGACGACCGGGCCTTGGTGGGACCCGCCGGCGGCAACGCCGGGAGCTCCGAGATGTTAAGCTCCGGAGCCGGTCCTCCGTGCAGCGACAAGCTCCAGCCGAGCACAAAGTGGCGCGAGAAGAGCATGCCCGTGGCCGACGAGAACCCGACGTACGCCGTGGCGGTGGCGCCCTGCTTCACGATGACGTCGGAGGGGTCGACGGTGGTCTGCAGCAGCGGTTTCTTGGGCCTGGGGAGACCCAGAGGCGCCATGGTCACGGTGACCAGCGTGGCACCGGCGTCGTAGTCCACCCAAACTTGCATGGCCTTGCGGCTGATGAGGGTCAGGTTCCGGAACACCCCCGTGGCGTCGTCGTAGTACCCGGCGCTCTCGGCGGCGGTCGACACGAGGCTGTCGACGTCGACGCCGACGTGGTTGCTGTTCATGTCGCCGAGGTCGGCGTTGAAGAGCGTGTCGAGCTCCACGGCGAAGACGTGCGTGCTCCGGTTGCCGTCGTCGGAGCCGTTGAGGAGGCCCAGGAACTCGCCCGGCATCGCGGTGGACAGTACGGACCTGTCCGCGGCGACGACGAAGGCGAGGCCGGAGGCGCTCAGGTCCTCGTACTGCCCGAAGATGGCGAACGCGAAGGTGGTCGAGAAGGAGGCGTTGTGGAACGGGAGAGGGGACGGGTGGAGAGCGTGGCCCATCATCTGGATGCTGCCGTTGCCGTTGGTCAGCATGAGGAGGCCGTCCGGTGTCACGGTGGCCGCGCCGTCGAGGGTGAGGTTGGCGCCCGCGAACCCGTTGTACACGAACTCGCCATGGTAGCTGCCGCTGGTGGTGTCGTCTGCTCTGCTGCCACAAGGCAAGAGGAGAAGTAGGAGAGTGATGACACGGTGATGAGGCTGAAGCGGCATTACTACTCGAACACCTAGGTCACCTTCAATCTTCCTTTCAACTGTAAACAGAGGCCGCAGTTTTATATTGGAGTAGACAGCTAGGTTGCCGTACCTAACCTGCTGTATAGGGAAGAACCAAATTCTGCTGGTCACCAAAGCCACTCAATGCTGACTGAAATGCGTGGTATCGTCGATCTATGAATTATTGGCCGAGTAGTAGACTACTGTAGTAGGCAGCCCGGCTGGCACGGCACTAGAATTATTCAGGTTGATGCTATTAGGCACTATAAGTATTAGACAGTACTCCTACTACTCATGTTGTGCCATCGCACCGTCCTTTTAGCCGGCAGACGACTACATGGAAAATGGCAGCCTTGATAAGTACCTGCATGATGGGCGCATGCCCACTCTCCCTTGGCACGATAGGTACCAGGTCGCGTCGTGGCGAGCCTCCTGTATCTACACTAAAATTGGGAGCAGGTCGTCATCCACCAGGATGTCAAGCCAATCAACGTGTTGTTGGATGGCGAGATGTGAATGCTAGATTGGGCGACTTTGGCTTGGCTAGATTGTATGACCATGACATTGATCCTTAGACCACTCACGTGGTCGGGACCATAGGGTATGTTGCAGCAGAGCTCATCCGCACAGGGAAGGCAACATCTTTCACAGGTGTGTTTGTATTCGGCGCCTTCGTCTTGGAGGTCATCTGTGCACGAAGGCCAATTGGTCCTCAGCTGGTCTCCATAGTGGAATGGGTGATGGATCACCATCACAATGGCGCAATCCTTCAAGTGGCGGACCCGAGGTTGCTTGGGGGGGGTGTATGAAACAGATGAGGTAACTCTTGCACTGAAACTGGGATTGATGTGCACACACCCATTGCCCAATCTGAGGCCAAGCATGTGAAGCGTCATGTACTACTTGGATTCTGGCCAATTAGTTCCCGAGGGTTTATGAGCTACAGTATGATGGCGATGATGCACAACCAACATCAAGTCACCCGATTCATCTTCTGCAAGCATTGGTGCATTCTCATGTGCGACTATCCTTTCGGAGGGAAGATGATCTGACATGCAAGTTTGGTTTTTATGGGAGTTTCATACACATTAAATTCAAGGGCAGTCTCAATGGGGTTTTCATGAGAGTTTCATACACATTAAATTTACTGCCACATCAGTAATTTTGGTGACAGGGCAAAGTAATTAAGGCTATTGCCAGTGGGGGGTTTCAATAGAGTTTCATGCACATTAATGAGGTACCACATATGCTACAATGCTGACATGGCATGATATTTATGATGAAACTGGAGAGATGGGTTTCATCATGATGAAACTATATAGGCATTGTTTCCAAGACTATGAAACACATTGAAACTGCCATTGGGGGTTAAAGTGTTTCATACCATGAAATTTAAACCAATCACATGCATCGTAATTAAATGCTATTGCTTGCCTATGAACCCGTGAAACGAAATTTTGCATTGGGAGACCATGTTTCATTTCTCAAGCCAAATCTCTTTTGATGACGTGTCGTTCGTGGAAACCAAGAAATGAAACTCCCACTGGGAATAGCCTAAGAGAGCGGGTTTCATCCCTATGAAACTCTACTTGTACACTTACCTAGTTTGTATAGGTAACTTTGCAATAATTAAGAGAGGGAGTTTCATCCATATGAAACTCTACTTGTACACTTCCCTAGTTTCTATACTATTGGTAGCTTTGTAACTTTGCAATGAAACTCTCCATATGTTTATTATACCGGAAAAAATGAAGAAAAAAAGTGAAGGGAAAAAAGAGCAAAAAGCTAATGCACATATGTCGTATGCTTGCCGCAACCCTAGAATGGGAAACATGTAGCAATAACTAGTAAGTAAATACTGAATACGAATTCATCCAAATTGAGTGTGGGCTAACCATACTTGCCGCATGGTATAATACTGAGTAAATGTAAAGCTAGCTATGTATGTAATCATGACCAAGATTTGATATGGGCTGACCACGCTTACCGCGCGGTGATAACACCATCTAGGACCCGGGTTATCAATTGCATCGATCTAGTTTCTGTAAGCCGTATGGTATTATGGCTTCAAACAACAACTCATGGTCACTTTTTTTTTTTTGCTATAGATATAGAAATAATGCCTCTTGGGCGGGCTAGCTTTTAGCTCAAAGGCCCATGAAATAAGGATCCAACACGGCCCGCGCCTGCGTCCCAGAGATGTCTGTCACTGTTTCACGCCATGGGTGTCGGAGGGAGGGAGCCGGCGTCGCGTCAACGCTTCATGGAATCCTTGGTCCTTGCCCTCCCTAATGCTATGTCGATCATTGGCGCGAGCGTCTCGGGTTCGTGAATGCAGTCGTCGTGCACCGCAACGAAAGTACGACGAGACTGCTGCGCCGGGAGACGGCAAAGACACCGGCAGTGCAGGATCGATGTCGCCGGTCCTCTGCTATCTGTTGCATGCAGGCCACCGGGCGGCGGCCTTGCTTGCACAATGTGTGGTCCATGTACGTAAACACACCACATGTCAGAGAGTGCGGTGATGTGGCGCAGGAGACGGTACAAGACGACGCGGCTCGGTGCGTGACGTCGCCGTGCGCCGCGTTCCATTTTACACACAGGGACGAAGCAAGCCACGCGACGCGACGACCAATCCGAACACGGCGATCGGTATACCCCGCCGGCCATGGATGCAGTCCGTCTACGTCTCCTATACGGTCAAGCCCCTATACGCAGGTACGCCTATACATAACGCGCGGGACGCGGCTACGCACTTCGCGGACCGCGCACGCAACACACAACGCGCGCCGCGTGACACTGACACAGCTGTGGCTGCCTCCGGTCCGACTCCACTCGTCGCCCTGCAGAACAGAACAAGCTAGCCAACGAACGACAATGTTCGTGAACGCGCACGGCACATCTCGTGCTTCGATTAGTACCATGCACGTACTTCGCGTCCCGTCCACGCAACACACAAACGCGCGCCGCGTGACACCGACAGCTGGCCACTCGTTGCCCTGCAGAGATCAGAACAAGCTAGCCAACGACTTCCCATACTACGTGAACGCGCACCGCACAGCGTGCTTGGATTAGTACCACACCGGAAACGCCATGCGACAAACACGGGTTCAACTACGCGGCGCTGGCGCTGATAGTTCGCCGGGCTCGTGGCGGTGCCCACTCATCCCCAGCTCTGGGGGGCAGGGTGCTGGATCGGCTGTGGGCGAAGCACAAGGACCAGGAACCGACGTCCTCGGCTCAGTGCAGCGGCTGGTGTGACGGTCTCGACCGTAAATCCTACTGCAGCTGGTGTGACGGTCTCGATCGTAAATCCTGCAGCGGTTGGTGTGACGGTCCCGATCGTAAATCCGGTGTGGCTGTACGCGGAGGGTGGCTCGCTCCGTCAGGTGCTCACTCACAGCCGAACCAAAACCACCTTTTGCTACTTGCAATACCAGGGCTCTCTCATTTATTGAATTTTACTGCAAAATGGGCAAAACTCCATTTTGCCCGTGTAGAGCAGACGAAATGAGAATAAAAATGCTAAGCTTACCATGTAGCGTGTTTGATTTTTTCTCAATAATACGATGAATCAGTCTATCAGCTTGCTCTGATGGCCGAGGTACGCGATTCCTATATTAGTGCTGCTAGTTGTCTCAGTAGCCAATGTGGTACTTTTTTTTTTTTTTGTGATTCCGTAGCCAATGCAGTAATAAGAGATTAAAAGACTACGTATAAATTATTCAAGACTACGATAATCTAATTCCTCAGCGCTTTGAGGACCGCAATTGACATTTCAAGACTTCATGTCCGGCAACTAGCTGTCCCAGTAGATTCAGTTTATTGTCTAAGCATTATAATCCAAAGCTTTATCCACAGCTTGTGTTTTGACTTGGACAGCTGAAAAATATCCAGGTCTGTCCTTGCTACTCAGCATTAATATGCTGGACTACGCAATCGCACGGAACTTCCAGCCTTCCATTGCCAATGTTATGGAAAGGGCTCGTGTTAAAAAAATCGAGATGAAGAATTCCTGGGCCATGAACCTTCACTGGGCGATTAACCCTTGGCTAATTAACCTACGCTTATCACATTGGCTACTGAGACTAGTAGTAGCACTTCGAATGTCAATTACCTTGATGGCAATTAACCATAGGTTAACAGGAAGGGATGCTATTAACGTGGTAAGGCGGTAACAAAAAAACATAAAAGATCGGGGACCAGCAAAGCTGCAAAGGAGCAACCGACAAGCCTTTGGCCGCCTATACCTACAGTAAAGCAACTGTTGTCCAGGTTTTGATGTTAGAGCAAGTATAATAGTGGGCTGGAAGAAGGCTAAATGCTGAGGTGGATGAGAGAGAAGAGATGAGAGAGGAGCGGTAGGCTGTAAGATTGCAGCCTGCTCAGGCACAAGAACAAAGACAAACTGTGAGATAGACATGTGGACCATATAACTATGATGAAGACTTAACCATTATACTAGTAGGCTAAATGGTGGGCTGTAAAAATATATACAGCCAGCAGCAGGCTGTATTATTAACCTTGCTCTTATCATGTTCAACTTTGAAAACAAGCTGCTTCAAAGTTCAATGTGCCCGGTCGGCCTGTCGAAGTCCAAACCAAGCAGGGAATTCCAGAAATGGAGAAATTCACTTGGCCTTTATTTTGTCATCGAATGAAGATGACCTCTCTGCCTTTTAATCACTTTGCATAGTTACACAGCAAAAAGATTTAAATGGAAAAGGGGATTACAACATTGGACAAGAAGTTACAAGTACCAATACAGCCATTTTTTTGTTCTCCCCCTCGCCTTTTACATCCTGCAACAAAGAAGATAAAGGCGTTAACCTGATATAAGCCGTAAGGAATCCCAAAGGTTCAGACTTCAAAATGAATACTGTTGTGGGCTAGAACACAAGTGACACATGCCATCTTTTATCCACTAATATTTGCATGTTGCTATGGAAGAAATTGTTTATATCGTTTCCTATAGCTGTATGAATGGAAGAAGCAGTACACAAAATCACGTGCTGAGAGCACTCCAAATACACGCACATACTATTTGAAATTGTTGCCAGCAAGAGCAATTTCATACTCAACAATATTTATATATGAAAGAAAGGGGATGGAAGGATAAAGAGTAAGCACACCTCGAGTGTTAATCAACAATTCTATTATTTCTAAGGTCTGCTCTAGTGAGATATAATCATATAAAGAAAATTTCCATTTTGAGGGAACATAAACAAACTTATTCCACAAAGGCCAATCCTAAAGTCAAATATTGCTAAGCTTCTCACACTATAAAAGGGAGGTACCTAGCATCAATACCTGCAACAAGATTTGCCTCAAGCACTTGTGCCTTGGAATGTCTTCTTGGAATAATAGACCAAAGCACATGTTTGCTTTAGTGCACTCCATAACCATGTAGAAGAAGGGTGTCTGCTATTACATTCCTTGCTTCAGAACATAATGTCTCTGCATCATTCCCTTTAATAGGTCGGTGAATAATCACCTTTACTGAGCCTGAATTGAGAATTCCTTCCATTCCAGAAGGCATCAGTTTCCCAGTTCCGATGAGAGTAATAGGTATCACAGGAGCACCCGTCTTAGTGGCGACACTAAATGCACCGCGCTGAATACAGTAATAAGAGTGTGCACTGTTCTGAGAAAAGCTAAAAGCATAACATACAGATAAATAAGATATAGTTTGACAGGACCTAACCTTGAATGCACCCAACTTTCCATCTCTACTCCGAGTCCCCTCTGGAAAGAAAAATACAGAAGCTCCTTTTCCCACCAAATCAACGCAGCGTTTTAGACAATCCTGCAATTACAGAATTGGTGTTGTGGTCAAACATGGAACATGAAGTTAACAAAGCGTTTTAGACAATCCTGCAATTACAGAATTGGTATTGTGGTCAAACATGGAATATTAAGTTAACAAATAAGATTGGTACGACTAGGAAGGCATCAATAACAAAAATATGTTGGTAAGTGCTAACAAATGCTAATTCTGATACTGTGTCAACAAAAAGAGGGGCATTAAAGCCAATAACCAAACGAAACTGCCTTATGTGTCCTTCCAAAGAACATAGATGACCCAAAAAAAATAGCTTAATTCATCACAAATTTATCTAAGTTATGTCTAAAATAGGATGAGGTTAAGGTCATACCAGCTGGCTCCTGCTGTCCATACGACGCAATGGAATCACACCCAAGAGGTACATTGCCCACCCAATAATCGGGAACATAAAGATACTGGTCTTGCTTATAAACTTGAAGCACCTTCCTAGAGTTAGAAGGGTATAAATATCCAAGAAGCTCTGATGGTTAGCAACATAGACAGCAGGGCTACTATTTGGAGGTAGATTTTCAATTCCCTCAACCTCAAGCTTGAAGAACAAGGAAATTGTTAAGGTGGCCCAAATCTTTGCAATGTAGTGCTGGGCTCTCCTACGGTACCGGTCAAATAGGAGCACAAGTGGATGGACTGCAACCATAGCTACAAACAAAAAGATTGCGGTCACAGCAGTCACCAAATAGAAGCAGGCCCCTCTGACTCTTGACGCCACATGCAGTTCTGTTAAAATAACCTGAAATTAGCACAAGGAAATCGATTTCTAGAATTTGACATGGATCTCTTGTTTATGTATATGATTCATTTAATCATTTCTGAGCACACGTAATTAGTTGGGCATGTAAGTATGAGACATAACTACCTAGCATTTACTGCTCCGTTGAGTTCATGGAACAGTGAAACAACGGTTGAGTGCTGCAATTACGTGTTAGTTCATGGAACAGTAAAACACTATCAATCGTCACCCCATTTCTATCGACGAACAATCCAGTGATAACTTTCAGTTAGGTGGGAGTAACTGCTATATCCATATCCATAGTAGTTAATGATAACCAAACAATTGCTTGATTCGTGCATTCTCAACCTATCTAGAGTAATCTAAACTATGAACATTAGCAACAAAAGTTTAGTTATTTCAGTTTGCAAATTGGCAAGGAGTCCTTGCTCCATGGCTCTCTTCCCATTTCCCCGAGCATGGTAAAAGCATTTTAATTTTATTTTCTAGGAGCATTGGTGTATTGAGTAAGCTGGGTACCTGACAGCACCTGAATGGAATCCCCTTATAAGGTGTCCAAAAGGCTATGCAATGCCAATTATCGCCCATTTTTATCATGAACAATTCATTGACAGTTTGATACCTTTAAGTTAGGTGGGAATAATTGTTACAGTCATTTAGTTAATCATAAGGAGAGAAACAATTGTTTTACTTCTGCATTCTCAACCTACCTAGAATCTTCTAAACCATGGACCATCAGCATCAGAAATTTAGTCTGCATTCTCAACCTACATAAAATCGTCGAAACTAGAAACAATTAGCAGCAGAAATTTAGTCATTGAAGATTGGCAAGATTCCTGCGCTCCATAACTCTCTCTTCCCATTCCCCCCAGAACGGTAAAAGCATTACGAGGGGCATTCTGACGTAGGAGTATTTGCCTACGTATTTGGTAAGCTGGATACCTGATAGCGCCTGCGTGGAATCCCCAGCTGCGGCGGCGGCGGCGCCACCGGCGACGACGTCCGAGCGCACAATCGTAACCCTCCGCCGCTGCCGCCACCTCATCGCCAGAACCTGAGGGCTCGGTGCCCGGAATGCCCCCACCGACACCCGTTGCCGCAAGCTCCTCGCGCCGCACCCGCCACCGCCGACGACCGCCACTACGAGCCAGCCAATCAACCAGCAGTGAGATAAGATCGGCACCCAAGCTTGTCCCAGGGAGCCTGGCCCCCTTGCCGAGATACGAAGGCATACCGTGGGCCGAGGAGGATGCGACGGGGACTGGCGACACCGACGCGGCCGCGGCGGGTACCGGCCGGAGGAGCGTCCCCATGGCCCGCCCGCTCGACGAGGCTGCTGCTGCGAGCTGCGACGGCGGCCTCCTCGCGATCTCGTTCCCGCCGACGGGAGCGGCGGGCGGAGGGAGGTGGCGCTGGCGCGCACGTGGCCAACGTGGTGGGGCGGGGGTGGATCAGGCCGTGTGGTCGCGCGCGGCCTTTTGCCTGTGGGAGCTCGGGAGGGATGGCTTCGCTGGAGAGGATCGGATAGAGCCGTGGGGCGCAGCGCAGCGCAGGAGACGAGAGGGGATGGGACGGGGGCACGAGGCCTGTGCGTCAGCGGACGGATGATGGGCGGCTGGATGCGACCGGTGGTGGGGGCGTGGCGGCGGCTTGTGGGCCGTCTGGATGCCCAGCCGGCCGCCTCGTGGCTTTGCTTGCTTGTTCGTTTTTGACGTGGCCAATCGAGCAAAATGGGGGGTACAAGTTAAAAACCTCGGCGTCTGATCGTGGTTTTCGGAGTTCCCTATGCGATTTGGAACTTACCATGGAGGATGCGCGTTCCTGAGTCCTGACGTCTATGGCGAGAGGAACTGACAGGAACATGCATGAAGCATACATGGCTCAGCAGCCAGTGTGACAGGAACAAGAAATACGTAGTAATTCACATCTTCAATACAATTAAATTATGACACAAGGGACACATGGGGGTCGTGCATGCTGTTACTACAATTTTCAGGAGTATCTTTATGCTGTTTCCCTATAAGAAAGTTTCATAGTAGACAGCGGGAGCGCCCGCTTGAGTTCTCGCCAGGCCGTACAGTATGGCGCGAGTAACAATCTTATAAACACAATACTTGTATACAGAGACTGGAAAACGCCATTGAACGAACAGAAAATCAAGTAAAAGAGGCATCAGGAGGGAAAGCCACAGACTAAAACTGCACGGCTATCTTGTGAATTGTGATACATCATACACTGCAATTTTACATCAGGCATGTGTGGTCACTGATTGCATGTGACAGAAGTACAAACTGTATGGCTTTGGCAGGACAACTGAAACAGCACAATTACATTCCCTATGCAGCTATGCTGTTATTATACATTCAAAATATGCGCTATTCCTAGAGGATATGAGAAACAACATTTGGAGGGTGGTGAAGAAGAAACCAAGGAGATACATATGACAGGACCAAAACAACAGGGGGACACAAAAGAAGGAATCAAATCACTGTTAGCTCCCAAGCCCACTGCAGGTTCAGCCTCCGCTGTCCATCCACCAACGCTCCGGCCAGGGCTTCGGCTGCAAAGAGGCCAGTTAATCTGTACAGGGTGCCCTCTTCGGACTTCTATGATAGTCTGCATCTTTCGATGACTTCAGTGACAGATGAGTGTGTCTCCCGTGACATCATGTTGAGCTGCAGATGAAATGTCTGCAGCAAGAGTACACAAAGGGTAAATTATCATGTGACACCAGCTCAAAGCAGTTACAGAAATATATTAAATTTCTTGAGCAGCCAAAAAAGGGGAAACACCACAAAATCTATTACAGATAGATCAGCCACCTGTCATCTAGTACTAGTAAGCATGCCAACAAAAAAGTCTTACTTGACGAAAAAGGCAGAATCTATGATCGTGACAAACTATTGGTTCCAAAAAAAAAAAATATTAGCTCATGTTTATTCTAAACTTTGCACAAACAGTTATTGGCACTTCAGAAATTTTGGAGACATACCACAAATTTCTCCAGCACAGGTACAAGAATCTTCAAGCTGTTGTCCGGAAGGCAACTGGTAACAGCTCCTCGAACCTTCATACTGTTTCAGCAAATTGACAGTTTACAAATTAAGTATACAGGGCTTACATTATAATCATAACAATCTGAGAAACATTACTAAACAAAGCAGATCATGAACCTTTCTGTTGAAAGAAAGGCGAGCACAAGTGCTGCATAGGCCTCCACAATCATCATTTCTGCTTCACGAGCTCCTTGCAACAAAGATTCTTCATCATCCTGACAATTACAAACAGCAATTAAACAATGATTCACAAAAGAGAATATGATGTGCTTTATACTTTTCAAGGTTACAGAAAAGCCATATACTTTTTAAGATTTAACTCAAGTTTCATTTAAAGTTCTTGGCAATCTCTCTATAAATTTTACATTAATCGCACCGTTCCTTAAACATAGGCACATAGCCACCAAAAAAGGATACAAGATATTAAAGAGGGGGGGGGGAGGGGGAGCAGTGCTAGCAACTGAAGAATCACACCCCTAAGCACTTGAAATAGAATGACAGAGGTATTAAATGCACTGTCTATATATACAGTATGTAGTAGACTGCCAATATAAGGACAGACTGTCACTGGCATCATCACATTATCCCCATGTGCATTAGTTCTATTCTAATTGCCATTTGCAAGATATGGAAATCTATTTTGAAGCAAGGGGGAAGATAACCATTGCCTAGCTTTGTATTTTGTAACATGTAAAAAATTGAGGATTAGAATTACCGGTGATATAGCTTCTGCAGTTTCCCCTGCACCTTGGCTCGCTAAGAATATTGAACAGAGCAGAGGTATCACATCCCTCTGTGTCTCTTCGCTATCTTGATTTTGAGATGTACTGACAGAAACACGGGCATTAGCAAGCCGTACCCTGTAGCCAGATACATTTCGAATTACATACACAGTGACAGAATAGTAATTTGACACGAACAAATCAAATGAAAGTATGAAAAAAATGCAAGAGAAGGGACTGCCTACCTATTAAGGCTATCTTTCTCGACAAGGTTGACAAGCAGTCCCAATATGGCAACCAGAAAATCAAGTTCATGGTCTCGCAAGTGCTTTGTTTTGACTTGTCGTGCCATGTTTTGGGAAGAGGACAGATCTTCATTAACATTGACATGTTGGCCAGAGGATACCCTGTCTTTCAGTTGATTGTTATTATTCATGGAGAAATCAAATGACGGGAAATGCTTAATGATCAAGGAAGCCATTGTATTAATTCCACCACATGACGCAATCTGTTCACAACCTGAGGGGTTGTCATTTGCCAAGTTCATAAGAACCTGCCATAAAATTAATGGAAGATGTTAGATGCATCTTATTGCAATCGTAATAAAAACAAGTACCTCTAGTGTAAAAGATATCTGTTTGGTAAAGTTTCCCCTGCATCTGCTCGCAGTCTTATAAAAAAAACAAGTAACTCTACTGCAAAAGATGTCGGTTTGGTAAAGTTTTCTGCTGATTGATCAGCTGATCAAAACTCTAGCAATGACCAACGATGTAAAGAGTAGGATCTAAGTTTAAACCTGTAGATTCTTTATTAAAAAAATACAACTGATTCCTTTTAAAAGTAATCTTAACATTAATAAGAAAAATGACAAGACAGTCTAAAACTGATTGTAACAATACTGTGGCAAGACTGAAGCAGTAGAACACATGAACAGTTAAGCTTAAATCTACAACAAAAATGATGTTAAAAAAATAGCTTATCCTCATGATTCATAAATATAATCTGAAAAAGAGATTTAGGAGGCTGAAATTCTAAAAAAAAATCTCAGGCAGGCTTATGACCTTACAAGCTTGTAGCCCACTTATAAGCAAATAGCTGGGCAAGAGAAGTTACTTTTTCTATACCAATGAGTTACTAAATATTTATGCAACTCAATCAGCAGCTGAGCATCGTGCCTAGTAAGCAAATTGAAACCTTAACCACAATCTTAAACTCTAAAACCATCATCAGGTCCAGATTGGTAGGTGCTGATCCAATGGCAGTTTGTGCCAGTGCCTAAGCTAAACACATACCGTGATGGCTCACCGTACAGCGTAAATGTTAGCATCAGCCTCAACTGTTGCTCAAGCATAGATGGCACCACAAACAACTAAGATATGCTGGGATTTGTGAGCACCTGATTTATCTTATGGAGTTATGGTGGATGTGAATATACGAATTGATGCATACAAAATGATAAATGCTTAAATTGTATACAAAAATCTCGACATTTGGCAACCATCTGAAGGAAATAAACTTCAACATGCTTTTGTCAGAATTTAAAGGATGCTAGGCAACAAAATTATATGGGTAAACCAAGAAAAGAAAAAAAGGGAATCATGAATACATGATTAATTACCTTTACTGATGCCAAAAGGCAATCTTCCAAGAGAGTGGACTCATCTTCAGCCCTAGAATCAGACGATGCACCTGACTGATAAATATCGTCAGGTTGACATGATTCAGGACTTCCAATTACTGCAGTCTCACAATCATCCAGCATTTTTCCATTAGCTCGTTTTGCTCTTTTCTGTGGTGATTTTCGTTTTGGTCCAAACACATCCCAATTTGAAGGTTCTTGATCAATATCATCAAATGCAAATGGATCATCACCACCATTGCTCAAACCCATATCTGCATTTTCAGATAGGCGGCGTTTTTTTGCCATTTCTCTAGAGTTGCCATCAGAGCTTTGTGCTTTAATAGAAATCCAACCACTTGAGCCTCTAATTGGATTAGCTTTAGAACGATCCTTTCTTACATTCAGCTTCAAACCAACACCGTTGCTGTGTCTCTCCACAAATGATCCACTTGATGCCCCATTGCTCGAAACTGATGGAGAACAATCCAGCGTCCTTTGTGAATGACAGGCATCACTACTAGAAGAGATAGTAATATGAGAAACTTCTGATTTTGAGGATGAGCAATTTTGTCGCCTTTGATTCAGCAAAGGGTTATTTCCTGTTGAGTTCTTGCACTTGTCATGATGATTCAATAAAGGTGCACCTCTACAGCCTGCTGCACAATGCAATGTAAAAAATGTAACCATGTTAAAATTTGAAAACGGGACAAATATTTTGGTCTTCACACTAGACTGGAAAGGTAACAGCACGGTTTGTCAATACTACTGGTGTGAAAGATAGCAAACCACCATTCCAACATATGGCTATGGTCAGAAGAGATCATGAAATATAAAACTGGTTAGAGAAAACAGATACAATTTAGCGAAAACTAATACAAATTTTGGTATTAACCTTCGTTAGATGGTTTCAGTATATCTACTGTACTTGAAATTGAAATATTAAAGGGGATCCGATCTGACCATATTCAGGCTCACATAGTAAAGGCAATATAAATACAAAAAGAAATACTGTTTTATTACCAGAGCAGCCCCCATTGGATACTTTAGTAGATTTTAGATCTATTGCGGGTTTTTTTATAAACACGGGCAATTCTGACCATATTCAGGCTCACATAGCAAAGCAATATAATAATAAAAAGAAATATTTTTTATTACCAGAGCAACCCCCATTGGATACTTTGGTAGATTTTGGATCTGCCTTTCTGGAAACAGTTGAAGAGTTCTGAAGGAGAGAAAGAGCTGCAGCAAAAGATATAACAATCATATTTAATTATCAAAGGGTGCGTGGTGCTTTACATTTAACTGTAAGAAGTAACATTAAATCATTAAGTAACTACCTGATAGCAATTCAATGGTATTGATAACAACACCAATAAAAGGAAGTGAGCATTTAGGGCTCAATTTACGGTTCATTCGGAGCAAATGGGTCTGGAAGGAACAAAATGAGTTAAAGAGTTTGAACACTTTGTATAGGAATAATAAACGTTAGCAGCAGCAAATGGAAACACTGTTATTGCCGAGAAGCAACACAATAAAAATTGTAGAGAAGGAGCGAGACAAGCAAATCAAACAAACTGGATTTGGAAGAATACCTTGTTATTCTCACTTAGAAATGTGGCATTCTCCAAAATTTTAAAACATTTCAAGAGGAGTGCAGCACTTTGCAAAGGTGTTCCTTCCTTTAGCTCCATAGCTGTAGTGGAGGCATCCTTTACCAGTCTCTGATACAAAGGTTTGCCATCAGAGGCAGATTGTCATCACAGCTACTAAGCACAAAATTGATTCACTCTAAGGACAAACATGGAAATTCTAACGAAGGCCAGTATTAGAGTTCTTGAATATCCAGGAAAGGCAAATATCAACTGAATTGTATAGCACACAACAGAATTTTTTTTTAAAAAAAAACAGTTAATGTCTCCATTGGATGGATTTTGCATCAAGTATTCTTGTCTTGGTAGCATATCATATGGCCAGATGGGAGGTTCAGATTTCAAGGTGTATTGCTTGATTGTTTCTCCAAAGTCCAAAATGATACTGCTATTCACAGACTTTATGATACTACCGGTAAAATACAATAATGTAAAAAGGCAAATCACTTTTCATATCATAATATTGCACTGCATCTGTTTCAGACACCGAAAATAATCTTATTTTATATTGTGGTTCTAAGAATATTGAAGCTTGAATCGTACAAGGTTCCAAAGTTCATAATCATTTACCATAGCAAAACAAATAATGCCAAGATAATGAAGTTGTCTAAGCATGTTAAGGGCAAATATATCACATAAATAAGGTCCTACCTCCAGTTCTGAATGACAATTCACCATGACACTGAAAATACTATCAAGACCACCTGACTGCCTCAATGTTTCTTTGAAATTTCCTCCGATTCTGGCTACCATGTCAGATGTCTCTGAAAAAATATTATAACACTCAGTGTACAAAAATAATGTATCCCAAGTTCTAAATAAGCCCAAAAAAATAAAGGCCAGTGAGATAAGAGCCAAAAAGCAGCCATATATGATGTGAATATGAGTTACTTGACTTATTATTAATTTATTGTTTGATTTCATTATTTTGATTAACAAAATAACAGACCTAAATGGATAAAAAAAACTTACCCTCTAATGCAACAGCAGACAAGCAAGCCTTTTCCATGGTCAACAAAGCAAGCCATTTGGAACACAGTTCTGGCCTTGATGTTCTCTTGTCATCCTTGTCTAATGGCTTGATCTCTTTGCAACTTAAGAGGATTTCTTCAACTTTAGAAAGTATGTCATCTGAACTTGAGTCAGAATCCTTATTTGGACCATTAAGCATTTGAAATTTACTGATTCCAAGAAGTTTGGAACCTATTGATGGTGCTTTGGCATCAACCACGTTTTTCACTGGAGGGTTTAATAACTTAAGAAGGAAATGGACACAAGTTTCTGAATCCAGCAAATTATTGTCCTGAACCTGAATAACAAGAAGGAAAGAGAGAATAGCAATGAGCATAACTCATACTGATGTGGATATTCATCAGATGTATCAATACCTCAGTTCTTTGTTGCATGACATTCTAGAATCTGTGTAATAAACTTTATATACGTTGACCATTTGTATAGTTAGAGCTACTTAGCTTTGTTAAATGAAAATAGCATTACCTGGTACGTTAGGGTGCTTCCATAAAGTTATAACTTTATTATAGTGCCTTAATATAAAGTTATAGAAATAATGCCAAGAGTTGCATCTCGAAGACCATGAAAAGTAAAAAAAAAATCCAATAAAAACGAATGGAAGTATAGAAGAGAACTCCACTAGGGTAATTAAATTTTACATCTTATGAAACAGGAGACATAAGTCATTTAGGATAAACTAATGAAAAAGCTAAACACCAACATTGCCTGAGATTTACTTTCACATAGATTCCTGTTATTAAAGGTTATTGAGATTAAAAGCATGGTATTTCTCAACTGATATTCTTATACGACATGCTAGTCTTTGTATGGTGAAAACAAGTGGTTGCTTCTAAGAGAAACACACCAGAAACAAATAGGTTCTCCTCCTGGCTATTAGCTTGGCAATTTCGAGATAGAAGAGGTATTTAATACACGTAAAAATTTGGAACGCAGCATCAAGTATGTAGGCTGAGATTAAGAGGTACTCACATCACTTGCCAAAACAAATAAAAGAGCTCCTGCAGCAATAGCGCAGGGAGGATCATCAATGTCCAGAACCAAAATAGCATCAATAATTTGCTGTAGCAATCTACAGGATACAACAAAAAGGAAGGCATTTGTAAGTAATAAAATGGAAAAGGCCATGAAATCTTCCGAAAGATAAAGTTCAATAATGTGTTTGTTGAATGGTGATATTGATTTTTAGCCTAGCATTTTTAGAACTGGAGAATTTTTGAAACTAAATAATTCTTAAGTATATTAATGGTCTAGTTTTTTTACAGAAGTATGCTTATGGTCTTGAGAGAGTCTATGACCTTCCATTTAACCTTGCTCCAAAAAACTGAAGATCAATTAAGACAGCAATATATGTACCCTACAACTTCAACTTATGTTACCAAGGCATTACGTCTTCAACTAAAAGTGCATGTATTGATGCTTGAGCTGAGCAGACTTAATTCAAAAACAAGAACGATCAGTTCCTAGGCACTCCCTAATCATTAACCGTGCTATCACTTCTGTAACCATGAAAAATAGGATGTGTCAGCTCAAGATGAGATCACTCTGCTAGAAATGTTCTTAGGCAGTTCAAATGCATACTACTTCTTAATCCCATCGAAGTTTGGTAATAAACAAGAGGAAGTGGCACTTATGCCTGTTTACATAACAGAGTCTACAACCTAACAGGAATAACAGCTCATGTTCATGTCAAACAATCAAGCAGAATATCACTGAGCCACAATGCCATTTTTGGTGTCTTGGTTGCCGAATTAGACTCTATGGCGAAGCCAAGCAAACAAAGGAGGCTCATGGTCCAAGACTCCAAGGGCAGAAAGGTGGTTCCTTTTCTCAAAGAAACCCTAATCGTAAGCCCTAATCGTACAAGAACATCATTTCGGTTCACGATTCTATGGTCAAAGATTGCCAAGAAAGACGAACAAGAACCTAATTGGTGTTCTTTGCAGAGCAGAAAGGAAAAGAAGCGCCTTTAACGCACTCACCCCTGGACCCTAAGCACGCGGCGGCGCTCGGCGGAGGCGCAGATCCCGAGCAGCGCGTGCAGGCTGGCCCGACGCGTCCGCCTCTGCGCGGCGGGGCGGAGGCCGTCGAGCGCGAACGAGACCTCGTCCATGCTCTCCATCATCTCCCCGTACTCCTCCGCCTCCATCAGCGTCGCCGTCGGCGCCAGCACGGCTGGCTCCGCGAGCTCCCACCCGCCTCCTCCCCTTCTTGCCCCGCGCCGCCTCGCCTCCGGGCGGGGCTGCGGCGGGGACGGGGGCGGGTCCTCGTCGAATTCCCACGTCGAGGAGGACTCCTGCGACGGCGGCGGGAGCGGGAGCGGCTGCGAGGCCGACGACCCCAGCACGTCGCCGTCGGCGTCGAAGTCGAACGCGTCGTGCGACGACGAGACCCCGCCCCCTCCGTCGGAGAAGGAGCGGGATCTGCGCCCGTACGTGCGCACGATCATGGCGCCCGCGCGGCCCGCCGCCGATGCGCTGCGCCTGGCGCGTGCGCGGCGAGAGAAAGAGATTTGGGTGTGTGTGGGTTTGGGCTTCCGTCCCCGGTGGGCGTTCGCTTCGCGTTGCGGCTGGCTGATGCGGATTTGGGAATTGCGAGGAGAGGGGCGCAGAGCTGCTGCTTGGGGAATTGGAGGAGCGGGTCGCTCGGCTTCGGGTCCGGGTCCGGGTCCGGCTCGCAGAGCCTGCGTCTCTGAGGAGTGGGCCCCGCGCGATTGGTTTGGTTGGGTTTGTCCGTTTCAGCCGTTTTCGTATGCTTTCGCCTCGGGTTGTTGCGATTTGGGAACACACGGCTCTGGACGGCAAGAGAAATGGATGACGACTGCACACAGACACAGCCACACAGGATGGCGGTGGCTGGAACGGCCGTTTCTTAGCCGTCAGATTTCCAACCTTATCTTAGCATCGAGCGAACGGTGCTTTGAGTGGATTTTTTTTTATCTCTCTGGTTTTTTTCTAATAGAGCTCGTGATTATACTTGTTTCAAAATTTTCAGTTATTTTTTTTACTAGCAAAGACGCACGTGCGACACGCACATGATACAAAGATATAGCTGCGGGTAATGTGCTGGAGCGTTGAGAAAAAATATTTAGTATTACATAATATTCTCTAACTCGGGATTTTGCCACCTCCCTAAGCCGTTACAGACGGATGCAACGGAGGATTGTGGTAGGCTCCAACTGAGTGAGAAATATTTTCAATTTTATTCATGTTTTGTAGTACATATATAGAAGATGGATATTGATACTTACCTTCATAAGTTTTATATATGGTGGAGTACACGTGAGAAGCACATGTGTTTTCTAAATATAGTATTAAAAAACATTTTCCTTGGATATAGAGTAATATTAACACTAAAACACAAAGAAAACTAAAAAAAATTGTTCAACGTTGAAATATTTACATTGAGATCATATAAATAACAAATATGTATATGCTTAATAATATTGCTCACAATTAATCTTTTTATAATTGCAAAACTACGCGACATGGTTTCGGTTGTATACAAAACTTGAAGCCGACTGGAAGTCAATGGCAACCAAATTGCTTGCAATATAATAGCTGGGTTTTTCGGGCCAGGTTATCACAACACCTATCAGAAGTTTGGAACCATACTTAGCAAGCCTATCGGCAACTGAATTACAAAGTGTGGTTGATATACGACCTAAACTTCATTAAACTCGGTGGATATCAGAAAATTTGCTTCTCGGAAAAGAATTCCATTCCTCGTGTTTGTGTCCAGCATGTTTCTTTACTCTCAGCTCTGTCTATTAAAGTATTAATCACTGCTGCTCTCCTGTACCTGTATTTGCATCGCCAATTTTGAGCACTACATGCACGTTAAACAAACCAGAACCAGAACGATCAAGGCATCAAGCCACGCGCCGAGCTCCGATGACCGTGATGGGTTCAGACTTCAGACGAGACCCAGGAGGCCAGGACTCTACGCGGAAGGCACACGAGGGGGACTCTGGGAGCGCGCCCCCACGAAGGGGCCGGAGCCGGAGGGGTCCGCCGCAGGTGACCCCACGAAGCCGTAGGGATCCCGCGTGGGCGTCCAAGTCCGATTAAAAAGAGAAACAAATTATTTCAGTGGTAAAAAAATATAGGTGAGAAAAGAAAATAGATTTTGGCAAAAACATTTTCTAAATATCAGTTTTTGTGGGTTTGACCCCCTCCCCACTTCCGTTGACCGTTACAGGTGGGTCCGGCGTGAGGGGTACCACGGGCCCAGATTAGGTGAGAAACGTTTTCAATTCTACTTGTTCTTTTATAGATAGATAAGAAGATTTACAGCTTATCATAAGAAGATTTACAACTAGTTTAGTTCCCATATAACTTCTTCAGATATTCACTATTTATTGGATATTCACTATTCCTCTATGTCACAAAACACGCTTCCCAACACAGTTGTTACAGTACTTTTTTCTACTTCTCCACCAGTTTATAGATTGTTGTAGGCGGGTGGCAGACGGGGTACCTCACGCCGGCGAGTGTCGATCACAGAACACGCATGTCTCGGTGGAGAATGGTTCAAGAGACGCAAGACAAAGGGTTTATACTGGTTCGGGAGTGATCCCTACGTCCAGTACAACGGGCTACTGATTGTATTGCTCTCTCGACGGCGAATTACAACGAAGGCCGGTTCAAGCCTTGTGTGTGTGGAATGTGCGTGTAGGGGACTAAGTGCTCTAGAGATCGAGAGTCCAGAAATCAAAATCCCCTCGCAGGGGGACGCCCTCCTCTTTTATAGCTCAAGAGGAGGACTGCTTTACAATGTCGTTTTACTTATCTACCCTCGAAGGCCGGACGCCTCCGACGGTTGCTCGTTGTCGGCCTAGTGCATCTTGGCGACCCCTTCCTTGGCTACCGCGTGTCCTTCGTCTTCCCACCGGCAGCTTCGCGGTAGCTTCCTTCTTGGCTGCTACCGCAGCGGCGCGCATGCAACCACCTTTTCCCAAGCGCAGGGCTGCAGATCAGCTTTTTCAGTTGGCAGACGGGCAGGCGATGTCGGGTGTCGGTCGGGAGAAGGCGTGGGCCGCACGTCTTCTCCTTCCTAAGCCAGATTTGACTTGAGGAGGAGGGTCTTCGGAACTCCCCCTTTTCCACTGTGCGTGCTCGTCGATGGAGAGGACCCCTCGCGGGGATCTACCCTTCCGACCCGAAGGGTCGAGGGTCGGGCGAGACGGACATGCCCGACCCCTTCAACCCCCTGGCCATCCAGAGAGTCGGGGGTCGGACGGGACGGAGGCTTCTATCCTCGCGTCTTCCGGGTTCCCTGTAGGTCGGGCGGGACAGAGTTTTCCCACCAGTCGAGACTAGGGCCGTTTCATACCATTGTCAGGGTTTCTCCCTATCCGTGCGCCGTTAGCTAGCGTTCTGACAGTGGACCCCCTAATCCATGACCCCCACAGTAGCCCCCAACCTTGCAGAGGAGTCGAGGACTCGTTTGTGAGGTCATATCCGTTCTTCGGGGGAATTGGATTTTTTGGGGGGCTTCTTTTTCTCCGTTTCTTGCTAACTTCTGATGACTTTCGGAGTCTCGGGGGCGCTCGCAATTCCCGGTGCCCAACGTATTGCAGAGGCCCCGACCTTCTTCGCGAAGCGTCGGCCTGGGGGCTTCCGTCCCTGACCCCACTGTTCCCGGGCGTTCATGCTTTCAGACTGCGCAGTCATGCCATCCGCGCCCTTCATGAGTCGGCCTATATTCCTCAACCTTGGGCCGGGCCCACATCCTTTTTGTCCCATCCGGGCCGATCGTGGGGATTCAGCCGGGCCCACGGATCGCGGCGACCTGTCCAGCTGTTGACGGGAACGGACCCGCCCATCGAGTGCGACGTGACGCGGCGGTAAGCTCGGGATTTGACCTCGCGGTCGTGGTGGGCCCGACGAGGCGTGCAGGCGTGCAGGGTAGTCAATGCCCTAATCCGCCGCCTCGCGCCACGCGCGCACGTCGGGCATGCCTGGAGCCGTTGGATTCGAATCGAGGGTTGAGGGAGCTCGGTTGTGCACCCCCTCGGTACGGCCACCCGTCACCCCGCCGCCCTTATATAAAGGAACGCCAGCGTCACGGGGCATGCTCTTCGTTTCCCGTCGCTGTTTCCATCCCTTTGCTCTATTCGCTCTTCATCATCTGCACAGCTTCGCCCCTGGGCGCGTTCGAGTGCGTCCATCACCGCCCTCGAGTCGCTCGTCTCCCGAGGGCTCCTCTGCCCGTGCACCTCCGACGAGGAGTGGATCTCGCCGCATCATTCCCACAAGACTCCATCGCCGCCGGCGGGGTACATGGTGAGTTTCATGGCGTATCATGTCCGTGGATTCACCACGCCAGCCTACCGCTTCGTCCGCGAAGTGCTCCACCACTTCGGTGTAGAGCTCCACGCCCTCGCCCCGAACGGGGTCCAGCAGATGGCCAACTTCGTGGCCCTGTGTGAGGGTTATCTGGGCATCGACCCAGACTTCAACCTCTTCCTCCTTTTGTTCAAGGCGGCGCTCGTCCGCCCGCACGAGATCTTGGCCCCGTGGGGGTACTGCTCGCTGCAAGCGAAGCAGTCCCGCGTGGACATGTTCCCGCGCACGGAGCTACGGGGCTCCAACAAAGACTGGAACAAGGGGTGGTTCTACCTGAAGAACCACACCGGGGCCGCCCTTCCTTCGTTCGACCCCACGAGTTCGTCGCTGGCAAAGGAGCCGGCGCATTGGCAGTACGGCCCTGAGGCCGCCGACCGCAAGAAGTTGAAGCCGCACCTCGACTGCCTCGCCAAGCTCTGGTCGTGCGGTCTCACCGGCATTGGCATCGCGGAGGCCTTCCACCGACGCCAGGTCGCCCCGCTCATGGCCAGGCGGCTGCGCCTCTTCGTGATGCTCCCCACAACTTCCGAGGCCGAACTCCGCTCCAGCCTCCTGTCGCGCGTCGTCCCTTCAGAGGACGAGATACGGGCTCGGCTTGCGGAGCTCGTCGACTCCCCACCTCCATGGTGATCCCCAACCCGGGCCAGCCACCGATGCTCCCTGGTCCTGGGGCCGTGGACCTCATAAGTCGTTTATCCCCATCGTACCTTGTTTTCGTCTTGGTCTTTTTCCTCTCTTTTTCGTGTGCCAGACTGACGTCTCTGACCCGTAGTCCCGTGAGGCTCCAAGAGGCCTCCTTGTCTCGAGAGGGATCTTGCCAGAGGAGCAACCTGCCCTCGACGAGGCCCGGCGGAGGAACCGTGAGGCCGGGGAGGCCGATTGGAAGCGCAAGAGGGAGGACGCCGAGAAGCGTCTCCGTACGCAGGAGCGGAGGCACGAGAGGGAGTGCAAGGAGCGCCGGGGAGAGGAGGTCGGATTGGATCTGGCTTCTTTGTGCGACGAAGAGGAGAACCCCGGAGGTCATTCCCCTCTGCTGGGGGATTGCACCGTGGAGGACTTTGTGGCGCACGGCGAGCGCCGATTGGCGCCCATCGTCGTGGAGGAGTTGCCTTCTCCACCTCCAGGCGCCCCGCCGGTGGGGCCGTCCCGTTCACGCTCGTCCTCCTCCTCCAAACCGATGCGGCTGGCGGTTCGCCGCCCCGGCACGTCGAGCAGGTTTGTCTAGATTCTCTTGCCGTTTCATTTTCCCTTTATTACTCATGCCGTTAGCGTTCATATCAATGTCGTCATGCATGCAGCCGGATCGGCCAGGGGTCGGATCCCGACTCGGCGCCGGTGAAGCGTCTCCGTCGAGACGCGCCAACCGCGATCGTCCCTTGCTCTTTGGAGCAGAGGACGCCCGTCGAGCCCCGGCGCACCGATCCGCATCCGACCGTAGCTGAGGGGTCGGCTCCACCCTCCGTCCTCAAGGGCTCCTCGTCCGCTCCGGGAGGCGTGGAGCCTGCCCGGATGGCCGCTGCTTCACCCCCGCCAGTCCCTTCTCCTTCGGCCGATCGCGCCGTCGGAGCGGGGGTTTCGTACGTGCTGGCCACGTCGTCCGTGGCCGGGGAGACTGCGGGGACGGGGGAGCAGGCGATGGACGTCGAGGCATCTGTGGAGGCCGTCACAGGTGGAGAGCCGGGGGCGAGCACCATGGTGAGCGTCACGGAGACCCTCCCAGCTGCTGTGGCACAAAACGAGGACGCGGCGGTGGGCGCTCCCGGGGAGACGCCTGTCGCGAATCTAGTCACGCCATCCACCACCGAGCCCCTCGTGGCGAACCCTAGAGAGGGTGTGGAGGTGAGCCGGTGGTCCGTGGAGGACCTCTTCGGCGAAGCGGAGGCGCGTGCGCGCACCGAGTCGGAGCCTCCCGCGGCCTCGTCGGCCCTCACGCTGGTGTCGGTCCTGGTGCCGCCATCCACCGCCACGCCAGCGGAACCCTCAGGGTCGGGTGACGGATGTGGGATGGCCCCGCCCGCCCGGAGTGAGGCTGCAGTCGACCCTGCGCACGTCATGCAGATCGACGCTTGGCTGGAGAGCCTCCAACAGATGGCCACCTTCCCCGCTACGGTCCTACAGATGGCCTTGACGCTTCGCACTGTGGCGATCCCCTCTAGCCGGGTACGTGATCTATCTCTTCTCCTTGTTTTCGCTTAGCTACACGATCACCTTCCGGGTCTGTCCTAATCATAGCCTTGACTTGGTTCACTGGTCGACGCAGTCGATGTTGTTGGCGCTCTCCTGAACCCGGAGCATCGAACAGGAGGCCATCAACCAGGATCGTCGTGCGTGGGATGTCACCAACGCATCGAGGGACGCCGAGGCCAGCGCGTGTGACGAAGCCGCAGGCAGCGCCCGCCGCACCTCGGAGCTGGAGCGAGAGCTGACCAATCAGGCCTCGGCGCACCAGGAGGAGCTAGCCGCACTGCGCGCCGAGCTTGGCATCATCCGTACCGACGCCACCGATGTTCGCAACGGTATGTCCTACTCGTAGTTCTTTCTTTCTTCAGGCGCTCGTATTGGTTTGGCGATGGTCTCAAACACCGACCTTCCAGGGTTGCAAGCTCAGATCAACACTCTGAGAGAGGAAAGGGCTGTGGCGGTCCAGGCGTGCATCGACGCCCAGGCGGAACGCAACTAGGCGGTGGCCGCGAAGGAGGATGCTGAGGAAGCGAGCGCCCGCTGGGTCAGCTTGTTGCCAATCTTCGCACCAAGGCACAGACCTCCATCGAGCTTATCGGGGTCCTAGAGACTGCCCTGTCCACGGCAAACAAGTCCCTGGAGGAGAAGGCTTCGGAGATCGACGGTATTCTCGCCCTTACCTCTTCTCGCTTTTCATCCCTGTCGACCTCCCTTTCTGTAGATTTACCCGTGATTTAACCGTTGTTTCGTTCCTTGGCAGCGCTCAAGTCCCGCGTGGAGGACGGGGTCACCCACCGAAACACGCTGCTGTCGCGCTTCGGGATGCTACGTGATGCGGCGGGGGCGGTCCTGTCACGGCTTGGGTTCCCTCTGTCCGAGGACATCGAGTGGCTCCCAGGGGATCTCCACCGAGCGGCTGAGTGTTGCGGAGAGCTACACGCCGTGGCCGTGTCGATGCTGGACGCTCTCGAGGTGCCAATGAGTGGTGATCTAGCGCGTCTTCCAGCGGAGCTCGACCACGTCCCTGCACGCGTCGGGGCCCTTGCCAAGCAGTCGCTGGTGCGCGGCGTCCAAGAGGCCTTCACGCTGGTGCGCTCCCACTACGACGGGATCCGCTTCGACCGGATGGCTGCCAGCTTCCCCAACGATTTCACCACGGAGGCCCTGGAGGCCCTGGCCGAAGAAGTCAATGCACCCGCCGAGCAATTTGCCAACGGCCTGGTGCCCACGACCGACGCGGAGGGCAACCCGGTGGATGGTGCCGACCCCGACCAGGCCCTCTGAACATATCATTTACTTTGCTTGCTACTGTCGTGCCCTCACGTAGAGGGATTTAAACTTCGAACTTTGGGGGGTTCCGCTTCGACGGGACTCCCGTACTTTGGGTATTTGTAATAATTAGCTTACTTCTTTTCTTTTTCGTCATCTTTTTTGGCCCCATACGCTTGGGCTTTTATTTGTTTTCTATGGTTGTACTTCTGTCAGCCCCCGAGTGGTGCCTGCCTTCCAGTTTCTTCGCAAACTGGTTGGGAGGCGCCACTTGAGACGGCCTTTGTGGGTTTGTTTTGGTTACCAATCGGGCCTCCGAGACCTTAAGCTTTGGCTATGAGGTGGGCAAAGCAAACCCGATGGTTCTGCCGAGCCCCCGAGCCCCTGAGCCTTTGAGCTTGGCGGTGAAGCAGGCAAGGCAAACCCGATGGTTCTACCGAGCACCCGGGCCCTTAGGCTTGGCTGTGAGGTAGACAAGGCAAACCCGATGGTTCTGTCGAGTCCCCGAGCTCAGTTGTGAGATTACTTCGAGGTGCTGAATCTTTGAGCCTCTAGAGCCGTCTGGTTCAGATCCAAGCCTCGCACTCCTGCAGGATCCGGGTACCGAGCGGTCTCTTGGCCAAGTTATCTTCGAGCCCCCGAGCCTTTGCGTGAAGTCTCCCTCGTCGTGGTTGGGTGCAGCCCAACATCCAGCCGTTGACCCCCTGCAAAAGGACAGACCTAGTAGGTCCAAAACATAGTTAGTTTCTTCCATCTGAGCTGCGTTGTTGGTGACGTTTTTGCACATTCTCAGCCTGATTCATTTCGAGAGGGTTCCCCGGCCCGGCTATATTCGTTTCGGTACGTTGGCAGGGTCGGCCGTCTGGCTCGGCAACCATGCGATCCGTAGCTGCGGGGGCGTAGGCCGTCGCAAGGCAGCTGCGCCAAACGTCCCTGCCTACCCCTCTAACGGTGACGGGGTTTCCTCAGAATCATAGGGCCGTATAACAAATAGAAAGCTCAAAAGAAATGACAATGAACTTAATCAGAAAAAATAGGAGTGCAGAGAGTTCACTGATCTGGCCGGCTGGACGCCAGGGAGAGGGCTTCTGCGCCCCCACCCTGTCAGGTCTTCTGTCAAGCGATGAGAAGTTGACGTAGCACCGTGAGCTTGTGGCTGGTATGAGGATGTGTCACAACCAGGGGCTCGCGGTTACGGTAGCTTCGAAGGTTTTGCGTCGACGATAGTGCCCCCGGAGACGGGGCTCCATCAGTTGGGCGGTGGCCTCTGCCTCCGGGGCATTACCAACGAATGGTTCACCCGTGGACGAACTGCTTTTAAGTTGTGCAGCTCCTCCCTCCGCCGGCGATGTGGTACTAAAAATGGATACCATCCGCCATCAGAGTCTTCCCATAAAAGGAAAGGGCTGGACTGCGCTCAGTCCCGGCCCAACTTTGGTTTCGGCCTTTTGGGCCTTTCTCCCACGAGGGTCCTCGCTTAACCTCTCGTGCTGACAGGGTACAGATTTGCGGCCGACTCCTCCGTGGGGTCGGGCGGATTGGGATCATACCCGCTCCCCCTCCGCGGGTGGTCACGGGTAGAAGAACCGCAACTGCTCAATGTTCCAGGTGTTGGATATATGGGTTCCATCCGGCATTGCCAGCTTATAAGAACCCGGGCGGAGGACCCGTACTACGGTGTAGGGGCCTTCCCAAGGAGGTGTAAGCTTGGTGAAGCCACGGCGATCTTCGGCTAGCCTCAAGACTAGGTCGCCCACCTGAAATGCGCGGCCACGCACTCGCTGCGTGTGATAACGTCTCAAGCCCTACTGGTACCTGGCCAAGTGCGCCACTGCTACTTCCCGAGCTTCTTCCAACTGGTCCGCGACGTCCTTGAGGTTGGTCGCATTTGTTTCCTCGTCGAAGGCCTGGACCCTTGGAGAGCCATAGTCTATGTCCGTTCGGAGGATCGCCTCGGAACCATAGAAAATGGAGAACGGGGAGAAACTCGTGCCGCGGGTCGGACTCGTCCGCAGACTCCACAGGACAGAGGGCAGTTCCTCCACCCACTTGGCGCCGAGCTTGTGAATATCCGTGGCTTCAACCCTTGCAGCGAACCGAGGGTTCTAGCCCATTCCCATTCCGACCATGCCGTTGGCGCGCTCGACCTGCCCATTTGTGCGCGGGTGAGCGACTGCCGCCTATGCCACCTCGATTCTGTAGTTGTCGCAGAAGCGGGTGAACTTCTTCCCTATGAACTGAGTCTCATTGTCGGTGATAATGGTGTTTGGAACACCGAACCGGCACAGGATGTCACGGAAGAAGCGGACAGCTTGCTCTGACGTGATCTCCGTTAGAGGGCGCGCTTCAATCCACTTTGTGAATTTGTCGACGGCGACAAACATGTGGGTGAAGCCCCCGGACGCTCTTGGTAGTTGCCCGACCATGTCCAACCCCCAGACCGTGAATGGCCAGGTGATGGGTATGGTCTGAAGCGCCTGGGCTGGTAAATCTATCTTCTTGGCGTAGAACTGGCAGCCTTCGCATGTTCGCACGATTCGCTCGGCATCTGCGATGGCTGTGGGCTAGTAGAATCCCTGCCTGAAGGCCGACCCTACCAATGATCGAGGCGCCACGTGATGGCCACACACTCCACCGTGGATGTCCCTCAGCAGCGATCTCCCTTATTCGTTGAGGATACATCATTGCAGGACACCATTGTGGCCCCGGCAGTACAGGTTGCCCTCGACTATCCTGTAGGACTTGGCCCTTCGGACGAGGCGTTGGGCTTCTGTTCATCTAGCTGGGAGGGCCCCGTCGATGAGCCAGCTTAAGAAGGGTGTGCGCCAATCCCTCTCTGACCCAGGTGGGTCTTCCAAGGGTTGCCCCTCCTCGAGGTCCGGCCCCTCGTCGGGGTCAGACGCGATGGCCGCTACTACCCTCGTTGGCCGAGACATCCATCGGGCCCAAGCAACTGCTCGGGGTTCGACCCCAAGGAAGGTGCTTCATCGTTCAACCGACGGCTGATGCTGGTCATCTACGAATACTCCAGACGGGACTGGCTGTCGCCAGGATGCAAGCTTGGCTAGCTCGTCTGCCGCCTTGTTATATTCTCGCCGAAGGTGGACGAAGCCCAAGCCCTTGAACTTTTCTTACGCTCTGTGCCCCGCTTCACAGTAAACCGCTAGCTTCAGATTGTGGCACTTGGTGTCGCCGTTAACCTGATCAACCACGAGCTGAGAGTCACCGCGAGCCTCCAACCTGTGGATGCCGAGCTCCTTGGCTATCCGCAGCCCGGCGAGCAGAGCTTCGTATTCCGCCATGTTGTTCGACGCGGGGAAGTGTAGCCATATGGCATAACGCATCATCAGCCCCATAGGAGAGATAAAGACGACCCCTACCCCTGACCCGGTTTGGTTCTGAGCTCCATCGAAGTGAAGGACCCAGTTCTCGAGGTCAGTCGGGGCTGGGGGGAGTTGTGTCTCTGTCCATTCAGCAACAAAGTCCGCAAGAACCTGAGACTTGATTGCTGACCTTGGCGCGTAGGAGTTGTCGTAGCCCATAAACTCGAGGGACCACTTGGCAATCCTTCCTGTCACTTGCCTGTTCTTGATCACCTCTCCTTACGCGTGCTCGGTGACGATGGTGACACGATGGACGTCGAATTAGTGTCTGAGCTTGCACTTGGCGATGAGGATGGCATAAATCATCTTCTGGATGTGGAGGTAGCGCGTCTTCGACTCGGTCAACACCTCGCTGATGTAATACACCGGGTGCTGGATCTTCAGGGCGTGTCCTTTCTCCTCGCGTTCCACCACGATAACAGCGCTCACCACCTGAGTGGTCGCCGCCACGTACAAGAGCAAGTGCTCCCCCTCGCGTGGGTGCACCAGGACAGGTGGTTTGGTGAGCATGTGCTTGAGCTGGTCCAGCGCCTGCTGGGCCTTCGTGTTGCACTCGAAGCGGCCGTCCCTCTTCAAGAGTTTGTAGAGGGGAAGCCCTCGCTCACCCAGGCGTGCTACGAACCCTCCTAACGCAGCAAGGCAGCCTGTCAGCTTCTGGTCGTCCTTGACGGAGCTGAGTGGCCCCATGTTGGTGATGGCTGCTATCTTCTCGGGGTTCGCCTCGATGCCTCTGGCGGAGACGACGAATCCCAGGAGGAGGCCCTTTGAGACCCCGAATATGCATTTCTCTGGATTGAGTTTGACGCGGTTCGCCCGCAGGCGATCGAACATGGCTTCCAAGTCTTGGACTAGATCGTCGGCTCATTTGGAATTGACTACGATGCCGTCCACGTAGACCTCGACGGTTCGCCCGACGAGGTTCCCTAAGCACTGGTTCATGCAACGCTGAAACATTGCACCAGCGTTCTTTAGCCTGAAGGCCATCGTGGTGTAACAGAATACACCGCACAGGGTCACGAAGGACGTGGCCAATTGGTCGGATTCTTTGAGCGTGATCTAGTGGTACCCAGAGTAGGCGTCAAGAAAACACTGGGCTTCGCACCCCGATGTAGAATCTACGACCTGATCGATGCAAGGAAGGGGATAGGGAAACTTTTCACAAGCTTTATTGAGACTAGTGTAATCGACACACATTCTCCACTTCCCATT
The DNA here is from genome assembly GCA_015342445.1 of Digitaria exilis. Classification (NCBI taxonomy): domain Eukaryota; kingdom Viridiplantae; phylum Streptophyta; class Magnoliopsida; order Poales; family Poaceae; genus Digitaria; species Digitaria exilis. The sequence continues at coordinate 652,391 of JACEFO010001671.1, read as the reverse complement.
CTTTTTCTCGACGAGTACAGGATTTGCCAACCACTCTGGATAGCGTACCTCCCTAATGAACCCTGCATCTAACAACTTGGCTACTTTCTCGATGATGATCTTTCGACTGAACTCATTGCAGCGTCTTGTGGGCTGCCTGACAGGCTCCGCGCCTTTGCGAATGTCCAAGGAATGCTCGGCGACTTCCCGGGGGATTCCCGGCATGTCTGCGGGAACACATGCGAACATGCCAATGTTCGCCCGGAGGAAGTCGACGAGAGCGCTTTCCTATTTCTCCGTGAGGGTGGAGGAGATGATGACCGTCTTGCTCCCGGAGCTCTAGGGGTCGAGGAGCACTATCGGCGAGTTATGCTGACTAGGTTCTCGAGGGAATGCCCCGAGAGAAGGGTTTGAGGAGAAGTCGTCGAGAATCTAGAATCGAAGCTGACAAGAGATGATTTAGACTGGTTCGGGCCGCAATACGCGTAATACCCTACATCATGTATGGTGTTTCTTATATAGATGAGATGCTTTGAGCGGGGGTCCCGGTCTCCCCTTATATATGCCGGAGGAGAGGGTTACATGGAAACCGTATAGGATCAGGAGACTTTTACAAGTTAATCTCTAATTTCCTAGTACAGCTTATCCTAACCATCTAGGACTAATCCTTGTTTTGTGCGTCAAGTCTTGTACTTGGGCCGGCCCATAGGATGGCCTGCCAGGGTTGTTTAGTCCATTAGGACTCTATATCATCAAATCCCCGAGCACCTTATCTCCTGAAGAACAGCACTGTTGAAAATACAGAGTTCTTTGAGACCCGCCAGGGTTGTTTTAAAGCCCACAGGGTTCTTTGCCTTTGGAAGTTGCAACCATGTTGTTCAATAGGTAATGAAGTGCTCATAAATCTTTCTGAAGTTTGGATTGGTGCGTACCAAATAGGTGCGCCCAATTGGGCAGCCCCTGAGCCTCGTTTATCTTTGAAGAAGAAATTCGAGGCTCTTTCGAAGTCCGAATCTGAAGAGAATCAATTTCCGTAGAAGTTCGAGTTCTTCTAGAACTCCTTTTTAATTTATCAATTGAAACCAAAAAAATTCAGAAATATATTTCCTGAAAATATTCCCGCAGCCCCCGAGCCTAAATTTGAACGAATTCAAATATAGGATCAAAGAAGGACCAAAATTAAAAAGTACCGAAGTAACAATTCGAAAAGTCAATATAAACCGTTCGCCTCCCTTGTATCCGCACGCTTTAGCGAAACAGATCTAGGGTTAGCAACACTTGCTCTGTTAGCAATCCAAAGACTATGCAAACACTTTCGCAACCTCCTCGAGCCCTAATCCCATCCACACCAAGCCTCAAGAAACCGCAATGGCCGGTGGTGAAGGATCCAGCCGAAGCAAGAGCGCAAAGAGGAAAGCAGAAACGATGAAGAAAGTTGTGGCGACTGATGAAGCGGCGCCTGTCGGAGAAAATCCTTGTCTGGAAGATCCAATTAGTGACTGGCCAACCAGTACACTAAAAGAGAAATACATCAAGAATCTAGAAGCTGATGGATTCATCGCAGCCAAGGAGGTCAGTCGGTGGAGGAGTGCTCATGGTCATGAGTACCGCACAGAGGAAACCGAGGAATTCACGGTATGGAAAGCCTTTTACGAAGTTGGTTTCGATATGCCGACCTGGGATTTCTTCCGCCGTGTGCTGTAGTTTTATGGAATTGAACTGTGTCATTTGAGCCCCAACTCCATCCTAAATCTTTCCATATACATCCACCTGTGTGAGGTTTCCTGGGAATAGACCCACACTTTGCCCTGTTCCGCCAAGCGGACCATCTCAAGTGGTTGGTATAGTGGTGATCTAGTTCCACCAAGGCATGAAGCCAGTATATCTGGATTATTCCACCAAGGAAAGTCTGAAGGACTGGCAAAAGGAATGGTCTTATGCGTGGAACCATCAACCACAACTACCCAGCCGCTCAGGATCCTCTAGTGATGAAGCCATTCTGGAGTGAAACCGTTGGAATAAATCAAGCAATGTAGATCCCGGAACTATTCAATATGATCAGAGACCTGAAATCTCAAGGTTTGACTGGAGCCGTCGTATATAGGTCATTTCTGATGAGGAGAATCCAGCCTTGCAAACAACGCTGTAATCCAGGGTACTTATATGCTGGAGATGTTGATCCCTCACGGAATGCTGCCGGTACCTTGTCTTAAAAGAGAATCATACAGTTGTTGAAGAAATATCTGATCATCAATGATGAAGATTTTCCAGAAATTATAGAAATTTCCGCAGTCATCATGACGCCCGAGGTATGAACCATTTCTTGAGGTTAATACGTTGTGTATTTCATTATGATGTCTTGTTAACTAAATCACTGTCCATAACAGTATGAATCCCAACGATCACTTTATGTGAGCCTGCCTCCTCTGGATCCAACAAATGCAGAAGAAGTTAACATAATAGCCCATTGTGTAGATCTAGGGTTTAGGGACCAGGTTCGTAAACACCATCCACATTCTGATAAGTCAATTGCAACTGAAGAATCTGACGAGCAACATGCCAATGATGAGAATCAGGATGCTGAAGTACCCCGTGCCAAAGCAGGGGCAACCTCCAAGAGAGGAGAAGGTTCAAAAAGAGCCGCGGCGACAGATCCGAATGCGCCAGTGCCCAAGAGAGCACGGACCCTACCCAAGCCTCGGGTGAGGATCATCCCTGAGGAGAAAGAAAAGATATCCCCACAACTAAAAATGCCATCATCTGTGGGGATAGCTATTGGAGAAATCAGGACCAGCCGGTCGCAGCAAGTCAGCACTGCCCGGCAGCCATTATCAGAAGAAGAAATTATTCATAATATCTTCAACCCTGCCTCAACTCCATATGCTGGTTCAGTACCAGTGGTAGAAGAAAACTACCCTGCCGGTCCAGTGGCGGTGGAGCAGGAGCCGGAAGAGGAGTTCGCACTAGGAGAACCTGAAATCCCAATGTGGCCCACCATCATGTAAGTAGTATGCCGATCTTTACTTGATAATAAAATTTGTAGTCGTAAAAATCCATCCTGACTGTGAAGTTGTTGATGCAGAGCTGAAGAAATACCACCCGCAGCCGTGAGGGCGCCAGAAGCCGCAGTGCCAGAAGAACCCAGGGGAAATCCGGAAACAACTCTGCCAGAGATCCTTTCATCCGCACCAGCAACAGACCCGCCAGAACCAGCAGAAGCGCAAGTAGAAGATACAATTGCTGAAGTGCTGGCAGATATTGAGCTACTGGTTGAACGTCATGACCAGAACAATACGGAGCCCCCGAGCAACATGGGTACATCCCAAACTAGTGAGGCGGTTGCTGTCCCAGAGACAGAGCGCTCGAGGGGTAAACAAGCAGAGCAATCTTCCGAAGAGCAAGTGATCGAGGAAATCCCCCGAGCACCCAGGAGTACTGAAGCTGAATAACAGATCGGTAACTTCCGCATCGGAAGTTACGACCCAATACTGAATCCGAATCCGCAAGCCTTCGAATATGTCTTAGATGCGGAGGAGGATGAAAAGCACATCGACAGGGGTTTGTACCATGCTGAGAGGGCAGTGGCGTACTTTAAGGTATGGGAAACAACCCTGTTTTTGTTGTCATTGTGAGCATGTATCTCATAACTGTATTCTTGCAGGCCGTTGGTGAAGCATCAAGGCAGAAAACCGAGTATATCCAAAACATTTCCTTGATGCACGCCAAGGCAGAGCCTCCAGAAGGAACTGGAGCGAGAGCGCGAAGATCGCCGAGCCCAAGAAGTAGAAGATGCCAACATGATCCGCACTCTGCATCTACGATTGAAAGAATTATCTACGGAGAAGGACGACCTGAAGAAGAAACTTGCCACAGCAAAGTCAGAGCTCAAAGGTACCCTGATGCTGCTATAGTCTTGCGATATATATCCAATTGGTAGTTGAAATAACAACCCTAACATGATCTTTGGAGCAGGGGTACAACAACAGTTGACAATAACCTAGAGCAAAATGATAGATTGGTCGAACTTGGCCAACCATCATGAAGAAGCATTGAAGACTCTCTTTGCGGAGCATAATGTCATCAAAGAACAACTCAGAGTTGTAGTCCAACAACGCAAGAATACTGATGTGCAGCTGATTCAAGTCATTGAGCAGCAAAAGAAAACTAATAAGGATCTTGAAGACGCGCGCGAAGATAACAAGCACTTATCTGAAGAACTCGTCCAGCTTCATGAAAATCTCGCGGACAAGAAGACGCTGGTTGAGAAGTTTGAACAAACAACCAGGAGGATGTCGGAGCTTGAAGAAACCATGCAGGAGATGAAGAAGTCGGATGAAGGCCTGGCCGAAGCCCTGAAGCGGATTGCGCTGCCGAAGAAGGCGGCGAATCTGGTGGTGAAAGCCTTGGTCCCAGAAGACCCTGCGGCTCCGCAATCCTTCCAGGATCGTCTGAAGGCCATGCCTTGACAGTTGAAGGCGTATATCAAAAGATCATCCAAAGCCGGTCTTGTGCATGTATTAGCTGTAGTAAAGTCTAAGTACCCTGAAGTAGACATAGGCAAACTTGTAGAAGGCGCAGAGCCAAATTGTACAGAGGCAGTCTTTAGGGGCCTGAAATAGGAAGCCGAGCCAATTGCCGAGGCAATTGCGCAGAGCCTAAAATTGTAATTTGAACAAGTAGTCATGTGATGAGGAATACTTATAATAAGTTTCATGCAATCAAATGTTGATATTTCCGTATATGAAGAACAAACCAAGAGTTTCTAAGAACCCTTGGGTGTCTCTGTGTTGATCACCAGGACTTAGTCAAAACATACATGTGATGTGTAAATTTTAACTATCGAAAAACAACCCTGTTAAGGACCCGAGGGAACCTAGAGAAATTTCTATAGCATAGGCTATCTTTAAAATAAATGTACCCCGAAGGGAAACATTGGGAACAAACTGTATATGGTTCATTAAACAAGAACCCAGTAAGACCCACGGAGCGACAGCTTTAAGCTGAATAGTATCGCAATGTAACGAAAACTTAGGAACAAACCCGTTAACGGCCACGAAGGAACCTGGACAGACCTCATGCAATTGCCCCGAATGCATAGCGTAAAAAACAAACTTTCCAAGTCTCAAAAGGAACCCAGAGAAGATTTGGACGATGTCAAAAAGACAAAGTAAAATTGAACATAAACAACCCAGTAAAGAGAGATTTTCATTTATTGAATTATATCTTGCCGAAACAACGGTACAAAAAAGATCTCGTTGCCAAAGCAACGGTTCAGTAAAAATCTCGTTGTCGAAGCAATGGTACAATGAAGAGACTACACATAGAATTTGCGTAAGTGTTCTATATTCCAAGGGTTTGGTAAGTCAATACCATCCTCTGTTTAAAGTCTATATGTGCCTGGCTTGAGAACTTGAGATACAATGAATGGACCATCCCAACCCGGGGTTACTATACCCGTCAAGCACCTTCTTCGTGTCGCTCGACGGCTGAAACTGCCTTCCGGCCTCCGGCTCGAGCATCGCCCTCTTGCTTGCGGGGCCGTCATCGCTCCAGGCGTCACGCGCTTCCCGACCCTCAGGAACAGAAGCCAGTACTGCCATGCGTCGACCGCTGCTTGACATACGGCAAGTTCTTTGGAAGCTTCCATGGTCGCCTTGGCCGTGGCGAGCTAGCGAGACACGACAAGCGCTGCCGTCAGTGCGCAGCTCTCCTTCTTACATTCGTCCGCCACCAGAGGGGATGTTCCTCCCACAATGACGCCGTTGGATCCGGGCATCTTGAGCTTGAGGTAGACGTAATTTGGGACGGCCATGAACTTCGCGTAGCATGGCCTTCCCCAGATGGCATGATAGGAGCCGTCGAAGTCCACCACCTCGAAGCAGAGTGTCTCGGTGCAGAAATTTACCCGGTCTCCGAAAGTGACTGGGAGGGTGATCTGTCCAAACAGGACAGCCTCCTTCCCCGGGACTACCCTATAGAAGGGAGCCCGCTCCGGCCGCACGTGAGATCGCGGGACGCCCAGAGCATCAAGTGTGCTTCCATACAGGATGTTGAGGCCGCTCCCTCCATCCATCAACACCTTGGAGAAGCGCTTCCTCCCGATTATCGGAGCCACAACCTGTGGATGCTTTCCCGGATGCGGGACATACTTCGGGTGTTCGGATCAGTCGAAGATGATCACGGCTTCAGACCACCGGAGGAATTCCTGGTTGGTAGGATGAACCGTGAACACATCACGCTCCATCAGTTTGGTGCGTCGCTTTGACGCCTGTGCCTTTGGGCCTTCGAAGATCATGAGGCACTCATCGGGTTCAGGGAACGAGTCGGTCACTGTCCCTTTCCCTTGTGGCTGGGAGGTTGGGCTAACCCCATCCAGCCTACCCATGAGGAACTTCCTCATGAGGCCACACTCGCGGTACTTGTGCTTGACGGGGGTCGCGTGATTTGGGCACGGACCCTCGAGTAGCTGCTCGAAGTAGTCAGGGGTCTGGCCCTCATTGGGTCATCGCCCCTAGGGTCGGTCGTCTCGTCTCTGACCTTGCGGCGCCCGTCCTTGGGGTCGGGAGGGCTTTGGGTCTGCAACGGTGACGAACTCGACCCTTCTTTCCTTCTTCTTTTTCTTCTTCTTCTCGCGATGGTCCGACGGCCCTGTCTCGTCGGCAGTCTCCTCGCTCTTCTTCTTCCCTCCGTCTTCGGAAAAATGCGCCAGCACGGCTTCCTCACCTTGCGCTTCTTCGGCAGCCATGTCGAGGACCTCCTTGATCGTCTTCGGGCACTCCCTACCGATCCGGTTAACCAAGGGTCGGCTCTTGGTGCCCTCCATCAGCGCAGCGATGGCGTCGGCATCGGTGGCATCGGGGAGGTTGTTGTACTGTCGGGAGAGCCAGCGCGGGTATTCGTGTAGGGTCTCCCTGTGCTTCTGCCTACACCTTTTGAGGTCCCAAACCTTACCCGGGCGCGCAGGTGCCCTGGAAGTTCCCGATGAAAATACTTCTCAGATCTGCCTAGTTTCGAATCTTCCCGTTTGGCAATCGCTCGAGCCACGCGTGGGCCGGCTCCGCCAAGTACAAGGAAAGGTTGCGTATGATGACTTTGTCGTCGAAAGCTCCCCCCGCCCGGCACGCAAGCCGAAAGTCATCCAGCCAGACCGAAGGGTCTATCTCCGCATCGTACTTGCTGAAGTTGGTGGGGAGACGGACCGCGGGGGAATTGCCATGGTACGAATCTCGTGGGAGAAGGCGGCTGGGCCGGGGCAATCGGAGTCGGAGTTCGAATCCCAATCTTCTTGTGCCTCGACGTGCGCCTCGTGCCGGCGGTGCCTGTTACGCGGGACACGATCCTCCGGCTCTTCCGACTTATCCCGGCGTCGAGCCTTGATGGTGTGTTTTTAGTCGGTCCTGGATCTTCACGGTGTCCGGATTCGGGGCGTTCCGTCGTGAGCCGTTGGCTGTCCTTTTCCTGTCGACAGGGCTGGGAGACCGTGAGTTCCCGGCTCCGCCCTTGGAGTGCCGTCTTCTTCCCGCTAAGCTCGTTGCCTGTCTCACCGCGGCGCGTTCGAGGAGCGTCCTTAGCCTATTCTGGACTCGGAGCTCCTCCGGGGTGGACGGCTGAGGTAACTGCCGGCTGAGCAGCATAGTCACGGCGATGCACTGGCACGCCCGGTCGAAAAGAGGGTAGCCATCGGCGTTAGTCTCGATCCTCTGGCCTACCACGCAGGCTCGTGCCTGAGCCGACGGTTCCAAGTTCGCATCGAGCTGAGCTTGCTCTATTTCGAAGGCGAGCCGCATGTATTCTAGCTCTTGTTGCTTCGCCGCGATCTGCTCCGGAGTTAGCCGGATCTCGGCCCCGTTCGCCCCGTTCGTCACGTCGTCCGGGGGGACCACGGTGAAGCACTCCCGCGTAGGACAGTGTGTACCCATCCTCGGGCGGAGGTGCACTTCTAGATCTTTCTCCAGTCCCGGCTCGCATGGGCTGGCCATGGCGCTTGGGGCCGTGTAGCACCCCAGGATGCTTTCGTACCTTAGCAGGCGCACCCTGGTGTGTGCTCTTTCGAGGCCTTTCCATGCCTGACGTTGCGCCAAGTCAAAGAAAGTTCGTGACGCGTTCCTCAGACCAAACGGAAAGGCTGACGCATCGCCTTTTCGTGAGCACGCGTCAACCTTCTTGGTCATTTGGCTTTTGGGGCCGCATGACGAAGGCGAACCCGAACGTTTCACCTGAAGCGCTTGGGTTGAGTTGTCGCTCCCGCCAAGGCGGTGCATGATCCGCTCGCGCCCCACCCTGGACACCACGACGGAGTTCTGTGAGACGACGCTCACGGCCTGTGTAGCCGTCGCGGCCACCGCTGAGGCGGCCGTGGACACCGCCGGGCCACCCCGTGGGACTTGTCCCGCACGGGTGGCTGGGCAGTCGGAGTTGCTGAAGAGGACGAGGCGTGGCGCTCCACCACGCGCATCCGGCATCTCGTTCACGAGAAACTCGAGGCTGCCGAACCGGATGGTCGCGCCCAGCCTGAACTGATGGTCACCAAAACCTGCCATCTCGCACCGGGTGTCGATGAAGACGTAGACGTGCGCAGGCCCCTACCTGGCGCGCCAACTGTCGGCGGGTGGCACACGGTGTACCTCACGCCGGCGAGTGTCGATCACAGAACACGCATGTCTCGGTGGAGAATGGTTCAAGAGCCGCAAGACAAAGGATTTATACTGGTTCGGGAGTGATCCCTACGTCCAGTGCAACGGGCTCCTGATTGTATTGCTCTCTCGGCGGCGGATTACAACGAAGGCCGGTTCAAGCCTTGTGTGTGTGGAATGTGCGTGTAGGGGACTAAGTGCTCTAGAGATCGAGAGTCCATAAATCGGAATCCCTCGTAGGGGGACGCCCTCCTCTTTTATAGATCAAGAGGAGGACTGCTTTACAATGTCGTTTTACCTATCTACCCTCGAAGGTCGGACGCCTCCGACGGTTGCTCGTTGTCGGCCTAGTGCATCTTGGCCTTCCTTGGCTGTCGCGTGTCCTTCGCCTTCCCACCGGCAGCTTCGCGGTAGCTTCCTTCTTGGCTGCTAACGCAGCAGCGCGCATGCAACCACCTTTTCCCAAGCGCAGGGCTGCAGATCAGCTTTTTCAGTTGGCAGGTGGGCAGGCGATGTCGGGTGTCGGTCGGGAGAAGGCGTGGGCCGCACGCCTTCTCCTTCCTAAGCCAGATTTGACTTGAGGAGGAGGGTCTTCAGGACTCCCCCTTTTCCACTGTGCGTGCTCGTCGATGGATAGGACCCCTCGCGGGGATCTACCCTTCCGACCCGAAGGGTCGGGGGTCGGGCGAGACGGACATGCCCGACCCCTTCAACCCCCTGGCCGTCCGGAGAGTCGGGGGTCGGACGGGACGGAGGCTTCTATCCTCGCGTCTTCCGGGTTCCCTGTAGGTCGGGCGGGACGGAGTTTTTCGACCACTCGAGACTAGGGCCGTTTCATACCATGGTCAGGGTTTCTCCCTGTCCGTGCGCCGTTAGCTGGCGGTCTGATAGTGGGCCCCCTAATCCATGACCACCACAATTGTGAACTACAATTTGAATAAGGTAAAATCCATACATTTTTTTGATATTACGATGAATATTTTTTATTTCTAGCATGCGTTGTGTTCAAATAAATTAGATATGTTTTGAAGAATTGCGTTGGTCCAGTCTTATGTACTCATGCAGAGCCTTATACCTGTATGCCATCAAAAAAGTTCGTCTTGACCCACATGCCATCAAAAAGTTTGAGCGCACCTGTATGCCATCGAGCTAAACTTTTTTGACCCACATGCCATTCCGTCTCTATACCGTCTGTTTTCCACCGTTAAGGCCTTCTGGCACGTGGGTCCGGCCACTGAAATGACTGTTATGCCCTTGCTTGTTTGTGTTTGTTTTGTGAGTTACAGAACAACATTTTGACTAAAAAAATTATCGTAACCACAAATGAGGTAACTGCACATGCTCAAAAAGACAAGACAACATATACCTCATGGCCCCCAAAAAAAAATATATGACAACATGAGCTCACGTTGGCAAAAAAAAATATATAGGCAACAAACCACATAGTTGGAGCATATCACAAATAATTAACCGCCAGACAACATATATCTCACAACACAAATAGGCAATTTCCAACATAATAGATACATCACAGGTTTGGCATTTCATCCATAACTTGGAAACTTGTCCACAACACCATCAACCAGATCTCTGAAATTAGTTATATCCGCATCCACAACTTTGTCGAAGAAACACAATGGACTCCGACAATTGGGAGCAACAATCCGAATTTCTAAGTTGAAGCTAGTTTCCGCGTCCATCCTACAGATGAACAAGGAGTACAATCGCAATGAACTAAGTACCAACCCACCAATGTCAGTTTTATGTAAACTGAGACAAAGTAATACAGGGGAAAGACTATCACTCACCCCTCTGGAAGCCAATCCGGTCGATTCCGAGCACCCTTGTTTGCCGCCATGACCTCCTGCGCCCTCGGTAGCCGCGCTTAAGGCCCTCCCTCGCCCCCCTGTAGCCTGGCGCAGAGGCCGTGCGCAGGGGCCTCCGTCATCCAGGCAGCCGCGCAGGGGCCTCCCACGCCCGCCTGCAGCCCGGCGCAGAGGCCGCGCGCAGGGGCCTCCGCCCCCAGGCAGCCGCGCAGGGGCCTCCCGCGCCCCCCTGCAGCCCGGCGCAGAGGCCGCGCGCAGGGGCCTCCGCCCCCAGGCAGCCGCGCAGGGCCTCCGCCCACCCCTGCAGCCGCGCAGGGGCCTCCGCCCCCTGCTGCACGCCTGCAGCGCCTCCGCCCCCTGCTGCACGCCCAACGCCTCCGCCCCCTACAGCCGCTCGTAGCGCCTCCGCCCCCCTGCTGCACGCCCGCCCAGGAGCCTGAGCCTTGCCGCCGCCGCAAGCCTCCGCCTCGCCCGGCTAGGGTTCCTGGTTCGGGAGGTTTTTTTTCGGGAGTCAGAGAGAAGCTCACTCCTGGACGAGGACGAGTGGATAAGGGAGTCTATGGATAGAAGGGCAAATAGGTCATTTGATTGGTCGGTCCCGCCTGTCGGAAGGTTTTAACGGTGAAAAATAGACGGAAGGGCGACGGAATGGTACGTGGGTCAAAAAAGTTTAGCTTGATAGCATACAGGTGCACTCAAACTTTTTGATGGCATGTGGATCAAGACGAACTTTTTTTTATGGCATATAGGTAAAAGGCTCACTCATGCAAGTGTAGCTGATTTTGCCTCGCCGATTCCGGATTGCGGAGGACCCGAGAGGCTCAGTGCAGACCACTGACCACAGTTCGAAATGGAGCTGTTGGGCTCAGCTACGGCTCCGTCAGTCCGTCGCCGCCGTGAAAAATTTTGAACTCGTCTCAAGTTTTGCAGGCTCGCGGATCACAGCATCGGCAGCCGGCGGGTGCGTGCGGTCTTTTGGATCCTCCGTCCAGACAAGAAGCCTCCGATTCGTTAGCCGTTGGTTGGTCAGGCAGTGAAGGAGTACTAGAGCCAATTAAATCTCGCCACCTCATCAACCAATTGATGCGCCCACAGATTGTGGCCTCGTTTGCTGGTTTCAGGCTTTCAGGGTTTGCCAGGACTTCAGGTAAATTACCTACCCTTTTCACCGTAGACTCTGCTATAAGCCTTCCATTGATATGTAATTTTGCTCGTGCGTGCAGTAAGTTAATTTACTTTTGTGTACAGGGAAAAAAAATCAATGGCGGATGCCTGCAACATTAGACCATCTGAATTGTACTTGGAACACATGAAAATAATAAAATGATTTGCCGGATAAGAAATTTTTCAATAACTGGAGGGACGGAAGATATGCGGCTATGCCATGCTCCTAGGGGGAAGAATTTGAAAATGCTGGAAAAGGAAGCCCGAAAGGCAATTGCTGTTTCAGCTTTGGTAGCCCAATAACCTCTCATTGCCAGTAATTAGCAAAGCAAAGCAAAAGGCTAGAGTTACAGTCCACTGCAAAGACCATCACGGTGAACAGAAGAGCACATTTCAGTCACCAGAGCAGCAGATTGCAACTAGTGTTTGAAACAGCAGAATATAAAAAGGAAAGTGAACCAAACAAGCCAAGGCAGCAGCCTCAAATGTCGAATCCGCACTAGTACCTTTGTGCACAGGCCCAGAGCACTGGTCTCCAACTTGAGACTATCCGCGAGACGAACGCCAAAGAACGCTGACTCCTTGGCCGCCCCCTGCACATCACACCAACATCCCAACTGCAATCAGTACCAAAAAAAGCCACCGTAGTCGGCATTCCCAAACGCTCGAATTAAGCGCCAACGAGCTGCGAGAGAGAAACTGTTAGACGCTTTTTCTGGTCAACACACAGCAAGCGCTTGATCGCGCGGGCCGAAAACGAACCAGATCACAGTCAGCCTACTGAAACCGGACGTTCCGGTTTTGAAGTAGGAAGTTCCGGTTTTGTAGGGTCTCGCCGGAATCGGTCGTTCGAGAGGGTAACTACCACACTTACGTGGTGGTGAACGGCTAGGTTTACGAGCAAACCAACAAAGGATAACCAACGCGCTTACGTGGCGAAGAACGACTAGTTTACGAGCAAACTAGCAAATGCCGTCGATGCTCACGCCCAGGAGGGACCCCGTCAGGGCGTGGACGTCGCCGGACGTGCCCTAGGTCGACCAGCAAGCCTAGAACGCCATCAATGGCCGTGGAGATCACGATGGACAGCAAGAGAGGTTGGAAAAGCTTAGGGTTTAGAGATGAAAAGTAGATGCATAATAATTGATTCGATTGGGATTAGCTCAATCGGCCATGACCCTTTATATTTATAGCGTGGGGAGGTCTAGACCCAGTAGGAGTCGACAATTATACAAATCCCGTGCCAAAATACAACTCCTAATTCGGAATAGACTGCAAATCTCGGAACTTCCAGTTTCCCAATCCGGAAGTTCCGGTTTTACCCAGGTGCAGTTACTCCCGAGGTCATAACTCTCTCGTCCGAAGTCCAAATTGGACGTTCAATATATGAATTTTGATCGTCTCGGCGAGGCCTACGCATTGGTGAAGTCCAATCAGTATTTGGAGAACTTTATCAGGACCGGAAGTTCCGGTTTGAGAAAACCGGAGGCAAAACCAATAAGTGTCAATTTTGGTTGTCAACAGAAACGAATGCTCGCAGTCGAAGGGATGAAATGTGAAGCTCCCCGCTCACCTCCTTGCGCGTGGAGAGTACCGAGAGAAGAAAGGACGTCGCCGCTAGGAGCGCCATGTCGAGCAGCTAGAAGCAAGAAAGGAAACAGAATATCTATCACAGATCGGGGATTTGGCTGGGGTTTCTTCTTCTTCTTCGACATCGGGGAGAAGGAGACGGGAGAGCGAGGTGCGGTGGGGTTTTATTCGGTGCCGGAGGCGGTGGCAAACTGGCGATAACGCGAAAGGGTGCGGGGTGGGGTTCGCCTCCCGGGCGCCGAGCTAGCACCCCCCGGGCCAATGGAATCGGGCATTGCAGAATGACGGTTGGCCGCTAGAGGGCGGTCGATTTTCGACATTAAAAACGACAAAAATCGTGTCGCCGTCCGCCATCTCTCTCGTGTCGCTTCTTCTTCCTCGCGTTCTTCTTCCTGTCGACGTCATCCCCACCCGCCTCCCGCGCCGCCCGCGGCCGGCGGCTACCTCACTGCCGTGTCGTCCACCCACCTCCCACCCTCCGCCCGCAACCCCGCCCTTCCGAACCACTCCGGCCGTTGCCCCCGCCGTCGGCCCTGCCCAACCGTCGTCCTCCCAATGGGAGGCTAGTGGCTGGATTTCCCTTTGGCCCACCCCCAGTCCCGTTGTTTACTTCTTTTAGGTACGCTTTTATATTTCTTTCCGTCCTGGACACGGATGTTGTTGGACACTGTTGTCATATTGCGCGAGTTGCTCCGCCGCGATCGGGCCGGTTCTGGAGCGTAAGATGTTTGTGGATGGGCGGGGCTTGTTAGGTGTCCCGCCTGTAGGACCAGTATCTGAATTTCTGAACGGTAATGCTAAGACTCATACGTCCAACGCCAACAAAAACTATCGGACACCTCCTCCTCCTATAGACGAGCAGGATACGGAGGTGGAACTCCACGCCATCGAGGTGAGCACCTCGCACGGATGCGTGTGGCCACCCTGCTGGCCTTCGTCGCGACCTCTCGGCCAGTGCAGCGTCGGATGGACAATCCCGGCAAGCAGCTCCTCGAACGTGGGTCGACCACGACCGCGTCACGCTCGCGACATGCATCTCGGCGACGGTGACACAAATTGCAACGTCCTCTAGATGAAGCTAATGTGTAGCTCCTGCACTGGCCAGATCTGGCACAAAATTGTGGAGCAGCATTGCTATATCCCATCTTTGGCAGTTGTGATGTTTCAACGTTGATTTAGTAATGTTGCAACAACTATTTCATATTTGTTGGTTTGGTAATGTTACAACTGCTATTTGATGTTTCAACATCGATTTAGTAATGTTGCATCCGACAACTGCTATTTCGTGGTGTTGCGGCGATGTTACAATTGTACCTTCACTCTGTTTCAGTTTTGATATCACAATGGTGCAACAAGGATTTGGATTTTCTGTCGGTATGAGATGTTTCAACCATGATTTTATATGTTTCAATTGTTAGTTTTATGATGTTGCAACCATTGTGGTTTATGTTAAGATGTTGCAGTACTATATTTTGATGTTTGATTTTCAAAATGATTCGAAATGTTTCATTTGCTGCTAAGATGCTGTAGTATCATGTTGCGGTGGCTCTCCGTCCGACGCTAGCCATGTTTTTGTTTCACGCAATCATGTATGTTGCAACAATCCATCGCCCGATGTTGCGCCATCTTTTTTTCTCCTATTGCATGTTCTATGTTGACTTTTGTTTAAGATGTTCCTGTTTGCTGCAACAAGCAATTGATAAATGCCGCGTCGTCTTTTTTCCCTGTTGTTGCATCGCTATTTTCTTCCGGGTTGTCCTATTTGTTTAAGCTAACCACGACCAATGTTCCAATGCTGCATCGGTACTTTGCTATGGCCTCTAGGTGATTGAGTTTGTTGCACCAATCAATCGTTCCATGTTGCGGCGACGTTTTTTTCCTAAGCGGATGTTATGAATCTTGCTCTAGTTGGTCATGTTTGATCGTTATTGCAATCTACCCACGATCTATGTTGCAGCAGTTGATTTCCTGGTTCCATGTTGCAAACCACCGTCCGATGCTACGTGCCCGGATCGGACGTAGTTCCCATTTCTGAAAGCCTCTGGTTCAGAACCATTGTGTTTTGTAAGCATAAACAACGCTACACCTATCGATCAGACAATCATTAGAGCATCTCCAGACTAGCCAAATCTGAATGTCCATATCTTATTTGGTTATCCACTCCAAAAGATTCCCTCTTTATATTATTCAGTGCTCTAATAGACTAGCCAAATCTCATTGCACTATATTTTATTATTATTTGATTTAACATGAATTAAAATATTTCTCTCATTTTTTATGAAATTAAATTGGTACCTTGAAGTTCAAATAACAAGAAAAAAAAAGTTTGACTCTGAAGAATTTTAGCTTACAATCTATAAGAGATTTTGAGTTGAACTTAGTTAAAATGGGTTATTTGCTATTTATTCTACCAACATACAGACAATCATGATTTTAGGCGCTCGATTGAATTTATAAACTCGGAAAGAAGGAATACAATTTGGAAGCAAAACAACACAGATACACCTAGGCCCTCTCTGTCAGCCTCATCGAACAAAGAATAGCTAGGCACTCTGGGCTGGCCAGATTTGGCGCTCCAAGCATTTAATTTGGATAGTCTACAGGGATACAGATTTGTTTGGCCAGTCTGCTGGACCTGATGTTTTCTCTCGTAGTAGCCAAAACAACGATAGCCTGGCCAGAACTCTGTTCGGCTCCTGAAAGACCATTGGTTCCGGAGCGTCGATCAATTCATCGAGATGAAACGGCACTAAGAACGAGCAACGCACCATTATGGAGGAGGTTAAGGCACGACCGGGCACCCTATCAGCCAGCACGCGACCCTTTCTTCCCTAGTGCGCTGCCACCTTCCGCCCGTCCTGGCCAGCGCCTCTCACCACCATGGTGGGTTGCCCTCTGTCCACTAGTGCATCCTGCTCTCATAACCTCTTCGGTGTGACGCCTTGTTCCCGTCTTCACGGCTCTCGTCACAGATCCGCTATCGCCAACCTTTGCTGCGCCCGGCCTTGTTGGGGAGGTCGTCATGGCGCACCCACACATCCGACCTTCCTCTTCGCGGCTCTCACCGCAGATTCACTGCTGCCCTAACCTGGCTCCACTGGCGATCTAGAGGGGTGTAGGGGGGGCTCCAGCCCCCCTACCTCCCCAAAATCCATAGAGGCCCCTAAGCCCGCTACATTTTTGGAGAAGGAAGAAAAAGAGAAGAAAGCGAGAGGAAGAAGGAAGGAAGGGAGAAGACCCCCTACATTTTTTTGCTAGATTCGCTACTGCTTGGCTCCACTAGATAGGTCGTTGTGACGTCCCACCTCCGTCATGTGACTCCCACGTCGCCATGCCCTCCGTCGTCGGCTGACCCGCCTCCACCGCCCTCAAATCCTCATTCTATGATCAGTGGCTATTGAAACTCTTGACAGCCCTCAACCTAAGGTCCGCCGCCGACCTCGACGACTCGGGATGAAAACGGATCGAAGCGGAGCGGATAATACCTTTTCCACATCCTTATCCATTTATTCTTGTCGGATATGGAGGGGAGCGGATATTACACGGATGCGGTTTCGGAAGTGGATTTTTTCAGATGTCGGAAGTGGTTCAGAGTCATCGGAGTTGGAGCGAACGCGGGTTATTAGAGTCGGATAATACACGCTTGCTTGTATTTTTTTATGTCAATGAATAGTTCACAAACAACGCCATACAACTTGGTAATATAACACAAGAAACATTCACTTTACTATTTATGGCACAATTAATATGACTTTAACAATTGACAACGACACTACATATTTTTTGAAGACACAAGAAACATTCACTTTACTATTTATCACCAATGCATGTGCACGCAATATATATAACTGGTGAATTGTTGGGCGCAAAATACTATGGATATATAGGTCACAGTCGAATTATACTTTACTGGGCTTGTTAAGATTATCCGATATCCTACTATAAGGGTCAGATAATCCACGTTAAATTATCGGATAATCCATGTCCGTCAGATTTCTGTAACACCATAGCCTCTTCCATATCCGCGCGCAATCAGATTCATATTATCTATATCCGCGTGGATAAAAAAAAACTCTTCTCTGTACTCGCTAAATAGGGATTCGGATCGGAACGGAGTTAAGACCACATCACCACTTTCACCCCTATCGACGAGTCGAAGATCACGTCACCAGTTCACCACGGGGACTGACACGTGCATCCATGAGCCATGCATGGCTATTTCTGCTGGGCTACGGGGACTGTTCCGCCGTGAAGGGCCAAAAGTTTAGGTGGGCTGGACCTGAAAGATATACCCCATCGGGGGTGTGCAATGGAGGAGAAGTTCCAGTGAGTTGTTCCTGATGCTCTGTTGGCTGTCACGACGATCGATCGGAGCTCTGCTGCCAGGAATACAGAAATGTTTTGTGCCTCGCGGCACACTGTACCAAGCGCACGCTGAAGCCGTGACGACGCTGTGATCTGGTCGAGTGTGGATCGCACACCCTTTGAAGGAACGCAGAAATGTTTTGGCAAGTTCGTCAGCTCACATGCGTATCATGCTACTTCATCAGTTTCATCCGTGCCGTGCCAATCATTCCACCTTCTGAACCTCATGTGTCCCGGTACTGTATTTGCAAATTGCCCTGTCCCTAGTAGCTGTATAATCTTAGAAGCTAAGAAAAATGTACAGTATATGTACTTATGTAGGAAAATGATAAAAGGGAGAGAGACGAAACTAAGACGATCTACTGATGGAGGAGTTCCAGTTCCAGAGTTGTTCCTGATGCCCTGTCACGATGATCGATCGGAGCTTTCTGCCAGGAATACAGACATGTTTTGGCGAGTTCGTCGGTTCAAATGCCGTCGCATGCAACTTCATCAGTGTGCCGTGAAAATCATTCCACCTCACTTAGCCTCTTTGTGTCCCGATACTGATTTGCATAAGAAAAAATGTGCATACTCATGCAGGAAAAATGATAAAAGGGAGAGAGACGAAACTAGAGACGATTATTTGCATACTATTCCATGTCCAGTCTCCGAGATCCACGTTCAGTTGAACGGAAGCGTATGGCTAGAAACAAAAAAAAAAAGAAAAAGAAAAATATGTATCCATGCAATAGAAATAGGAGAAATATGTAAGCCGTGTGGGTACGGCCACGGGGAGATGATTTCTGTACCCTGTTGTAGGCAGCTGCTACAGGCGAAACGTGTCGACTGCGTACACATGTCGCGACAAATTAAACCCCACAAAGCAACTTGGTTTAACCTAGTGCTAGCAGTTTGCTTAACCTGGCTGAAATTTTCTGGCAGTGAGCGGACGCCGATCCTACCCAGCATTATCAGCTCCAAGCCGTGGCGATTGGCGAGCGTGCAAAAAGGAAGCCATGCGCTAATCCGATGCGCATCTAGCAAAGTACTTAACCATTCTTGTCGCGACCACTGATCGATCAAGACACTAGTGTAGATCGAGGTGGACGACCTGCCACGACGACGAGAACAGCGCGCTCGCCAAATAAACCAGCCAGCGATGAGACAAACTGGCCCGCCGTAGTTTTCATCCTACTCACTCGCGACGAGAACGGGGGCCCAAAAGCGCGCACTTTGGGCGCCGACCACCCCCTCTCCTCACCGGTTCCTGTCGCCGTCGCCGGCCACCACCCCACCCGGGTAAAAATATACACGCCCGTGATGTGGTCTGCACACACACACACACACACTGCTTGTCTTGTCTGGTTGCAATGTTGCATTATTACTTGCATTGCATCCCCACGTCGTGGACTCGTCCTCGCTTCTCTTCTTCAACCGCAAGGAAACGGTGATCGGCGAGCTGCTAGTGCTAGCTAGCTCGTGGCGGCAGGCGCCGGGCCGTCTACCCCGTCACACGCGCGGAGTGGAGCCGCCGATCAGCGGGCCGGGGAGGGCTCGATCGTGCGTGACATACTGACATTCCACGGAACGAGAAATACTCGCAGCCGAAGCAACTTAACAGCGTCCAGCGATCTGTTCTGGCGGTGCCTCCCGGTGGGCAAATGGCAAACCCAGCAAACGCCACGTGTGGCTTGGGGGGAAAAAAGGTGTGGATAGCCTCGGTGCCCAGCCCATAGACAGCAGGGCAAGCCGCTCTCTGTGCTCTGCAGCAGGCTACCAGCAGTAGCAGCCAGTCCACGTCGGTCGTGCACGCTTTTTCCCGTCGCGGTGGCTCTGTTGGTCTCTGCGCGCTCCACTATGGCCTTAGCCCTTAAGCAAAGCAAGGCAAGCGAGCAAGCCTGTGTTATCACCGAACACAAGGAACCTTCCTTCGCGGTGTGCCGGCCTCGCGCGCTCCGTCTCGTCGCCTATATAAGCGCCACCACCGCGATCACTCAGACGCCTCCATGGCTTGTAGTTGTAGCCTTCACCTGAAGCCCTGATAAACAACTCACAGCTGCGCGTGCACCACCCAGTCTATCTCAGAAGTGACACTGATCCTAGTGGCAAAGAGATCATCGCTAAGGTCGCTGCGGCCGTGAATTATTCGTGGCGATCGATTTAGAGTAACGAGAGCAAGCAAGGAGCTGGAGGAGGAGTCGCGTGCGGCGGCGGCTGACCGGCCCGGCACCGACATGCGCGGAGCATCACAGTGGCACTCTCACCGCAGCAAGCGCGCCCCGTTCGACGACGCCGCCCTCTCCTTCGCCGGCGACAAGCTGCCCTGGCCGTCGCCGCGGCGCCCCGACAACCATGCCGTCCTCCTTTCTGGCCTCTGCTTCCTCTTCCGCTTCGTCGCACCTCTCTTACCTGATCCCTGCTAGTCAACCACCGCCTCCTCCCCTCCTCATGGTACAAACCTCTTCCAGTTCGTTCATCGGAGCACGGTACGTTCACGCAACGATCGATGCACAGAACTGACTTTTTGTTATTGTTGCTGTCAGGGACAGGAGTACAGTACAGTCGATGGCCTTGCCAGCATGATGCCTACAGGTGCCGTCGTGAGTGCCACCACGGCTGTGGCGCCGGCGAGGCAGCAGGGTGGGGCCCGGAACGCCGGCGCGGGGCACCCGCCGCTGCCACGCCCACCTCCACGGCAGTGCCCGCGGTGCCAGTCGGGGAACACCAAGTTCTGCTACTACAACAACTACAGCCGCGCGCAGCCAAGGTACCTCTGCAAGGCGTGCCGCCGCCACTGGACCGAGGGCGGAACGCTCCGCGACGTGCCCGTCGGAGGCGGACGCAAGAACCGCCGCGGCGGAGGAGGCAACAAGGGCGGTGGCTCCGCCGCAAAAGCAGCGGCGTCCGCGTCGTCTTCCTCCGCCGCGGCGACACAGCAGGGTGGGAGCATCGGCGCCGACATGGACCTCCTCCTGCGGCAGCTCGTGCAGTTCCAGCCGGCGGCGGGAGTGGGCGTGGGTGGGGGTGGCTACGCCATCCACCTGAGCGCGTGGCAGCAAATGGCCGCTGCTGCCACGGCGCCGGCGCAGGGGAATGGCGATGTGGGCGCACTCGGAGGAGCGGCGGCCACGGCGGCGGAGGCGAACTGCGGCGCGCTGCCGTATTGGGGCGGGTGGCAACAAGATGACATGCCCGGCCTGGATGGGGCTTGCTAAGTCGTACTATACTAATACTCGTACGTATACTAGACTAGTAGGGTAGAAGTGCTTGTATCACAGGATCGGTGTATGTTTGTGCGGATGTGCCTACCTATTATACGTATATGTACGCGTGTACTGAAAAACGCAAGTTCTAGTATACCATCAGCTTATGTTTTTTATGCACGTGTTGTGTGTTGTTAGCTAAAACTGTGCTTTAAACTAGCAAGGTAAGTTTCACCGTTAGAATTTTTGTATCGTGCAAAATTGCAAACTGATTTTTCATGCTGCTATCTTATCCCCTAAACGGAAATACGTTCATGCTCCTATACGTTTGCCCCTTGGCGGTCAATTTATCAACCAGTTACGTAGCCATTGAATCCAAATTGAAAACTCCAAGATTATCATGTCTAATTGTATATGATATATATTCCAACTACATTTTACATGTGCTTATAAAAATTATACAACTAGTGGAAACCACAGGAAAATGGAGAAGTATCCATTCATTACTGTCCAGCACCAAAAGCCATTCTTGTTCTTGTACATGGGTTCAACTCAGATCCCAGCCGGACAAAAATATGTGCAAAAGCTAAGAAAACAAATCACTGCTGTCAATTGCTCAAAAAAAATCACTGCTGTCAAAACTGTTACTACAACACAATTGGAGCGCGTTTCCCAATTCGTTTCCTGTGGCAAATCATTGTATTTGTAGCAGAATACAGAGAGAGCGAGAGAATTACAACGGGGTCATGCCGATGGTGGCTTCCCGGCGGTGGAAGTTGACCCGCGCCATGGAGAAGCAGTAGTAGTAGGACGAGGTGAGGACGCAGGTGAACAGGGCGAACGCCGCGCCGGCTCCGAACGTGCCCCTCCGCACCGCGTCGCAGTCCGGTGGGTTCTGAAAGAACACCTTCCGGTATCCGGTGTGGTACGCGGACTGTACCAGACCAGCCAGCAAGCACGCCTCAGCAATGATGAATGTCACCCTGTGTACGAGTAGGCCAAGCCAAGAAGTTCAGTGTCCCGGGTAATCTTTATGATTATTATCCGTTGGTGTTTAAAAGTGCAGTTTGGAAACTCAAGACAATTCAAGTATCAACAGGTGAAGGTGTTGCTCGAACACCTGGTATACTACAATTTCATGGAAGCTATTCCACGGTTACTTCAGTAAACATACTCATATCCTTATAATTTGTCATCATCATTTAAAATGATTCTTTTACCAACAAATTTACGCAAGGTGAAGTCAGAAATGTACACAAACTAATGTTTCAAGCACCAGAGGGACAAAGAATCTGCTTAACCCTCTTTCCTTTGGATAAAACAAGACAGTTCAAAGGTGTATTGCTGTTAAAGTTTTGTGTAACCAAATTAAGCCAAATACAATGAAGATGCAAACTCAATTATCCAACAAATCAACTTTTGGTCATTCTATATTTACTGATTCTAGATATTTTCAGACAAACTTCCTCAGAACCCATATACAGATCACGTCTGCAAATGACAACTAAACAAAATGGCAAATTATAAACAGCAGGTTCTTAAAATATCAGAGGGCCAGCATTAGGAACTTCCACCAGTAACATTATTTATTCACATAGCCTAATGCATTCTCAGTACACCACAATGATCATCTAAATAAGTTCCACTCCAGCATGGTGGCATAAACCTGACATGTAGAACTGAGGACGTGATATCTACATTGCGTTATATATACTTTAACACCAAAGCGATGGAAGAATGAACAGAAGGTGATACAATATCAACACAGGCTGAGTTTAGAGCTAATGCAGGCATATGGGTGGCATACATTTTGATCAAGTAAATTTATACCTACCCATTGAGTTCCTTGACAGTTGACAGAGCATGTCCTTAACCAATATGACATTGACCAGGTCCATCTATTTTCAACACCAGAATCAGAAGCCGGCAACTAAGTTTGATGGTCTCTCTAATTGTCACTGGCATAACCTATGACCTCTTCCTTCTGACCAATTCAGCATAAACAGTCACAGATGACAAAGGCTGTACAATATACTACTAAACATTTTCGGCAGTTTAATTTTTCATAAACCAAGCTGATGCAAGCTTTGCATGATTGCATCCCACTGGAGCCCACACCATGCTATCATTCCAATAATTATGTCCCAGTGTGCAAATGCACAAAGCTTGTACAATACAATTTTTAAGATCGAGATCAGTAAGCTTCCATAAAGCTTTTTGCCTAGCATCATACAGAACTTAAATATTGTCAACTTCAAAGCATTGTAGTTTTCATTTGTAAAATTCATTTGTTAGCCTTCCTGGCTGGTAATGTGATGATTTTATGAAAGAATCAATGA
Source organism: Digitaria exilis (assembly GCA_015342445.1). Classification (NCBI taxonomy): domain Eukaryota; kingdom Viridiplantae; phylum Streptophyta; class Magnoliopsida; order Poales; family Poaceae; genus Digitaria; species Digitaria exilis. The sequence goes on along the minus strand of JACEFO010001671.1, from coordinate 629,310 downwards.
ACACATTATCCAACAAGAAAATCCAGGTAAATCAGCTAGTCTTAAAGAGTTGTTGAAAATGCGATAAGAAAGGGCCACCATTTCTATTGATTCTAAGAAAAGTACTAGCAGCTTAAGCACAGAAATTCCATAATTCTCTACTTGTGAACAATCAGAGGTATCTGCACTATTAATCATATTGCTTCTACTGGATCTCAAGGATTACTTCTATCACACATGGAACAGCCATTCCCCATTGAGCAAATCACATCGACCACACAAGATTTCCGGCATCCTCACCACTAGTCAATAGCTCTGCTAAGCGGTCGTTGATCCAACACGCTTTCCTGCACGGTGCACGCACATAGCTCTTGACTTTTTGGTAGCTGACATGGACAGGACAGCTAAGATTCCCATGCTAGTCCCTAAAATTGCGCGACGCTGCTTAAACAAACCAAGAAAGCACCAGAGAAGCGGCGTGCGGGCCCCGCGCGTCAGCCTTAGGGAAGTCAATGTGGCAAGCCGGAGCAGGGGGAGACCGGGAGAGGGAGATCGGGATCGGAGGGGAGGAAGTGGTAGACTGGTAGTACCAGGAGGAGAGGAAGAGGACGAGCGCGCAGGCCCGAGCGCCGCCGGGCCGCAGCGCGGCTCCGCAGCAGAAGCACCGGCTGGCGAACGCGGCCACCGCCTGGCCCACGAGCAGCAGCACCAGCGCGACGGCGCCCAGCGCCGTGGCCGCGCCCGGGCGGTACACGCAGTATCTCCAGTCCTGCGCCGCGTTCGTTTCCAGGCTCGCCTGCAACAAGGATAAGAGCGGCAGCGGTGGCGGCGGCGTCAGAGAAGGAAAGCAAGAGGGAGGAAAAGGAAAACGCAGCAATGGATGGATGGAAGGAAGAAGAATGTACCGAGGGGCGGCTCAGCACGGCGCCGATGGCGAGGCCGAAGGCGACGAGGTCGACGGCCAGGATGGCGGCCAGCATCGCGGTGGAGCCGGCCATGGGGAGCTGTGGTCGGCGGCGCCGCGGTCAGCGGAGATGGCCCGGCGCGGCTTTTGGTTGGTCCCGGGATTTCAGATGGCGAAGCGCGTCCTGTCGCGGGCGCTTTGGCTAGTTGGGTTGGGTCCGGCTCGTGAAGTCGGGATGGGACAAATGGAAGGAAGTGCACGCGCGTCTGATCTAGCCGCGCCATGCCGAATGCCGTGTTAGGCAAAGAGTGATGACTATTATTATCTTTGAGGTATGAAACACCGTACAAACAAATGCTCATATTTTTAAAAAAATTAAGAAAAATTCCAGTCTTCAACACTCACAAGTGACTGTCTACTATCACAATGCCAGACCATACAAGAGTACTTCGACTAAAAGCCTCATATTGAGGAACACAAAAACAAGAGAGAAAAAGACTAACAAAAGAAGCTAAAGAGTAAAGACCAAAAAAGAAAACAAAGACTAAGCTCCGATCTTCTCCCATGTCTTGCTTCCGACTTGTATCGTCTATTCTTAGCGACATAGATGTCCAAATGGGCCAGGTCCGCTGGGCGGCCCGAGGCCCGGCCCTAAAAAGCCCGGCACGGCACGTGGGCTGTCGGGCCCGTGCCAGCCCGGCCCGAAATGTAGTGTCGGGCCTGGGCCGGTAGTTCGGCCCGTAGTGCCGGCCCGAGGCATGGCCCGATTTTTTGTGGTCCGACGAAGGCCCCATAAAAGTACTAGCAGCCCATATCATAACACATCCTTCAACTCTTAAATGATGCGAATCCCCTCCCTCTTCTCTGCAATGATCCTATTCTCCTCCATCATCTCTTTGTACAACACAAATATACTCCCTCATCTCTTTGGGAGTACAAATTTCGCCCCCCATCTTCTTTGATGGCCCAGTGGGCTGGCCAAGCCCGATGGGCCAATCGGGCTAGCAGGCCAGCCCGGCACTAAAAAATGGCCATAGTGTCGGGCTTGGGCCGGTAGTTTGGCCCGGTGCCCAGCCCGGCCCGACACAAAATTATCAACGGGCCTGATAGTGCCGGCCCGCATTGGGCCGTGCCAGATCGGGCTCGGGCCGGGCGGCCGATCTGGACATCTATACTCAGCGACAATCCTTTCCTCCTCTAGCCCACAATCCACTTAGTGACATTTGATAACAGATCACAAACACGGCATCGCAGGGCTCAACAACTCTATTGCAACGCTTCCAAGGAAGAAACGACGCTAGGAGAGCCGCCGCCGAGCAGAACCTAACAGATAGTTCAAGGTTTCCACCTAGAGAATGAGGCAAGATCCTTCCAACGAACACCGTCATCGTTCAATACATGATCCAATAGAGATTTCACCCAATAAATCTGCCAAAAGAGACCAACAAATGCTCACATACACATATAAATAATAAACACCTTCATAATCCTTGGTCTTTGGATTTTAAATTTAATGAAGTCGCTACAGATGCTCGATGTTAAGTATTTTACCATCAGAAAGATCTAGATTGATGATTTAAAAAACGAATTGCTGAAAGTATGGGTGCATGCTCAGCCAAGACTCAACCCAAGTGATCCGATCATGTTCTTAAAAAAACTGATAACAATTGGATAAGAGGTTGACAAAAATAACATTTTCTAATTTGAAATTCAGGTAAGAGCCTTTGGTTCGGACCAAAATCGTATCTATTACTACATCACAACCTTACTTTTTTAAAATACAACCTTTATTGACTAGCATTCTAAAATTAGACAAACCAATTAATCTTGCATTTACGGTCAACAAGGTGTCGCGCAGGTGGACATCACAATATGGGCACAGAAAAGTTACTAATTCTATCACACTCAGAAGAGGAAAAAATTCAAACGCGGTTAAATATAGAGCCGAATATGGTCACAATGTCTGTTTTTTTTTCACCAGTTTGGTTATAAGACATAATTTTTCATTGGCATAAAGATCACACGTCGATTCAATTGTTTGCCTCTATCAACGTCTCAATGCTTTTGGGCTCATTGTTGGCGAGAGTAGTTAGACATGATGTAAAATATAGGAAAAATTCTATTTTCCACTCTCCAACGGTTGCAAAAGTCAACCTACAACTACGAAAGCAGATACCAGAGGGCATCCAACTATCGAAATCTTTAAATTTTTCCCCTTTAGGGTCATTGGGTGGTTTCAAAAGCGATTTTCTGTTTTTTTTTCAAACATTGCCAAACTAATATAATATTATAGAATTATAATTAATTTATTTTAAGTTCAAAAATATGAATCCAGTGATAAAGTTTTTTCTAAAAATGTAACCTGTACGTTGGTGCACCATTTAAAGCTATTTGCATCTTATTTATTTTATTTCACGTATTTTTAGAAAAATAAAATACTAGGAATATAAACAATTAATATCTAGTAGCATTAAAAAATGTGGCAATAAATTGGTTATATTTAAAATGTAATAATTTGACATTTTTTTCATATTTTTAATTTAAAATAATTTATTTATGAAACTTTAAGTTTATAATATTTTTTTCTATTTCCGCTTCAAAACTACCCAATGGGCCAAGTCTGTCCTTGGATTGTAGTTTGAAATTGAACTTTTATAATAGTTGATAAAGGATTGAACGAATTTACGACACTTCTCACCTACAAACACACCTCTTTACCCCACACAACGGACCCACCTACCAGGGTTGAACTGTGGGCCTAGGACGACCAACGGGGGGGAGATTGATTTGGTCGCCTCACCAAGTTAAAATACTCCCCTCCCACATCCTCATCTCCAAATTTTTTCCACCAAAAAAATACACCCAATAGCGGAAGTAAAATAGGAAACATTACCTCCCTGTTCTCACTACATCCCATCCCAATGGCAAGAAAAACAGAAAGCCCCTTATATCAAGGCGAGAAATAAAGGAAATAAATGGAGGTGCTATTAAAAGAAAATAAAAGGTGTGGTGTCAAAAGTAAATAAAATGTGTGGTATTAAAAGAAAATAAAAGGTGTGCTATTAAAAGGACATAAAATGCACCTCTACATGACCACCCCTTGCTCTCTCTGCATTCCAACGACAAAAAAATTGGAAACCCCCATGATCTTCTCTCCAACGCAAGAAATAAATCTTCTCATGGCCAAAATAAAAGGAATCTCTCTACGACGTTGTTTATGGACGGAAGACGTGGATGAGGATGCCCGTGCCCTCCATATTTTGCCTCAGCCGTTGCTCCAAGTAGTCACCGCAGTCGCATTCACAGTGTCGTGAGCCAAGATGCACGCGCCACCGGGGTCGTGGCTTTCGCTGACCATGATGCCGACCAGGACAGCCACACAGTGATAATCTTGTGAGTATAATTTCGTCTCAATCACTCAAACATGGAGGTTTGTGCTGACATCTTTGCTGTTTTTTATGCAGCAAACGAAGTTACTCTGAAATACCATCAGCCCCCACCATCATGTCTTCCTGAGGTAGGTTTATTTACTCTGAAGTACCCATGTCGCCCTCTGTTGCACGCCGTTGCCCATCTTGCGCTGCCGCCCCTGCACGGCCGGAGAACGCTGCTGCGATGTTTGGCATGTGGGGCGAGGACAGTAGGCACCTCCTTCCCTGACTCTCCTCTGCCTGTGTAGCGCCCTCGCCGTTGTCTCCTCCATTCGTGCAGTGCCCTCGTCTCCATCTCCTCCATCCGTGGACGCGAGGCACCTGACCTCACCACCGATGAGCCTCCTTCTCTCTTGGCAGCACCTTGCCTTCGACTCGCGGCGACGGTATGGCACGATGAGTGGGGCAGTGGCTGCAGCAGCATAGGCAAGTCGGAAGGTTGTAATGACCGCATGTCGTGATGGCGTGGTGACCTGGGCGACGGCGGGCACATCTGGCATCTACAATGGTGAGCCTTCTTCCATGTTCTTTCTGCTGCTCGATTTGTAGGAAATTAGGAAAGTGCGAGCAACTATAGAAACAATTGAAGTTGAATCTATGATTGTTGAATTAAAATAATCTATATTATTCTATCTATACATCTATTCTATATCTATATGAGCCTTGCCATTTTTCTTTATTTTTTACACCAGAACTTTTCTACCGTCCATGCGTGGATTTTTTCCATTACAACACATTGCGTGCTTCTAATTTTTGTCTGACCAATGATATTTATTTCCTTCGTTGCCTCCCAAATCTTGCCAAATTCTCTTTGTTTCCTCTATTTTGATATAATAATATCCCTCATCTGATTTTTTTTCTAGACCGGCCATCTTTTATAGAAGGTAAATATAGAAAGGGGAAAGAGAAGGCTCGAGAGAGATGTGCGCTCTTTACCGTAGAAAGGGTATGTGAATAGTAATTCATTTGTATTAGTAACCATTCCTAATTAGTCTTGCTGCTTGCCGATTGAATTTGGCATCATCTCGAAAGGACCATGTGTGAAGTCTATGGCCGTGACTACTGGCCGGTTGGTTAGCGTTCTAATAAATGAAGAGGATATAAAAGGTAAAATATAGTTTGAGCATTCTAATTACTAACCAATAAGCGTGCTTATGAAGGCAAATTTTCAGATAAGGTGAAGTTCACAAAGCTTGTGGCTTCTGTGTTCTGAGTATCGACTCTAATGAGCCGAAGGTATTTGATGTTGTCTTTGCTGACTGAATTTTACTTTCATTTTTTTAGCGGTCTGCTTGTGGTCGTAGGTTTTTCATAGGATGGTTAGGGATTGGTCGTTAACCAATATTATTTTATTGTTCAGATGCTTTTGTACACAGTACAGGACTGTTAGTGAACTGGCACAAGGTTTTCATAAGTGATATTGAAGTAGGTTTTCCAATGGTTTAATTTATATGTAGCATGTAGACATGAGTGAGTATTATGCATAGTTCATTACTACGAATATTTTAGGAAAACCATATTGTACAAATAAAGAACTTTGCCAATATTGGAAGGATGAAGCATTGCCTTGTACATGTTTCTTGACCTCAATAGTTACCATTCAATGGGCTGCCTCCAAAACTAACATCAGTTATTTTATGGGACAAGACTAATTTTGTTTATCTCCTTGAATTAGGAGGTCCTTCTACTCTCTCTCTCTGGAATGGGATTTCTTATGTTGAATAGAAAATGTGAAACTGAAAACTAGATAACCGCTTGTGCCATTTATTTTGTAGAGAAGACCTTTCATCAGTGTTTATTTGTTTGTTTGTTTGTTTGTTTATTTATTTATTTATTTATTCTTATGCAAGGGTGAGGGAAGACCTTCACACACATGTTATCCCCATGATGGGGTTAAAACTGCAGTTGCTGCACGTAATCGTTCAATGGTACTTGCAGGAGTAGAAGATCGTGCAAGCCTAATATGTGTATGAGTATATGATCAAAGCGTTCGCATGGACCATGCCATTTCATGATCATGTATGCACGTGTGGATGGAGGAACATTTTTTGTTAGATGCTATTAGGCGTATGAACATTTTTATTTTTGTATTTATATATTTTCGATTTCAACTATATGTTGGTCAATGTGTGAAATTGTGTTTGTCTGTTTTTTTTTTCATCATATCGATCGATCAAGATACGGACATCAAGCCACAACTAAATTGTTGCTAACTATGCTCGTGTTGCTTTTGTGTTGGTGATTTGACTTTGAGCACGTGGTGTGAGGGTGGAGATGAGAAATACCGAGATCCAGTGGAAGGATTGACTTAAGAACGAAGCTGGCGACATCGTGAGCTATAGTGCTCTTGCGGGCGTTGAAGTACCAGCTGCTGCAGGCTCCACCGCTTAAGTAGAATTTATATTATTCTTTGAAGTATATTCTTAACCTTTTGTAATCTAGAATTTATATCTCATATCTTTGATATATACTATATTTATATCTTTTGTTTGAGAATTTAAAATAAATATAATGACACTAAACTTGTTTTTTATTTTTATTCTTTTATTTCTATAGCACGTGCGTGCCACACGTGCCACGATACTAGTAATAGTTGAAGGGTGAAGAACACACTTTTTCCTAAAATATAAGATGGAGGAGTTTCGTATATTGGGGAAAGATGATGCTAAGATGTACTAGTAGTAGTACTGACATGAAGTTCATATAGCGTTTTCTTGTGCATTTGTTGCAAATATATCGTTATCGTGTCGTTCCTTGAAATCCAGCATATATGGATATATAAACGTAAAATTTGCTGAAACAATTTTTCGAACCGTTGGATGTTTGATGAACGGTCCAGATGCTGCCCAAATGTCACCAAACTTGGGCCGGGGTTTCTGTCGGACGTGGACCATTTTCTTTCGAACAAAAGCACAAGAAAAGCTCTTTGCTCTCTGCAGCAGCCTTAAACCCCTCCTCCTCCGCCGCCGTCGCCGCCTCCCCTCTAGGGTTCTATACCCTTCCCGCCGAAACCAAGCGCCGCCGCCGCCACTGCCACTTATCGGAGGCCTAGCCCGTAGCCCCGCCGCCCAACGGCCATGGACAATCGGAAGGATTCCTCCTCGCCGGGGGGTGCCAAGGAAGGCGACTACTCAGCGCTGCGTGAGCTGTTCCGGCCGCACGTGGAATCTTTCGACTACTTCCTCGACGCGGGGCTGGACGAGATGCTCCGCGGCATCCGCCCCATGGAGATCAAGGACCCTAACTCCAGCACCATCCTAAAAAATATCCTCCATGCTTCAAATTCGTGTTTTTCCCCTCCTTTGCGTGGAATCGTTTTGCTTTTCTGAGAGATAACACTGTCTGAATTTAAGTTGCTATTACTGGTGAGTAGCGTAGCGGGACACAGCGGAAGATTACGATTTCGTACCTAGTTCGTAGCTATAATTTACTTTGAAAATGGTTCATGTTTGAGCGATATACTGTTTTTTTTTTCTCTCGTTGTTTAACTTAGTTTCAGTGATAGCGTAAAAGTATTGAAGCGCACTTACTGGAATTCTGTTTGACTGATTTTCTGAGTCAGGACACTAAATTGCATTGAAACCAGTTGGCACTCAAGTACAGTTTGCAAAGATCATCACGCTTGTTGATATTTGGATATCTTTACATCAAACAGCTTGGTCCATGATTCTTTTTACCCCTTTCAGTGTTCTTTCTTTTGTTCTCCTTAACCATCGTGTATACTAACCTTGGAGAAGGGTCATGTGCTGCCGCCAATGAGGGATGGTCGGTTGGGTGCACCCCTCTACCCTCAGGAGGTTTGTCATATCTTCTGGAATTAACATATTCTTATTCTTATGTTAGCAATTGTGAATAGTAAGGTAGTAACACACTAAGGCAGGTGACTGGTAGTCTGACATTTTACCATTTTCTTTCGGTTGGAGCAGTGCAGGCAAGCAAGAATTACATATCACGGGGAATTTAAAGTGGATGTTTGCCTCCAGTGTAATGAAGAAGGGGCCCAAATCAGGCATACTTTTAATTTCGGCCACCTGCCTATTATGTTGATGGTTGTTACCCTTTCTTTTCTAGTTATGAAATGGCACTTTCCTTATAATGATTTTGTGGCGAATAAAATTTCTATGCATCTGGACTATGGAGTGAGTTGATGTTAGTGCTTTGGTTGTCTTTTGGAGCCATCTTGGTGATCCATCCTTCTAGCCACAAAACAGTGTGGTTTTTATCATTTGTGCTGTCTCCAAAATTAATATTTGGTTGTTTATTTCTGTTGTATTGGTATAGAGCCTAGTAAAGCTATCAAATCACATGTCGCTTGGACAAATTCAAACCTTGTCTGCATTATTTTACTTGAGTTTATTCACTTGTGGTTTGAGCCTTACACACATGCGCTTCTGTAAAGTATTCAGAAGGCATAGTTCTTGGCAACATTTCACATAAACAACAATGACTTTCTTTCAGTTATTTTCTTGACTGTGAATGCAACAAGTTTCTTCATTCTACTTGTTTGAAATAAGATCACATTACACCCTGACTGATGTGGCACTGTGACACCGGATCAATTAAAGCAGTTATACTAGTGTTTGTATGTACTTGGGTTCAGTTGTAATGCTCATGAAAGGATGTTGCATATATCATTATTGTTCCCGAAATATTGAAAGGTAGCATGGTTCAAACTCCAGATAGCAAGGAAGGAACAACCAAAATGCTGCTATTTAATAGGGTGATGACTGATGACAAGCAAAGTTGCTTTCTTGAGTGGGTGTTGGGGCTTTTGGTAGAGAACCTGTGTTGTTCCTTATTTCTTTAAAATAGTTGTTTGTTGGAATCTGCATTTCTTTTTTCATTCCTCTCCAGTCCATTATATTTAGCAACGATTCACAAATTACATGAAAAACAGTTCACCCTTACCTGTTCTTGCAATTCCAGTCAAAACTGTGCCATCTGAGAGATGCTGATCCACATAAATTAGTTTTCCATGGTGAAGAGGCAACCGAAATGGGCGGGTGAGTATGTTTCATTTGCATTTACTTGACCCTACCAGCATGTCCTTTTGCTTTCATTTCTTAATATATGCTTTTGAAATATTGATCAAGTATTTGTATGGGAAATAGAGCATCAAATCTGTACCTTTGCCATTATCTTTGACTACTTAACTTGCTAATTAGATAGGATTTTACTTTTGTGATTCATGTTAGCATCATGATTCCCCTTTTTTTCCTCTTGCACATGTGGATGAGGGAGCTCATCTTCAGGTTTGTTGCATTGAGTTTTGCCATTTTAGTATTCTGTATAAGTTTGCACTGAACTTGCCACTGGGGAAAAAGATTACTTTGTACAGTCCAGAAAAAATATTCAGCATTTGGACTGTTCAAAGTAATGAAACCTATCTTGTTTTTGTCTATTTTCCTGTTTTTTCGAAGGTAATACACTTAAACTGTGCCCCTTTTTTTATATGGATTACAGTGAGTGAGAAGAAATAACATATTTTTTGATGCATTTGTTTGTTGTTCCCCATGGGTTACAGTGCAAATGTCTGCCTTCTATTTTTGAGCATGGTGCATTACTAAATGGAATCCTTAAATTTGATAGAAGTAGGGACTTAAAACTGTACCCGGTCCTTCATGTTCCAAATCTGCCTTTGTGATGAACTTGTTCCTACGTTACTGGAATCATTCTGATACACTTTTAAAATTCTGTTTAGGTACTTCATATGTGGTGGGATGGAGAGACTTATACGTATTCTTATATTACAAAAGCGTAACTATGTAAGACAGATTCAGCTCTGCTTGATGCCTTATGCTACAAGGCCAGCATTTTAAAATAGATAATGTTGTTCTGATGAGTTCTTTTTTTTTTTACTGATTTTTCAGCCTATGGGCTTGGTGCGTGGTTCTTTTCTTAAACGTGGTGCTGGATTCACTGACAAAGCAGTTGTCATAAGGTAGTACACTAATAATTGAAGCATGATGCTTGGATAACTTATTGTCTAATCTTGGGTGTAGCTTATTTCGTCATTCTAGCAATATCCAGCTGCAAGCTCCATCTCAACTCTAGTTATATTCATTCATGTTTCCACATAATTCCTACTAATTGTGAAATATAACTACTACTTGCCAATTGATGATTTGCAAAGCCTTAGTTTTCTGAATACTGAATGTGTAGCTAAATAACTATGACTTACCAGTACAACTTTTTTGCTAATTGTGAAATATATATTAGCAAGGCAGAGCCAGTAGACAAACTATGTGTACTTGCAAAATACAAAGTGTGATCTATTGCTACGATTTTACAAGACATTGTTCATGTAACACTTGGTAAAATGAAAAATAATTTTCAGTGACAAGAATACAAGATCTGAATAATCGTAATGCCAGATTTTTTTTTTTTTTGAAAAATCCAGATCCTTGGATCATCTAGTGTCTTTCGAGCATGGATCATATATACAGATGCTAATAACGCTAATGCACAAGAGGAGACAGTGTTGGGCAATATCTTAAAATTAGTGACTAAAAATAATTTCCCTTTTCCTCTATATTTAGTTTTCTCAAAGGAATTTTTTTTTGGAGATTTTCCCTGATCTTTTTGTGTGGTCCTTTTACCTGAAACTAAACTGTTTGTCAATCTCTTGAAGTTAAAATGTATTGTACAGCCAGCCTTGGAATGCTAAGAACCTCAGCAAACATCAGTGACCCTATTCTTTGTGTTGCCTTACTCTTTACTGTTTTATTTTTTAACAGATGTGTGCATAGTGACCAGTCAAGTGTGACAATAAAATTGTATTACCTGCAAAATGGAAGCGCAAGGCTTGGGTTTTGGTAAGTTCTGTGCTGGTAAGCAGTGAGAAAAATGTTTAACTCTTTCCTCTCAATTTGACATTTGAATTTGTGTTGATTAGGTTGGGGGGTCGAGAGTTTCTGCTTCCTGTTGGGATTGTCCTCAAGGTATATATCGGCATTTCCTTATGCATGCTTACCATTTCTGACCAGCATTATGTCATAACCTTGTGTGCAATGACAACTTCTGCATCGATAAACTCTATTCAACATTGGTTACCTTTTCATCAGAAGCACCCTGCTAATGCTGTACCCTGGGTGTGCATTGCATAATTTAGCCACTCCCTATAAAGAGGATCACGAGACTCTGTTGATGCATTCCGTTTTAGCTGTTGAATTGTGTTGTTCGGAATCGTTAACACACTAACTTGTTTTGTTCTTTGCTCTAAGGTTATCAATCTGCTTTTTTTTTGTTCTTTTTTTTTTACTTTTTGAGCAATCTGCTTGTTTAATAGAAAGTGCATTTCTATCTCTGTTCCCATCTTCTGGAAGACTTAGGATAGACCTTTTATGTATAATAGGGTGTATGTGTGTGGTTGTATGGGGTTTCTAAACCCACTCCTTTACTCTTCTTAATATAATGATACGCAGTTCTCTTGCGTGTTCGAGGAAAAAAAGACTTTAGGATATTTCCATTGAAATTCTGGTGTAGTGTTTGACTTGTCAAGTGCTTTGCTGATCATGCAAATATTTATAATTCTTTTTAGTCTAGATTGTGTTGTTAATTTTGCTTCAGCATTGCACTGAATTGAATTGATTATGGATTTAAATGACAGGCCCTTATTGATACAAGCGACCGGGAAATCTTTACAAGCTTGACATGCTGCTACAGTGATAAATATGACAGAGGAAAGGGAGTTGTCAGTACTCAACTAATTGGTGAAAGGGCACAAATAATTCTCGACGAAGTCAGAAACCTCTCCCTTTTGACTTGCATGCAATGCTTGGCGCATATTGGTACTTTGAGAGTTCAATATTTCTGTGTTTAGAATCCTTTGAAAACCTTGTATGCACTGACATTGATTATGATCTTCCAAATGCAGGAAAGTACTTCCGATCTGTTATGGAAGGATTTGAAAATTATGATTATGAAACTGTAATGTGCAATTTTTTCTTAGTGTCTAAATTGACATACTGCTGATGGATCGTGTTTCACTTTTGCCATTCTACATTGTTTAGGTTGCTAATGCAGTTATGAAGGACTACGTTTTTGTTCACCTGGAAAACAACCATGATAAATTTAATCTATTGATGTGAGCTTGAATTCTATTATCTTATTTTTTGTGAAAGTTTTATCCTCTTAACCTCCTTTATCACATGTTTCTTATTACATTTCCTGCTTTAGATTTATGCTGCAGAAACTTTATGCTCTCGTAGACCAAACTGCTTCTCCTGACAATGCTGATGCACTACAATTCCAGGAGGCTCTCTTGCCTGGGCACTTAATCACAGTTTTTCTGAAGGTTACTGATCTCTCTGGTGCTTTGCATGTTGTAGCATTGGAAAGATGTCCCCTATTTGTTCATTGCATTGTAATATAATCCATCTTTTGGAGTGTTCATTTTATCTTTTTTTTTTCTATCTACCATCTTTTCCACATTTCCCATGAACCAGTTGGCACAAACTCTGCCATCTTGGCCAGCTGCCTCATTGAGGCATGCAGAACCTTGAACCATCACCAACTGGGCTGATTTCATTCATTTACATCTTTCTGTCTATTTTATTTCATCCCCCACATCATCTTAGATTTGAGATAAGAAAGGGTGGTTGATGTGGTTGGAAATGAAGATTGGAGAGCATTATGCTCTGCAATGATGTTATGCTAAAGTGGCACTTTTCCCATGCTATCAAACTTTTACCCTATATTTACTCCATACTTGGTGCTGTTTCTTTCTTTTTCACTTGACCCAAGATTTGTTTTAGTGCAAAACATGATTTCTTAAACTCAATATTGATTTCTTTTTCACAATTTTGTTTTGTTGGTTATATCTGCAGGATAGACTTCAGGATTGGTTAAGAAAGTCTAAACGTATAATCATCGAGGAGGCTACAAAGAACAAGAGTTTTGATCTCAACAATGGTATTGTTTTCTACTACTGTTTTTAATGCAAAACTTTGGCTTATGTGTTCCTAAACACGACACAGTTGAATCTGTTGAAATTATTAGAACAGTGATTCTCTGTATGATAATGATGACGATAATAAAGACAGCAGAAATAACGAAAACAAACTTTGGCTGTGCTTGGACAGCTACAGATAATTGCATTTAGCTGTATCCCCACTGATTTTCTGGAACTGGATTCAGTTGCACAATACTTGTTGTAAGATCTCTGGTGGATGTAGTGATAGGGCTGTTAGAATATTGAGCATAATAGTAAGGGTCTATATTTCGCTTTGGGTTCATGGAAAAGGTGAGTGCAATGCAATATTTTTAGTGGATATAAAAATGATCCTTATTTCCTATGACCATATGTAATACAATAACTTGAACCCTATATTCAAACTTTACCACTGCTATTGAAATGTGATTGTGAGATTTTCACATATTAAAGAATTTGATCTTTACTATAACTTGGTTTGTCTGGTGAAAAGGGATTAGAAATCCATTGTGAATTGTTGGAATCACTCACATGGGAAAGTGTTTATCACAAACACTTGATCTTCTCTCTGGTAGTGAATCACTCCCTCTCTCACTACGGCCAAGTGCTTATCACAAGCACTCAGACTTTCACAAACCTCACACACGCGCACACTTGCTTTCTGGTGGACACACACAAGCACATAGTAGAGACTAATAATTTTGGTCGACACTGCCACTATGGGCCTCATCGTTTTTTCTCATTATATAGACACAATACATGCAAGGGAATAACAAAAGGCCACGACTAACCGGCCACCACTAACACCATGCTCCTAAACAAACTGTATCGTGCTAAGATCATGCAGGACCCCTTCTCCTGCCCACGGACTCACTTCGTGGCTTTGATCCAGTCTGCACTCCGCTGCACCATGCATGTATGCAACAACAACTTCGACCACTTCTTCCCTGCAATCCGGCCGCTTCTCGCACCACCTACACATGCAGTTATCTGGCCATCAGACCTGTCACGGCAACACCGCTTCCCACGGCAACCTCGGCGTCCGCTTCACACGGCAACGTCCGCACCTTGCCCACGGCCTAGAATCATGATATCTATGCATGTATCACACACACACACATCCTGCTAGCAGGTTTCCTATACTACTCTACGTACATGCAGAACAAAGAAATTAAACATGCAGATACATGAATCAAGATTATTTCTAACATGAATGAATATGAATAGTGGTAGTATTTTTGTTGGCCAGAAGGAATTTAATGGAAGCTACCTTATAAACATTGGAAAAATGTTGAGAATCTTGTGTTCTGAAGTTTGGGGATTTGAGACATTGGTATATGAGCATGTTGGTATGATTTTTTTTTTGAAGTGATACCTGACTCCTTTTTTTGTGAGCCTTGGACTTTTAAGTCACGGCTAGACAGCCCAGCAATCTTTAGAATGCTTCCACCTATGACCCTCCTGCATAAGATATAGTTTTTTAGCATGTGGGGTTGAAATGGTGATACATCTTCTATTTGTATCTTTATATTTTGGTTATTCTGTTATTTGAACACTAAATAATGAAGTTGCATGATTGCTTTCGAGCCGGTCAAATATTGTCCACCGCTTAAATCTGGTATATTGTGGTTCAGTTACATTATTTTATGGTCTTCTTCTCTGTTTCTTCTTGATGTATGGCACCCAACTTTTCTTTTAGTATATCAACATTGTTAACATGTACACAACAATAACATGCTGTTGTTTGTGCAGCACTGGAGGTAAGAAAATTTCTTACTAAACATACAACATCTGTTGGTAGAGCTATCGAGAGTATGATAAAGATCGGGAAAGTGAATTCACAATCAGGATTGGATCTTCCACAGGTGCATCTCTTACGATGCCTACTTTATTAATAGAAGTAGTAATACTGCTTACTTTGAAGGCATCATTTGCGTTGAATTTTATTGATAAGATCATTTCTTTTTCTTGTGATTAAGAGAAGGCTGACATGGGTTACAAGTATACTACCTAACCTGAATGTTGACAATATGTTATGTTGACAGAGTATTTGAAACTAATAATGCCTTCTGTTGTTAAATTTTGCAGAGGGATGGGATGACCATTCATGCTGAACGGCTCAACTTTCATCGTTATATCTCACACTTCCGTTCTGTGCATAGGGGTGCTGCTTTTGCTAAAATGCGCACAACATCTGTTAGAAAGTTACTTCCAGAGTATGTTACACACTTATCCTCTCTTAATGCCCTTATCCTTGCATCCATTGTACTGAAAATGCCCATGTAGGTCCTGGGGTTTCCTGTGTCCAGTTCATACACCTGATGGAGAGCCTTGTGGTTTATTGAATCATATGACCTCTACATGCCGTAAGATATTCTCATCTTGTCTTTTCTCGTTTACATGTGTGCAGTACACAATAGACACTGCCTCCATTCATATCCTGGACTTTTGTTTCTCTTTTATCATTGCAGCATTTTCTCTATCAAAAGTTTTTTATACTTATGTCCTTGTCTTTTTTTTTTTGGGACCGTGAACTAGGATTCATCTTTATCATTTTATTAACTCCAATTTATATTTGGTGTGTCAGGTATTTCATCGTTCTACAACTCAGAAGGGGTGGTTAAAGATTTTGGAAAAATAAAGAAGTCACTTTCTGCTGAGTTGGTTCGTGTTGGAATGAACCCAGTGTTGCCGAAGGTTGAGCGAACTGGTCCCCCAGAAGTAGTACATGTCCATTTGGATGGATGCATTCTTGGTACTATTGCTTCTGCTAGGATTGAGGACGTAGTTCATTATCTTCGGACGTTGAAACTTCTGGCACACTCAGGGGTCTGTTCTCTTGTATTATCATGCTTTTGTTTTATTGGACTCAATTTTTTTAAAAAAAATCCATCATGTTCTAACTCAAGGACATGTTTAAATTGATCAGATTCCTGAAGATCTGGAAGTTGGTTATGTTCCTCTTAGTCATGGTGGAGCTTATCCTGGCCTGTACCTTTTTACAAATCCAGCAAGATTTGTTCGACCTGTCAAAAATCTTTTTAGCCCACCTGATGGAAAGCAAAGTATTGAGCTTATTGGACCATTTGAACAGGTTCACTTTGATCAAAATTATTTATTATATTATTTTATTCTTTCCAATGACACATGACTTCATATTGTATTCTAAACTAGGCTTTTATGGAGATATGGTGCCCTGATTTCATATTTTATTCTCAATTAGGCATTTATGGAGATAAGTTGTCCTGATGGTGGGGATGGTGGGAGAAAAGAAATGTTTCCTGCAACTCATGAAGAAATCCACCCAACAGCTATTCTCAGTGTAGTTGCCAATCTGACACCTTGGTCTGATCACAACCAAAGTCCTAGGAACATGTATCAATGTCAGGTCGGCAATCAGATCTTGTCTTTATAGTGACTAGTTGATCATGCTTGATGATGGTAATGCGCTTCTTTTTGGACTGACTAATCCTCATGATTGTTTGCAGATGGCAAAGCAAACTATGGGTTTTTGCGGACAAGCTCTAAAATTCCGTACTGATGTAAAAGCATTCCACCTACAGGTTTGTTTGTTTGTTTCTTTGTTTTTTGTAGAATGATTAAACAATTATTATGGAGGAGCTACATTGTTTTGTTGTTAAAGTTGTTTCGTTGCAATGGACATGTAGGTTGCTTGCCTGATAGCATACAAACTGGCATGTTTCTCCAGGACATAATGATCTTAACACTCGAACATGTACATTATATTTTTGGTAGTTGTATTGTAGCCAGGTTTATCAAATATTCTCTTTGATGAGTGGTGAAGCTATCATCAATCACCTTCCAAACTGATAGATCATTTGGACAACTGTGTAGTTTACCATATTGATGTTGTGCAATAGTTTTTCAGGAAATGTGACATAAAATCCAGTAAAAGTTGATATGTTTTCTTTATGACTCTAGTACTCCATGTTAAACTTAACTTGGGTGTACCTCCTCAAACTGGTTGTCTAACAACACGATCTGACTAGTATTTCTATTAACCATGGTTGCACCTGGACATGGACAAACAGAAAACATAAAATCTTCTTTGTAAGGTATGGTGTGAGAAGAGTATGATAAGGGAAATTAAGCTAAGTTTGACAAATACCCTCCACCTGTTGAAATATGATTGGTCATCTTTCGGATCCATTTTGATAAATTAACCAGATGAGTGCAACTTTTTTCTTCAATTGACACCAATTGCTAGAAAGCACTGCTAACTTTCTCTACTGTTTTTTTTACTCTGTAGACCCCTCAGACACCAATTGTTCGGACAGCTACATATAGCAAATATTGTATGGATGAATTTCCATCAGGAACGAATGCTATTGTCGCAGTGCTATCGTACACAGGGTATGCCTTTCAATATATAGTGTGATGATTTTTTGTACCTTGCTTCATATGATGAAATTATTCCTGTGATATAGTTATGACATGGAGGATGCCATGATATTGAATAAATCAGCTGTTGATCGTGGAATGTTCCGTGGGCATATTTACCAGGTAAGTTACGTTTCTTATCCGTAACTACTCATGTTCCATGGACAGATTTACCAGGTCTGCAGTAGGAACTAAAGCGCCTTGGATTGCACTATTTACACAATACACCACGTGGAAGAAATTCTATTATCCAAGGCATGTTTTAGTTTCTACAACCTTAGCATCTGTAGAATTTCTTTCACATGGTGTATTGGTGTAAATGGTGCAATCCAAGGCATGCTTTAGTTCCTACTGCCTTAGCATATGTAGGCAGCTATTTCATTTTTCCAACTTTTCTTTCATAATGTAGGTGATGTTGGCTGCATTATCATTTACTTTTAGTGTTATTAGCCAAAACCTTAATCTGGGTCGTCCTGAATCCTGATCCCTGTACACGAGTTCAAAACTGGAAATATGGATATGACTACTCGTTCCCTTTCACATTGACCATGCTCACCATTGCTGACTGACCAAGAAACTGAACATTTACGGAAAAAAGCAACAACAAATAAATCAACCCAAGATCTGGTGTCCACCCCTTGAAACACTCAAGCCTACCTTTATTGCTCGACATAATTGGTTTTCCCTTACAAAAGCTACTCTTTGCATTTAAAATCTCATGAAAACATGAGTGATCATCATATGGCCATACATTGTGATACAGACACTCTCAATGCCATGGACATATATTGCGAATCTGAGGGGGCGTTTCTTGTGAGGATCAGATGGTGTTAATACCTGTGCTCTATCGAATTCATGGAGGGTGTCATTAACTGTTGTATTATGCCATTCTTTTTACATTCAAAGATGTTTTATTTCACAATGAGAGGATTTAGTACCATATTTTTATTTTATTTGTTTTAAGTGTTAGTGTGTAATTGTTTAAATTTAAAAAGGTTTGCAAACTGTTGGTATACAAAGTAGGTGGCGCGCATAATTCCTATATTTAGTTGCTCTGATATTATGATGCCCATTGAGAATATCCTCCAGCCGGAAGCTTCAAAAGAATTGATTCAACCAACTAATTTGAAACCAAAGTACCAAACATTTCTCAGTGGCTCTTCAATTGTTAAAACATTGAAAATAATCCTTTCCTCGTGAAAACTTTCTGCAGACTGAATGCATTGATTTATCAACAAAAAACAGAGAAAATGTTCCAGAAATCTTTGCAAAAAGTGCATTATCTAGGGATACAAGCAGCGCTATTGATTCAGATGGCCTTCCTCGGCTTGGACAGGTAGGTATTTGTTCATTCAATATTAAAAAATCATTTCTTTGTGCAAGAACAACTATTGAATCCTTTCTACGTGGACAGGAAGTACATCCAAATGAGCAGTACTATAGCGTCTATAACAGGCTCACAGGTGCGATAAGGCCTGTCAAATTAAAAGGCACGGAGCCAGCGTTTATTGACTATGTTGCTGTCAATGGTGCAAGTTCAAAAGGTGACTTTCAGAAGGTAAGGCAACACTTAAATAACCTTCAGTGGAATTTCATTTTGCTGAAGGGTATGAGAACAATCACATAGAAATTGTGGATCTTCCAAGTTTCTTAAAATCACATACCATCCTGACATTTATGTATCATAAACTCAAATAGTATTTGGTGACATGAGTTTTGGAAATGTGTATTTCTGTTTTCAAGCATCACCAAATTTGTTTTTGTGATTGTCATGTGTTAATCTTTCTGCAGGCGAACATTCGTCTGCGTCGTGTAAGAAACCCCATAATTGGTGACAAGTTCAGCAGCAGACATGGGCAAAAGGGTGTTTGCTCTCAGTTGTGGCCTGACATTGACATGCCATTCTCTGCAAATACTGGCATGAGGCCAGATCTGATCATTAACCCTCATGCATTTCCTTCAAGAATGACTATAGCAATGCTCTTAGAGTCTATAGCAGCAAAGGTACAGATATTTACTTCTCTTACAGGTTCTGAAAAAACTATACCATTTTGCTAGTTGAAAGATTTAGCAATTTGACAATTGAGTTTATTTCACACAGGAAATATCTGAAATGAAGTTAATTTAATACTACAGAAATTCAGTACTGTAACCATTGTGTTTCCCTTTTCATGTGTGCAAAAATATTTGTTGGCATATTGATATTTCGACAGAAAACATCATTCACCTGTAGCATATTTGGACTGGTGTTTTACCTCGTGTCATACTGTATATTTTGCTTATATCTTATTGTTTCTTGAATAAAAAAACTATTTTTAAGTAATGCTCGCAGTCCTGAAAATCTGTATGGCACAAAAGTAAAAACAGTATTGTTTGTATTTTGAATGTTGGATGGTTGTCCTTTAATTGTTCCAAATCACCTTTGGAGGTCATTGACATACTTTCCAATTTCCATACATGTTTTGGCCTGACAAACTTCTAGACAGTGTTTGTCCTAAAAGTTCTACATTTGTTCCTAGATACCCCCTCCGTTTGAAATTAACAGGCTTGTTTTGTTTTGTTTGGAAAGCCTCTAAACATCAATTACTCTATTATTACATAAATTTTGTGACACAAAATTGATGTTATTAGATTTGTATTACAGATATGCCTTTTTTTGTATTCAAATAACAATTGTGATTAAAACTTGAGTCAAAAACAAAATATTAATGGAGTTTCTGTTAGTCAGAATCTTGTTTTAACAAAATGAAACGCGCCTTAAAAAAATGGGGAGTATGTCTATATAGCAGTGCTGTTCCTAAATACACCTTGAATTTGTCCTCGCAGGCTGGAAGTCTGCATGGAAAGTTCAGGGATGCAACACCTTTTGCTAGCTCAGTTAAAAAGGAGGGCAAGGATCCCTCTAAACCTGATTCGATTGTGGATGAACTGGGTCCCATGCTCACATCATATGGGTTTAATTACCATGGGACAGAGATCCTTTACAGTGGATTTTTTGGCACTGAGATGAAGTGTGAGATTTTCATCGGACCTGTTTATTACCAGCGTCTTAGGCACATGGTGTCAGATAAATTCCAGGTGAGCTTTTATTGTTTGCTCTGCAATTGACACATGACCTGGTATTAATTTTTTCCATGCACCCCATGGGCCCGGCATGAGCCAGGGTTTTTTTATTCTCTTTTTCTTTCTGAATTGGATAATCCAGGATAATTTTCCCTCACATATTTATTTTACTGACCATGAAAAAGAAGCCCTATAACTGTGTCTGTAAAGTGAAGCAGAAACTATAATCTCACTTTCTTTGTAGCAGCAGGGAAATGCCTCCCCACATCTAGTTGTGGTCATATGACCTATCTACACCGTTCATTTTTCTCACATTATGTATCATCGAACCGTTGAGGCGTTGACCCTCATCTACCCATGATTTCATCTGCCCATGATTCTCTCACCTACCCATGATGATTCTCTCACCAGCTCCTAACCATTGATTTGAAAATGGATCGCTATGATATACTATGTGGTCACAACCACGTGTGAAAAATCCATGTTGGTATCAGCATCACTGTTTGGAATTTTGGATTTTCACTGATACTGATGTAACTTATCTACGCAGGTCCGCACTACTGGTCGTATAGACCAGGTAACAAGACAACCCATTGGAGGAAGGAAGCACGGCGGTGGGATCCGATTTGGTGAGATGGAGCGTGATGCGCTCCTCGCCCATGGGTCTTCCTATCTCTTGCACGACAGGCTCCACTCCTGCTCAGACTACCACATCGCGGACGTGTGCTCTCTCTGCGGGAGCCTGCTGACCGCGACGGTGATCAAGTCTGATACCCAGAAGAAAACCAAGCGTGAGATGCTTGGGCTACCCACGGTGAGACCGCCGAAGAACTTCTCGTGCCAGGCCTGCAAATCGAGCAAGGGGATGGAGACCGTGGCGATGCCGTACGTGTTCAGGTACCTGGCAGCCGAACTGGCCGCCATGAACATAAAGCTGGAGCTCCGGCTGAGCAACAAATCAGAATGCCCACCCAGCCAGTGATCATGAAGTTGCTCGTTCCCCGAAACTACCGCTAGGTTGTCTCCGGGGTGCCTAGCAGGAGGAATGTAACCGTAGCAGTAGCAATGTCCTACCGGATGATGCAAAATTTTGGTCTACAGAAGGAAATGTATGCTCCCCAAGCTGAGCCGTCGGTTGCTGCTGTATTGTTTTGATGCGTGAGCGTGATGTATCGTAACATACTAACATCAATCAGAGTTGTAACCTTGTCTGGTGCTCGTGTTGTCGTGATATACGATTGGATGGTTAGCCTGCTATACGCCCGGATGGCTGTAGGGGCTCCTCCTTTCCCTTGCGTGCTCCGTGGCTCCGTGGTGCCTTCCATGAACCATGCCTGTTCCACGAGATTTCGTGTAGAGATGCGCACCGCTGCCATAAAATTTTCCTTCTTATGGCGGTGGTTATCACAGATATCTCATTTCCATATCCAGAAGAAGTAGCAAGTTAGTGTTTCACCAAGTTGGACCGCCACCGCTCTTAAGCATGGCGAACACCTCCAAGTAAGATGTATACCGACCTTCTTCCATTTGCACTTTGGAGTGCTCTACTCTAAGGTTAGCTGCTATTGTATAAATGTTATTTAACAATTCAGCAATGTAAAAGGCCATGGCTTACAAAGATCGCATGTTCTAGAAAAGACTGGCGTTGCCTTACCGATTGTCCAATATGCCAATGACACTTCGCTTATCATGGAAGCCTGCACTGATGAATTGCTAATTCTGAAGAATATCCTGCACACATTGCAAAATCAACTGAGCTCAGAGTTCATACATCAAAACAATCCTTGTGCCTATAAATGTGCCCACGAAAGATTTGATTTCTTATCCAGGGCATTTGACTGTTAAAAGTATTTTCGTATCTGGGCGTTGGGGCACAGTCAAAAAGTACATTTGATTTAGAGAGTAAGGATCTAACCCAAAGATGAAAATCAGAAATGGTGAATGCAGTTTTCTCCACATCAGCATTCTTTTACATATCCGCAATGAAGCTCCAAAGAGGTGTCATGAATCAGCTAGACAAATACCGTGACCTCTGTGTCATGAGAGGATTAGGCCACCAGCAACCACTACCGGATCCAGGCTCTTTGCCGTGAGCCTAGCACTCTCGGCAACGCGGCCCATCCTCTCGGCAAACCCTTTGCCGAGAGCCGGCTCTCGGCAAAGCTTACTCGGCAAAGATTTTCTCGGCGAAGCTACCTTTGCCGAGAGCCTTCCTCCGGGATCACGGCAAACCGTTTGCCGTGTGCACAGGAAGTATTTGCCGAGAGCATGTAGACTCTCGGCAAAGAGCCTGGCCCTAACGCCGGCGAGACGGCGTTGCGCCGTCTCTGTGGGGCCCGCAGCTGGGTTTGCCGAGAGCCATGAGCAAGGCTCTCGGCAAATCACTCAAAGTTTGCCGAGAGTCACGTGCCCGGCTCTCGACAAAGAGTTCAAGGTTTGCCGAGAGCCTAGCACGTGGCTGTCGGCAAAGAGCCCATGGGGCCCACACCGGGGGGCAGGCGCGGGGCCTCTGCATAGGGGTTTTGCCGAGAGCATTGGCCGGGGCTCTCGGCAAAAAATGGCATCTTTGCCGAGAGCCTTGGCCGGGGCTCTCGGCAAAAAATGGCAGCTTTGCCGAGAGCCTGGCCCCATGCTCTCGGCAAACCCCTGGGCTGAGGCCTTTTTTATTTCTTATTTGCTCATATATGGTGCCCAACAACTGAAATATATCACACATACATCTCAAATACATCACAGGCAATTAATATAACCAATACACAAACATTTCATGCACATATTGCCTTGGATCAACCACAAGTTTAACCAGAAGTTTAACAACAAGTTATAACACAAGTCCATGCACATAACATTCAAGTTCGACCACAAGTTTAACCACAACGTCCGTCAACTACCTAATGGTGGTGCCGCCATTCCCACGGGTTGTGTGCTTGGGAGGGGCTGGAGAGGTCGCGATCCTGTGAGCCCTGTCCGTCCTGCTGAGTTCCCCAAGGCGACCAGTCCGACACACGAGGCGCCGACACACGAGGCGCAGGCGACACACCAGGCGAAATGTTGACCATTCCAGCGGGATCATTTGATCCCGCCGAGAGA
This sequence comes from Digitaria exilis, assembly GCA_015342445.1. NCBI lineage: Eukaryota > Viridiplantae > Streptophyta > Magnoliopsida > Poales > Poaceae > Digitaria > Digitaria exilis. Next base: position 605,510 of record JACEFO010001671.1, on the reverse strand, counting down.
CCCTGCAGAAAGGAGAAATGTTTTCACGTGAGACAAGATTTAACCAATGAACTTACAAACCAAAAGTTTTTATACTCACAGGGGTCGGTTGCCGAGGCGGTGGCTGAAACTGAAGCTGTGGAGGAGGGACGGACACTTGAGTGCCCACGCTCTGCATCCAGGCGTACATCTGGGTCAAGTTGGCCTGTAGGCTCTCCCGTTCGATCTCCCGTTCGGTCCTCTCTTGGGCGAGCTGGGACTGCAATACATTCAGAATATATATGTTAGAATGCGAAGCAATCGTACATCAAAAGCAATGGAAAACAAAGTAAAAAAAGAAATAACCTGTAGAGACGATATCTGCAGCTGCTCCTGTGTCATGCGTGGGCGGATTGTGTCGCTTCCGCTCGGCGCCCTTTGCCGAATCTCGGTGAGTCTTGGCGTCGTGGTCGAGTCCATGACGCTGTCACCCATCCAGTACCGCCCATGCTTCTTCCCTCCGCCCACCTCCATGACGACTCGCCCATCAAAGTTCTGGGTGCTTGGAGCGTAGTCTGGCCCATGGACCTCCCTTGACCTAGACGTGTACGAACTGACCCTCGGAGGGATGGTGGGGTTGGTGAACGCCGAGTCGGGAGTGTCCTCGCTGTAGTCGATGTCGTCCGTTGCCTTGCCCATATGAGCTAAGCACTACGCCTTGAACTGAGGGCAGTCCCGGTTGCCATGTGCTGCCGACTGCAGAAAAGGAGAACAAAGCGGTTAGAATGTTTTCATAATATCTTGCATCAGAATAAACAATTAAAGCCGCTTACCCATGCCTTCGCGTATCCCGTGAGGTCTCGGCTGCCCTGGTGGTGCGATGGTCCTGCCATCTTCAAACGCCTGTCCCGGTGAATATTGTGCCTCTCCTGCCACTCGGGAGAGCACCACTTGTCCACCATCTTCTCCCAGGCCTCTGTGTGATTATTACACCAACTAGGAGGCACCTGCAATTCAATGCAATTAAGGTAGAAGATCCAATGAAGCATGTTTATTCTCAGAAAATAAAAGTTTTGATGTTAGTTAGTTACCTTGAGGAAATCCTCCTTCTCCAACGTCATTGTTACGGCTTGCCTCTTGGTGACCTTTCGATGTTCGTAGTGGGCGTGGTAGTGCACGATGGCCTGGAGGCGCGCCTCGTAGTGAATGTCGTGCAGGAGCTTCTGGCAGGCTCGGTGGGCGTTACGCTCCGCCCTCACCTCAGTTCCCTCCTCGCACCTGTAGAAATCCGGCATATACACACATCAATTATTATGTCAGTATTGAAAATGCGATGAATTCAGTAATGTAGTGCCAGAAAGACTTACCCACAACTCGGCCTTCACCCGCTCCGCCTTGTTGTTGTACGCTCGGCCCAGGGTGTCCGGCTGGTCCGGCGCGGAGTAGTAGTGCTCAAAGTGAAAAGCCGGCTCGTACTTTCCGGCATGCTGGACCATGCCGGGGAAGTGCTCCTTGCACAAGAGGCCGAGTATGCCATTGACAAGGCGTGAGTGGTTTCCACCGCCCACCAGGTCCCAACCCCTGAAAATAATTACAATACAATATTAGTTTCTATTGAGATCGCAACCAATCATAGGGAAATTAAGGGTCACGTCAAAAGCACTGACCTTTGTCCAGCGGGTCTAATCACTGGGCGTAGGTGTGGAGGTGGCCGGGGAGGGAGGGTCGACGGGCCTCGCAACCAAACCTTCGGCACGTCCTCTACACCTTCGTCGTCCTCCTCGTCCTCCTCCTCCGGCTCGTACTCCCCCTCCACCTCCCTAGCATCCTCGTCCTCCTCCTCCTCGTCCTCCTCCTCCTCGTCGTCGTCGTCCTCCTCCTCCTCCTCGTCCTCCTCCTCCTCTGCCTCCACCGACTCGTCCTCCGAGTCCGGCTCCCTATAAGGCCGAAAGTCCGTGTCTTCTTCCTCCACGTACTCGTCCTCGTCGAAGAGCTGAATTTGTCGTAGTACGCTTTTGCGGTTACCTCCGGCTCCTCCTCACTAGGTCCTTCATTGAAGTGGGCTTGGTCATACTCATTTAACATGTCCCCTACCCCGGCTTCATCATCAAACTCCATGACATGTTGCCTCACCACCTCCTCCCTTCTCCGATCGGTTTCGCCATGGTAGACCCACCGAGTATAGCCGGCAACAAACCCATTCTTGCAGAGATGAGTACTCATATCTTTCTTTGTTTGTCGTTTCTTGTTTTGACAACAACTGCATGGACACCAAGTCGCATTGGCTCCTTTAGCCTTAGCAAATGCTAGTCTAATGAATCTCTGGGTCTTGTCCATCCATTCATTTGTAAACTGACACGGACTCGGGCGGCCCGTGTACATCCACTCACGGTCAGCCATCCTTTCACATTTCAATGAGGGATATAAATATCTTAAGTATCTACACGCTCCTTATACTTTCTAATAGGCAAAGATAGGTCCTAATCCCACCCGAGGATGCGGCGATGACTTTAGTTTCCATGCTCTACTCCTATCCAAGACAGATTTTCGGCAGCATCTCCCCGCTGTTCTCCAGATACACGTCCTTGAAAGGAGAGTGTGCATCCGAAGAACAACAGGGAGATGCTGCCGAAACTCTGTCCCGGATAGAAGTAGAACATGGAAACTAACGATATCGTCGCATCCTCGGGCTGTCCAATAAACGTGGACAATTCGAAACAGATACAGTTGTACATATGATATGCAGAGATCTGCATATCTCAAACTGTATCTCTTTCGAACGGGAGACGCCTAACTAGGTTACGTGACCTAAAACATGAAACGAAAAGACAAGTGTTCTATGTCTCACCTTGCTATCCGGCTAGCGTCGAGGAAGACGAGCGTCGACTGCTCTCCTGGAAAAATAACATAACAATTTCAATGAAAAATTTCGGCAGCAATTCCCCTGCACGGTGAGGTTTCTAAAGCCCACCATCATATCGATTTAGTCACAAAGAATCACATTCATATATAGAATCATATTCACTTTATAGAATCACATATTCATACAATCATATACATCCACAAATATAGAAAATCATCATATCAATTTGTATTTTAAAATTAACTCATTCCTACACATGAAACCAAATTTTCTACAAGTTTATACAATTTTGAATTCAAAACAAATATATAAAAAAACTACCTACGCCGAGGGATGGGGCCGCGAGGGCGCGGCTGGGCGTGGGGCCGCGAGGGCGCGGCCGGGCGTGGGGGGCGGCGCAGGGGGCGGCGAGGGCGCGGCCGGGCGTGGGGGGCGGCGCGGGGGGTGGCGCAGGGGGCGGCGCGCGCGCGGGGGGTGGCGCAGGGGGCGGCACGGGGGGGGGGGGGCGGCGCGGGCGGGGTGGCGCCGGGGGTGGGCGGCGGCGGCGCATGTGGGCGGCGCGGGGGGTGGGCGGCGGCGGCGCGTGGGGCGGCGCGGGGTGGGCGGCGGCGGCGCGTGTGGGCAGCGCGGGGGGTGGGCGGCGGTGGCGCGTGGGGCGGCGCGGGGTGGGCGGCGCGGGGGTGGGCGGCGGCGGCGCGTGGGCGGTGGCGGCGCGGGGGGGGGGGCGGCGCGGGGTTGGGCGGCGGCGGCGCGGAGGGCGGCGGTGCGGGGGCAGGGGCGGGCGGATATAAGAGAGTGAGAGGAGAGGTGAGATGAGAGAACGGTTAAGTAAAGAAACTGTTTGCCGAGAGCCTAGATCTGGCTCTCGGCAAAGACGGGCTTTGCCGAGAGCCGGATCCAGGCTCTCGGCAAACAGCGCGTTTGCCGAGAGCTAGATCTGCGCTCTCGGCAAACAGGCTCAAACTGGCCATAAAGAAAGGCCCGTTTGCCGAGAGCCAGATCTGGCTCTCGGCAAAAGCTCTCTTTGCCGAGAGCGAGATCTGGGATCTCGGCAAAGAGAGCCTAGGCTCTCGGCAAAGATTCAATTTTCAGTTCGAATTAAAAATTTCAAACTAGTTTGCCGTGAGCTCCTCCGAAAACTCTCGGCAAAACTATCTTTGCCGAGAGGCAGGACGCCGAGCTCACGGCAAACTTCCTTGAGGCTCTCGGCAAAGAGTTGATCCCCCATTAGTTTTTATTTTATTGTGCTCTCCATTTCTTTTTTCTAAAGTGTTGATGATACTGATCTTATTTCATATGATGAGTAAAATCATGAAGTCTTATTTGTTTACATATTATTTCATTATTTCATGTGTATTTTAGTAAATTTTCATTATTTCATGTATATATGAAGTAGAAATATATATCAAATTATTCTGAAAAAATACCAAATTTTGACATAGACCATATTATAGTGTCTATAACATGTGCACAAAGTTTTGCATGCAAACTCAAATTTAAAGTTCCCTTTGAGTTCAAATTCTAGAGATCACATGTGATGTTTACGAAACTTCTACGGAGATGTTCGGATTTGTGCATGGTTTGACACAAAATTGTCCGAAACCTCGTCTAACTTTTCCCACACTCTTAGTACACCAAATCATTGGATGTCTACAAAAATCATGATTTTCGGACTCCATTTGCTATTTTTAATAATTGCAAAACTATTAATCCACGTGGTCTTTTCCATGTTTTCATCAAAATATACTCTTATTTTTTTGGTAAGGCTTCACATCACACTTACTTACATGAATCTCATTAGTTAATTCATTTTTTACCATTTTTCAAATCGTTTCTCTATTCAACTTAGAATTATTCCATAAACCCAACAAATGGATACAAAGAAATTAAAAATAGCAAACAAATTGGTAATATAGTCAAATGCTCACATGTTGTACTTTGTAGGATGTGTGAACTAAGAAAATTTGTTTGGGCGATGGAAAGTGAAATATGTGGGACACGTTTGCCGAGAGCCGCCGGGAAGCTCTCGGCAAAGAGCCTCTTTGCCGAGAGTCTCTGAAAGGCTCTCGGCAAACCGTGCCTTTGCCGAGAGTCTATGGAAAGCTCTCGGCAAAGAGGCAGCCACGTGGCCATGCCGGCCTGACTGATGCCGTGCCACGTGTCCAATTTTGCCGAGAGGGCTTCCTCTGCTCTCGGCAAACATCCCTTTGCCGTGAGCTCCTTGTAGGCTCACGGCAAAGATGTTGACGGCCGTTAGCCGCCCCACACGCCGTCTCTGGCGGCGAGAGCACGAACGTGGCACGTGATCATGTATGCCGAGAGGTCCTAGTTTGCCGAGAGCACCTTTGCTCTTGCTCTCGGCGAAGTTTCCGTTCGTCGAGTGCTCAGTCGTTGCCGAGAGCCCAGCCATAGGTGCTCACGGCAAACGTTGTTTTTGCCGACGGTTTCCTCTTTGCCGAGAGTCTTGGGGCATGGCTCACGGCAAACGTCTTCTTTGCCGAGAGCCTGACGTTTGGCTCACGGCAAAGAGTTTTGCTCTCGGCATATTTGCATTTTCCGGTAGCGAACGGGCCGATAGTGCTCTCGATAGCAGCTCCACGTCGGAGAGAGGAAGTAGGAGAGAAGAAATCGTCGCTACATGTAGTGACTCTCGCTACACACGCTTCAAGACTAGCGGGACCCGCCAACACAGTTTGTTCTGAGCGCGGAGGCGAGCTCGCCGCGAGCGGCCTCCATGGCTCCATCGTGCATGTGGATGCGGACGTCGGCCTCCATCGCCGAGAGATGCAAGGAGGTGAGATCCATTCGCCCGCGCCGGGGAACTGGAGAAGGCAGAACGCGGCCGCCCTCGCGAGCTCCATCGTGGGGAAGAATGGCGCCGCCACTAGCGCGGGGACGAGGACTAGCCTCCGCAAGCAAGAAGCGCACGTCGCGGTGAGGCAGCGTGCGGAGCAGCCGGGCCGCTTGTGCTCGGGTAGGCCACGTGGATGCCGTCGCGGGGACGGGCGAGGGCGCGCCACCGCCGGAGCGGACACTGTGGCGCGGTGTTAGACGTCGGCGTGCGGACGCCGAGCAGGTCCGCCCCGCCGCCGGCGCAGACGCCCATGGAGCACGAGCAGCGGCGCCGGAGAAGAGGCTGGCTTCATTAGCTTGCTGGGGTGCGCGGCGCTGCGTCCAAACGCGGTGGACGGCGACGCTATCCGCTGGTGGAGTTCTGGTTGTCCAAGATGAGATGGGAAGGGAAGGAGTAAACTAATCTATCGCGTGGGGTCCATGACGATATGCTAAAGGGAACCGAGCAGTGGTGGTGGTGCGACGACGTCCGAGGCGGGCAGAGGCGGCTTGTGGCGGCGCAGCAATCCTCCATCTCCGATCGAGGTGGTGGTAGCCGTGAGCGAGCTCGGGCCATGGAGGTCCCGACAGCGGCAAGCTTGGTCGAGGTGGCGGTCATGGCGGTGTGCCGCCGAGCTTGGTCAAGGCGACGGCCATGGCGGTGGCGTGGCCTCCATCGCGAGTTGGAGGGCGGACCTGCCTCCACGCCGGAGCTGCCTTGAGCGGATCGACCTCCACTGTCGACGAGCTGCTCCCTCCTCCGCCATGCTCTTCTCTCTCTCCAGCGGCCGCGGCAGGCGGAGGGCCCGCGCCACGTCGCGCGATTGCGCACGACCGCTATGCCCTCAGATTTGACGGTCGACGAGCGGAGCGGAAAGATAGCGCATGGGGTAGCGCCCCCCGCTGCGCGCCCAAAAGCGCTAAATTCGTGCTGCATCTGGGTAGCGTTTTTTTAACGTACCCAGTGCGGACATCCTAACAGAGATGACGTTTACGTTTTCTATACTTTGAGCTGGCAAGCACGCATAGACTCTATAGAGTGTAAATGTCGATAACCATTGCGGCTGCCCTTAGACATACACTCCAAACCACCCTTAAGTGGCATAGCCAATTGTATGCCTGCCCAAAAAGCAAGGTGGACTAGGAGTTATCAACCTCTCTTCGCACAATGATGTGCTTCTTCTCAAATTTTTACACAAATTCTTCTCCAAAGCTAACATGTCTTTGGTTCGCCTGGTCTAAGAAAATTATTACACAAATGGACATCTCCCTAGTCAAGAAAATAGGCTCATTTTAGTGGAGAGACATTGTTAAACTTTTGGACACATAAAATGGAATTGTCTCTGGATTTGTCTCTGATGGTTCTACGATTCTTTTCTAGTTTTCTAGAGTGATATCTGGAATGGTAAAGTGCCTATGCGAACCTTCCCTCAACTGGCCTACTTTGCTAAGGACGTAAACATCACTATTAAAGCTGCCATCAAGAAGCCTGCCTTCATACAAATCTCAACCAGCCACTCTCAATCCAGGCATGTCAGATGTAGAGATATGGAACTTCTTCTGCACAATCTCCAGTGCTCAGAAGGAAATGGCCAAATAGGCCAATGCATTTATATCAGGGGCAATGCTAAATTCTCAACCTCCAAAGCTTACAAAATCCCTGCTTCTAATAAAAAACAGAATAGCCATCTTCAAACTGTGATCCTCTTCCCAAGTGTTTAAATGGCTAGAATTCAAACTGGCAAACCTTAACTATGTAGCACCGGTCCCTGGAAAAGTCTATATACATAACCCCCCAACCTATGCAGGTTGGACTACATAACCCCCCAACCTATGGAACGGTCTATATCACCCCTTCAACTTCTCAAAACCGATCAAATTACCCCCTAAAGCAGTTTTAAAAAATCATAGTAAATCATAGAAAAATCATAAAATACAAAATACAATTGTGTTTGACTCCAAATGAGTAGGTATACACATTGAACATGTAATATGGTATGTTTTAGCACATTTTTTTCACTATAGTTTTAGATCTATACTTTCTCCATAGTTGTAAAAAAACGTATTAAAAAATACCACAATTTGATTTTTCATTTTATGATTTTTTTTGTGATTTACTATGATTTTTCAAAATTGGTTTAGGGGAACAATTTGATCGGTTTTGAGAAGTTCAGGGGGTGATATAGACCGTTTCATAGGTTGGGGGATTATGTAGTCCACCCTCCATAGGTGAGGGGGTGATATAGACTTTTTCCCCGGTCCCCTAAAGTTGCTAATCAAATTCAGGTAAAATTTACATGAATACGAAGCACTGATTTCTTTGTTGGAACTGATTGAGTGACTATGCCAGATCGAGCAGCATTTATATATCATACTAGAAAATTGTGTTTCTTTAACTATTTGCACTTCAGGCATTTCCGCTAAATAATTACATAATCAATTCAAAGCAGCAACATATCATGTTTTTGCTAAGATGGGTCAGTAGACAAATGAGCTTCTCATGAAAACACGAATAGAGAGCATACAGAGTACATCACAGATCACAGCTGGGAAATCTCGGAATTCTCTTTCCCGTATACCAGTTTTCCAGCTAAAGAACCATCTCTGCAGACACTAACTCATAATAGGTATGCAACTCAAGAGGATTTGCATGTACTGACATTGATACATACTGGTACATAACATGCATCTTTAAAGTTGATGCTGGTGGCTTGTTGGTTACAAATATGCAACCATGTTATGTTTATTATTAATTTCAACATAATAATGTCAAATTATGGGCTTAGTTTCATTTTAGTTTCTATTCTTCCTATTTATTATCTTTAGGGTCCATAAAACATTCCACAAATCTGATGCCCTACCAAGTTTTACAGTACTTACTACATTTAGGAGATAACTAAAACAAGACAAACAGAGGACAATAAGTAGCTTAATACAAGATAGAGCTCAAAAGCTGAAGAGCTAATCGCACCCAACATAGTGCATTCAGTGTTTGTCCACTCTTGCAGGCACATTAATAAAAACTTAAAAACTTCTCTCACAGATATCAGTGATCAGGAATAAGGGAGCTCTGAAGTATTACACCATTCAGTGGTCCAGAATAAGAGAGCTCTGAAGTACATATATGCTATGGATCACTGGATTCACTGCTCTTGACTTCTTTATCACGAACTGGGAAGATGGGAGGCCAAACCATGGTAATTGGACGGAAAGTTTTTATTATGCAGCAAAACCCTCTCTGCCACCTTTTCCACAACCCTGTTCCTCACTTGCATACAACAGACAATTGCACTGGCCACAATATCAAACATCACAAACTCGGCATTGTCCCCAACCAGAGCAACTTTGACAGGAGCACGGCAACCATCGTGGGGTTTCCATTTCCGCACATTAAGATGACCACATGCCTCACGCACAGAGATCGTATACTAAGACAAACTGCCCCACACCATCACTATGCCAGACACAAAGCTGGAAACCCTTTGCACCAACCAGATAGAGCCCAAAATCATGTGCGCGCGAAAACCTGAGAGTTGTGCTGTTCCGAACTTCATCAGGGAGCTGGGCAGTAAAGAAGCTTGCAGTGGCCAAGTCCAACCCAAGAATGTACCCAAAGGGTGGTCATCATATAGAACTTGCTACCCACGAGCAACATTTGAGCTTTAAGTGTGTCCATTATATCCTGACGGAACTCTGTCACTGGACAATGCTGGGCTCCCCAGACACCAGATCGCAGGATCGAGAACTCCACGCACAATTCCACACTGTCGTATGCCAAGTCGAAGCATACGCAGGAAATGTCGTCGCCGCTGTTGTCCTCACTCGAACTAAGCTGCCGGAGATGGAACGCGGCGGGGAGGGAAGAGGCCTATCTCCCGCCGGGTGCAGCAAGCTCCTAACGGCGTAGGTGTTGTCCGTGACGGGGTCGCCGTCGTCGATCTCGACAAGCAGACGGCCGTTGAGGCAGTCGCGGACGTCAGAGCGCGCCAGGGTCGCGAGGGCGCGCCGGGCAGCGGCAGCGAGCTCGGGGGGGGGCTAGGGACTTGGAACTCGCCGTGCTCCGCGAGGCAGAGGGCGAGGATGCGGGGCGGGGAGCGCTCGCGGAAGCGGCAGAGGAAGTCGGGGTTGGAGGCGCTGCTGAGCCAGCGGGTGGAGACGAGAGCGCGCACGAGCCAGGTCGGCGAGTCGAGGCGGTGGAGGATCTCGGCGAGCAGGTTCTCGTCGCCGAGCACCGACGCGACAGGGCACGGCCCCTGCCTCTGCGTCTCCGACTCCATGTTTCGGAAGTGGGCGAAGGCGAGGTTTTTTTTTTTTTTTTTTTTTTTGAGGAATGAACTTTTGCATTAGCCACTCTGTCTAGGTATTTCCCTAGACACCAAGACACCAGTACACTTACATATCCAGGTACAGACTCATCCCACAATAAAGGATCAGAATTACAATTAAGCCCCATCGCAGCTAAAGTATGCGCTATCGAATTACAAGCCCGTGGGCAGTAGGAGACAGAACCAAAAGAAAAGTCATACATCAATCTAACTCTAATCTCCCGAAACATCGTGGCGAGAGGTGATCTATTATGCTCTGAATCTTTAATCGCATTCACTACCGATGCAGCATCAGATTCCACTATGATTTTGTCCAAACCCAATCTAGCTGCATGCTCGATTCCTTTGAAGCATGCCACAGTTTCAGCATGTTCAGCATCCATCAAAAACTCAGACGCACCAGCCCCTGCTGCCACCACCAGACCTGCACTATCCCTGACAATAAAGCCCCATCCCCCTTTGCAAGTCTCAGGCAAGAAAGCCCCATCGCAATTTATTTTGTATAAGCCTTCTGGTGGTTCTCTCCACCTTAATAATACAACATGTTTGGCCACCATAGATTCTTTATTGTGAGCAAGGTTCCAGGCCTTCATGTGGAGGAGGACATCGCTGACCACTTCTTGGGCGCTTTTCCTTCTTTCCCCAGCATTTACTTTATTGCGTGCAGACCACCAACACCATAAGAGTAAAATTATTTTCTGTTGTACCTCCTTTTGCAAGGACCATATTTCCTCCAGCATACCCTTAGCTGAATTTTGTGAAATTAAACTCACCCTTAATTCCTCCATATTCAATAATAACCAGCACAAGCGCATGTCTTTACATTTTAGGAACAGATGACCCATGTCTTCATCAAACCTGTTGCACACTGGGCATAAAGTATCAAGCTTGACCCCACGCCTGGCAATATTAGTTTTGACTTGCAAGGAGTTATGAGCCAATTGCAGACAAACACTTTGACCTTATTTGCAACATCTAACTTCCAGATTCTTTTCCAATCAAAGGCACTGACTACATTTGTAGAGGATGAAGCATCAGCTCCATTCTCAGTATCACGCAATTGACTCCCAAAGCATAAGCTGACTTTGCTGAAAATAGTCCCTTTGGATCAGGATGCCATGCTGGAAAATCCTCCATATCATCAAACAGAGGCATAGACAAAATATATTTAGCATCTTCCTCACAGAAAGAATCTTGTACCAATTGCACATCCCAGTTGGTGGTTACATGGTTCACAAGATCAGCAACTTTTTGGAGAATCGATCCGCGTCTTGGTGTTAACACCCGTCGAGTGTTATTTCTTGGAATCCAAGGGTCATCCCAAATATTAACAGATTTTCCATCACCAATTCTCCAAATGATACCCTCTTTTAACAAATGTACTCCTTTTAGTATACTACGCCAAGTATATGAAACACCCCTTCTGGCTTTTGCCTCCAGAATAGTCTTACCAGGGAAATACTTAGCCTGTAGCACCTGCGCGCACAGTGTTTCAGGGAACACAAGAATCCGCCAAGCTAGCCTAGCCAGCATAGCAATATTGAAGATGTGCAGATCACGAAAGCCCAATCCACCTTTACTCTTAGATCTAGTTAGCATCTCCCAGGATACCCAATGAATCTTATTTATTTTATCTTGTTGACTCCACCAGTAACGACCAATCATGGAAGAAATATCCTCACATAATCCCTTGGTCAAATCGAAGCAAGACATGGCCTACGTAGGTATTGCTTGTGCGACAGCCTTTATCATAACCTCTTTCCCTGCTTTAGAGAGCAATTTCTCCTGCCAACCTTGAATTTACCCACACTTTTTGTTTAATATACTCAAACATACGTTTCTTAGATTTGCCTATATAGACCGGCAAACCCAAATATTTCTCATTGCTTGCGAGATGAGTAATTCTGAGCTCTGATAGGATCTGATCTCTTATCAGTTGTGGAGTATTGGTACTGAACATAATTGAGGTCTTATCTTTGTTTACCACTTGGCCTGAGACTTCTTCATACAATTCGAGAATCTGTTGCAAGCAACGTGCACCTCTAGGTGTGGCTTTTAACAAGATCAAAGTGTCATCAGCAAAGAACAGGTGGCTGACTCGTTTAGCACCTGGGCACATTCTGATTCCTTCTATTTCACCCTTCTCCTCCGCTTCCCTAATAGGAGCTGAGAGACCCTCAGCACAAATAATAAATAAATATGGAGAAAGAGGATCGCCTTGACGTAATCCTCGTTGTGGTATAATATGATCTAAATAGTCCCCATTTATCTTTACTTTGTAGGTGACAGTAAATACACATTTCATAATCAGGTCCACCCATCTTGCATCAAATCCCATTTTCTTCATAATATTTTCCAAGAAAGGCCACTCAACTCTATCATATGCTTTACTCATGTCCAGCTTGATAGCAGCCAGCCCAGTCTCGCCACTCCTTTTGTTTCTCAAATAATGTGTAAGTTCATAGGCTAGGAGTACATTATCAGTGATCATACGGCCAGGAACAAAGGCACTCTGGGAAGGAGAAATAATATCTGGGAGAAACTTTTTCTCTTCCTCTCGGAAGCACATGCATGAAAATATTTTGTATTGCGATCACCTTTAGTCAACCACAAGGGATGTGCTCTTTGTTTCCAATATATATGTAGTTGTTCTTGCAATCTATCCAATTTGAACCTGAGCACATGCTCCTTATGCACATTCTCCGGGGTAATTCTTCCTCTTCTGTACCATTCAAGTTCTTTCTTCACTCTGCAAATTCTTCTTTCTAACTCTCCCAACACATTTTTGTCCCACTCCTTTAGGTCGCCCAGAATTTTCTTTCGGATTTCAACCATCTCTACAGCCCCTGACTCCATAGCCTCAGCCCAAGCCTTTTCCACCAGCCCAGAACAACCCTCCTCCTCAAGCCATTTGGCCTCGAATTTGACGGAGGCATCTTTAGAACATCCAAACTGATTTGGTTCCCTTTCGTCACACTCCACTATTAAAGGCCTATGATCTGAATGCCGAGGATCACCATTCACTACTCGCACCAGTGGAAAAAGATTCTTCCATTCACTATTAGCCACCGCCCGGCCCAACCTTTCTTTAATATAACATTCAGCCTTATGGTGGTGATTTCTCCATGTAAACATGTCTCCTTCATATCCCAAGTCCTCGAGCTTACAGTCAGCAAGAGTATTTCTAAAACGCTCCATACAGGCTGCCGGCCTAGGCTGGCCACCAACTGTTTCGCATCCAAACATAACTTCATTAAAATCTCCAAGATACAGCCATGGTTTCGTGTATTGATTATACAAAATTTTTAGCAAACGCCATGTCTTCCCCTTATCTTCCGCCTTTGGTTCACCATATATGCCGGTGATTCTCTATTCCACTCCCTTCTCCTGTATAAATGCGTCAATATGATATTTTGATAGACTCCTAACAACAACTTCCACACCTCTTTTCCAAAACAAGCCAAGCCTCCACTGTTTCCCCTACACTCTTTCACCACCATATTTGGCATATTCAGCAGCCACCGAAAATGTTCAATTCTTCTTTTCTCCATTTTTGTCTCAGAGAGAAAAAGAATATCAGGGGATTCTCGCTTCTGTACGTCCAGAAGCCCACGAACTGCCGAGGCATTCCCCAACCCTCGGCAGTTCCATGCTATAATCCTCATTTTGTCTGGCGGGGCTGCTCCGGCAGTCCCGCCTCCTCATCGATGATCAAGTCAGTTTCAACCTCCACCACATCGCCTTCATCATCCCTCCACATTACTCCCCCCTTGTATCGTTTTGAGTCTTGTTCCCCTCCTGAATCTTCACAGCTCCTCTTTCTAACCAGACTTTGGTTGGCAAGTTCACTAATTCTCTGATTTCCTTTCTTCACCTTTCTCATAGTTCATTGTTTTTTGTTATTTTTTAATACCATATCATGATCCTCCATTTCCTTACCCCTGTGCGGGACAATGAACCCACTAGTATCCACTTCCATCTCCTGTTCATTTAGGATTGTACTAATACAATGGCCTGTATTATTTTCTGCACCAATCAGATTGTCATTTCCTTTTTCACTCCTAAGCTCACCACTTTTAAAACCCCCACTCTCCTCAATTATCAGTGACTCCTTCACAAGGCATTCTTCCTTCTGCTTCTCCCTGGCACATCCTTCCTCTGCCCCAGACTTTTGTCCAACCCTTTCCTCTGATTTATCATTCCAGACTAGATTCTTCACTCCTTCAGGTTGTGTGTTGGGGGCCTTCGATTTTATGGGACTGGTGGAATCCTCTCCAACTTCAACACTGCCCTTTGTTGACTTCCCAGAACCTGAGCCGCTACCCCCTCCCCACCCCAATCTTCCTGGAGTAGACAAAATTCCTTCTGATTTTGAGCCTCCAGAACCACTACTCCTCAAGCTACGACTCCTGGCTTCCTCTAAACCACGCCGCCGAGATGGCCATACTCGAAGCTCTGGGCCAAATGGTTTCTTCTTTTCCTTCCAGTTACCCCTTGTGAATTCACGGTCAACATGCCCCAGCAAACCACAAATGTAACAAAAATTGGGAAGAAATTCATATTCTAGTGGGCACCAATGTGTCTCACCATTTGGACCGACCTCCATCGTGACACCTCTCATCAATGGTTTGCGAATATCAAAGAGAATCTTGATTCGAAGGAATTTACCTACTGCTGAACCTCCTTCATCTGTTTCCACCTCGATAGTCTTTCCCACTCTGTCCCCAATCTCCTCCCCTGTTTCAGTAGTCATTAGTCCAAAAGGAAGCCTAAGAACACGAATCCACATTGGGGTAAACACAAACTCCAGCTCTTCCAGTAGAGAGTTCTCATCAAAATCTCTCACAAACATAAGATCTCCCCCAAATTCCCAGGGACCATCCTCAATCGCTCTCCTCTTCCCGGCTGGCTGCAGGAAGGTAAACAGAAAAAGATTGTCCCCCAAATCCTTGCAGCGAATCCCTCTCCGAGGACACCAAATGTTTCCAACAGCATTGACGATACCCTCTGCATTCCCCGGTTTTTCTGAAAACAACTTCCCCACTGCCTGCAGCTCTCCACTCAATCCACCTTCTTTCTTCTTCCATGCTCCCTTCATCACCGAGCTCTCAGCCTCCAACAATTTTAGACCACCCAACATACCTTCTAGATCCGTGGTGGACTCCTTCAGATATGCCATTGCCGTCTGCAATCTCCCCAACGAATCCTTCCCCACTCCTGTGACCAAATCTTCAGGTGCGGTTGAAAAAGGATGGTGGAATATGGATGAGAAGCACTCGAACATGGAATAGAGAAAATGAGAAGGGTGAATGACTGGATGGATTGGTGGAATTGGGCGCACAAAGGGATTGGAACCACTCGAAATCCTGGAACAGAAGTCCGGATTCGAGACGCACTCCGAATCGCTAGAGCTCTCTAGAGAGTCCGCGACCAGAGACTCACTGAGTATGAAGGCGAGGTTGGGAATGGAGGAGGAAGAGATCTCTCTCGGTCTAGGGTTTTGGATTGGAAAAAGTGGTCTCTCAACTATCGTCCAAAGTTTGACAGTTCCTGGACTCTAAAATCGGTTAAAACACATCCTTCAACTTACAACGGTTTATATTAGATTCCTGAGTAGTTTCGGATAGCGGTTGTGCACAATAGTAGTAGTTTTGCCGTTTTCTTTTACTTATTTTTTCGCTAAATCTTTCAAAAATTATAGTAAATCATATGAAAGTTATATAATGAAAAATCTAGTTTTTATTGGACATGTCTGAATATAATTTTTATTACAGTTTAAGCCTACAATAATTAGTCGACCATAAAAATTTCACCACAATTGGAATATAGAAACAACAGGTATAAATTATTCCAATTAATTACTAAAAATCATATTATTATATCATATATATAACTTAGTTATTTTATTTATAGAAAGCATAGATATAAAGGTGAAATAAAAATTTTGTACTAAAAGATACCATAGTATATATTTAATGTGTAGATCTACTCATGTAGAGTACAATAAAATTTTATTTTTTATTTATAATTTTTCAATGGGTTTTCATAATTTTTAAATAATATTTAGCAGAAATAAATAGTAGGAACAAAACAAAACCACTGTTACGGTAGCGAAACTGGTCTTCCAAACCGCTCAGGGATGTAATAGGGACGTTTTTGAAAGTTTAAGTATGTACACCCAGTTTTGGAGTTTAAGGACCTAAGTCGAACTTGACCGTTAGTTGAGGGACCTAAATAGGACTTTTTCCTTTTGGATTCGGCTACCTTATTGGCCCATAAGCCCACGATCGATTCGGCCCGGGGAAATCACGAAACCTTTCAGAGCCTAAAAATAATACGCGGCCCGCTCGTTGCTGCTGGCCTTGTGCGCTGCTGCTGCTGAGCCGTGTGGTGTGTGCCCCCTTCATCTCTCTCCCGCCTCCACTAGGGCATACGGAGTACACGCCAGCCGCCGCCGCCGCTGCCGCCCACCATGTCGGACTCCGACGAATACGGTGAGCACTTCAACCGCCCCAACCTAAATTCAGCACTCTACTCTCTACTCTTCCATCCGGTTTGTCCAGGTGTTTGATCAGTTTGGCCATTCGTTTCCCTGTGGTTTTGGTGGGGGTTTAGTGGACTTGCCCGTCTCGGACGACGATGAGGAGGACGAAGAATCTGAGGAGTATGAGGAGGATGAGGAGGAGGACCTGGAGGAGGGTGGTGGTGCTGGGAGCTCGCGGAAGAAGGCCAAGCAGCACGCGGCAGAGCTCAAGCGGCTGCAGGAAAAGGTTTTGATTTTGTTCCCTCAAATGTCTGTCCCCGATGTTTCCTGCGAAAATAAAATTTGTATCCAATGCCATTAGTTGTTAAATAACATTATTTAGCAGCGTAAGGGGATTGTTGATCGTTACTGGTTATGCCCACTAAGCTTATCTTTTTCAAATCAATCATTTACTGGTTGCCTGGATATATGGTCGGCTAGACTGTGCCTTTTTGCTGTCTGTACTTTTGATGCTTTTAAATTAGTTCCACAAGCCTGTGTATTTTTGCCTAATAGCTGCGATTGTTAGCTCTGTTGTATGTATTTGCATTAAAATTGCATGGTCTAGTTATGTTATTTACCTGTTTTCTTGATTCGGAAATGTATTATTAAACTGAAATATGATGGGTTTATTATAGGAAAAGGCTGATACTGGGTATTGCAGATGAGGGTCAAAATTGGCTTCGTGGTAACAAACTAGCATTATAATTGGACTAAGTTCCTCCTCCAGGCATGACAAATTAAACGATTGTTGTTTAGCTGTTTTATGTTGGTATCATATCATAAGCGAGTTGACAATAATGTATTTTCTTGTTTGTTTTGTCATCATTTTTCTGCATTGCGGAGGTAGTTATGCTGCAACTTTAAGGAATGCCTCATAATCAAGACTTGCACTGCAGTTGCGTTTTATTTAAGCCGATCCATCGTCCAATAATTTATCCCTTGAACTTATGCTTCAACCTCTCTGTTGGTTGTATGTGAGCTGTTTCTTTTTTCTTTTTTCTCTTTGTTTCCCATGTTCTTCCTTTTGCTTTGCCTCTATGGGCTTTGTAAATGAACTGGCATTTCATATGCTTTCTCTAATACAATGACACACAGCTATTTTGCGTGTTTGAGAAAAAAAGATATACTTTGTCCTGCCCCATTCATTGAATGTGGAAGATAGCATTGTCATAGCATTCTGTAACCCTTATTCTCTGGCATAACTTTGCATTTTCTTAGTTGGTCCAGTTACTTTGATTATGTGTGGAACATATTCTTGTAGTGGATAGTTTTTGGCTAATATTGATGGCTGGCTTGACATTGGCTGCACAGTTTAGCCTCAATCCCACAACTAGGTGCTCAATTTTGTTCTTTGAATTAACCTATTCTGCCCTTCCTATTTTTTCATTTCATTCTGCAAGCCACCATATTAGCCTTGGCCATTATGAGACTTATGTACTTATTTATTGTAGGATCCTGAGTTCTATAAATATTTAAAAGAGCATGATAAAGATTTGTTGGGATTCGATGACGATGATGATGATGAAATCGAGGTAAGATGGTACCCTTTTCTATAATAGAAGCATGGGAGTGGACCCATTGTTGACCATTTCCTTTAGGATGACGAAGAAACTGGGATTTCTGATGATGCTGAACCTGTCTCTAAAGACGAACAGAAGCAAGTAGTGAAACCTATTACCATGGAAATGGTTGACTCCTGGTGCGATGGAGTGGAGAATGAGAAGATAGGTTCTATCCGTTCTATTCTTCAAGCTTTTCGGAGAGCCTGCCATTATGGTGAAGATCAAGGGGACAATTCAGCTCCAAAGTTCAGTGTCATGTCTGGTAGTGTACTTGATAAAGTAATGCATTTTGTTTTGAAACACATGGATAGAGTTCTCCGTCAGTTACTTGGTGCCCCAAGCTTTGGAGGGAAGAAAGAAGCAATCAGTGAACTGATGCTGAGTAAGCCATGGAAGAGGCATGGGAATCTTATGAGGATCTATCTTGCCAATGCACTTCATATGATAACAGAGATGACTGATGAGCAAATGATAGCATTTACTATACACCGTGTCAGAGCATCTGCTGTTTTTCTGGCAGCTTTCCCATCACTCCTGAGGAAGTATGTCAAGGTGAGTAGCTTGTCATTCTGTTCTGCCTATCCAGTTGCTTTCAGCATTGTCTGTGATGTTTATTTACAAAGTTTGTCATTTACTTCCTCTCTTTCATGCTTCAATTATAGGCTCTGCTTCATACCTGGGCTAGAGGAAGGGGTGCAATGCCTCTTGTTTCTTTTATGTTCCTTCGAGATTTGTGCATTCGAGTGGGTTCAGATTGCCTTGACACATGCCTTAAGGGTATCTACAAGGCTTATTTGGTGAACTGCAAATTGTCCAAATCTATCAGTGTATCAAAACTGCAACACATCCAATTCCTTGCAAATTGTGTCAGAGAATTGTATAGTGTGGATCCACAAAGCGCATATCAACATGCTTTTGTTTTCATTCGTCAACTGGCGGTTATCTTAAGAGGAGCTCTTACTGAAAAAGGGCCAAAGGTATGTGCTGTTGAATTCATTGTCATGCACTGGAACTTCACTGTTTAATGTTTACCTATGAAGTTATGAACTCATTGACCTCTTGTTTTATTTTCAAAGTCAGCGAAGGACAAAAAGCAGAAAGAAATTAGCAAATCCATGAAAAAACAAATGGAGGTACTATTCATATTTTCATTCCCCAAGTATCTTTTCTGGCATTGCACAAGTCATTCTAATTTCATTCGTAACATCTTGAGTAATTCCCTTATTCTTGCACCTCTTTGAGAAAATCTCGCTTTCCAAATGTTATTTTCTTCCCATTCCCTGTGTTGATTAGAAACTATTTGTTGTCCAACACTAAAACACTGTTACTCTGTTGCTGGACACTGATGAGTTAACCTTGTGCAGAAATCTTACCAAAAAGTTTATGATTGGCAATACATATTCTGCCTTGAGCTTTGGACCAGTGTTGTGTGCGGATGTAGTTCGGATGAAGAATTCCGACCTCTGGCTTATCCATTGACCCAAATAATTCACGGCGTGGCATGCCTTGTACCTAGCGCGCGTTACTTCCCTGTACGCCTCAGGTGTGTAAAGATGCTTAATTGCATTGCCGAAGCCACAGGTACCTTCATTCCGGTGTCCTCCCTGCTGCTTGATATGCTTGAAATGAAAGAACTCAGAGGACCTCCAGATGGAGGTGTAGGCAATGCAGTGAATCTGTTCAGTGTTAAACAGGTGTGTTTTTCTTGCACTATAAAGTTTAATTGTGAGACATGCCTTTTGAAGAAGCTTATGACAGTTCCATTCGCATGCAGGTGGACAAGAAGACAGTAAAGACACGTGCCTTTCAGGAAGCATGCATTTATTCTGTGGTTGATGAGCTAGCTAAACATTTGGCCCAATGGAGCTACTCCATCGCCTTCTTTGAGATGTCCTTTATTCCACTTGTTCGGCTCCGAAGCTTTTGCAAAACCATTAAAGCTGACAGATTTAGGAAAGAGATGAAGGATCTTATCCATCAGGTTTGCAAAGCATGTGCACAAAAACAGTACAGTATTTGATACATTGCACACATAGCTTATCATCATCTCTGATTTCAGATAGAGGCCAATGTTGAGTTCATTAAGTTAAAACGTGCGGGGATTACATTTTCACCCAATGATCCTGCCGTGGAGTCATTTCTACAGGCATGAATTCTTCGACTGACTTGATGGCTTTCCATTTTGTGATTTAATTATTTCACTATCATAGTTGTGTCATTACATGAAATGTTCATTTCCTAAACAGACTGAAAAGGAAGAGCGTTGCAGCCCTCTCTCAAAATATGTTGCTACTCTGCACCAGAGAGCACAGGACAGGACGGATGCTCTGGATGAGACCAGGTTGGTTCCAATAAAGCTAAAGTTCATATAACAACCAAATACCCTCTGCATTTTTGCTTGTAGCAACTTCCTTCATATCATCTGTTAGCACATAGTACATTTTAGTAGTCTGTGCAAACCACAGGAACTTGTGCATCATGACCATTTTGTAAGAACAGAAGTGCATACTGATTAATGGCACTGAGTTCACTAATTCCTTTCCAACCAGTGTCATTGTGGGGGCGGAATCATCAACCTTCTCACGGAGGTTAACTGAAGCACAGAAGGAACAGGATGAGCAGGACGATGATGAAGGCACCATTGCTTTCAGTAAAAACTTTCTGACGGAAAAGAAGAAACCCAAGTATGTTCTGCCTTCCTCTTCGTACCTTCTCCCCACCCCCCATTGCTTGATGTAGACAAAATATTAAACTTTTTGTTTGATGCAGAACCACAAAGGAAAAGAACAAGAAGCGACCCCGTGAGCATGATGCTGCTGCTACTGAGGAGGATCTGGTTGAGGATTTAGTCTTGAGCTCAGATGATGAGGACAACGATAACCAGGGATCAGACGAGGATGACGCTGTTCCGATTGAAGATGACAGCGATGAAGACTTCGTAGACCCTGACAGTGAGTACAAGAAACAAAAGAAGGCGAAGTTGAAGAAGAGGAACATGCGGCAACCAATTTCAAACAATAAAACGAAAAGGAAGGCGCGTCCCAAGAAGAAGGCCAAGCATTAGATATGCTAGATAGGACCAAGCAGAATGTTGTTATATGCTTCCACATGAGAAAACAATTTTGTAGTGAAAAGAAATCTGTTATATTTTTCCTAGAAAACTTAAGTCGTCGTGTATACCATTTCCTGGAATATACTCGTACCCAGTACTATTTATATATATGCTCGTTCACTTGTTCTCGCTGGAGGTTCTGTGTTCCGAGTGAACTGCCAAGTATTTTCCACGGAAAGTCACCTTGACTATTCGTCGGATATGTTATATTTAAATTCTCTTATTATTTCGATTTCAAAATTAAACGATCCCTTAATATTATTTATTTGTACGTCTTTGCTATAATGCGCAGCAAAAAAACTCAAGCACCAGCAGTTGACATTGCACGGAGCTGCCATACGCGCCAAAGCCGGCCGAACCGTGTGGGCCCAGCCCGCCATCCACCGTAACTCCGACGGCTTGTTGATAGTGCCTCGCTTCCGGTCTCAATCTTGCTTCCTCTCCTTAATCCGCCTCCTTCTCGTGCTTTGCATCTTAATCCACTTCCGAATCGCAAGCTTAAACCCTCCCAACTCCTTCCCTTTATCAATCCTCCTCCCTTCCCAATCACAATCAGCTACAGGTGTTTTAATTCGCCAAGGCCGACGAAGTTGTCGCGACGGACGGCATGCACTCGCTGTTCCGACGCGCCAAGGCGCCGTCGCCAGCGGCGTACCCGCCGGCGCC
The DNA here is from genome assembly GCA_015342445.1 of Digitaria exilis. Lineage (NCBI taxonomy): Eukaryota > Viridiplantae > Streptophyta > Magnoliopsida > Poales > Poaceae > Digitaria > Digitaria exilis. Next base: position 583,666 of record JACEFO010001671.1, on the reverse strand, counting down.
GATGCCGATGCTGTCCTTCCCGGGCAAGAAGGCGCTGCGCTTCGCGGTGGTGGACACCACGGCGGCCGAGAAGGACCCGGGCCTCGCCGTCCTGATGCTCGCCCGCACCCACGTCGTGGACGCCTCGGAGAACGCCAGAGCCAGCGCCGCCGCGCTCCGGGCGTACCTCCGCGCCATCCACGCGGCGAAGACGAACGCCGCCGCGCCCGACCAGCACAAGCTCTGCTTCGCGTGGCGCGACGCGGGGGATGTTGAGAGCGACAAGAAGAAGTCGTCCAAGGCGGCATCCTCCTCGTCGTCGGCGGCGGCGCAGGGCCACTCGCACACGTCGCTGGCGACGGAGTGGGCGGTGGCGCTGTTCGCGATGGCGGCGGAGCTGGCTCGTGTCGCGGCGGCTGAGGACAGGCGAGACGCCGATGGGATACGGCGCGCGTGCGGCGCGCTCTGCGACGCGGCGGGCGCGCTGAGGGCGGCGAGGGCGGGGGCGCCCGACGTGGTGGGCGACCAGATGATGTGCCACATGACGGACGCCTGCCTCGCCGTGTTCGAGCGCCTCATGCTCGCGCAGGCGCTCGAGTGCTACTTCGAGCTCGCCGTCGCCGGCGGCAAGCCGCCGGCATTGTGCTCCAAGATTGCTCGGCAGGTTCGTACTCATGCCAACGAAAATCACTTGTCGCTGTTACAACGCAAGGGAAAATATCTCCGCTGTTCAAACTAAAATCATGTTTTAATGGGCTTCTAATAAAAAAAAACCCATATACATTACATTTGCTAAAAACACGGCAATGCCAAGGATATTTAAGATTCTCCATGGGAAGTAAAAGCTAGCTAACAATATAATCAACTTGGTCTATGTCTTAACCAAATTTTTCAAGAAATTAAAAACAACTCAGTGCCAACTGCCAAATGATTTTTTTCTTAATGATCTCGCCTCGCCGCGTGTGTGCAGGTGAGCCTCGATTACCACGAAGTGTTCGTCAAGCTGGGCATCCTCCAACAGCATCAGCAGCCGATCGACAAGTCGTGGGCGCCGCACGCGCAGGGTAAGGCGGCCTACTTCGACGCCGAGGCGAGCCTCCAGCTCGCGCGTGCGCTGCGCGAGCAGGGCCCGGGCTACGTCGGCGAGGCGGTGGCGCGGCTCCGCCACGCGGCGTCGGTCCTGGACGCCGCCACTGGCAAGACGGGCCCGCTGCCCAAGAAGTCGTCGTCGTCCTCGTGCACCGTGGCAGCAGCGCTGGCGCCCGTGCGGGACGCCGCGGCGAGGCTCCGGAAAGAGGTGGAGGCCGAGCTCGCCGCCGCGGAGAACGACAACTGCCAGGTGTACTACGAGCGCGTGCCCGCCGCCGACGCGCTCAGGGAGATGCCGGCGCTTCCGGAGTCGCTGGTGCGGCCCACCGCGGTGGAGAAGCTCCTGAAGGAGCCTGACGGTGAGCCGGGCGTTGCCAATGGCGGAGGGGCGCCGGCGATTTGCCATTGATGACGCTTGAATTTCGTGGTGGACATGGTTAGGATTTCTTTAATTTGTTCGAATCCAATGATCCAATCGTGTGCTCGGCGAGGAAATGATCGTGATCGATTCCTTCGTTTCTGCTTCTGAGCTGATTCTTCCTCTGTATTCCCTCGACTTCTCGTTTTTTTAAGCACGAGAGTTGTATTCCTTTTTAATGGAAAATGTAAATCGTGCAAGAGGTTTCAGTTCTAAAGATAACTTACTCGAACTGTTAATGGGTAATATGTCGTCTTCTTCGTTAAATGAAGGGCAATCGCTCCTCGTGCTGTCCGTCTGCTATATATCCATCACTAGTTACAAATCTCGAATTCTTGCCCAGCCTTGCTTGACACGCAGACTGCGAAGGGTCGAGGGAATAACAGGAAATGCATTGAATATTTGAATTAGGATTCTTCGCCCCAACTTGAATCTCAATAGGTTTGAGATAGGAGCAATGGTGTGTGCAGCAACACCAAATGTACTTTATATGCCAAAACACGTTGAGTTTTGATCATTAATAGTATTCATGTATAAGTATACAATGTTAGTAACCTACTTCCATGCTACATGGTTGTATTTTAAAATTATTCTTAGCCAGAGCTTCAAGTGAGGACAGATGGTTAGCTACTCGTGGCATTCATTCTAACCGACTTGTTTGGCCATAGATCTTCTTTTGTTTTTCGTTTTGGAGCTGATGAGGTTTCCCTGGCATATGGAGAGCTGGAGTGTGGAGGCACACCGCAGTTTGTGGATTCTATAATCCAACAAGTGTCCATCTTTGAAAGTGAGATCAAAAGACAAAAGAAATCCTACAAGTGACCGTCGTGGAATTTCATCTCATATCAAAACACGCAAAAGAAAATGAAAAGAAAAAAGCTAAGCACACATGGCATGTGCTTTCACAGAGCACCAAATCCTTCCTAGAGTGAAACACACACAGGAAACGATCTAGTAAGCATAAGATTTTCAAATGAAATGAGCTAACCCACACATGCCGTATGGGAGTAAGGCAGCAAGTAATAATTGCGATATGTAACGAATCATGACCAATGTTTCACATGGGCTAAACCACGCTTACCGCGCGGTGATATTTGTTACGACCGTCTCTTCTTGGGCTGGCTAGAACCTACGGCCCACGAAACGAAGACGAACGTCGGGACGGAGCCCAGCTGTCGCCACCGACAGAGACCCAAGTGAGACTGCCGTGCCGACCAGAGTCCGTGTGCGTCTCGCCTACAGGTCTAGGTGTAGCACGCGTGCGTATATATACGTAGATCTCCTGTGTATTTAAAAAATATATATATACGCAGATGAGCTCATCGAAGATAGCCGGCCGGTTCAACCCCCGCGCGCTCGACACAACTACGCGCGTGACAGGCTGTGTCTCCGGCTCGCTCCTCCTTCGATCCACTCCTCTCGCCCGCCTGCACAACAAGCGATGCTGGTGTACGCGCCTGTACGTGGACGCGTGCTGTGTTTGATTAGTACCATATCGCCAGCAGCAAGCGACGAGAGCATGTTCAATTAGGCGCCGCTGCAGACTTGTTTCGCCGAGCTCGTGGCGGTGCCCACTCATCTCCAGCTCTGGAGGGCCGAAGGTGATGGTCCGGCTGTGGGCCAAGCACGATGACCAGGAACCGACATCCTCGGCTCACTGCAGCGCTCCGGTGTGACGGTCTCGATCGTAAATCCGGTCTCGCTGTACGCGGAGGGTGGCTCGCTCCGTCAGGTGCTTGCTCTCAACTGAACCACCACCTTTTGTTTTTGTTATTGGCAACGTATCGTATGGAAACCAATATTTCCGTGAAAATTATGGAAACTAAAATCTGGGCCACACACGATGTTGATCCAAGGGTGCGACCAGATCAGGTGGGAGGGGTGATTTGTAAAACGACTTGCAAATCACCCCTCCCACCTCCCCTGAGTTTTGCAAATCGCCCCTTCCACCTGATCTAGGCGAGTCCTTAGATCAACATCGTGTGATCCAGATTGAAGTTTGCATAGTTTCCATGGAAAGTTGATTTCCACCAGTTATTTGCTTTCATGTTTCCGCTTTTTTTCTTTTTCTTTTTGCTGAATTCTCAGCATGCCACCATTCTTTTAAATCTAGCAACCACCTCAAAAACGACTTAAATGTCCTCGATGTTCTCTCCTCACGTCAATGTCGCCTTCATGCTATAACTTTATTTCTTGGCCCTGCCCTCGGATGTTAAGCACATCGCGTAGTGTGTTTGACATTTCTCAGTGTCAACATGGATTTTGGTTACATTTCCCGTTGAGTGTTCAGATTTCTAATAACCACATCTTCCGGTGCTCTAACAAATGGCCATAGAGTAGTACGTGATTCCTATATGAGTGCAGCTATAGTGTCTCATTAACCAACATGCATACCAGTCTGATCGGTGGCATCACAATTAACAAATGGGCGACGACTGTGTTACGTACGTAGAGATCCGATCGCTTGCCGGTGCTTAAAATATGTGTGCCGCCCGACCGTAAAATAGTCCCGTTGACACGTATCATTTCATAAATAAGAAGTCCATAAGGTCCGCGAAAAAAAACAAGAATCTCGACTCACTAGCCTCTGCTTAGAAAAATGCTAAAATAAGTTGCTACCTGAACGGCGTCTGCCCTCCTCCAGATAATACACCAGTTTCGAACTTTCTGTTTGCGTAGTGGAGCCACATTGGCTGCGTCCTCTAGTCAAGCTCCTCATTCATCCAATTCATCCAAGCCTGAGGGCCTAAAAGAATATACACTCGTTTAAATTTTTTGTTTATTAGAAAGGGGAAATGTTGACTCGGTTTATACGATTACGTCCAAGGACACTTGAATTCTCACATAAGTAAATTATTGTGGAGGTGCTTAGACAATCAAATCACATTTAAACTAAATGTGTCTAATATCATATTTTCTCCAAAATTCAAAATCTATAACTTTATTATAGAGCATATTTTAAGTTCAAAGCGCTTCCACAAATCAATGGCACAAATGTTTACATGCAATCTGTCATACCTCAACACTAAAACGTCTTCATATTAAAAATTGTTCAACACAAAAACTGCTCAAAATTTGAAAATCTATAGTTTTCCTAAACAACATAATTTTAAATATTAAATGTTTGTGTAACTCGTTCACATAATGTTTATATATTTGGTCCGTTGCCCCTACGATTCGGCGCCAAAACAACTTTAGTATAAAAAATATCGAATATCAAAGTAGCACAAACTTTAAAAATAAATAAATTTGCTATAGAGCAGACTTTAAAATCCAAATCTCTCTTTTAATTCATCCATCAAACCTAACATACGAACACTAAAACACCTTCACATTAAGAACTTTTCAATGTTAATGTGCTCGAAATTGCAAAACCTCTTGTACATAGCAACTTTTAAATTTTGAAGATAATTTCTAATTGCCTTGCACAATTTTTCACATTTCAACAGAAGATACACTTAAAAAGTACCGCACATTCCAAAATCGGAGATATAGTCATATAGCGGATTTCGACTTGCTTTGGCAATTCATGTAGTAAAAATATACGACCAGGGGCACATCACTTACTTCTCACGGCAACGCCGCAACCTTTTCAAGTTGTGCCTGAATTTCTAGAACTAGAGAGTACCAGTTTCGAAAATTCCTAGAGGTGAAGCAGTGCCAGATCGATCCAGAATCCAAGTAGAGCTTCCTCTCTAAAATAAAATTTCCCAAAGCAAGGCAACGAGTGGCGTGTCCCGTCCCGTGTAACCTTAGCAGAAACTTCGCCTAGTCCCAGATAAGACCTGCATCTGCCGCGCAGCGCAGCGCAAGCTCAGCGCACAAGCCGGAGCCTCCCTGCAATGGCAGCCGCCTCAGGTGGACGCTTGCCATCCTGCAATCTCCACACAGACCAACAGCTTCGTCCACCCTTCCAGACTCCCAAACAGCTACGACTGACAACTACTCGACGTGCGTGTCTGCTAGTATCCTTCGGCCGGTCGGTTTCCTCCGCTCTCCATTGCCTCGCGTCGCTCCGGCTCCCAGCGCGGCCGTCGCTTCATAAAACCTCTCTCACGCCATCACATGAGCCGACGAGCGGCGGTTTGCTCTCCTCGCCGTAGCTTCACTGAGAGCTAGCACATTGTGAGGGCGCCGCGCCGGCCATGAAGCCCGCCGCCGTGACCTCGCCCGGCGAGCCCGGCGTCCACCTCCCACACGCCGCGTCGCACCGACGCCGCCTGGCCACGGTGGTGCTCGTGCTGCCGCTGCTCCTCTTCCTCGCCGCCGAGATCGCCTTCTCCTCCTCATCAACCCGCCTCAACCACCTCCTGCTACTCGCGCCTCGAGACGATGCCGCTCGTTCGTCACCATCTGCGTCGTCCTCGCCGCCGCCGCCTCCACCTCCCGATTCGCCGCCGCGTCTGGAGGAGGATGAGCAGCCGCAGCTGCGGAGTGGGGTTCAGAGGGTGGCGGTGTGCCTTGTGGGCGGCGCGCGGCGGTTCGAGCTGACGGGCCCGTCGATCGCGCGGCACGTGCTGGGCGCGCTCCCGGCGGGCGCCACCGACGTGTTCCTGCACAGCCCGCTCGACGCCGACGCATACAAGCTCGCCGTCCTGGCGCGCGCCGCGCCGCCGGGGGCCGCGCTCGCCGCCGTGCGCGTGTTCCGGCAGGAGCACATCGCCGTGACACCGGCGCACGCGCGCGCGCTCACGAGGATGAACTCTCCCAAAGGCATCCAGGTCAGTTCGTTCGTTCGATTGGTCTCAATTTCTTTTGCCTCCCTTGCACAGTTGCATGCCATGTCATTGCGTGCCCCGGCTGGACGACTCGGCGCGAGCGCACTTGCGCGTGAAAGAAAACAACACCAGTATCAACGACGCTCGTGAAAGCGTAACGACGTTAATTGCAGCTACAATAATATAATACTAGGGTTCTCGATGATGCATTTTGTTACTCCGAACACGGAAGATTTGCAGACTAAAGCACGTGGTACATGTCACAGTACGTGGCTTACCTAATGTGTTTTTGATAATTGCTGATACATATACGACCTACTAGTACTTTCATTTGTTTGACTAAGGTTTCCTGATGGGGTTTTTTTTTTCTGGCCACATCATAGCTTGTGTAAAGTTCCCTGTAGTTTTGACTGGAGGTAGTAGTATCACATCCTCCATTATCCCAAAGTTTAAGTATTCTCGCGATGTCTCCTTGTCCTAAGAATAATGTGATTTTAGATTTGAAATAAGTCACAACACTATCTTATTTTTGGCCAAGTTCATAAAGAAGTATCAACATTTGTGACACCAAGTATGTACTATATATCTTGTGAAAATATGTTTCATAATACTGTACTTACTTGATATCATAGCGAACAGCAGCAGCCAGCAGGAGCCTTCCTGCAATGGCAGCCGCCTCAGATGGAAGCTTTGCCGTTCTGAAACATCCACGAGCCATGCCAATGCCAGCAACTTGGCTGACTTACTTCCACCTACCCGCCTTCCACGTTCTCAAACAGCTCGGGTGATCGTCCCCCCCTGGCTTCATAGGTTGGTCTCGTCGACCTCTTCTCGCCGCAACCATCGATTGCATCGCATTCGAGTCAGCCAGCCGTCGCGACGCGAGCCATGAAGGCCGTGACCTCGCTCGGCGAGCCTGGCCTTCACCCAGCTGTCGCCTCGCGTCGCCACAGCCGCCGCCGGAGCCTAGCCTCGGTGCTCGCGGCGCTGCTCCTCTTCCTGGCCGCCGAGTTCTCGTTCTCTTTCTCTTCCTCTTCTTCCTTCTCCCCGCCGCGTCGTCGGGACAGGCAGCAGCAGCAGCGGGTGGCGGTGTGCCTGGTGGGCGGCGCGCGCCGGTTCGAGCTGACGGGCCCGTCCATCGCGCGCCACGTCGTGGCGCCGCTCCTCGCCACGGGCGCCGCCACCGACGTGTTCCTCAACAGCCCGCTCGACGCCGACGCCCACAGGCTCTCCGTCCTCGCCAGCGCCGCGCCGCCCGGTGCCCATCTAGCCGCCGTGCGCGTGTTCCGGCCAGAGCGCATCGCCGTGACCCCGGCGCGGGCGCGCGCTCTCACCGCCGAGCACTCCCCCAAGGGCGTCCAGGTCAGCCCCGCTTCTTTCCTTCCTCGCATCGCACCTCCCTACCTGCCGCCCGCGTCGCCCGCATGTGAAAGCATGCCAATTTGGCCAGTAGAATAGTGCTCGGTTCCTCGACGCACGATGCCAGTTTCCATATCCAAACGTGGCCAAACCTCGTCTCCACGTGGTACATGTCACACATGATTTTTTTTTCTTTTGAGAAAGAGATGCCATTATTTTTTTTTGCGTAATCAAAAGATGAGTATAGACTTTTAGAGTTTAGCACTAGCTTACTATACCTTTTTTGGACACGCAGGGTTTGCTGCAATACTTCAAGCTGGTGGAGGGATGCCTGGACCTGATCAGGGAGCGCGAAACCCGTGGCAACTTCACCTACGCGTGGGTCCTCCGCACCCGCGTCGACGGCTTCTGGTCAGCGCCGCTAGACCCAAACGACGCCTTCCACCCGGCGGCGTACGTCGTCCCGGAGGGCTCCCGCTTCGGCGGCCTCAACGACCGCCTGGGCGCCGGGGCCCGCGCCGCGTCGGAGGCCGCGCTCGCCCGCCTCTCCTCCCTCCCCCGCCTCGCCGCGGCCGGGTACCGCGACCTCAACTCCGAGTCCGCCTTCCGCGCGCAGCTCCGGCTCGCCGCCGTTCCGGCGCGGGAGCACCGGTTCCCGTTCTGCGTGCTCAGCGACCGGACCTACTCGTTCCCTCCGTGGGGGAGGTCGGCGGTGCCCGTGGCGTCGCTGGGCTCGTCGCGGGGCCCGCTCAGCGGGGCCAAGTGCCGGCCATGTCGGCGCCCCGCGTGCCGCGGCGGGTGCGTGGCGCGGTACGTGGGGAGGCTGCACCGGTGGTGGAGCTGGACCGAGTGGAGGGACGGGGCGGTGGAGCTCTGCGACGCAAGCGGGCCGTGGGAGCGTGGGTGGGAGGCGGTGTTCGATGAGGTCGCCGGCGAGGAGGCCGCCAAGGTGAGGCGGAGGGTGGCGAGGATGGGGGTGGAGGAGTGCGTGGCGGAGGTGGAGGCGCTCCGGGCGCGCGCGGAGCGGTGGGACGCGCCTGGCGCGGACGAGATATGCCGGCTCCGGTTTGGCGTCCGGTCGCCGCCGGCGGTGAGTCGTCGGACGGGCAATTCTTCGGCAGATGGTGATACTAATGTTGTCGGTACTGAAAACTGAACAGAGAGGAGGCAATTGGGACACTGATACAGATTACAAACTTCTTTTGTACAAAATTTGTTGTAGTCTTCATGTTTAGATAAGATATGAACACTAGATATAATCCTGCCTCGTACAACGGATGCTACCTTTATTTTTGTACATCAGATATTAAAAACACTGCGTTAAGCATGCCTTTATTTTGGTTTGCAGAACTAAAACCTTAGCAACTTTAATGCTACCTCCCGTGGTTGGTGTTGTTTGTATTTTTATATGGTTTTGAGGTGCAACTATGACTCCATTTTCCGCCGCAATGTACTCCCTCGATCCCATTATTAAGGGTCAGCTTGGTTCTTTTGCCCAATTTGCCGAGCACTATTTTGCCTCGCCAAGCAAGAACAGGTGTTTGGTAGCAAGCTAAAAGCTTGCTTTGCCCAGGAAACTTGCCCCACTCGGCAACAAAAATCTTGCCAACGCCGGACCGCACCGGCAAGGGTGGCTGCGTTGTTCGCTCCCTCTCTGCCCCTCTTTGTCTGACAGCAAGGGCGGAGAGGGCCCATCAGGTTTGGATAGCAACAAGAAGTGCTAATGATCATGAAGTCTAAATCACAGTATGTTATCTGGGTTACTGCATATGTGTTTGGGTGTTGTCATTGCAATATCGCCATCGGCCTGGTTAGACGACAACTTATGATAGTACGTATAATAACATGTTCGATTTTGAATACAATCTTATGCAATCTCAGCACTATGGCTTGCCAGTTGGTAGGTTTAGTTTCAGTTTTCGAAGTGTAAACGCAGCCAGCTGTGATGACCATCCTGACATATTTTAGCAAATGCAATGAAACTACCAGTTTTTTTTTTTCACCATCCAGCTCGTCAAGCTGTAATCAAAACAGAGGCACGCACCCGAACACAATTCTCGTGAGGGGCTATTACGTTTTTATCCTTGTTTTGAATTTCAGTTGTGATTTTACCCTTATTTTCTTTCACTTTATATTTTTACCCTCATTGTTTCAAAACGAAGACTTGGAGAAGACAAGTTTATCCTTGCAAATATACCCCTATTTTTCTAAATTAGGATATAATCACAAAGTCTTTAGGTAAAAATGTAAAGTGAAAGAAAGTAGGGGTAAAATCACAATTGAAGTTCAAAACAAGGGCAAAAACACGATAATCCTTTCTCGTGAGGATGCCTGTTCACATTAGTAATGGAACATAGCTCAACTCTTGAAATGGTAAGGCCTTATTTAGTTTCCTCAAACTTTGCAAAGTTTGCAAGAAGTGTAAAAAGTTTTTCATTGGAACATGATCGAGAGAGGGAACACGCTTCGTAATGTAATCTTTTTTTGCAAACTTTGTAAATGAAACAGGGGTGGCATGGTAAATGAAACACGGAGACAAAATTACACATTTAATTATACTTTAACAACCAATAGAAACGAAAAGAAGATAATAAATATACGTGTTTACACCTAATAATGCCTATTCATTGCACGGAAAAAGAGAAACAAACATCATATATTTTAGGACAATAGAGAAAAGTAATTGCGCCTTGTATATTAGGACGAACAAAGTACTACAGTCACATTGTATTAAAAAAATTATACACCATCCAAAACAGGCCTCACCTCGACCAATCAGAATGTTCCACTTGCTCAGTTGCATGCTTGCAGTGGCCGTCGCCGCTTGCCTTTAGAGATATTCCCTATTTTTTTTGACCGAAAGAGATATTCCCTACTTGACACCAGGAAAATCACTCGTTTTTTCGGCCCTAAAAAAAATTCCATTTCTTACACTGAGTTCAACTTTCATTCCTCATATGACACTATGTTGGATTTTTCATCCGAGACCCATTAAGCGCCCCGTAAAAAGACAATTTTGCCCCATGCGGGACCCATCACTCCTCTCTCTTCTCACCTTCTCCCTCCTCTACTCTATGCCGCAAGGGCCCGTTCGGCATTCGCGCCTTCCCCGCTGCTCCACGCCGCCGCCTAGCCCAGGCCATTGTTGCCCCTGCCACCATGCCACCAATTTGTATGGCCGCTCGCCTAAGTGGGTATAATACACAAGTTCCCTGGATATAATATGTTCGTGAACTAAAGAAAAATTATAAAACATACATACAAATTACAATCTAGCGAAATACATAAAAATTTCAATCTAGCCTAACTTTATGTCCCTTCACGACGAAAATTGTTCATAATTTCACTCTACTTAATTTTCATAAAGAGTCCACCCTCAATGAACTTGACTGCACAACTATTCAAGTGCTGATAATTGACCCCATCTTATTTTAAGTTTATTCTTTGTATCATTCAGTGTGAAAAACTTATCTCTCAACACCAATTTGATATGCTCATAAATAACATCAAGTTTATAACTTATTTGTTTCAACAAGCATTATTGAAAGCTTTTCTAAGCATATGAAATTAATCTTCATTCTCTTCTTATCGTCTAGTCGAAAGTTGAAAGAGCGATATTTTGATGATTCCAACAAAAACAAATTTCTGTTGAAGTAAAATATCTCATACTACATCCTTTCACAATTGAACCTTAGTCAATCAAATGATCTAATGCATAGCAATATGTTGACAATATCTATTGCACTAAAACATGAGTTAGAAAGCTACACTTAGTTGAGTTTCTGTAAAAAAAAAACTAATATTCTAGCCCATTATAAGGTATATGTATGTATATACTTCACATATACTTGATCGTTTGGCACAAAAATTGGGTATTCCTGGGAATACCCAGGAATTACTGTAGCTCCGCCCATGTCGTTCGCGCCTTCCCCACTGCTCCATGCCGCCGCCTAGGCCAGGCCATTGTTTCCCCTGCCACCATGCCACCAATTTATATGGCCGCTCGCCTAAGTGGGTCGGCTGGTGGCCGCTGCAAATGAGTTCACAAATGAGCCACAAATAAATTCACAAATGAGCACCATACAATATGGGCATCAAGAACGTCGCCCAGGCCATCTTTTCCTTGGTTGTGCATCCAAATCAAAGTGATGCAAGCCAAATGGATGTCCATCACGGTTGAATCAATGTCCATCACGGCTGAATTAAGACCCATCATGGCCAGCACGCCTGAATCGATCCACAACAACAAGGCTGAATCAAGATGCCCTACATCCAAATCGAATGAGGAAGGGTCAAATTGACCTCTCGCGTGGCTGAATTTACATGCGACAGGGCCGAACCAAGCTCCCACCTGACCGAATCGACTGCAGGGGACCAAATCAACTCTAAACTCTAACGATCACCGTGTAGAACATGGCTTGTCTCCTAGAGCTTCTTTAAACACAACAACTACAGCAACGACAATTCATCCCTACGCATGGCGACAGGCGACGCCTGCGTCCAGAGGTGAAAGAGTGGTGGTCCACATGGGACAAAATCATACAGGGCACTTTGCGGGTCTCAGATGAAAAATCCAAAAATGTCATATGAGGAACAAAAGTTGTACTTTGTGCCCCAAAAGATGGATTGAGTAGTTTTCTGGTGTCAAATATAGAATTATCTCTGTATGTTATTGGAAAGAAAAGAGTCACATGTGAATCTACACACACAAAGACACAATCCTAGAGTGTATTGTCTTTCTTCTCTTCGGTCGATCGTGCTTGAGGAGGATGGCATACATCAAGCGACCATTCTGTTCAAGGAGCACATCCGTTCGAGGTGAATATGCTTGCTTTTGATGGTGCGATTCTGGTCTCTCTTAAGGGTTTTGTGCTAAAGCTATGCTCTACCATCGCAATGTCACCGATGCCGGATGTACTATTATCACCAGCAACAATCTAGATATGGGTGATCCTAGGCACAGAAATGATGCATTATTTTGTTTTAATCGGTTTTGTTATCTTTAGGCTCGAGGATTCATTGGATGGTTTAATAATCTACACTATTAACTACCATAGCAGATGTCAGTCCACCATGGAACTAGAATTAGAGTAAGTCTAAACTGGAAGAAAACCCACACTTAAAATCATTTAGGTCGCATCCCAGCATGGTGGACGAAGCCAACGACTTTAAATGGCTTGGAGGCATTCTATTGTTCATGTGCTATGTAGTATTGATACATGTATAGGAACAGAATATTAATTGTGAGGACCTGCCAAATTAATCCTATTTAACAGAGTCACCATCTCTTGGCCAACTCAGTTAAAGAGAAATAATTTTTAGAAATCCTTGAGATGTGTCATGAGCATTACCCAGGATTTATACACACCTCACGAGCACAACCATATCAACATCATCACATACATAGCATATCCGTACATAGAAGTTCACCCAACATAAAAGGATTCAAGTTTACATAGATATGTCCTGGAGTCTTGCAGCGGAAAGTTCACAATGCTCTCATACGGTTCATATAACAAAATACGTGGATAAAACTATATGCATATAGCATATCCTCCGTTAAACACTAGGCATTTACTCCTCACCCGCACCTCCATTAGCGGGGTAGAAGTAACAAAAAACGACCTCTGGCTGCTGATCACCTGCATCAATTTAACAGCAGCACCGTGAGTACAAGGGTACTCGTAGGACTTATCCAAGTATGGGTATATACTTAGCCCGACTCCAAGGAGAATGCATTTGGTTCAGTAATAAGGAAGTTGGCTTAGGTAATTAATTTTCAGAAAAGCATATAATTTTTACAAGTTATCATAAGCAAAATACATAGCATTTATATGAACTCTAATTCAAACATCATTACACCTGACTCAGTAAAGTCATCACGTGACATGAGCTCAATTTTCCATAAGCTCTCAACGTTACTCTGCGTTAAAGTCCACGTACATGAGTGGGTGCCATATCCGAGAAGCGCGGCTATTGCAATAGATTAGTACCCTGTAGGGGTGTACAACTTTTCCCACACGAGGCGCACGACCAACGACCATACCCCTTGCGCCAAGGATAAGTGTTAATTCGTGCCCTCAACCTTTCACATACCCACACCCGGCGATGAGCAAACGGACGAGATGGATAGGTGTAATGGAATCTGCCATCTACACCTCATCCCAACTCGTACCGAATCCGCCCATTGCAAGGTCCGGCTTATGGTACTGAGCTTGCCATTCCCATAGTAAGCATGTGGTTTGTACAAAAAAAGTTCTCAAGTATCATGACGATAACGATCGATCCTCAATCAACTCAAAGAAGTCTAAGCCATATGGATTCCACTCCCAACTGGCCCTACATCACTTGCTCAAGTTTCGGTTCATCATTCATAGTTGCTCAGATTTTATTCATCGCCTTCTATTTAACTGTGGTTAAGCAAGCACCCTACAGCTCGCGAGAAGTGGTGACCTTGCCACTGCCCGATTTCTACCGGAGCTAAGCATGGCTAAGCAAATTAATCGGGACACCTAATGAAACAGCTAGTTGGATATATCCTAAAAATCAAGGTTGGTAATGCAACAAATAGGTTCTAGACAACACTGATTATTAGAATAAATAACATATTCACAAGCAAGACATTTATACACAATTGATCCAAAATAGGAGTAAGAATGCATAGGTGCCTGCCTTTGTTTTCAAAAGAAGCGTCGTTTGTGACGAGCGGAGGCTCAGGTTCAACTTTGATGCTCTCCGTGATCTCAATCTCTGTATGGATGCAATGATGCGAAATTAATAGCAATGACATGCAAATAATGTGTGAATGAAGCATGAGATGCATAAAAGAATACCAGAATAATTTTACTACACTAGTATAACATGTATGAACATTTAGCAAAATAATCTAGTGATCCAACTGCAACAAAAGCTCTGTTCTGGAGGCAATTAGTACAATGGCATTTCTGTAATTAACTTAACAAATTTATGGAAACAAAATCACCGATGATTGGGGTGACTAATTGCAGCGGGGTTTATCCTATAGCTTCTATGAATGGTAGGAAATCCATTTTATCACCTAAAACTTACATGCATAGAGGTTCAGTATATAAACAGTCTCCCTACAGTGAGCTGCGATGGAGGTTCATGGAGAATCTTGCAATGGAGAAATCAAGATGGGAAAACGATAAGAGGATCTCACTGAAGATGGGGAAGGGTGATTCAGAGGGCCACATGTTGACGTAGAACAACAACAAGAAAGATCGGCGATGAGCTTGTTCCACCGGAGTTCGAGAAAAAGAGCACGAAAAACAGACTACAACTTCTCGCCGTGGAGAGGGAGGTCCATGTCAAGGAGGAACTCGCCCAGGCCTGGCCATGGCTTGGCCGAGCAGCACTACTGTTGCAGGTCGACGGCGCAGTAGGCGAGCTGTGGGCGGAGTAGCTCGAGCTCTGGAGTGAAAGAACGAGGCAGAGAGAATAACGAGAGGAGGAGAAAAATAACGAGGAGGGGCTTGTGGCTTAGCGTTGGGCAATGACGGCCCAGGCGACGCCGTTGCAGGGGCCCACAAGGCAGAGGAAAACACAGGCCACGAGATGGAACAACACCGTTTGACGTCACTGCTGCTGCTGGGGCGTGTGGCGCATGAACTCTTCCCAGCGGACATGAAGCAGGTAGCGCTCAAGTCTCTATACAGGCCAAACAAGTCTGGGTCTCTAAAGAGTTTGTCGTGCTTGGCGTAAAGGTGTCTGAGGGTTGGTTTGGGGTCTCTACCAGCCAAAATTCATTGCCTCTGCTACGTACGTGAACCAGAGTCTCGGTAGGAAACATGAGTATTTTCCTCTATTTTACTTCTTCCTAATTAAGAAAAGGCTATTTATGGATCTCCAAAAATCGTGAAACTTCTTATATACATGTTATAAATCATGTGAGACCCATTTTGCTTGAGTTTGATAGAAAAGCTACTCTATTGAAATGAAAATTCTTCAAAATACCATATTTGAACCTCCAGATAAGTTGTTTACCCTCAAGTTGCTTTGTAAAAATCTTTAAAAAATCATCTAAATTCTTGTTTTGAAAAGTACTATTTTATTAACTTAATTCTAAGGTAAGGTGTTATGGTGAAATTCTAAGTTCCTTCATTAGGCACATATTTTAAATAAGGCCCACAATTTAAATGTAAGCCAAAAGTATTCAAACAAAGCTCAATATTTACATATATGTTGGGAATGATGCACATGTATGCTCAATGTCATGCTTTTATATTTTGGGTTGTTACATTAATCTATTGTTTATTTTACGAGGGAATTTGGCTTGATGAGTTTTCATCATTTTCCTATTGATCCTTTTGGTATTGTGTCTTGTATTTGAAAAAAAAACTTTACAATGAATATCCACACTCAATATCCTATCTACGCCACTAACTAGTGGATGGTAAGTGTATGCATGTCGTTGTAGTATTTGAATATCTAAATGCGGCATGGGAAAAATACATTTACAATAAACTCAATATACTTGACCTAGACCTATTTGGCATAGCCCTCTCTTGAGATGGCTACCCTATTCCACTCACAACTACAGAATACACATATTTGAAGGATTTGATACTGTTGAAAATAGCAATACATACTTATGAGAAGGTTCTAAAAAATAGAGAGTATGCATGAACTATGGTTGCCATGCTTTTATAGTGAAGTGTGGAATACTGTAGAAGTTAAATATATGTATAGTTGGATAAGTACGAGAAAATTCTAGAGTTAGATATTTTACGAAGAAGAGTATCAAAGTTGGACATATGGCGACATCACACTAGGCATCGAACCATCACAAGTTAGTATTGGCTGTGCACTAGGTATTGAGCCATCATCGGTTGATTCAAGTCCAATCCTAAGAAGTGTCGAGCAATGCCAGTGCCCTAGCCCCATATTAAGAAGTTGGAGAGAATTAGAATCAAAGGGGGGGGGGGGTTGCAATGAAGAGGGACTGAAAATAAATACCATCAAATCCAAAGGGTAATCATCACCAGATCTAGGAAAAAAAGGTGGACTAGGGACTAAAGACTTGAGGAAAATGAACTTAATTAGGTAGAGTCGGGTTTCACTGAGTTTCAAGTCAAAAAATGGGTCTTAGCCGACCCGTGTTTATGGTGGTTTGGAAATGTACGTGCACACCAAAGCATCGATTGGGTTTGGTATTTTTTTGGGGGGGGGGGTATTTTTCGGGGGGGGGGGGGTCAGGTTGGGTTCGCCGGGTTAGGCAATCCACGATTTGATCAAATCTAGTTATAATGTACTTCCTTCGTTTCAAATTATAGTTCGTTTGACTTTTTTACCCCATGTTCGAACACTCGTCTCATTAAAAAAAAATATACAAAATATTATATTTTTTGTTATGATTTACTTTTATTAATAAAAGTTCTATATTTGCCCAAAGTCAACCTGTCAAACATGGGTCAAAAGTTAAATAAATTATAATTTAAAACGGAAGTATACGTGTATGTGATATGAAACCACTTTTACCAAGAAACAAGGTATATGAATCTTGTCTTTCCTAACCAAATAAGGGTGAGTTTAGATTGTGAGAAAAAACACTGTAGATCAAACACACTGTAGGTCGTGTTGGGAAGCGTGTTCTGTGAGTGGAAGGGATGAGATGAATAGGGAAAAGTTAGATGAATAGTGTTTTTAGGAGAAGTTGGGTGAACTAAGCTCACCCTTTCAAGAGCCATGTTACTGAAAGCTTTGTAAGCATGACCAAAATTTGGTCAAACCGTTACGTTTTTGTCACTGCTGGACCGGCAACATTGGTAGAGTTTAAACTTCAACGAGCCAAAATATGGGTGGAGGAGAGGTCTACGTGCTACAGCGGCCGTGTGTGTGCCCGGGTGTCAAGAAAGAGCCCACCAACGACCTGGAACGGATCTCAAAGCAAACCCAGCGTCCCTGACGCGGCGAAGCATTCTCCTCCAGGTCGCTGGTCGCTTCCTCTACTGCCCTTCCAGCGCGACAGCTCCCAACTTCCCCCAAATTTCCTTCGCCCAGAAGCACACAACGCCACCCAATCGCCTCCGATCGCCCCTCCCCACCCGGCCTCCGGCCACCTCCGCCTCCGCCATGGCGTCGTCGGCGGGGTCCTCCAACGTGATGCTCGCGATCCACGAGAAGAAGACGACCCCCACCGACCTCTACCGCCCGCTCCGCCTCTACATCGCCTCCGTCTACTCGGAGCGCGAGGCCGCCGCGGCAGACGACGACCTCAGCGTGGTGCGCGACCTCCGCGCCGAGGTCGAGCAGCCCTCCCTCCCGGACCCTTCCTCCCTCGAGAAGCGCCGGGACGCGCTTCTCGCCTACGCGCGGGCGCTCTCCCTCGTGGAGCCCCGCTTCCCCATCTCCCCCGACCGCGCCCACGTCCACTCCCTCACCTTCACCTGGCACGACGCCTTCAAGGGGAACAAGAAGTGCGCACTCGCCTCCATCCACCTCGAGAAGGCCGCCGTGCTCTTCAACCTCGGCGCCGTCTACTCCCAGATCGCGCTCGCCGCGGACCGCTCCACCGACGTCGGGATCAGGACCGCGTGCGGCGCGTTCCAGAGCGCGGCGGGCGCGTTCGCCTGGGTCAGGGAGAGCGGGGTCGCGGCCAAGGCCGTCGCCGCGGGGGCCACCACCGTGGACGTCACGCCCGAGTGCGCGGGCATGCTGGAGAAGCTCATGCTCGCGCAGGCGCAGGAGTGCTTCTTCGAGAAGGTCATTGCTGGAGGAAAGCCGCCCGCGCTGTGCTCCAAGGTGGCGCGTCAGGTGCGTGCTTATACTGCCTGTTGCTCAGGTTGTTTTGTTGCTATGAACTCAGCGCCATCTCAGTTCAGTTTGCATTGATATGGAATGGGGCTTTGAATGTTTCTGGAGTTGTTTGAGCGGTGACAATATGTTTACCAGATTTAAGCGAATTTGCGATGGTGTAGTATTCAGAACTTCACTAATTCAGAGTTGATTATAGCATGCTGAATCCTATGTTACCATCATGATAAGCCTAATCCTCGACGACAGACCTATAGGTGGTTAAAGACTTAGCAAGCAATAAATAGAAGTAGTATGGTCATTCATCGAGTAAAGATTTTAAAATTATGTTCGACTTGCTATGGTTCACGTGTTTATCCTGACCGCAGTGAGATTAGTTCCTAATATTGGTTTGATCCTAATTCTTGGTCATTACATGTCCTCACATATCCTTTCAGGTGGGCATATTCTATGAAGAAGCATATGCAGCTCTAAGTGCACCTCCGCTAAGTCAGCACTTTGATAAGACATGGGTGGCTCATGTCCAGCTGAAGGCAGCTCAATTCTATGCTGATGCTTGTTATAGGTATTCTCTGGATCTTCATGAGAAAGAGGAAATTGCTGAGGAAATTGCACGCTTAAAGATTGGAATGGGCGCCTTGGCAGATGCTAAGAAAGCTGCAAGAGGAGTCGCTGCCCAGCTTCTGGATTCCGTCAACAAGTTGGAAGGTAACATGAAAACAAACTTGGAAAGGGCTATGAAGGAGAATGACCGTGTTTACCTGATGCGGGTTCCAGCTGCTGGTTCCTTGGGTGCCCTCCCTGCAGCATCCCTTGTAAAGCCTACCTCTCTGGCTGAAGTTTTAGATGCCAGCAAGGAAAGACTTTTTTCATCACTTGTGCCCGATGGCAGCATGAAAGCACTTTCTAAGTACACAGAGATTGTAGATAATATTATTCGGACCCAGGCAGAGAAATTGCAGCAAGCTAGTGAGATCACTAGAGTCAGGTTGAAGGAAATGGACTTACCAGATTCTATTCTTTCGTTGGAAGGAAGCATAACCTTACCCGTAGATCTGAAGGAAGACGTAGAGGCAGTGCAGATAAGTGGTGGTCCTGCTGGCTTGGAATCCGAGTTGCAGCAGCTAAGGGATTTGAGAAGGGTCAATCAGGAACTACTTGTTCAGACTGAAGAGCTTCTACAGAAGGAGGCAAACGAAGACGCTCAGTTTCGAACGCAATTTGGGAGTCGTTGGACTAGACCTCAATCAAGCACCCTAACTAAAAACATCCAGGATCGATTGAATCTCTTTGCGGCTAATCTTAAGAAGGCTTCTGATAGTGACTCTTTGATTGAACGAGGCGTGAAGGAGAACTATCCCTTGATGTCTATTCTTGATAAAAGACCGGTGAGACTTTGACATGAGTATATTAGTATTGAAACTGAAAATATTGTTAGGATTTATGTTTTGAATGGATTACCTCTCTTTATGTACTCGATGAACCAGGACCCTGTTTTCTGTTATCATCATTGTATTCACATCTGGATAGTTACACATAACTGTTGTATGTTGCAGATAGAGTCTGCACTTCCAAGTATGTCTAGGCCTATCATGTCCTTGGATGGGAATGAAGATGCCATTGTTGGATCCCTGAAACAAAGCTTGGTAATGTACATTTGCTTTGTAGCTGATTAAACATGCAGTAAGACTCTTTGTTTTAAACTTGGCAAAGCTTATTTTTTTTATATGTCTACGCAGAGACAATTGGAATCTCTTGGAGCACAAAGAGCAGGTCTTGAAGACATGCTTAAAGAAATGAAAAGAAAGGTACTGCTATTGTTCCTGTAGTTTTTCTTGCTATATTTTTTTTTTCTTACGCGAGAATTTTCTTGATAGTTGTGAATTGTGATTGTAGAATTGTTTAAGCCTGTCACTAGCATTAAATTGCAAGCAAACGGTGCTCGTTAATGTTCTCAGTGAACAAATTATGCTTAAAATGTTAATCTTGGAGTGCTGTATTAATTACTAATTCGTCGTGAGCTACTATGAGTGTCCTTTGTTGTGTGCTACTGTTGCTCTACTTTGTAAGTCCTCTGCTTTGTGCCCATTCCAAATTCCATTTGGCAAGATTTTTGGAGGTCCTGGTGGATTGCTTTTCAATTTTATTAGTCCTTGCAATAGCTGAAATAACTGGTGATTGTGGTCATATAGTTTACAATCCTGTGTGCTGATAAGATTCATTTCTACCAGGATGATATACTGCCTAAGTTGATGGCTGGTGTTGGATCACATGACGATCTTTTCAAGAAGGAGATTGCTAAGTATGATTCCATCTGTGCTGATATTGCTGAGAACATTGTGGCACAGGAACAATTATTGCTGCAAATTCAGGTAACCAGACATACCTGATAATGTTGCTGCAGCCCGCTTTGAGATTTTCTTTGTGCTAGAAGTTTGTGTAAAAGTATTTATCATATCAAGAACACATGTGTGAACCGAGTGTGTGGTAGCATAATTGTTTTGCAACTGAGTGGGTTAACTCCCATAGATGAGAAAAGGAAGAAGCAGTGGGAGACACATTTATAAGAGCCTAATTGCTATATTTTTGTAATTTACTTCCTTGTGTCTGACAATTACTTATTGGATCCTTGCACAGGCACAAAATGAGCAATTCGCTGCTGTTTTCAATCTAGAGGATTACAAAGGTAAGGGTTTTTCCCCCTTGTCATAGTCATGATAGAGGCCTGCACATAGTGACTTTTGCAGCTTGCTTTATACATTAACTCCTAAAGTTACAAGTTACAACAGGCTCTTTAGATTACTTATTCTAATTTACCTCATGCCAACAAGGTTGTACAGTTATTGCTTGAGGTGTATCTGTGCTAATAGCAACAAATTATCTGCTTTAGCTATTCATGTGGCATACACTACCTTTCGTCCCTGTCCACTTGTTAATAAATTTTTCTTTTGGAATTCTTTGCCCTATAGATGGTAGCTAACATGCCCTTGATCACTTTGGTAGTGGACTTTCCATTCTTGAGTCCAACGATTACAGTGATTGCCTAGATTTGTGCTGACTAGGTTGGGCAACTAATTGATTATTGTCCAAATTACAGCAATTTGTCTGCTTCAGTTATCCGTAAATTACATTACTCGTATACTTCTTCTAGGTGTTTCTTGTATGCATGCCTTTTGCTGCCTGGGAAGCATGTTCTGTAGTACTTCAAATTGAAACCGCCCTTCCTAAATTCTAACTTGTAACCATTGTTGCTTGGAAATGATGCCGTAGTCAGATACTAAATTTTGTTTGCGGGAATGTTGTGTAATTCTGATTTCTGAACCCCTTCTTTTTTTTTATTTCAGCTGCTCGTGAGAGGTGTTACAAGCAAATTGCTGCTGCTATTGCTAAATACCAGGAGATAAAGAAGAACATCAATGAGGGCCTAAACTTTTATGTGACTTTGCAGGTGTGTTTGCATTTCCATCTTTTTTTTCCATTTGCATTGAACATGGGAATGCTGATGTCTCTTCTCGGATGGGGTACTGATTCTTTGATTATCCTTTTGTACAGGAAGCAATAGGCAAAATAAAACAGCAGTGCAGTGACTTTATAATGACCCGAAACATTCAATGCCGTGAAATGATTGAAGATGTGCAGAGGAAGCTAGCGGGTTTCAACTTCTCATCCTCCAGCCACTCATCCATGCAGAGGAATGCTTCTCTACAGCCTGATCAGAGCAGCCCGTCACCACCACCCCATGCTCAGGCCCCCTATGCTGCTCCGCTTGGGGGCGACTCCAGGCCTGGATACTCTCAACCAGAGCTGAGACCTTCATACTCACAGCCATATCCCCCCTCCTATGGTGCACCACCACAGCAGCCTCCATATGGCGCGCCACACCCCAGTCAGTACCAGCAGCCACCGAACCAGCCGCCTCCTGGTCATGACTACGGTCAGCCAGCTTATCCTGGATGGCGCGGGCCGTACTACAATGCCCAGCAGCCGCAGCCGCAGCAACCAGGGCCATATCCTCAGCCACCCTACAATGCCCCGGGTGCTTACCCTCCGCACCAGAGCAACAACTACTACAGGCCTCAATGAGTGGTGATCATCTTGCCGTGGCCGCGACTATTTGTTTGCTTCTTTTCCATTGGGTACCATTGTGGAGTACAGTATCTGGTGTACTGCATACGAGTTTGGGTGGTGTAATATCAGGTTGATTAGACGTTAGCTTGTATGATTTGTGCTTATAATAATGTGCTGGATGTGGTGTAACTCACGGGTACATTCTCATGAAAATGGCAACAGTATAAGGCCTGCCAAGTGTCATCTACCTTGAATACATGCTATTATAGTGCAATTGCAGCGAAGTAGGAACTGGGAAAAGCTGTACAATCCTGAGCGACGTATACCATATGCAACATGAGAATCTCTGCTACGTTTTTAGCGTCATTCAGTTTAACAATTTACTTAAACACCATGGGGCAAATATGTTGGGGTAAATATTTGCCCCTCTCAATTCCATTTACCTCCAAGGAGATGTAAATTTAGGGCAAATTGGTGGTGGGACCCACAAAATTATCAATTAGGCTCCCCCTCTCTCTCCCCTCACCCCCCTCCCAAGAGGCCAAGAGAGCAAGCTGAGCGTGCATGCAGAGCAAGCGCGCGAGCATGCAGCGAGCAGGAGCCAGCAGCGTGGGCCGGCAAGAATTGTCGTTTGCTACCAAACACCCTAATGGGGCAAATTTGTTAGGGGTAAATAACAATTTTTTTTGTATTCAATAATACGCATACGAGTGAAATATGAAAAGACCTCTCTGGTGTCATTTTGTATTCCAAAATATCAATTCTACACGCTCTGAGTGAGAGGAGTGCCTCAGGGTAAGGTTTAACATCGATCAGCCATACTTGTATGCATTAAAAATAATATAGAGACTCTTTTCCCCTTTCTGCAGATAAAATATGAATTCTGAACTATAATGGAACCTGTAACTGACAAATTAAAGCATAGGTGAAGCCGATCTCAGAGAGCCAAACGTGCAGTTTCGTTCGGCATAACAGGGTTCATCCATTCAGAAACCACATACAGCTAAGAGCACAGAAGGGAACTTGTTATATGAGGTGTTCCATCACTCCACCAGAGGTGCAAACAGAATCTGCTTTTCTCTGCCACGAAACCAGAAACTAGCCCCAGCTTGGGTGAAGTGGCATTCGGGAAGACTGAGGCTGCTGCTGCGTGCTCCGGCTGTTCGCGCTGATGAAGCCCTGAACGAGGCTCTGCGCAGTTTTGGCTTGGTCCAGCGTGCCCTGGATCTCCACTACCGACTCGGAAGAACCGGTATGTGCTTCAAGTAGCCTCAGCTTTGCACCAGAAATCTGGGACCAAGTAAAACATTTATGAGATCCTATTTGATCACAACAACGGCTGCATTTTAAATAGCAGTGCCCATGGAACAAACAAACATAGCTTCTATACCTGACGGATCTCTGCTAGATTGACCCCGCCAATTCCAATGATGGATTCCAAGGAACTATTTGGAATCCTCAGTTCAATAGTGCTCGAGTACCTGCTGACAAAGCTACCATTTTCAATTAAATTTGTACTGGAAAATTTCAATTTACGTTTAGGAGGGAAAGAGGCCTCCAAAGTCATGCTCATACCTAGCAACACTTGTCAGTCCTCGGTGATCCTCACGTCCATGCATCTGTCGAGCAGCCTGCAAAACTTGAACATATTCAGAACTCAATTTTTCTGATAATAATAAAGCAGAGAACATCTGATCAGCTAGATCTAAGATTTGCAAGTGACAACAAATCAACAGATTGCACCATCACCATAAGGAAATAAAATGTTTTTCCTTTATTCAGGAGTATCACCCAATATTAGAACAAATAGGCACAATGAAACAGTCTTGAGTAGTCTCAAGTTTCTAATGAAAAATTTTAGGTGGTGGCCATTTCAAAAGGAGGGAAGTCAGCTCGCCAAAGATGTACCTCAGTATAGTCGTAAGCATTCGAATTTCCATCTCTTGTGATGCCTAACTCCTGTTTACCCCTACTAGAGTAGCTATCAGTAGGCACATGGCCACGATAAGAACGATGCGACATATAATCTGCACTGGGACTGAAAGAGGGAAGTTCTCTAGTAGGAACGCGAGCAGGTGCTGCATATCTCTCATAAGTAGATGATGGGACATTACTAACAAATTGAGAGCTTCCACTGGGATATTCTCTTTTAGAAAAGTAGTCTACAGGATATGAATGGGATGGATCACGAGGCACACTTTCATTCAGTCTTCCAAATGGTATGTTACTGGAAGGTCTTCCATATGGTGGATCATTGGTAGGTCTTCCAAATGGTGGATCATTGGTAGGTCTTCCAAATGGTGGATCGTTGGTAGGCCTTCCATATGGTGAATCGTTGGTTTGTCTTCCAAATGGTGGATCTATGGCAGGCCTTCCATATGGTGCATCATTGGTAAGTCTTCCAAATGGCGGATCAATGGCAGGTCTTTCGTATGGTGGTTCATTCGTGGGCCTTCGATATAGGTCGAATTCTCTGCTAGGTAAATCAACAGGATGGCCATGAAAAGGGGCAACAGGTGGAGGATTATTGGCAGCATTTGTATCTCTCAAAATCCTAGTTCTAAGTCTCGAAGCAATCTCTGTGAGGGCTCCTCTTGCAATAGCTGGAGGCCCAGCAACCTGAAAGCTTGGAACAAATGTAGAGGCACAACAAAAGTTAAATATAAAAGGTCTGGATAAAAACAATATATACCTATCGTGCTGCAGCTGTTAGCAAATATTAAATCACCTGCACAAGCTCATCATCAAAAGACAAGTACTTTGGTTTATCTGCTTTCGAGTAAACACGGATTTCTGCCCCAGTTCGCCGTCTCATTTCAGTAATTATCTTCCCACCTTCCCCAAGAATACAGCCAACTTTGCTTGACGGTACAACAAGTCTTGTACTCGCATGGTGTTTCCCAGAGGGTGCACTTACTTTATCGTGAATCAGCATGAGTGCCTCAATTGTTGGTGATACTGGATCAGCTGGTAACTGGATAAACAAGGAGATAGAATTGTGAGTACTCATGCTAAAAGTTGGATTAGAAGGGGCTGAAAATCGGAACAAATAAATATCTACATTACCTCCTTAGATGAAATAATAATAAGCCTTTCTCCAGAAGCATCTTTGTCAACTTCTTGAACCTTAATCCGAGCACCAGTCTGCTGCTCTACCCGCTTAACATTAGCCCCACTTTTCCCAATAATTGAACCAATGAGCTCAGAGGCACACAAAACTCTGATGGAGAATTCCTCAGTTTCAACAGTTCTCAATGGTCCATCTCTATACGGATCAAGCAGGGGTATAGGTGGTGGATGATCAATATGCAGGTGTGGCAACATTGGATTTCCATGTGGCAATGGTTGTGGAGACCCGTGTTTCCTTTGTGTGCTTGCATCTATTATTTCTTCGAGAGGTAGGTTTTCTTTACGAGGATGTTGATGGAGACGAGCAGATATTTCATAGAGAGCTTTTCTTACAAGAGAAGGTGCTCCACATATCTGAAATATCAGAAGCACAATAAATTCATGTCCAAGAATGAACTATGCACGACAAAGACAAAAAAAAATTAGGAGATGGAAACAACAGGCCAATCCAAAAGCCTACTTTAGTTCATTTAATTAATTACCAAAGCATGAGAAACCTCCCAAGTAGGACAGCAATTGATATATTTGTTTCCACAAAAGTAATACACGAATAGTTGAATACTAATACAATTAAAAAACACGCTATATAAGGCCACGGGATTACTAAGCTGAATAACATAATAAAGGATTTTTTTACTACTAACCTGAACCAGTTCATCGCTTTTAAGCGCACATTGGGGAAGGTTTGCAGATGGCAGGACACGGATCCCTGCACCAGTATCACTTCGCAGTTGTTGTATAATGGAGCCACTTTTTCCTATAAGGCAGCCAACTTGATTACCTTGAACCAAAATTCGAGCAGTCACATCATCAGCATTTTCAGACTTTTTGTTGCCAACTCCATCATGAACTTCATCTGCAATGATCTTATCATGTATCTTCAATAAGGCATCTTGGGCAGAACAATGGGGCTTCATGCTCCCTAAGCCATCACTAGATGTATTTTCAACTTCATCAGCTCGTTCAGATTGATTCTGGTAGTTGAAAATGATTATTACTCGCTCGTCTGCACCAGGAATGGAATCAGCAACCCTTATCTTTGCTTTAGTTTCCTCTCTAAGGGCCTTAACAATGTCACCACCTCTTCCCAAGATACTGCCAATCTTTTTTACAGGGCACAATATCCTGTAAATGGTTTCAATTGGCTCAGCAGGCATAGATGTGTCATCATTCCTGGAGTTTAACCTTTTCCTCTTTCCATCATCAGAATTGGAATGCGTCCTTTTTCTGGAGTTACTTCTTCTAGAATTATCATAATCCATCAAATTTAATTTTGTGGCCCACCTTTGTCTACATAATGAATGATCCATCAGCATAAACAAACTGAACAGGGTACTGATAAGACAAAAGGTAATGCAAAAAAGAAAGAATGTTGCATGCACGCAAGCCTTAGGCATCTCCAATGATGACACACACATAAGCTTGTAGGCTATGCACATAAGAAAAATCCAGAAGCTGCTGTTAAAAGTTCATGCAGTTATTTTGAACTACAGAATACCAGTATAGGTAATCTATACAACAGGTGTTAACCATGCAGAGATCACCCTGGCAACCACAAACCGTGCTGATTCAAACATAGGTAGCAGCAATGTACTTTCAAAATATCTAAAATGCATTCAGGCAGCTTTATGTGTTATTCAATTTCCTTTTGAATAATAAAAAGACTGCACCTGCATACCTTGGTTCCATAATTCCATTTGAAGTTACAATATAGTTTCAACTGGATAAAAGAAAGTGAATAACAATGTGTGTGTGTGTGTAATAGTGGAGTATGCAAAATCCGGCATCTTATGTTAATGTAAATCCAGCCTAAGATATAGTATATGATTTTTAAGTTTAGTTATCTATGCCAGCATGGTCAAAAAGGGAACACTGTATTAAGGTGCCACGCCTAATTTTAATAACTAGATGAAAACATTTAAGGGACAGGGGATCTAGCAGAAATAAATGATTCGGCAGAAATAATGATTTGACACAGCATTGCTTGATCAATGCTTTACAAGGCACGGAAAATAACCGATTATAATTTCATAAAGACCTAAAGATCAAAGCATAAATAGAACTGTAGTTCTGTTTGTTCCTCCATATAACTGGTTGTACCAGAGTGGAAAGGCATAGGAAACTGGATAGCTACAGCGTGAAGCCTTGAATTTTATACAAACATGATTAGCAGATAATCACAAGGCATCCCCCGAGCCCCACTTTGGTTAATGTCTTGGGTATTTAATAAATATCCCCATAGGATGAGATCTGATGTAGCAAGCAGTTAAATAAGAAAAAGAATGAGCTAATGTCTTGTGGAATAAACAAGCTGGGCCCAAAATCCAAGAGAACAACCAAAGATGCATTGGGGGAGAGGTAGCATATTCAGTATGTATTGGGGGGTGTTATTTCTTAGCATGTGTTTTTTGCATTCTCTTTCCTCTAAGAAATAAATTTTGACATCATACACTGGGTGCAGCCTACTGCCTACATGTGGAAGCTACAATCCCAAGCTCCACTAAGGCACATTATCACTAACATCACATTATAACCAAAAGGCATAGTTTCATATGCAACTTGAAGTGATTCTATAAAGCGGTCTCTAAAGTAGCTACTTAGCTAGACTTTGTGCCCATAAACGACGAGGAATGACTTAACAATCATACCCATCAGGTCAGCACCTAAGGTGAAATGCCCAATTGTAATTGCACATATACTACTATTCTACTAGCATTTATGTAGAAAAAGCAGCCCAACACTTGAAAAAAAAAATACCGCATAAGTGCGGTCATCTAGGGCATGGGGAGCTTCATTGCTTCACAAGTATAATGCAGCAAATCTGCTTAAATAGAAAACACTAACACACAAGCACTGTTGTGCCTCACATTTCAGGTCATTAACTACACAGATTTGGCAGCCTTAGCCTTAATTTATGTTCAGCCAATAACATAAGAAAGATGCCAATTTGAGCACATTGCACATGAGCCCACTTACAGGTGCATTTGCTCATATGACTTGACCTGTGGCCTGAAGCATAAACAATAATATGACACTGGAATTCAACTTAACCCCTAATTTTCAAACAAAATCCCCTGCAGCCTAAAAGATTCGCTAGCGCTAAACTGGATGGATTAATGAGCTTATCCTGGCAAAAAGAAACATTGTTTCTTTTCCCTGGACCAGGCAAAATGATGCGGATCTAGTGGCAACCTGCATTGAATCTGTAATGTAACATCTCAGCTTTGGCTTTGTATCCATAAATGGCAAGGAATGATGTGGCACTTTTACACCTCATTGGGTCATTACCTAAGTCATAAAGAGACACAAAATTGACAACTGCAAATTCTGATCCTGCTGCACTCTACTAGCATGTGTTCAAAATAGCAATCCATATCAATTATCAAATGAATCATCATGCAAGCAAGTCACTTAAATGGCAAGGAATGATGTGGCACTTTCACACCTCATCGGGCCAATACCTAAGTCATAAAGAGAGGCACAAAATTGACAAATGCAAATTCTGATCCTGCTGCACTCTACTAGCATGTGTTCAAAATAGCAATCCATATCAATTATCAAATAAATCATCGTGTAAGCAAGTCACTTGGAGCTCGTTCGCAAAAACTCTCGGTAACTCTGCTTACACCAACATGGGAAAGCTGAAGTTTGACCTCACATGTATAGCTCAAAATATAATTCAAGCTTAAATTTTAACCACAGGTTTCAGCAACCTCAGCTCATGTTCAATCAATACCACAAGAAAGCATGTCAAAAAAAAATACCACAAGAAAGATATCAACCCGAGCACACTGCACATGAGCCCACGTACAGTGGTACTAATACAACTAAACCACCCATTTTTTTGGAAAACAAACTCGCTACAGCCAAAAAGAACCAGCTAGAGTCAAATTGAACGGACTGAAGGTCTGTCCCAAAAAAAAAGATGGATTTGATTGTTCACAGCCTCAGAATTATTTCACAATAAAGATCCTATGCTACAAATTTCACTTTTGTCGTGTTCCCGTCGAGCAATCTAGGTCACACACACCACCCAAAAAAAAAAAACTTCAAGACCGGATTCGTCTCCAACCTCCACCCTCGCATCCAATAATTCTTGCCAAACTTCGAAGTTAGTGGGCAGGATACATGTATATAGTAGTAACTGAGTCAGATCCGAGTGCACGTGGCTTTGGTGCTCGGTTCCGCGCAGCAGGAAGGGAAGAGAAAGGGTGTACCTAGCCGATGATCGTACAGGTGAAGCGCGGACGAAGACCCTCTCCTAGTCGCCGCCGCTCGCCCAGCGCCGCTGCCGCCGGCGAGGAACCGGAGCGTGAGGGAGAGGATAGTTCGGGGAAGAACCGAAGGAGGAGAGGAAGTCGCGTGGGGTTCCCGGATGAAGGAAGAAGGGGTCACGTCCCCCCGGTCCGGTCCGGTCCTGACTCCTGCCGCGGACTGAAGGCCTGTCTGTCCCTAACCTTGGGGCCCATTTTTTTAGAAGAACCATTGGGCCCATCGAGGCCCACTAAGGTTCTGTTTTGTTGGTGAAAACATTTATGAAATTTACCGTGGCAGTTATAAATGGAAGATTAGAATGACTAAAAATAATCTATATAAAAATAATTACGGATGCAAAATCATGAGAAAAATGTATAGGCCTAATTATTTCTTCATTAGAATTTGTTTATTATAGTATAACATTGTCTAATCATAACCTAATTAGATTTAATAGATCTGGTAATCTCATCCGAGGTTATAAAATGAACTTTGTCTTTGTATCAAACATTCAAATTCACTGTAACAAAAGAAAGGTTGGCGAACTAAACTAAACACAACCTAAGATAAGACCCATGCTTATATATATCCTTAAATATATACTCCATAAAATTATTTTCTTCGGTTCACTTGTTGAAGACTTGAAAATAGATATAGTTATATTTAAGGATAAATTTTAATGCTAAATATAGCTATATTTTAGGAGAAAAAATCTTTGTCACCTTTGTTATCTATATATCTCTAGGCATTGCTCTTATTTTGCATAATCTTGATCAAGAGTGTACAAGATTTCTATCACATTTTTCAACGTCTGCAAAAAGCTAAATTTAGGAATACATATAAAAATGAAGTCAGAAGAGTATCTCAAAGTTACTAGCGCAATGGCTGCTTTGTTTTATTTTTAAAGTTTCTTAGTAACTTTTTTTCAAAAAAAATCTATGGTTCTAAAATAAAACTATGGACATAACGAAAAGCAGAAAAGCCAAAGGAGAATTTGGAAAGCCTAAGGACGTGAACGAAGAAGCCAAGTAGCTGTTTGGTTTCCTTCCTCGGTATTCCTTCTCCCTTCACCTACTCCACCAGACAACTGGGGCGAAGTTTTAGCGCCAGCGAAAACGCCGGGGACGGGAGGGTCCTGGGAGCGAGCGAGGCAATCCGAATCCTCCTCACCCCCGCCAGCAGGAGTCCAAGCTTTTGATGACGGCGGCCGTCGCAGATGGCCACCAAGCGAGCGTACAAGCTCCGTATCCTGTGAATTGCCCGGTTTGGGGATTTCTTTATCGGAATATTCGAAGTCGGATTGCTCTTGCCTGTTTGTTTGAAACTTTGAACCGATGCAAATAAACTTTTGTTTGGTTGGATTCGCTCGCGGGTGAGCGAATTCGGGTTGTCCTGGTGTTCACTGTTCATGTTGTTTTTCTTTTCTCTTGCGAACCTGTTACTTGGCGGAGCGGAGTGCAGGAACCGTTTTAAGACCACCCGAGCTGCCTTGTTATTTGTACTCGTGAAGTTGGGGATAGAATGAAATCTAGTGCGGGAATCGGGAGCAGTATTTTGAAGTTTCAGACCTGGAATGATACAGTTCTATGCATAAGATCAAACTAATTTTGGTGGTCTGGGTTAGACCTTGAGAGGAAACTAGTCCTTTATCTGCCAGGAAACGTGAATTCCGTGCTGGTTTGGCATTTGTATGATACGCTGTATCAGTTACTGTAAATGGGATCATATGATTTATGAATTATGAAGTCCTCGGAGCTATCAAATGAAAGTTGAGAAGATCAATTCAGAATGTCTAGATGCCATAATTGTTATTCTTTCCATAGAGAACTTATAGGTCTTAAGTGTTTCCACAGTTCCATAGAATGAATAGTTCAGCTGCTGAAATAAAATAATGAAACCACTTAAAATCATTCATGTTTTGCCCCTTCTTAAAGGAGTCTTCAAGTCCATACTAATTAGTTCTCTTCATCGAGGACGTAGGCGTTAGCATATCATGGATAGTGCTGTTGGTGGTATGAACTTAGTGTTACCCCCATAAATTGGTCATTGGTGTCATTTGATGTCGAGAACTGCAATGGTGACCAGCCATGCTGATGATGCGAGTAGTTAAGTATTCTGCTCTGGATTTTCTGTCTACATTTTCCTTGTGGGAAATGTTTATCCAGATCCTTAAAAAGTGAATTATGAAATAAACTGTAAACATTTTGTGATTTTAATCGTGATAATCCAAAACATTGTATTATATCTTTGAATATGATCTGAAGTAAATTCTGAAATAAGATTTTAAGGTTTTTGTGGCAGTATGCAATTGTCCATATATCCTTTTTTCCTTGACAATGGTCAGAGGAGTTCGTTGCGCATGCTTCCCATGTCAATTGTGCCAAGTTTGGAAGGCGGACATCAAGGATCCTCATCACTGGTGGGGAGGATCTGAAGGTCAATCTTTGGGCTGTAGGGAAACCCAGTGCCCTCCTGGTAATTTCCTATAGGATAGTCTACCGGTCTGTGTGTAATGTCATTCTCGCTTTTTTCTTGGTTATCATCTATCTACTTAGTAAGTGATTGTCATTGTCATTGCAGAGCCTATCAGGTCTTACAAGTCCAGTTGAGTCAGTAAGCTTTGACTCTTCTGAAGTTCTGATAGGTGCTGGTGCTGCAAGTGGAACAATAAAAATATGGGATGCTGAGGAGGCGAAAGGTATGAACAATATTGATGCTTTGGTAAAGTTTCATTGAAACATAGACTGCAATTGTGTCATGCAATTATCTCTGTTTTGATAATTATGCACAATGTGCAGTTGTCCGAACTTTCACTGGGCACAGATCGAATTGTGCATCGCTTGATTTCCATCCTTTTGGAGAATTTTTGGCCTCCGGATCTGCAGATACGAATATGAAGATATGGGATATTCGAAAGAAGAGATGCATTCACACATACAAGGGCCATACCCGACGAATTGATGTGCTAAAATTTACTCCCGATGGTCGATGGATTATTTCTGGAGGGGCTGATAATTCGGTGAAGGTAAAATTGTGAGCATATCCATTGAATATATTACGCTTTTTTTCAAAATCATAGCACTGACAATTCAAGGTGTGCTCACAACCTGGCTGCTGTCAACAAGATAGACAATCTCATACTACTATTAATAGAAAATATGGATCATATTTCCTCATCAGCCATCACTGAAACTATGTTTAAAATATCTTGCTAGATCTGGGATTTGACTGCTGGAAAGCTCCTGCATGATTTTAGTCTTCATGAAGGTCCAGTCAACTGCTTAGATTTTCACCCCCACGAGTTCTTATTGGCTACAGGTTAGATTAGAAGTCCTATTTTATGAAGACTGTATACTGAGTTACTGACACTGCAGTGAACTTTTCCTGGGATGACAATTTCTCCTCTATTTGTTTTCTAGTTTTATTTTTTTTATTCTGGACTTATTACTCCCTTGTGATTCTTATGTGTACAACATTTGGAGATCCAAGTAACATATCACATGCCGTTCTTGTCATAACTTTTCCAGGTTCAGCTGATAAGACTCTCAAATTTTGGGACCTTGAGACTTTCGAGTTGATTGGTTCTTCTGGACCTGAGGTACCATATCTATATATCACTCAGAAAGTGAATTTGTTCATGTTCCAAATTCAAGCTATACTATGTTCAAATTATGAATCAGCATAGCTCTTGAACCCAAAGTCATATAGTCATCTGGAAAGCTATCAGCCTATCTCTGAGAAGGTTACAATTTCAAAAGATTGTATTTACACACTCACTAGTTGATTTGATCATGTGGATGCATTAAATATAATCAAACTAAGATCTACCATTATGAATTATTCAAACTACTATGAATCATTTTAAGCATTGGTTTGTCTGCCCATATATTTTCTGTTACAAGGATTTAAGAAACATATAAAGTTAGCATGAAGCGTTTGGGTCAAGAAATAGTACCAATGGCCAAACAGAAGCAACCAATAATGCAACATGCCAGACCAAAGATTGCATCATACAAAAAAATCTAGGTGAAATTGTTATTATTAAGCTTATGTAATGTAATAATTTGTTTGTGAAACAACTTTTAAAATTTGAGAATTCCTAAAATAAATATTTTGGTACATACTTTTTAAATCTTCGAATAGCATGAAAAGTAGGGGTACATAACCATACGTGCTGTATTTGATTTTAATGCAGAATAATCTAATTTTCTGTCCATTTTCTACCTTGTTTCTTTTCTTGGATATATAATTAACGTTTTTCCAGCTTAATGCAGAACAACCGAGAATATTTTGAGCTGGTATGGTTTCTGATCATCATTTTCATAATGCCATCGTATGTCTGAAATTTGTGTTGTGTGTGGAAATGGATGAGCGTGCTTCTTGTAAACAAAGCATGTGATCTGTAATCAGATAACCAATTGGTAAGTGGCGGCTGTCCTCAATTTTCAGGCCAGTGTAGTTCGTTGTATGAAATTCAACAGTGATGGCAAAACAATTTTTTGCGGGTTGCATGAAAGCTTAAAGGTAAGTTCTTTCACGCCCTCATTGTATTCTTCAGGAAATAATAGTGGAACAAAGGTCATTACATATTATCACTTTGCTTGTAGGTTCTTTCCTGGGAACCCATCATATGTCATGATGTTGTTGATGTAGGCTGGTCCACATTAGCAGATCTAACTGTCGATGAAGGAAAACTTCTTGGTTGCTCATATAACCAAAATTGTATTGGTGTATGGGTTGTTGATTTGATGGTATGAAGTGTTATGTATAATTTACTATGCTTGCAGTTGAGCTGTTTCTTCCTGACATGGTACTTAAATAAATTTGCAGAGACATGGGTCATATCCTGATAGTTGTGCTGGATCGCACTTAACTGGAAGTGTAGATAAGATAATTCAACCAGATAATAGTATGTCATCAGTGTTTGATAGACTATCAGTTTCCAGAAGCCCAGGTACTTAAAGCAGCTGCCACATTTTTTACAACTTATTCCTTTGCTATTTCTTCACTCTGAAACCAGATATATTTGTGCTTCTTGAAACAGTCAATGAAACTGGTTCAGATACTCTGCTTGAACGCTCGATATCTGCTTCAAAAGAAAGTCCTTTCTCAGCTTCTTCTGCAGTAAGGAAGAGATTGGCAAAGCCACCTGGAAAAAGGGATCTCCAGCTCACGAGATCTGATTCTGCACCTCTACTTTCTCCTAGAGTTAGATTGAACCCAAATTTCACCGAGGTCCAGAAGAGACATCCAGACGCTGTTGTACCTTTACCAGCACCAATAGTTCACTCTAAAGTGGATCTCTCTTCTGATGCTGGAAAGCTGTCTCACAATTCTCTTGCACGGGCAGCTCCCATGTATAGATCAATGGCTCATATTTCGAGTTATGGCAGCAAGGAATCATCTTTTGTACCTGTTCTTGTTCCAAGGTGTAGCTCTAAGGGGAATGCTGATTCCATTCTCAGTGAAGCTGCCACAGGTGAGTTACCAGTTATTGAGCCTCCAAATATAGAAAAAAATAGGTTTATCTGCTAATCATGTCAAAGAAAGTGACTGTTGAATAACTGATGATGTAAGATAAAAAAAATGTAATG
The DNA here is from genome assembly GCA_015342445.1 of Digitaria exilis. Taxonomy (NCBI): domain Eukaryota; kingdom Viridiplantae; phylum Streptophyta; class Magnoliopsida; order Poales; family Poaceae; genus Digitaria; species Digitaria exilis. Next base: position 548,285 of record JACEFO010001671.1, on the reverse strand, counting down.
GTAGAAACTTATTTGAGACTTAATCCAGATACTGACTGTATAAGGAGGGCTCCAGAAAACCAAAAGGAGCATGAGAATATATTTCTGCCAAAGGCTATTAGTCAGAGAAAAATTATAAGAGAATCTTCAGGCACTGGGGATAATATTCGCACTGGTTCAGTATACACTGAAAGTGTCGAATGTAATGAAGTTGGTCACTGGTATGGCATGTCTTGCTTTGACAAACGGAATTCTGATGCTGTATGGAATCCTGAATTTGCCAACATCGACGGAAACGAAGTGTTCCAACACATGGAATCAGGTGGAAAGCGTGCTGTTGAATATCGTAAGTGATCTAGCAACCTAACATTATTCTTTTCGTTTCAGTCTCCTGAATCATCACTAAAGCTCTGTGATTTGAACAGGACCTTACTCTTCTAATCATGATAGCATCCGGTATATGCCAACATTATACGACTCAGTATGTTTGCTTCCAAGATTATGTCATTTGGACACCAATGTTAGTTTAGTTGATATGTAACAACTAATGCACCCTGTCTTACTTTTTTCTGTAGAGGCTGCACCCTTCACTTCCTGGAAAACTTAGTGCTTCAGCTAGAGACGAAGATGATATGTATGGTCTAATGGAAAATCACCAAGAATTTATTCATGTAATGAAGTCTCGGCTAACAAAACTAGAGGTACAATTGTACAAAGAGGTCAAGAATAAGATTTACTGAGTAATGGTAGTCACTATGTGTTACAATGATATTTGCAGTCGGTTTATCGGTGTTGGCAAAGAAATGATATAAAGGACTATATTGATGCTACATGGAGAACGTTGGATTTTGCTGTTTGTAACTCTTGACCAATCCTCTTTGCTGTAGTTTCATGCGTTACAATTTCTGACATGTTCTCTACTCTTGTAGGTCACTGCTGATGTAGTTAATGCTCTAATGGAGAATCGTGACTGTATCACGTTAGATATTTGTGCTTCTCTCTTACGTCTTTCCTGCAGTCTTCTTGAAAGCGCATATGACAGGTATTTTCTCGTATTTGCTCTTAATTTATGCAAAATTAGAAACTCAGGATTGTTTAGACATGATCTTGCTATTGTATATTTGCTGATTATTTGAGTTCAAAGTGACCATATGCTTTGCGGAGAGTTGGACCTTGTTATGTACGTAAGGAGAATCTGACTATACCGTCTCCCTTCCTGGAAAGGATTGAAGCCCTTTGAATACATAGATATGACATGCTGTTCATAATTCAGACTTTAGTCGAATTGTGTATTCTTGGTTTTGGCTATTACCACTTGTATAAAATTCGGCATGGCTAGAATAAAATATATGCATTGTTGTGTGTGTTTTAAAATTAACGTGACACATGAGTCATGGGTCCCATGGTTCTATGCATGGTATGGACGACAACCGATCAGTTTAGCTATTATGTGAGTTCCCAGCTGAGCTCTATACCTGTTCTAAAAAAAAAGGGTCTAATTCTGAACCTGCCACAGCTTCCTTCACTGATGGTAGCACCAATAGCATCATATATCGGTGCATACGGTACAATGGGTGCAATCTTTAACTTCCATTTCAGAGTTTTAAGTAGTATTGTTTTCACAATTTGTATATGGTCCTAGTAGCTTGGAAAATGACTGCCAATATAAATTTCAACAGTAACTGTTTTGTTAGAAAAGTGCAAGCCCGTGGCTAATCAATGTGCTTCGACATTTTCCAATGCAGGCATCTGACCATTGCCTTGGGGATGATTCTCAGTCTAGTTAAGAGCTTTGGTGCGACTATTTCTTCAGCTTTGTTAGCTATGCCGCCTGTTGGTGTAGACCTTGAGGCAGAGCAAAGGTATTTTCCTCCGTTTATATCATTGATGAAATGGATCCTGCTTCTTGCCTCGAATGCATACAACAGACTTGCTTCACTAGTGCATATCTTGCTAGGTTGGAGCGGTGCAGTCTATGTTACCAAGAGCTGAAGAAGGTGAGCGACAGTCTCAAGTCGCTGACAAGGTAAACTTCCATGGCACTGAGTATCCCATGAAACCTCAATACTTCATTCAGTTCAGTGGACTGAGAAATAATTGATACCTTTGGGCATTCCTTTGCAGGCAAGGCGAGGTCGGGAGATTAGCTCTGGAGCTCACCCTTTTTCTTCAGGATATCTTTCAACTGTCAAGCGTGTAAACAGTAACCGCAGCCACCCTTTTTCCGTGGGTCATAACAGATACAGGTACATAGGATGATAGGAAGGATGAGCAACTATAGCAGACGCAAAACATAGAAATTACACACAGGTGTAGAAATTCAAAGGTGTCATTGTTAGATAGATATATAGTAGAGTGTAGAAATTCAAAGGTATCAGAGTGAATCTTCCAAGTTTTATCCTTCTTTTTCCCCTATTTCTACAACATATACAGAATTCAGAGGCTCTATATTTGTACATTTTTTTCCAACTTGCATAATGATAATTGTTGATAGTTTCTTTAATTTCTTTATTTTTGTTGATTAGCTGAGAAATTGCATACTCCACTATCGACTTTGGTCCACATGTGCAGACATAGCCGGTAGCCGCATATAAATTTGTTCCAGTGCTGTCACTAACGCATACACAAAGGACTAGTTTGTATAAAAAAAATAATACATGCAAAAACCAATAAGTGTATGATTGAAATGCATTTTTTATTACTTAAAAAACATTACTTTTGAATGCAATATTGCTTTAGGGTGAAAAAAGTTGTTATCATGCTATTATGTACTCCCTCAGTCAAAAAAAAAAAGGCTAGTTTTAGGAGTTGGACGCGGGAATTAAGAAGAGGTGAAAAAATAGGGAGTCCACAGAAAACGAAGATGAATAAATGAGGAGAGAGATAGAGATAGAGTTGATATATTTTGGGATAAAACTTGAACTCTAGAACTACTTTTTTTTTTTTACGGAGGGAGTACGTAAGGAGAATGAAGTTTTTCGTAGTAGCTGCGTCAAGTCCGTGGGTCACAGAGGACGTTTTACCAGCCAACCAGATATGGGCCATGGGCCGTAAGCTGGGGGGGGGGGGGAGCGCTCCAGCAAACCAAAGTAGATCAGATGTTTTGGGGGAAGTCCAATATCCGGACGTAGTATCAGACGGTGCAACATTGCAACAGTAAAAATTGCAACATCCGGTGCAACATTGCTACACCAGGCACCTATTGCATGCAACATCAACTCAAAAATTACATCATCCGAGTGAAACATCAAAACATTGCACCGCAAGATGTCGATTCCTTATTCCTAAAACATCCACATGAAAATATTTGCAACATCCAAAGAAAACATTGCAATGTTGAATCATTGAAAAAATCGCAACATCCTAGCAAAAAGGAGAGGAGGAAACATCCGAAACATTGAAGCATTTAATTGCAATATGCGCCTGGCATTGATGTTGAAACATTTAATTTGAGTTGATGTTGCATATAGTGTATCTCATGCTACAATGTTTCATCATATGTTACATTTTTCCTTATGTCGCATGTAACATATGCCTGATGCTGTAATGGTACATCTGATTTTTTTCTTTCCCCTCTGACCGCTCTATCCCTATCATCTCTTTTTTCTTTCCTTTGTTTACCGTAGGGCCAGACGATGGAAGCAGACACCAACTTCTAAACTGAACCATGGCCACGGGAGCCGTATTATCTCCGAAGTCCTGCGAGAGAAATAGCAAGTTTTTCGGCTTCAGTCCTTTTGCCTTTTCAGATATGCGCCTGGTTTTGCTCTTGCCCCTTCTGTTAAATCCTTTGGGAGCGCTAATGGCTATAATGTCTCACATTAGACATTGCTAAAGTTTTCCTTCTATAGAACAAAATTTATCCCTTGCGTTGATGCTGCTCTGTTGTCCACTTGTCCTACATACTACAGTCAAGCAAATGAGTCCTTGTCTTTTATATATGTAACAGAATTTTTTTTACCTTGTAGGAGTAAGCAGCTAAAACATTAGGTTACACTAAGTATGTCACCAACTGTATAATGGCACACAATCAACTACCTAGACCTAAAAAATTTCAGAAATTGCAAACATTTCATTCAAACAGGACCAGTTATAGCATAATACAAGCTCCTATCCACCAACAGCCGGAGCCATCCAATTCCCATAAGTTACATGCCAAAACGATGAAGTTACAAATTGATCAATGAATTAACATGCAATTTTGGCAATAACCATCAGCTTGTGCGCAAAAACATCAAGTCCTGTTAAAAGATTGCTGTGAGCCTGATGGAGGTTGTGTAGGCGGCGGTGGGGGAAGTGACATCTGCATTTGCATTGGCATAGGCATCTGTGTTAAAATACCCCTTCCATCACCTCGATCTGACATGCCTGGATTCATGGAGCCATCAGGAATGCCCCCAAAACCAGCCTGCATGAAGGCCATACCACCACCACCTTGAGGATCACCCGAACCATCAGCCATTCCCTGCCCAAGGGCCATCGACTGAAATGGATTACCCATCAGGCCCATAGCCCATGGGCGTTGAAGTCCCTCAGGGAAGCCCATAGGACCAGCTGGAGGCTGGACACCTGACATGGAACCTTGATCTGATCCAGTATCTGGTAGTTGCATCTGGAACGGGGCAGCAAAATACTGGGGGTTTCCATCTTGCTGGATAGGGTAGTTGAATGGTGAATTGGGGATCATAGGCTGATTCATATTCATTGGTATCATAAAGTTTGCCTGGTGAGGAGGAATTGGCGGAAACATAAAGGGTGCATTAGCCATCATTTGTTGCTTGTCCTGAGTGCTGTGGTCAGATTCTTGGCGCAGTGGAGTTGCTGCACCAGGGCTCTCCTGGCGTGACTGAGAAGCCCAGTTGTAGGGCCGGTCAAATCCTTGAGGTGGGTTGTTCTCAGCCTGAGTATCCCCTGGTGGATACGAGTGACGACCATGGAATGATGGCGGTTTTGAAAGCATTGGAGGCCTTAGCGGTGTTTGCTCCCTGGACTGGTGGTAGCGGGAGCGTTCCTCACGATCTTGCATGTGAGAAGTTGAAGTGGGTGAAACACCCGGCCTTGGAGGAGCCCGTGCAGTAGACATTTCAGGCATCTGGGATTGCCTTTGAGTATCCCCTGCAGAAGCACGGGAGATGTTAGGAGCATCTGACCCGTTACGTTCTTCCTTCTCTACATTAGTCTGTAGGAGGTTAGCATGGACTTCAGGCACATGAGACTCAAAATCTGCTTTCTTAAGGAAAGACTTGAGACACATTGGTGCAGCACAGATGAAAATCCCTTCCATCATTTTCACACTCTGTATCTTCTGAATACGCTCATCACAACTGCAGCAGTAAACAGAGGTTTCAAATTAATATACTTAGACCAAGCTAAACTATATAAGATTAATACAGAAGCTATCCATATTAACTAAGGATTGAAAGCAACATTTACAGAAAATTCCCGGCACTACATTTGATTATATGTTCAAGGGGTACAGGTACATGATATATCAATTTTAAACCAATATATAACATATCTATCAATCGAGGGTACAGGTACAGGATATGTCGATTTTTAACCAATATCCATATCTATCAGTCCAAATGAACATAACATCTCATAAGTCTGCACAGACATAAACTAGGATAGATAACAATTTTAGCAGTACCAAATATCTCAAATATATGATTAAAAATAGTAGTATCTTAAGAAAAGCAACATCACAATCAGTCAAGGCTCATACCAAATAACTTTAGCGAAATCATGTTTTGCTGATAATTCACGGAACTAGTGCATGTTATCCTTATCATGAAGGTGTGAACTACTGAATAAAACACATGCCTTGAATGCGGAGACTGAGACAAGAGCAAGTTAGGAAAAGTTTGGGAGTTAGAATGCTTACAGATAGCAGCTGGAATCACTTCTCGCACATGTTAAACAAAAAGCATGTTCACAAGGGATCTGAAACAAAGAAAAAGCAATCACACTACTATAGGGACCAACCGCATATATTAGAAAAGGAACTATGAATTGAATGATCACATGTAGGCAGTTATTCAGGGAACAGGCAGAAACACAAAACCAACAGAATATGTAGAAACATAAAAGCAAGATGATTCCAACCTATTTTACACATGGCAAGGCTGTTTACCTTACTTACAAAGTACTACTCTGGTCATCTATATATGATGTTCCAGACAGCAGAATAGAAATTTAAGCAAGCTAAACTGGCTGTTGGAAATGTCATTTAATGTTGATTGGAGAGACTACTTCAGAGGAGGGAAAAAAAAAGAGAAGCAAACAAACTAGATATGACTAATTCAAGCTTAAAATATCACACTAACAAATGATATCAAAAGCTTAGTTCATGGCGCAAATGTATGAATAGGCCATTTACCATTATATAAATTAGGCTAATAAGTTTCAATTATAGAAGTAAAATGTGTGATCCATTAAACAAATGGATTAATCAGCACTGTAAGAGGACAGTGATACTGCCTTATTCAACAATACAGCTTAAACCTAGGCCAGCAAATCTTAGCTTCCCTGTTCTCCCTACCGTAAGCAAAAGGATATAGCATTGACCCTTGACAAATGGAATCGCTGCAACATCAAGCCAATAACCAGTCCCAACGAGCTCCAACAACTTAAATTGTTTTGGTCCAACTCTCAGAAACCTAAAACCCTAATCAGATCATAACACAAAGACACTGTACACCTGCTGCTCCATTTTATTACAGTTATGTTATCCACAGAGGAATACTAGACCAAGTGGTGTACGTGTGTTAATTGGCAAAGCACAGGATCTGCTAACTCTGTTATAAATACTAAATGGCTATAGCATCATACACAGTTAACTAGACCTGTAATTTAGCTAAGCAGCAACAAGTGTGGCGAAAGTCCCGGTTTAATAGCCGCATGAAACCCAAAAAGGTAAAAGAAAAAGGGGTTTAGGAGTCCGTACGAGGCGGCCGTAGATGGCGATAGGGAACTCGCAGCGGGAGCAGATGTGGACGCGCTCCCCGAGTGGTCTACGGGAGCGGCGTCCGATGGCGCGCGCGGCGGCGGCGGCGGAGGTCGTGACGGCGCCGAGGCTCTTCGCTACGGCGAGGTCCGCGATCACCAGGTGGTCCGGGCACGCCACGGTGACCGACTCCGGGACGCCTCCGCCCAGCGCCGCAGCGGCCCCCGCCGCCGCGGAGGCGCCGCCCGGGGCTGCCGCGCCGGAGGCGGCGGCGCCGGAGTCCGACGAGCCGATCTTGCTCAGGCGGATCTGCAGCATCGCTAGGGTTTCTTTCTTTTTTTCCCCCTTCTCCCCACACTTCTCGCGTGGAATTTTTGGTGGGTTTATTTGCTCGCTTTGGATGTGGACTGTCTCAGGAGGCCCAGGAATCTCACTTGCAGTTTCGGCCCGCCTGACTGCTTCAACTCATTGACAGTGATGCCGCCTGGGCTGGGCCGGCCCGTCTCATCTCATCCCCCAAGCCCATCGATCGATGCGGCCCAGAGAAAATCAATCAGCTCGCACTCAACGCAACCCACTCACTGTTTATCTGGAGAATGTTTCGCGTCTCACGATCAGAACGGCTTTAATCGTGCGTACAGTGGCTTATTGCGTCTATTCTTTGTCACTTGTCAGGTACTGCAGCTGCAGCTATCTACTAGCAGTACATGCCTGTTGAGCCTTCACCTCTTCTTCTGCCTCTCCCTGTGGAAGAACAGCCTCCCATCAAAATCTTCAGCCCCATCATCTCCTGTCTCTGCTCACTGAATAATCCTGAATAACCAGACAGTGCAAAATTGAAGAAAATCGCAGACACCCACAAGGAAAAGAAAGAAAGAAAGAAAGAAAGAAAAGAGCAGCAAGTACCCTGGTTGACTATAAGACGACACGATTCAGTTACTCTGCCAGTAATTGCACACCAACTCCACGTCCTATCGACGGATCCACATGCCATGCCCGTACACGAGCACGAAGATGGCCGCTGCAAATTGATTGCGGAACGCCGTGCCGCGGCGGGGAGCTCATCGGTAGGCTAGGCAGCATCTCACCTCACCCATTTCCCCTCGCTTGTCAATGCACACAACACAAGTACTAGCGGCATTGCTGGAGCGAGTAACTTCCAGCACCTAATCTTCGCCAAGAACTCCGGCCATGGCAGCAAGATATTTCCTGGACCGCCCTGCCTGAAAATATCAGCGAATCTTCACCGAACTTGCCGAGTTGTTCATGTGAATCATGTGGTGCCGCCTGCAGTTTTCCTGCAGCACTGTTGCGATACGGCTGCAGCGAAAGAGTCGTGTTCAAGCGGTCAGGTTACTGCACACTGCAATAACTTCGTCATGTGATCCACGGCAGCGCGCATCGATGAGCTCATGCGTGCTGCTAGACATCGGCGAGCCCCCCGTCGTCCTGATCCGGCTACGTGCGCCTGCTAAGCGCTGCTTGATCGCTCTGTTATACTTATAGAGCCATTCCGTCAGGTCCAGATCAGCTTCAGCAATGAATTAGCCGTGGTGGCAAAACAGTTTGGCCCTTAATGGACAACTATTGGCCATAACCAATGCCTTGTCCTTTCCTTTCCTCTCGATCTTGTCGTAAACTGAACAGTGTATAGTAGTACGCGCATGCCGCCCAGACGACATCCATGATCCATCCACCGGTAATCTTCAGTACACAAGCTGTCTGTGCATTGTTGTTGTTGCCATTTATAGCACTGTTTTTAACACACCCACAGACCCACTGCTAGACAGGATGCTATCTTTTGGTCCATGAGGGATTGTTTGACCATGATAGTGCCTAAAAGAGAACATTCCAACACCTGTTGTATCGTGAGATGGGTGCACGCATCCTTAAAAGATGATGAACAATGGTTGAAACAGAGAAGGGACCAAACCTTAGCATCCAGCTGCTGATATACATCGACCTGGAACACGTTCAAAGAACACTCCAAGCAGTTGCTACTTACTAGAGTACACAACAACACGCATCCATATTACAGTACAGTAGTTTAGTTCGGTGGCTTTTGTGCCGCCCACATTCTTGAGGTTTCTTTTGCAGGGCGTTGCTTCAGCCTTCAGGGTTGATCGTCCGGCAGGCTGGCCACATCCACCACGTACCCGCGGAGCGACGGTGACCGGGAGGCCAGCTCCACCTTGCGCTGCCGCCGCTTCTGCACCCTCCGCCGCGCGATGTAGCCGCGCACCCAGGGGGTCACGTCCTCGCTGATCTTGATCATGATGAAGAAGAGTAGGCGGTAGATGACGATCATGCTGAACAGCACGGCCAGGTCCAGCCACTTGGACCTGTTCACGTCGATCTGGAACACGTTCTCTAGGATGTACTCCCCCGGTATCTTAGGCAGCTCGTCATCCTGGTTGTTGAACACCAGGCCCTTGAGATCGTTCTGGTACTGCCCCTGCAAAATCGATCAAGAACACAGTCCATGAATTGCCTGCATTATTATTCAGAACTTTCTTATTGTTTATTAGTATTTGTTTTTTGAATAGACTTAACTGATGGCTTCTCCTAATCACTGAAAAAAATTAGTCCCATTTTTTTTTACCTGCAATGCCCAGTAGTGGAAGCTGATGTATGACATGGGGTACCTCCAGAAAGGCTTTGGGATATCATGTGGAAGCCTGAAGTATCCTGATACAAGCATGAATATGCCCTGTCCATTTCCAAAGAGTGTTTCCCATTAAATGTGTGTTGTTATCATCAGAAGAGAATATAAGCATCAGCATTATGATGTGTGGTTCCATGCGCAGTGTCAGAATTAATCCCAAATTCGGATGCACGGCATTTTCGTTTTCCTTTTCCTAACAGTGTATGACAACAGATGATGGATAGGTTCAAGCTGCTGCGACGTTCAGTTTACCTGAATCCCTGCACCGATTATGATTCCCATGAGGAAGTTGGGGATCACGCTGGCAATGGCCATCATCAGGCTCTCAACAACAGTGACACTGGCATAGAGGGCCAGGACGAAGAAGAGGTAGTGCATGAAGCCCGGGTGGAGGCGCACCATGAAATAGCACAGCGTGCCCGACACGAAGGTGATCAGGATCAGGAACGGCATCGCTGACAGCGTGTTGCTAATGACAAACGCCAGCACACCGTAGTGCCCATTGAGCCTCTCCCTTTGAAAGACCTGAAAAGTGAAAAATTCAGTTAGCAGTGTCAAGACTAGAGGAACTTTCTAATGCCATTGGTCATTCAGTGGTTGTACAAACCTTCATGTCCTCAACAAACGATGGAAACCCTCCAATCGACATGAACGTGACAAAGCCAAATATGAAGGAAGCACATGCGCCCCGAGCCTAATTGTTTTCATCAATTTTATCAAATTGCCAACATTGAGCTTTGAATTCAGGACAAGTAGACACTTCGGTGCCTAATATGTAACTGAAGATAAATGTAGTATCAACTGTAGGAAGAACTTTTACCAGAATGGAGCTGTATCCAGTGCCAACATTTAGGTAGATAGTCCCAATGCAGAGGGTCACAACAATGTAGATGATAAGCCTCAGCCAGTAGTATCCAAAGTCCCTTGACATGTTGGTGAATGATCGCTTCGTGAGTGTGAATGCCTGCATCGCAAAGCTAGCTTGGCTCCCTCCTGAGTCCAGCACGGTTCCTTTCTGAGACGGCAAAACAACTTGGATCCTCTTAGTTCTACTGGAATGGACTAGCAGAGTTTTAATTGTCATATAGCTGAAGAAAAATCAAGTGCTTACAAGGCGGGCCATCTCATCTACTTTCTGTTGCGCATTGATGTAATACTGTGAGTGCTGATAGTAGCTGATCAGCCTCCTCATCGCCTCCGAAGTTGTGATTTTCTCAAGTGGATCATCGGATCTTTCAAACTACGTATGCAAAAGGAAAGCAACTATTTAGTCAAGACATTACACTAACATGGCACAACAAATACTAGGGAGCTGACAAAATTCTAAAACTTACCCTCGTCTTCATTGATCCTTTCAGAGTGGCCTTCACCTTGTCGAAATCCGAATTTATGCACCTGAGAAAATGATCCGACGGGTTGCGCATTGCTGGACACGGGAAACCTGCTTGGGCAAAGAACTGCAGAAATCACAATATATCAGACGGTTCAGAGGTTCCATTTGCATAATGTTAAAAAAAAAAAGGAACGATATCAGATTGTTACCTCACAAGCCTCCGAGGCCTTCCCAAAGTAGACCGTTTTGCCCCCTGATAGAAGATACAGACAGTCAAAGAGCGTGAACACCTCACTGCTCGGCTGATGCACTGATGCAATGACTGTCCGGCCATCCCTGGCCAGCCCACGCAGAGTCTGCGTCACGAAGAACGCTGAAGCACTGCCAAAAAAAAAAAATGGTTGCAAATCGGTCACTTTGGCTGATGATAGGTTCCAAACAAACATGATATGTACCTGGGAAATGCAGTAGTACATACCTATCGAGACCACTGGTAGGCTCGTCAAGGAAGAGCAGCCTGGGCCTCATCAGTATCTCAAGGGCGATGCTGACCCTCCTCTTTTCACCGCCACTGATCCCCCTCAGGTGCCAGTTGCCGACGACCGTGTCAGCGCAGTCCTGCAGCCCCATCTCGACGATGGTGCCCTCTACCAGGGCCTGTTTCTCTTCCCTGGGCATCTTGTCAGGGAGCCGGAGGCGTGCCGAGTATGAGATTGTTTCCCGCACCGTCAGTGTGCCGATCAGGTTGTCATCTTGTGTTACATAGGCCTGAAATTGTGGTTTGACGGTAGTTTTACAGTACCGAGATACGAATTCGTGGAATGAATTACCAAGTGCTTAGTTAGCATCAATCAAATGTTTAGATGCATGCCACATATCATCGGTCATCACTATCTTACATCTGTGAATTTATCTGTGAATTTATCTGCAGATTTTTCTTAGTATTAGCGAGCTAGCTACTGGCTACTGGTGCATTTTTTCGATTAACAAGATACAATGAAGAAGAAAATAATCTTTTTAAATAAAAAATATAGGAGTATTTTTTATTCAGTATATAAAAAAACCTATAAGGAGTTCACGCGTTTCTTCGCCGACATCGTCGACATCAAGAATTTCCCTGTCCTGCAGGACCTCTTACCGGCGGCATGGGAGCTCAACGACGAAGAACTGACGGCAAAGATACAGCAGGTCAGTGCCATGGTTGGTGGTCAGTAGGTGTCTAGACTAGACGAGTGGGTTTGTTTGTGTTGTAAGGGTTTCAGTCCCTTCAGATAAAGTAAGTAGAAACAAATCGGTGATGCCGTGTGAGTGTGCCCTGCTATAGGTCTGCGTGTAACCTTTATTATGTTACATTTCTTCTTAATATAATTATACGCACATCTTCTGTGTATTCTCGAAAAAAAAACCTATAAGAAAAGATAAGCAAGGCATCAACAGATCGTGAGCTTATGGTGACCCCATGCGGAGGAAACCGGTGAACTACACGCCAACCTCAATTCTCCTTTCCAGGAAACATTACGGACGTGTTCCCTCACCAACCAGTGAGCGCTTATCTCCATCACCAAACACACACCCAAAAACAGAATAATCCCATGCGAAAAGACCGAGGCAGATTGCCTGATCTTGACCGGCTGCTGCTACTGATTCAAACCCGAAATAGAAAGGGTTAGTGAGCTGAGCCGAAATGGCCCGATTTGGCATGCAATCTGCTGAAAACGAGCAGATACGACTAAGGGGCCGATGCCGAAAGGCGGCAAGGATAGAGAACCTTGCATGTGACTTTTGTGATGAGAGAAGGGTGATGAGTGAGTGACCAGCTTCTTTCCCCCACAAGAGTGTTGTTAGTATTCAGGTGAGGTGATGCTGGAAGATCCAAAAGAGAATTCAAGATCACCGATGGGGCCATGAGAAAGAGACATCACCAGGGTGGTTAAGAACAAGAACAAAGAAACTGCGGTGTGTGCTGCCAAATAGGTAGTACACTAGCAACTTGCGAGAAGCGAGATGGTTGCCTAGAATGATGTATATTTTTTACATGTCCAAATCCACTCCAAGACCGTGGGAGACACATGGGCAGTTGTGTTTTTTCTTACGCAGAAAGGGGGAAAAAACTTCTACTGCTGTAAGAAAGGCTTGTTGTCTGTTTATCCATAAGACAACTTCTATATACTGCGCAATTTATTTCCTTCTTCATTTTTCATCTGAATAGTTGTAGAGTTAGCTCTCTCCAATCAAGTGCTTAAGAATACGCCATTCGATGCAGAGTCTTATTTTTTATAGGTAAAGAATGTGGATATGCAAACAAAAACCAGAGTCATCATCGGTCTTACTAAGATCGATCGACTAAGGCCAGCGAACATACAGGCTAGACGACGTTGCCGCGTGAGCTAGCTACCGCGCGTAGGCTACGGCGTACGTACGTGATGCGTGACAGCGTGAGGCCGTGAGCGCGACGTATACGTACCGCGGCGCCGAAGGAGAGGTTGGCCTTGCGGCCGTTGAGGAGGATGGTTCCGGAGAGGAAGGCGTTGGCGGCGAGCCGTCCGGCGAGGGCGTCGAGCAGCGTGGACTTGCCGGAGCCGGAGGGGCCCATGAGCGCCGTGATGGTGCCCGGCTCGGCGTGCCCCGTGAGGCCCTGCAGCACGGCCTGCGTGTCCCCGGTGCCCAGCGCCACGGTCACGTTGAGGTCGCGCCACGCGAGCCGCGCCGACACGTCGCCGAGGAGGGCCCCGGCCGATGCCCTGTCACGCCACAGCGTCTCGCTGAGCGGGCTCAGCACCGGCGCCGCCGCCGCCGCCGTCTTCACCGCCGTGTCCTCCAGCTCCGCCGCCACCGCCACCGTCGCCTCCCTCCCCACCACCATCGTCCCACCCGAACAGGCAACAAGAATCTCTCTCTCTCTCTCTCTCTCTCTCTCTGGATGTGTCCGCGCGCTGCAAGTAGTAATGCGAGCGCTGGGCTTTGGCCGCTCTGCGGGCTGGGGTGGCGAGTTTTATGAGCGCCGGGGAAGCGCAGAGGGGTGGATACGAGGGAGTAAATGGAGCAGCGAGTGGTTACAGTTTACAGACACACTTGACTGTGAGAGAGGAATAGAGCGTCCCAGCGAGAGTTTATGAAGGCCACAGCGGGTTTGCAATTGCATTGACCTCGGGTCAAGCAAGCAGGCAGGCGGCACCGCAGCGCGCAGCAGGCGTGGTAGCATGCGAATGCGATGCAAGGGAGCTATGAGGGCGTTGTGTGCTCGGCGTGTCCGAGGCCATGCGCCGGATGCCGCCGCGGTGCTGAACCGCATGCATATCGCACGCGACGCACGCTCGCGAGGACTCTGGCCGGGTTGACGAGGGGGAGGTGGGTTACTGGTAGGCGTCCTGTAGACATGTACATGCACTCCCTGTCTTCATGTGTTAAGACTTGCAACGGATCATCTGACTTTGGGATTTCCAGTTGTTTTTTTGGAGGTTTGTAGGTAAGTATAAAGTTATAATGTGTATGAGACATTGGCGTATACTCGTATTTTTGTGCTGTATTGCTCCTCGATCGGAGATAAAGACTACTAGAGAATACGATTGTTGTAAGCAAGAGACAAATTAATGTGACAGACGTAACACGCTGTGGCGTGGAGTGACTCCCATCGGGTTGCCTAGGATCTTGAAACATATCTCCGTCAAAGAACTTTTATGTGCTGGGTTAAATCCAGCAGACCAGCACCATTCATTTCTTCCATATGTGAACCATATTTTTCCTTTTCTTACTTCCCTTCCATATGCAGCGCCGGCCTGCCTAGCTTCTTCCCTCATCTCCAAGGATTCCAACAATCGCCGGCGGTGTGGAACTATCCTTTATCGCCTCCAGCTCTCCACCAATGCCATTTTGCTGCTCATGTGTGACGCCATCGTCATCACTTTTTTTTTCTAGTTGTAGGCATGCAAACCTTGTCTAAATTGGTTGTGAAAAAAAAACAATATAAATTTGGTGCTGTATCATACCCTTGGTCACAAGGAATATAGAACTAGATCACGTTTGTCGTCTTACAAATACCTATCCAAGTTTGGGAACACCAACATAGTCTTAAAGTTTCTTGTCCCTATCTTGTAAAACATTTTTGCGGTTAACAAACCGTGTTCCTGAGTCCCATTCCTACATGAGAAAGTTATACTCTGCTCAAGTATTTTCTTTGCTTCTCACATTCGGATTTCTCTTGAGAGAATTCCTTCATGCCAAAAAAAAAACTAGAGCCACTTCCTTCAGTGCCATAAGATTTTGGAAAATTCTCTTCAATGCCATAGAAATTTTGGCTTGTATGATGTTGGCATTGTCTTTTTGCTATACGAGAAAGGTGGCATATTGCTGTACAAGAGACAAATATGAGAGACGTGACAGTTGGTGTCCAGACTCCACACAAAAAGCCAACATTTGCCTAGAATCTTAGGACACACCTTAGTTTTTTTTTGCGAGTTTAGAACATATCTTAGTTAATGGCTTTTATATGTTGGGTTGGCAGTTGGCACCTGGACGACCCAAATAAATCAAACAGAAGTTGGTAACCATGGTCCTTTTTGTTATTGCACTGTCCATATAGTACTCAACAATGAAACGGGTTGGCCCATTTCCTAGGCGTTTGTGGGGCACTGTTCGTACTAGTACCCAGCAATGAAACGCTGGGCACGACTTCCTCGATACAAACCGTTGAAATCGAGTCACTCTATACATATCACAGTTCACTCACAACATATCAATGATTGCTTGGCGGTGTGACATTAAGCATTTTACCATGTGGCACTTATTGATTCCAACTCAAAATGCTCGCTCAGTCTTCATATATATAACACTTGTGAAAATCGTCGAGCAGTGAAGATTCTTGATCTCTCGTATAAAAAGCCCAAACTTCTATCAAACATGCTTCTATACCCTTAATGGTTGCTTTTAGAGTGTGTTTACTTCTCTATTTTGCAAAGTTTTTTTTAATTAGGAAACATGCTTCTTCTCTCGAAAAAAAACTTTGTAAACTTTGCCATCTAAATAGAGCCCTAACCAGTTTGTCGACATGATTTCACTGGCACATTTTTGCACATTTCGTAATCAAAATCCCCGGAAAGGCTCCTAATCAAACTAGATGTCGTAAACCCCGTGGGCGCCGTGGCTGTCAGCCTGCTGCCACCCTGCGAGCCCATTGAACGGGCGGGTAGCTAGCGGTAGCGATCTATCTACCCCTGCGCTCTGGATCGGAGGGGAGTGTCGCCATTGGCAGGTTAGTTACATTTCACCACCAGTGCCGGCCGCGGGCAATGCATACATGGATATGGATTCCGGAGAGTCTCAGGCGCCTGCATGCCGGTTGGATCTCTCCATCTCCAATATCCCATGCAAAAACGAAATGGAACGATCGCGGATGGGACGCAGGCCCCGCAGCCGCATTCAAGCAGGGGGGCGCAGGTGACCGGTGGCCTGCTCGCTCGCACGCATTCAGTGCGGCGCTGCGGCAAAACAGAAAGAAAGAAAAAAAAGAAAAGAAAGGGAAAGAAGCTTGCTGCTCTTTTTTTTTTAGTTTTTTTTTCTTTGCTAGTAGAAGAAGCTTTGCTGCTACTAGCAGTAACAGACTAACAGCAGGCAGCCCGGCGAGTAGTAACTTGCGGCCGCTAAGTACTGCGGCTGCCACTGCGACCAAACTGGCAAACTTGATGGTGAATTCACTTCGTCACAGTGAAACTTGATTACTGCTCATCTGTGATCAGCGGCTGCTGACAGAATATAGAAAGGGAAGGATTCAGAGTTTTTTATATACTGGAATGGGCCCGTTTCTATTGAATTATTGTTTGGTTGGTTTAGGAATCCTCGGAAAATGAATGGGTTGGATCCATGCTGTGTTGGAGCTGCAGGGAGGGAATCGACGATCGAACGAGCACTGAATCAGGACAGGAGTCAGGACTGCTCTCGTGTCGACTGTTGTGCCCTGCCGCCGGGTTTCCCAGTCCATGCTTTCCCGCTGGCCGCCCCCCGCTTGAAGGATCATGGGGAGAAAACTAACACTGTAGCTTGCTATCAAAGTGGCTGCGCTACCATGCGCAGATCGACGGGCTCATGCATGCATGGCGATGGCGAGAATGTGCAGGAACCGAATAATACCGATAGATGTTTCGTGGCGAGTCCACATCCTTCCCTGCCTCTCACCTCTCTACATCCGTTGATCCAAGAAGGTACTATGGTCGAGTGAAACCCATGCGTAGAATCCAAATCACGGTAAGGTAAGGATAGTACTCACGTTAATCAGGAAAGCAACTATCCTCGGTCATCGTCGTCCCTACCGAATTTACCACCGTTTCCGTACCGCCCATGTAGCCATCTCTTAATCAGTCTATAGCCTTGTCTCCGGCATCCATGGATCGATCGAGGCTCCGGGTATTATGGACCTCCTTCAATTCACATGGGGTCAGTATTCAGTAAAACTTCGGATACTACATAGGGGTACGTACTTATTACTGATCCTGCAGTCGTGGTAGCTGGTACGTACGTGATGCGGGGTCGGCGGCGTTGCTGCTGCTTTGCCTGACAGCCGAACGGTCTGTACAGAAGTGGGGTAGTCAAGTTGTCGCAGCGCTGCTTCCGGCCGGCGAGGTACGGGTATGGACCGAAACAATGGCAATCTACAGCGCGCCAGAGGTCGATCGTGGGGGACGGGCAGGAGATGCAGGGGCCAACGCCGAGCAAGCGCGACATGGCCGGAGAGGAGAGAGCGCAGGAGCCACCGCCCACCGGAGAAACCGATCGTGCACGCGGGACCCTGGCCGGGATGGCATGGTTGGGACTTGGCACTTGGACTGGTGGAGCCGCCGCGCACGCGCGCGGTTTCCAGCGTCTCATTCTTGGAGGGCCCCGGGTCCCGGGAGGCATTTTACCATTACTAATGGGAGCCTTTTTTTAAGGCTTCCACGCAATGCCACCTAGGATCATAGGTGGATAGCCTGAAAAAATAGAGAAATCCTAAAAATTCTCTAAAAAAACAAAACATCCACCTATAAACCTAGGTGGACCAATCACATCTAATACTCTAACAAATCTAACTAAATAATATATTTAAAATCAGCCACCTAAATATCATATTTTTCTCCTTTCCTCGTGACACTCCTTAATATCCCATCCAGATCGTTATTTTTTTCCACGCCACGACGGCGGCTTCGACTTCTCAGGCAGGTGGCCGTTCCTTTGATTCCATCATCTGAAGCAACAATGCCCGTTCGCTGGTTTTCCTGTTTCGTTGATGACAATTCACGAAAGTCTATTATTCTAGCCCCTGCAGAACCCATCATATCCTCATCTGTTGCTTTTCGATAGTTCTCTTTTGTTTTTGTTTTACATTTTCCCACTATCTAGTGGGTGCTTTGTTTTTTCTTTTCCTTTATTTTTTCTTTTTGTTGTGTTTCCTTTGACTGGTTCCTTATTTCAACAGTGGCTAACAGCCTACAGACACTTAAAAAATTGTGGAATCGTTCCATACATCTCACTTTACATTGGGGGATAGACACCGTGTTCTAAATCTAAATCAAATAGAGGAGTCTGCATTATATGAGTTTTTTTTCAAAGACAGTTCATGAACTAAACATTTTGTTTGCTTGAAAAAAATATATATCTTACTATTACTAATCGGACGGTCCTTTTGAAGGCTATAGGTGGTGACACCTAGGATTTTATGTGGATAGCCTAAAACAATAGAGAAATCCTAGAAAATCTCTAAAAAAACACTCACCTAGGATCTTAGATGTATTTTTATTTAACCCCTATGTATATATCTAAACTATTTCTATGATTGACATCATCCTACACCCTAATAGTACTATAAAATACTGCCTCCGGGTTTTTTAAGGGTCGTATTTTTTTTTTTGCAAATTGTCGGAAATACATGTCGCACTACATGCGCGTTGGATTTACATGCAACGGAGCAAGCAGACCTAGAATTTGCATGAAGGCATACAGAATTAATGAGGCTGAAGTGAACCTAGGAGAATTTACTCGGGAGAGAGAGAGGAGATTGAGATGTTTAAAAGTCTCCCTGGTCTGTGAAGCTGAGAGGAATACGACATCTAAAAAGATATGGAGGGTGTATCCGTTAGTTGATACAACTAACAACCAATGTAGGGGCAAGTGTGCGTGCCTGTTTGTGAGCATCTACGTTTGTACTGTGTGATTCAAAAAAAAATATTCTATCAATAGAGTTGTCAATCATTTACGTGAGATAAGCGATGCCAAGCTGCTAGGTTTCCCAACTCAATTTGCCGGATGCCAGGCTTCTCCCAATCATGCTTCCCAAATCAACCTGCCGTCAGGCATCTATGACTATGATCTAAATTAACCGCTAATATTTATGTAAATTACTTACCTATGTTATTATAAAAATAATATCAAATAACCCTCTAATTCGTATTTACATTATTATCCTATATTATCATTATTAAAAGTTAAAGGAATCCTAAATTTGAATCTAAATTATATAATTATAATAAAATCCTAAAGTCACCTATATAAATCTAAATTAATAATTCTATATTTATTTATATATTATCAATATTATTGTTTATATAAAAATACTAGCCATAATGTGTGCCACCATTTCATGTATGAGAGAAAAGATATGAATGTAAATTTTCATGTTGCTCACATAGCTCAAAAGTGTTGAACTAAATACATATCAAATGCATATGAAAGTGCCATGAAAAAATTATTCATAACTAAACCTATTACAATTAGATAGTGATGAATATACATATCTTCATAGTATTATGTTAGAATATTTCATGGATTAAAGAGAACAGGAGATAGATAATTTTAATTATTAACTAATTTTAAATAGCCTGTGCGGGAGCGCCGGTTGATAGACTAGTACTACAAACTCATGATATCTGTTCGAACTTCGCTCCCCGAAGGAAGGATGCATACCTGGATCAAACGTTCCGCGAAAATAAAATTAATGCAAGTCCTTCGGTGTTCGATGACAAAGGTACGGCAACTGCACTCGCTTGAGTCTCGAGGCACATGAAAAGGGTTCAGAATTTCGCTGCAAACAACTTGATGCTCGTGTGCCAGGTCAGTGACTGATTATATAAGCATAGGAAGCGAGCAGAGGAGCGGATAAATCATAAGCTCTGAAAGAGGATAGTAGGCCAGGTCAGTTGGGGCGCTTTTAATTCGGAATCCGGCCCATCAAAGGCCCGGTGCAGTAACGGGGGACGGACCAGTCAGTGTTCACTGTGCAGTCCCTTGTTGTTTGTTCTTCATTGATTTCGATTTTAAAGAGTCTCTGGCGGCTCCTCCTCTTCTTTTTTTTCGAACCCGCTCCTCCTCTCAACCTTTGAAAAACAAACGATATTTTCCCTTATAAAAATAAAATAATCCCAGTGCGAAGTTTTTACCAAAATTTGATTTATATCCTGTCTCACTCATGTTTGGCGTATTCTAAAAATAAATATCTCGTCCCACTGCTAGGTAGTAGGTACGGGCCATCGGGGCCAAACGCTACACAGCCCTCCCCTGGAAAACGATTTTTACTGACGCGTTGCCATAAGTCAATACGAGCCGTTTCTAGAAATTAGTTCTGAAAAAAATAAAAAATAGAAAAAAAACATGTCATAAGGATTGTCCATGAAAATCCATTTCTTTTTATAGGAGCCTTTAAAAAAATATAGTACTATGAAAATCTACTTTTAGAGACGGCAGCTATTTTTTTAAAAAATAAAGCCCACAAAAAAGTCACTGCTAGGTAGTATGTTGTCATTTTTTTTAAAAAAACAGACTATTATATTTTCGGATGCAGGTAACAAATTATCGTTTATAGCACTGAAATCTAACGTCGAGTATGCAATCTGCAGATCTCAAATATATGGGTATTCCTAGCATTCCCAGTGAAATTTATTCGCGCCCATATAGGCATATACGGATATACCCGTCAAATTCGCTGGTGCCGCGGACTACCAGCTAGACGCATTTTGTCCTTTTGAATATCCCAAACAGTGGATGTTTCGGCAGGATCACATTGATGAAGCCTTCCATAATTTGTCTTGAAATCATTTCCTACAGTGGAAGCCATGATCCGTCTTCTTTTTTTTTTTTTCTGCGAATGCCATGATCCGTCTTCGTTTGTACCCATCAAATTAACTGTAGCCGGAATTTGTCTGCTTTCTTCACACTGGATTATCCTGACTCCTATTTGTTGCCACTGATGCTTCATAACACGTTTCAAGAGGATAAGATGTCAAGATGATATACCACAACTGGATTTATTTCAGAATTTAACCGGCGCTATTCATTCGGTGGTAGGCGACGTGCCTATCGATAGCGAGGCGCCTGTGGTGACTTCGTCAATTTGGAAGATTTGCCGGTTCAGTCTCTCGGAGGTGCTCATAGGAGTAGGATTGCGTGCGTATGTTTATAGGGGCAAGTGTGCGTGCGTATATGTGAGCGTCTGCGTCTGTACGGTGTGATTCGGAAAAAAAAATCGTGTACTGTAATAAGTGTAAGCAAAGTTCTTGTTGGTGGCGTACCAGTATACCACCAACATGGCAACATGCGCCTTACTGTTGTCAAAGAAAAGGAAAAATGTGGCGCTCTGTAGCCTTATAGTGATGGGCCTGAAATTGAACAGAATCAGGGCCCGACAGATAGAAGTATAGCCGATGGGCTCAATTTGATGCCTTACGAGAATTTAGTACTAAAGACGATGGGCTCAATTTAAAGGCCAAAACTGAAAGACGATGTCCTAATTTGAAAGTAGGCCTATCATGGACTTCCACGATATATACTTTTTTTTTCTTTTGTTGATCTCGTACAATTTAAAAGTTGGTAAAAAACACGCTGTCGAGTGTTGTTTCTTCAAAAAAAAAAAAAAACAGAGCAGACTTTTGTTTTTGAGCGTCAAAACAGAGTAAACTCTGCCGAGTGTAACTGGAAACCGCGTGGTCTGATTTTTTTTCCCGTCAAGATAAGATTTAGAGGGCACCATCCAAATAAAAGATACTCATATTTTATAATCCATCACCCCCTGTTCTTGAATCTTGATCGCTTCAACGGTTGCTTACCTCGTCTACGGTGTACTGGCATAACCATACACGCCGGATACATCAATACAGCAGCCGATTCAAATACGTAGGGTCGCTGACACGTTCTTGTGCTTACAAATCAAACAAAACGCTACTCACTGCATTTGACACGCTCTGTCAGGAAACTTTAATTTCACCGTCGTTCTTTTGAACGTTTCTGGCCTTGAAACTTTCAGCTTACAGTAGTTGTTAAAATTAATCACCGGCCACGACCAGTGACTACACGCGTATATGTAAATTCCATCGGCGACGAGCTCAAAGAATCACGTATCAATGTACCGGCTCAACCATGTGCAGAATTGACTAGTACTATTGTACTAACACGTACAGGTTCTATAGAGAGAGGGAAACTAACGCTAATCACGTGACACTGTGCCACGTCGCGAGTTCAGGCCGGGAGATTAGCCAGAGGTCAGCACGGCGAGTTAAAGAGTCACATGGCCCCGTGCTCGCTGGTCTTGACAATGTCCGCCGCCGTCGAGCTAGGTCAGCGGTCAGCCATGCATGCCTGCCAAGCACTGCGTGTACGTAAGCACGTTCTAGCTATGATCGTACGCCGACGGTACATATCAAGGCACATAGCCATGCAAAAACTTGGGCTGCATTGTTTGACAATGTTGTATATATACAAATAAATATCGCCGCGTAGTGCTTGTGTTGTCGCCACGTTGTGCCGGACGTACACTCCACGACACTGTGGACGGACTACGGTCTACGGAACAAAAGTGAAGTGCGCGCCATGATGCCAGCTGGGCATGCGATCGGGTTCGAAAGTCAAATTCGATGTGGTTTTGCATCCTTGTTTACTACTCTCACGTCGTTATTGCTATTTTCTTTGTCAGGTAATCGTTGCTTATCCATCTGACGTAGTGCCGTCGTCCTAGCAGGAGAAAAAAAAAACTAGTACTACATTGGAACTAACCTACAGAACCCAACCTAGCAACATCTCTCCATGCCGTGTGCGACGGACATGTGCACAGCACAGCTGAGAACCTGCGACCGGGCGCCACGAGCTTTCATGGGAACCCCCATTTTTATGAGCAACAAACTGTGGGGGCAGGCATGCATGCTCTGCTTCAGCTCTGCGCGCGAGTGTGTGGAGTGGGCACCGCACTACTGAAACCACCACCAACCTATTCTCGCCGCTGTCTAGTCTTTCTGGGCCTCCGGATCAGATCATGGGCGCCCACTTTGGAACGCCCAACTGTCCCTTTCTCCCTTCGACTTCAATGCAACGAGAAAAAATATCTCAAAACCTCCAGATGCGTCATCGAGCAGTAGCTGACATGCATGAGCTGATGAGCGGCGGGCGCTTGCTTTGTGATACTACTGACATGCGTGCGCGGCACTGTGCAAGCGTGCAAGTTTCATGCACCGTGCCACTCTTGTAAACACACACAAATCGTTGCCTACGCCAGATAGGGCGAGGCACTAGTAGATGGGGGCAGAATTTTATGGGACTAGTAGAGGCTAGCTAGAGTGTGAGCCACTGAACTACTGTCATGGAGCAAATGGAATTGGGAATGTTTACCTACAAAATCATTCATTCCTCCTCATGTAGACTGTAAAAAGTTGGACCCCAAACATTTCTTCTTACAACACAATCATTATATCCAGAATCGAAGCGGGTGGATCGATGCCGTCATTTTTCCACGAGTGAGGCAGTGCGTCTCTCAGATTCAGACACAACTTTACGGCAAAAAGCGGCAAAAAAAATTCTCCGAAATCGAAGTTGGCATGTTGTTTGATTGAGCGCAAATTAAAGGGATGATCGATGTCCTCCGTGTAGCAAAATTGACAGGAATTGGAAGTCACCGAGCAGCATGTGACTGGTGATTTGGCGAGCAGACAGCTGTGCTGAGAGGGACAGCGTTGTCGAGGTCTATTTTTCACATAACCTCCTGAATGATCAGGCCCGGCCCGGGGTTATCTGGGCCACGTCACTCCAATGCTGTCGCTTTCATCTTGACGAGCTTGAAGCAGGGTTCACAAAACCGAACCGGAGGGCCGAACCGCCGGCCGGCGGTAGCGGCTAACCAGTCTGGTTCCCGCGGAAACCGGTCAAAACCGGACAAATTCAAATTTTGAATTCAAATGTATATGAAATCCTAGTTCAATCGGTTTAAACCGGTAAGCCGCCCGGTTTGACCGGTAAGCCGAGCGGTTTGGGCGGTAAGCCGGCCGGTTTGAACGGTAAGCTGGCTCAATACATAATTTGTCATGTTTTCAAATTTAACTAAAAATTTAAAAAATAAAAGAAAAATTCCTAAAAATATTTCAAGGTGCGTAGAATTTAATGGTGTCAAAATTTTTCAAATATTAGTGTATTTAGTATTTTTTGTGTGCATTAGAAGTTCAATGAGCCGATTTTTTTTCTTTTCCTTTTTTTGTTGAACTTCTAATGCCTGCAAAAAATATTAAATGAGCAAATATTTGAAAATTTTTTACACCAATAGATTACATATACCTTGAAGTATTTGTAGGATTTTTTTTTATATTTTTCCATTTTAAATTTAAATTTGAATATTTTAAATTTAACCGGTTTGGAACCGTCCCAAACCGCTACCGGTCCGGGGCGGTTTGACCGGTTCCCGCGGAACGGCCGGTTTTGAACGGGATTGCGAACCCTGGCTTGAAGAAGCTGAGTGAGGCTGCTGGCTGCTGCTGAGTTGCCTAACCTCGCACGCAGCCCCTGGAGGTCAATTTTGTCAACAAGTTTTATCGTGGGCGAAGGGCTATTCGGGTGCCTGCTGTCAATGTGCACGGAATTCAAGGGGCGATCCAACTCAAAGTCAAATTCGGGGATGGCACTGGATAACGGTTTGGGGGTAGAAACATAAGTTAGGCAGAAAGTCTAAGATTTAAAAACGCTATCCCGCAGAAAAGAAATTATACAAATGGCGACAGCTTGATCTTGAACATGGGATAGTCGTCTAGGTAGGCACTCACTTCTCTGGAGATGCATAAAGACCTGGATATTTGTTTGAATACCATTCGGGTCAAAATTTTGCAACTTCGGCTATTAAAATCTTTTAGAATATTCGGATTAAAAATACGGAAAAATCTTGCGTAGATTTGTTGAAATAAGTAGTTTATTACGTTGGCATAGTTGTATTGTATTTTTAAAAATATTAGGGCAGAAAAAAGATGCTGCCAGAAAGATACACGTTATAAGAAGTATGTGTCGGCCTGTCCAATGTCAAATGTTTATGACTGAATGGACAAGGCGTATATGCTTAAGCCATACCGAAACGAGAACTGTCTGACTATAATACCAAATAAGTGTAAGCTTGGTCTATACTCCTACATGTTAATGCCACGGCCGTCTCAGAATGTGGGAGTCTTTGTTCTCTCAGAATGGTTTGTTTCCAAAAGTAAGGTGTACATGAGCTTAAAAAATGTGATTTCCCAAACTGTTGAGGTTTGTGTAAGTATCCCATAACAGAGCCTATCAATCAATGAATGTCTACGAAATGTCCATGACACATACTACTATGTGTGTATTATCAAGATGCCTCATTAGCATTTAGATGTCTGTCTCTCTCGACTAATGGCCGACACCATTAAGGCAATCCCCCAAGCAAGATTTCACAAGAAAACGACTCTCCAGTGCCCGGACATGCGGCAACTGAGGGCACACCACGGGCAGGGCACGCGAATAAAGATGCTACCTCCTACCACACTAAAATTATTGTGGACGACATCTTTTCCCAGCGGTGTAGCATAGGCTACGACGAATATGATTTTCCACAGGATCAAATGGTTCCTGCAAGAACTGAAACCAGTGATCCCCAGTGAAGATACCCTTCTCCCTGTCACGTCAGCCCACACTTGGAAGGATCAAATATGTGTGGGCCAGAGCGCTCTTGACTTCCACAGAAAACTTTAAAGGGACTTCCACTCACATGAGGCAGCAGTATTTTCTTCTTCTTTTTTTGGCTTTATTTTGGAACTTGGGTACAGGGCAAGGTTCAGGTTCCAGCTTGGACATGACATTGGATGGGGGCGATAGGCCAGTGTGCCAACTGCCAACTAGGGGTCTCGTAACCACTGCCCAACCATGCATCAGGCAAAGAAATTCCATCGAATTTGTGGTAAAGACAGCTAATGTCCTGGACCTTTGGTGGAGGATAGCAGCCTCAGCATGGGACCAACTCAGCATGCCAATGGCGGGTGATGGGAAACATGCTGCTGCTCTGTGGTGAGGGGACTGTCTAGCTTTTGCACCCACCCTGGTGATTTTAGGATCATGTGTTCACCTTTTTACTATGGCACTGTCTGAGCAATTTTTTAGCATTAATATTGATTGTCAATTAGAAAGATTAAATATGAGTTAATTTCTGAACTAGTTGCGTAGATAGTTAGAACCCATCAGCCCTAATTAGCTACTCCGTCCATAAAAAAAATCATTTTAGGGATTTTAGGACATATTAAAGAAGAGAAAAAATGACCTTGCTTGCCCCTATTTATTAGACATGTTTAACACTAATTGATTCTTACATGTCCATGCATTTACTAAGTATGATATGATGACTTATTTTTTATACAACATTTGAGTCATCTTATAAATTATTTTTGGGACGGAGGGAGTAATGTTTAGTCCATTAACACAACTAGGGCTAATTGTTTTGTTTCCTGTTCTAGCTAATCAAAACAAGGCCTAAGTGATATCAGTGAATAAGGTTCCCTATTCTTTTTACAAGAAAAAAATTCCACAATATGGGCATGATTCACGTCTAGCTAGTTTGTTTGATACCGCGGATAATATTCATATCCAAAAAATGCATTTGGACATTTATAGTTGCCTGCACCACATTTACATTTATGGCTTAGCAATTAATAAATGCAAATATCTTATTAATCAATTCTACATCTACATATGCACCATATCGATATTCAATCAAATTAATTAATATCCATATCATATCAGGATCCTTCTATGTTAATATCCATTTCCTTCCGAAAAATGCAGATGCAATTATGCATCTACAACCAAATCTAAACGTCTTTGGTCCAGCAATTTTTGCTTTCACTCATGGACCTTTCATAGTCGCTACCGGAAGTTCTTCCAATAGAACATTGACCCTTGACGAGGAAAAGGCACCGACCAAGATTGCTTGAA
The DNA here is from genome assembly GCA_015342445.1 of Digitaria exilis. Lineage (NCBI taxonomy): Eukaryota > Viridiplantae > Streptophyta > Magnoliopsida > Poales > Poaceae > Digitaria > Digitaria exilis. Next base: position 521,156 of record JACEFO010001671.1, on the reverse strand, counting down.
CTTCCAACACATCTGATACTTAAACCTAAAGCTTACTGAAGCAACAGAGGAGTGCGCTTGGGATGAAACATCCCTACAAAAGCCTAAAGTAGCGTTTCAATCTGCTAGAGAAAAGGGTCAAGGAAACTGGAAACCCCTTGCTAGTTAGTTGCAAAAAGGCCAAGCGACTTTTCAAAATCCCCATGTGGCTGCATCCTTGTATGCGGGTGTTTTTGCAAAAAAAAAAATGCTGTGACGCAAGGGAGCCCTGGCTTGCAAAACTGGGCACTGAAGTATGGCAAAGTTGGAAGTACGCCAATTAACAGGCTATCGGGTCCACAAAAAATGGCATGCATGTACATCTGTTACTTTTTATTCGCCTGAGTGGTTCCTTTGTTTGGATAGCGAGTGGGCCCGGAGCCATGACATGGTGAAAAATGAGTCAAAGCTAGAAAGCAATATTTAACTGATACGGTTTACTGTTTCAGATATAATGGGTTATTGAGTTTACGCAACGGGAGGATATGGAGATAAGAGAATGTCTCTTTCCTTTAGTTTGCTTGTAAATTTTCTAGGTCACGGGTAGAGAAGGACGTCTCTTTCATCCGGTTTGCTTGTGCATTTTGCCTAGCCACACGTTTTTCTTGTGAAAATGATTTCCTTCTTTATGTCACAACTATAAATTTGTGTAGGCTGATCCAAAATACCGGAGAGATCATGCCATCGTCTTGTAGCCATCATATTGATCAACATCACACACACAAAAGCAAATAAAATTCTGTTCTAGCTATAAGGTAGCACACCAATGTAAATACACACCACATAAGCACACATACGAGAAAAAAAGCTCTCTCACATCCAAGAAAAAAATTTATGTTGCACAAAAAGTATACCGTATTTTTTCGACGCTTATTTTAAATGGATTTACAAAGGGAAAAATATATATAACTTAGCATGCTATTGATTACTATTCGTAGCATAAATGGCATATTAAGAAAAGACATATTTCTTGAATAACACAATATCTTAACAGAAGAAGGCATGTAGAGGCTTAATAACACAATACCCAATCAGCAGATGGCATCCGAAGTAGACAGTATTTCGTCGAAGCAACATTTTTTTTTTTGAACCGATCGTCGAAGCAACATTAACAACCCGCTTTAATTTCAATGCATATACAAGGGAAAAAATTCCATGATTTAGGGCGCGTTTAGTTACCCGAACATTCCCCGAAAATACACTGTCTACCAGAAAAATACTGTAGATGAATAGTGTTCGATGGGTGGGAGAGGTGGGATGAATAGGAAAAGTTGGATGAATAGTGTTTTTTTTTTGAGAAATTTTTTGGAACTAAACACTCCCTTAGCATGATATCCATGGTTACTGCTCATGCTATAAATGTTATCTTAAGAAAAGACATATCTTAATAAATAACCCAATATCTCAAGAGAGGAAGGCATGTATGGCCGGGTCCGGAGCGCAGGCTGGGTCATCCCTACCCACGGGATTGGGCTTCGCTCGCGGTACGTGACGTGTGTGGGGACGAGAGATTGCAGGAGAGGAGCGTTTGGTTTAGAGTCCGACAAGGCAAAGGGAGAGGAGGACACACAGCGAAGCAAAGCAAACCGAAGCCGCACGGTTTCATACCCCCGCTCCTCCTTCCTCCTCCGCTTCCCTTCCTTCGCTAGCCGGAATAAAAGTCCCGTCCTCTTCCTCCCGGCTTCAATCTCGGCAGCAGCTGGGCGATCTCGGCTTCTTGCAGAGCAGAGTAGTACAAAGGCGCGGAGTGCTGACGGATTCCGGTTGGATACCTCCTGCCTGTTCGGTTTCTTGGTTCGTCCGGGGGGGCGATTTTGGTGCGCCGCGAATTGTCGCGCGGTGGCTGTGGAGATAGAGGGAGTAAGCCGTGTGGATACTGGTGGGGCGAGGACAGGGAGAGGGGAGGGTGCCATGGGCGGGCAGTGGTTGGAGAAGGGGATGCCGCCGTCAAACCTGCAGTGCTTCTTGGACTGCACCACCCCGACCGTGGAGACGCACATTCTCCCCAAGGTGACGCAATTGCTCCCCGTTAAGTTCTCGCCTCCGATGTTCTTGCTAGTCTCTGTCCGCCGCGGGCATGGCCTGCGTCGATCTGTAGCATCTTGGGAGTTTGGGATTTGTCATTTACTCGCTTCGGTGCACCGCTTAGTGTGGTGGGGGGAAAGTTAGGCTTTCTTTTACTCGTTACGGCCCGCCTTTTAGTTTTTACTGATGCATCATTCTGCGTTTTCTGATGGCAAATGTCTACCTCAAATTGTCGATGGCAGTATTCGTAGTACTGTTTTTTCTTGATTAGGAGGATTGTACCATGCCATGTTTTTATTTTTGAAAATTTACCACACCATGTTTATTAGCTGGGGAATTGTGATGCAGCTGTGGCGATTCCTGCCATCTTGAATTCGACTTCGTTATGTCAATTTCGCCTGCCCTTCAACTGTTTTTAATAATGCTCTTGGGTGATGGATTCATATTAGGGTCGCTAGCTACTGTAGGCATATTAATCATCGTCCTCTGTGAAAGTGAGACGCTGTTCATTTTGATCCAGACGAATGGACGATTATCGAACGACACTTGGAACCACGCTGAGATGGACAGCGTCGAATACTTCAACCTTGTGGACCTCTGGGAGCAGTACTATGAGTGGAGCGCATACGGCGCTGGAGCTGCGGTGCAGCTCCCAGGAGGGGAGAAAGTGGTTCAGTACTATGTTCCCTACCTATCAGGGATGCAGTTATACACCAACAAGGTCCTGACTGCATCTAGGTATGAACAAGATATACTTACCAGTGCTGTAATTTCAAGTTCAGTGTGACTTTGAGGTGTAGGCCAATCCAATTCGCTGTTTCATATAGGAGTTTTGGTGAAGATAATGGCATGGATTTGTGGAGTGACGATGATGACAATGAGAAGATGTCGAGATCATGGAGTTCAACATCTGATGAATCATTGTTCAACTGTGATGTGTTTGGAGCCAATAGGAAGCGCCCAGGGCACTTGTACTTTGAGTTCTTTGAAGTAGGTTCGCCTTATGTAAGGGTTCCACTCGTTGACAAGGTGAACTTCAATGTCCTTGGCTGTTAGTTTATCTTACTTATGGAAATATGGATCACAATTCTTATATGATCATTGCCCTTTCTAGATTTATGAACTATCACAGGGCTTTCCTGGGTTGACATCACTGAAGAGTTCTGACCTTTCGCCTGTTAGCTGGATGTCAGTTGCCTGGTATGATCAAACTTGTATCCACTTATGTTCTTTTGAAAGAATGAAAAGTTTACAGATATTCTTTGATAATTAACAGTACAAAAAATGTCATTGTCCCTTTTATGTAAAATTCCTAGTTGCAAATGATTTTCTATATTGAAGCACTTGTGCAATCAATCTGTGCCGTAGTTGTTTGATGATAGATTGGAGTGCTTGAATAATCCTTTGTGTTTTTAGTTAAATAATCCTTTGATAGCTATTATTCCTAGTTCAGAAGTCGATTCTTGTTTGTTTTTGTTTACAGTGATGAAAGCGATCACCAGTCATTCATGTCTTCTATTTTAACTAGGTATCCTATCTACCATATTCCTTACCAGCGCAAAGTGAAGGACTTATCTGCTTGCTTCCTAACTTACCACACCATTTCCTCCTCATTTCAAGGTATGCTTTGCTTCATTTTAGAGAGTATTCTGTACCATTTTGATCGATTCTCATGGCATGGTAATTTCATTATTTCAATAGGTTTTACAAATGTTGTATGAAACATGGCTATCGATGATATTTTTATCAGTACCAACAATAGCTTCGAACCTCTAGTTATTTCGCTTAATGTCGTTTATGTTGTTGGTGTAGCCATACTGATTCAAAATTTGGACATACTGATTCAAAAATTTGGACTTGGGTTGTGCCTGGAAGAGCATGACCGCATGATATAATGGCAGCTCTTTTCCTCTAATTCTTATTAAAATGTAATAATGTATTTGTCCGATTTAAACAATCGGGCTTAATGAACATAAAAGCTACCATTTTCTCAAAGGTCCACTTTTGTCAAATCACATGATTGCATTATGCCAATAGAAAAAATTCCCTGAGTCATTCATATGTGTTCTTAAACCGTGGAGCCTGGTTGGTTGAGTGGTCTTTAGTTTTCAAGCAATGAACTGTATAAGCTGATGCTTAATTACGTACTGCCTCTTAAAAGATGCATATAATATATTCCAATGATGTGCTTTTTACCGCATATCAGTCAGTATCCCACGCTATCTTAAGATCAGTTGATGGCTTAGCTTACAAGAGTATGCATGTTTCCTTTAAGGGTTTCTTTGTCTTGCTATTTTGCATCCAAATCGTCAATTTTGGTTCCATCTTAGTCTTCAAGTATATAGTTAAGTAAACTACTTAAACATAAGAGTGGTGGCAGCAGTTCTTTGCCCAGTAAAGAGGAGAAAAGAGATTATCCTGTCATGTACCATGACTTTATTATTACTTATTCAGTTATTCTTAGGCATGCAGTTGTTTCTTATAAAGACTTACAATATGTATGTTATAACATGGAAGAAGACACATCTTTGAGCTTGCTTGGATTGCAATATGAGCAAAAGCACCTAGGCACACCAGCTGTCCACTTCAGAAGAGAAAAAAAAATAGAGTCCAAATCAAGCCAGATCTTTGAGCTTGTCACCGTTTTGCATGTTAAGACTTTGACTTCTTGAAAAACTATTTGATAAACACCAGTGATGACAGTAGTCCTGTTTTCAATCCACGGTAACCTGTGTTATGTTTCTTGATCATCACAGATCACGCGCTTGAGACCATGACCAATGCTGGTTATCATCCTGTGGTCAACGGGAAACAAAATGGCCACATGGATAGAAAGAGCAACACAGTATCACTCTCTCCATTTGGCCTTGCAGCACACAAGATACAGGGTTCTCTCTGGACCAACCCTATGACAGGAGATCGCAAAACGATGGACTCCCTCTTCAGTGCAGCAGATTCCTGGCTGAAGCAGCTTGGAGTCCAGCACCATGACTTCAACTTTTTCATCAATCACCCCATGTGAACTGCTGATCTGGATTCTGGAGTAGCTTGCAAAAAAACACATGGGTGCAAGTTGAAATTACTAAAATTACTTACACCACCAACAACGGTAGCAAAATATTTACAGTACAGTGCGCTGGTAAAAGTGAGTCTAACAATCGCAGGATAGGTTTATACTCCTTGAGTTTATTGCAGCGAATATAAAAAATGTCGGGACTCAATGGTTTTCTGTTTCTTGTTTCTTGGCAGAAGACGTAGTTGATCTGTACAGAAGTTTTGCAACTAATTTGGTATCCAATGTTGTGGTTGGATCCATATTGTAGATGTTGCCTTGTGAAGTTTAGTGCCCTAGAGAATCTGAATCTCCGTCCTGGATGAAACTGCTTACATACTCAAGCTGGATCTGAAACTGTTGATGACAATTTCATTCTCTTCTACAGTAAGGCAGCTGTGTCTCACATTCTGATTGCTGCATTATTGAGCTGTGCTTGAAATAGGCTAGAATAGAAAGACAACTGCATAATTTCCTTTGTGGAAAATCCCAAATTAAAAGGCAATTCAACATCATATCATAAATATAAAGGGCATATTGTTTAGTTTAGCGGAGCCAATTCTGACGAAAATGATAGGAATTCTAGTATTTGAAGCATATGACTAGATATGTGTGTGTTATCCTCTCAAGAGATTTTCCACTGACTGAATGTGGAAAGTTGAATATTTCCAAGGAGGTAGCTTTTGATATGAGCGCTTGGAGACTAGCTATCAACGTGCCTAAGCCTTAGGCTTTGTTTCTTGGGTTTCATCTCTAGCCTACCCTAACTCGCTTGGGACTAAAGGCTATGTTGTTGTTAGAACGTGGAAAGTTGTAGTGCCTCGGTGATCACTGGTATAAGGATGTGGCTCTTCAGTCTGAAGGAGGTGTGGGTGCAAGCGGAAAACGATTAAAGAAACAGCCAGCACAGAGAATACTTTGGAAGTTCAGAATAAAATGGCGTCAAATCCATAGATGGCTCGTGAAGTAAATACAGGTGTCAGACTAAAAAAAATAGACCCGACGGGCTAAAAGCCCAGATGTTTTTTAGACCCGACAGGGTAAGAGCTCCGAGGTTTTCATTAAGAAGGGAGACATTTTCCGTGTCTAAAAAATCCCTGAACCTGCTAAGTTGATGGTTTTCTTTTTTAAAATAAACCAACATATAAATCTGCTTCTGTTAGGAAATGAACCTTGGTTGGTGTGGCCATACCATCTGATATGAAACTCTTCAACAAGGCATTTTTATGGAAGCAAGCGTGACCGCTTATTTTATACCAAACAACTTATGTTCCCAGATTCTAAAAGCAAAGTACTACCTAACTTGTGAACTAATTGACATAGTGTTCCCAACTGATGCCTCGCCATCGTGGAAAGAAATAGAACATGGTTTAGAACTGGTGAAAAAGGTATTGATACAACAAATAGGAAATGGAGACAAAGTGGAAATACGGAGAGATAACTGGATCACTCGGAGTTCTACCGTAAAGGTGACAGGGGTGAGGAGCAGAAGTCGACTAAGATGGGTGAACTATCCCATTCACCCAGGCACAAGAGAGTGGGATGTTGAGGTGATAAAGCTTGTTTTTCATGCACATGATGCATAGGAAACACTAAAGATCCGATTAGCTGAATGCCAAATAGATGACATGTTGGCTTGGCATTATGAGAAAAATGCTTTGTATTAGATGCCGAGTGCATATCATGTGGCCATGCAAGAAAGCTTAATTGAGCATAACTGGACATCCACTGGTAGCTCGAAGGAAGGTGAACAAAAGTTGTGGGCAAACCTGTGGTCAACTCCTATACTAGAGAAGGTGAAAATGTTTGCATGGAGGCTAGCAAATGATGATTTATCAACAATGCAAAATAGAAAAAAAAAGGGGAAATCTAGAAGAAATAGTTACTTGTAGATTATGTGGGACTGAAGAGGAATGTGCTTTCCACACGGTTGTTTCATGCACCAAGGCCAAAGCATTGCGCAAAGAACCGAGGAAAGAGTGGGCATTAGTGCCTGAGGAGATTATCACTAAATTAGTGCCTGAGTGGTTCATATGTCTGTTAGAGAGAATCAATATGGATCAAAGAGCACATATCCTTTTCCTATTATGGAGAGCACGGCATTTGTGTAATGACGTTGTTCATGGCAATGGCACATCTTTTGTGGTAGGGTCAGTAAAATACTTAGTAAGCTATTTGAGCTCTTTATTGAACATCCATAGAGGGACTATGGAGGATGTAAAAGGCAAACATCCAATTAGTCAAAATTGGACACATCGAAGAAGAACTAAAAGAGGGCAGAAAGAAGATAGACTAAAGGAAATATGGCAAGCATTACCTGGTGCTTTTCAAGATTATGGTGATGCAAGCTTGGGTGAAATTATTTGACATCACAATGATAGTGTAATCTTCCTAATGTGGTGTGTTATTCATCACTAGGCTTTAGCTGGAGAGGTTGAAGTTGAAGCCCTGGCTTGCCGTGAAGGGTTGCGACTAGCAGTAGAATGGGTGAGGCAACTATCTTGGAGTCTGACTGCTCTAATTTGGTTGCAGCTCTGCGTAGAACGTCACACATTATAAAGGAGATACGCTCAACACTGCATATGCTCCTAGTTTGTGAGGTTAACAATGTTAGAACAGACTGCAATAGAGTAGCTCATGAACTAGCTTATTTAGCCAAAAAAAGGTGCATTGTGCAGTGTGGAGAACCTCGACATGAGTTGGAGCCTCGGAGGAGAGTATTACTACTGATTAGTGGTTTCGTTCTCGACGCAAGCGTAACGTGAGAGTTTTTTTTTTGGAAAAAGATCTTTTGACATCCTAGACACTAGGCCGAGTTTAGAATTCCTCCATGGACCACAAACCTGGGTATTCTGCCTCGTCCATGATCAAAACCGCTCGAGTTACCTCCCCAACCCCATTCGATGGTGGTTTTGGCCTACCTGGCGCCAAGTCATCTTGCCTACATGTTTGTTGCCCCACTGACATGCTGCCTACGTGGCACCGAACCCACCTGCCAGTCCCTATCTCTCCACCCTCCTCCTCCTCCTCCTCCTCTCTCTCATCATCTTCTCTCGCCGGCGTCTCTTCCCTGAGCTCGTCGTCCTCTGCCGCCTCTTGCCTCTCCCGGTTAGCGATGCCCGGCCTTGGATCCTTTTGCGGACATGCGGCGCAGGAGGCCTCACATACCACCAACGCGTCTCAGGGAGGCAGTGATGGTGGCCCTCGCCGCTGAGGCCCCACTTCACGACTGCGCCGTCGGCGCCCTCTACCCAACTGTGCCACCGTTGCGGAGGCACCATTGCGCCTCCTCTCATCCTCTTCCCATCTCTCTCTAAGCTCCTCTTTCCTTACCCCCATTATCTCACCCTTTGCTCCTTGTGGCGGACATTGAGGCTTCTTGTGGTTGAGCTCCTACATCACTGGGCGACGGGGACAGGTTGAATCGGTGCACCTCGGCTTGTTGTTGCTGCTTATGGTGGCCATTTGGTCCGGAAGCCTCTAGGCATGGCGAATCAGTGATGTAGGTGGCATTGTTCAACTCTGGCGAACTTGGTTGGTGGTCTGATTTGGTTGGCAGGCGGAGGTGGGCGGGCTTCATAGTGGTCAGAGGAGCGCAGAGTGACGTCGTTGAGCACAGAGGCGGCGCCGGCAAGCACGGAGGGCCGTGGAACGGCGCCATTGAGCATGGAGGCGGGGCGGCTGCCGATGACCTGGGCAACATGGTGGAGGAGATGACAGGTGGGCTCCGCGCCACGTAGGTGGGCAACAGACATGCCAGCGGGGGCGATAGACATGTAGGCAAGCTGACTAGGCACAAGGTAGGCCAAAACAACCGTCGAATGGGTCGGGGAGGTAACTCGAACGATTTTGATACACAGAGGAGGCAGAATACATGGTTTTGCGGTCCAGAAGGAAATCTAAACTCAGCCCGATATCTATGGAGGTCAAAAACTTTTTTTTTTCTTTTTTTCGGTTAATTGAGCTTTATCTTCCTTTAGACTCATCTGTGTCCCTGAATCTCGGCCCAGCCCAGATGGCTGGTTTGTCCCAAACAGGCCCACACAGGGTTACAACTAAAAGTCGGAATTAACAGACGTGTGTTGGTCGTAAACAATTGACGCAAGGATGGGGTATTGGGGTACATTCAGATTTCCAAGGCAAACGAGCAAAAGTTACATGCTAAGTTGCTAACATGCATTTCCCTGTATACAGATCATAAACGCTGTAGAATTTATAAATTTAGCAGGCATATCACAGACCAGTTTCTTTCGCAGAAAAAAGATTTGCTTAACATCAATCAGGGAAAGAAAGCTCTTGTATTCACACAACAGAGCATAACTCCCTATATACATCTAAAAACTCCCAATATATACAAGAGCCTTCCTTCCACCCATGATCCATCACCCTTCTCCATGCTTTCAATCCTAACTGGCAACGCTACTACAAAGAGCATGTGCGCGAATCATATGGCATGCTATCAACTCTAATATCTCAGCTTTACATAAACGCACAATGTAAAAACATTACTGTTTTATCCTTCCTAAACTCAGCTGCGTGCAATGACCTAACCGGTCAATCTAATCATGTTGAAGGAGCTGAAACCTGTTTGGTTCTTTCTCATACCGCATATTCAGACTTTCGGTATGAACCTTGAACATAGCCCGTCCCTGCAATTAGTATATTTTGCCTGAGTCTTCATGACTACTTTCAGATTACTGTCTTGTTCCGATGCGTGGTTTTGTAGGTGCTGCATGGAGCGTTCAAGTATCTATATGTGAGACACCGCACACAAGGATGTGACAACCTCTTACTTGTCACCTACAATGCTTTTGTAGTTAACCATGTAGATGGCAACCAGTGTGAGAAGTGCACCACCAATCTGTACAGGCGAGAAGGTCTCACCCAGGTAGAGGTACCTGAACAGTACGGGGGTGGTAAAAGTCCAGTCAAGATAACAAAAGCATTTTCTGGTCATGAAATTTAGGTAAGGATCATACCCGAAAATTGATGCAAACATGGGAGTCAGGAAAGTGAGAGAACTTAGTGTGGTTAAGCTGCCTGAAAGAACGAGAAAGAACTAGTTATATATTCGATAACTTTTAGAGTGAATAGTGGATAATGCCAGCGCACCCTAACAGTATTGGACTAGTAGGAAATAATTGTACCTCTAGTAGCATTGTAGAAGTATACACCATAGCTGACAGCACTGCCAAATATAGATGTGTAGCCAAGTGCTAATATGTCACTCCATGTAAGGTCTTGAAAATGGCCACTCAGAGCAGGATCATGATTAAGAACAGAAATAACCAGCAGAGGAAGCCCTCCTATAATCATGTGCTGTAATAATGTGGATGTTAGCATTTAACAATGATACATAGCTTAGGATCACTGAAAATTTCAATAACGTCCAAAGGTCATCTGCATCCTAATCGAACCATTAAATAAGGTGGGAGGCCTACGTACAGTGAAAGGGGAGAGGAAAAAGGGAAAAGGATTACAACAAATGCAGTTCTAAGCTGCAATATATGCATCTCCCTCCCAACTAGTACATGAGGGCACTACCAGAAATATGCTCTGCAACGATGAATGGTAAAAAGGCTGACATTTTTATAACACAGTAGAAAAAAAGGCTGACTTGAATCAATAGAAACAATAGTAGCTTTAGCACATGGAACTCAAAGTCGCAAAGTATGATATATATATCATCTCCCGATAACATACCCATCCTGTTGCCATGATTGGGTCAGAGTACTTTGACACCCAGCGGACCATGATAGTTCCAACTGCCATGCTTTGAGCTGAGAGGAACATCAACCACTCCCCACTTCCCCATATTGTCGTGTCATTCCCTTCAATTGACAGTGCTGGAACCTAGTGAAATAAAAGTAAAAATGAAAGGAAAGAAGACAGAAAGAAATGCAGCTATAATGCTAGACACAAGACGTAAATAAAAGCATTTAAAAAGGTCTTTAGTGTCATGGTCTGAATTTCATGAAGTTCAAAATGGCTAGAAAATCCAGTATTTTACAGATTATTGGTGATGTTACTATATAATTACTTTGACATAGCAACAGTGGAAAAGAATCCATCCCTTTTGCAGAAGACAATTGTTTCAAACATGATATCTGGGATTTAAAAATCTGTAAGGCAGGTGTGGTTCAAAATGTTGCATAGAATGGATAAAGAGCATGCATTGCTGCACAAAATTTGGCCTTCAAATGATAAGAAGTATGCACGATACGGAGAAAATAGTATATGAACAGTGTAACTTGCCACCATAATCAATATTCAGGCCTCAAGATTGCTAACCTCTCTACAGTGTAGTGTACACGATACATAGAAGAAAGTATGAAGGCAAAACCTCGAGAAGCAAGAGCCCCACGACACCCAGCACGAGTCCTCCAGCCCCTATGGCGTCAATCGACTCTCCAAAGAGCAGAGATGCGAGGATAGCCACTGTCAATGGCTGCGAGTCAATGATGACCTACGATGGACATTTCAATTCAGTAAGGGCCACCGGCTCAATGCAGAAGAGGACAATCCTCAATCCTAGTGTTTGCCAGAAGAGATAAGATGAGCACAGGGGGTTTGGATTTCGCCTTACACTCCCGAGCCCAGCCGACGTCTTCTGTAATCCCTCCGCGAGGAAGCCCTGCGAAAGCAAGCAAGTAAAAAAACACACGGTCTGATTCCAGAATCGCAATTCGCACACACTGCCATACGCTCAAATGTCACGCAGGCACTCACGCCCTTTTCAGCTGTAAACAAAACACGTGCGCTGCAATTTCGCACCTGGAAGCACGCGGCGTCGATGAGCCCGAACGCGGCGACTGCGAGCCATGCCTGCCAGCCTGAGGGCTGCTTCCGCCCGCGCGCGGCGGCGAAGGCGACGAGCAGCGCACCGGCCGGGAGCAGGCGCAGCGCGGCGACGAAGAAGGGCCCCGTACGGGGGATGACCCCCTTCATGGCCACCATGGCCGTGCCCCAGAAGAAGAAGGGCGACACCAGGGAGGCCCACTCCCAGAGCTCCTTCCCCGCCGCCGCCGGGGAAGCCGAGGCCGCGGTCTCCCCATCGTCGTCCTTGGGCGCGGCCGGGGATCGCGAGGGGAGTTGGGGAGCGTCGGCGTCGACGAAGCACTCGACGTCGGAGCCGGTGCCTAGACAGTCGAGCGAATCGGCTGGGGCCGGGGCGGGAGGGGAAGGCGGAGAGGACTCCCGGCGCGCGCGCACGGCCGTGGCGCGGCGGGCCGGGGCGAGGGCGAGGCTGCGATGGGGGCTGCGGGTGGAGGAGAGGGGTGGGCAGTGGGGAGGGGAAGGAAGCGGAAGGAGGAGCAGGAGGCTGGCGGACGCGGGGCACGCGGCGGCGGCCATCGTGGCCGGAGGCGGCCTCGGGCACGGGACGGAGGAGCGGGAGGGAGGAGTGGGGCGGAGTTGGAGAGGAGACGTGGCCACGTGGGATCTTTTCGTTTGGTACGGTTGAAGCCGGAGAGGTAACCGTAACCGTAAGGCCTTTTTTTTTCTTGGAAAAGAGATTTACTCAGCTTATAGGAAAGCAAATGAGTTGATACACCACTGGAAAGACCAGCGTACAGTTAAGCTACAGAGCCAAAAACCACAAGACTGGCCACACTGGGACGGTAAACATTAAGCACTTCATAATAATTTTTTCATCACATAAGGACATGTACAACGGTTCAACGGAGGTCGTCTTTTTATGCTCCTGAAGCAAAATCGTCCGATGTGAATAGGATTAATTAAAGAAAGAGAAGACGATCGTACTTTTATTCGGCGACGGCAGAAGCTCTAGCTCCCAGGTCAGTCGACGACTTGAGCGTGTGTTGTACGTGTTCGTCGTCGGTGCCGTGGATCGGCTGCGCGCGAGGGGGATTTCCGCAGGGTGGCGGCAAATCGCGCGCGCCAAATCCCTTCCATGCGCCAAATCCCTTTCCTCCCTCGTGGCATTTCTTCTATGCCCAAAATTTCTCAATGTTCCTCCCTCGCAGATCTCACCGGAACCCTATCCCTAGTTCTGGCACCATGTGCGGCAGCAAGTGAGCTTCTTGTTGCAGCCGCGTCGCGAGAGTGCAAGGTAGCTGCGGCGCAAGCGCGGAAGGGCAGAACATCAGCGGCGAAGTAAAAGGCCTCTGCGGTTTGGTGGTGGCGCGGAAGGGCATGGGACACGGTGCGGCGGCGGCGGCGGCACGTCACGGAACAGGAGGCGCTCTGGATGAGGCCGCGGGACACACTGCGACAACACTTGCTGCTGCGGCATCGCTCCAGGGTGTCTCCGGTTGTGGATTTCAGTTGTGGATTTCGTATAGGACATTCAACAATGAATTTCGCCAACATCAGCAACTTCTTCACAGGCACCGGCGAATTCTTCAACAGCCTTAGACATAGCCCGATGTCCTAGCCATGGACCCTTCCTCAATCTTCAGATCCTCCCACTTGGTATGTCACAACACCCACAATTTCTTGGTATAGATTACTTGGATGTATTAGCAAGTGTATATAGATTGAAAATTCAGATGTGGATGCACGTAAAATTAAGTCTTGTTAGTTGAATTTCTAGATAGAATAGAGTCATGAATTTCTGGATATAATGCTAGTTTAATTTCTGGATATAACAGAGCCATGTTATGTGGAATGCATCTTGTTCTGTGTTTGTGCATATTTTCTTTACAACACAATCTCTTGACTTTTTTTCGGGGATAATGATCCAATACCTCATGGTGACTTTACTAATTTTATGTAGCCGCATTTGTCTCAGAATTTTAATTTTGTGTGTGTGTGTTGGGGGGGGGGGGGAGATCTCACTATACCCTATTGAAGCCACGACAGCCCATGGATATTCCTCCAGCAGAAGAAGATGCATCTGTGCAAAATAATTAATCAGTGCATTGATGTTGACAGTGAGGAAGAAGTAGTTAGGACTGATAAGAGAATCCTTTGGTCACAAGCTGAAGATGTTAGGCTGGTGAGTTTTAGTGCAAAAATAAAACATGGGTTGTACTCACTTCATTACTTTAGTACATAATATTTTTTTTCTTTACTTTTCAGATGAGGCTAAGTGGATAACATACAACAACGGGCTAAAGGAAGCACGTAAAAGAAAGAATTTAGGCAAAGAGTCTGCTGGTGGAGACATAGAGCAGAAGCTGACAATGGGACAAAAATGAGCTAAGAAGCTAGCCAAGGCCTATGGGACAAAAACGAGTAAGAAGTTAGCACGTGAGACAGCAGCCAAGGCAAAGGATCATGACAATGAAAATGATGAGCTCCATATGTTTAAAAAGTTTCAATCTGAAGAACATGCAAATAGATTCAGGCTTTTAGAGGTACAAGAACAGAAGCTGACAGCTGAGAATCTTGAATCAGCAAAGATTGCACATCTTGCAGCAAAAGAGCAAAAGGAAGCAGCAAAAGAGCAAAAGGAGGCCAAAACGTTAGGTTGAAGCTAGGATGTTTGAAACATATAATCGACTTCTTGCACAAGACATGACACTAATGTCTGATGAAGAAAATGCTGATCATGTTGCTACTATAAAATGCTTGAAGAAATTTTTTTTTGCTGAATCTTGAAGGTAAGTATGTGTGCTGAAACTTTTTGTTTGCTGAGACCTACAGGTGGCTGGGAGATGGTGGGGTTGGCGCTGGTCGCCTCAGTGAACTGAAATGTAGTGTGATTGTATGTCAATTTTAATTGTGTGACCTGAATTCCTATGTGAACTGTAGTTATGTTTTCAAGTGCTTCCTGCATGTATTCCATACCTATCTTCCATTTTTCTCTACCATTTTATACTCTGTGTGGACTTGTGAGGATGCTGGTGACCTGGGATATGGTGGTGTTGGCGCTGGTGACGTGGGTGATCTTGTTGAAGGCACTCCTCGATCCTTCTAGAGCATGGGCCCATCCTTGCTCTTGTTGGATCTATGTTAGACTGCAATGTTTGCATCAATTTTGACCCATTTCCTCCTCGTCCCATGGGGACCCCCATTCCTATGGTGCTGACACTTGGGGATATCGGGTCCAAGTTTATGACATGATTTGTTGACACCGATCGTGTCCTAGTAGTTTATCTATGTTTTCTCAACCTCTTTTTACTTTTATCTTTTTTGTTTGAATAAGTAGCCCTTTCTGTATAATCAAACACTAATAAGTTTCAAAGTATGAGTTGAAATAATAACCATGAAATTTAAGTCAAATTCTCACATGCTTCTGGTTCCTCGCTTTCTCCATGTTCTAGATTCCCATTGCTGCCCTTCTCTACAAAATCCCCCTTGCCCCTCCTTCCTCACCCAGTAGAGCTTCCGCTTCGCAGGTCGTGCCCCCGAGCTCTCCTCGCCTTCATTCCCACCCTATGCTCCACTACTTCCCAGCTCTGCTTCTTCACCTCGATTGCCTCTTCTCAGCCAGGTGTTGTGCTGCCCACTGTTTTCCGAGCCTCCTGCATTCTTCACCCTGGAGACCCCACCTCCTCTTCCCAACTTTATTGTCCAAGGCCCGAGTGCTCCTTGCTTCATCATCTCGGTTCCTCTTCCCAGCCTCCTCCTCTTCACCAATAAGGCATTTCCATCATACGTACACAACAAGCTCGTCAAGTGACCATAAACTTTCCAAATCCCTGCACCAGTGGTGATGCTCGCATTACCCACTAGACGTCTAGTTCATTCGGTTGGTCTATATTGGCGCAACAATAGTTTTAGCAACTGATCTAAGAACCCTACTTATTGTTAGATTCTGGTTGTACATGTGCCCCCCCCCCAAATACTATAAATTTAGTAAATATTTTTTATCTATTTAAATTTTGTGATATTAAAAGCACAGCATGAGGATGAGTCTCGCATGCAAACACTTGAAAATAGATAATATTCTAATCCACTTAATATTAAAGGCATGCATAACATATGTGTATATCTAACAACATATAGAGTTAACATAAAATCTACAATTAAAAGATAATTAAGCCATGCATGCTTACTGATCGTGCATGGTATAGTTTGAAGGTTGGATACCACACACGTGCGTGTTCATGTGGAAATCATATGGCTTGTAATCAAGCAGTTGTTGTGAATTCATGGTGTTTGTGTTCGATAGGGAAATAGTAAGGCACAAGGGCATGTTGTCGACGACGAAGTAGGGCTACGAGCCATGCCTTCCAGCCTGAGGGTTGCTTCTGTCCGTGCACGGTAGCAAAGGCGACGAACAGCGTGCCAGCTGGGAGTAGGCTCAGCACGGCAACGAAGAAGAACCCCGTGCATGGAATGACCCGCTTCATGGCCACCATGGTTGTTCTCTAGAAGAAGAAGGGCGCAACCAGGGAGGCCCACTCCCCGAGTTCCTTCCCCGGCCCATCGAGGAAGTCGAGGCTGTGGCCTTGGTCACCCCATCATCGTCCTTGGTCATCCCTAGGGATTGTGAGAGTTCCGGAGCATCAATATCGAGGAAGCACTCAATGTCGGAGCCAATGCTTAGACAATCGAGCGAATCGGCTGGGGTAGGAGTTAAAGGGGAAAGGTGGAGAGGACTCGCAGCACACGCGCACGGCCGTGGGGCGCCTGGCCAGGGCGAGGCCGTGGTGGGGATGTGGGTGGAGGACAGGGGTGGATAGCTAGGAGAGGGAGGAAGTAGAAGGAGGAGGAGGTGTTTGGCGAACTCGGGGCACACGGCGGCGGGCATCCTGTGGGGCTTGGGCCACAATGTTTAAATTGTGGTTGACCGCTTCGAGTGGCCGATTTATCGCGTAGCAGTCGAAGAAGAAGAATAGTAGAGATGGTGGCGGTGGTAGCAACAATATGTCAACATTTGGCGCCATCCTCTTCCTCCTTCAAGCCCGATGGTGGTAGCGGGCATGGCAAGGCCGGCGGTTGGGGCACCGCCAGCTGAGCAGTGGAGGAGGCCGGTTGGGCAAGGCCGGTGGCGGGGGCAACGGCCCAAGTGGTTCAGAAGGATGGGGCAGCGGGCAGAGGGTGGGAGGTGGGCGGACAACACGATGGCGAGGTAACCGCCGACTGCGGCGGTGGGGATGAAGACGGGCGGCAACGGCATAGACACACGTGGGTGTACACGCACAATAAAAAATTGACCGCTGGGAGCCCACCCACCGTCGCCTGCTATTCCTCACAGCCCGCGCTGCGCAGTGGCAGAGAGATGTAGCCATGTAGGATCTTTTCGTTTTGTTTGGCCTCTTTGGGGCCATGACGTTGTGGCCTGCTCGTGTGTCGTCTGTTGTACCGTGTACTAAGTTCGCGTATCCGACCGCACAGTTCCTCCGGTTTCGCATGGTCATTGACCGTTGGCTTGGCGTCGTATCATTTCCATCTGTGCTAAGCCGGAAACTGGAGATTGTTCGTTTGGAGCGGAGTGGGTAAAGATTTATTAACTTCGTTGATGAACTACGGGGGAACAAATTAACTCGGGGGGCACCCACTTCTACATTTCACCGTAACTACGGGTACTTTTGAATAGAAATTTTAAAATTTACATACCAGGTCCACTAATTTGGTATTTGGTCCCACAATTTTGGTATATCTTGGTACATTTAGGTACTTAATATATTGTTTAAAAAATCATCATATAATTATTACATTTGGTACTTGCCAATCATTCTAAAAGAGTTCTTTACGTAAATGTAGGGACTTTAAGTATTAGGCCAAACCCAGCGCGTAGATTACTGTACCAATAACAAGCATAGGCAAAACTTAAACAAATTAGAGTGGCCTGGGTGCACCTAAGGTTAGAGTACCTCCTACTCCAAGAGACTCTATTTTCTACAATATTTTTTATTTGACTCTTTATAAATATTTTACATCATAGTGAGCATTTCATAATAAGAACATATTTTATGATTTTAAGAATTGTATACTATTTAATAATTTTATTGTGCTTAGGAGCAATGAAGAGGATCAAGGAGGCCATTGGAACAAGCTCAGAGATTGAGGGAGACAGCCCACACGTCCATCGCATGCGACACAATGCCCTTGCCTACCTCACGATGAGTGCACAGCTGCCGAAGCAAGATCTATCCTGCCGATGTCGACGAACAACCGTAGAGCCATGCTACGTGTTTCACCCATCACGTACATTGCCAGGCATGTCATTGAGCTTAAATGCCTTTTAGGACCGGGCGACGCCACGTTCATCTACCCTGGTGCACGTGCACCAGGCTAGAAATGAAAATCTAAAGCTATTTAGTGAAGTACTAGCTGAAAATTATAGGGTTGCTATAGAAACAATGAAGAAGTGCACCAGGGCCGGGTTCATTTGGATCCAGCTTCGCCCGCCCACTCCTCACCCGTCCACCACTGCAGTGGTGACCATTGGCCCCGTCTGCTATATATATATATCTCGGCCGTCCTGTGATCCTCCCGTCTCCTGGCGGCAGGTGCGGCGGCGGGAGAGCGGCGCGGCGCGGAGGCCAGAAGCGGAACCGGGAGCCGGGGCAGGCGTCTGGCGTGGCAGCGCTGCGCAGCAGGCAGCTGCAGCACCGCAGTCCGCAGCCGCACAGGCATCTTTTCGATAACCTTGGCAAGCCGGCGAAGACGGCCACAAACTAGCATCCCCGTTAAGCGTCTCAACGAAGGTGCTTTTTTTTTTCGCTTCCAATTTGAACCTTGTGGATGCATGTATCATTGATTACTGGTGCGTGATGGAGTGGCGAGAACAGCTACATGTGGATTAGAGGAGTACATAGTTGTCTATTCCAATTCAGTTTTATGAAGCCTGCTATCTTTAATTAGGTCTTGTTTAGTTCACCAACTTTCCAGTCACATCGAGTCACATCACGCTTACCAATGAACTATTCACACCTCTAACTTTTTCCAACTTCTCCAACTAAACAAGGCCTTAGTTAGGTTTGGTGGTTATGCGGTCGAGCGTTCGATGCCTCTTATTAGCAATTTGTTAATAAGATCCTCAATTCCTCATGGTTATGGTCCGCTTGAATTGATGGCACAAGGTTTTTGTTCGGTTTTTTTGGATCTATATGATGGAAATAGCTATTCATGAAAAGAAAACAAAAGGAATGATTAAGATTTGCTCTTCTTCCTCCCATTTAAGTTTGTCATGGTTCAAACTTTAGTTTTGCTTCTTGATTGTTGCACGTCGGTTCTAAAAATGTCTGGTACATGTACATAACTCTCTTAAGAAAAAATAGCTACATTTGCTGGAGGTACATTGCTATTTTGCTAGTACTACTTGATCCTGTATGGTCTTAAGATGCACAGTTGTGTGCTATCGTTCTCAGTTTCCTTGAACTGTTTAAGTATCTAGTTTGAACTTGTAAGTCTGTTCGCTGCTACGAGGCCACCTAGTGTCTCTAATCTGAAACAGGTTAGAAGAGCTAGGTCTACCCCTCCCCATCTTTCATGTATCCTTCTTCTACTTCTGAACTCTGTATTTCCGTTGAGTAATGGAAATGGGGCATGCCTCGATTCAAAAAAAATAAAATAAAATCATGGGCCCGCCCCTGCCTATAAATACTGAGGCACGCTCTCATTATACGATTCAGATCGTCAGTTGAGCAACTTCTTATACGATTCAGATCGTCGGTTGAGCAACTTCAAGCAAATCAAGATCCACAAGTATGAAGCCGATGACCATCCTCCTGATCACTGTGGTCTTTGGCTGCCTCGCTCTGTCAGCAAAATGTAAGCATTTATATTGCCTTCTTATCTCCACCTAACATGCTATATGATCGGTTTGAATTTGTTATAAAATTGATGAGCACACAGAATAAATATTGCCATTACCCAGGTCGTCGTCATCAGCTGCTTGGATCCCCTGAAGTCACACAGGGAAACCCAAATAGTCATACCAACACAACTACGGCTGCTTCCTCGTCAGATGGGACAAAACTGAACTTTTGCCACCTAAAAACTAATTGCCAGCGCTCGCCCTGCTTCTGCTGCCCAGACCCTGATAGATGTTACAACAGGCTGGAGGAATGTCGGGCAAACTGTATTACGTGCAACCCGCGGTGCAACTAACTTTGGATAAAAAAAAAACATCTGTCCAATGTTGACTTTTCTAGAAATAAGATAAGTCATGTAACATCCTCCAAACTTCTAAGAGAAAAATAAATTAGCCTTGCAAGCTTGCGCAATACAATGTTCCTTATGAAACTCTGATCGAGCGTATCAAAGTTTACCTTGAGTTCTTTTGGTTTTTTTTTATGATTTTCATGCCTATGTGGTTTCACCTCGTGACGTACATGAATTATCTTTAGAGGCAAGGTTACATCATGTAACATCCCGATTTCATCAATTGCCACAGCCTGAAAATGCTAAGCGTGTCATGGAGCTTACATGTGAATTATCTTTAGCCCGTCGGCGTACCTAAAATAAATTCGAATTTGAATAACTGAAATAACATCGAAAGGGTACTTTAGTGCGCAACCAAAGCATCACCATGTGACCTAGGGCCCATAACTTGTTTTCTTTTATTGTTAATAAATATAATACACATATAATTTAAATATGTTGAAATGGGTTCTTATTACTATACAATACATATACAAATAAAGTTAGTGAAAAATTATAAGAGTTATAGAACGGTGCTTTTAATTGAGGAAAGAGATGAGACGCGCTTAACTCTTCTCTATATGTTCCATGGATTTCTCTATCTCTACCATGAATTTCATGAGTTTAGGTCCAACGTTTAAATATATTTTTTTGAAGTACATAAATATAAGATTTCAGGGAAAAGGCTTAGGTGAACTATTAAATTTAGGTGACAGAGAAGAAGTTGCATATGAGTATCATGTGTAATCGCAAGTTTGGTTCGAGTAGGGTGAGGCGGAGAGCGAAATCTCTTCATCGCTACTTTTACGACGGATCTGACCCGATTGGCCGCGATTGGATAGCCATCTCTGTGCCGGACAGTAACCGCCTAACTGGGCGTCGTATTAGAGAAAATTGCATATTTGGCACTCGAAACAATGCACTTCGCAGTGTTAGGACTCGAAACATTATACACGTAAAAATGACACTTGAACCGTTGGCTTCTTGATTTTCATGACAGTATATATATTTCTCTCTTATTTTAATGTAAATATATGTATTAGGGATTCATAATGACACTTTTGCCCCCTCCTAAGTTGTCATTAGGGATGCCTTATGCGTCGTCCCGGTCCACTTGAGACTTTTGCCCCCTCCTAGTTTTGGGACTTGAGAATCAAAGGTATCCTCTTCCTCTCTCCCCGTACGTCGTCCCGGTCCACCACACACACCACACCAAGGAGACGAGCGCATCCTGCTGCGCTCCCTTGCCGGCTTTTACTTTGTTATATAGATGCATTTGGTTCTTCGGTTCTGTGCGTAAGCTTCCGTTACAATTTTATCGCAGAAGATAGTTTTCTGTCCAGTTCAGATGTCAACGAGTGATGCTGATTGTGCCAAGAATTGACGAAATCGGGATGACACTTCAAAATTCAACTCAGTGAAACCATGATGGCAAGGTTAGAGGTTTGAATATTTTTTTGCCACTGTGAAATTCACATACATATAGAGATAATGGTGGGCAAGCCAATTTATTATTGCTGCAACTTTCGTTACAAACATTTAGTAATGCGCTGACATTTGACAGCACCTTAAATGCACTTACAGATTACAGCATATTTCTCCTTGACGCTCTTGTCTTGTATAACCAAATGAGATCTCAATTCCTTCCCTAACGGATCCTTGCGTACCTTTTTCCTGAATCCTGATTGAATGGCTGCATCCCACGCTACAGACTCGATCTTGTATATATTATATATTACTTCGGCGTCAGAACATACATCTTGCAGTCGTGAGGTGCCACTGAAGCTGACAACTGGCCCTGAGCTGAGAAGGACGAATGCTGCACAAGAAAATGGAATATGAAATCTGATGTCTGGACCATCAACCTTCTTTCTTGATTATGAGATGCACTATGGAATCTGAAGAAAGCAAGCATACCGCCCATAGATCACGAGCAGTAACAGCAGTGGATGAAGAAAGCCCGATGTTCGACCATTGCGCGGTGATGATTGCCTGGTAGCCCTGCCGGTTCCAGAGAACCACTGCCTTTCTGTTGTTACTGAGTGGTCCAGCCCAAACCTACAAAAGAGCACAGCACTATCAGCTTCAGAGTCACACTAGGCTTCTTTGTGGTTTTGGTGCTTTTCTGTAGCAAACTGCTTCATGGAAGGCACTAATGCAGAGGTTGAGGAATACTACCTCCAAGCCATTGTCGGACTGCACTTTCTTTCCTTGGACGCCTAGACTATCTGTTCAGAAATTGTTGCATCAATATAATGGGAACCCATACAATCATAAGTAAAGATGCAAGAGAAGTCTTGCCTTGGTTGACAGCAATGACTTCCGAGTTGCTGAGTATGTCCTTTGTCTGCTGGCTCATTGAGCGTACATCGCACCCAATAAGAAGAGGAGCCTGCATAACGCAAGACAGATTTGCAGTAATGAAATTGAAGAACATTTGACACTGCACGAGCAATTCTAACTTGCAGAAAATTTATTACCTTGGCAAGTGCCCAGATGCTGAAGTGAGAGCGGTACTCCGCCTCAGACATACCACCGTTGCCCACTTGAAGCATATCAGGATCTGATGTTTGAACGCAAGAGAATCCACTCATTAGTTGGTAGTTCATATTGGTTAAGCATTAACAGAATTGTCTCATGTCTGAACTCATACCGTTCCATCCACCAGGTCCGGCATAGGAAGCCCATCTATCATTCTGGTCCGCACGAGATGTCATACTGAAACGTTATGGTAACTATGGTCAGTCCTGTCAGAATGATATGAGCAGCACCTGGCCCAGTTGTCAGAGATATCATCAGTTGTTCTCCAGCTGTTGCCCATGCTTCCTGCCCAGGTAGCAGGATTTTCTCTTCCCCTATATAGAGGAGATGCAGGTGAAGTAATTACGACCACTAACACTTCTTCCCTCTGGACAAAAAGTATTGCTAGGAGGAAACTCACCATTCACACAATGAGAAGATGTTCTTTCCGTAGGTCTTCATGGCATTGCTCATTTTAGTATATCTGCATTAGCCATGAGAAGTTTCTCAAGATTTTGACAGGCAATGCCCAATGCATCAGTCGCAAAGCAGCATAAGGTATCATTCTCGTACCTCTCTGTAATACTCCTGCCAGCAGGATTGCAGTTGTCGTACTTCAGATAATCAATGCCCTGGCGTTGAGAATGTCAGGATCATCAGAAGATCGGACACTTTTCACTGTTGATTTAGCATCAGTCGTCAGGTATGAAATAGAAAGAATTTTACCCAAGATGAAAATGTTTTCACATCCTGCTCTTCATGATCAAGTGATCCTGGCATTTTCATACTGCACGTCCTTGTCCTGTAATAAACAGTGCTCATTACCAGTTTGTTATTTATTACAAAGTATTGGTCTGCTTGGGTTTTCGACAGTTACTCCAGAAATAAATTAAATCTTTTGTTATTGTAAAACTGATAACTGATAGCTGCCAGCCTAGCATACCCCGCATCACTGTAAATGCCGAGCTTCAGCCCTTTTGCGTGCACATAATCTGCGAGTGCCTTGATACCAGAGGGGAAGGTTTGTCTGTTTGCAACAAAGTTACCCTGAGAAATAATAATGCAGCTTTGTCAGGTCGTCATGTGAGGGAAAAAAAGGAATCTCTGATCTGGCCACTGGGTCAAAAAAATTGTAAAAATAATCACTTTTATTTAGTCATTGTATCTGCAAAATCCCACTGATAATAGCTCAGTACTTAAGTCCTCGTTAGCACAAAAGATATTTTTAAGCACTCCATACTCTAGTAGTTATTCATGAGTTCCTCTCCATGTATTTTTGTGCTTTCTAGAAGTTCCTCTCCACATACTTTTTTTTTCTTACACTGGTTTTAATGCTGAAAATGATGTATGTGGTTAGTGGTTAGCGTGTGCATGTTGCATCTGTAGGCAAATTTGATCTTCTTACCTGGTAGTCCCTATCTGATTCTGCCCAGCAATCATCTGAAAGAAGATATGGAAAGACTTTCAGCAAAGAGCTGCTTTGTGAACGATGCATCATACGAGATGGGGCTTAGAAAACAGTCCATACCTATATTAACATATTCATAACCCAATTTCGCCAGACCAGTGCTGACCAGTGCATCAGCTGAATAAAAACGAACCAGTATTAGGAACACCACATACTTTCTCTGAAGCAAATATGTATGGAACAATGACAAGTTTATAAATAGTGTTGGAAGAAGAATTTTACAGTATAAGACCTGATTTGCATTTTCCTAATTCGACAACGTGTTCACGATAATGACCAAAAGATAAAATGAGCAAATATCCATATAGCAAGCAAAAGTGCAAAAAAAAAAGGGAGGCGTGGTTCGGTCCAGGCCACCTGATGAAAGAAATCAGTAACCATGGTAGTTGAGTTCTGTTCTCAGACACGTCAAGCTTCTATGAAGAAAATTTTAATGTGATGGATCACTTTCCATGCTAACAGTAAATTTAAAGCAAATACGAAGAATTTTTAGTGTGAGGAGGACTTGCACTGCTCTCAGATTCAAAGATAATATGTCACAGATTAGTAACTGAATCAATATGAATCAGAATCCTCATTTTTTCTATTGCCTCAAGAGGCAGCCATACACCAGCAGCTAATCTAATGCATTTGAACAAACAATATAGTGCACAATAGTGTACCGAAATTACAAGATTACAAGGATTACATAAGTAACACATAAATTGATCATTCTGTTCTTAACACATAAGATTACAAGAATTCCACATGCAGGATCAAGCAAGATCGCAAATCCAAGCATCCAAATCTTATTGGTCAATATGATCACTAAATATTACAATGGAATGATCCGCAGCAGTGATTCCACACAGGGCAGCATGTAGTGAGCAACAGAGCGCTCACCAGAGCAGAATTTTATTCCATTCAGATGGTCATACGACATGTCATGCGCCATGTCAATTATTTCTTCAAGAGATCCGTCACGCAGATCGCATTTCAAGAGATACCAGGCATCAATGGAGAGGAATATCTCATCTCCATTGCCTGAAGCACATGCAAAAACATGTAGCTGCCTTGGAATGGGTAAGATGAGGCGGCAGCGCACTGACCAAGCAAGGTTTGGTCCATCCTCCGCCAACCAAATGGCCACATCCAATGGTGAGGCAGAGTGGATATAGCATAACTTGCCACTAAGCTCACAAAGCATGTCATTCTCGCTTAGAAAACCCCTGCATGGAGGGTTAGGATATACGGCAAACGTCTCATCACGCAGGCTAAACCGAAGGATAACATGCAAACTGACCTTGTCATGTCCATCGCCGGTTACAGAGTTGACAGCACTCCAGTAGAAGGACCCACGCATGCAAATTGGAGTCCTAGCATTAATAGGATAAGGTGGGTCCATGGTGGACTTCCATCTCCAAACCTCTTCTCCATCACCAAGGGTCAAAATCTCATGCCCAGCGCTGTTCCCTGATATGCACTTCTCCCCATCTGCTTGGGGGGGGGGGGGGGGGGGTTCACTGCCTGAGCGTAAGAAGTGTCTAGCAACCTTATACTTGCCACTCCACGGGTCAAAACCAAAGGCAACCCTTTGCCCCTTGGCAATATTGTGGCTTCCTTGTGGCAGCTCAACGAACTCCCTAGTAGCTGGGTTGCACAGAAATATTCTCCCCGTCGTGCAAGGAATCATAATTAGGCCATCACAATG
The DNA here is from genome assembly GCA_015342445.1 of Digitaria exilis. Classification (NCBI taxonomy): domain Eukaryota; kingdom Viridiplantae; phylum Streptophyta; class Magnoliopsida; order Poales; family Poaceae; genus Digitaria; species Digitaria exilis. The sequence continues at coordinate 495,380 of JACEFO010001671.1, read as the reverse complement.
CAGAGGCATGCTGAACATCGGGATTCCACCAGGACATCTCTTATGTAGGATGAGTTCAGCAACCTTGCTTTGACCTGGCTGGAAGCCATAGAAATTGACACTACAAAGGCTAAACATCTTGTGGTACCTCAGGTACCTTCGAGGCATAATGACCATGGATGGCCTAGTTCTGGAATGCTCCAGGTGGCGGTGAGCAAAATGAGTGCTCATTAGTGTGGCACGCCACAGCTTGCAGACAGTTTGGAAGCGCAAGAGACACTTGACAGGAAGTAGTACGAGAATTTGGAAGAAAAGTACATCATCAGGGATGGGGCTGCCACTGCTGGGGGAAGCTAGCCCCGGCGCCATTCGACGGAGCCGTTTCGGGAGCTGGTACATCATAAAGTTTGGTTGTTTGCACCGATTGCCTTCAATCTGCCCTGGCCCTGCGTATTCAGATAAATATATAATGTCAGATATGACTGTCTCTGATCAGATTCGGATTTCGCTTGTCTCTGATCAGATTCGGATTTCGCTCGAATACCAATCGGGAGACGGCGGCTATCTGGATCCGTTGCGCGCGCGAGGTTCGCGCCATATTTGCAAGCACAAAGACCAAATCAAACTCCAAGAAGGTCAAATCGAGCTCACTGCCATAGCAGCCATGGTGAGTGGTGGTCGAATTTACAAGCATAAAAAACCAAATCAAGCTCCAAAAAGATCAAATCGAGTTCCAAATCACCTGTAGGAGATCAAATCGAGCAGTAGCAGCTCGCCGCCGCTCCTGCCGCCGTGCCTGCTCGCACTTGCCGGAGAGGGAGGGGCCTGCTCGCGCCTGCCGGAGAGGGGGCAGAGGGAGGGGGCCAGTGAGCGGAGGCCGGAGAGGGAGGGTCCTGCTCACGCTTGCCGGAGAGGCGATGCGAGAGAGGGGGCCGGTGGTGAGCGGATGTGGAGGTTCGCGGCGGTGCTGCTTCGAGAGGAAGATGCGAGAAGAAAGGGGAACGGGCGGAGAGAACGATGACAGAAGGGCCGCACCGACTTTTTAAGTAATGGATTTCCTTCTCAGTGATTTTCTTATTTTTTTTATTATGCGGAGATCGTGGGCCACGATCGCAGGACATAACCGATGGACGCCTGGACCGTTCTGTGACGGCATATCTTTCTCTCCTCACAGGCGAAGAAGGCTGCCGGCGGCGGCTTAGAAAAATGGCAGCCTCGGCGGAGGAGGCGATGAGCGGCGGCCCTGCCCCTGGGACATGTTGTTCGCATTCCCGTGCTCCTCCTCGACCATCGGCGACGCGGTTCGTTGGGACGGCTATGAGGTCAGGACCATGAGTGTGGTTGCGCGGGGGCGCCGGCACCGCGGCCCGTCCCAACCCGTTCTGCTCCGTCCCTAGGTGAAACGGTGGCGGATGACCCGCGAGAGATGCTCGCCGCAGGTAGGCTGCTCTAGGCTTATCCCAATTTCTCTTCCCCTTTTAATCCTTCCCAGATTCACACGGGATGACTGGCGAGGCAGATGAAAATTATTCCCGCTCTGGCTGGTGGCCGGTGCGCATAGACACTAGTGGACTGCTCCTGATTTTGGTGCGAATTTCTTCTTGCCCTGATCCCTAATCATTTGATATCCGAGTTTGAAGAATTGACGATTCTTTTTGTTTCTTGCGTGACCAATTGACGATTGTTTTTGTTTCTTGCCTGCTACTCATATTCTTGTAGATGAGGATTTGGTACACCGGTTCGGGGCTTCTCCGTGACCGGCACGCCTGCGCGCTCGACAACGGCAACACGGCGAGTCGGCCACGAGTCGGCGGCGGCAACCCGAATACGATATCCAGGTTGAAGAGGGCCGCGACTCGGTGGTGATGTGCTCGCAGTGGTGGCCCACCGATCAAGACCCCACATGCTAATTCCGCACGGCGGCAGGAGCTCGTTCCCCGAATCAAGATCCACCCAGGTCAGAGGCTGTAGCTCGCCAGTCCTTTCCATGCTTCGACCCATTGCGGTGGCGTCAAGGGGAGTGGTGAACGGCGGGAGTTCCTTGTGCCGTTCTGCGCGGCAGTGGAATCCACGTTGGTGGCTTGGCAACGTGAATCCGTATGAGCAGCTCTGCAATCAAATGGCCAAAGGCCCGACGTAACACGTTCCCATCTCATCTTCAGGCTTCAGCACTTGTATCCCCATCTTATATTTGTGGCGTTCAGTTCCCCATTCGTTCTAACCTGCTTGCTCTCCCTCCCTGGAGGATTTGTTCTGATGTGTGTCTGCTCTAATTCTCCTGTTGCATAAATAAGCGGTTGTAGATGGAGTCAGTGGTTGAAACGAAGAAAAAACTTGAGTTGCAACGTTGATGGGTTGGTAAAACAGAGGTATCTATGTTCGTAGCATGCAATCCCTGATTGAAGAATTGGATTCTTGAGGTTCGATCCTAATAGAAGGCGTAAATCATTTCTTCCCAATAGTCTTTGGGAATTTCATAATCCTCTCATATTAATCCAACCAAACCCTTCTTTTTTTTTGCTTGAATCAGCTTTATAAATATAGATTGCTGACAGTTTCATTATGATTTTTTTTATTATTGCTCATTACCTACCAATGTTGTTAATATCTGTTCTTCTACTTGTGAGTGGCTGTGCTCTATTCTGTTCAGTTATTAAATCATGTTCTTAGAATTTAGATATGTACCTGTCTGAGACTTTGCAGTGATTTGTTGACTCACTGAGCCACGTGGTACATATACAAATGTTTCTTTCTTGTGCTGTTTGTTTAGAATCCCCATGCCTCATTAGCCATACTGCTCCACTAATTTGCATTGTGATCTGCAAAAATAGAACATACAGTTGTAGTATGTTGGATTGGTGGTGAAATCAGTTGAGACCAAGTTGTTTTGTTTTCTGAACCTAGAGATTTAGAAGAAAAGATTTTCATTTTTTTCATTCTATATCTAGCACTATCAGCACCTTTTGCCAATATATTACTACCTCCGGCAGCAAATTAAAGCTTGGTGACGACTAGCTAAATAAGCAACAAGTTAATTAGCTTTTTTGTATTGACTAATCTTTCATGACTGGAGGGAGTAGGAGTATTACTATATAATGGTTTTTCTACGTATACTGATAATGTTTAGCTATTTTGCAGTTCGCGAAATATGAGCTTGTTACCTGCCGACGAGATGGTTGATTGGCTAGATGGTTACTGACATTTTTGCTGTTTATGGTAGCTCAGCCAAATTGTAATAGTAGGTTCCAAGAAATTGTCAAGCGATGTACTGAGTTCTTATGAACTCTTACTTTACCCTTCTACTCAGTTTTAACATGGTCAATGAACTATCGAGATGTACTTGGTTTTTGCGATTGAAATTAAGATCAATCGGGCAAGCAAAATTGTCATTAGTGATAGTGCAAGTGTAATCGTTTTTATTTATCTACACTATCATACGACGGAGGATAGTAAATGCATCCAAATATGTGAACAAAAATTATCATTACTCACTTTGAACGTTCGGTCGAAACATTTTTTTTTAAAAAAAATCTGTTGTAATCAATACTTTGTTCGATAACCACAGCTTCCTAGGTGTTGTTTGTTATCTGAACGGAAAAAAAAACTAACTGAACATGCGACGAAAGGAAAAATCGGACAGATGGAGGCACAGACGCAACGCCTAGAGACAAAAGCAGAAAAAAAATCGGACAGATAGAGGCATAGACGCAACGCCTGGAGACAAAAACAGAAAAAAAAATCGGACAGATGGAGGCACGGACGCAATGCCTGGAGAAAAAACCGAACGCATGCGCTCAGACACTGGACCAGTCTCAGCCGCGCGGCAACTTGGCTCGTGGAGGGGTGGGCTCGGACCAGATAAGCGTTGCCCTATAGAGAGAGAATAACTTATTCCGTGGCCAATCAACCACACGAATTCATTGCCAGAGCGTCCACTCGGTTCCGCGTGGGGACTTTAATCCCTGAGTAAAGAGCGGTAATTAATTTGTGCTGAGCCGAGCCAAAGGAGCCAATGAGCCGAGGCAACCGAGCTACATAACCTGGCACCCTGTCCCGTGATTATCGGCATTTACTATAAAAAATAAGGCCATTGTTTGTTTTTGTCTACACGTGCATAGGGGTTGATGCATGCACATTTTTTTTCTCGTAATTTGCTTCGTGCCAAATCACTGCCAGGTTGTTGTAACTTTTTTCGGCGTCCTGGGCTACATGCAAGTATAGCTCTGTAGCAGTATTTGGATTACGAGAATGCAAGTATAGCACCGGACGTTGCTGCAGCATAGCGTATTGGTAGTCGTTCTAAGCATGCAGCTAGTTACTACAGTGACAATCAAATTTATCACTCGTGGCTTAATATGATAGTAGATGTGTTACCACAATTTAGTGCTGCTTTGAGGACTTAGTTACTACAGTGCCAAGTCAATTTTATCCAAAAATGTAGTTACCATAATCCGTATGTTCCGAGATGATAATTACCGCATGGGTTACCATAATTTTTTGCGGCTGTGTTCCAAGAAACTAGCTACTATAGTGTCATCAAAATTCTTTTACCAAAAAAATACTCGTGAAAATTCAATTGGCTCGAAACGATAACAAGTTACCATAATTTGGTGTAAAGTTATTCCAACAAATATTTCACTACATCACGAGATGAAAAATAAAATAGTAACAAGAATTCATCTTGCTTGAAAAGATAACTTGTACGAGGAGTGCCATAGTCTTGATTCTAACGGTTGTAGGAAACTAATTATTATAGTGATGAGTCGAATTGACGAAAAAATAGTGACACGAATTCACTAGTTTGAAAAAGATAACTAGTACAAGGAGTTCCCATAATTTTGCGCCTATAATGATGACGATGAGTGCCAGCGGTCATTGAGTAGGACTCACCTGCAGATCACCATCGAGCCGCTCCCATGGATCAACGTTGCCAGCGGCCATCGTCAGTATGCCTCCACTCCAGGTACGCCACGCTGCCGTTTCGGTGATGCCTCGCCGCCACACTGCCTGGTCAGTGGTCACCGTCTGCTGAGCACGTCAGTACTCTGTAGCCCCCATGGCCCATATCCCTCAACGCAGGCAGCCACCAAATCTGCGCCAAAGAAAGAAATATTATTATTAGGCAAGCAGGATCATTTTTTGTGGCGAACGGGGGCGTACGTCTCAGGCGGCAGCCGGCGATGATCGGATTCTTCGATCTGGCCGGGAGCAGCAGGTCAAGCGGTATTTCTGTGCCGTGTTTGTTGCGGATTCAAAATTACCCTGCCTAATTAGTTGTGTTGATTCAGAATGGAGCTGCTTAATTTAATTTAGGAGCCGAGCCGATTTTATTTGGAGCCAAGCCAGAGGTGGGATTAGCCGGGTGCAGCCAATAGGCTGGGTCGGGGGCAAATGATGGCCTGGCTACAGAATCTACTCCTAAAAAGAGTGCAACGATGTCGTGTCCCAGTAGACATCCCCCCAGCACCCATTCGGCCTCACCACGTTAGGCCGCCTCGCCCCACGCAGATCACCTTCCATCACGCCCTCATTGCCTTCCAAAAATCACGGCTCCTCCTCTCCGCATCCTCCTCCTCTCCGATCCAAACCGCGTCTCCTCCTCCCCGCATCCTCCTCCTCTCCGATCCGCGACACCCTCGACGACCTCCCTGCCCCGACGCCCCTCCTCCTCTCCGCGTCTCCAGCGACTTCCGTGGCACCACGCCTCCTTTCACAGCCGCCGCCGCCGCACGACGGAACTTGTCCACGAAGACAGCCGGCCATGACCGTCACCAGACGACGCTGCCATCGGACGGGATGCTCTCACGGATGAAACGCCGGCCACCGTCCGTCCTCCACCAGTCCACGTCGTCACAGGCCACGCGTCGACGCCGCCGCCGTCCGCCGATCACCATCACCGCCGGCCTACGACGCTGCCGCTGTTCCATGCAGAGTCGCAGCTATTATGAGGAACCACCGGATCGTCCATCCGTCCACGTCGCCCACCCGGCAGCGCAGCTGCGCAGGTATATTTTTTACTGCAAACTCTGAACTGCACTACCGGAAACCAGCTGGTCGCATGTTTATGCATATCAGATTGAGATCACGTTAATACTTTCTTATGGTTAAACAAAAGAGAGTAAGTGGCGGTAGCTGGTAGCCATGGAAGGTGATTGCGGCATCATCTGCCATGTCGTTACGTTTCTCCCTGCGACAAGCCAGACAAGGCGCTGGAGTTCTCAAGATATACTTAAATAGTAGGAAGATAGACTAAATGTACGCAAAATCTTTCACTCTATCTGTTAATAGGCTACATGGTTTCCAATGTAGGTTGCATTTCTTCACTCTATCTGCTAAGAAATTGCATGAGATCATCTATATCGGAGTCATATCTGAGGTCATGTTAAAATGCTAGGTATGTACAGATAATTCTTCAGGAATTATGATGGTTGATAGAAATATAGGTAATGTTAAGAACTATTTTGTTTATTCACAAGAAGGTGATCCTCCCATTATGCAGAATGATTGTGTCTCCAAAGCTTAACAGTTGCTGTAGTTACTAACATACATCTGAAGTTGTGGCTGCTACGCGACATGATGCATCACCAAATTGCATTTCTGAAGCTCCGGCTGCAATGGGATGCATCACCTAATTACATTCCAATTATTGAGTGATGTTAACCATTAAAATGACTTTGACATCAGCGACATATATTTCAATGGTCTTTTAAGCATGGTTTTTTCTTCAGCTTTAGTTCTGCACGTCCTTTAGTAGTTGAAGAGATAATGATTCTAAATGGGAAGCCTTGTATTGCATCCTATCACAAGTAATGTAGTTTTTCACCTCTCTATATAGGAGCTCTGAAACTGCCAGTATTCTGTTTCAAGGCCAACAACTTTTTTCTTTTGGCTCAGGCAACTGCAGACTCCATTACAAGTTCTATCAAGTAAAATTCAGTTGTGCATTCAAAATGCATGTTGCTTGATTGAATCCAGTTCTATGTTGCCACGGTGTTCTTTCACTTCCCTTCCGCTAGAAGTGTTGCTTACCATTTGTCCTACTTTGTGCCTCTTGTGTGCAACTGTAAATTCAAATGTTCCGTGTCCAACTGCATCTGTCACTTTGTCAAAACGGATACATAAATGGCAATGGCTATTTTTAGTAATAGGAACTCTTGAATATTTATTTTGCCAGTTTCGACAACTGACATTCACGTCATTTTCTGTTTGGGATTTAGGAGAGCTTTGCAAACAGACAGGAACTTTCCCTAAAACTCTAAAAAAAATCATTAATTTTGATTCTGTGAACCTTTTCTGAGCTACCAAAAACTCTATGATTTCCTTGAGTCTCTAAGGTTTGTTTGAACATAAGCTCCTAAGGTTGCTGTCTTGATCTTCTTTCATGTGCCTTTTCACGTAATGTTTGAGTCCAAATCGGACTTTATAAAGTTCACTCTGGTTTTGTCTAATCTGCGGGTTTAGACCATATAATTGAATAGAGATCTTGTACCATATAGATCGTGAATTCCTTTTAGCTAGGACAATAGATTAGTCAGTGAAAGGGAAAGCTTCTTGCAGTTTGTACATTCCATGATAAAGCATATATTTTCACTAGATTAGAATTAGATGACTAATTATCTCAAATTTGATATCTTCTGATGGATAAGTCTTGTACTAGTAGTCTTTGTGGGGTTGCAGCAGCACATGGTCCTTGCATGGACCAGCTGCAGCAAGTGGGAAGTTTTTAGCATCTTGGACTGTCCCGTACGCAGCAGGAGAGTGGTGGCTGTGCTGCTGCTCAAGGACAACAGTTAGACTAGAGGACAACATCTAGTGCTTTAGCATCTTAGCATCTTAGACTAGCATCTAGCATATGCTTGGCTGGCTAGCAGCCTCCTATAAATATGTATCCCTAACCCTTTGGTTGGTATGGCTTGTAGTTTGTGAATGAAACAACCCAGAAAATTCTCAAGTTCCTTGTCATCCGCTCAGCTCAATGAGAGTGAAAATTGAGCTTCTAACAACTGGTATCAGAGCCGTACTTTCTTGTAGGCTAGATATCTCTTGCTCCTCCCCTCCCCAAGCAGCCCAGCCACTTCCAGCAGCAGTTGCAGCTCACGCAGCAGCAGCTAGAGCAGCAGTTGCAGCACCAGCCAGAGCAGCAGCTGCAGCACACGCAGCAGCTGTAGCTGCGGCAACCTCGGCCTCTTCTTCCTCACCCGAGTAGACCAGCAGCAGATCATCTGAGGCTGCGTCCTCCCCACGCAGCAACAGCCCCTTAGTGGCTCGCCATGGCCGACGCTCAGTCTCGACGCTCGGCCACATCAAGTGCACGGCGTCGGGAGGACGCCGAGCTCGCCACGGCAGAAGAGCGCAGGCAAGCGACGGCGCGAGCCGCTGCAGCAGCAGCGAGGGCAGCCAGACTGGCAGCAGCGGAGCTGGCGGCAGCCCGGGCGGAGGTGGAAGCAGAGGAGGCAGCACATGCAGCACGTGCGGCAGAGGCAGAGGTTGAGACCCTGCGCGGCAGCCTCAGCGGCTCCATCGCCGGCGACGGGGATCTTGAGGTGCTGGCGAGGGAGAGGACGCAGGACCGGACTGCGCAGTGGGCAGAGGCCCACCCCCACGGCGGCGGCGAGCAGCAGCACGCGCCCGGCGGCGGCCTGCAGCAGCACACGTCCGGCGGTGGCGACAGCAGCACGCGCCCGGCGGCGGCGGTCTGCAGCAGCGCGCGCCCGGTGGTGGCGAGCAGCAGCCCGCGCCCGGCGGCGGTCTGCAGCAGCGCGCGCCCGGCGGCGGCGGTGGCGCCCCCTGCCGGCAAGTGCGCGACGGTGTCCCTGGCTACCACGACATCCAGACGGTGGTCAGAGATGCCGGTCCCAGCGGCGGTTGGTCGACTCTCACCAAGACCAACTATGTCGAGTGGGCTGCGGTGATGAGGGTGAGGCTCCAGGTGCGGCACATGTGGGATGTCGTCCAGTACGACGACGTCGACTACGATGAAGAACGTCGGGCGCTGGATGCGCTCATCGCCGCAGTTCCTCCCGCGATGCAGTTCTCGCTTTCCCAGAAGGCGGCTGCCAAGGAGGCCTGGGACGCCATCGCGGCGGCTCGCATCGGCAGCGACCGGGCTCGCAAGTCCACGTTGCAGGCACTTCGCAAGGAGTGGGAGAACATGGCTTTTAAGCCAGGTGAAGACGTCGACGACTTCGCTCTACGTCTTAATACTCTGCTGCAGAAGATGGTGACGTTCGGTGACGACACCTACGACGAGGAGAGAGCTGTCGAGAAGCTCTTTCGTTGCGTCCCCGAGAAGTACAAGCAGACCGCTCGCTCAATCGAGTCTCTGCTGGACCTCTCCACCATGACGATTGAGGAGGCGATTGGTCGCCTCAAGGTCGTCGACAGCGACGAGCCACAGTCTCTCTCGGGAGGCATCACCATCAACGGGAAGCTCCACCTCACCCAGGACCAGTGGGAGGCCCGACGAGGTAACGTGAAGAAGGGGGAGCCTTCCTCCTCGACCAGTGGCCGCAAGCGCGGCAAGCCCCGAAAGGGGCGCGGAGGTGCCCAGGCGGGGGCACGAGGGCGAGCTGATGGCGGTGCCCGCGGAGGCGCTCAGGGTGGCACCGCCGCCAAGCCCAAGGAGGCACGAGATGACGCTTGCCACACCTGTGGCAAGGCTGGCCACTGGGCCAAGGACTGCCCGCAGCGGCGGCGTGGGGGCCAAGCCCATGTCGCGGAGGCCCAGCCGGACGACGAGCCGGCTCTGTTCCTACTCCATGGGGTTATGGAGCTGCACCCGGAGGCACCGCCCGCCACTGCTCTACTTCACCTCGACGAGCCGCGTGCCCGAGTCCTTCTCGGTGACGGCTCCGACGACGACAAGATCGACGGCTGGTACCTCGACTCCGGCACGACACACCACATGACCGGGCGGCGAGAGTTCTTCTCCGACCTGGACACCGACGTACGTGGCTCTGTCAGGTTCGGGGACTCCTCTGCTGTGGAGATCAAGGGTGTGGGCTCCGTAATCTTCACCGCCAAGTCCGGAGAGCACCGGATGCTCACCGGAGTCTACTACATTCCGGCGCTACAGAACTCCATCATCAGCCTTGGGAAGCTCGATGAGAGCGGCTCACGCGTGGTGATCGATGGCGGGGTCCTCCGGATCTGGGACCACCGTCGCAAGCTTCTCGCCTGGGTGGTTCGAGGGAAGAACCGCCTCTACATCCTCCACGTCGAGGTGGCCCAGCCTCTGTGTCTTGCAGCTCGCAGGGACGATGAGGCATGGCAGTGGCACGAGCGCTTCGGGCACCTCCACTTTGAGGCCCTGAAGCGGCTCAGCGCCAAGATGGTCCGAGGCCTCCCGTGCCTTGACCATGTGGAGCAGCTCTGCGACATCTGTATGCTGACGAATCAGAGGCGACACCCTTTCCCCCAGCAGGCGAGCTTCCGAGCCAAGGAGCGGCTCGAGCTCGTCCACGGGGACTTGTGTGGTCCGGTGACACCGACCACACCAGGAGGACGACGCTACTTCCTGCTGCTCGTCGACGATCTCTCCCGCTATATGTGGGTGATGATCCTTGGCAGCAAGGGAGAAGCTGTAGACGCCATCAGGCGTGCTCAGACTGTTGCGGAGGCGGAGAGCGGCCGCAAGTTGCGCGTGCTGCGCACCGACAACGGCGGCGAGTTCACGTCCGTCGAGTTCACGGCGTACTACGCGGATGAGGGCATCCAGCGCCACTTCTCCGCACCGTACAACCCGCAGCAGAATGGCGTCGTCGAGCGACGCAACCAGACCGTTGTGGGGATGGCTCGGGCCCTCCTCAAGCAGAGGGGGGTGCCGATAGTGTACTAGGGAGAGGCGGTGGTGACAGCCGTCTACATCGTCAACCGTTCGCCCACCAAGGCTCTCGACGGTATGACACCGTATGAGGCTTGGCATGGGCGCAAGCCAGCGGTCTCCCACCTACGGGTCTTCGGCTGCCTCGCGTTTGCCAAGGAGCTTGGCCACGTCGGCAAGCTCGACGACAGGAGCACTCCAGGAGTGTTCATCGGCTACGCGGAGGGCTCGAAGGCCTATCGCATCCTCGACTCGGAGACACAGCGTGTGCGCACGGCGCGCGACGTTGTGTTCGACGAAGGGCGAGGATGGGCGTGGGACAAGACGGCGGACGGAGGCTCAGCTCCGACGTACAACGACTTCACCGTCGAGTACATCCACTTCGAGGGAGCTGGGGGAGCAGGCAGCTCTTCTTCGCCGAGCGTGCCTACCCCAGTCCCCGAGCCTCCACCGACTCCGGTGCCTGCCACACCGGTAGCACCACGCTCTCCAGCCATGACTCTGGCTGCGACGAGCCCCTCGCCGGCACCACCGCAGCCGGCGACGCCACGCACTCCAACACTGAAAGCCACTCCTCCTGGCACGTCTACTCCGACACCTGCTCATACTGAGCACAGCCCGGTGGAGTTTGCTACTCCGCTCACTCACGACGAGGAGCGGGTCGACGTGTACCACGACGGCGAGCCGTTGCGGTATCGTACGATGGAGGACCTTCTCGGCGACCAGCCAGTGCCGGGACTGGTGCCTCATGACCTGGAGGCACAGTTGCACCTCGCGTGCGACGACGGCGAGCCTTGGTCTTTCACAGAGGCCGAGGGACAGGCAGCATGGCGTGCTGCGATGCGGGCGGAGATGGACGCGGTTGAGAAGAGCCGCACTTGGGAGCTTGCTGACCTTCCTCGTGGTCACCGCGTGATCACGCTTAAGTGGGTGTTCAAGTTGAAGCGGGACGAAGCCGACGCCATCGTCAAGCACAAGGCTCATCTTGTGGCATGAGGTTTCGTGCAGCAGGAGGGGGTTGACTTCGATGACGCCTTTGCCCCCGTTGCACGGATGGAGTCCGTGCGGCTTCTCTTTGCACTAGCCGCCCAAGAGGGCTGGTGCGTCCATCACATGGACGTTAAGTCGGCGTTTCTTAACGGCGACTTGAAGGAGGAGGTCTACGTGCACCAGCCGCCGGGGTTTGCAACCCCCGGCAAGGAGGGCAAGGTGCTACGTCTGCGCAAGGCCCTCTACGGCTTGCGGCAGGCCCCGAGGGCGTGGAACGCCAAGCTGGATTCCACGCTCAAGGGGATGGGCTTCGAGCAAAGCCCGCACGAGGCGGCCATCTACCGGTGGGGCAATGGAGGAAATGCCCTGCTGGTGGGTGTCTACGTCGACGACTTGGTGATCACCAGCACCAAGGATGCGGAGGTGGCGGCGTTCAAGGAAGAGATGAAGGCCACCTTCCAGATGAGCGATCTGGGGCCTCTCCCTTCTACCTGGGGATCGAGGTGCACCAGGACGACTCCGGGATCACGTTGCGACAGACCGCCTACGCCAAGTGCGTCATTGAGCTAGCTGGGCTCACCGACTGCAACCCAGCCCTCACTCCAATGGAGAAGAGGCTGAAGCTGAGCCGTGACAGCACGGCGGAGGAGGTGGACGCTACTCAGTACCGGCGTCTTGTGGGGAGCCTTCGCTACCTCGCCCACACACGGCCGGACTTGGCGTTCTCCGTCGGCTACGTTAGTCGGTTCATGCAGCGACCGACGACGGAGCACCAGCAGGCTGTGAAGAGGATCATCCGCTATGTTGCGGGGACCCTCGACCACGGTCTCCACTACCCGAGGTGCCCTGGGATGGCACACTTCGTCGGGTACAGCGACAGCGACCACGCCGGCGACATCGACATCAGCAAGAGCACAAGTGGGATCCTCTTCCTCGGCGAGTGCCTCGTGAGCTGGCAGTCGGTCAAGCAGCAGGTGGTGGCTCCGTCCAGTTGTGAGGCTGAGTACATAGCGGCTTCCATCGCTTCGACTCAGGCACTCTGGCTCGCTCGACTGCTCGGTGATCTTCTCGGCAGGGACACTGAAGCAGTGGACCTTAGAGTGGACAACAAGTCTGCTCTAGCTTTGGCGACGAACCCCGTTTTCCACGAACGGAGCAAGCACATCCGGGTGAGGTACCACTTCATCCGAGGCTGCTTGGAGGACGGGAGCATCAAGGCAAGCTACATCAACACCAAGGATCAGCTTGCGGACCTGCTCACCAAGCCTCTTGGGAGGATCAGGTTCCTGGAGCTCTGCTCCAAGATTGGGATGGTTCAGCGTTCTCACAAGACGACGCACAAGACTGGGGGAGAATGATGGATAAGTCTTGTACTAGTAGTCTTTCTGGGGCTGCAGCAGCACATGGTCCTTGCATGGACCAGCTGCAGCAAGTGGGAGGTTTTTAGCATCTTGGACTGTCCCGTACGCAGCAGGAGAGTGGTGGCTGTGCTGCTGCTCAAGGACAACAGTTAGACTAGAGGACAACATCTAGTGCTTTAGCATCTTAGCATCTTAGACTAGCATCTAGCATATGCTTGGCTGGCTAGTAGCCTCAGCAGCCTCCTATAAATATGTATCCCCAACCCTTTGGTTGGTATGGCTTGTAGTTTATGAATGAAACAACCCAGAAAATTCCCAAGTTCCTTGTCATCCTCTCAGCTCAATGAGAGTGAAAATTGAGCTTCTAACATCTTCCCTCTATTGCAGTTCTTTTGGAGAGACCTAGGGCATTTGGAAATTTATATCCCCTGGACATTTTATTGAGTTTAAGGAAATTTTGGAATTTATATCCCCTCAACATTTTATTGTTACTGTATTCAGAGATTAAAAAAATTCAAAATTGTTTTCTCAGTATTTACAATCTGCTCAACATTTGATTCATTTTTATTCTTTTTGTATCATACTATAAATAGACTTGAGAATTTAGCTTATCGATGTCAAAATGGAGGTCAACTATTCAAATTTTGTGTAACAGTGTGGATGGTGGTAATACTCGGGTACTCGGCCATTGTACATATGTATTGTTGGGTCAACAATGTATTCGGTCATTTGTGTATCATGTAATAGGTAATTAGCTGTTACATGTGTAAATTCAGTTTGGAATAACCATTGTTTTATCGCACTCCGATAATGTTATTGATTTACATATCACTTTTGGTTATTTGATTTGTATTGCAAAATAATTCGAGTTTGGTCGAGTTAATCACCAACTATTGTATTTACCCGTAGCAACGCGCGGACACGATCCTAATATATATATAGAAATTCTTTTATACACCTGGTGCATTCTGTATTACGAATGCACCCATGCCAGCCCGAGCCTCCTTGTTGTCCCGAGCTGACTGTCTGTTCCCACCGAACCAGCCAGACCAGCCTTGTTGTCCTGAATCTATCCCACCAACCCCTCCCCCAACTTGGCCCACCTGCTCCAATCATCGAGCATGAGCCGCGAGCTCGCGGGAGAGGCGCGAGCGGCGAGGGCGACGACGGCCCAGCGACCGCGAGTTGCGGCAAGCGGGCGCGGTGGTCCAGCAGCGGCGCGCGGGGCAGGGGGCGCGGAGCCACGACGAGCGGGCATGGTGGTTCAGCAGCGGTGGCGGGGCAGCGGGTGCCGAGCCTCCGGCTGGCGGCGGCAGCGCAGTGGGCATCGAGCCGCCGCGAGCGGAAGCAGGCTCCAGCAGCGACGCCATCAACCCCGTTGCACCAACGAACATCGTACGAACTCTGTACTTCTCCTTTAGGTCACCCGCCACCTGTTCGATCAAATGCCTGTGTAGCTTCAGATGCCTAGGGATGAAAACGGATCGGATACGGACGGATATGCCCGGATACGAATACGGATATTTATTTTTTTGTCGGATCGGATTCGGATACGGAAAGTACAAAATATGTCGGATATACGTTACATATCTACAATCGACATTCAACTTTTGTTATGCGGATACGGATACGGTCGAATATTGATTTTTCGGTTCCGGATACAGACTATACCATTTAAGGCCTGAGGGCCTTCGGTCGGTCGGGAAATATCCATACCACTTTCATCCCTACACATGCCTGTGTGGCTTGCTCGTGGAACTATTTCTAACAGGCGTCATTTCTCTCCTGTGTTGTGTCTAGTAGAAGCTATAATGGGACCGGGAGATGGTGGAGGAACGAGTCGATCAGGTGCTGCTCTAACGGTTGCTTTGCATCTTCGCCTTTTGGATTGGCTACATGGCTGTGCTAGAGCGTCCATAGATAAAAAGATTAAGCGAACTAGGATAATAGCCATTCGAATGAAGCTAACTGTTTGTATTTAACGAACCATTCTAATGAAGCTTCTGTATGATGTCACAGTGAGTGTAACCTTCTGTTTCTTTATTCATCAAGCATGTTGATACTGGGAGCTGCCATGTTAGATAACCTTGTTCTTTTGCTCCCAATAAATAAGGAAATGAATTCTCATGTTTCCCTTGAATTTGTTGGTAGAAGTCAATATGATCTGTCCACCATGTTGGCAGCCTGAGGATTATGAGCCTCCTTTCTTCAAGTGTTGTGATGACAATGAAGCTATTAATATATATGGAATAAGAACCCCCAGGTTTAGGTGCTTAAACTTGTGAAGATAGACAGAGCACCCCAAAAGACATAGACTCTCTGTTTAGTTCCCATGTTATGTTCCACTGTTATCTGGCTATGTGTTGTTCCTGATGACATCAGGTGAACAGCGACAAAACACACTGTTGGGAACTTAAAATGACATGTGGCCACACATCCTTGGATCCTCTTTGGCTAAATATCTGATGCTTCCCTTCCATTGTTTGTGCAGCAGGAGAGGTGTATTCACCATCACCAATCTTTCCTTTAATGCAACATAGGTTTCAGATAATTTTTCCTGCATGTGAATCTAGGGAAAGGCAATGCAAATGCAGATTAACTGGTGGTCAAATATACTGATTAGATGATATTACAGTAAGTTGATCGAATAACGATTTGGAGCCAAATAACCATTTTGTCTGACTTACTTTAATATCTATAGTTGCAATGCAGGGAAATTGTCCTGGATGGAACAGTTGTGTCGATAGATATTGTTGTCAGACATAAGGTCGACAAGTTAGCAACTACAGTTGCTTTTGTAATGTGTGTGCAAACAGTTGTGTTCATTGATCTCTGAATTTTACTATTTTGTGCAGATTCATGTGGCTATGTGGACCTATTGGTGACTTAGTGGTGAGTACCAAAGTCAATTTTATATTGCATCTTCATGTTATGTTATTTGTCACTCTTATTATTGTAGTGCTTATACATTAATATTGTTGTGCAAACCTCTGAACACTTTAGTTGTAATAATATATGGTCTTGATACTCATATGACTTTTCGCTTCTTAGATATAGCACCATTTATCAATGTATGCTAGGGCAACGTAATGAATGTGGTCCAGTATGATGACTTTGTGTGCTTTTATTGACAAATATGTATCTACGAGGTAGGTGCCTTGGCCGAGGTCAATGTTGTTGTGTTGTATGGGCTTGTAGTTGGACAAGATGTATGGCCTATGGGGTTTGGATTTTGGGATTCGAATTTGTTAGGATTTCAGGCATAAAAGTCTTGATTTAGTGATTTGCTGATGTAGGGACATGTGGTTGGACCGAGGTGTATAGCCTATGGGAGGGGGGGGGGGGTTGGATTTTGGGATTTGAAATGGTTAGGATTTCAGGCATACAGGTATGGGCTTGTAGTTGGAGTGAGATGTATGGCCTATGGGGTTTAGATTTTTTTTTGTGATGTAGAGAGTCCAACCATGTGCGTGTCTGTGTTTTTGGGGATGTCCAATTACTACCTGGTCCTAATTCTTTTTATGAGCCTTTGCATTTTGGGTTTGGAAGCCTATTTCTGATGCTTTTTGCTCACTGGAATCTGGTCATGTGAGGTTATGGATGCTACACTTGTTTTTTTTACCACTTCCTATTTTGTGTGCTTGCCTGCTTCATCTCGGTTGTGTTTCGGTTCAGCCTTCTGCTTATGTTTAGTGATTTTGAGTAGCTGAGTTTTTTTGTCGTCCTGAATCCTTTGTATGCTTGAAAAAGGAAATATTGTGGGGGTGTTTGATGTATAATTTTCTATTGATTGTTCGTCATGTTTGCCCTAAATCCTTCGTATGTCTGCACCAGTTGCAATTGTGATGCTGTGTTTCTGCCTTTCTAGTTATGGCTGGCTTGTTGTCCTAGTTACAATTGGTGGGCACGACTAGTTGCAATTTGTGGTGCCACTATGAATGGCTTTCTAATTTTTTTTGTCCCAACTACAATTGTGATTGGCTTTTCTGGTGTTGTTGTGACTCGGTTATTGTCCTTGTTGCAATTGAAGTACCCGACAACTTGTAATTCGTCCAATTGTAACTAGATCAGTGCTCCAGTTGCAACTGTCATGCGCATGTATTTCTAGTGCTATTGTAACTAGGTTATGATCGTAGTTGCAATTGGAGACTCTGACCTATAGCAATTGGTCTGTTGTAATTGGATTAGTGTGCAAGTAGCGACTTTAGTGTCGCCTCACTTAAAATCGGTTGCGGTATCATGTGAATGTCTTCCTAGTATAGTTGTAACCGTGTTATTATCCTAGTTGTAGCTGGAGGACCTAACCAGTTGCAATTGGTTAAGCTAAAACTAGATCGCTGCCTAGTTGCAATCGTGATTGGCTTTCCGATGTCGTAGTAACTCGATTATTGTCCTAGTTGCAATCAAAGTACTTGACTTGTTGCAATTGCTCAAATTGTTACTAGATCAGTGCTTCAGTTGTAATTTGATGTGTGATTTGCATGCCTTCCTACTATAGTTGCAACTGTGTTATCATCCTAGTTGTAACCAGAGGACCTGACCAGTTGCAATTGCTTTAGCTAAAACTAGAATAATGTTGTAGTTGCAATTTATTATGGGCTTTCTGGTGTCGTTGTAACTCAGTTATTGTCCAAGTGATGATTGATGTACTCGATATGTTGCAATTAGTCTAATTGCAACTAGATTAAAGCTTCGGTTGCAATTTTAATGTCATGCGCATGTCTTCCTAGTGCTGTTGTAAGTAGGTTATTGTCCTATATGAAATTGGAGGCTCTTACATGTAGCAATTGGTCTTGATGTAACTAGATCAGTGTTCCCGTTGATATTTGCGGTGTGATGTGAATGCCTTTCTAGTATAGTTTGTATCATGACCAAGCACCAAAGATCACTGCAAAACTACATCGCCCTACAAGAGTTGGTCTAATACAAACGAGCAAGTGTATTAGAAGCAGCACCTAACACATTTGCGCTTCTGCAGCGACTGAAAAACAATTGAACTCAACATTAGAAGTTGTTTCCTATCCTTTCTTATTCGATTAGTTCCTTACAATTTAGTGAGGCGTTTTTCCTTTGTTTTCACCTATTGTTCTCTACTTCTTGCTTGTGTTCGTTCTGTCTTTTGATTGTTGTCACCTACATCTCATTGTAGAACAATTGTTAGAACTAAGATAATTATGGGATCACATCTTAATTAGGGACAAGATGCTTTTAAGGTCGATTAATTTGTCTCCCTTCTTGTATAGGTCTTGTGACTGTTTAGTGTTGATCGATATTTATTTTGGCTGTGATAAGAAGACATGACTGTATTGCCAGATAGAACAATCAGCTATCATTAAAGAACGTGACCAATTGCAATTGCTTCAGGTAAAAACTAGACTAGTGTGCTAGTTGTAATTGTGATGGGCTTCCTAGTGTCGCTGTAACTCAGCTATTATCTTAGTTGCAATCAAAGTACTCGATTGCTTGCAACTTGTGCTATTGTAATTAGATAAGTGCTTCAGTGCAATTATGGTGTCATGTGCATGTCTTCCTAGTGTCATCGTAATTGGTCCAGTTGCAATTGACGGACCAATAAGTAGCAATTGGTTCCATCCTAGCTAGATTAGCGTTCTAGCGGCAATTGTAATTGGCTTTTTGTGTCATTGCCATTGTAACTCGGTACTGCAACTTATAGTACTGTGATGTTGTAATTATATACTTGAGAAAAATTCATCAAATGTAGTCATCATGAATCATTTTTGTAGTTAGTTCCGTCGAGTTGTAATTAGTACAATGTCCTAGTTGTAGTTGGTCTAGTTCTCTAGTTGTAGTTTGTACACATTTTTTATTATCACCAACTAATTTGTAATTACTTTTGTAGTTCTTGCAGACCGCGGTGCGCCACGCACTGTCGATTCTGTCGATCAAGGTCCCTGGCACATGGTAGATCCCCGACAAAGCTGGCGTTTATTTCTCATGTTCATTTGTATTCTTTTCTTTACTACAGATCTGTCCGTATCAATTGATAGTATCTGTCCAGTGCAATCTTGTATTTTCAGTTCGTGCATCATACTCGATGGTTACCCAGAGATATACATTTACTAGCCCTGCTGATATCTTTTATGATCATCAATGGCTCCATCCTGTTGGCCGTGAAGGCTTTGCCATCAAAGAACTTGATATGACTTGTCCTTTGTTATATATTTCTTTGCTTCACATGTTAACAGTGGCGGAGCCAGGATTAAAATCCACCTATGGCGAACTTACTACTACTTATATTGGTGTAAAAAAACATAATATGACCAAAGTTCGTAATACAATATATGTATATATATAACCATCGAGTATGCATAAATGTCCCCTATATCATCTCATGATTTACAATTGTATGAAAGCAATAGGCATTGATAAGTAGACGATTAGATGAACATACTGTATCGTGAAGAAAGATTCATCCTTATATATATCAAAATTTGCGAATATGGTATAGCAACATGTGCAAGTAGGGTGGAATTAATTTATCCAAAGATGACCAACGCTGACCTTTTAATTTTTTTCCGATCCTGCTTTCATTTGCGTCTGAATTTGGGCGTCGCTGGCCTGGCTCCCCATTCCGGCCGTCCGACACCATGACACGTTTGGCCTTAGGCGAAGCGCCCGCCCTGGAGGGCGGCGACGGGGCCTCCGTCCGTCAGAGGACGACGGGCAGCGACGGCGCCTCTGTCCGTCAGGCTTCGATTGGTTTTGATTTCTTTACAATTCGTATTCGTTAACCTATCTACTAAGTGTTGTGTTATGTCGAAGTGTGGAGCACTGGGCTTGTGATTGTGTATGTGGTGACTGATGCCTGATGGGCCGATTGTAAGGCCCAAAAGCTCTGAAGTCTAAACGAAACGTTATTTTCTAGTTCTGTTCTTTTTCCTCCTTGAAACAAGAGACCTCCAGGCAAACAGCCATGGCGTAGGCTCTGCAGGGTCGCGGAACTTGTGTGGGGCCGTCGGGAGTAGAGGGTTCTCTGGCGGGCAGGTATGGCGGCCGCCACTGCATGTTAATACG
Source organism: Digitaria exilis (assembly GCA_015342445.1). NCBI lineage: Eukaryota > Viridiplantae > Streptophyta > Magnoliopsida > Poales > Poaceae > Digitaria > Digitaria exilis. The sequence continues at coordinate 475,193 of JACEFO010001671.1, read as the reverse complement.
TAGTGTTGGCAAAAATTTTTTTTGCAGTACGCCAATACCTTCTTTACTTGTTGTCTTGTTGACAATTCTTCACTCAACATGTATGCTAAATTTTGTTAGTTCGTCACTCAACCTTATATCAGCTTGCTCAGAGTTTCTAGCTGCTTATGTATATATGAGCATATCTGATTTCTGAAAAAACCAGCTTCAATAAGTGTCCTAGTGATTATATCAGTTAGCTTGGTTAACAACGTCTCTGATTTTTTTAAAGAGAATTTCTGGTAAAACAAACCTGATCAGGTTCCTGTCTCATGCCCCCAGTGATTTGTTTCCATTCATAAACATATGATATGCTATTAGTTTTGTTGTTAGTTCATTAAGAATTGTGCCATTGCGAATCAGTTCCACAGTTGTGCCATAGTTTAGGTCTGTTTTAATCAGTTTAGGCCTCTGTAGTACACAGCACACATCACTGCAATAGCAAGGCATCCTGGACTTCTTGTTTATTTCAGTCTCTAAACTGCATGTGTATAGTTCTTTGGAGTAGTTTTGTGTGTTGTCTGCTGCACTGCTCCTAACTAATCTATCGAGAATGATAAACATGCCTTTAATCCGTAAGGATTCGGCTCTGGTGGTGCTTCAGTTGGCTTGCAACATGCCATTTCAGAGTGTTGTGCTTTAGTTGGAGTAGAAGAGAAATGAGAAAGCATCATCATCACTTTTTCTGTCTAAGGTTACTGTTAGAAACAAGTATGTTTTTTTATACATAATTCTTCTACCGTGCTTTGTTCAGATTATGATGTGTTGTGATGTAATATATTTAATATGTTATGGGTCCCACTGAACCAATGCTTTACACTGCAGCTTAAACTTGGAAAACAAGTTTGTGATCCTTTTGCTTTTGCTTCTGTACAGTTGAGATTGAGTGTTGTAACGTTGAGGCCCAACGGCTGCGTGCAGCGTGTGGCCTTACTTTCTAGTCTCAACGGTGCGGCTTCCCAATGTGATAGGATCTTAGTTTTTGTCCCAGTTACAATTGGAGGACCAGACCAATAGCAATTTGCACTTAGATTAGTGTCCTAGTTGCAATTGTGATAGACTTTCTAGTGTCATTGTAACTTGATTGTTGTCCTAGTTCAAATCTATGTACTTGACCTGTTGCAATTGGCTAAACTTGTGTTTTTCTGTTCAGTTATGCACTATGGCATGGCTATCGATTTGCCTCAGTATTTTTTTCATCAAGCCTTGCCATGATGTTGCAAACATTGCTAGTCCTGTTTTTTTTCTGCCTAGCTATATGTGGAATGGCCTGTAGGTACCAATAATTCAGTAATCCTAAACAAGGGTTCTGTTGATTTTTTTATTCCTAGCTGTTTTGTTGTCGGCAAGGCTTATCAGGTCTGATCTGTATTTACGACAAAAAAAAAAACTGTGACATCCCAGATTTTTTGAAAGGAACGAAGTTTGACCAAAGTCAAAATTTGGTCAAAATTCGACATAAATTTGAAGTAAAAATTTCAAACAGACCAAAGAGATCTATGGAGAATTTTTGATACAAAATTGGGATGAAAAAGAGTAGGAAATAGCTCAATTAAATGGAAAAAAAGAAAAATGGCACTATTCCTGGTCTGAAAACAACACTTGGCTGTTTTCGGATTTGGGGATTTTGAGCATAATGAACAGCCAACTTGGAGGGAAGATTGTGAGCAAACCAATGGTTATGTGAGTAAGGTGTAAAAAGGAAAGATGTTAATCAAAGTTCACTAGACAACTTTTATGTTTGGATCAGCTCAATATCTTGTTTGCATCAAGGAGAAAAACTTAGATAAAAATCGAATCAGAAAAAGAAATGCAGTTTGAGGTTTTAAAGAGCTGAGATGTTCAGATTCAAATTAAGGTCAAATTATTGAGAATTTGCCAGAGGTCCAAAAAGAAGAAATGAAAGTAAAGTCGAACCAGAGAACTTTTGTGTTTTGGAAAATGACATGTTCTATTCAAAGTTTTGGAGTAATTTGAGTTTTAATCTCTGAACCCGAGATCTAGGGTTTCAGAGATGGATGGACACTTTGAACCAAGCTGTGATCGAGGCTCAAATTCGAGTGTTTGGTCGAGAATTTCGACATGGTTCTAATAGAGAAAATGGAATTGAAGTGTTTTCGAACAACTTCCTTTTTAGGATCGAGGAGAGTTTTAATGGAAATTCAAAAGTAATTGGAAGAATTCAAATTCGGTTCTGTAAATGGGGAAAAGTTGCGCCCAAGCTTAGAGCTCCAAAATCCGGATCAAAATGAGTTCGAATCACAAAAGTGGTAATAGAAAAGTTGGAGTGCTTGGATCAGTATACAAGTTCTATTTTTGGTGTTTGACAAGTTTGAATAAGTTTTTGGGAGAAATCTTGGCCGCAAAACCTTCGGTTCAAAGCTCGGTTCGGTGGCAACGTGGTGAGTTGAGGCGGTTCGGCCGGGACACGCGTCGATGGTGCACCACGACAGCTCTGGTGTGGCAAGCAGGAGGTGGCGACCTCTATGGCGGTGGAGAACGTCGATAAGTATTGTGGCTTGGTCCTCTATCCTTTTCCTTTCCAACCTCTCGTCTTTTCCCCGCTCATATCCATCGCCGGCGAGCTCGCCTTCTCTCGTCGTCCTCCGCCCAACCCAGCTTGATTCCTTCTGCTCATCTCTCCACCACGATCTCCTCTTTCTTTTGGGCCACCTCTAGTTGAGTTTCATCCACCGCAGAGACAGTTCATGGTGATCTTCCCCATCGTCGACAAGCTGCTCACCTGGGTAAGCGCCGCCGCTGTCGAGAGTGGTTCTGGGGTGGTTTTGGAGGGGTTTGTTAGGTGCGGTGAGCTCGAGCGTGGGCTGTGGCGTGTGTAGGATCGTTTGGTAGGCGTTTTGGGGGCTGGGTTCGGCGTAGGCGAGTCGTGGCCGCCGTGTTCGCCGCCGTGCGCGCTCCCGCCATGGCGGGTGCACGTGAGCAGGTCGTTCGGGGGCATCGCAACTCGCGCTAGGCGGTGTGCTAGGTTCGCCTTTAGGGGCTGATTGGTTGCCCGACTCTACCGCAGCCAGGCCCCCCGCATGCGACCTTCTGGTGATTGGTTGCCCGGACCAAGGCTTAGGCCTGTCTCGCGCCATGCAAATAGCCTGTGGCAGCCTGGCTCTGTGCATGCGGGAGAAAAATGCGTTTCCACCCAGCCTGGCTCGCGTGAGCGCAGCAAGCGTCCAGGCATGTACAAGCATGCATACATCTAGCCATCCAATCAACTTCCCTCTTCATCCTGGCTGCAAACGACCAGTGAACCAAACAAGATCGTCTTGCACACTCAGGGCCTGGCCACCCGGGGCCTGGTTCCCTCATGCGAGCCAGGTTCGCTAGGGAAACGAACCAATCAAACCCTTAGCCGCTGGTGCTCGTAGGCTTGCTCGCGGGGCGTATGGTGCCGAGGTTTGGCCGGCCGGTGAGCGCCGCCCTCGCGCCGCCGCCTGTGTCATCGCCGGCCAGCTTCCGAGCAGCAATCGGAGGGGAAGAGAGGGGGTGAAGGTGCGGTAGGTCGTGGGGTAGCCGTAGGTGGCGTCTCCTTCGCCGGGGAGCCTCGTCGCCGGCGAGCCTGCGCCGGTCAAGGCTGGCGGGCGTCGGTCAGCGCAGCCCCCTCTGTTTTAAACAGAGCAAGGGACCGTGGGGAAGAAGAAAGGAGAGCCCAGGGGGTTTTGTGCAAATGCGTCTTTTAGGTTTTTGGATATTAGATTTTTAATTCGGTTGTTCACTAAAATAATTCATAGAAAATCATAGGAAAGTCCAAAAATGATGAAATCAATTTTGTTAAACTTGTTTTTGATTATGTTATCCATTAAAAATGTTAAATAATTAAGTGTAGATAATTAATTACATTCCTTTATTTGGATTAGTTAAATAAATGCTTAATAGTTAATAAAAATGTTAAAATTTTGAATAATCCTTTAATAATTAGAAATGATTTATAAATTGGTTTATTTATTTACTTAAATTCTTTATCTATTTAGAAAATGATTTAAATCATTAAAATCAACTAAAAATGATTTAGGGCAAGTTTTATTCAAGGAAAAATATGGGCTTGTCTTTTAAAAATCTTGGGGTAGCTTGAGTTGGCTTGCAACTATATCGAGAAGGGAAAGTTGCATAGCTTCTTTGAAAAGTGTCGCATATCATATCACTAACTTGCATTACGTTTTAGTATCTCAAGCTTCGGAGTACGGGCTCGTTGGACTCTCGGAGGAGCAGCGACAATTCAAGGAGGTGATCGTTGTCGCTCTGGAATCTCAACTCACGAAAGGATCTAACTTACTTGTGATTCCAGGCAAGCCCCGGAGCATCTTTGAGTCACCTAATTATTTCATAATATTCATGAGTCCAAATCTTATGCTTAAATATTACATTAGGTTAGGGATTGATTGAAACCCCTTTGATGCATGAAATAATCCTTGGTAGAACTATCCTTGCTTAGTTAAGAAACTTGAATAACAATGTCTACTTTGGCTATGCTTAGTAAGGTTAAGTTAAAAGCTAATGATCTAGGCTATCACCAATCTTATATGAATCATGAAAGGCTAGGGTTGAAAGATAGTGGGCAGGAGTTGATAGGAGGGATTGAGGTAAGCTCGATCCTTAGTTCTGCCTACTTACTTAAGTGACTAAGGACCGATCCATTGTTTAATTGATTGATCAAGTGATTCTACCTAGTTCCTTACTGGGTTATGGGACCAGTAAAGCCAACTAGGTTTGTTGGCTCAATGATTGGAAATATCGCTTACCCATGCTTGCTGGGTCGGAGAAAGGCGGGGCCGTAGCCAGTAACTCACGGGGTGGTCGCCAGACGTGGGGCCCACGTGGGGGTGCGTTCCCGGGTTCGAGTAAGGATATTTCCGGTCTTTGGTCCAGCTAATCGAAAGGTTGTTGCGTACAGTCGGTACAACTGTGCGTGACTGGGGTTAGGTATCTCCTGCATGATGTAAATTGATCCGGATCGCCACAACTCTTGGTTATGAGTGCACTTGGTCAGGTGTTAAACATCGTAGAGGAAACAAGTTGAACAAGATTAGTTTGATTCATAAATGTTGGTTGAGCTTACTAGCACCTGTATGCAAAATATTTTATAACCTAGATGGATAAGTAACAACTCAACGGATCTAAAATAAAGAAAATATAAAGATCAAGCTTTAGTAACGCTTTTTGGCAAAAGAGTTGAGTCAGCCAAACCCACATAAAGTCCAATCATATTCCTTGAGAGTCTTTTCTTTGGTAAGGTGGGTAAGTCTTGCTGAGTACCTTCGTACTCAGGGGATCTTCCTTGTTGTTTTTCAGAAGCAGCTCCTCAAGAGGGCGCAAAGGAGTTCCCGAAGGCCTAGATCTTCGTGGTCCTGGTGATTCTAGGATGGAGCCAGAGATTTTAGACATTTGTGTAATAGAACTACCTAGACCGGTTTGTATTTAAACTCTTAGTATGGTGTGACTTTGCATTTAAGTTCTCTTCAAAACTTGGTTTATATTAAGTAAGAATCTTGGTATGTTATGTAAAAATAGTAATGCTCGTTATGTTCTCCTTACTGAAAACGTTCCTGTCGTATGGTAAAGATAAAAGTTAATGTGGTTTATCGAGGAGTCCTTGGGATACTCGACAGATCTCCAGTTTAAACTGTTTGAAGTGCGTTCAATGTCCATAAAAGGATGTTATGGCGCACTTGAGCTAGTTTAAATTGGGCGGTTCTGCCAAAAAACCTCACTGGCTGGCTAGTTTGTCGATCATGGTTGCTTTTGTAATTCAGTAATTAGTGCTCCATTTGCAATTGTAGTGTTGTTGTAAGTGGCTTATTGCCCTAGTTGTAATTGGTGGGTCCGACTAGTTGTAATTGCTCCAATCCGGACTAGTTGAACCAGATTTGGCAAAATGCAGGAGCATTTCTAGCCGTTAGAAATTGTTTTCCATATTTAGAATACGGTTCAGACAAACAGTAGAGCATATATCTCTTGCAGAATTTTTTAAAAAATAGTTCACTAGTTGGTGTGATTTTGTTTAAATTCTTCCCAGCACCTCAATGCTGGACACGATAGGATAGCGCAACGAAGATGATGCAGACATGCAATCGTCGTAGCTGAAATCATTGGGCTAAATCAAATCGTGCTTTCTTGTGTATTTGTAACTCGGTTATTGTCCTAGTTGCAATCGAAATACTCGACCGACTGCAATTGGTACAATTTTAACTAGATTAGTACTCCAGTTGCAATTTGTGGTGTTATGTGCACGTCTTTCGTGACTGGCTTATTATCATAGTTGCAACTGATATGTCTGACTAGTTGCAATTATTATTATCCTACTAGTTGCAATTGCTCGGTTACAGCTACACTAGAATCAACGCGAGCGTTGCCACGTTTCGGCCTGTATTGGGCTAGAGGAAGTACAGTGAGCTCAAATATGTATGTGTGGGGGTTCATCAGTTCATGACATATAGTAGTCCTGCCGGTCATTTGCCTGCCAGGCCTCATTTCACAAGTTGCTATTGGTGCCAAACATCTTCTGGAGCTTATCTTTTGTGAAACGAAAATAATCTAGTCATGTTAAGTAATACATTGTGGATCAAGCAAGGATACATAGCAGCAGTGCATCACCAGGAAATTGATTAATTTGTGTAACTATGTTATATTCAAATATGGTTGGGTGTATATTGTTGCATCTGCACTTCCCCAGTGGGCTTATTTTGTTGTGCATATGCTGTTTAAAGTTTGTGTCATGCCCCTGTGATTTTACTGTCCTACAAACATTATGATAAGCGTTCACATGGTTCCGTGTTAGGCATTCTGCTTTTGAAAAAAAAAAGAGTGCACGGGTGAGCACGGGACGTGATGCGTGTTGCAGTAAACATGTGTGTGCTCCACCTTGTGAATCACTGAACTGTTGTGTTTGAGATGACCTGTTGTGTTTGACATGTCATCGGTCAAATTTTCTTATTACTAAATTATCATGTGCTGAGAGTGAATTACCAGATTATTGGGTACATGTCTCATGTATGGCTGTATTTACTGAATTACTAATTTAGTGAGTACGTATCTCCTGTGCTACTGAATTACTAGATTTACTAGGGTGTTACCAAGTGCAAAGGAATTACTCCAACCTGTTTTTCAAGGTCGTCGTAACTATGTTATTGTTATGGTTGCAATTGGAGACTCCGACCTATGGCAATTTGTCAGCAAATTCTTACTAGACAAATGGATACAGTGAGCAGCAGGAATGACCAAAGCATGTCTTCCGAATTGTTGCAATTGGAGGCTCCGATCTGTAGCAATCGGCTGCGGTATGATGTGCATGTCTTCCTAGTATAGTTGTAATCATGTTAGTGTAATAGTTGCAACTGAAAGACCTGACCAATTGCAATTGCTTCAGCTATAATCAGAATACTTTTGAATTCAATTGTGATTGGCTTCCTAGTGTCGTTGTAACTCGGTTATTTTCCTAGTTGCAATGGATAATCTTAACCTGTTGCAATTGGTTTAAATATGACTTGATTTGTACTCCAGTTGCAACGATGATGTCATGTGCATGCCTTTCTAGTTATAACTCGCTTATTGTTCTAGTTGCAATTGTTGAGCTCGTGCATGGCTTTCTAATATATTTTATCCTAGTTGCTACTGTCCAAGGCTTTCTAATGTCATTGTAACTCGGCTCTTATCCTAGTTGCAATCAAAGTACTCTACCCGTTGCAATTGTCACATGAATTATGTTCCAGCTAGATTAGTGTTCAAGTTGCACAGGAAGAGGCCCGATGAGCATAAACAATGCAAGTTTCACAAAATTACCCATTTACCGAATTACTAATCCAGGCAACAAGTTAAACCAAAGCACACACTAAGGGTATCAAAATGATCCACACATTTATGGAGGAGATGGGTAGACACAGTTTTGAATTACCGAACTACCAAAATTACTGGATTGTGCAAATTACTCAAAAAAAAACAAGAGACTCCATGTTACTGAATTGGATAGCTACAGAATGACCAAATCACATCACTAGAGTTTCAAAAAACAATTTCTGAATCAATAGACCCCTAGTTTGTACACGCCATTCTGCTTCATCACATCCGTCTTATGGTTTGTGCCATTGAGTTGTTGGAAGTGGCCTATCCATGGGTTGAATCTCTGTATCTTGTTATGGACTCTTTGGAGCCATCTCATGAAGCCGTGTGCTTGCAGCGTCGTGTGCATGAGGTGAAGAATTAGTAAGCTGTGCTATGTCCACAGGGATGCAGCCAGACCGGAGCTAGTTCATCAATCTCAGTAACATAATTAAAATGTAGATGCCATGTACTAGGATCAAAACCTGCATTTCAGGACATGTGTGAGGGGTGCCAGCAACACGTGTATTATAAAAAATGAACAAAGGAGACAATTGTGAATCACTGAAGGGAATTATTACCGAACTTGGTAAATGCACACCAATGATAAATTAATCATACTGGACAAAGAAAATGCTGACTGAATAATCTCTATCATGGGTTGAGTATGTTGATATATGATTTGATCTACTGATGAAAAAAAAAGTGCTACCGAAGAGAATTAAAATACTGAACAAATAAGAACAGAAGAATGCTAACTGAACAGTCTTGGAGTTACTAACTAAACAACATAAGAAAAGATGTAGACTACTACATATGTTGTATGCTATGTCTGTATTTGGAGAAACAGACTAATGAACTCCAGAATTGTATGCATTGGAGTTGTGGGACAAAATGAGTATTGAAGTATAGTCGATTACAAAAGCAATAAGATGAACACAATACTGAAAGGAGATAAAGAGTTACTGAAAGAAGCTGGACTACTGAAAGATGGACTACTGATATAGCATAAGTAGGGCAGGAAATAAAAAAAATACTATTGAAAAACCCTTTTCGTATAGTTGTAATTGTGTTATTGTGATAGTTGTAACTGGAGAACGTGACTAGTTGCAATTGCTTCAACTATAACTAGAATGCTTTTGGATTCAATTGTGATTGGCTTCTTGGTAGCGTTGTAACTTGATAATTGTCCTAGTTGCAATCGAAGTACATGCAATTGGTCAAATTGTTATTGATTAGTGCTCCAGTTGCAATTGTGGTGTCGTGTGCATGACTAGTTGCAATCAAAGTACTTCACCTGTTGTAATTGGTAGGACTGGCTAGTTGCAATTGCTCTGGTTCCCACAAGATTAATGTCTTGTTGCAATTTGTGCTACCTGTGCATGGCTTTCTAATTTATTTCTCCTGGTTGCAATTGTGATTGACTTTCTAGTGTGGTTGTAACTTGGCTATTGTTTTAGTTGCAATTAAAGTACTCGGCCAGTTGCAATTGGTCCAATTGTAACTAGATTGATGCTCCAGTTGCAATTGTTGTGTCGTGTGCATGCCTTCCTAGTTATAACTGGATTATTGTTCTAGCTGCAATTGCTCTGGCTCCAACTAGAATTGTGGTGCCTGTGCATAGCTTTCTAAATATCACAAAACATTATATGGAACGGATGCAGTGAGCAGCAAAAACAATCACACCAACGTGCCTCTTGAGCTTTTGAACAACTTCTAACAGTTGTACAGACTTGCGCTAGCGCTAGCACTAGCAAGTGAAACATTGAGGGCATCAATGCAATCAGCAGAAAGACGTCTGTCCAGGATTATAGAAATAGTAAACCAATATTTGTTGATGCAGCATGAGCTCCTGCAGCAAGCAGACCGATGTGCATACTATCACTAGAGAGTACCTATGATGGCATGACAGTTTGTGGCCTGCTTGCCCGACGGATGATTACGAACATAAGACACAGTAGTGCCCAAATCTTAGAATCTTTTCAAAGTTGGTGTGGTAGATAGTAGAAAGTTCTTATACCACCAGACATCATCATTATACTGAAAGCTAGGAACAGAATACCATGCACGAAGGCAGCTAGAACAGCTAATAGGAGAGCCGGTGCTTCGGGCTTAAACTGAAAGTTTAAATAGTCGTTTGATTGATGGTTTCTTAGGAGCTCTACTGTCACCAGACTATATTTTCATGTCTGTCTGTAATAGCTTGCCTAATCAATTCATCAGATCCAGGAAACCCAATGGGTTTTGTGAATGACTGTTGTCCCCTGTTCTTTATATATTGAACCTGACACTTCAGTATTTGGAATCTTATGCATTTCTTTAGTATGTGCCTGTTGGATTCTAATAAGTTGAGAATAAGCTCCACCTGTACGACATGCCAATTGGTGCATGACCTACAGATAACCAGAGGCATTTGATCGAACATGTTACCTGCATGGACATCCATGCTTGGAGAGCTACACCACACTAAGCCTGCAGGTTATACCAACTCGATCTGCAAGAAAAAAAATGAAATCCGGCAGTGCAAATCATTCATCAAGATACAAATTCAGTTCCCGTGCTAAGAAATATTGCAATCTGCACACTCGATTTGGGATTGGGGCACCTTTGCTTGTTCCCGTGCAGGGAGATGAAAACAGGGGAAGAAGATCCCACCAGTGCTCAACACATCAGAGTTCAGAGGTTGAATCAGTAGCCAGTTGCACGAAATTTCATTCAATGGGTGAGGGATTTTAAGGCTTAGACATCGAATAGGCAGCGGATCAGAAGAAATCACAAAAACCTGTGAGGATTCGAGAAGAAAATAATTTCCTGCGTGACTGAAGAAGATAATTACCTTCTCAACCTCCCCCAAGTGTCAAGCTCGCTGCTCGTCTCTGTTGACGCCTTTTTGTCAACACACGATAAGCGCTAGATCGCCCGGTAGCCGGAATCTCCTCGTCGGAACTTCTGGACAGGGAGTCAGACCGCCCGTACAGGGGGTTAGACCGCCTGTCACAGGGGGTCAGACCGCTCGTCACAGGGAGTCAGACCGCATGTAGGTAGAGGCGCCGTGAAAGCCTATGATCGTCGCCTCGGGAGGGACCCCGTCAGAGGCGGCGAACCTAGGGTCGTTCTAAGGTCGGCAAGGCCACCTAGAACGTTCTAAAACGCCATAGAGACGAAGAAGGAAGAAGAAGGGGTTGGAAAAGCTAGGGTTTGAGATAAAAAGTAAAGGTAAATGTGTTTGTACGATTGGATAGATGTCCTCAATCGGCCACGGCCCTTCATAATATAGGGTGGGGAGGTCTTGCCCCGTGGGGAATCAATTCCATAATGAAGTCCCATCAAAATACAACTATAATTCGGATTAGAACTGCTACAGGCGGTCTGACCTCCTGTACAGGCGGTCTAACCGCCTGGCCCCGGGATTGAACCTTGTTAGAGCCATAACTTCTTCATCCGGACTCCAAATTAGGCGATCCACATATGCATTTTGATCTTCTCGACGAGCCCTACGCAATGGTGGAGTCAAACTCATATTTTAAGCACTTTCCTACAGGCGGTCTAGACCTGCTGTACAGGCGGTCAGACCGCCTGGCCCATTGCCAGACCGGCTACAGGGTACAGCTGGTCAGACCGCTTGTTACAGGCGGTTAGACCGGCTGTCGAGCCAGATCGGCATCCTTGCCATTTTTTGTTGTCAACATATGCCACCCTGTTTCTCGGTAAAGCTTGCATATCAAGAAACATTAATTCAGTCTAAGGGCGACCCTCTATTGTCGGCAATTTTGTTCGAAGAGCGATATCAACATATCAGCCAAATCCTTTCAAACCCTTTGCCAAACACTTGGATAACACCTTCAAATGCCCTTGGCAACTGAAATTCATGCAATCATCAACTTGAAAGGATATTACCTTTGCCTTCTTATCATATACTCGAGCTATCTTCTTTCTAGACCTGCTCCAAAACCTCCAAACGCCTGCCGGTCACTCAAAGGACTTCTTGACCATAGACAAACTCATACGGAGTAACTTTGGTTGAACCATATCTAGAAACATGCCTTATTGCTCCTTAGATATGAATGATGTTCATTGGCAAACGAATCCCAAATCCATGTATAACATGCTCGATAATAAACTCAATCACCTCTTTCATAGTAACAAAAACAATCGGCAATTATTGTAAACCAATAATAGTAAACCTGCTTAAGGAGCCACTTCATCATGCGAGCCGATTGTTGCGCACCACAAATTTTTTAATGAACCTCTGCCATAACCAACCTAGCTTGATCAGGATATAAACATTTTAAGAGCAAACCATCCGCGGTCCGACGATATAGTTCACTATCACAAAGCAAACTTGAAAGCCCATCGTCGGACTTTTTAATCCATTGACCTACTAGTATCCTGCAAATACTACCAAAGGCTTCCTCCAAATACCAATATCGGCCTCAACAGATTGAAAGGCATCCACAGCCGAATCGGTCTTTCAGAGGCACAGGCGGTCAGACCGCTTGCCATGGCGGTTAGACCGGCCAGGCCGGTTAGACCGGCTGCACCAGGTGGTTGGACCGCCTATCCTAGAGCAAGCATGTCGGCTTCGCAAAACATCGGCTTCTTTTCTCGAAAATTTCTTTTCTAAATATTATAGCCTGACACTTGTTGTGCCGACACATTAGCTCTAAGACTCTCTTTTCTCATTTCGGCGTCCAATAATCTTCTACTTGCATATGCAATAATAAAATCCTTTCCTTCGGTCTTTTGAATCAAAACAGCTCCAATAACGCTTTCTTCGGCCATAATACATAGTTCAAAAGAAAACCTTCTCCTAGGTGCCCGAAGAACCGGAGGCAAAGATAAATAAGATTTTACCTCAAAGGCTCCTTGCTGTTTTGCCCCAAGTAAATTCAGCATTATCCTTCGACCGAAGTAAGGAGTAAGAACACCTACATAGCTTCCTCAGGATTAAAATCAGGATGATCAGGATCTTCCTCCATAAGAATATAATCACCCAAGTATGGGACATTAGCATCCATATCCATATACTCTGGTGACGAACTGTAATCAACAAGTTGTTCATCGTCCTCAACACTGGGAACCGATGTCAACTTGTCATCACAAACCATGCGAGCAGACAAAACATCATCCGGCAGTATCTCTGCCTCAACCGGTCTGACCGGTTGTGCAGGCGGTCTGACCGCCTGCTCGGTCGACTTTGTAGAACTGGCGGTCTGGACCGCCTGTACAACCGGTTGGACCGCCCGTACTGCTGGCTTTAGCTGATCGTTCTTTTTGACTCTCCACTCCTTCTTCTGAGGAAGCATAGGTTGATGCTTGTTGAAAAGCTCTTGCTTTTCTGGCTCTTGCTTCTCTGGCTCTTGTTTCTTTCTCTCCTGAAGACGCAGCCTTTGAAGTTTCCTTCTCTGCGTACGAGTCAAACCTGAAGGACACCATCTAGGAAGAAAGTTAAACTCATTACGACTAACTTCATGACCATTAGCAATGGGAGTCTCCGACATAGACTTCTCAACCAGATTGTCTAAAACAATCGGCCTTTTGTCTCCATCAAGTGTAGTAGCCTTCACTGAGTCCATATTCCTCTCCTGAACTTTCTCCTCCATCTTCTTAGGCCGATACACCTGCTTTAGAGGAGGTGTCTTCTTCTTTTTGGACTACCGGTCTAGACCGCTTGTAACAGGCGGTCTGACCGCCTGGGCCCGATGCCCTTGACCAGATTGACCAATAGCCAAACGGTCACGAACGGGTAGTGCAATCCTGTCCAGAACATATCTTCTTGGTTCCCTCCATCCAGAATGCAAAGAATATTGTGACACCGACTGATACGGCACCCACATCACACCATTGTCATCCCAAATTGGACTTAACTCCCGAGACACATGATAATACTGCACTGGCTTTAAAGATCCACCTTTAGGAGACCTTACTTCTTTTTTAAATGGCCGATCGCTTGGAACGGCCTTTTGCTTGGAGTACTTGTTGAGAAGCATATCAAATGTGACCTTTGGCTTTGTACCAGACCCTCTGCCATTAGCCAAACTCACTTTCGAAGCTCCAACCTCTGAACACTTCGTTTTCAGCACCTTTGGACGACCATGGTGTAGGCCGGTCTGACCGCCTGCTGCAGGCGGTCTCACCGCCCGGCCGGTCTGACCGCCTGCTGCAGCCGGTCTGACCGCCTGTGGTAGAACAGGTCCAGACAGCTGCAGTCCAGGTGAAACGACTGGCCTTTGCCCCCCATGTCCAAAGGCTCTCAATGTGATTTTGAATGTCTCTTTTCCATCAGAAGACTTCTCGCATGTCACTTCACGGATCAACTCCTTCCCTATCAAAGTGGGTCTTTCATCTCCCACCACCACATTCTTCCCTTTGGTCGATTCGACTTGATGCGGCCGAATCAAAACCTTAGGTTGCTTTAGGTCTAAGGTACTGACTGGGAAAAAGGTTTTATCCACCTGCATATCATGAAATCTCAAACGGCCTTCATTTATAGCCGATTGAACTTTCCGACGGAAAGCATGACAATCATTGATAGCATGCGAATAAGAATTATGAAATTTACAATATGCATGCCTTTTCAACTCTTCTAATGCAGGTATAACATGAGAAATCTTAATGTATCTATGTTTATGCAATTCATCAAAAATGCAATCACATTTAGATACATCAAATGTAAATTTCAATTCTTCTTGCCGACTCTTATGAGCCGGCCTAAGAGATGAACAAGAATAAGCTTCAACTTTAGAAGGCCATGTAAATTCAACAATATTAACATTATTATCATTATCGGTCGAAACAACTGATCTACCATCAATAGCATGCATATTAGACCGACATGATCTAAGACCCTCCTTTTCTTTATCCATTCGGTCTTGAGCCACTTCAGCTCTAATGTGAACTTGAGCAACCGAATGATAATCACAATTATCAATTTTCTCTCTAATAGAGGATTTTAATCCACTAAAGCATAATCGAGCAAGATTATCCTCAGAAATTGATAAATTAAAGCAACGGTTTTTCATCTCTTTAAATCTTCTAAAATATTGAGATACGTTTTCATCCTGATCGTGTTTAACCGATGCTAAATCCTGCAACGTTGTTTCGTATGTAGCATTGGCAGCATACGGCATACCAGCACGGCTATCAGCAACCGAATTTGGCATAACGGCTAACGGTGCACGCCACTCCGGAACAACTGTCACAGTACTAGAAAGATTGGTCTGACCAACCGCTGATGGTATGTGACCGGTCGTACAGGCGGTCTGACCGGCTGAGGCGGTCTGACCGACTATGCCGGTGGTCTGACCGCCTGTAAGCATTGATCCAATTGCAATGACCGTGTTCGGTCTGGGCAACTGAATCAACGGCGGAGTCTGACCATCACAAGAACTAGGTAACATACCACAGAACGTATTATCAATATTAGACCATGGTATGATAGGCACATCACTATTATGAACTGATTTCCCCTTTTTAAGTATCTCTAGTCGATTTAAACGTGCAGAGAGTTCATCAAGACTAGGCATACTATTAACAACAATCGGGCTAACCGTATCAATAGGGAAAGACGGTTGTGAAGATGAACTTACAGTATCGATTACCTCAATCTTATCACCGCTCATCTTGAAGGATGGCATCACAAACTCTTGAACGTATGTGATCGTGTCATGATCCTTCTTGAAGCCCTTCAAGAACTAGTTCTGACAATGTGCTAAAACCATCAAATACTTCTGGCATCCTTCCTCATCGAGATCTTCTATGCTAGAGGGGATATCGTCTTGATCAATCTTGGATCCCATTGGGCTAGGGTCGAATAGATCGGTTATGAAAACCAGATTTTTCTTCCCCAGCGGAGTCGCCAAAATATGTTGACGCCTTTTTGGGTCAACACACGATAAGCGCTAGATCGCGCGGTAGCCGGAATCTCCTCGTCGGAACTTCTGGACAGGGAGTCAGACCACCCATACAGGGGGTTAGACCGCCTGTCACAGGGGGTCAGACCGCTCGTCACAGGGGGTCAGACCGCATGTAGGTAGAGGCGCCGTGAAAGCCTATGATCGTCGCCTCGGGAGGGACCCCGTCAGAGGCGGCGAACCTAGGGTTGTTCTAAGGTCGGCAAGGCCACCTAGAATGTCCTAAAACGCCATAGAGACGAAGAAGGAAGAAGAAGGGGTTGAAAAAGTTAGGGTTTGAGATAAAAAGTAAAGGTAAATGTGTTTGTACGATTGGGTAGATGTCCTCAATCGGCCACGGCCCTTCATAATATAGGGTGGGGAGGTCTTGCCCCGTGGGGAATCAATTCCATAATGAAGTCCCATCAAAATACAACTATAATTCGGATTAGAACTGCTACAGGCGGTCTGACCTCCTGTACAGGCGGTCTAACCGCCTGGCCCCGGGATTGAACCTTGTTAGAGCCATAACTTCTTCATCCGGACTCCAAATTAGGCGATCCACATATGCATTTTGATCTTCTCGACGAGCCCTACGCAATGGTGGAGTCAAACTCATATTTTAAGCACTTTCCTACAGGCGGTCTAGACCTGCTGTACAGGCGGTCAGACCGCCTGGCCCATTGCCAGACCGGCTACAGGGTACAGCCGGTCAGACCGCTTGTTACAGGCGGTTAGACCGGCTGTCGAGCCAGATCGGCATCCTTGCCATTTTTGGTCGTCAACAGTCTCCCTCCATCCAGCCGCAGCTTGGGGCATGTCACACCCTGCGGCATCTGGGACTAGTCTGGGAGCTCTAGTGCGCTTGCCGTCCGCTCGTCTGCCTCCAGCATGTCCTGCGCGCTACTGCTAGCGCACGGCCCCCGTGCCTGTGCTCACCACAGAGGTCGACGTGTTGGCGGGGCCTGTCCGAGCTCCAGGGCACGCCGCTACCTGATCCCTGTGCTGCACGCCGTCCTAGCACCGCGCTGTGCTGCCGCCCGCTGGAGCCCCTCGCCCGCTCGCCGCGGCTCGGCACCCGCTGCCCCGCGCCGCTACTACCACCGTGCCAGCTCGCTGCAGCTCGCAGTCGCCGGAGCATCCTCGCCCTCGCCACTCGCGGCGCTCCCGCACGCTCGCGGCTCGGGCTCGCAGGATGAAGGAGGCGGGATGTTTTCCTCGGCCCATGGTTTTGCTGGGTGTGTTGGGTTGGGTATGTCCGTATGTGCATTCACCACAGAAAAATTGTATTTTAGTCGCTCTATATATATATATATATGAAAAATCTATCGTACAAATACGTGTAGCCCTTCCACCGAGCCAGCGGCCGCGCCCGACCGCCCCCAGTCGCGCGGGAGCACGCCCCCCTCCGTCCATTGTTTTTTTTATTTTTGTCTTTCGTTTTTTTCTCGCACTCGCCTTTGTTTTTTTGTCCCGTTTTTGTTTCTCTTCTCATGCCGTTTCTTTTCCTTGGATGGATAGACATCAGTCGTCATGTCATGGTGGCCACGAATTTTATTACGGTAACGACATGCCCAGCCAGGTTTTGTAGCAGTATACTGTACGTACACATGTATTGTGTTCAGGTCTTTTAGAGATGCGTCGCGTGTGTTTCCATCTTGAACTAGTTAGTGTATACTCTATATTTTTTTTTCAAAAGATTTGTCTCTGCGATCAACTCAATTTTCATCAAATCACATATAAATCGGTAGAACTTCTCTACATATTTTTGTAACTTGGTCAATGGTCTTGCAAAACATGGGACAATCGAAATCGTCTGCTACCTCATTAACAAAGCATTTGAATCCATCTAGACATTCGTTAATTGAATTAAATTTTCTCAAGATTGTTTATCACTCTAAATAAAGTATTTTGTTGCAATTGCACAGAACAATGCCACTTAAATATTCCAATCACGCCCGTAAGTAACTTGCATGAACAGGAAGCTAAGTAATTTTACAATACCGTTTGTCATTGAACAAGCAGTAACTTTACAAAAAGATGTCATTGAACAAGTAGGAAGATGTGTCATGGAATGCAAACTGAATAATAAATCCCATTTATTCTATGTTTCAAGACCCATTTTGTTCCTCGTCATTATTTCAGCTAGCTTGTAGCCGTTGTTGTTCTTTCAGCATTCTTCTATCATCGTACAAAATGGCATTTGTTGCCTGCAATCAGATCAGGAAAACAAAGGTTAGTGTACATCCATCTATGCCGCCTCCCACATCCATCCATCTACGTATGAGAAGTCAGAAAAAAGAAAGTTCAATTGCATTCAACAAATCAATAATCAAGACAGCTAAAGAACAAGATCGAACCCAAAATTCAATTCAAAACTGGTCTCCATTTGCTACATAGTATGGAACTACTTGTCAAGATAATAGATAAATTCACAACTAGGAATACAGTACTAGGATGGGTAGTATCAGAACAGGTGCACCACACATTCATTCACGAATTCAACCAACAATTTCATTGTGCTAGCATCATCCGAACACCTACAACAGGGAGTGAAGATGGAGATAAAAGAGAAACAAAAAGTTCTAATATTATAGTAGAAAAAATCAATATCAAACCAACATTTAAACAGGGCACAAGGTTTCAGGTAAAATATAAATGAAGAGCTTTTAAAATTAATCAGTACAGAAATAGCAAACCTAATGTATGTCAAATAATAGAAAAGGCAAGAAGCGTCTGGTACTTTCAACACTGCTAAGAATAAATATAATTTCTATATTACTTCGAGCTTTCAGCTTTGCAATTGGACTACCTAGGATAGATGCACTTGCAGTTGCAGCATAAAAATAAATTTAGTTTGAAATGAACCACACATCTGTATTCTGCCAGCATCAAGTACAAAGTATATGGATTGATGCAATCTGACAGGATCCAATGGCCAAAGGTTTTTTTTTCAGCCTCTGATGGCATGCAATTGGGAAATCACTCATGTGAAATTTGTAAAAAATTATTCATGTTTAGTGACCAATAATGCAACAGCCAGAAATGACATCTGAAGACAGGAAGACCATATGATCGGAATGTTGGTGGAATTATGGCAGGAAATTATCACCCCAACAAGGCAAAACGTTAAGGTACATGTTTCATGCCATTATATATGTGTCTATGCCACATCATAAATTAAATTCCCTCACAGCAGAAAAAAAAAGAAAAGACATAAGACTGAATACTGCAATACAAAGATCCTAATCTACCATACATGTACAGTGATCATTGACCGGCATCTGCTTTGCAAGAAACCTGGGTAATTAGGACTATATACGAAGTAATCACTCAGTAATGAAGAGAAATTTGGATATGGAAAATCAGAACCTGAATCTACCTCAAATGTAACATGGTCTTGCGCCACCGCCATCTGATTTGTGATAACCAAGGCAATTAGGACTGGACATTGACGAATCACTCGCCAAAAAAGGGATATTGGGATGATTACTACCTCTCGTGTTAGAATCACCTAAGCATCTTATTGTTTGAGAAGTATTTACTGCCTGTTTTACAACAATATACTCTGATTTTTATCTATGGCACTGAAAACTACTTGCTGGGGGATGGCATGATCTAGTCCTTTACCATCAGGTCTTCGATGCACCTGGAATTTTAGAGTTACTGCAGGTGTTGTTTCTTGCATCACCCTGAGGTTTTGATTCAGGCATACACTGTTTTATTCATGGGACTGAAAGCTTGAAACGTTAGTTGGTTCGTGCTGCTATGTTCTGAATTTTCTTCCTTGCTCAAGAATTACGTTTAGTGTGACATGAGTAATTTTAAAGGCTCTGAGGAGTAATTCACATCTTTTTTTTTGTTTTCATGTGTAATTTTATATCATTTGATGAGTATTTTCATAGCATTAGAGATGAGTATTTCATATGCCCAGACGTAATTTTAAATGTTGAGAGAAGAAATTCATAGATTAGAGAAGTAATTTTTACAAAACTGCCCAACAGAGCTAATTGAGGAAGACACCTTACTATTACTGTCAGGCTCACTATTGCAAGGCATGACGTGTGTCAACCGGCCAGTGAATGTTTTCTAATGTTATAACATGAATCTGGTGCCGAAAGCTAAAGCATGGAACATACTGCGTCGACAATAATCTGCTGCCCAAGCATGGCACCTCTTGCGAGGACAGGAAGTTGATGTCCATGTTTCAGGGTTGAGCGGTGGGCCTAGGACGACCAAAGGGGAGGGGAGAGATTGATTTTATCGTCCTCCCCTGTTCAAAACCTCCCCTCCCACCTCCTCGTCCACAAATTTTTTCACCATCAAATATACCCAACAGCGAAAGTAAAATAGTGTTGACGCAAAAATTGGAAAAGATCTTCACGTGCTAGCACAGGAAATCGGTTGTGACTGTGGATGCAGGGCGTGCCAGTCAATCTGACCTGTTGATTGATAAGTAAGATCGGACGTTAGTAAACACGGCGAAATCGGCTGAATTTCCGATTTAGCGATGAAGACAAGATCGGCAGTGGATTCCGATCTACAATAACGAACCGGCTAAATCAGCCGATTCCGATGCGAAGCAGAGTAAGATTACTAAAACGTAACCTACCAAGCTAAGCAGAGCAACACTTAGAATAGATCTAAACGGCTATAACAGATTCGATAATATAGCAGATAAAAGTCGAATAAAGCTGATTCTAAGCTGGATAAAGGTTGAATAAAACCTAAACAAAGTAACAGCGATGCGCCGGTTACTAAAGCCTAGATATTTACTCGATAACTGTCGAATAACTCCAAACGAAGCAACAGCGATGCGCCAGTTGCTAAAGCCTAGATCTTACTCAGTAATACGGGACTTACAGGCAAGCCTTGAGATCTGATCACCCTCGACATGCCCAAAATAACTCGCGAAAAAGAAGAAGACGAAGTCATCGACAATGTATGAAAATAGATGCAAAAAAAGTGTAAAGGTTTTGTTGTTGGTGGTGTGTACAGACTCTCATGACCATGCAAGGCCACTATTTATATCCTAAGAATCACGACTCCTAACTCTTTACGACAAACTTACTTGACGCGAAAGAAAAGACTCTTTTACAACCGTCTACGACTCGAACTGTAAAGATAACCGACTTGTTATCTCGGCGCTTCCATAAGCTTGACTGGTGGCTTTTCACCCAGGATCTCCCATGTCATCTGCCCTCTCCGATTCTGACTCGAACCGGCTTCTTCCATCGGATTCCGATTCCGATTTTGAATGAGTCCGTACTCTCCCTCTTCTTGGATTCTGCTTCCGATTCTGCTTTATTTGACACTGAAGCGACCTGTCAAAATCCTGTGTCAACACATGCCCCCTAGTTTCGGGATAAAATCCGATTTTGACTCGAAACTACTTAATCCTTATCATTTATGCCTTTTAGGTCAAACTTCCTCTTTCTCCTTTTTACCCTCGGTGAAACCTATATAAGAGCAGCCCTTTCTTCCTCCTCCTCATCTTCTCCATAGAGCCGCCGCCGCTTCGTCTTCCTCTGCTTCAAGACCTTCCCAGACCACAGAGCATGAGCGCCCCTGAGCATCAACCTGAAGATTTTGCTGCAACCTCCCTTCAATGGCATCTTTTACGGAAATCCCCAAGGTAAATATCCATCCATCATTTCTAGATCCAGATCCATACAGCAGTAAATCTATTTTTACTCATACCAAGAACGTTTAGCAGGCGCTGCTTTAGATCCTACGGACTTTATCAATCAAGAAACGTAGAGGCTTCCCTTCAAATCTTTCGATTCAGAGCATGATTGGAACGGCGCCTTTAGATCATGGCCAACCCTCCCCATTGGATGGAGAACATGGTATAAAAGGGTTGCCAAGTCAAAGGGGGGTGAATGGGAGTCTTACGACATACGCCAGTGCATCGCCCTCTCCTTAGCTGACATGGATTGGAACGAACCTCTGCTAGTGGCCGCCATGTATTTCTGGTGAGATGCTTTGAACGCCTTCCTTTTTGGTCAAGGTCCGATGACTCCTACACTGGCCGATGTTCTGATGCTTACTGGGCTCAACATATTGGCATCAGACACTTCTTTCTCTTTTCCAGCCAAGGCCACCCATAAAATTGACACCAAACAAATAGGAGGTTGGAAGGGATATAGAGAAATATTCCAAGAAATCGGGAACAGTGGACGTGAGGGAGCATTCCGCCTTCCTTAACATGTGGCTAGATCACTTCGTCTTTTGTGGGAAGACAGTAGGCCCAGCAGCTCACTACCTCCGATTAGCTGAATAACTAGCCTTAGGGAATAATTTCCCCATCGCAAAACACCTCCTCGGATCAGTATATAGGCTTCTCCATGAAGTATGTGTTCGATTGAGGACCAGGCAACAAATCGGACATCTCGGAGGTTCATGGTGGTTTATCAACCTCTGGCTGAATATGAACATGCAAAAATTGTTGAACAACTCCGTGATTAGCAAAGTCTTTCCTGCTGATCAACTGAATGAGGAAGAAGCCGATGAGCGATGCTGCATGTCCTTTGGTGAAGCCGCTTCAGGTTTTCCAGGCGATCGGCTTCCTTCCACTCGCATAGCCGAGTACTTCAGGGGTTTCTACAATGGTCTCAAGGAAGAATAAATGCCTTGGCACGTGTATGAAGACCCTGACCATCATTTCGAGCTTCCATTCAAATTCCGCTTTGATGATATTGACACAGATGATGACAGCCAGAAGAACTTTAAGGGAATCATCAGCCCCCAAATACTCCCAGCAGATGTATTTTTTGGGAAGAAACATCAATCATTTGAGTACTATCATCTAGCAATGGCTGCTCGTCAAATCGGATTTGGCCAAGGGTCAATTTCCCTATATCTAGCCGATCTGGTAAAACCCAGAGGAATCATCTCATCAGCTTTAGTATACAATAGATTGCAAGATCTATCGCCTTCTTGGGACTCCATTGATTTATCCTCTTGGAAATTTTCAAGCTTTACCACGGTTTCCTTCAAAATTTGGTGGCAAGAATGGAGGAATCATCTTTTCTGCCGACCAGCTCAAGATTATTGCTTGCTACTCAACTCTGATTTCGAAACCTGTGACCAGGTAAAAATCCTTAACCATCAATCACTTCCTTAGCAGAGGTCATTTCAGTATTTAACTTTACTCTTGAACGCAGGATGTGGCCATCAATCTTCCTTCAATTAGCAACAGTGGACTTCCGATTAAGTACATGCCGCCATTGGATAATCCTCATATCGGATTTTCAAGTCCATCAGTGAATGATGTTGCCACTGGTCAGAACAAGAAATCGGCCAAGAGCACAGCTTCCACTGGGAAAACAAAGCAGAAGGATGCCAGAACCTCTTCCAAGAAATCGATCCATGAAACCTCATCTATCAAGATCGGACAAGAAGGAATCGAACCCTCCAAACCTCAGGCCACGCCCATAGCAATCGGAGAGAAGCCTAAGAGGATGCTATCAAAAACCCTTACGAGAAAAATTCCAAGAGTAGCCACTTGGAAGGTTTCCGCTTCAGAAGCAGCGAAACGTATATCCCTGCTCCAGTGTTGATACCCCTCCAACCATCTTCGAGGAAGGAACGGCTCAAGCATCCGATTCGATAATCCATCGGAGGATCCAACACCAACCGTAGCGGAGCAGGTATTTGAACATCGTTCTTGGCTTATAAACTCTTACCGCTCGTCCTAATTCTTTTTATGTGCAGGCACCTTCTCAAGATAAAGCTCAAGAGCTATCGGCATCGGACCCACCAAGAAATACTCCAGACCTTCCTTCTCTGCCGATTCTTCCAATGGTTATCACTCCTTTCCAATTAGAATCAGCAATTCAAGCCCCGGAACTAGCTCAAGAACCTATTGCAAAGGTAATTATCACATCATTACAATTTTTCGAAAGTTGACCTAGCTTGCCTCTTAACTCGAACTTCTTATAACAGGATCCATCGGAAATCCCTCCTATTGGAATTTCAACTGGCCCAAGGGAAGTCCTTCAACTAACCCAATTCGATGAAACCAATCTGAAGCAGGTAACTCCCCTTTCTCTTTACTCTTCTCCAAGTTTAGGTAATTGACATCTAATTTTTATTCAGGCACAAGATTCTTCAACTCAGAGTGTCCTTGCAGCAGAGAATGCTAGTCCCTCCACAGCAGAATCGGCTCCAAGTTTCGAACCGATCAAAGCACATTCTCGAAGAAATGCTAAGACTCATGGATACTAAAATCGGACAGCTTGTGAAGAATGTTGATCCAGTCCGATCGGTTTTCAACAATCTGCAAGGCCAAATACCAGAATCGGTCGAAGAAGCTTTAATCCCAGCCGCTTATATAGAATTCAATCCATTCCAAGTGGTGAAAGCCCAAAAGATATTAGTCGATCGCGTTGGGTATGAGAAATCTTCGAAGGACCAGGAAAAGTTCAAGGCAGACATCCACAATATGAACAACCAAATCGGAGTCGTGGGCCAAACCCGAGGAAACTTAGAGAAAATCAAGTCCGATTTGGAGTCCAGACGTGAAGCTCATGTGCAAGCAATAGCCAAGATCGATGCTGAACTTAACGTAGTGAGGGCCAACCTTCTGCAGATCCCTGGATCCTTAATGGCTTTTGAAGAGAACAAGTAAATTCTCGTGCAGAAAGTTCATCAAGTTGAGAAGAATTTAAAGCCGATTGAGGGTTCAACTGATGATGATCGGAAGCCATTTTCGATGTAGATGTCATTCGCCTGCATGCGATCAAAGCGATCGAAGACCTTCTTGGGTCCTTGTAAACATTTATCCTTGTGAACTCGTGGCTTTTGTAACATATGCTTTAAAGCTGACACGTTCTTTTGGATGTATTCAAACTTGGTATTTCTTTGACCATGTCTTGCTAAATCCAACGTGCTTTTATTGTCTCTTTAACCGAGGCGATCGGCTTTTACAGCGCATCTTCTGAAAATAGCTCTTTTGATCATAACGCCTTGGTCTCTGCACCAATTCATATTCATAATTGAATGCTTTGGACCGAGTAGGTAGACTCTTAGCCTATAAATAGAACCGCAAGGAACATCTAAAGCATCACCTCTTCCACCTACTAAAAATCTTTCTGCACGGTTTTCTTTCTCATGGCCTCTTCATCCAACCAAGTATGAAATAGATTGCTTCTTTTCGTTTGCTTTGAAGACAAACTAATCCTCTTATTTTACAGGTTCAACAGATATCGGAGTCCATCCTAACCCAACTTCAATCTGGTTTCCCATTTTCTGAAGTTCATAGGTATGAAATCATGAACTTGCTCCCTGAAAGCATTACCTCAGTGTCATCTTCCATTCATGGTCATGGACTCCCAAGAAGCGGGATGCCTAGAGTCCAGCACCAGATACACAATCTTGAAGCCACTCTTGATATGGAAGAAATTCGCCTCACCAACTTGAAGAACAGGAGAGATGAACTCAGGGGAGAGCTTGACGCAATCAATCGGTCGATAGCCAGATCCCAAGCTAACGTCAACAACGTCCAAGCTTCTCTTGAATCCAGAAACCAAGCTGTAGAAGTTTATGAACATCATGAGTCTCATATGCGAGCCATTCAAATGATTCAAAATTTTCTGAACTCTTTGTAATATTTTAATATTTTTGCCCTAAGGGCGATGCATAATGCATCGGCCATGTATCTCTTGACTTGTAAACCGACTTCCGATTGGTAAATGAACAAAGTCAATTATTGTCGTCTTTTTGTACTAAAGGCGATACCCTTGTATTGGCTATGAATATTTATGATTTCTTGAACAAAATCGGCTATGCGTCAACCCAAATACTAGGATAATACTTCTTTAAGTATTTTCCATTCAGAGTTCGAGTAAATTCTTCTCCTTCTAATGTTTCCAAGATATATGCATTACCCGGAGCACATTGTTTTATCCGATATTATCCTTCCCATGTTGGAGACCATTTACCGAATTTGGAATCTTTAGATCCGATCGGCAGAACTAGCTTCCGTACTAACTCTTCTTGATAAAACTCTTTGACTTTAACCTTTTTGTTATACCATCTAGTAATACGCTCTTTATTAGCCTCCAAATTCTCAAGAGCATTCAGCACATATCCGATTAGATACTCTAGTTCATCTTTCATAATGATGGAATATTCATCGGTTGTTAGTTTGTTTTGAAACTCAATACGTCTAGAGCCGATTTTTAATTCCCAAGGCAATACAGCTTCATGCCCATAAACCAACTGATAAGGTGACATCTTTACTGCACCATAGCAAGGCATCCGATATGACCATAATGCTTCATGTAACACGGTACGCCATCTCCTAGGAAATTCATCAATCTTTCTCTTTATCAATTTGATCACACTTTTGTTAGATGCCTCCGTTTGACCATTGGCATGAGCATAATAAGGAGAAGAATTCGATACTTTGATCCCCATACTTTCGGCAAACTCTCCAAATTCCCCTGAGGTGAACATAGTTCCCTGATCGGTTGTAATTGTTTGAGGAATACCAAACCGATAGGTAATATGTTCCTTAACAAAATCAATCATATTCGCCGATGAAACAACCTTTAAAGGAATCGCTTCAACCCACTTGGTCAAATAATCGGTTGTCACTAACACAAATTTATGACCTTTACTTGATGCAGGGAATTTGACCGATTAAATCAATTCCCCATCCTCGGAAAGGCCAAGGCTTCATAAACGGATTCATAGCGGACGCAGGAGCTCTCTGAACATTCCCAAATCGCTGGCAATCCTGACATCCTTTATAATATCTGAAACAATCCTCAAGAATCGTTGGCTAAAAATATCCATTTCTTCTAATCATCCATTTCATTTTAAAGGCCGACTGATGTGCTCTAGAGACTCCTTCATGAATCTTCCCCATTAACACTTTAGCTTCCTCCGATCCGATACATTTGAGCAGAATTGCATCAATCGTCCGATAATAAAGATCATCTTTAAGTAGAACATATTTTACTACTTGAATCTTGATTTTTCTTTCAACCCTCTTGGATGGATCTTTTAAATATTCATAAATTTCTTTCCTCCAATCACCAGCATCCAATTCCAAACTTGAAACTTCCCGAATCGGACGATAACCAGATGCTCCTTGAGCTAATCGGTTAGCTTCTTCATTATGACATTTAGGAATGTGCTCAATTTTGACAAGTCTGAATTCTTTTAACAACTGGAGGCAGTCATTATGATATACTCTCAAAATATCATCATTGCATTCATATTCACCCATTAATTGTTTCACCAAAAGTATGGAATCTCCAAATATTTCAATAGCATCGGCCTTAATCTCCTTTAGCAACTTGATACCTTTAAGAACAGCTCGATACTCCGCCTGATTGTTGGTGGCTTCTTTTTCGATCGGAAAGGAAAACTCAAAGCTTGCCCCCCGAGGCGAAATCAACACAATTCCGATACCGGAGCCAACTCCGCAAGAAGATCCCTCAAAGAACAAAGTCCATGGGGCAGGCTCTACCAAATCAATCTTCGGACCACAATGATGAGTAACAAAATCGGCAAGGACTTGTCCTTTGACTGCTTTCGCTGATTCAAAGCACAAATCAAATTCCGATAAGGCTAAAATCCACTTTCCGATTCTACCATTTAAAATCAGCAATGACAGCATATACTTTATAACATCATCCTTGCTAACGACAATGCATTCAGCCGATAATAAATAATGTTTGAACTTGGTACATGAGAAGTATAAACACAAGCATAATTTTTCCACCAGAGTATACCTTGTTTCTGCATCCAAAACTCTTCTGCTTATAAAATAAATGACACACTCCTTTCCCTCAAACTCTTGAATAAGGGCCGATCCAATTGAAGAATCATCAGCCGATAAGTATAACTTGAACGGCTTATCTTTCTAAGGAGGAACCAAAACAGGAGGAGACACCAAATACGTTTTGATTCTTTCCAAAGCTTCTTCTTGCTCTTTTCCCCAAACAAACTCTTGATCGGCCTTTAGCTTTAACAAGGGTGTAAATGGCTTAATCTTACAAGAAAGATTAGAAATAAACCTTCTGATAAAGTTTATCTTGCCGATTAATGATTGAAGTTTTGTCTTGTCTTCTGGAGCAATGATTTTATTAATTGAACCAATCAAAGTCCAGGTAACCTTAATTCCTCTTTCATGAACCATAAACCCGAGAAATTGACCAGCAGAAAATCCAAATGCACATTTTAAGGGATTCATCTTCAAACCATGCTTTCTTGTACATTCCAGAGCCTTGCGTAAAACGGCTAGATGCTGCTTATAGCTTTCCGATTTCACCACCACATCATCAATATAAATTTCAAGAATTTTGCCGATAAGCCCATGAAAGACATAATTCATAGCACGTTGATAAGTAGGTCCAGCATTTTTCAGACCAAAAGTCATAACTACCCATTCATATAAACCAACATGCCCAGGACAACGGAAAACAGTTTTATGAATATCTTCCTCAGCCATAAAAAATTGATTATAACCAGCGTTACCATCCATGATGCTTATGACTTTGTGTCCTGCTGCAGCATCAACCAGCAAATCGGCAATGGGCATCGGATATCCATCCATCGGTGTTGCCTTATTAAGATTCCTGAAATCAATGCAAACACGTAGTTTTCCATTCTTTTTATACACAGGAACCACATTAGAAATCCACTCAACATAACGACACTGTCTATTGAATTTTTCTTCAATTAACTTAGTAATTTTGGCCTTTATATCAGGTAAAATCTTTGGATTACATCGTCGCGGATCCTGCTGATGTGGCCGATACCCTGGCTTAATAGGCAACCGATGTTCAACAATAGATCGGTCTAGACCAGGCATCTCATTATATTCCCAAGCAAAGCAATCTCTAAACTCTCTTAATAAAGAGGTCAATTCTTTTTTATACTCAAGATCTAATTTTGCACTAATAAATATCGGTCTTGGTTTACCACCATCTCCTAAATCTATTTTTTCTAATACACCGGCCGACGTAAATCCATACCCTAACTTCCCTTCATCTTCTTCAAGGAATTCATCCATCAGGACCATTCTTCCGAGCCGACTGCTTCGATCGGCTGTAGACCGAAATCGGCCACTCTGAGGAAATCGGTGTCCAAAGCTTTGCCCGATATGCACATCACTTGCTCATAGCTCCATGGTTGTGTCTCTGCAATGGCGATACAGAATGATGCATCCGCTTTGACAACTTCTACCGTATCCTCAATCCATTGGACCAAACACTAATGCATAGTTGATGGAATACACCAATTGGCGTGTATCCAATCTCTTCCCAGTAATAGATTATATGATCTTTTGCCATTAACAATGAAGAAGGTGGTGGGCAAAGTCTTACTTCCGATTGTAAGATCAACACATAATGCCCCCCGTGCTGAGAGATCTTTCCTTCATAATTCTTGAGCATCATGTCAGTCTTGATCAAATCATCCTCACTTTTGTCGATTTTATGAAAAACGGCATAAGGCATAAGATTAACAGCAGCCCCTCCATCAACCATCATCTTGGTCATCGGCCTACCATCAACATGACCTTTTAGAAACAAAGGCTTCAAATGTATGTGTTCTTTCTCTTCTGGCTTCTCAAAGGTTGCTTGCATAGGTTCCATATTTAGTATAGCCATTGCCTCTTCAACCTCAGCATCTTCTCCATCACTGGCCGATGCCATGAATTCCCTTGGCAGTATGAACACTATGGCAGTACCACCCAATTTAAACTGGCTCAAGTGCGCCATAACATCCGAGAAAGGACATTGAACGCACTTCAAACAGTTTAAACTGGTGAACTGTCGAGTGTCCTATGGACTCCTCGATAAACCACATTATACCTATTATGTTTGCTATACGATAGTATCATTTTCGGTAGGGAGAACACAACAAGCATTACCATTTTTACATAACATAACAAGGTACGAGATAATAAAAACCAAGTTTTGAAGTAACCTTAAGTGCAAGTCAAGTCATACTAAGAGTTAAATACAAACCAGTCATGGTAGTTCCACTACACAACCATCTACAACTCCGGCTTCACCCCTAGAATCACCGGGACCATGATGATCTAGATCTTCGGGACCTCCTTGCCGACCTCATCTATAGCTGCTTCTGAAAAACAACAAGGGAGATTCCCTAAGTACGAAGGTACTCAGCAAGACTTACCCCTCTTACCAACAGAAAAGACTCCCAAGGAGTATGCGAAGCTTTTTAGTAGTTTGGCTGACTCAACTTCTTTGCTAAAATGCTTACTAATTATTTGATCCTTAACTTTCAAGTTTTATTTCTGGTTAAGTTATTACTTAACCATCTAGGTTATAAAAGCTTTTGCAAACAAGTGGTACTAAGCTTCATCCAGCATATTGAATTACATGTAATCACATTCCACTTGTCTTACTGTAGAGCTTAACAGCTGATCAAGTGCATTCATAACCAAGAATTTTAGCGATCCGGACCGATTTACACCCTGCAGGGGTAACCTAGTTTCCAGCCACGTACAATTATTTCGACTGCATGCAACAATCTTTCAGTTCGTTGAGCCAAGACCGGAAATATCCTTACTCGAACCCGGGAACGCACCCTCACGTGGGCCCCACGTCTGGCGACCACCCATGAGTTTACCGGCTACGACCCCGCCTTTCTCCGACGCAGCAAGCACGGGTAAGCAATATTTCCAATCTATGATCCAATCAACCTAATTGACTTTACTGGTCCCATACCCAGTAAGCAACCAGATAAAATCACTTGATCATAAGGTAAACCACATTAACTCCTTAATCCATTCATCAATGTGAGCTTGCTCACCCTTTTTCTTTAGATGACATAACTTTGATTCAAGCTTGACTTGGATTCATTATTAAATCATTAGCTTAGCTAAGCATGACTAAGTGATGTCATCTCATCTAGATTCTTTAAACAGGTAGCAAAGGTGTCCTTATATCAAGGCATGGTTCAATGCATCAAAGTAGGTTTCAAACATTTCCTATACGTAATGCATATAAAACCATAAAGATTGGACACGTGAATATTTCATAAACAAATAGGTACATGCACCGGGCCTGCCTGGATCACAAGAAAGTTAGTCTCTTCAGCGAACTCTTGCGATTCCGGGGCAGCGACGACCACTTCCTTCTTGTACAATTACGGTGGCTCGACGACCAAATCAACGAACTCCGCTTCAGAAGCTTTCTCTTCCACAACGATATGCAAGTTAAATATGAGATGCATCATTTTCAAGGAAGCTATGCAACTTTCCCTTCTCGATAAAGTTGCGAGCCAACACTATCTACTCCAACGTTTTTAAAAGACAAGTTCATTTAATAAAACTTGCCCTAAATCAATTTTTAATGATTTAATATAATTTCTAAAAGAAACACACATTTAAATAAATAAACCAATTTAAAACTTATTTCTAATTATTAGAGAAATAAACATAATTTCAGTATTTTTAATAATTATCAAGCATTTATTTAATTAAGCTAACTAAAGGAATTAAATTAATTATCTAAACTTAATTATTTGAAATTTTTAATGGATGACAAAATTTAAAACAAGGTTAACAAAATTAATTTCATCATTTTTGGTCTTTCCTATGATTTTCTATGAATTAATTAGTGATAAACATTAAATTTAAATCTATTATCGAAATCTAAAAGACGTTTTTGCGCAAAACCCCCTGAACTTCACCTTCTTCTCCCCCGTGGTCCCGGCCCCTGTTTAAAACAGAGGAAGCCGTTGACTGGCCTGCCCGCCGGTTTGATCGGCGGCCAACCCACCGGTGGCGAGCTCCCCAGCCGTGGGAAGACCTCCAACAGGACCACCTCAACCTTGCGCAGCTATTGCCCCACTTTTCTCCCTCGATTGATGTCCCGGAGGTGGTTCTCGGCGGAGCTGGCGGCGGCGCTAGGACTCGGCTCGCTGGCTGGCCAAGGGACGACGAACTAGGGACAACACTCTGGCCTGAGACCACCACCGGGCCTAGGGGAAACTCATGCGAGAGCTATATCGGGCGGAGGATGCCTAAGGCAACCTGGCGACGTGAAGCCGCGGCCCTGGTGGCGATGACGGCTGGACAGAGGTGGAAGAATGGCGGAGGAGGTGGCTTTGGTGGAAATTGGCGGCTGGGATATAGAGCAACGGATGAAGCACTTGAAAACGAATAGTTGAGCAGAAAGAATCGATCAGAGAGGATCGAATGGCGGCGCAGGACAGCAAAACACCGGCGGCCGAAAGAGAGCCAGGAATGGGAAAGAGGAAGAAAGAAGTAGAAAGGAGGCGAGCAAAGACTACTTATCGACGGAAAACCGACCCAGAGACTCGCCACCTCATGCTGCCGCGCTTGACACCACGATTTACATGCGCGGCGGCACGTGGCCAGAGAAACCGACCTTGCCGGCGAGCAGTATGCCTGCTTGCTTCTCTACTCCTTCCAAACCGCGACATTGCGAGTTCGATTTCTCCCAATTCTCAAGTCCAACTCATCTCGATCCAAACATCAAACTTGAAATAGAACTCAAGCCCTACACCTTTCCTCTTAAGCCTTTACTGATTCGATCAAGAACCAAATCGGATTTGGAGCTCAAACTCCCGGACACCATTAATCCCCATTTTCAGAGGTTGCAGATTCGTTTTCTCAAATTACTTCCAAATTCGTATACAAACTCTCCTCGATTCCAAAATTGAAGTTGTTCTCGATGACTTCAATTTCATTTCCTCTGTTTGTAACATATCAAAATTCGCAACAGAAAACTCGAATTTGAGCCAAGATCAGATTTGAGCTCAATAGCTTCATGTCTGAAACCCTAGATCTCGGGTTTAGAGATTAAAACTCAAATTACTCCATAATTTTCCATATGATGTGATCTTTCTCAGAATACAAAAGTTCTTTGTATAGACTTTAATTCTATTTGTCCTTTATGGACCTCTGTCAGAAACTCAATGGTTTGAGCTCAATTCGAATCTAAACAGTTTAGCTCTTTTAAACTCTGAATTTGCTGAAATTGTAGCTGATTCGATTTTTAGCCCCATTGTTCTCCATGATTCAGACCCGATCTCGATCTGATACTCACAACAAAGTTGTTAAGTAAACTTTTCTAAGCAACTTTATTTTTTTACACCTTGCGCATATGATGAATAGTTTACTCACAAATCTGCTCTGAAGATGAATGCTCAATACGCCAAAATCTGAAATTTAAACTTCCAATTTTCAGATAAGGAATAGTAACCTTTCTCTTTTTTCTTTCTCCATTTAATTGAGACACTCCCAAACTCGCTTTTGTCTACATTTCAATTCTAATACTTCCCATGGGTCAAATGTGAACTACAAATTTCTTGCTTCCAATTTTTGATGGAATTTTGACTAATTTTAGAATTTGGTCAAACTTCACGTTAAAACGACAAGGGATGTCACAAACACCATATTGGCATCTGCTGCAGAATCGCCTTGATCATATTGCTTAGGACGCCATATCTTGGACGGTACCTTTTTGCTCTTCAACAGCTGAAGGGATTTTTCTTCTTGAATTTCATCATACTGTAGTCTCTGTAACCTCCTTTTTTGGGATTTGGTGACCCCATCTGGACAGCATCTTGGCTGAGGTGTTTTAACCTCATGTTGCATGTTCCGATCCCGATTTGGCAAAGGCTCTTCATCAGAAACCAAATTATTGGCCCGTTCTTCCAGCTCTCTACTCATAATAGGTTTGCCCCCCAGCCGATCATGTACGCTTCGCCTGCCTCCGATTCTTTCATGAACTGGAGTACGCCGATACTCTTCATCTATGTTTCGAATAATCGGCCGATGTTCTCTACTATCAAATCATGGCCTTTTGTATGACCTATCTTCTCGATAGCATCCATTGCATTTTGGGCAATTATCTAGAGATGGTAACTTGATCCCTTCTTCCCAGCAACAAATGAAAAAAAGACATCTCCAATGATCTTGCTGACGATGCATCCTTTCTTCTTGCTGCCTTGATCTTTTTTGCTCACGTTGATATTTCCTGATCAACCCTTGAGAAGTCACACACCTTTGAAAGCCTCTGGGATATTCATCATTTTCCCATTGCTTCTTACCCTTCAAATCGGCAGTAGAAACCTATACTCTAGGATCAACTGTTCCTTTTTCTTTTGCCGATTCCGATGTTAGGACCTTAGTCTGCAGAGCGTTTCCTTTAGCTGGTTCCACCATATTCACTGGGAAAGGATGTCCATCAATCTTCAATGGTTTGATGGGTTTAGAAGGAATCTCAAATTGCAATCTTCCTTGCTCAATTGCTGATTGAATCTGGCTTCTGAACACCTTACAATCATTGGTGTTATGAGACGTAGCATTGTGCCACTTGCAATATACCATCTTTTTGAGCTCATTTGCAGATGGAAGACTATGATTAGCCAACAGCTTGATCATCCCCTCCTTAAGTAATAGATCAAAAATCTTATCGGCTTTAGTATGTCAAAATCAAATCTCTCCAACTTCTTTTTACCAAACGGACAAGAAATCGGCTTCTTGTTCTTAACCCATTCTGCCAAGCCGATTTCTTTAACGCAATCGGAATCGGAATCGGAGCTATAGTCAACGCAGTTCACTTTCTTATGATAGGGTCGTTTTTGTTCATGTGACTGATTCTCATGCCTGGACACCCTTTGTACAATATGACTTAAGCTCTCGAATTCTTGGGAGTCATATTTTCCTTTCAAATATGGCAATAACCCATCAAATGGCAATTGTGCCAGTTGGACATCGGTCAGATTCAACCCAAAGCACCTATTCCTTGTCTCCCTGACTCTCTAAATGAAGCTTGCTACCGATTCATGATTCTTGTGCTTCATATTTGTCAAATCAATAATTTTCTTCTCATGAATACCATAAAAGAAATATTGATGAAACTGTTTCTCTAGGTCTGACCAATAGATAATGGAGTTCGCTGGTAATGTCATAAACCACGAGAAAGCTAGTCCAGATAGTGAACTTGAGAACAATCGGACCCTCAATGCATCAGTTGCTGCAGCCTCTCCACATTGCACCAAGAACCGATTGACATGTTCTATTGTTGAAGTATCATCGTTACCAGAGAACTTGGTGAAGTCAGGGATCTTGTATCGATGAGGATATGATGGTGAATCATAAGCTGGTGGATACGGGGTTCTTTACATCACATGCAGAGTTTTGGGCTTCAAAGCGAATTCATTCTAAATCACATCGGCTAAAAGAGAAGCCCAATCTGTTTGAACACACCCTTGAACCATCCTTTGTGCGGACTGAGATATATTCTCAGTTTCCTTATTTGGTTGAATCGGCTGTTCAATTCCTTGTGATGCCAATTCTACTCCTGGCTTAATCGGACCTGGTTGTTCCACTTCATGAATGTATACTGCTCCATGACCTGAAGATGGATTTTGATTAACCATCTGCCCTTGATTCATTATAAATCTTTCTTGATGCACTTGTGATTGGGGATTCTGATATATTTCCATACCAGAAGTAGTACCTACTGATGCATTTACTCCTTGACCTTCTAGTTGAATTGGCATAGACTTATTGGGATTATTTACCGGTTCTTTGCCTGGAAGACCACATTCTTTGCACTACTCCTTTTTCATCCACCAATGACCAAGTAAATCCATCAGCATGAGGCATCCAAACCATCTTAGAAGGATCAGCTTGAGTTTGATGAGCAGTTTTTGGAAAAGAAATGAAATATTCAGGAGGCATACCCAAACCAGTTTTAGGATCATATCCTTTGAAAAATTCTGCTCCTTTTTGCGCCGATATTGTCGGCGATGCTAGAGTGACTACCACAGAACTTGACATTGGAACTTGGACTAGAGGTATTTTAAACTGAGGTGGTGTAGTAAACCCTCCTGGCACAATCGGAACTGATGCGGACTAATGTTGTCCGACGGCTGGGATGCCGATGGATTAGTGAAGACATGTGAATAGGCAGCCTTTGCAGTAGTTGCGACAGTAGCTCCTGATGAAACATCAACATCTATAGGAAGAATTTGCTGATATGTTGGGCCTCTGTATTGGAAATCACCTTCACGTAATGTGTGAACCACTTGATTATGGAATTCATTACTCATCACTTTAGCATGGCTCGCAAAGGCTTGATGAACCGCTTTATTGACTATCTCTTGCATTTTTTAGGCGCTTCAGCTATTGTGATTTGACGAGGTGCAGGAAATTCAGCTTTCTTTACAGCTTGACCTCTTTTGGTGGTACTGAACGACTTGAGACATAGGAGTTCATATTCTTCCAACGCTCTTGCCAACTCACCCTTCTGTTCATCATTGAGATCATCCTTGGTGGTTTCAATAATGTTATGTCCTCATCTCTCAGAACGATCATCTTTCTCTGTCATGGTTGAAACTATCGTGTCCCACTGGGCGTGCCAAAAGTGTGTTGACGCGGGAAAGATCTTCACGTGCTAGCACACGAAATCGATTGTGACCATGGATGCAGGGCGTGCCGGTCAATCTGACCTGTTGATTGACAAGGAAGATCGGACGTTAGTAAACACGGCGAAATCGGCTGGATTTCCGATTTAGCGATGAAGACAAGATCGGTAGTGGATTCCGATCTATAATAACAAACCGGCTAGATCAGCCGATTCCGATGCGAAGCAGAGTAAGATTACTAAAACGTAATCTACCAAGCTAAGCAGAACAACACTTAGAATAGATCTAAATGGCTATAACAGATCCGATAATGAATAGCATATAAAAGCCGAATAAAGCTGATTCTAGGCTGGATAAAGGTTGAATAAAACCTAAACGAAGTAACAGCGATGCGCCGGTTACTAAAGCCTAGATATTTACTGTCGATGATGCGCTGGTTACTAAAGCCTAGATATTTACTCGATAACTGTCGAATAACTCCAAACGAAGCAACAGCGAAGCGCCGGTTGCTAAAGCCTGGTTCTTACTCAGTAATACGGGACTTACAGGCAAACCTTGAGATTTGATCACCCTCGATGTGCCCAAAAGAACTCGCGAAAAAGAAGAAGACGAAGTCGTTGATAATGTATGAAAATAGATGTGAAAAAAGTGTAAAGGTTTTGTTGTTGTTGGTGTGTACAGACTCTCATGACCATGCAAGGCCGCTATTTATATCCTAAGAATCACGACTCCTAACTCTTTACTACAAACTTTCTTGACGCGAAAGAAAAGGCTATTTTACAACCGTCTACGACTCGAACGGTAAAGATAACCGACTCTTTATCTCGGCCCTTCTATAAGCTTGATTGGTGGCTTTTCACCTAGGATCTCCCATGACATCTGCCCTCTCCGAATCTGGCTCGAACCGGCTTCTTCCATCGGATTCCGATTCTGATTCTGAACGAGTCCGCTCTCTCCCTCTTCTTGGATTCCGATTCCGATTCTGCTTTATTTGACACTGATGCGACCTGTCAAAATCCGGTGTCAACACACTGAAGCGAGCTGTCAAAATCCGGTGTTAAGAAATAGGAAACACCCCCACTTCACCATCCCAATGGCAAAGAAAATGAAAAGCCCTTTATCTCAACCCAAGAAATAATGGAAGTAAAAGGATGTGCTAATAAAAGTAAATAAAAGACGTGGTAATAGAAGGAAATAAAATGCACCCCTCCACGGTCAAAATAAAAGGAATCCTCTCCTACCCCACAGCCAAGGCATGAATCTCCCCACGGCAAAAGAAATCTCTCCACGGCAAAAAAAAATCCTCGCCTTCAAAAAAAATGGCCAAGCCGCCTATACATGTGTCTCTCCTAGCCGCCACTAAATTCCATCACGCACCCACACACCTCGCCTATTAGCACTAGCAAACGTCTCGCCTCCAATTCTCTTCAACGATCACACAGTGACACAGGTGAATGGTGTATTTTGTGGTTTTTTATGACTTTAAATGGTCAATGTGGCACATTTTGGTTATTTGAATTTTGGTTAATCTGCCTCAGATATGTAAGTCTGGTTTTGTGATTCCTTATGTTGTTATTTGGATTTCTGAATATGAATAATATTTTCTGAACATATTGGTTATCCAGGCTCGTGGTGTGGCGTGGTTGCTCCCAAGACAGCGGGGAGCAATTTTTTAGTCAGCTCATGATTTGTTTGCCTAAAAAATAAAGGAATAAGTCTACATTACCCCCTCCCCCAACCTATTGTTGTTAGACTACTTCACCCCTAAAGTATAAAACCAGGTATTTAGCCCTCTCCCTAACTTTGCAAAACCATTCGGATAACCCCCTAAGGTGGTTTTATGGGTGGTTTTGCCACTGTGGTACCTGACGAGGGCCCACATGTCACACGCACATCCCTCTGTCTCCCCCACCAGGATTCTCTCTCTTTCTTCCCTCGCTTTTCCTGCTTCCCCTCCTCTCTCCTTGGCTCGGTCCGCAGATGCTCTACATGCCGCTGGACCCCTGCCGGCCCCGCGCGTCCACCTCGGCACCCCCTGCATCTGTTCTTGCCGCTAGCCATGGCCTGCCGCGGCCGACCAGCACCGGTACCATTTGGGCTGGCATGGCAACTGCGCCATGAAGGAGGTAAAGGTCAGAGTTGTTGTTTGCTCTGCTGCTTCCTCTGCTGCTTGTTGTTTGCTTGGTGGGAGCACTGGGAGGAGAGGGAAATTAAGAGGGAGATGGAGGCGCCTACTGATTTGGGCAAAGAGAGTGAGAAAGCTAGTAGTGTTGTTTGCTGATTGGAAAAGCAAAGTGGTTGTGCCGTGCTGGGTGCTGCTCAGTCCAAGAAAGAAGGAAGCGGAAGCAGATTGGAGAGTGACAGTTGCTAGTTCGAGAAGCGTGCGAGAGAGAGGAGAACAGCAAAGAAAAAAAAAGATATTTACAGGTGAGACCCCACATGTCCGGCAGTCCACCTTAGCACCAGCATGACAAAACCACTATGCAATACCATGTTGGGGGTTAAGTAAACGGTTTTGCAAAGTTGAGTTGGTTAAATACATGGTTTTATAGTTTACGGGTGAAGTAATCTAGCTGCAATAGGTTGGAGGTGATATAGACTTTTTTCAAAAAAGGAACCATGCTTCTTTCTTATGGAAGGTGATCCGGTTGTATATGGAAGGAAATAAATATAAGATATGTACGCGATGGAGATATATTGATTTAGTTCATAGTGAATCATGGCTACCTTTCATGTATGTATATTTATTTTTCTGGCTAATTCTCAGCTTGTGTACACACGTCATTCAGCTTGGTTATTTTATTTTTGTTTTCTTTTTATCATCCTGCCTTTTTTATGGCAAGTGTGTATGGCACGTGACAAAGACTAGTAAAATATAGGGTAGTTAGGATAGAGGAAGAGTACATAGAAATGATGGTGCGGGATAAATTGGTATAAACCAAGGAATCTTGATGACCAAAATATTCTCTCTAGAGGAAGCCATAATATTCTCTCTAGAGGAAGCAAATAGAGAAGAACCAGTCATACTGAAAAAATTGGCGCTTTTGATTTGTGTATTTGAGCCTCGGTGAAAGACACTCGTCGCTTTTGATTGCGCTTTTGATTCTTATTATATTATTACTTGAAGAAAAAAAGGAACCACCACGTTCGCCGAGAGCTCCAAGAAATTCCCACGTTAATCGGAAAAAAAAGAAGGGTTTGTGCCGTCAGATTTTATGAAGATCTAACGGTTCATATTAGCCCAAGGAGTTTGTGTCACATACGACTAGCAATAAACTAGGCTAAAGAGTTCATGTCT
Source organism: Digitaria exilis (assembly GCA_015342445.1). Classification (NCBI taxonomy): domain Eukaryota; kingdom Viridiplantae; phylum Streptophyta; class Magnoliopsida; order Poales; family Poaceae; genus Digitaria; species Digitaria exilis. The sequence goes on along the minus strand of JACEFO010001671.1, from coordinate 435,767 downwards.
AATACGACTAGCATTAGACTAGACTAACGAGTCCATATCAAATATAACTAATAAATATGTATGATTTTAGAAATATTTATAAAAATTTGTTTTCTTTCCAAAACTCACGTGGTTTGATCTAGATTTCCATGTGTCCATGTTAACCAGAAGTACGGAACCATGGGTCATCCTAAATGTAATTCGATCACGTCATGGAAGGACTTGGTATTATATAGAAAAAGAAAAGACCATGCTTTGTTTTTCTCAATGTATCCATTTTCATATTATTGCGCAAGGGACGGAGGCCTACAGACACGTGAAATTATCACTGAACGCACATATAGCTATGTATATCCCGCTATAGCTAAAAGAAAGCAAGCAACCATGTTTGTAGAGCAGGGTTCACAAAACCGAACCGGAGGGCCGAACTGCCGGCCGGCGGTAGCGGCTAACCGGTTTGGTTTCCGCGGGAACCGGTCAAAATCGGACAAATTCAAATTTTGAATTCAAATGTATATGAAATCCTAGTTCAATCGGTTTGAACCGGTAACCCGCCCGGTTTGACCGGTAAGCCGAGCGGTTCGGGCGGTAAGCGGGCCGGTTTGGACGGTAAGCCGGCTCAATACATAATTTGTCATGTTTTCAAATTTAACTAAAAATTTTAAAAAAATAAAATAAAAATTCCTAAAAATATTTCAAGGTGCGTAGAATTTAATGGTGTCAAAATTTTTCAAATATTAGTGTATTTAGTATTTTTTGTGTGCATTAGAAGTTCAATGAGCCGATTTTTTTTCTTTTCCTTTTTTTTGTTGAACTTCTAATGCCTGCAAAAAATATCAAATGAACAAATATTTGAAAATTTTTTACACCAATAGATTACATATACCTTGAAGTATTTTTAGGAATTTTTTTATATTTTTCCATTTTAAATTTAAATTTGAATATTTTAAATTTAACCGGTTTGAAACCGCTCCAAACCGCTACCGGTCCGGGGCGGTTTGACCGGTTCCCGGGGGAACCGGTCAATCCGCCCGGGAACCGACCGGTTTTGAATGGGATTGCGAACCCTGTTGTAGAGAGGCCCAAAAAAATTTCATGTTAATCGAAAAAAACAAATAACTTGAATCATTCAAATTTATGAAGATCTAGCCGTCTGTATTAGAGCAAAACGTTCATATCTATTTATTCAAATACGACCAACAATTGATTAGAATAAATATTTCATGTCCAATATGACTAACAATAGACTAGGCTAAAGAGTCTATTTTTAATATGACTAAAAATTTAATGGCTAAAAGTTCATATACAATACGACTAATAATAAATTAAGTTAAAAAGAGACTATATCCAATATGACTAAGCAACACACTAGAGCACAAAATACATGCCCGATACAACTAATTGGCATATAAAAATTCATAATTTTCAATAAAAAACGATCATTAAAAAAAGGAGCCACCAGGCTTGCTGAGAGGTCCAAGAAATTCCCACGTTAATTGGAAAAAGAGAAGGATCTGGACTATTGGATTTTATGAAGATCTAACCGCCTATGGTAGCTCAAAGAGTCCATGTTCAATACGACTACCAATAGACTAGGCTAAAGAGTAGAGGTCTAATAGAACTAATATATATTTAAATAATAACAATTATATAGCCCATATACGTCCAAAAAGTCTATAGATATGAATTAATAAAGAAAAAATATATAATTAAAAATAATAAATTAAGAAAAACCATAACCCATGTCAAATACCAAATGTTGCTACACTATTATCACCTCACGTTGGCACATTTGAATCCAAATATGATGGAAGAAAGCTCGGTACTAATAATATTTTTATTTATTATAAATATGAATTTTAACCACATAAAAATATTGCACTTAGAAAACAATTATCAATTAAGCTTGGAAATTGACTTACAATATATGACCGGCAAACGTTGACACTCATTGCAGCAGCACTGCATCACAAATATGTTCAATGTCCATTTTAGTGCATTGATAAAAAAAATGAAACTAACATTTAAAATGTTGGAGTTGATGAGTTATTATTACAAAGAGTTAAAAAATTATTTCATATAGATGGCACCAATGTCAAACCAGCCGAGCTATCAATCTCACTCACCCTGTATGGTTAAACCTCTTCGAATAAAAAATTCATCCTACCCATTGATTCTTCTATCACATTAGGTCTAGGAAATGCCAAAATCCAAACAAGAAATCAATAAAATAAATAATCTAAACTAGCACACATGGACAAAAAGCAGAACCGGTGGATTGATATATTCATCTATCGAAACGGAAGTTATCTCACCAGATCAAGTTTCCCAACATCTAGATCGAAGGTTGCTGCCCTATGCAAGCTAACTGTAGCAGCAATTGAAGCAAATGGACGAGCTGGACCAGAGCTCAAGTGGAGTGGAGTCACTGGAGAGGAATAGTGGAAGCTTAATGGTGCAAATAAATTCAACCACAGTAGCATACGAAGATGACTAAACGGGGGAATGACCAGAAGAAATTTAAACTGGGAACGCAAGAGATATGGTAACACGACGAATTGGCAGTGGGGTTGAGCTGTGAAGATGAAATCAACAGTTGGATCCATGGGCAACGTCGGGGCTACGGACTCTGGCATTATGCAGACCGATAACGTCTATCTGCACTTTGACAAGCAAAAGGAGATGTCTCACGAGAAATGAAAAGGTTGAGTTCCCATTGATCGAACGTAGCACAATGCCTATCGAACCATAGCTCAATCACTTATTTTTCTCCCTAAATTTGACGTAGTATTTGAGCTACATTAACATGTGAACCAGTGACATGAATGAATGCAACATTAGCCTAACTGCATCAAGAAGTTCTACTATGATCGAGAATGATGTAGCCATGCTGAGGAAAAAATGCAGTGTGTAAGGAAGAAAATAAATCCGAAGACACAAATGTTAGTATGAAGTATTAAAAAGAGTAAATTTCACTGTAGGTCCTTAAACTATTGCCAAGATCTCATCTAGGTCCGTTAACTAAAAAAGTGGTCATCTAGGTCCTCATACTATTATCGAGGTCTCATCTGGGTCCATGAATTAAAAGTGGTCATCTAGGCCCGTGATCTATTAAAGAGTGTACCTATAGGTCCAAAAGCTTCCATGGAGATACTTTTTGCATGCATGGCAATTCCAACGTGGCAAAAAGTTGTAAAAAAACTCTCTAAAAAAGAGCAGATGACAGTAAAAAAATGCCTCCATAGAATAGGAGAGTTTTTTTTCTTGCAATTTTTTGCCCCGCTAGCGTTGCCACATAGGCGAAAAGTGTCTCCATAGATGTTCATGGACCTAGATGACTAATTTTTAATAGATCATGGATCTAGATGACCAACTTTTTAATCCATGGACCAAATGAGACCTTGGTAAAAGTTTAAGGACCTAGATGACCACTTTTTTAGTTCAGCGACCTAGATGCAACCTCAGCAATAGTTTAAGGACCTACGGTGAAATTTACTCTATTAAAAAACTATCTACCTGCGCTATTTGCACGGGCCATCTTACTAGTTCTGTGTATTTGACCCTCGGTGAAAGACACTCGTCGCTTTTGATTTGTGTACTGCCCTCGGTGAAAGATACTCGTCGGTGGAAGACACTGTTTACTCACTTACTGTGGATGAAAGATACTCGTCGGTGAAAAACTGTAAACTAATGGAGTACTGATGGGTTGTGATTTTTCTAAACTAATGGAGTACTGATGGGGTTGTGATCTTTCTTGAAATGTTGCGGTTGTCAATGGTGTCGTATTTTGCATTTCTAGAATCTATCTATGAAAAACGAGTAGAATTGAAAACGTTTCTCACCTAAATTGGATGACCTTACTCCTCACGCTGGACCCACCTGTAAGGGTCAACAAAGGTGGGGAGGAGATCAACGCCACCAATACTGATATTTAGAAAATATTTCTACCAAAAACATAATTATTTTGTCACTAGTATTTTTCTACCCACCGGTATTGAAACATGGGACGAGTTCCTGAACCGCTCGCCATAGAGAAAAAAAAAAACTGAGACGAGAGAATAGGCCGCCGTGGGCCGTGACGCCGTGCTCCAACACATGCGCGTGGGCTTCCCAGAGAGCAGCAGGTCGCTGGGAGCCTGGGATCCTAGCTAGCTAGCGTTTTCTACTCGTCTTCATATACTCCGCTGGCCTTGGTGAGAGGAGAGAGATGAGAGAGCAATTTTCTTTTAGCTGGGTGAGAGAGAAATTGTCGTGTCGTGCAGAGAGCGCAAGAGATGGGAAGGAGACAAGGGTGAGAAAAAGACTCGATGCTCGACGTGATGTCAGAACAACAATCCTACGCACCATTTTTAGGTACCTTCTGTTCCATAGGGATGGTGAAACTTATTTTCAAGGGATCGTTTCGATTCACGTCAAAATATCTCAAAAAACATTCCTAAGAGGTATACCCTTCTCAAACCAAGAACCTTGAATGTGTCGATCAACATACTGTGCACTAACCCGTTCCTCAAACCCATCATACCTGGAACTTTGTGACATAGGACCTACATATACCACCCTGTGCAAAGTCATCAGCGCCCGCTGCCTACGCCACCTGCATCGACCCGGGGATCCCACGATAGGAACAGCCAGACAGAACGGTTAAACCCACCCGTGTCTGCAAGCTCGCGAGCCCATGCGTCCCCCGTGAAGCAGAAACGCCCTACAGAATGAGCAGAAAAAAGAGCATACGGGACACATCGACAAAGTAACATAAAGGAGCAATGGCGAGAGTAGAGAGTAGTTTGTGTATTGCTTTCTTTTGAAATTTCTTCTTTCAAAAGGAAGTGAATTTAATTCTGTAAATTCAGTTTTGTGAGTACCAATTTATCCATGTATATTTAAAATGACACGTGGATAAAAGTTATGAGATGACTGAAATTTATTAGAAGTGAGAACGAAGAGTTGAATTCCATCGATAAGGGAAGTAGTTAGTCACTATATTCCATTAACAATGATACAATGCATTACATTCGTGGTTGCGAAATTTCTTTTGTCCCACGTGTGTGTCGCACATGCATGTTTGCTAGTTCTAGAAGCAATAGTGTTTGATGGTGCTAGGTGTATGGTAGCAAAATTACTGAATGAAAAGGTTTGCCCCAAATTATGCGAAGTATTCAATGGATGGTCGTATGAATTCTACATAGATACGCTAAACATGATGATACTGAACAACAGGTGATTACAGGAAAGGCAAAATTCTGGTCTGGATACATGCTCCGATGACAAGATATAAGATTGAATTAAGCAGGTTACAGGTCAGCACCTCACAGAAATAAAGAACATAGAATGTCTGAGCAAAGGTACACCAGAAACCAGATTAGTAGTTCTCGTTACAACTATCCAAATATGCGTATGTGTTCTCTTTACCAGATTTACAGAGTTGGGAACACTTCCCCAGCAGTACCAAAAACTTTCGATCCAGGCCAACACATTTACAAAGTTGGGAACCACCGCTTTACGTTGCACCCACTAAACAACACATCAGCATCCAAACAGCTGTTCAAAACCCTTCAAAATTTTAAACAAAATATCAAGTTATAATATGTCTTGAAGAGCACTAAGAATGAGAATGAATTACAAAATACTTACCGGCAAACAATGGGCAAAGACCTCTGAATGGGTGTTTGAACACTAGACAAACAAAGTCAGTGTCATCTGAACAGGTACCCACCAAAAGGCTTGCATTTTGATCAACTTTTGAGTACCGCGAACAGACAGCCTCAAACAATTCCAGCTGAGCAGGGATGGATCTCATAAACATGTATATGATAATCTGCAGATAATATCCACCCCAGTTTTTTTAGTCAAGTACTTCCAATAATAAAGAATAAAAGGATGGGAATACCTTGCCGTGATCAGGATGTAGTCCATCAAAGATCAGACACTCATGTGTGCTCAACAGCGTGTTGTCAAAATTACTTGAGGCATGGCACAAATCTTCAAACACAAAAGAAACACTTTGGGTAGTGGTGGTGGAGGCCGAAGCAGCAGCTCTTGTACCAGGAATTCCGAATGCAATAACTGCAAAGTTTGAAAACAAAGATAGGTCTCTGACTAAGCATTTGATTCAAAACATGGAGGGAGAGAGGGTGAAACCAGATAATACCGTCACCAACATCATCCTCAGAGTAAGTCATAGAAATTGAGCCTGCACACACAGAACACAGATATTAGGGTATTTAATCCCTCCCAATTTCCTAAACGCCCCTTCAATCCCCTCCTAACAAAACAAGGCCTAACATGGAAGGCAAAGCACTCTAGAATAAACATCAATACCTAACACAGTTTCCTGAACGCTGTTCCCGAATTCATTCTGGTACGCCTGCTTTTTAAACTGCAAACAATTGAGGGCTTCCATCATGGGCTCTGATCACATGCAACAAAACAAAAATCTCAATAATCCCTATAAAATTAGGCCTGGCTGCATACCGCATAGTCAAAGATATTAAAGCAAAATATTATGTGGAGTTGAAATTATCACCATTCAAAGCTTGGGTACAATTACTTGTATTTTCCATGCCTTCTTCTGGCATACCTTTAGCGGCTAAAGCAGACGGATCACTTCTAGTGGCTTCTGTTAAAAAAACACAGAATAAACGTGTTTCTTATGCAAGTATACAGATAACCAGAATCCAAATCTAAAAGACGAACAATAATATAGCTTACCTTTATTTTTCCATTGCGACCAGAGATCTTTAATTTCCTTTTTCTGATGAAAAGAAACAAAAAAAAAATCAAGCAACAGACGAGCTATGCATGCCAAAAGTGAAAGCATACACCGTACCATCTGAAGCAATGACTTCCCATTGTCAGCTGGATAAAGGACTGCAAACAAGATAAAATATTAAAACATACAAACAGTTTGAAACCCCACAAGGAGAAAAAAGAATATTACCTGTTACGTCCTCAGCTTCTTCACCGTCAGAAAAGCTACCATAATGAACATGGTCTTGAGATCTGCAGGCTAGTTTCTCTGCAAGAGAAAAGATGAAAAGACTCGGTCATCCAAACGAACAAACAACCCAACAGAGACTAATCCAGAATCCACAACCCACTACCTCTGCCTGACTAAAACACCACACAGATAGAAATGAACGTACTCTTGTAAGGGGCAATGCCTCGGCTAGAACGAATAAGAAGCTCCCCCTGGCTCCATGACATTCCATCATGTAAACAGAAGAAACGCCCAAGATGGGGGCAGCTCATAGAGCGTTCTGGCGAGATAAATTGAGGGGGCAAGCTATCAGGGAGAGTTTCAACACAGACAACCATCCAAACTAACAAACAAACATATGGAGACTATAAAATCTAGAGAAAACAACGCAGGTAGAACAAACCAGTATCATAAACAAGTTGTGAAAAGAATTAAAGTTGTCTGTGTGATTATCACATAACAGAAGCAGCTTAGAGGTACAAAGGAATGGGCTTCAGGTTTTGCTGGGCAAACCTATCTTTTTCGATTCCATTCCCAATCCAAGCCAAGCCTTTATCTCTTCATTTTCAGCAATGGATTTCGTGGGCTCTAATTTCTGCAACGGGTGGGAGGTAATTCTATCTGGTCCATTTGGTGCAACCAAAACAGTGAACTTCAAGTTCGCAACGAGATCACCTGCGTGTCACAACCACTTAGTATTAATTACTACTGATACGATAAACCCTAGGTTACATTGACTACATAAGATTTATGAGTTACAAATGAGCACGCCAAATCACCAATCAATCCGCATCATAAACCCACAAACCTTAAGAGGTGTGTAATGAAACCAGGGAGATAACTTAAGAAATGTGGAAAATGTAATTCAGGCATTCAGCGGTTCAAGTCTAAAGGAGATTGTATTTCTCTACCTGGATTCTCATGAAGGACAGGGTATGGGTGCAATAGCTCATGGTTCATGCATTCCACCAGGCCTAGGTATGGGCATTTCTCTTCCAATGCCCTGCAACGATTCATAGACTCATATTTCAATAGGTGTTTATAAAATCCGCATTCAGAGCAAAATCAGTGTGCAAATTTACGAACCTAGCGGTGAAAGGCATGATAGGGGAACTTCTGGCTGATCTCACTGAACATTAATCTTGCCGCATCTGTCTTCAAGTAACAATTCTTGTCTACAGCCCTCTTGTAGATTGTTGTTTCGTTAACATCCAATAACTTGGGCTGGCATGAATGTTGGACGAAAATGTAAGTACGCAGAAACGATAGAAGTATCATAGACAAGTAACAGAAATTCCCACCTTTCCCTCCCCAGTGCTGGTAACAATATCAATTGCATATACCTCATTTTCTTCAAATTCAGCATCATCAACCTTAGTATGACCATTCGAGACCCTGACCACTTCATTACCATCAATGACAAACTGTTTCAGCTGATGGCTAAGAACACCTTCCACAATTTTGCAATCATAAGCAGCAGCAACTTTCTCCACAGCTTCAGCAACGTCCCTGATCTAGAGAAGATATAGACAGGGTTATTTAAAAAACCAATACTACAACAAATATTAAACAAAACAAGAAAGGAAGCACTTAGTTAGGTCACTAGGATAAATATTATACCATGAACAGAGAAAGCATAAAGAGTATGCCTGGGGAGGTGGCAACAATGGTAGAGAAAATATAACATGTGAAAGAAACGAAATGGTAAGTACCTTCTTCCCAGGTCTCACAAGCCTCATCGCGACTTCTGCCGCAGTGTTGGCAGCAGCAACTACATCAGCTGCTCTACCAGATACAGGAGCATTTGTAATGACATGTGTGTGTGCCGCTACAACAATAAAGCCATCAATGTGACAGCCCATTGATCTGTCAAGAAAACAAAATTGTTTTGAGGATAAAAAAAAACAATTCGACAAAAGAAACATGACAGAAATAGTTGTAGAAAAAGACAATTACATTTTGACTACATCATTTTCCTCAAGAAAAAGTTTATCAGTCGAAAGGGGTGAGAAGTGGCAGACTGTGTTGTTCACAGATACACAGGTTGGGAAAGCAATGCCCCTTTCAATCTTCCTCTTTGCATTCAGGTACACCTTCCTGGTTTGTCTATTCCCAATAAAGAAGCCAAGTAAGGATGCAAACTAGCAAGCATGCAGCAGAAGAGAACTAAGACAGAGAGATTCATTACTCTCTTATGAAAGCGTCACCCTTCTCGCAGAGGTTTACAATCTTCGCTTTCGGCTTGCACTCAGATACAACCAGCTTAAGTGCAGCTGTTCCAAAAGGGGGAAAACACTTGAGCATTACCATTTTGATATTAGTATAAACCATCATGCTAAAGCGAGAACAATTTCCCAAACATCTTGTACTTATTACTCTATCAGCACCATCATCAATCGCGTGACCTAAATAAACATGCTACAAACATAACACAGGAAAAACTTCCAAATAAAATGGAGCAAACAGACAGTGCTATAAGGTTAGACTCCTCCGCAACCCCCCAACTGATAACTCACAATACCAGCAACCTAAATGTACCTATTTCTGTCTCTCAAAAACTGCCATCGCAGCAAGTATTAACAAGTTCAACATACTAATTTCCCTTATCAATTCCCATTGTCAAAAGCTACACTCACTCTCAATACTAACCACGTAAGGTATACGTGCATCCGTACATACATCACTGAATAGCTAAATTCAGTAAAAACTAACACATCAAAAATAAAAGCAGCAACCGGCCTTTAAAAATTTGTAAAAATGTCCAACCCCAGGCAAGCGTCAACAACACAAAGCAGCTCAATCGCAAAAAATTATAAGGTTGGCGAGAAGTCGAGGTTACTAACCATTCAGTATTTCGGCGGCCTCCTTGTACTTGGTGGCGGCGTCGTTGGATGAGAGGTCCAGGTCCTTCCCGTCACGGGCCTCATCGAACTGAGTGTCCATCAATCTGACCGAAAAACACCCAAAACGATTACAAATGGCGAGAAGGGACAGAAACCAAACGAAACGGGCAATAGAGCACGGGGAACGTGGAGTAGGGCGGAAAATACTCACTCCTCAAATGCGGCGGCGTCCTCGAATTTGGTGGCGCCGTCGCTGGACGAGAGGTCGAGGTCCCTCCCCTCACGGGCCTCATCGCCCGACGGCATCTGCTGCCAACAACGGAACGAAAAACACCAAAAGTGATCAGAAATGGCGAGAAAATGGCACAGACCAAACCAAACGGACCGAATAGAGCATGGGAGTAGGGCGGAAAATACTCACTGCGACACTGCGTGGATCCGATTGGGATGCGAGGAGAGTTGAGGTGGCGGAGCGGCCGCGGCAGAGAGAGATTTTTTAGGTAGGGTTTGGAGAATTCGGGAGGGAGGAGGATTATAAATGGAGACGAGGCAGCCGGGTGGGGTGAAGCGGCGGGGCCTCTGGCTTAGAGTGGTGACTCGCGTGTCACTGGCCAGTGGGACCGGTGACGGGCGGGGCCGATCGTCAGCTCACTGACGCATGGGACAGGATATACTCGGTGCGGGCGGCCCCAGCAACAACGTAGAGAGGCCGCGTCCCAAATCGGGCTGGGCTGCAAGTCAATCTTTATTAGAAAGTCTTTTGTAAAAGACTTTTGAAAACTGTACCTCCCTAGACATATACACTTCTTAAAAAAAATTCTCCCTAGACCACAAAACCGAGTAACCAGCTCTTTAACTTTTGAAAACCGTACGTTTTACCTCCCTTGGTCGGAAATAAGCATTTCTGAATGCGGTTTTTTTTATTTCAACTGAACTTTAAAAATCATAGTAAATAAAAAATCATAAAATTGGAATTTATTGGACTCTACATAACTAGTTAACACAGAAAATATATTGCATTGGGAAATTTCCGTAGCAGATTTTTTTATTTTACGTAATAAATTATATCACTGAATTATTATCTTTTAAGATATTTCATGTTATTTTATACATAACTTTCGCTATCACGTAGTAACGCACGGGTCCAAAACTCGCACACGTGTGTGGGTTGGCGGAGCGTACACGTGGACGTGGGCTTTTTAAAGCCTGGTGGGCCTGCAGTCCGGGCCCACCGATCGGTATGAAGCGGGGGGCCAGTACAAAACGTTCTCCAAAGGAGTACGTGATGTGTGAAGCGGGTCAGTGCGTTCAAAAGGGTAAGATTTGTGTGTTCTGTCCAGTTGTAACAAAGCATGGTACGTTCGGATGGTGCACGTGTCGGGGAGAGAGGATTCCCGATGCATGATATCACTATCGCGTCCGGAATCTTGAGGCAAGGCAGCATAGATGCATGCGTCGCCAGGCCGGGACGTCATGGCGCCGACGCGTCTCCCATTCCATCGACACCGGCACACCGTTGTGTTCAATCAGCGCCGTGCGCGTGGCCGGGTCCCCCCTCGAACCAATCACTGTACATTCATAATGAGCGCGCGGTCACAATGCACACACGCCACACGCTACTAGCGAGAAAACCCTCGGCGGATGTTTACACACACGGCAATGATTGATCAATGACACGTCCCAGGAGCTCACGGCCTCACGGGCTAGTCACGAACGTAGTATACGTACAAACTCCCTAGGGGACGGAGAGCTTCGTCAGCCTTTCTGGAAAAGATAGGATAATAAATTAATAATATTCGGCGAGTGAGTCCAACTGTTCTTATTGATTAGTAAGTAACGGTCGCAGGTTGATTAGTAGGCGTCGGCTTTGCACACGCAAGCGCTCTTGTGTTTAACTATAGTAACAAATGCATTTACGAATTATTATATTTAACTATAGTAAAAAATAGATCTAAATCTGTAGTAAAAAATTTTATACTAAAGTATATTATATTATATATTTTATGTGTTTATATACTTATATAGAGTCTAACAAAATTAAATTTTTGATTTTATTATCTGTGATTTATTATGATTTTTCAAAGTTTCAGCCAAAAAATAAAAAAGAAAAAATAGAAAACCGCCTTCAAAACCGCTTATATCCAGCTCGGGGAGGTGAAATATACGGTTTCACAAGTTCAAGGAGGCTGGTTAGACGGTTTTGTGGTCTGGGGAGAAAATGTAAACTCAGCCCATTGTCCAGGGAGGTGAAAAGGAGTTAAATAATCATATTGTTATCTCACACATTCCGGATCAAATAATCATAGTAGTATTCGCTCAAAAAAAATCATAGTAGTAGAAACGCATTCTCTCTTATCTTTTATATAGATCGGCGATCATTCCGTTTATGCAAGTAGCAGTGCAAGCAAATCGCCCAATATCCACCAGACTAACAGAGGCCCAGAGCCACGGTGTCGCCGCCGGGCGGCCGGCATCATGTGCGCCGTCCACTGGACAGGAGCCGGCGCTGCGCTCTGCTTTTCACCAGAGCTTGGGCTTGAGCACGAACATCCTGCACGACCGCGGCGCGACGTCGAACGCCATCTTGTCCGTGAACGCGGCGTCCACCGTCTTGTGCTGCGATCGATGACAAGAAAAACACAACAGCAAGTCAGCAACAATGTCAATAATCCACCGCGAACGAGGTACGACACGACATGAGGCGCGCGCGGGGCGTTTGCTTGCGTACCAGCCACAGGTCCCTGGCCTCGACGGCCGTGCCGGCGGGGAGGCCGACGTCGTCCCAGTGCGCGGTGATGGTGGCCTCGTCCGTCGCGTGCCGGTTCAGCAGCACCACCGCCGTCCGGTAGCCGGAGAGCGGCGCCGACCAGATCTCGCTGCTCCCCTCCATCCTCACCTTCTTCCCCTGCACGCCGAGCGGGTCTGTGTGCACCCAAATGGTAACTCCCGTCAGTAAACTGAGCACGAGCGCTGGACCTGGAAATGTTGTGTGCTCGAAAGTTCAGTATACCTTGGTTGACGGCGATCACCTCCTTGTTGGCCAGGATGCCGTACGTCTCCTGCGACATGTGCCTCACGTCGCAGCCGATGATGAGCGGCGCCTGCCCGTGCATCGGACGGAGAGGTTCAGGGTTTAGTGAGGGCCAAAAAAAAGATGTGTTTTCTCTGCAATAGAATGCATAGAGAGGAACTCCAGTCTGTCTGTCACCTTGGAAATCGCCCAGAGGCTGAAGTGCACGATGTACTCGTTGTTGGTCATCCCCCCGTTGCCCACCTCCAGCATGTCCGGATCTGCACCATCGGAACGGAGAAGACGATTCATTCGTCCATGAAATTGAACACACGTTCTAGGACATGATGAATTGAAGTGTGGCTGTACATAACCGACCGTTCCAGCCGCCGGGGCGCGCGTACTCCGCCCACACCTCGTTCTGGTCCGCCGTTGCGATCATACTGAGACGCAGGCAGCAAACAAACAGAATGTCAGCAAACAAAATCTGCGCAGTGCGGACGGGATCACGGGGGCCAAGAACACGAGCGCTTCCTGACCTATCCCAGGTGTCAGCGATGTCGTTGGTGGTCCTCCAGCTGTTGCCGTAGACCGCGCCCCACTGCGCCGGGTGCATGTCGCCCCTGAGCCAAGATCGATCGCAAGAAACAAACTTCAGTAAATCGGTCACGGTTAACAGAGATTCAGAGTCAGATTACTGTACCATTCGCACAGCGAGAAGTAGATCGGCCGGCCTGCCTTCATCAGGGCCTTGCTCATCTCCGGGTACCTGTTCACGTGCCACGAGCTTGTCAGCAGGTACATTCACTCGGCTTCCTACCTCAGATCGTCACATGCGAATGTTTACTGCGTCACCTACTCACCTCTCGAGCGGCTTCAGGTCGCCGTTATTGCAGTTGTCGTACTTGAGGTAATCGACTCCCTAAGAAGACAGAGCCCATTCGAATCACAAATCTTATGTGATCTTCCGTTGAAAAGAAGTACTAGTTTAAGATTGTGTTGTTCTCACTCACCCATGCGGCGAAGGTTTTGGCGTCCTGCTCCTCGTGGCCGAGGGAGCCGGGCTGGACCTTGGCGCATGTCTGAAACCTGCAGAGGAATTACGCACGGGAGGAACAACGGTTTATGACGAAGAAGAAACGAAAGGCCTGGGTCGCTCGACGCCCAGAGGCGTCTCTTCTCAGTTCTCACCCGGCGTCGGAGTATATCCCCAGCTTGAGCCCCTTGCTGTGGATGTAGTCCGCGAGCGCCTTGATCCCGTGCGGGAACGTCTTGCTGTTGGCCACCAGATTGCCCTGCAAACGCCAAGCTTGTCAGTTGCCACCCTCGGAGTCGGGTAATCGTGAACTTTCGGAAGCGATTTTATTCAGTTTCAACTCGTCGGTGAATCGTTCGGTCGGGCGTACCATTGCATCACGTTTCGGCTCTGCCCAGCAGTCATCTGACAGAGAAAAAGAAGACTTAACAATCCGTTCAATCACGATGGTTTGGAAGGATGAAGAACAGGGAGACTAGAGTGGGTGTGTGTGGTTGAGGTGGAGCACCGATGTTGACGTATTTGTATCCCAGAGCAGCGAGCCCAGTTGACACGAGCGCATCAGCTGAGGAACAAGAAGACATGGGAGGCAATCAAGCAACAAAGAAAGAAGCAGAAGTTCATCAGCATCTGAATTCAGCAGGAAGGCTCGACTCGACTGACTGCTACTGAAACACACGCAGGGGAAGTTAGAACGAGACTATAGTGGATAAGTACCGGTCTCCCTGATGACCACCTCGCCATTGCCGTCGCACTGGAAGTGGTTCCAGCTGTTCCACCTGCGGTCAGACAACCAGACTCCAGATGAGCAGACACTTGGCAAGATGCCAACAGGATCACACAAAGAACCAAACAAAAGACTCAGATAGAGCAGGGAAAGAGGATTGTAGTGCTCAGCGCCTGAAAGGAAAGCTCACTCACCCCATGGGTGGCGCGGAGCCGAGGCCGTTGGCCAGCATGCTCCGGCGGTGCGCCTCCTCCACGTGCACCACCCGCATGCCCTCGGCGACGGCCGCCACCGCCAGCGTCGCCACCACCAGCAGCGCCAGCCTCGCCGGCGACGACCCACGACGACGGCTGCTGGCAACACCCGCCATATGGTCGCTCTCCTCCCAACAAAAAACAAAAGCCAAACCAGCCTCTACTTCGCACGAGATCAAGAAAATGTCACCTGTCACTTGTGCTCTCTCGTCACTCCCTGCCTCTGTGGATCAACGCTAGTAATCCCACGCTTACTTATAGGCCCCGACTGATGATTTGCCCTCGACCTTTATGGCTTTATTCCAATCTTTTTCCAGCACGGACGCCGGACCGATGTGGCGATGCTGATGCGTCGCATTCGCCTGCTTTGCCCCGGCGGAGCTCAGAAGCGCCCAGAACTCCTCACACGTGTGTGTGGTTGGCGGAGCGTACACGTGGGCTATTTAAGAGCCTGGTGGGGCCCCACTGGTGTGGGCAAGGAGGCCGCGCGCCGCACGCGCGAGAGCGAGCAGGCGGCCTGCAATCCGGGCCCACCGATCGGTATGAGAAGCGGCGGCCCAGCACAAAAGACGAATCGGAATCGATGGACCGGTTGATTCCCCCAGCCCAAACGTTCTCCGGAGGACGTACAGTACGTGGTGTGAAGCGGTCAGTGCGTTCCTATGGGTAGGAATTGTGTGTTCTGTCCACCCACCGTTGTAGTAACAAAGTTTGCTGATAGGTTCGGATGGTGCACGTGTCGGGCAGAGGATTTCCGATGCATGATATCACTATCTCGTACGGAATCTTGAGGCCTTTTGCTTTTATTGGGATAAGATAGGATATATAGAACCATCTCCTAGCATAGATGCATGCGTCGCCCGGCCGGGACGTCATGGCGGCATGGCGCCGACGCGTCTCCCATTCCCATCCACACCGCCGGCACACCGCTGTGTGTCAATCAGCGCCGTGCCCGCGGCCGGGCCCCCCCTCGAACCAATCACTGTACGTTCATAATGAGCGCGCGGTCACAATGCACACACGCCACACGCTACTAGCGAGAAAACCCTCGGCGGATGTTTACACACACGGCAATGATTGATCAATGACACGTCGCAGGAGCTCACGGCCTCACGGGCTAGTCACGAACGTAGTATACGTACAAACTCCCTAGGGGACGGAGAGCTTCGTCAGCCTTTCTGGATAAGATAGGATAATGAATTAATAATATTCGGCGAGTGAGTCCAACTGTTCTTATTGATTAGTAAGTAACGGTCGCAGGTTGATTAGTAGGCGTCGGCTTGGCACACGCAAGCGCTCCTTGTAGTTTCCGTTACGTACGTGCAGCAGTGGCCAGTGGGTTCAACGCGCGCGCGGGGCGGGGTTACCTCGCTCCGGTGATCCTGTTGACTGGATGGGTTTTATTTTGTACAGTACGTGCTCGAATCAAGCCAGGGCACATAAAATACTCATGGAACACAAGCACAATCACGCGAAGCTCTTTGACGTACGTACGTGTGTACACGGCCGTGGAAGTTCAAATCTCGCGTGATTACTTTATGGGCTCGATAACGGGACCGCTCGGCCCTGGACTCCTGGTCGTTTGGAGTAGGAGTACTGTATTTTGTTTTTTCCTTTTCATTTTCCCTTTCAGCGCCGAGTGCTCTTGACAGGGGATAATAATGCCACGACGCACGACTTCATTCGCTGGAATGCTCATCGCATCGGGTTGGCGCTTGGCAGGGTGATTTGACGAGCGACGACTGTGCTTTGACGACTTGGAGCGAGCTCTACAGTGACTGGCCCATTTTAAGTTATTAAGGGTGCGTTCAGATGAGTAAAAAAACTGTAGATTAAAAAAACACTGTAGGTCGTGTTGAGAAGTGTGTTCTGTGACTGGAAGGAATATGATGAATAGGGAAAAGTTGTATGGTCGGGAAGGGAACTAAACGCACCCTAATTAATAAACCCTCCGGGTTCTATATCGAGCAAACACGGACTTCTTTGTTTGTTCCTGCCAAAAAGGAATTGACAGCATGGAACCGAACCGGCATCTGCGACACGAGTCTCTGAACAAACTCGTGCGGCAAACTGATAGGGTATATTGTACTCCTGCCAAAAAGGGACGACGGGCACACCCTGTTGGCCATGTACCAAACGCTAGTGCAGGCTTGCGATTTGCGAGCTTGCAATCGCATAGTACACGCGCCTCGTGCCTCGTGGGGCTCACCTGCCATCCACCGCCAATCCGAGCCCTTTCATTTTGACAGCGACGCGCGAGCGCAACGATCGATCCCGCCGTGTCAGCGGTCGCGCCGGGCAGCCCAGCCCAAGCCGCGGCAGCGCCCGCGCGTTGGCGGCAATGATTGTTAATTAGCCCGCCCCAGCGCAGCGATAATCCATCATAATCCATCGCATCGCACGCCCCTAATGACCCGGGGATTAGGATTATTTTACTAATCCATCCCCCTTCGCGGCTTTGCTCCCCCACCCACCGCCCGCGCCGCTGCCACGTCCTCAGAGCCTCAGCCCCCCCCCCGCGGCTTCCTCCTCCCCACCAACTCACCGGCGAGGTCACGACACCGAGGCCCCAGCGCATCTCGCCAGCGGCGATGCCGTATATATCCTCGCGCCGAGCTCCAGGGTGAGGCGGCCTCCTCCTCCTCCACCACCCCCCTCGAAAAATCACCAAACTGCCCCCCCCCCCCCCCCCCCCTCGTTGAAAAAAAAGGCAAAGGGGAGAGAACGCGAGGGGAAAGCGAAGGCAAAAGGATTTTTTTCTCAGATTTTGCGGCAGCGACCGACCCCAGCCGCGGCGCAAGCTACCTTCCTCCTCCTCCTCCCCTGACATGACACCGCATCTGCCCACCGTCTCCTCCCGCGCCGCCGCAGCCGCCGCGGGGGCGGGGCGCCACCACAACCACCACCTGCTCGACGCGGCCGCTGCGCCGCCGTCGTCGCCGCACCACCGCCGGCGGAGGCGGCGCCGGGTGCCGGGATGCCTCCGCCCCCGCGCACCGGTCCGATGCTGCGCGGTGGCGGCGCCCGCGCCGCAGGCCGCGGTGCCGGCCGCCGCGGCGCGGGCAGCGGCGGCGGCGGTCACCGCGCGCGTCTTCGTCGTGTCCGACCTCCACACGGACTACCCGGAGAACATGGACTGGGTGCGCCGGCTCCCCGCCGAGGTCGGCGCCGGGACGGGGTCCGGCGTCGACGCGCTCGTCGTGGCTGGGGACGTGGCCGAGACCAGGGACAACTTCAAGCGCACCATGGAGGTGCTCAGGGCGCGGTTCGGGGCCGTCTTCTACATCCCCGGGAACCACGACCTCTGGCTGCGCCGAGAGGGCGGCCGCTACGTGAGTCGATTCTTCCCCCCTCTTCCCCTCCTTGCCCTGCAAGCGAGGTGTTTGACGAAATGCCTTGCCGTAGCTGTTCTGGCATAGGTTAGTCCACCTTGAACGATACAGCTAGCCGCAGCTAAGTTTGATCCAGCGGGTCATTGCAACTTTTGGCTTGCAGTAGCATGGTTGATGCTTGCCCCTGTTTAGTAAGCTGCTTAGCCTAATTTTAGACTTGGCAAAGTGTACTAATGGGGTTTTGATATCATTCCCTGGTTTCTGGCATTCCTTATATATCTGATATAGTACATTTCATTTGTGAATGTAGTTATATATGTTGCAGCAAGGGTTATCATAGCACTTTGATAAATGTCACCCACAGATTACTTGTTGGAGAGAGCTCTTAAGTAACTCTGTACAAGTAGTTAGCTACCACTCTTGCTTCAAAGCATGTGCCATAGCTGTAAAGGATGAAATGGGTTGTAATCTTAGATAGAGCACAGCTTAAATTGGAACATTACATTCTTCTTTTGAGTATAGCATTTAGCCTTTTGTTTTAAATTACTACAGCATTAATGAATCATTGTTGAGGCTCTCTCAGTTACTCAAATTATTCCTTCCAGATGGATTCGCTGGAGAAACTGACTGCATTGCTTGATGCGTGTAGTGAGCTGGGTGTGGATACAGGCCCAAGAATGATAGGTGACTTGGGAATCATACCATTGTTCTCATGGTATCACAAGGTCGTTTAGTTCTCCTTGCATCAATAAAATTGGATATTACAGCCATATTACAATGCACTACATTACCAGGATTATCCTGCTTTCTCATTTTGCTTAATTCTCCAGAGTTTTGACAAGGAGAAGGATGTTAACAGTGTGCGCGTCCCTTCTCTAGAGATGGTAGGCTGGCCTTTCCTTCAATACATATTCCTCATTTGCAAATAACTGTTACAGTTTTACTACCAAGTATAGTGAATTAGCACAATTTACTCTTGAGTTTTGTTTCTTTCTGGGTATAGGCAATGAGCTGTCCACTGCAAAACTATGTCGTGTGTTTTAGCTCGTCATGACTCAAAACCTATTCTCTGGCCTGGATGGCAACACCATAATTAGTTTTTTTTTTTACAATTTTATGTGGTTTCCATATTAGCAAGAGGATCACTTGAGTTATTTTGCAAAGCTGGATATCTCAGAATCAGGTCTTCTATCATAGTTACTGACCAACTCACTGTGTGATTATCCATACCATGAAGCACAATGTGAGAGATTGCATTAACACACACTGAAGCACAAATATTTAATGGTTATGCATGCCATCGGGGCCCTATTTCTTAGTTTTTTCGTAATAACTGGGCACAATTAATCTGAAATTCATTGTATCTACAAACTGATAATTTTTTTTTGTTTTGTTTCATCAGGCTTGTAAAGATTTTCATGCTTGTAAATGGCCTTCAGACCTGGCAAATGATGATGAGTCTATTGCTCTTTACTTCGACAAATTGAATGACAAGAATCATGATGCTATCGAAGAAGTAAAAAATAGCAGCAAGCAGATACTAACATTTTCACACTTTGTACCAAGGTGAGTTCTTTTTGTCCTATATTGGCACCTTTCAGTTTCAGAGGCCCCCCTCTTTAATCTTTAATATTTATAATTGATGACACCTGTGCAGTAAAGCTTAACTTGGGTAAACATTCCTTCTATTAAACGCATTACTGACTCACTTTATGCCTCTTTCTTGCTTATTTATGATGAGAACACGTCAATTTGCTGTACCATTCTTAGCAAACGCACTCCTATTGTTGAAGTGTCAGTTGAGAACAACCTACATTTGGAGCTGCACCACTGATTTTAATTTTGACCAGTTTCTCCTGTACTGGCTATTTGACGTGTTATGCTCTGTAACATAGAGCAAAAGAGTTTTTCACTATCTAATTACGTTAAAACGCACAACCAGCTGCTATGTGAAGCATATCCTCAGTCTTCTAACCGGCGTTCATTACCCCCATTATATTTTGGGTTTCCTGTGTTACTTCAGAATTTCAGCGCTAAGCATGTCTTAATATATAGCCTGCATGCTCATGGCCTCATAGTCATGTCTTCTGTACAACTCTGCAGGCAAGAGTTGTGTCCGGAGAAACGTATGCTTTATTACCCATACCTTCCAAAGGTCATTGGCTCTGATTTCCTGGAGAAGAGGCTGAGAGATATACACTGCAACAGAAAAGATGGATCAGCTTGTCATGTTTTTGGGCACACACATTTCTGTTGGGATTCTGTTGTTGATGATATCAGGTACTGATCGGTTCCTTTATTAGATCAAGATGCAAAATGCTTATCCTAACTCTAATAATATAAATGTGCTCCGATGTAGGTACGTACAAGCACCTTTGGCGTACCCCAGGGAAAGAAAGCGGAGAATGAACAGCGAAGGTTGGCTACCATTTTGTGTATACCGTGATGGCTTCAACCCTGAAATATATCCAGCCTTGTGGTCAGACTACTACAACAAGAACAAAAGGGAACCTGAGAACACTCAACTCGCGCCTTGGGTTGCCAGACATTTCGCAAAGTACCACAAGTTTCACTGACACCTACTGGAGTTCACGTTTTGCCAAATTGGATGCAGTTCGTCCAATCAGGACGGTGTTGGAACCTGCATTTACCTGGAGCAAAAAGAGAGATTGACGTTTTACCTGTACATGACCTTTTCCTTTTCTTCTGGTTTCCACTTTCACCATAGACTCTTGGTTGGGCAAGGAAGCGCCTGCCTATGTTGGATGTATGTTGCAGAAATCAGAACAATGTGTATAAGATTCTTCAAAGCCTTGCTGCAGAGATAGTGACATATACTAGCTTAAATTACGTTCCATCTAACTAGCCACATTTGACTCCCCTCTTGTGAAGTTGTAACCTGCGAAGTCACTGAAATGTTCTTCAATCCCTGTGGTCGTGTTTAGCCCACATTTTCTGAATCCAATTTCCTGTTTGAGGGCATGTTTGAATCAGAGTTAATGTTAGCATTCGGCAGCTCGCCGGTGTGCACCTCGCCGTCGTGAGGATTCGTCCACGGCTTCTTCCTGACATCCCTTGGGGTTCTTGCTCTCTACAACTCCTGTGCTGGCTGCGCGACTGCTGTAATCCACGGCCTGTGTCCCTCCCCAACCCGTGCCCGGCGAGCTAGTGGCGCCCTGGACCGGACGACGGATGGCCATGTCCGAGAACATGGTGGCTGCGCTTGGTGTCATCAGCTCATCGCGATCCAGCTGTGCAAGGCGCGATGCCGCGATCGATCGGATCCCGTGGCGTGGATGGGTGGTGCCGTGGTGGGCTTTACCCGGCTCCCTCTATGTTCCAAGGGAGTACGCCTTTGCTGAGCTTTCTCATAACCCATCGGTGATCCTGCTGTCTACGAATTTATCCTTTTACCCCATCAGAGGATGTCTTGCAGAATCCAAGTAGTACACGGCCGCAGAATGTAACGCCCAATCTAGAGAAGCTTACGACGAGGAAAGTAGAACACGCGGTGCACGAATGTGCCAAAAGCAGCAGCCCAGCAGGTAACCTGACACGACATACAAGTGGTGTTGCTCTTTTTCACATCAGACTTTATTACATGCTTGATACTAACACATGAAAATGTACACTCGCCTGATTCACCATCCGTCTCCAGCACTAGAGGGCAATCAACACGGTACGTACGGGCCCCTTATTAACCACCTCACACGGCACAAAATATAACGCCAACACACAGTACTGTCCAAAACAAAGACACATTTTGCGCGTAATAAAAAAAACATGACACCACTAGACCCGATCAGACCAAAGGAGACGCCACCGCACCGGCCGTCACCGTGCGCCGCGCGGCCGCCAGCTTATCAGTAGTCCTCCGGCGCGAGCGGCTGGTGGTGCGCGTGCGGCGCGGCGTCGACGGACGGGATGACGAGGTACTCGTACACGAGCCCGGCAAGCCCAGCGCCGATGAAAGGTCCGAGCCAATACACCCAGTGGTGCCTCCACCTCCACCCGACGAGCGCCGGCCCAAACACCCTGGCCGGGTTCATCCCAGCACCATCAAAGGGCCCGCCCGCCAGCACGTTGGCTCCGAGCATGAACCCCACGGCGAGCGGCGCGACGGTGCCGACGTGGCCACGCTTGGGGTCGATCACCGTGGCGTAGTAGGCGTACATGAGCCCGAACGTCATGGCGGCCTCGAGCAGCACGGCGTGCCAGTCGCCGACGCCGGAGGCCAGCGCGAACCCCGGCGGGCGCGCCCCGCCCGTGGCGAGGCGCAGCAGCAGCGTCGCCGCGATGGCGCCCAGCAGCTGCGCCACCCAGTAGAAGACGGCGCGGATGAGCGAGATGCGGCCGCCGATGAGCGCGCCGAAGGTGATGGCCGGGTTCACGTGCCCGCCCGAGATGTTCACCGCCACGGCCACCGCCGCAGCCAGCGCCAGCGCGTGCGCCAGCGCCACCGACACCAGCCCGCCCGCCGTGCTCATGTCCTGGTGCATCTTCCCTGCGTGCGTGTATATGCATATATGCATCGGCATGGCGACATATATATATAAATCGGAGGATCATAGAAGGCACGTTTGGTGCAGTGGCAACTGCTGCATGCGAGTGAGTGAGCAGCAGTAGAGCGTAGTACTATACGTACAGAGCGAGAGGACGGAGCCCTCGGCGGCGAAGACGAAGATGGCGGTGGCGAGGAACTCGGAGATGGCGGCGCGGATGGTGTCCGGGTGCGTGGCGTCCTCGCTCCGCCCCACCGTGAACCGCCGCCCTGGCCGCATCCCCGTACTCATCGCGGCGCCGATCAAGCTACTAGCTCGGTTGCTGCCTCGATCGACGTCTCCTTCGCGGGCTCTGTTACTCCTCTGTCCTCTCTGCTACTCACCGAGAGACCAACTGTGTTGTTGCCGTCTCGCCGTGCTAGCAAGCGTTAAGAGGTGAGAGGCCAGTCAGGAGGTGCGGCGACGGCTGTGCGCGCGTGGCTTATAACGTGGCCGAGCCGTGCGCGCGTCCTCGCCACGTGTGGGCGACGCGGGCCAGCTGGGCGGCACGTCTCAGGGGCCGCCCGTCCATGCGTACGCTATGTGGCGTGGCGTGCCTCGCGAACTGGACCTGGACGTCCTGATCCCTATCCGCAGGGACCCGCGCGCCAGCCGGCCAGGTCACGGCCTCACGGGCACCATCACGGCGACACGGCGAGTAGGTGTACGTTTTCCCCACGGATACGTGTACGTACATATCCGTTGCCATGGCGATTGCTTGTCGCCATGCCGATACTTCGTGCTCGATCGAGTTATGTTCTGACTGTGCGCCTAAGAGCTTTTTTCGATTTAGAACCGTGACTAGGTGACCGATCTATCGCTGGCTCCCAGCTTCAGCTACTCTGTATCTCGGCGCTTTCCTTGCTGGAGAACGGATCCTGTGCTTTGGATGCATCGCGGGGCGGTATGAATGAATGTATGATAAGTTTGCGATCCTAACGAATGAGATTCACTCAGGAAGCATTGACGCACTACTTCCTGCTCGATTACAATGTTACAATTGAAAATGAAGAAAAAAACAAAGGCAAAACCGATTATACGAGATACAAATCGTATACAAGTTCCAAACCAAGAAGATGACGCCCCATGAGCCACACACCCTGCACCGGCGCGGAGCTTAATATCCTTGTAGCTCCGGCGTCCCGTCGCCGGCGGCGATCTCGTCGATCATCCTGACGACGTCCTGCACCTTGGGCCTCCTATCAGGCTCGACCGCGGCGCAGAGCAGGGCGAGCTCCGTGAGCCGCAGCATGTCCCCGTGTCGGCCCCGGTCGCCCACGATCTCGACGTCGAGGATGTCCGTGGACCACTCGTGGCTGAGCGCCAGCCTCGCCCACTCCACCAGGTCGCCGTCTTCCTCCACGGGCACCTTCCCCGTCACCAGCTCAAGCAGCACCACCCCGAGGCAGTACACGTCGGCGCGTGACGACAGCTTCCGGCCGCCGCCGCCGCCGCCGCGGGCGAACTCCGGGCACTTGGCCGCCGCCAGGCGGTGCGCGTGGTGCGGGAGCAGCGGGTGGAACCCGTAGTCCGTCAGCTTCGCCACCGCCTGCTTCTGTTTCTGCTGCGTCTGCGTGCTCTTGGGCGCCGGGAAGAAGACGAGCACGTTGGAGGACTTGAGGTTGCCGTGCGGTGGCCGGTGGAAGTACGGCAGTGACTGGTGTAGGTACGCCAGCCCGCGTGCCATGCCCTGCGCTATCGACAGCCTCGCCGGCCATGGCAGTGGCGTTCTTCCCTCTCCCCTGTTCCCTGCGCACGCACAAGCAGAGAAATGTCTTTAATTTCATCGCGATCATGTGCAGAGCGCCCAAATGCATTCAGGAACATACGTACCGTGCAGGAGGTGGAAGAGGCTGCAGCCGGGGACGTGCTCGTACACGACCAGCTTCTCCTCCTTGGAGTAGAAGCACGCGACGAGGTTGACGATGTTCTCGTGGCGGAGCTTGCCTAGGAGCTGCATGGTGTGGGTGAACTCCCTGCGCGGCACGTGGGCCATGTTGCGCAGCCGCTTCACGACGACGACGGGGCCGGCCTCGAGGGTCACCCGGTACGTGATCCCCAGCCGGCCCTTGCCCAGCATCTCCGCCGTGGACCGGAACAGCTCGTCGACGTCGAATCGTGCCCTGCCGTCGTCGATGAAGAAGTGCAGCTCGGTAGCAGCTCCATTGCCGGAGTCCGTGCTCCGGCTCCCACTCCCACGACCCTGCTCGGTGGCCTTGTCCTTGATGTCTCCTGCTCCTGCCACTTTTGCGTTGTGCAAAGTCTCTGTCAGGAACAAGAACTTCGTAGCAGAGGAAACAAAAGTGCAACTGCTACGAACTAGTAAGTGAACTGAATTGTCGGTCACCTGTGGCACAGGGGCGGCCGCCGAGACGGACCTCCCGGCTCTTCCTCCTGTGGTGCAGGAAGATGAGCACGGCCGCGAACGCAACCAGCGCGGCGATGAGGCAGATCGCCACGACGCTCCACGTTGCCAGCCTGAACCCCATGGGCTTATTCCGTGCCTCCGGATCAACGTCACCTGCCGGCTTCACCACCGGATTGTCACCTACTCCATCCGCCGGAGCACCGGACCATGGCGAGCCCTCCCGGCACTCGGTGTTCACGGCCTCGCCGCAGAGCTTGAGGTTATGGTCGAACGCGCTCGCTGGAAACCGTCTCAGCGCGCGTGTGCTCGGGACCTCGCCCTGTAGGAAGTTGTACGACACGTTGAAGACGACGAGTCCGCTCTGCTCGAACGCCGGGAGCGTGCCGTTGAGAAGATTGTCCTGGAGCTCGAGCTTGACGAGGTCACGCAGCGACGTGGCGTACCCGCGCGGGATGGGGCCCGAGAAGCGGTTGCTGGAGAGGTCGACGGATCGGAGGCGCGGCAGGGCCTCCCCGTCGAGCTCCGGCAGCGGTCCACGGAGCGCGTTCCCGCGAAGGGACAGGGTCTCGAGCCTCGACACGCGGCGGAGCGCGCCGCGGGGGAGCGTGCCCGTGAGCTGCGCGGCGTCGAGCGCAACAGCCACCACGCGGCCGTCGGCGTCGCACGACACGCCGCGCCACCGGCTGCGGTCGCCGTGGCAGGGTGGGCCCGTCCAGTTGGAGTGCAGGTCCAGCGCCGAGCGCAGCGTGTCGCGCAGCACCACCAGGTCGCGCCGCTCGTCCCGGCGCTCCTCGAAGTCCAGCTCCGTCACCTCCGCCGCGCGCGCTTCCAACAACATCGACATCACCGCAAGAGCACACGGGAGGAGTAGACGACGCCATGGCCGCCACTGGAGCTGGTCGCGGTTGCTCCCGTTCATGGCGTCGTCGACGAGCTGGCGTCAAGCAACATGCATGGAAAGAGGCTGCTTTTCACCGGAAGAGGGCCATAAACAAATGGGCCGATCCTTTACAGGAGGCGGATGCTTTGCTTGCCGAGATGTGCAAGGCACGGGAGGCAGCAGCGAGGAGGGGGCGAGGAAGCATGACAAGATACGTGGAGACGGAGGGTCGCCGGGTGGTAGTAGTAGGCGGCGGTGGTGTCTGGTGCGTGCTGGTAGCAAGGAGGAGGGACCTGGATTTTGGTGGATTCGACGTGAACATCTCGGCAGTTTGGTCGCGGTCGCAGCGACGGGCCAACCGATCCGGATGGACGCAGCTGGAGTGTGGGAGACGAGATGGAGGGCACAAGGGCTGAGTGCTGAATTGGTTGAGACTGGAGACATGGAGACGCATCCTGCTCTTTACATGTGTCCGCCTGCTAACATCAAGATGTGTATATACGATCTTTCTTTTACTCCTAATCACTTTTTCCTTTTACATTTGTAGATTCGCAATGTTTTGTTTATTAATATCTTTTTGGAGCAAATTTGTTTATCAATATCATCGATAAAGTATTACTGGATGTACATATGGTGGTGGTGGCACTGCCCCATATGCGTAGGCAACAGGCGAATTAAGCTGAAATTTCACATAGGCTATGAGGTCGCATGAGTAAAGCCATTTCCAACAATAGAGTCTCCGATGAACTATAATCTAAGATCAGCTCTATTCCTTTCAATTCATGGTTGCATCTACATAGAAGATAGTGAATAGTTAGCAGTAGACGATTAAGTTGACTCTTGCAAGCTTTATTCTGTGAGCAGGACTGGCGAGGAAATTAGAGATAGTTGTGATTTAATTTTTTTCTTCCATTCTCCTTCATCCACATAGAAATATAGAATGATTTGTACTACATAGAAATGTAGAATGATGTGTACTACATGCTAAGCGACAGCTGGCTGGCATCAATACAGAAGGCCGGCTTGTTTTAACATTGCGATGGTTTAGACCTATTTGGTAGGTTCTAGATTCTCTGAGGAATATTTCAAATCTAGATTTTCCAACGAAACTCTCCGTGTTAAAACAAAATTAATCTCACAAAATCATTTTGCTAAGTACGAGATTCAGTTTCTAATATGAATTATGAAGACAAAAGGTACATTATCTAGAAAAACAATATCAGTAGATAGGCTCCACAACGATTCTAAACTTTTTTTTTGTGAGTGAAGAACATTTTACGTGGGATCCGCTTTATCTGGTTATGCTTAAAAAAACCCTGAGCATGTGCTAAGAGAGAGAGAGAGAGAGAGGGGCATAATCACAAGAAAACCAGCTTGGATGTGAATATGTGATCTGTTCTCTAGTAAAAATAAGTTAGAATCACGAGACATTTTCTAGCTACAAACCTAGAATCACTGGTTGGTGACTTGGTGTGTCCCCTTGGCAGAGATTTAACTAATCCTAACGAGAAATAAAAAAATGAATCTCATAATCAAACGAGGAGAAGTGCTAACTTTTAGTTACAACTTCTTTTCATTGGAAACAAAAAATACTAGGAAGAGTGGCGTGCTGCCGCTGCGCCTGAAGAGATGGACAGTTGATTGTTTATTACATTTTGGTAATCATAACTATAACTTCGTCTAAAAAAACTATAACTAATTGGTTAGGACGCATGAGTCCGAAATACACCAATAAAAATATTGATTTGAAAATATTGATAAGAACAAATAGCAAAGATGACAAAAAATTATGTTCTTTGTGAATTTGGAATAGAGAGAAGTATGAAAGAATAATTAAACATGCGACTTCACATAACAATTAGTGACTAATAGAAAGGGCAGTGTATCAGGTGCGTACCAACATTTCCATGCAACTGTGCAAACTTCTAATCTGGGTCACATGATGTTGACCCAAAGGAGCGTATGGGAGGTGGGAGGGGTGATATCTGCAAAACAATGTTTTGATCATGTGTGTGTCCAATGACATAATAAATTCCGCAAGGCCTAAACTTTTCTTAGGGGAGAGGAATCTATGAAGTCTAATACCCAAAATGGTGCTATGTTGATCATATTGTAATCATATGCTAATTAATCTTAATAGATTTGTCTCACGAAAAAACTAAGGCTTGTGCAATTAGTTTTGTAGTTAAATTATATTCATTCATCATAAATAGCATCAAAACATTCTATATAAAAAAAGCCTATTTTGAGCTCTTGGGAATCAAACACCCAATAGAAGGATCGTTTGCTAACTCCTCGATTTCGTTGTGAGGCACTGACCATACAAAAGACCTATGGAGACTGCTGGGACATAGCGCATTTCCTGAATAGAAAACGGGACGAAGCCTCATCTTTTTTTACTGCGGTAAATTTCACTTGTCATCATAGTTAAATTGTATTTAGTCCTCATAAATAGCATCAAAACATTCGATATGAAAGGGACTATTTAAAGAGTCTGCAGGAGTATATAATTGTTTTTTGGCTGCAAGGAACATAACACATTTCCCAAACAAAGAGCGAAGCCGAGGCTGCATCTTTTTTTTGTTGCGGTTAATTGGCTAATAGTTAATGTACATACAAATTCGAAAGGAGAAGAAAGAAAAAAAGAAAAAGGGAAAATGGAAAGAGAAAAAAAGAAAAAAGGGAAGGGATTTAGAAAATAAAAAAAGTAAAAGAGAAAAAAATTCAGATACGGAACTCACCTCGATGGAGGGATTCCTTGAGCGGTGTGAAGGTAACTTTGGCTAGAGTTTTTTTTCCTAACAAACAAGATTTCAGAGTGTGACACAACAAAGAATAAGCAACACTCAACCATTCCACTCCTATCTACTCACGTTACCTAAGTATAGATGCATGTATATCCACGGTGGATAAGGGCACAAGGCCAACGTGGGCGGACAATAATGGTAGCCTTAGGATAAAGTAGAAGGCTATTGTCGGGTATCAAACTAAAGGGTACCCCAAAAAACGGCCCAGCAAGAAAGTCGCGTCAGCAACAAAGGCGAGACCAAAACTTGGCAGCTCACTAAAGGTCCACCACGACTCCACCCCCGCAGCAGGACGAATCTCCGTCTCGTTCGAGGGTACCCCTCACCCTCGAACAGGAATCTCCGTCACGCTCGACCCCTCTGCGATCGAGGCTACCGGTCAAGCCTCGAAGACTCCAGTACCAGGTGCACTGAATGCAGGACACGACCGCACGCTCCACTTCACCATGCCTCAGATGGGACACCGGTCGCCTCCGACTGAGCCAGGCACTGTGGCTCTGGGCCAAGTCCTGTGCGAACAGGGTTGGTGTCAGACAGTACCACGGTGCCAACAACCCCACGACCAGTCCCTTCCTGAAGTACGACGCAAAGCCTCGAGGAAGGACCCCCGAAGAGTGGTGGGAAAGGCACGACGTCGCCCCTACCCTCGGGCAACATCCCTCAAAGCAACGGCCGGCTGCCAAGAAGTCAACGATGGTGACTCCCATACCGTCAGTAAGAGTTGGAAGGCGCGGTTCCCGTTTGTATAGTGCACGGCATGGATGTCACAGTGCATCCTATAACGTCAGCATCACGATCTCACATGTACGGTTTTCCTCACCCTTAGTCTATAAAAGGGGAGGAAGCCCATGCAACGCGGATACGTTCTATTGACTCGACCACAACGCACACTCACCACATAAGAACACCACACTTGCAACCCACCGACTCAGGGACTTGGGAGCCCGCCTCCCTCTCCCGTCTTGCTTGTAATCCCCTACTACGAGCAACACGAAACTCGGTGCTACGCACCACTGCTGGACGTACGGCCGCGCGGCCGGAACCAGGATAAACCCTTGCGTCCCGAGTTCAATCCTGCAAGTCTGCCATCCGAGCGAGTGGTTAGCAACGCAATCACTAGTTAGTGTCGGTGTGACCAAATCAGACACTGACATCTATGTAGATAAGGAACATGTGAAACAACAATATCCCAACACTGCTAAGTGATTGCAAAAATATTACATATACTTTGCAGTGCGACTTATTTGCTTTCTTTGATGCACTCGTTATCCCTACAAGCGTTTTGTATGGTTCCCGCAGAACTTGGCAATGAGTCTCGCGCTTTTCCAAACACAACACACGCCTAAGAGAGAGCTTTTCTGTGTATCAGAGCAAGTATACAGTATCTCTGCAAGACACCTGGTGCTTTATGAAACCACCGATCACACTAATTTGGACATGTATGATCGACTGCGAGGTCTAGTCTCCCAGCCTAGATGGAGTGTTGGGCCTGGCTTCAAAGGAGAAAGACGAAAAGAGATGAAAGGTGTTGTACTATTGCGTAAGCAATGCTAAGTCGTAGTCCAAAGTAGAGTTTGGCTTTAATATGTTTTTCTTTTTTTTGTAAAGATAGAACATTGCTCACTAATTACATAAAGTACCCTCTTTGTTCGTTTTTATCTTGAGATTTTAAAAGATCAATGTTAGTTTAGAAAATGCAAATAATAAATATTATTTGTTGTCTTCAAAATTAGTTTCGCAATTTCATGCTTCTTATATCATAATTGTGTTCTGATGGAAAAAATAGTGTCAATGTTCAATTTCAAAGACAAAAAAATCAATCCTGTGAAGTATCATGACCTGAGGAGTATAAAGATTCATGTCCCAAACAAATTTTTTATTGCAATATTAGTTTGCAACAATCGATAATAGCTTAAGTGAAATCGATGGTAAAATATACCTCTAAATCTTGTTAAACTCCTAGTACTATACGACCACTAAAAACACATAAGAGGGAATAAAAGTCTCAGGAGGCAACCGGGCAGGCACTCCTAGAATAAATTGGCCATAAATGGTTGACACTTTGACAAAGATTTTGTCGTACTCTTCAGCCTTATCTTGAAATAACACTCGAAAAATATTTTGTTCAGAAACATGAAACAATTGCGTAGATACTGATCACTAAGATTTTGATCACTATTTTGACTACTAAGTAGGGGTGAAAATCACATCAGCTCGTTAAGACACAACGACAAATTCACATGGTTAAAAAATCAATGGAAAAAACATAATTACACATCAAAATAGGGACAAGAACATAAATTGCCCATTTTGATATTATAACTATATTCTAATAGAAATTAATGACCAAAGCTACACCTGGAAAAAACATAGAAACCTATAAAATTTTTGTGACCAAAGGTAGCATGCAAGATTTACTCCAGAAGTTTTCAAGTGTAAATTAGTTGGGCAACATGCACCAGACCGATGGATAATCTGCCGTGGAAATTGGACGACTGGGATCTAATACGATATGCGCCGCTCGACTGACAATACACATAACAATGCTGACTGTTACTCTTCCTACAAAGTACAACTGCGGCACAAGCCATCAACGTAAAGAGCCTTACAGACTTTTTGGTAGCTGGCTGCATAAACAAAGGGTAAAGACCCAAGAGGAGTGTAGAAAGAAGGAAATCAGGCCGTCATCATCTTTATCTTTTCTTTTCCTTTTTTTTTTGGTCTTTGGCATCTTGTCGTTCCTTTGGAGCTTCAAAGAAGCATCAGGCTCTGTGATTGCACAGATCTTGTGCTTAAAGGCTAAAGCCATTGTGTCATAACATTATTAGGGCGCAAATCACTGTCTGATCGTCCTTGAGAAATGTGCGCTGGTGATCACGTGTAGGTAGCTGCGAGTCTTTGGCTTGGAGATCACGTGATCATGTTGAAAACAACCGGGGCTTCCAGTATATGCAGGTGCACATGATAGGGCCCTTGTGAGCTTAGCTCACTACCATGTAATGTGGGCCAGCATGGGCCCGGGAAAACCCAAGACTTTTCCCACTTGGGACTACGTTTCCTTGCCAAATGACAAGTGGATGGTGAGATCTTTCTTACCTAAATTTATATGATCAATTAAGTCAATTTAGTTTTAAAATCAAGTTTTTCTTCTGAAAACATGTGCAATTTAATCGATGTTTTAAATTGTCGAGGAAAAAAACCTACTTTTTTTTGACCGATATATATCATACTTCTGGAACTCAAAGGGGTTGCATTTATAAAAATCTAGCGAGATTTACTCAATGCCGTGCATAATTTGGTGTGTTGTGAATGATGATGAACAATTGAGTATAAAATTTGTTGCTTATTGGCACGTTGGAGGAATGGAGGGGAAGTACAAAAGCATCGAAGAGATGAAAGTTGGATAAAATCCAACCCTGTAAGTGGAAAATTCAGGGCAACAAGATGAATAAAACACGATAAGTAGTGGTGTATTCCTGTCAAAAGCAAGATGATTATATAATAATATTCCGTAGGGGCCTAAGAAACCATGAACGTAAGATGGTATTTGCAGTTCAACCAAAACCACTTGAATACTTAATTTAATTATCTTGCAATATGCACGTACATTATAAACTTTGCATCATCTTGCCACGTCGCTAAGAATCACCATTCTCGTACCAATATTGGACATGTGCAGTAGTATAAATATCTTGTCCCCGAACTCTCAGTCTCTCACGATGGTGACAAAACCTGACGAGCACAATCCTACGAGACCAACAGGAAAAAGGAAGTGAACAGCTAGATCACCGAACACCGCTGCTGCTCGTAAGCCTCGTGCTCGCAACACGAAAAGGAAAGCCACATAAAACACCAAAAACATCACCAGCAAAGGCAAAATGTTTCGTACCTCCGACGGACAGCAACAGCGAGACGCGATAACCACATGCCTTCAGCCCAACCAAATCTTTCGCTGCACCCAGGAACCACAGTTCCAACTTTCCAAGCATCAGTCCCGGTCCAACGGCCCAACCGTGCCGGACGGGCGACCGCAGCCAGCAAAGCGAGCAGACGACGCCCGTGTGCCACGGGAGACCGCCTGAAATAGGCGAGGGGGGATCAAACCGGCAACGGCGGCAAGGCACGCAAACCCTTCGGCCCCCGTCCTTCCTTGGTCGAGTCGCCCCTCCGCACCAACCCCACACCCCATCCCAACGCTATCCGCTGCCCTCAGGCTCGCCCCCCCCCCTCCCTCCTCCGCCACCCTCCTCCGGCCTCCCCCCATCCATCCTACCCCACCCGCCGCACCCACCCTCCGCGAGGCAGCAGGGATCTCTCTCTCTCTCTCGCGAGCATGGAGCTGCCACTCGCCTCCGCGAAGCCCTCGGCCCGGGCGGCGGGGGGTTCCTCCTGCCCACCGCTCCTCTTCTCGCCGCTTAAACCCTTCCCGCTCCTCCGCTTCCCGCCGCGGCGGCGGCCCACGGCGGCGCGGCTCCGCCTCCGCCTCCGCGCGTCGGCCGCGGCGTCGTCCCCCGGCGGTGAGGAGGTGTTCGGCGCGCGGAAGGAGCTGACGGGCCTGCAGCCGCTGGTGGAGTCGCTCCCGCCCGCGGCGCGGACGGCGGCGGAGCTGGCGGTCGCGGCGGCGGCCGCGGCGGCGGGGTACGGCATCGGGCTCCGCCTCGGCGGCGGGTCGCGCGCCGTGGCGGTGGCGGGCGGCGCGGTGCTCGGGGCGGCCAGCGTGGCGGGCGCGGCCGCGGTGAACTCCGTCGTGCCGGAGGTCGCCGCCGTGGGCCTCCACAACTACGTCGCCGGCCACGACGACCCCACTAGCATGGACAAAGCTGAGGTGGAGGCCATCGCGAACAAGTGAGTTGGTCTTGTTTCCTGTTGCAGGCTTGCTGCATTGGGTTTATTGCTCGAATGGTTCGTACTACTGCCGTGCTACTGAAATTGTAGGGCTACTAGTCTAGTCCTGGTATTTTTGTCAGCATTGTTACTTTGTTAGGTTTAGGGTCTGAATGAATGGTCGCTATTCTAATATTAGATGGTGGATTTGGCAGGCATCTGGTTCCATAAAAGTGCACCTTGTTTGAGGTTTTCATTCTGTTCATGTGCTAAGTAGTTGTATTCGCACATAAGTACCAGCATTTTGGTTAGCTCAACCTTTTATTGTGATATGCTCTTCGTTTTGTCCCCCCATTTGTCTGGGATGCTTATTTATATGGCACCTACTTTTGAAGCTCCTGTAGTCCCATTTGTTGTTGGAATGCTTGTAAATTTGGATTAGCTAGTTATTTGTTATGCTAAAGGAATCTACATGTAATTTCCATGTGTGGAATATATACTTTGTTTTGGGACTGTATACCGAAATATCAGCTGCTATTGTTTCTTTTTATTCTGGAAGCTTATTGATGCTGCTGTTACTCCTTTCTCCATGTTCTTATGACATATACTTCCGTTTTAGATATGGAGTTAGTACACAGGATGCAGCCTTCAAAGCAGAGCTCTGTGACTTGTATGCCAGGTGTGCTTCTTGATGCCCTTGTTGTTTTTCAGCTGGCACCTATACTTGTGAACTTGGGTATTCATGTAGCTGCCATATAGTATTATTTCAGCATAATTGTATATGGCATTAATTCTGTTGTGATCAAGTTGCTGAAATGGTTGGAGCAACACTTGGTTATTATTACTACTGTGTTGCACCTTAAGGGGTATCTAGACTCCCTTGTAGCAATAAGAAAGTTTTGTGTTTTATTTTACCTATCACATCTTCTGTATTTTGATATTTATAATAATACATTTTTCAACACACTAATATTCAATATTATGAAAACATTCTTAATTACATATGTACTGATGTACTCATATCATGCCCATACAGACATTTAGCAACATATTGTTGGCACAGGTGATCGGGATTTAATAATACATTTTATACTTCCCAATTCCCATAAATGAAACTTCCATGTGGTGTTAAGAGTAGTTTTATCGGTACTCAACTACTTCAATCCATGTTCATTGAATGAACTTCCATCTTTTGGCCACTGTCAGTCACTTTTACATTTCCATGGGTATTGATAGTTAACTTATGTTGTTGGCTGGTAATATTCTAACTGATGCCAGTTCTGTTGCCTCCTTATCTTTCACACTTCTCATATAAAGTTTTTGTTTGTTCCAACTTGCAATCAATTTTTCTTCCCATTCTATGCCAGTTAAAAGTATCTAAGTGCTATTCCTTAACTATGTATATATTTTTAAATAACTTTCATTATTTCACCAAATGATTCTTCATTGCATGGTGTCCAGTGTAATTATATTTAGTTGAGATATAACTAATTGTTTTAGGTCACCAAATGCACGGAGTTAGGATCATACCTTAAACAATTACACTTTGTGATTTCACAAACTTGATTTGGTAACTTCTACAGTTGGTTCAAAATGGCAATATTAGGTTGCATAACTGGCGTTATGCTACTCACTGTTCACTGCATGTTGCCCCTTCCATCCCATTACAAATTAACCAGTTGGAGGCATGAAGATTGCTGCAAACATTCTTGCGAGAGAATGGATAACTACAATCTTCTAGCTATTGACTATACATTAAGGATCAATTAGTCTCTGAAGGTTTGAAGATTTTTAGTCATACTAGGTGATTCTATGGATATCAGTTACCGAAACAGATGTGCAAGTACCAGCTGCCCAAGTTGATGTGGACGCTGGTATATATTGCGATAACTGCCACCCATAGAAGGGTTGATAACATGGCTTGAAGGGGGTGAAAGAGGTACTAGACCATGGATTGAGATGAGGGAACTTGTGTGGTCGAGAGATACAAATACAGTACTATCTTACTCTCCTGATACTGATTTTCAGTGCATGCCCTTTTATAGTAGACATTCTTGCTCCTTTCCTTGTTCTGGTTACTCTGATATAACTTCCATATTCTCTTTATACTCTTATTTGCTACACATCATGCTCTCTGACCAACTATGTAGTACTTCTATTCTGCTCTCAACTTTCCAACATGGACGCCACTCTCCCAGATGCTGCTGTACCTGTTGTCTTGTTGCACTGGCCTTTCCAGCTTTGCAATGTGGGCACTGGACTGCCGTTGCGCCTTGTCCTCTTAACCATCGATTCACAATTTCTTCGTACATTCTTACTGTGGCAAAAACTAAAGTTCCACAACGCAAGAAAATACTAAGCTCATTTGGTGGTGTTACTAATGATGTTTGTATCGGTGCATCAGCTTTGAATTGTAGCATTCCGGTTTCATGGACGGAAGTCAATAGTCTTGCCATGGATGCAACTGAACTCATCCTTTTGAGTATTACAAAAAAAAACACTGTACAATGCTCAACTACTCACGCATCAGCATTTTTGTCATGACATTTTTATTCCTCTTGACCCTTCCAAACATATTTGCTAATCCTTGTCCTGGTCATGCTTTCAGGTATGTTTACTCAGTACTTCCTCCAGCAGATGAAGATCTCAAAGGTACCGAGGTTCAGGCTATTATAAAATTCAAAAGAGCTCTTGGACTTGATGATGTAGATGCTGCTAACATGCACATGGAGGTATTGCCTTGTGATTAAAACCCTTTTATATCTTTTCATCTGTCTCATATGTTCTTATCCTTTTGCCTCTGTTTCCCATGTTCCTGTTTTATGCCTATATACCCTTTCCTCTTACTTTGCTCGGTGTACTAGATCGGTAGACGCATATACAGAGAGAGGCTAGAAACAAGTGACCGTGATGCTGATATGGAACAAAGGCGGGTAAGTGTTTTTTCTTTGATACATCAATAAGATACAACTTTCTGTTGACCCAGATTATAACCATGTCAAATTCTTTGCAGGCATTTCAAAAGTTAATTTATGTGTCAAATCTTGTCTTTGGAGATCAATCAGTGTTCCTACTTCCATGGAAGCGTCTTTTCGGGGTGACTGATTCTCAGGTACTTTTCTATCATTATCTTCTGCATACCTTCTCTCAGTTTTATGCTTTGGTCTCTCAGAGAAAATTATTTGTTCTGAATTTTGAAGTATAGTTTTATCCAATTTCTGACAATATCGCTTCATTAGTTATGAAAAAACTATTGAAGTATGAACTTGCTCTTTGCATAGTGTTGCGCTAGTCTTGATACAGTGGATATTTCAGAGGTTATGGGTGAATGTTCCAAAAGTATTAATGCCACTGCTCGGTTGGTCCAAATAAGAACCGTATTTCTTTGACTTGCCATGGTTAAGTGTCATTTTTTTGTTAGGGACAAAATATAACTTGTAAGGATATTGAGATATTCTGATATATAATACTTCTTGTGGCCGATTTAGTATGTAGAGATTTATTGTTAGTGTATATTTGGTGGGGGCATATGAGCGTCTGCCATTTTTTGCAAAGGGCATAAAACTCTCCGCCTCCCTCCCAACCGAGAAAAGGAAAAAATGATGAACATAGTGTACTTGGCAACCCACACGAATGGCATTTGAAAAATCCACTCTGCGGGGGTAATACACGTTGTGCATGCAATAGAAAAATGCCATTCCTTTTAAGCAGCATAAAAAATGGATTTGACTATGTTGGATGCAAATGCGAAGAATGCTATTCCTTTTAAGGAGCATTAAAATTGTATTTGACTATCATGGATACAAATGGGAAGAACCTTTCTATTTGATAATTTGAGAATGCAGGCTGTTTGGCACTTGTACTAAATGGATGCTGTTTATTAGTATTTTAGAGCACCCTTATGAACTGCCTGTTCATTATATATAAATCCGACGATGGCTTCTATTTTTCTGTCTAGTTTGATATTATGTTTCTTTCCAGATTGAAATTGCTATGAGGGAAAATGCCAAGAGTTTATACTCGTCACAGCTCAAGTCAATTGGGAGAGGTACGGTTGTAACATGTAATTTTGTTTCGCTGTTAGTACCTATCTGAAATCATACTGTTCTTAAGATGTACCAAGTAGATTAGTGGTATACTGTAAGATAACAATGGCATTTTCTGTTATATTTATTGCTTGCATCTCGTGAACATTCTGAACTAAAAAAAATGCTCTGTTTTTAGGTCTTGACATAGGCACACTCATTGATGTAAGGAGAGCTCAACTTGCATATAAACTTTCTGATGAGGTAACCTTTTTTTTTCTTCTTCTAAATATCTAATGCTGCTTATTTTCTTTTAAATTCATTCGGGGTTTACATCTCACCAACACGCAGAGCACATTGCCCTTTATACACTATACACCAGTCAACAGTTTAGAAAAAAAGGCCACTATTTGATATTTTTGTTCGTCAAAATATGCTGGAAAAAAGACAAAAACGGAATCAATGTAAGCATGTTTTGTTGCTGAGTAACCTGCTAAATTTTTTTGCAGATTGCTGCTGAGATGTTCCGGGAGCACGCAAAGAAGCTTGTTGAAGAAAACGTTTCGACAGCGTTAGACATCATGAAGTCACGTATCCCGTATGAAACATACTTATCTATTGCAAAGCATGCTACCAGATTCCAATATTACTTCATTAGATGTGCATGAAAACCTGAGTGATGTTCTTAGCTAAATAACCTATGGTTGGAAGGGAAGGCTGTAGCCATTCTTTCTGTAGCCTGATATATCATTTTGCAATCTGGTAGATATTTTGGGCATATATAATGACAAAAGGAATTTGTAAGAGTAATAATCCATCTTCTATCCCCTGTTTCAAACAAGAGATGTTCCATCAAGTATTTATGTGCCACCGTTTCCACACATGGCCCTTTCATGTTGTTAGGATTGAATGATTCCAGGGTTATCATGTCTATCGTGGGCTTTTATAGCATTTTTCAAATCTTTTTTTAAGATATGAGCTTGTAGACCACTCGTATAAACTATCAAGTAGACATGTTGCCAAGAAAAAAGTTGATTAGGTTATTTTTGACATATACATCTGCTCTATGCATAGATGGGACGTTTGACTGCTATTACGAGTAGCCAAGGTATCTTCCTTCTGATGGAATGTGAGGTCATGATGATATATGTTGAATACATGTCATTTGAGTTTGGCCACTAATTGTCAAAAGTATGAATCCTTGTAGACGAGTGGTCAATCCTCCTAATTTAATTAGCTTACAGATTTAAGATGTACTTCAGAACATTGGTGGATTTACCTTACTGAGCTATGTGGTTACAGGGATAGTCTAGCTAAGGCTGTGGAAGAAGTGGAGAGTGTTATTAAATTTAATAGTTTGCTTACAACACTAAGCAAGCACCCTCAGGCTGATCAGTTTGCTTGTGGTCTTGGCCCTCTTTCGTTAGGTAAAACGGTGAAGCTTTTAGTAATCACACTTTAGTGAGCTGGAATTTGTTTAAGATTGTTTTCTGGTGCTTGGCATACATAGGTGGGGAGTATGATCATGATAGGAGGGCTGATGATCTCAAGATACTCTACAAGGCCTATGCTACAGAAGTACTTTCGGATGGTATTGTTGATGATCAGAAGGTAATTTCAGATATATTTTTATTTCTAGTTTACTGATGCTGCTCGTGTAATGACGAGTTTATATAATCCCTTTCTAGTTATAGTGTGATGGCAAATTAGCTTGAAATAGCCACCACCAGCAATTTAGCTTGATTGTAACGCTGCATTGCTCTTCAAATAATAGATCACCATCATCTTGTATTGTCTCTTCACATGCTCTATGATCACATTGGCGTGAATTGTTGGTTAGTATCACAACTGAAGTTTTCTGTGTGTTTTTTTTTAAAAAAATGCAGCTTGCTCCTTTGAATGAGCTGAGAAATATATTTGGACTGGGGAAGCGTGAAGCAGAAGGAATCTTGTCTGATGTCAAAGCTCACATATACAGAAGGACACTTGCTAAAGTGTTTAACACTGAATTGGCTTCAGTCCCAAGCAAAGCAGCATTCCTCCAAATTCTCTGTGAAAAGTTACAATTTGATCCTGAACTTGCTAGTAAGATGCATAAAGGTACCATCTTGACAACTTTCCTTATTGCAACATTAATTTTACATCATAGGCATGGTTGAGGTGTTTTGTCTCAATGGTGTTATGAATTTTGATCTTTATGGCCGTGAACCCAAGCAGGGTGACCTCATTAATAGGCGGTGGCCTCATCAGAAGGGCTCCGGATGGGAAGGGACTAGGGTAAAAGATTGGCTTACTTCTTACTTGTCTTGATTTTATAAAGAGGCCAGAGGCTTACTTGACTCCTAGGAGTGCAATTGCTGATCGCATTCTAACTAACTGCAACCCAGAGGGATATGGCCTACCCAGAATGCCTAGCCAGCCGAATAGGCACAGCTGATTGCCCATGACATTGGCAATACTGATTCATTGTATTTTAGGCTGCTGTTGTCAAAGCTATATATTGACTGTACTCCGTTCCAGAATATAGCTACTTTCGGTTTTGCCCTAAGCCAAACATTTTAATCTCTATTAACAAAAAAAATTGATTTCAAATAGAAAAGGCTACATTTTATGATGGTTCCATGATCAATCTATTGAATGATTAACATCATTTTTACGTTGTCGATCTTTGTTTGATTAGGGTACACCTAAAAGTAGCTATGTTCTGGTAGGGTGGGATATTATTTTTGAAAGGTAACTGTGTGTTTTTGGTTCTCCTGGAGTGTATTGCTTACTATCAGATGGATGGATTTCACTAGCAAAAACCATGCCGGATATGTTTTGAACAAAAAGGACCTGCATCTGTCTTCAATCTTCATATCACTAATGTATTACAATTTTTGTAAAACTGTATTAACACCATTTGAACTAAGCCGTTCTGAATTATGACTTAATAGGCTTTTCAAAAGAATTCTGGCCTTGTCATTATTCATTTTATATTCAGAACATCAATGTTTATTAATTGCACTTTGAACTCCAGAAATTTACAGAGAGAAGCTTCAGCAGTTTGTAGCTGATGGAGAGTTGAGCAAGGAGGAAGTGGAAGCTCTGATGGCATTCCAAGTGCGGCTTTGCATCCCTCAAGAAACTGTGGATGCTGTTCATACTGAGATTTGTGGCCAATTGTTCGAAAAGGTGATACTGAATAGTTCATCTGTTTCACTTTCGTCCCATATCTTGTAGCAAAGTTGATGGTTTGTTCTATATCAGTGTTCTTACATCTGTTTGGACATTACAGGTTGTCAAGGAAGCCATTGCATCTGTTGATGGGTATGATACTGATAGACGAGAGGCTGTTAGGAGGGCAGCACAAAGTCTAAACTTGAAAAAGGAGGCTGCCATGGCGATCTTCGGTAAAGCAGTATGTATTTTTCCTTCATAAATTTTACATTATTATATACTGGCTTATTTTCTCATGATCTTTTCTGATAAGCTACTTATATTCTTTTATTATATTCCTTAAAGCAAATCCTGTTCACTATTCTAAGAATCATATTCAAATGGTCAGGTACGGAAGTTGTTCCTGACCTATATTCAGAGAGCAAAAGAAGCTGCGAACACCATTGAAACTGCAAAAGAGCTGAAGAAGCTAATTTCGTTTAACACGGTTGTTGTTAGCGAGCTTTTAGCTGACATTAAAGGAGAGCTGTCTCAAACTGCTGAAACTGAAGCATCAAGCACAGCCTCAGAGTCTGAGGGAGAGGATGATGAATATGAATGGGAATCATTGGCGACATTGAGAAAGACTAGACCTGATAAAGAGCTTAAAGAAAAGCTGAGAAAGTCAAGCCAGAATGAGATAACCCTCAAGGATGACATTCCATTGAGAGACAGGACTGAGCTGTATGAGACATACTTGAAATTCTGCATCGGTGGGGAGACGACGAATGTATCATTTGGAACTGCAATCTCCACAAAAAAAGACGATTCAGAGTTTTTAATGCTAAGACAGTTGGGTGACATACTTGGTTTAACTCGCAAAGAAGTTCAAGATGTTCACATTAAGTTTACAGAGAAAGCTTTTGTGCAACAAGCAGAAGTAATTCTTGCTGATGGGAAATTAACAGAGGCCAAGGCTGACCAGCTCGCGAAGATTCAAAAGCAGTTTGGTTTGCCTACCGAAAATGCACAAAAAATCATTAAGGGTATCACAACCACAAAGTTGTCTTCTGCAATCGAAGCTTCTGTTGCTCGGGGTCAGATCGGTATACAGCAGGTCAGGGGATTGAAAGACGCAAACTTCCAACTGGATAGCTTGATTTCAGAACCACTGAGGGAAAGCATTTACAGGAAAACTGTTGAGGAGACCTTTTCATCGGGCACAGGGGATTTTGATGAAGATGAGGTGTACGTAAAGATCCCTGCTGATCTCATCATAAATGCTGAGAAGGCCAAGTCAATTGTTCAGGATATTGCAAAGGTTAGGTTGGAGAACTCCCTTGTTCAGGCTATTGCCTTGCTTCGGCAGAAGAAGAGAGACGATGTGGTATGTATCAAATGCCTCTTTATTTGCTCCTTGAAAATTTGATTATCTGGAAAGCTAGATATAATGAGGGTTTATCTGCTAACTATAAATTCATCCTTGCAGGTTTCTTCTCTGAATGACTTGCTCGCCTGCGATGCCGCTGTCCCTGCATCACAACCTCTGTCATGGCCCACTCCAGGAGAGCTAGATGACCTGTATGCCATCTACCTGAAGAGCATCCCTAAACCAGAGAAGCTATCAAGGTTGCAGGACCTGCTCGGCATAAGCAATGAGAAGGCTAACAAGATCCGGGATGCGGCCTCGGAGGGAACGCTGCCGATTGCTGCAGCTGAAGAGAAAGAGGAGTTGACGTTCTAGAAACGGGGCGCAATTTTGTTAGGATAGTAAGCAAGAGTTGAGGTCCCTTGCCAATGAAGGATTGAGCGAACTTGGAGCTGTGGCCAACGGCTGCTATTGTATCTAGGCGAATACATGTTTTTTTTTTGTTGAAAAA
The DNA here is from genome assembly GCA_015342445.1 of Digitaria exilis. Classification (NCBI taxonomy): domain Eukaryota; kingdom Viridiplantae; phylum Streptophyta; class Magnoliopsida; order Poales; family Poaceae; genus Digitaria; species Digitaria exilis. The sequence continues at coordinate 393,147 of JACEFO010001671.1, read as the reverse complement.
AGAAAGAGGTGCGTCAACCTGACATGCATAACTATTTGTATAGACAAGTCTGACACCAAATTTGGTGTCACTCTTCTGTTGCATTCCAGATCATACTGAAAGCGTTTTGTTGTCTTGTTCTTGATGAACACATCCATCCCGGTTCTATTGTTAAACCCATCTGAAATACCAAGGGTATTTTAGAGCCTTCTGTGGCTTATCATTGGCAATCTGTTTGTGAAACGTAGCACATGCATCGTATTAAAGCGGTCGAAAGCAAATTGTGGTGTGGCGGCTAGGGGCAAAACTATCAAAGCTGGGCTTTCTCTTGGGTAAGGAAGAGGGCTAACGCTGCTGGATCGAGCAAAGACTTTAAGGCTTCGTTTGGATGTAGATATTGGAGAGGTTGGAATTGAATTGGATCTGATACCAATGTAGTCATGGTATTGAAATTGACATGATTTTCAATTCTATTGTTTGGATGGATATTGCATTCCCCTTTGGAATCACAAAATGTAGTCAATACCAATTCGCGTTTGGATGTTAAAAAGGAAGAAATTGGAATTTGCCCTACTCCCCATCGTGGAGCTCCTGCCGCTGAAGCCACTGCCTGCACCACACCCTGCGCCGCCCGTCGTGAGGAAGGAGGGGCCGAGGAGGATGGCACCGGCGATGAGGAAGGAGAACGAGAGGGGGACGACGCCAGCCGCAGGAAGGAGGAGAGGTCCAGTGGCGCCGACAGTGAGGAAGGAGGGGATGGCGGCGCACGCCTTGAGGAAAGAGGGAGACGACGCCGGCTGCTGTTCGCGAGGACGAGGAGGGGTACGGTGCCGCCGGCCGTGAGCAAACGAGGAGGGGCGGTAGCGCTGGTCGCCAGGGCAGAGAGGCACGGGGGAGGAGGAGGAACACGAGGACGGAGAGGCGTGCGGGCAGAGGAGCGGCGCGGGGGAGAGCGAGCGGATGCGAGAGGATGACGGGAGGGGGGAGAGATCGATTCCACCCAGTACGGAGGGTAGGGGTTCCGAATTGAGGAAGGGGCAGCGACAACGGGCGAAATACCGCTCGGTATTGAAGTTGATTTCCAATTCCAATTCCTAAGCCATCCAAACAACGGGTATTCAGTACTTACAATGCCAATTTCAAATTCTGGGGTTGAATATCTACTTTCAAACGGGGGCTAAAAGTAACCACGCCTCAGTACAACGAATTGAGGCTAACATTTGTTTTACGAAAAACAGAAGGAACCAAACAGCGACATCCTAAAACATGCGAAATCTCATAGTACAACCAATTGAGGCTAACATTTGTTTTACGGAAAATAGAAGGAACCAAACAGCGACATCCTAAAACATGCGAAATCTCGTAACCTAATTACAAGATGACTCACGAAGTCACAAAACAAATGAAGCAACCAGCTAATTGAGCAGCTCTGCGGGGCTCCGGCTGTCGACGACGTATGTGAGTCCGCACCTACCGCAGGCATGTCGGTCGGCGTGCGCCGCCATGAACGTGCCGGGCCCGCAGTCCTTGTTGGGGCACTCCTTGCGCAGCCTCTCCACCTTGCCGGTGGCCTCGTCGACCCTGTAGCGGCCGAGCACGCCGGCGAGCCCGGCGCTCCTGTGCTCGTGGGCGGCCTTCTTGGGCGTGGTGAACGTCTTCTTCTTGCGCTTCTTGCCGCCGCCGCCGCGGAGGCGGAGGACCAGGTGCAGCGTCGACTCCTTCTGGATGTTGTAGTCGGCCAGCGTGCGCTCGTCCTCCAGCTGCTTCCCCGCGAAGATGAGCCGCTGCTGGTCCGGCGGGATGCCCTCCTTGTCCTGCACCTTGGCCTTCACGTTCGCCACCGTGTCCGACGACTCCACCTCCAGCGTTATCGTCTTCCCCGTCAGCGTCTTCACGAAGATCTGCATCTTGAATTCCCAATTGATTGCGATCCCCTTCCCCTGGCCTCTTCTCTCGGCGGCGGCCGGACTCGATGGAGAGAGATCGCGGCGGCGGGTTGGGGGCGTGGTTCGCTGTGCCTCGTAGTAGGCTGTAGCCGCGACCCGTGCGGCGATATATAGCCAGGCTCGCTCTACCGGGCCCGTGTACAACGTCCGATTGGAAACGGGCGGTTGCGATCGAGCCTGGGTCGGAAACGACGCGTGCTAGCCAGGTCGGTGCACGAGTCTGAGCCGCACACGGCACGGCGGAGGACGAGACCTGACCCAACCCAACCCACACGCGTCGGCGGGCCGCGGTCAAACGGGATACCGAGACGGCTTGAAACCGAAAGGGAAGAGAGGAGCAAACTGCGGCGGCGGCGGCGGCACGGGCGCCGGAGGGGAGGAGGGAAGAAGAGGCGATGTCGGCTATCGGCTCCTCCAACATCGGGTTCCAGGTCCGTGCGCCGCCCCCATCTCCCGCGTGGCTGGTATTTCCCTTGATTCCCCACCACTGTTGGGCTAGGGTTTGATTCGTTGCTTCAACTCGCTGCAGCTGTTGAAGAAGTCAGGTTGGAAAGAGGGGACTGGCCTCGGAGCGCAGGAGCAGGTCTGTTGTCTCGATTCTCGCTTCCTTTCGCATCGTCGTTTCATATTTCCATTTCCCCCGAAATTTGATCTGGACCGAATTTATTGGTAAATGTTGTAGGTAGCATTTTAACGTGCGTAGCGTACTGATGCTTTTGGAAGTGTTCTTGCCTTTTGTTAGTTACTCTGATGGCTGAATTATGAGCCTGGTTGTGAAATAGACTGCCCAATTTGCTTAGCCTTGTGGCAGATCAGGGCAAAGTGCATGGCGACATTTTTCTTTTGTCATGATCAGTGTAGTAGGACTTGAGGTCATTATATGGATTTTTTTGCCTACTACCAAAAGCAAGGTCTACATATTCAGAAGGGTCTTTAGTCTGGTATATATGTCCCATTAGTTGTATGCTTCCAGCTGTAGCAGTAATCTTTCTCACTGATGTGTCTAAAGTCTAAACTCCTGATCGAGAGATTCTGTTTGGCAATCTTATGTAAAACATTTACTTAGCCAGTTTGCTGTGTGGATTGACCCAGTTGCTATGTTCTGTTTTTTTTGTGCCTACTCACTAGTTGAAATTGTTTGTGGAACAGGGAAGGTTGGAGCCTGTAGAGACTCGTGTTAAGAACAACAAGCGTGGTATTGGTTCAAAAGAACCAAAACTAAAGCCAAAGGTGGAGGATGATGTTGAAAAAGATCCCAAAAAGCCCAAGGTATGCCAATTATGAGATTCTTGTACTGCATCAATTTTATTATTGTATCAATGCAGTTTCTCATTTCTTGTAAATCTTGATTGGCCATTTCTTTTTTTACTTAATAAATGAATACCATTGCTCTGTTCTTCCTTAAGCGCCCAATTGTTTTAGTTACCACATTGTCAGAAGGGGTTCTAATTCAACTGTCTCAAACACTGTCACTATTGCAGCAGGAAATGCAGTCAAAGAAAAGGGCAAAGCTAGCTGCAAAGAGGATAAGGAAGATGCATGAAGAGGAGAAGCGATTGAAAGAGAAGGAATTTGAGATGGCTTTCTTTAGGGAATTTTGGCCTGATAATGTGTAAAGCAGAGCTATTGACATTGGCTGATAGGTCGAATGTACAGGTTGTTAAACACATAGGAAGTTTTACGACCACCATTCTGTTTTGCCATCCCACTAAATCTGTGCCAGTATCCGAGATGCAGTTTGTGCATTATTTTGCACTAACTGTGCTGTTGTATTACATCTTATTATTGGCACTTGGAAACATGGTTTGTGTTGTTTGTAACATCCAGTTTACCTTATCCTTGGTGCCATCTTGAGCCATTGGCACTTACTCTGAAATTGAATGCTTTGGGCCACAACCCTTCCATCTGCGCTTTTACTAGTTCAGTCATTCTTTGTAGTGTTCTGTTTTGCATAATGGTATTTATCACTTTACCAGTTATTAAACTTGTACCTTTAATCTTACTACCAAGGGCATGCTACACCTCACCGTTGATTCTACAAAGGGCCGGACGTCCCTGCTAGACTGTATGTTTCAGACTGTATTTGAGAGATTTGATCAGTGGTGGCAAACTGGGCCAAATTGTTTGGAACGAATGGCCCATTTTCGTTTGGAACTTCCGCTTTTATTTTATAGAATTTCTATGTCTAACGGGTGTTTTATGTCTTCTTTTTCACTCGGATTTCTATGATTGTGAATTTGTGATCTGTTCAAGACTTGTGCAGCCTATGTTGCTTCGGATGGCAAGGGGTTTTCAGTTGGCGGGCTGTTTTTGGTACTCCCTCCGTCCGTTTAGTTTCATTTTAACTAAATTTATTTAAGATAATAATTATTATTATTATTATACAAAATAAATACAATTAGATTAATCTTAAAATATTTTTATATTTAATATATTTAAAGATATAAATGTTCGTAATTTATCGTATAATTTTTCTTAATTTTGAAATTATTTTGATAAACGACATTTGCAATTTTTTTTATGGAGGGAGTACATTTGTTGGCCAGTTCGCTTTCATCGCCCCATTAGCTCCAACAGTCAGCTGGGGTCGTCGTCAGTGGCCGTACTTGGCCTTCTACTGCAGCCACAGCTCTTGCACGCACTTGCCCATGATCTGCACGACGTAGTCGTCGCTGTACCCGGCCTCGAGCGCCGCGACGGACCCTGGCCTGAGCGAGTCGCCGTAGTCGAGGAACGATCGCCGTGACGTCGTAGCCCTTGTCCAAGCTACTCCCATGCGTCGGCGATCCCCTCGAAGACCCACCACTGCGCGTCGTAGCCCTGCAGCACCCACTGCCTCACGTGCACTGTATAGTTGTGCTGTGTGAAAAAAAAAATTGATGACAGAGGATAAATAGAAAAGGTGAAAAAAAGAATACGTATATGTCAAGCATCAGAAATTCGGGAGGCGTCGTAGAGGGGCCGTGCCGTAGCCCAGGTTGAAGCGCTGCCCGCCGGGGGACGCCGACGCGTTTTGTTCGTCACGTGGAACATGATGGCGGCGACGGCCAGGAGGAGGGGGAGTGACAGCCGCTACCGCGAGCTTCATCGATCTCTCATGCTCAAATTTATATGCAAGTCAGAAAATGTTTACATGGTCATGACAGCAACTGTTTGGTATGTGGCGTAACTTGTTTGGTTGTTCACGTTATTGTAACGGGCATCAGTCGTCGTTCCAATTCATCAGTGACAAATGAGTCCTTCGCACCATGGCGGACCGCGGCCAATTGTCATTATATATCACCTCGGTTTGTCAGTAGCAGATGGTCGTCTGTGCCATGTATCCTTTTGATTAAACTGATTCATTCACAACAGAAGGAACACGCTACGTATGGTGCTACCCTGAATTATTTGCAGCTTTCACAAGACAATGGGTTTTCCATGCCCGACATATTCTAAGGGTAATTTTAGCTCAACGTTTCTAAATCTAATTAGAAATTGTAAAACTAATTTCATAAGTCATGGCTAATTAGCGAGATGAATCCATTGATTCTAGCTTGGTCTGATCATGTGCTAATTAGGACCATTGTCCATGAATTTAGCCAGGACTTGTGCAACTAGTTTTGCTGTTAACTCATTTAATTTTCCTAATTGGCTTGTGAACATTGGGCTAAAAATTGGTACTAAAGTCTCCACGGGTGAATTTTAAAAATAAAATTATATCTTATACCAAATCAGATATGTTGTGTATACTCCACGTCCCAAAAATAGGTAAAATAACCTTATTTGGCTATATTTATTAGCCATATTTAGCATTAATTGTTTTTTTGATGTGCATACACATACTAAACAGGACATAATGATTTATTTTTTTAGACAAAATTTGGATCCTTTGTGGGGACAGAGTGAGTAAGCGAGATTTCGAGAAGGTAAGGAAGCTATGGGCTGTTAGTATTGATCTCATCCGATCCAATCCAACGAGTGGACCGGCCCTTTGTCTTGCTCGCTGATGGGGGAGCCCAACCCATCTAGGGTTGCGGGCCCCTGTCGCGCAGCGCTATATAGAGGAGGTGGGGGCCGCAGTCACAGGTCACGAGGTTCACCGAGCCGCCAGTTTTCCACCACCTCAACCCTAATCCGATCTGAGAGGGTGCGCTGTCTGCGATGGGAAGCTCCGCCGCCCCTGCAGGTGCCCATGGTCGACCTCGCCATCGACATCCAGCGGCCCCTACATCAAACCGTGAGCCTTCAGCGAGGTCTTCTCAACTCACGTCATCGACAGCTCGCCAACCAAGCACCGACGAGCACAAGGATCCCTAGCGATCTATAAGTCTATCATGGGCAAGGTACGTAAGCGGTCCCTTGTCTAAATCCTATGCACTGCATAAACGTGGATGCACTGGTCTGAGGGCAAGCCAAAAAGAAAGTTATAGCATACAGGGAGCAGGAATGGGACGACACAACAATGGGGACGATAAAGTCGTACTCCCTCCGTCCCAAAATAAGTGTCTCTCACTTTCCAAGAAAACACTTCGGTCAATTATATATAAAAATATATTAATATTTATGAGACAATATAGATATTATTGATAGATATTTAGATCTAGTTTTTTATAAAAAATATTTGAAGATTTAAATATTGCATATATTTTCTACAAATTTAGTCAAACTACGAACACCCAAAACGGCTCTTTTTTTTACGGAGGGAGTATCTGAGATGGTTGCTATAGTTAAAAAAACTTGTGGCATGATGAGGATTCGGCAAAAAAAAATAAATGAAAGCAAATAACAAAAGGTGGTGGTTCAGTTGAGAGCAAGCACCTGACGGAGCGAGGCACCCTCCGCGTACAGCGAGACCGGATTTACGATCGAGACCGTCACACCGGGACGCTGCAGTGAGCCGAGGATGTCGGTTCCTGGTCATCGTGCTTGGCCCACAGCCGGACCATCACCTTCGGCCCTCCAGAGCTGGAGATGACTTGGGCACCGCCACGAGCCCGGCGAAACAAGTCCGCAGCGGCACCTAATTGAACATGCTCTCGTCGCTTGCTGCTGCCGGTATATGGTACTAATCAAACACAGCACGCGTTCACGTACAGGCGTACAGCATCGCAGGCGGGCGAGAGGAGTGGATCGGAGGCGGTGCAAGTCGGAGAGACAGCCTGTCACGCGCGTAGTTGTGTCTTGCGCGTGTGCGGTACGCGAAGGCCGTGGCGCGGCGCGTCGAGCGCGCGGGGGCTGAATTGAAGCCGCCGGCTTCGATCAGCTCATCTGCATATATACGCGCGTGGTACACCTCCCGTTAGTCCCGTACTTATACGCGTGATAGATCGTACCATACGCGGACTCTATGCTTGCATCGCCTTTGGCATCATATGTTTTGATACGGCATCGGATGCCCTAAGATTAGCATTACCGTTTAACCTTTAACCCCTGTGTCATCCATCGGTCCAAGAAAGCTACGCCGCCGTCTCGTCTCGGTAAGCGCGCGTGCGATGCGGCGGGATACGCATACGCCGACGTACTACGACCCGTATCCACCACGAGATACGCCGGCCTACGACATAATTCTGGACCCCATCTACGGCTTCGTCGGCTTCGTGGGCGAGGTCTTCTCGTGGGGCTTGGCGGGCGCCGCGGGCGGCTCGGCCTTCCACTTCGACAAGGGCTACCGCGCCTTGCCCAGCGGCGCCCGCCTCGCCGGCGCCGTCAACGCCGTGCGGCGGAACGCGTCCTCTGCTTCGCCATGGAAAGCGCCTCGCTACCGGGAGGGACGAAGACTTCGCCGCCACGGCCGCCGTCGCCGCCGCGTCCGGCCTACATGGTATGCGCCGGGGCGCGGGCGCGTGGTACGCGGTCCTAGGGTGCCACAGGTTACTTGGCGTAGACTATGTCATATGGTCAGTCTCAGTAGGAGGGTCGTCACACATTTACTAAGACTGCAAACTTGGAGATCCGTGCCAGCCAAGGGTCATGGTGATGACCTTTCCCTCTCATCCCATGACCCTCTCATTACTCTCTCCTCATAAATAACTCTACCATGTAAGCAAATCTACTGATGTGACATAATATTTAAGAGCTCTTTTACAGTGGTTGGCAAGTACCAGCTGGTACTACTAGGTACTTGCAGGTACTTTAAGTACTTTTCCTGGTACTTACCGGTACTTTTAACTAGAAAATTTTTAAAAATAAATAAATAATTAGTTGGACCTATTTTCTGGTACTTGGTCCCACCATTTTGGTACTTTTTGGTACTTTTGGATGGGTACTTTCAGGTACTTAGACATATTTCTCACCGTTGGATTCTATATTCTGGTAGTACCATGGTACTTACCAATCATTGTAAAAGAGCTCATATATATATATATATATATATATATAGCGCTCGACTATTGGGAGCCTATAGGCTCCGAATAGTTATCGAGAGCCTAGAGACAGAGCTGCCACTGGGACCGAGCCTAGGCACTAGCGTGCCACAGACACACCACATCTCACCTGACGCATGCATGCAGCCTGCACCATCCCACCTCCCATCTTTTCTCCAACTTTTTCTTTTGGTTTTTTGCTATGATTCTTTACTCGAAGATCCAATTTATAAACTATTTTTACCATTAGATTCGTGGCATTTTTATGCACGGTTTGAGATCCATTGTGAATATTTTTTTTTAAAAAAATTGAATTCAAATTCATACGATCATACAAACATACAGAGATGATCATAGAAATTGATTCAAGTATAGAAACATATGGACATGAGCATATATAATGCATGACCACATCAGGAAGTATGTATGATCGAGCACACATGTATGTATGACCATGCACGAGCTTCTGTATGATTGTATGCTCCATAGAAACCTGTTTCGAGCGTCATAGAAACATGTCCTTCTAGTCATAGAACTCCAGCCCACTGTCAGAAATATATTCTTCTAGTCATAGAACTCCAAACCATTGTCATAGAAACTTTTTCTTCTGGTCATAGAACACCAGCCCACTGTAGGGGGAAGGTTAAGTCTAGTATAGAGAGTCTTAGCTCGAATTTATGATTAGTCGTGACATATATATGATTAGAGTGGTACTTTCTATGACGTGCATTTTACTCAGCTTGAATATATGATTAGTCGTGACATATATATGATCAGAGCGGTACTTTTGTGACATACATTTTAAGTAGGAAAAAGTGTTTTTGGCTTCTATTATGCACAGTATAGAGCCATAAACCATGGAATCCCAAAACCATGCCTGGTAGGGGGTGTTTGGTCTAGTATATAGAGTCTCAGCTTCAATATATGATTTGTCATATATACGATCAGAGCGGAACTTTCTATGATAGGCATTTTTAGTAGACAAAAAAAGAGTTGAAGGTTTCTATTATGGTCATATGTTTGTGCGCTCGAAGCTGTTTCTATAGTCCTAACAGTATGTTTCTATAACCACGTAAATTTTGAATTCAAAATATTATGCACCAACACTTTATATGCCCAAGTATATATATTTCTATGCTCATGCTCGTATGTTTCTATGCTCGTGTCACTACGTTTGTATGATCATGTCCATACGTTTCTGTGCTCGACACAGTTTATATGATCATGTCAGTATGTTTGTATGACCACACAAATTTTAAATTAAAAAAATCAAAAAAATATTCATAATGGATCTCAAACTATGTATAAAAATGTCACGAATCTTATGGTGAAAACTATTTGTGAGTTGGATCTTCGAGTGAAAAATTATAGGCACTAAACTAAGTAGTAAAGGTGGTTTGAATGCATGCATGTGTCAGATGCATGGGAGGTTGAGGGGTGGCAGGACAGGTGGTTCTTACATGCATGCGTCCATGCATGAGTGAGGTGGGGCGTGACGTGCATGGGAGGTGGATGTGGCAGGAGATGTGTCTAGGCTTCCGATAGTTATCGGAAGCCTATAGGCTCCCAATATATATATATATATATATATATATATATATATATATCTCACGATGCGTCTCTGTGTTTCTGAATTTGTGTGCACCTTGGGCTTCTATAGGTGACCGGGGTGCTGTACCACGAGGTGGTGCACGTGTGGCAATGGGGGCTGCAGGACTACGGGGCGCACCCGGGGATCTTCGAGGGGATCGCCGACTTTGTGCGGCTCAAGGCTGGGTACGCTCCGGCGCACTGGGTGCAGCCGGGGCAGGGTGACAGGTGGGATCAGGGCTACGACGTCACGGCGAGGTTCCTGGACTACTGCGACTCGCTCCAGTCGGGCTTCGTGGTCCTGCTCAACGCCAAGCTCAAGGACGGCTACAGCGAAGACTATTTCGTGCAGATCCTGGGCAAGAACGTGCAGCAGCTGTGGCAGGATTACAAGGCTAAGTACGGGGGCTAATATGGATAAAGTCCGTGGTCAACAGTCAACCGCGTACTCTACGTAATAATTATATCTAGCTTGCTGTGGTGATTGAATAATTAAGGTTGTTTGTTGACTACTACCTCGCATAACAATTGCTTTGAATGATCAATAATTCAATATATACATGTCTCATTTATGTTGATATTTCTATAGTCAATAATTAATAAAGGTAACTACGCAAACACAAAAGTGGACAAATTAGGGACGGTCTACAAATACTCGAGCGTTATTATCTACACAGAACACTCGAGTGTTATTGCGCAACCAACAATCGATTTTGTCAGCCGTTGGATGAGCATTCAATGGTCCGCAGTCATCTTCTTCCTCTCGCACGTCGCGCTCTCGTGAAATGCGAGCGAGATGCGCTCGCCTCCAACCTCCGTGTCTCGCCCTTCACCGCAACCGCTGCTAATAATCGATTGAAGGTTGAAGCCCTCGCCACCTCCACCGCCCAACCGGGGATCCACCATCACCCGGCTCTGGCGGTGCTGCCGCACCACCTCCACTCCCCACCATCTCGACCACCACGACCACCACCACCGCTCGCTGCCATGCCGCCCTGAAGCCTCCTCTAGGTTAGCCGAAGTCCCCATGTCCCCCAACCCCGAACCTGTCCTGAAGCTCGCCGGAGATGTGGAGTTAGAAAATCAAGGTCTAGGAACTAGTAAAACACTCGAGTGATGTTTAGATTTGCTACAAATTCTGGGATCTCAAATGTTGGCTCTTGCCATAATCAAACTGCTACTCTCTCTTTCCAAAAAAAAACTCGTACTCCCTCTGTCAAAAAAATGTATCCTCTAATAGACACTGTGATGTTTTAGTATCTTAAGTTTGATCATAAAAATATTAATATTTATGTTATCGAATTAATACCATGAGATTAATTACCAAATATATTTTAATCAATTATTTAGAGCCATAAATTTTGACTACAATTTAGAAACTTGAAAAAATGTGAACCATTCTAACCGATATGTAACCTATATTTGAATGTTCTTTGGACGAAGGAAATATAGTAGGCTTACATTGGGGTGTTGCAGAAATATTTTGTTTAGTCGCCTTGTTGCTAACTTGCTATGCTCAGCCAGATGTGGGATCAAGGATAATATTTTGTTTAGTCGCCTTTTTTTTTAGGGGTCATTAGTCGCCTTTGTTACGACTTGCTCAAGCCGGGCTTCGTGGCCCACGGACAGGAAACTGCACAGATGACGGCCCAAGTTGGCCCCAGTCGCCCCTGTCGTCGGCACGTCGCTCTGCACGACTGCACGCCGTCCAAGACCGCCGTCTCTCCCTCTTCCTTCTCCTCGGTCGGTTGGTCCTTATCCTTCTCCAGCAAGCTCTCGTTCTTTGGCGACGGCGAGGGGAGAATCTGTTTAGATCTACCACTTCCGTTCAGGAGGTAAAGTAGCCTGGGTCTTCGCTCACTATCCTTTTAAGGGGGGAATGAGCAGTCACGTTTTGTTTTAGCACTTGCATTATTAGTTTAATCTTGATTGTCGTGTTCTCGCGATCAACTTAGCCGGATGTCCGCATCAACTATTCGAGTCCAACGATCTTGATTCTTTGAGTAGCGCCTTCCCATTCTTCAGCACCTTGGTTCTGCTACGCTTTAAAATTTGTTATCTGAGTTGGCCTCGGTGGGGGCGATTGCTGAGTTATGATACATACTTTCTTTTTTCGGATCTGTAATCCCGAGTCGTTGTATACTCCGATATGTTTGCATCTTGTAGAAGGACATAAACCTCATTGTGGCACGTTTTCTCATGGTGACTTCTGTCTTATGGAGATTTTTCAGCTAGGGTTTCTATGTAAAATCATTGTTTTTTTTTTTGGCGTCATATCCTAGTTGCTGGTGCCATGTTTTTTTTGAGAAATATATAATCACATCTGTTGGTTGATTGAGAATATGTTATTCCAATCTTCCTGTCATCCTATGCACCAGGATACCACATAGTGGCAGCAGTATTGAAGCCCACATTACCATTTTTATTAGTGCATTGTCATGGTCAGCGTTTGGTGCGAAATGACTGCCAATATTTACATGGAAATCGAAGAAATTCCACCCCCCAAAATTATACTGTTTCGCGCCCCCCCCCCCCCCCCCCAACACACACACATATTCAAATTTTTGGAACCCTTGTTTATTGAGGAATTTATTATTAGAACTGGGAAAGCAGGCATGATTCGTACAATTTTCAGGCTTTCAGGTTCATGGTAAGAAAATTATGGTGGAGCATTGTGAAGCTTCTCCATTTGTGGGATTAGTGTATATATGATACAAAAGATTGACTACTTTGTCTATAATAACTTGCAGCACCACATGTGCGTAGCATATCCTTCAGGTGATAAGGTCAAAAACTCAAAATGGATTCAGCTGATGATGAGTTCATCCCACTGTCTGAGTTAACTGCTGGAATGAACAAATGTAGAGTCCATGTGCGCATCTCGCGGCTGTGGGAGTCCTTCAATCCAAAAAATGGCATATCGTTTGACCTTGACATGCTTCTGATCGATGACCAGGTGATGCATTCTGTACCTTCAGTTGAACACCAATGGCTGATCACATTGCTTGCTGCCTACTAATGTTAGATTACTATCCTTTTGAGTTTTCAGTGCACTGATTCTCTAGTTGTTTTTCATTTGTAGGGTGAAACTATGCAGGCACGTGTACTTCCCAATGATATTGACCAGTTTGAAGATCAGCTAGTCGAAGGGGATGTCTATGCCTTGTCAAATTTTACAGTTGAGGATACCAGGGAAAGCTACATGATCTGTAGCAATGAGTTGACTATATACTTTGGAGGGCAGACGGTAGTCGAGGAGATAGAAGACAGTGATTTGATACCCCTCCACAGCTTTGAGTTCGTTAACTTTAAGGATCTCCGTTCTAGGTGCGACGACACTAGCTTATTGACAGGTAGATTCTATTGGAACTTAAAATTCGATCAAAGTTAGACCTGTCGCATGTTTATCTCATTATTTTCTTACATGTGCTGGTATAAATTATGCAGATGTTTTGGGCCACATAGTGTATGTTGGGGAGCTACAGGAAGTCTGGAAAAAATCCCGCCTTATAAACATTTGCAATGCGAGAATTCAGAATTTGAGGTAATGGAGTATAGTTCTCCCTTTAGACATCGATATTCCTTGATGGCTCTTCAATGGTGGATTTACCATTTACAGTGGAAGGGACCTGGGTGTCACATTGTATGGAGATATTGCTTGTGGTTTTGCTAAGGATATGCTCGAGAAAGGCCAAGAAGCTTCAGTTGTTGCTGTCTTTGCAGGGATGCGCGTTGAATCCTCACATTCAGGTTCATCATTGATCTACTATTTCATTTGTCAGTTTCTACCATGTGATATTGTCAAATTATATTCGTTTATTTTCTTGCAAAATGTTAATCTATCCAATATCTGATGCAATCATAGTGCGTACCGCTCATTTGGTGTCTTTTTGTTCTGATGCCATGATCTTGTGGTGTTATAGTTTGCTCGACAACCTGTTCAATGTACTACCTAGATTTGGAAATACCAGAGGTGCAAGAATTCTGTGCAAAGTGAGTGATCTTCATAAGTTTATACCGACATGGATGAGTGATATAAGCTGTATTAGTACATGGCTAACTGGTTTGTCATTCGTGCAGTTTGCGCATCCAGCAAGAAAACCCTGTTCCCAAAAAAAGTCCAGCTCAGAAGTTAGCTGAGAGTTGGCGAACAATTGAACAGCTAAAAAGCCTCAATCCAGAGGAATATGATGAGGTAAATTTAGTTGCTGGTCTTCTCATGACGTGCAAGGCTAATCTGTTTTACTCACGCATCTTTGGTCTCTTGTAGGATACCACGTTTTTGTGCAGAGTCACCCTGATAGATATAGATTGCAGCAGTGGTTGGTGTTATCTTGGATGTGATACCTGCCAAAAGTCAATGTACAAGGCGCCAAGAAAATACAAGTGCAGCCGATGTGGCCCGATTAAGAGGCCAATTCAATGGTATGCTGCCATTGCCCCATTGGTTCTCAATCTTTAGTTGTTGCTCAATTTGTAAATCACTAATTACCACACTGCTGTTCTGGGCACACGTAAGGTACAAGCTGAAGACGAAGGTGCAAGATGCTACTGGCACAATGAACTTGATGATCTTCTGTGAGGTGGCAGAGGAGCTGGTCGGTGTCTCTGCGGAGGAGCTCGTTGATGAGATTGAGGATGACGACGAGTGGTACAGCCTGCCAGATGAACTTGAGGATCTTCTCGGATCAACACACACCTTCAAAGTATTTGACAAATACTGTAGTGGGAGCTTCTCAGTGATGTCGATCATGGACGATGTTAGCGTCCCAGTCCCTGGAGCAGCCACTACTCAATGCAAGGAGGAGCTGGGCGATGTTAGCGTCCCGGTCCTTAGAGCAGGCATTACTCAATGCAAGGAGGAGATGGACGATGTTAGTGTCCCAGTCCCTGGAGCAGCCACTACTCAATGCAAGGAGGAGATGGACGATGTTAGTGTTGTCCCAGTCCCTGGAGCAGCCACTACTCAATGCAAGGAGGAGCTGGGCGATGTTAGCGTCCCGGTCCCTAGAGCAGGCATTACTCAATGCAAGGAGGAGATGGACGATGTTAGTGTCCCAGTCCCTGAAGCAGCCACTACTCAATGCAAGGAGGAGATGGACGATGTTAGTGTTGTCCCAGTCCCTGGAGCAGCCACTACTCAATGCAAGGAGGAGCTGGACGATGTTAGCGTCCCGGTCCCTAGAGCAGCCACTACTCAATGCAAGGAGGAGCTGGACGATGTTAGTGTCCTGGTGCCTGGAGCAGCCACTACTCAATGCAAGGAGGAGCATGTCCCTGAGGGCAGCGCCAATGCAGCACTCCCTACTCCAGCCACTGCTCAGGCCATGGAGGAGGAGATTGTCCATGAGGAAAGCACTACCATGGCAGAAGCTGCTCCAGCCACCACTCCTCAGACCATGGAGGAGACTGTCCATGAGGGCAGTGCCACCATGGCAGAAGGAAGGTCGAAGTCCACTCGACTGCAGAAGCCTAACAAGCGTCTGCGAGGGGACGATTGGATCAACTAACACATCAGGCCATTATGTCGTTCGTTTTAGTGGTATATAGGCTAATGCATCCTCCATGATTTAGGCAACGGGTCCTTTTGTTCTGTTTGTTGTACTACATCTGAACAGCTGCATCTAATGCTGTGGTGACAGTGCTGGGTAATAGACCTGAGCCCCTTTAACCATCTGAACATTGTTAATGTGTGTAGGATGAGCTCGGCATTGAGTTTTAACTAATATTGTGCTTCGTTTAGCCTCCTAATTAAGCGTAGTAGTGCGGTCAAAAGTCAAAGCCCGGTTAAAATCAAGCAAAATCTCATGACACTGACCGAGTCTGTGGATGGTTATCAATTGAACAGAGCAGGTCAGGGCAGGACAAGTTCTGTCCTGCACGGCTTGATGTACATTTTTCAAGTCTGACGTAGCTGGTCGTCTGCCCGTTGAAGCCTTTTGGACATTTGCCCGCTGCACGCCTGCGCCATCTGCAACACGAAACATACTCGTCACGCACGGCACGATCAATGTTGTTCACACGCAAATGCAAAACGATACACCCCCAGATATGATTACAATATATAGTTAGCCATGGTCTTCAGATAAAACCAGAAACACTACCAGATGTAGTGTGTTGCATGATTACGTGAAGATAGCTCTATCCAGAACTCCAAGCGCAGATAAAGCCGTAACGACTCGTTTCGACAAAATCTCAACCAAATTTTCGTCTATGCTCGGCTGTGACTGTGAGTGCATTAGCTGACTCATCTCAGCAAAAGCACAACCATGCGTGTACGTTTGGGGAGAAATACGCACGTCTTAACAACTAAAGTCCTCTATTGCCGTCTGCGGCAGAAAATAAGGACACTTCTGACTTCGGGCTTTCTTCCACACCAAATTTCCAGAAAGAAAACATATCCAAACTAGAACAAGTCCAAGTCAGTCCATTTGACCAAATCAAACCGTACACATCATCAGCTTAAATTTGTTTTGAGAAACTTCTCGTGTCGCTCCAATCCTCACGTTACGCTATATAAACCCAACCGCGAGTAGCTGATCAGTGATCACCACTCACCAGCAGCAGGAAGCTTGCAGCAGCCAGCAGTAGCACCAGCACAAAGATGAAGCTTCACGCCGCCACGGTCGCTTCTCTCCTGGCCCTGGCCGCGACGGCCGGCGCCGTCACGTTCGACGCGACGAACACGGCGTCCAACACCCCCGGCGGCCAGCGGTTCGACCAGGCCGTCGGACTCGACTACGCCAAGCAGGTCCTCTCCGACGCGTCCTCCTTCATCTGGAGCACCTTCAACCAGCCCAGCGACGCCGACCGCAAGCCCGTCGACGCGGTCACCCTCGTCGTCGAGGACATCGACGGCGTCGCCTTCACCAGCAACAACGCCATCCACCTCAGCGCCCAGTACGTCGGCGGCTACTCCGGCGACGTCAAGACCGAGGTAATTAACACACATAGCTAACCTGCCTTGACTCCCTCCAAACGTAAAGCTTCATCGATCTATGAGTTAGGCGCCTCTGTTTCTGAATGAACATCTCACTGTGCGTCGTGTCGTGATAGGTGACCGGCGTGCTGTACCACGAGACGACACACGTGTGGCAGTGGGACGGGCAGGGGCAGGCGAACGGTGGCCTCGTCGAGGGCATCGCCGACTACGTGCGTCTCAAGGCCGGGTACGCGCCGGGGCACTGGGTGCAGCCGGGGCAGGGTGACAGGTGGGACCAGGGGTACGACGTCACGGCGAGGTTCCTGGACTACTGCGACTCGCTCAAGCCGGGCTTCGTGGCGCTGCTCAACGCCAAGATGAAGGACGGCTACACCGACGATTTCTTCGCTCAGATCTTGGGGAAGAGCGTGCAGCAGCTGTGGCAGGACTACAAGGCCAAGTATGGAGGCTGATGTGCTGGGTGGCGTTGCTTCGGCATCCTTGGCGCGACGACGATGAATGATAAGGTTGCTAATATGTTGTGGATCTTAGATCCGATTCACGGAGATCCTGCTGCTCGCTGTTGAGGGTGAGTGAGGTTATCAATAAGACAAAGTAATGTGTCGACGCCTAAAAAATAAAGCTATGCGTTGAGTGGTGCGGCACCGTGGACTCCGATCACTTGCTTGCTGACTCATGTTCACTTTTTTTGTTTCCTGAGATGAGATCAATCATCAATGACAACGAAGAGAGGAGAATAAACTTAACCTCGAACAAGGTGATGAGTTCGGTTCTACACTGGATCGGTATCCAGTCCCTATAAATCAACAACTAGTCAACTACTCAGTGCAAGGAGGAGCCGGTCCGTGAGGAAAGCACGACCACAGCACAACCCGGCGAAGGGAGGACTGGATCAACTAATAACTTATCAGGCCATGCTACGGACTCATTTTAGTTTTCAAGGTTAATGCATCATCCAATGGTGAAGTTCAAATGTATGTTATTTACCAACTAAAGAATATCATCCAATGTATGTTAATTACCAAAAAATCATAACAATATAATATTTTGCAATCTTGTAAACCAAACAAAACCAAGAGATAGCTGAACAACCCATGCAACATGGAGTAAATAGGCAAAATAGCCATGTCGGTCCTTTAATTTTGCTTCAAGGGTCAAGTCCATCCTTCAACTTTCAGATTGACCAAGGGTCAAGTCCATCCTTCAACTTTCAGATTGACCAATATAGTCCAACAACTTTAATTTCTAGGTCAAATTCGTCCTTGTACTAATGTGACGCTTCTAATTGGCATCTAACTAATACAAAAAGTCCATTTTACCCTTGTTGTTGTGCTCAATCAATACAGGGCTGATGACAATACATATTTTTGTAGCTATTAGCTTCAAATTTCTCCTGCCGCATACACTCTACATAATTATTTAGTTAGCATGATAATATGTCACGTTTAAACAGGGCATGGGCTACATTTGGTATGATAGCTAGCTATGTCTGCTTGACTAATTTTGGCGTAATGACCATGTCCAGTATAAACAAAGACCCTATAAATTAAGGGGAAGAGAGGGTAAAAATGAATTTCACATCAGTTTTGTTCTAATATAGAGCTTTGCATCAGCATAAGGACAGGTTTGACCCAAAACTAAAAGTAGAGGGACTAAATTGGTCGATCTGAAAGTTGAGGAACGAATTTGGAGCAAAGTTGAGGGACCAAAACAGCTATTTTGCTGAGTAAATATAACTCATGCATCATGGAGTAGATACAATAGTGGAATGTTTATTACAACGCTAACTGATTTATTAATAGCCATCAAACATATCCTACCCCGTATATCCTACCCCGTATATACAAACATAAAGCTGCTATTGCATAAACCACGCGCTGTCCATGTATCCCCAGGATGGAAAGGAATTTCAAGACATGCAGCTTAACATACCATGGAAAGGAGTAACCTTTTAGTAGCATTGAGGAAAAACTGAAAGTTACCATGCAAAGCTATATTGTGAAAGCAAGTAGTACTTATCCGTCGGACCAACAAACAAAAGTTGTTACCCTAATACCAATTACCAAACATAACTCAGCGAACAATGCAATATAAGGTTGCACACTGGAAATAACTCTAATATACCGTTTCTTTTCTTTGCCTGTACCAAAGGGCCAGCGTCCTCAGCGACAGTGGGGCTCCGCCGCGGCCCGTCTCGGCGCGATCAACAAAAGGCACTGATGATTCACCGCGATTCATCATCTCCCTATGCATCTCCTTCGCTCGGTTAATCTCCCACACGCTTAGGCCAGTCTCAGTGGGAGGGTCAAGTAGCTAGGAGAAAGAGCTACCTCGGTCCTGACGTCGCCAGAGTAGTTGCCGACGTACTGGGCGCTGAGGTGGATGCCGCTGCCGCTGGTGAAGGCGACGCCGCCGATGTCCTCGACGACGAGGGTGACCTCGACCACCGGCCTGCGGTCGGCTGGGTTGGTCTGGTTGAAGATGGTCAAGACGAAGGCCGTCGCGTCGGAGAGGACCTGCGCGGCGTAGTCGAGGCGGACGACCTGGTCGAACCGCTGGCCGCCGGGGGTGTTGGACGCTGTTTCCGTCACGGCGAACGTGAAATCACCGGCCAGCGCGGCGGCCAGGGCCAGGAGGGAAGCAACCCCGGCGACGTATAGTGAAGCTTTCATCTTGTGCATGTACTGTAATAAAACTTCTTGCTCTGGGATTGGCTTATATAGTACGTGGAGAACCGCGTACGTAGAACAGCAACAGAAGACAAGATGAGATTTTTTCCGAGCTGAGAATTTTCTCAGATGATCGATTTAAAGATCGATGAGGTACGTCGTGTTTGGTTTGGTCATCGAATGGGCTTACTTGGATTTGGTCTTGTTTGGGAATTTGGTGGAAGCTAGAGAAATCCTGGAGACGTCTCGCTTTTCTCCATATACGGCAATATATAACTTCTTTGCTGTTGTGAATAGTCTATCGATGTTTGAGTGTACGTTTGCAGAAATATTTCAATGGCGAACATTGACGTGTGCGCCTACGTTTATCCAATGTAATCTTATACAATTATTTGATGTACATCTCTGTGCATCTTGTAGTAGGGTGACTATAAGGCGTAATCCTAGGGCAGTCCCAATGCTAGAAACTACCATAGTTTCTATACTCTAGAACATTGTGCCAAGAAACTATCTTCTACAATGCAATTTTGTATCATAATATCCTATGGCCCACTTGTCTCTCTCACATATAGTCTTGGTTTGTGTGAAGACTTGGTTTCTTAGTTTTTTCCCATCTCTCTTCAATAAATATCCTGCCACATCAGCATTTTGCTTACATGGCAGCATAATTAATGGCTTAAGACTATAGTAGAGTCTGCATTGGGACTGCCCTTTCAATTATCCAAGGTAATTTCTTGATGTACATTGACTTCTGAGTTGCATTTTTTTGGGAACACGGTTTTCTAGGTGGATGGGCAAACTGGACGCACATGAATGACAAATGAGTTAGCCACGTACTAATACAGCTTAATTATATCACTCAATCACTCATCGATGTTGGTATAAACTTATGGAGCTCACTCACTTTGCCCAGAATTCTTGCACCTCTGGTATTTCCAAATCTAGGTAGTACATTGAACACGTTGTTAAGCAAACTATATATAACACCACAATATCATGGCATCAGAACAAATGACACCAAATAAATATAAAAAAAATGGCACCAAATGAGCAGTACGTACTATGATTGCATCTGATATTACACAGACTAACGTTTTGCAAGAAAACAAATGAATATAATTCAACAGTATCACGTGGTAGAAACCGACAAATGAAAAGACGGATCAATGATTAACCTTAATGTGAGGATTCAACGTGCATCGTCCCTGCAAAGACGGCAACAATGAGGTTTTTGGCGGTTCTCGTGCATATGGGATGAGTCTACCCCCTCATCTATTGATGTGCTTCTACTTAACCCCCTGCCCCCCTCACCTATAAAATAGGGTATTTTACACCCTCAAAGGCTCAAACTATCTAGAACCGTCTAAATAACCCCCTAGTGTGGTTTTAGAGGTGGTTTTGCTGTGGCATCACACATAAACAATGACATGGCATAAACATATTTTAAAGTCTACCTCAACCCTAAACTATTGATTTTTGTCTACATGACCTCCTCAACTATACCACTAGATATCAAAGTTTTCATTATTATTTTATTCATCTTTTGTAAAGTTTTTTTCTCTATTGTATTGATGTCAATATGTAGCCTTCTACCTTAGCGAATAGAGAAAAAAGATGAGTTGATTGCTGCCCCGTTCCCATTCCAATTTAACATCCCAGCAGAATTAATTTTTTTGTTTCGCTAATGTGGATTGCTAAAGCTCTACCCCCTCCGTTCCAAATTATTAGTCGCATTTTACTAGATTCATTGATGATGTTATGAATTTAGACAACTATATGTCTAGGCTCATAGAAAATGTCATGAATTTAGACACTTAAAATGGCGCCCAAGATGACTAATAATTTGGAAGAGAGAGAGTATATTAGAGAAATAGTAAAAAAATAGCAAAAGATGTTTAAGAAAATACCAAAAATTTGAGTGGCTAAATATCCAATTATATAGTTTAGAGGGTCGTGTAGACAAAAAAAATGATAGTTTAGGGGGGTAGAGTAGACTTTAAAACATGTCTTTGCCATGTCATTGTCTATATGTGATGCCACATAAGCAAAACCACCTTAGAGGGTTATTTATATGGTTTTTGATAGTTTGGGGTGTAGCATACCCAGTTTTATAAGTTAGGGGGTTCAGTAGACGATCAACAATAGATCATGTGGTAAAATAGACTTATTCGGAAATTTAGGTTCATGGCGGCAGGTTTATGTTCAGGGTTGGGGGACTTTGGGACTTCAGTGGACCTAGAGGAGGCTCAGGGATACAAGCTAGGGAGCAGTGGTGGTGGTCGAGATGGGGGGAGTGAAGGCGGGACTTTTGCGGACCTAGAGGAGGCTTTAGGGTGGCAGGGTAGCGAGCGGTGGCGGTGATCGAGATGGCGGGGGAGTGCAGGTGGCAGGCAGCGCCACCGAAGCCGGGCGACGGTGGATCCCCGATCGGGCGGTGGAGGCGGCAGGGGCCTCAACTAGACCTGATCATGGGCTGCTCGACCCGATGAACCCGATCCGACCCACCCAAAAAAAGTTCGACCCAGACCGACCTGATCATGTAACGGGTCGAGCACGGACCAATCTTGTTTTACCCAGAACCCAAAAAAACAGGACCCAACCAAAAAATTTACACTAAAAACCCAAGATCCGACACAACCCGACCCGACCCGATCCGACCATGTGACGGGTCAGGCATGGGCCAATAATTTTGACCCACTGACCCGAAATGACCCAACCCAAACCCGACCCAACCAATGATCAAGTCTAGCTTCAACCTCCAATCGATTATTAGCGGCTGCTGCGGTGGAGGGCTGCGGCAGAGGCAGCGGGGGTGACACACGGAGGCTGGAGGCGAGAGGAAGAAGATGACCACGACCCATTGACAACGGCTAACAAAATAGAGCGTTGGTTGTGCGAATAGGGCTCGTTTTCTGTAGGTAATAACGCACGAATGTTCTGTAAACCGTCCCTAATTTGTCCAAGTGTTTGCATAGTAACCTTTTTTTTTCATAATAGAAACGTCAACATAAATGAGACATGTATATATTGAATTATTGATCATTCAGTAATCAATTGTTATGCGAGGTATAGTCAACAATAACAAACACCTTATTCAATCACCTCACCAAGCTAGACATAATTATATTACATAGTACGTGGTTGACTGTTGACCACGGTCCACTTGTCCATATCAGCCCCCGAACTTAGCCTTGTAATCCTGCCACAACTGCTGCACGTTCTTGCCCAGGATCTGCACGAAGTAGTCTTCGCTGTAGCCGTCCTTGAGCTTGGCGTTGAGCAGGGCCACGAAGCCCGACTGGAGCGAGTCGCAGTAGTCCAGGAACCTTGCCGTGACGTCGTAGCCCTGATCCCACCGGTCACCCTGCCCCGGCTGCACCCAGTGCGATGGAGCGTACCCAGCCTTGAGCCGCACGAAGTCGGCGATCCCCTCGAAGATCCCCGGGTGTGCCCCGTAGTCCTGCAGCCCCCATTGCCACACGTGAACCACCTCGTGGTACAGCACACCGGTCACCTACAAGCACAAGGTGCACACACACAGTTCAGAACTAGAAACACATCGACGCATCGTGATGTGTATATATATATATATATATATATATATATATATATATATATATATATATATATATATATATACAAGTAGCTAGCTAGGATATACAGAGAGAGAGAGAGCTTAGGCGTTAGCGTTACTACCTCGGTCCTGACGTCGCCGGAGTAGCTGCCGACGTACTGGGCGCTGAGGTGGATGCCGCTGCCGCTGGTGAAGGCGACGCCGCCGATGTCCTCGACGACGAGGGTGACCTCGTCGTTGTCGACGGGCCTGCGGTCAGCTGGGTTGGGCTGGTTGAAGATGCTCCAGACGAAGGCCGACGCGTCGGAGAGGACCTGCTCGGCGTAGTCGACGCCGATGACCTGGTCGAACAGCTGGCCGCCGGAGGTGTTGGACGCCGTGTTCGTCGCGTCGAACGTGACGTCATCGGCCGACGCTGTGGCCGCGGCCAGCACCAGGAGGGAAGCGACCCCGGCAACGTAGTGAAGCTTCATCTTGTGCTTGTGCTTGTAGTAGTACGTTCTCTTGCTCTGGGTTGCCTTATATAGTAGAGAGCCGCGCAGAAATCAGAATAGCAATTAGCAAGAGAAGATAAGATGAGAAGTTTCAGAAGCTGAGAGTTTCCTCAGATATGATGATTGAAGCTGATGGAGTGTTAGGTTTGGTCAAATGTGCTGACTTGGACTTCGTCTAGTTTGGTTATGTGCAAATTTATTAGTTTGGTGGAACAGAAAGCCCGGAGATGTCTCTCGCTTTTCTCCTCCATAGACGGCAATATATAACTACTTTGCTGTTGTGACTGTTAGTCTGTCGACGTTTGAGTGTACGTTTGTAGAAATGTGTTACGTAATGAACAACATTAACGTGTGCACGTACGTTTATCCAAAGTAATCTTATTCAATTTATTTGCTGTAAATCTGTCGATCTTTCTAGGCTGACTATAAAGGCATGAGCGAACAGCACACCAATACAATATATAGCTCTGGCATACTATATTCTGCAAGAAAATCTGGATGTGTAACTTTTATGATTTGCGTGATAATCTTTCTGTTCGTGGTAAATTAAGCTATTAGCACCGATTGGTGGCCAATTCAATGAAAACATAGGAAATCTCGCGTGTTCTAGCTGGAACAACGTGGGCAGATTATTAAGGAAGAACTCAAATCATACGTAGTCGCACTATTTGGACCATATGATACTGGTAACTTTTCTATGAATAAGGGTTTGAAACGGTAAGCTCAAGCTGATACGACTCACCGCGTTAAAGGGGTGATAAAAAGAATAATCCCCCTTTTACGGAACACAGCAAAGCACAAGCCCTGATGGGGGAGTAGCTAGACACGATCAAGGTGATAACTCGTCAGACCAAAGGTGGACTCGAACCCAACCCAAAATAAAAAAAAACAATAAAATAGGCACGATCTCATGTCCGTTCATTGGGAAAAAAACAACTACAGGTGGGCCCTTGCAATATTGAGAATATGTCATTTACAACGCATATACCCAGGCTTTCCTAGAAAGCATTTTAGGAATACTTTCTTTGTTGAGTTCAGCTGTATATTTAGGTGAAATCCAGTAATTGAGTAAATTAATTTTTCACTATACTCAAATAGCTTGCAAACATTTGCCATGATTTTTCCACAATATTTGCTTTAGTAGTTGCAAAATCATTCCGTAAATTTCATTACCAGACTCATAGTAATTAATAATTAAATGCTATGAAAATACATTTTTTTATATATACACAACAAATCTTTCAAAAACCATCCACTAATTTACAGTTGATTTGGCCAGAAGAAACAGTCGAGATGACCATATTTTAGTATCAATGGTGGCAGTCTGGTCCCCAAACAGCTATGGTGTTACTATACTATTCATTATTAAAGAAAGAATTGACCAAATGTCAAACACTGCAGGAATTGCCCTGCTCTCGTACGTCAAGGGAAGTATATATATACCCATGAATCCATCAATCGATCATGCATAATGCATCAGAGCCACGCATTCAACACCGACACGGTCTCTCTGGACTAGTGGGCTGAATCGCTGTTATGAGAATTTTTCAACATTAATTCTTTTGCTTTTGACCACGCTTCTACGCTGGATTACATTTTTTTTATGTTGCATGGACATAATTGTATATAGTCCTGTTTATAGAGCGGAAGGAATCCCAGAGCCCTCCGTGGTTCCATAGGTGAGTTTTTTTTATTTATTTTTATTTTTTTCTTTTGCTTTTCCCATTTTCCCTTTTGAATTTGTATCTATATCAATTATACGCCATTTTTTGGTAGTCGTAGAGAAATTTGCTAGCCTACAGAAGTCTCTCTGTCCTTCGCCTGTTGCGTGTCGACAAGTGAAATTTACCATAGTAAAAAAAAGATGTGGCCTCCGCTTCGCTTTCTGTTCGGGAAACACGTTATGCCCCCTGAAGCCTCCACATGGATAGGTCTTTCGCATCGTCGGTGCCCCGCAATGAAATTATAGAGTTTAGCAGTCCAGACGTCCCTTCTACTCGGTGTTTGGTTTCTAAGGGTTTAATAAGCCTTTTCATATCGAATGTTTTGATGCTATTCAGTAAGACTAATTATAATTTAATTATAAAACTAATTGAAGTTATCCACACATACTATCTAGAAGTTATCCACGCATACTATCTAGAAGTTATCTCTTTCATTAGGTAATCGGTCTGGTATATTAGTTGAATACTACTTTACATAAAAGTATATTTTATAACTTTTGAACACAGATGATAAGTACAATTATATATATCGTTATATCCACAAAATTCTACGTCTTTCTCTCTTTTTTTTCATATTCCTTGACATTCCATTCTCGTGACAAAACACTTCAACATTTAGAACGCACACTCATGATGCACATCAAAACATAAATTATACTAGCACAAGTGCACAACCACTAACATACACAACGTAGCACATAGCTTATATTGCTTATTAATAGTTAATTGCACAAATATAAAGCATATTGGTGCGGGATTATTCTTTATTGATATGCAACTTATATTACTTATAAACAGTTAATTACACAAATATAAACACACATTACATACAGGCATGGCGTTAGCGCGCCAATCATCCGTAGTTGTTTGGTACGAGTAACGAGCTACGTTTGTATGTCGGCAGTTGGTACATATGAAATATGCTAACCAATTGCTACGGGGCAAAAATGACACCATCCGCCCTACGCCCTGAGCATAAAAGAAAGGTTATCGTCACCGGACATCGACCTAGCCTGCTCTTCACCGCAGCACCGGTGCACCGCGCCGGCCGCGCGACAGTCTGGACTCTGGAGTAACAGGACTGCTGCTGCTGGCATGTGGCACTGGCAGGCACGTACGTACACCGCAACACTGTATTTTCTAGCTGCCCGTGTATACCGATGTGCGCGTCGCGCCTCGACGAGCTCGATTGGAAGTACTCCCAAATGCAGCCTTGTGCGCCGTTGCTGCGGAGGTCCTACCTTGTGCATTTTAAAAATGGATATGAAATTTAGTAGTAAACCTGTATTTATTTAGTTTTATATTGGGAGTATGTACATTGTTGCACAAGTGCTTACTGAAAGAATAATCATATCTACATTGTTGCACAAGTGCTTACTGAAAGAATAATCATATCTACTGCAGAGTGCAGACTGCAGTAATACTCTGGAGCTACGTGGGCTAGTGGTTCCATGATACCTTGGTATATATAAGTGGGTGTTTTGAATGTACTAACACATCTACAGTTTGGTGAAACCTTTGTTAGTTTAGATTTGATTTTGTATATGTCATACATTATTCCTTTTCTTGTGTAGAGTTAAAGGATTAATCGCTAAGCAATTGACCAGTCATCTTGCCACAAAAGCCTTCCATAGCCAGAGATGTAGTAGTCGGCAGGAAGAGATCGAGCTAAGACTTCGGTGTTGTCGATTATAGTACATTTTATTGGGCCTGCAGATGTTAGTCATGTCTCGATATCTCAAAAATAAAAAAAAACAATGTTGATCACAAACGAACGAGAACACCCAGTGATTGGCAACCTTGCATATGGCTTTGCATATATCATCCTTGTGAAGTTGTGATGAAAGTACTTAATTTGGCCAAACGATATACAACTTTCAAGGTCATTGGAGGGGTGTAAAGCGTATACAAGGCTGATTTGTCTGCACTCTCTTGGCTTCACCTTATTGTTTTCCACAAGTAGCAAACAGTGTTTCGCCCGGTGGAGGAACTGGACTGCACTGCAAGGCTGCTGCCGGCCGGCTGTTGAATGGGCCGATGAACTTCGACTTCGAAACCCCACCACGCGCCTCTCTCTAATCTCTATTACTCCGTATTATATAAAGTAGCAGTTCATCACTACAGGCTACACCGCTACAGAGCACAGCACGATGAAGCTTCACGTAGCCGCAGCCGCTTCCCTCCTGCTTGCCATGGCCGCGACGGCCGGTGCCGTCACGTTCAACGCGACGAACGCGGCGTCCAACACCACCGGCGGCCACCGGTTCGACCAGGCCGTCGGCCTCGCCTACGCCAACCAGGTGCTCTCCAGCGCGTCCATCTTCATCTGGATCACCTTCAACCAGACCAACCCCGCCGATCGCAAGCCCGTCGACGCCGTCACCCTCGTCGTCGCCGACGTCGATGGCGCCGCCTTTACCGTCGACGACGCCATCACCCTCAGCGCCCAGTACGTCGGCAACTACTCCGGCGACGTCAAAACAGAGGTGATGAATGGCTGATGTGATGAGAGGTCGAGAGGCACATCCACCGCGTTATCGTTTAGACTCTTGTGTGTCGAGGGCAGGCAAAGAGATCATAATGCCTTACTCTACTGAATAATGTTCATGTTCTGTAGGTGACCGGTGTGCTGTACCACGAGACGACACACGTGTGGCAGTGGGACGGGCAGGGTCAGGCGAACGGTGGCCTCATCGAGGGCATCGCCGACTACGTGCGGCTCAAGGCCGGGTATGCGCCGGGGCACTGGGTGAAGCCAGGGCAAGGGGACAGGTGGGATCAGGGGTACGACGTCACGGCGAGGTTCCTGGACTACTGCGACTCGCTCAAGCCAGGGTTCGTCGCGCTGCTCAACGCCAAGATGAAGGGCGGGTACACGGACGATTTCTTCGCACAGATTCTCGGCAAGAACGTGCAGCAGCTGTGGCAGGAGTACAAGGCTAAGTACGCGTGATATTATTGAATCGTGACGCAGTGTGTAGTGGATATTGACACAAAACTATTGCTATACATTCCCTACCATTTATTCAGAACTAAATCATGGATTGAAGCTTGCCGCGTAAATCGGCCGTAACAGATATCCTGTTCCCGTGCTAGTTGACTTGCTGCACGCCTTGTAGTGATTGACCGACAGCGTTGGTTCGAAGCAGGAGAAAAACTACTCTATGGCCTATGGGCCAACATTTCCCCACAACCAACACGGTGGCATGCAGGGTTAAAAATGAAAAAACCAGGAAGCTAAGCGGAGAAATGATTAATTCGATTTGAAGAACAAATTTGATCAAGCACCTAGTTTTGGGTTTGAGGCTAAACTGTGAAACCGTAGTTCACACAGTTCAGGATTTAAGCAGCCAATATCAAGAAGCCGATTGAGCCGGGTTGAACCCGGCTCAGGCGGTTTAGTATTATCTCTTCAAAATGAGTTTGATTGTTAGGACTCAGGAAATTAAACCTATTTCAAGTCTCTAGGCGGCATCTAAAGACTTTCATGCATGCATTTCCTTAATCCCTTCTTTGGACTTGCTATCTTTTAAAATCCATCCATCCTTCGGACCTATAAAAGCAAATGGTATATTTTGATAGCCACATAAATTTTCAATAACTATAAAAATTATCACTTAATCACCAAAATCATAATTACCAGACATGTTTCATGTTTCTTTCGATTA
This sequence comes from Digitaria exilis, assembly GCA_015342445.1. Taxonomy (NCBI): domain Eukaryota; kingdom Viridiplantae; phylum Streptophyta; class Magnoliopsida; order Poales; family Poaceae; genus Digitaria; species Digitaria exilis. The sequence continues at coordinate 364,216 of JACEFO010001671.1, read as the reverse complement.
GTTTTTTTAGGGGGTGTTTCTTTCTATTAGTCAGTTCTTTACCTGCCCAATAGTTAAACTCTGTAACGCTGAACCTTACAGCGAGGTAGTAATCGCTAACGTGTGTACCTCATCGACATGCAGAGGTGGGATACCATTGTTGTCAATGTAATTGGGGGCACCGGAAAATGTCCTACTAGAGACTTCCAATTGGCGCAGGCCAAGTGGCCAATGGATCGGATGAGTCACCAATGCGCCAGAGAAGACAAATTTAGCTAACTTGGATTCCTACATCGTCGCACGGATAGGAGAGACGGTACTTGGATTCACATATCTTGGGAGATCAAGGTGTATCTACCTCGGAATCTCATTCACTAGTGTATTCGGACAAGACAAGGGACGTCGGACGTGATTGCACGCAACAAGGTGATGCGAGCTAGGATGATGGAGTACTTGAGACTGGAAGCATGCGGCACCACACAAATTACGAGGATCTCATGGTCCAAAGCTCCATCTGAATCTTCTACCAAATTTCGGAGGTAGCTGTACGCGTTCAACAGTAATGTACGTTCTTTGGCACCATTTGCACAATACAGCTTTTACCAACTCCATCTCTGAACTCTGGTCGCAAAAGAAACAACGTGTAGAGACTCAAGTCGATCACCAATGCAATTCTTGAAGAATAAAGCATAGCTCCAAGCACAAAAGATGTGGCGGCATTGACCAATCCACGACAGTCCAGTCTTTCAACGCCAAAATTCAGAGTCTGCAATCAGACAACCAACAAGACAACATGGGGGGTTGAAAAAACAAGAAATGTTTCTGCGTCAGTATTTAATAACATGGCCAGTAAAATCAAACTCCATAGCAATTGATGTCCACTGAGATCTATATAAGGCGCCCCAGATCGACCCCATACACCTCATGCACCATCAAGAGTTCAGTGCAATCAGCATTCAGCAAAGCAGAGCTAGCAGCAGCCTAGCACGAGCAGGTAAGCATGGCCAATACCAAGGTACTAGCCGTGCTTGCCCTCTTGCAGGTCCTGTCCCTCCATGTCCATGCCGTCTCGGCCGCCAACCACAAGCCCAGTGCCGGCGGCACTTGCCGTGTCAGCGGCGTCCTCCACGGCAAGTCCGGCAAGTGCAAGAAGCTGAACGGCTCCGATTGCTGCGTCGAGGGCCACAAGTACCCGCAGTTCCGGTGCTCGCCGCCGGTGTCCGCCAAGACGCCGGCGACCCTGACGCTGAACAGCTTCGAGAAGGGCAAGGACGGTGGCGGTCCGGCCTTCTGCGACCACCGCTTCCACAAGGACAGCACGATGGTGGTCGCGCTGTCCTCCGGGTGGCTCCGGCTCGACGGCACGAGCCGGTGCGGCAAGATGGTCCGGGTCACGGCGAACGGGCGCTCCGTGCTGGCCAAGGTCGTCGACGAGTGCGACTCGGTGAACGGCTGCGACGAGGAGCACAACTTCGAGCCGCCGTGCCCCAATAACGTCGTGGATGGGTCGCCGGCGGTGTGGAAGGCGCTGGGACTCAAGGAGAGCCTCGGAGAGGTCAAGGTCACTTGGTCCGATGTCTGAGCCGTCGAACGCTCTCACTACTATAGCTGAAGTTCCTAGCTTCAACAAAGAAATACATGCGCGCACATTTGCAGTTATATGCTAGTATGGTGATGGAGTAGCTGCTAAATAAAACATCACTTAGTACTTGTCATCTTCCAAAAATGATGACCAGGGTAAGTTATATATAATATCTCCTTTAATATAGTTTATGTTTCTCCCAAAATAAGCCAGCATGGATATATATGTGTGTTGAATGTACTACTGTTAGTAACGATATTGTGGTCTACTGTTCGTGTATTATATATATACTCCTCTATATATAGAGGAGGCTTTGCAATAAAATGGGTTATTGGTGCAGCTAGACCTTTGTTTGTATGGTGAAAAAGGTTATTTATTTACAACAGCAGTAGATCCAGAGATATATAGCACATTTTCAATAATATTTCTCCTGCAATAATCAGTGCTAGGTCATCTAGCAGTCAGAAATGGCTGCATCGACCTCGTGATTATTGATGTAAGCGACTAAGACTGTTCGCTTATTTGTGGGAATAAGTTGGTCAGTCATGCATTCTTAGATTATTGACATTCCAAACTGTGAAATCCAGAAATTTGCTGCCTTTTTTTTTCTAAAAACTACAACTAAATTACACAAGCACCTGTTACAGTGAAGAAATCAATAATGGTTCAATCCGTCCACTCGTTTGTGATATAAATTTTAAATAGCCTTACTAATGAAAATTTCTGTGACCCTGATTCTGGAATAAGTATGGACATGCATAGTACAGTCAGCTGGAACATTAACATCTAAATTTATGATTTTCATACAATGAAATTCTAATGGCCCTTGCTATGACACCTCTTTACCTCAAGGAGGTAAGATTTTAATTGAATCTGGACCTCTTTTTTTTTGCCGAAAAAACAATTGTTTTGATCCCACTCCCCACGTTTTTCTTTCTCGAAAGTACAGTTACACGTGTGGGTCTCATGTTATCCACGATGAAGTTTGTACTATGGATGAGAAAAGTGGCCATGTCGATAACGTAGTCAAAAAAATATTCATATTTTGGATGACAAATTAATGGCCATGTCATGTACATGTAGCGAGAAAAAAAAATGAACTTTCAGTAGAGAAAAAAGAATGTTGAGGCTATGGGCATGTCATGTTCACGTTGAAAGAGAGAAAATGAAGCATCACTAGAGAAAAAAAGATGTCAGATTATGGGCATGTCACTTACGTTCACGTAAAGAGACAAAAAAAAAATGAAGCATCGGTAAAAACAAGGGTGGGAGATAGGAAAAAAAAGTAACGACATCTCTTTTTTATTAGATCTACGAAAAATATTTTTCATGTTTTTTAATGTTTAAATTGAAAAAAATATATAAATAAAAATCTAATCTATATCATTCTAACCACTTTGATCTACTTAAATGGACGGTCCACAGTCATTTCGGAGTGCGGTAGCAAACCTCAATTCTAGCACCGAAAGTTTGGGAAAAGTCCATTTTTCACCCTCTAATTGTTACAAAAGTCTGATTTTCAACCTACAACTACGAAACTGGACACTAAAGACCATCCAACTATCCAAACCATGCAAAATTGGCCCTTTGAGCGGTTTTGAAGGTGATTTTGAATTTTATAGAAATTAAAAACATATTATTTAAACTTAAAAATTCATAACTAATTTATTTTAGACCCAAAAATATGAAATCAGTGCCAAAGTTCTTTTAAAATGTAGCCAGCCTATTGACACATTATTTAATATTACTCAGGTATTATATGTTTATATTAGTAGTGTCTTATTGTTTTCTCTAAAAATAAATAGAATAAAAATAAATAATGTACAAATAAATTCTAATGGTGCACCAACATATATGTCACAGTTTTAGAAAACAATGGCACCATATTTATATTTTTTATAATTTAAAACAAATTAGTTATGTTTTTTAATTTAAAAATTATTTTGTATTTTTTTTGGAAAATCCAAAACCACCTTCAAAACCACCCAAATGGCCAATTTTGCACGGTTTGGGTAGTTAGATGGTGTTTAGTGTCCGGTTTCATTGTTGTGGGTTGAAAATCAAACCTTAGTAACAGTTGAAGGGTGAAAAATAGACTTTTCCCTAATATTTTTGAACTCGGAGTACATTTTTATATCTTACTCACTATGACAAACATGCAATAGCTTATCAACAAGATAACCATTTGGAACGGTTATCAGAAATCCATTCGGAACAGCATGTCAACACATCAAGTTTAATTAGACTACTTACTCTGAACACCGTAACTGATTGCTGTGGCAAATAATTCATACTCGGGCAAGATGGCTATTGACTATTTATACTGACGCACGGCTGCACCCAAGCTCATGTGCAAGTGCAACAAAGCCAAAACATATATAGAAGTAGACACGGAATGAAGTAACTACATGGGAATATATTCAGTGCAAACCACCCCTTTGGTGGAAACGTGAAAATATCTCTCTAACCTTACTTATAAGTTTCTAAAAACCTCTCACCGAAAGGGTGGTTTGCACTTAATATTTTCCCTAAATATATAAGGCAGGATACCTGAAATGGTGACCGTATTTGTAGCCGCTTGTCAACTCCCATGTTGCATTCTCGCTGCGTCACAGCTTTCTGTGTCTGCCGTGCCACTGGCTACCTCCCTGGTAAGGTAAGCAATTGTGGGAAGAGCAACGACCCGACTGCTTTGTCCATGGCAAGCAGTACCATCAATAGCACTGCTCCCCACCCATGATGTCAAACATCAGAGTAGTGCTGACATCCTGCGAGTTCGAGGAGAGAAAAAAAAGGAGTTCGAGGAGAAAAAAAAAGGCAGTGCTGACATTGAAGTGTTGAAAAGCTTCGAGAAGTGCAAGAACGGCAATGGGCCATCAGAATGTGACAAATCCTACCATGGAGGTTGGAGGAGCTGTTGGTCTCTCTGTCCACTGGCTGGTCCAACAACATGTCTCGCTGTTGATACTGCATCACCCTGTGTTTCCAGTGTGGTAGATGAGTGTGACTCTGTGCATGAAGCGGATGATAGAGCACAATTTTGAGGCACCATGCAACAGCAACACTATCACTGCTTCATAGGTATTGTGGTAACTCTGGGGCTTGTCCAGAGCATTGGCAAGCGAGACGTCACCTGGTGTGGTGAGTGGACAGTTTGACTGCATAGCACGAACACAACAGCAGTTAAGACACAGGTATAGCAGAGCCATAACATTTGTGTGAAATAATGATCGAGGTGTATGATATCATAGTATATTTGCACTGTAGCTAAATTAATCTTGTTCTTCTAGCAGTTAGTACGAAATGATTGATATTCAATGATTCCATATCTCAGGATTATTGACACAAAAACAATGATCATTACTTCATATTTTTGGAACAAGTCAGTCACTCATGCACTATTCGGTGTCTATCGTTATCACACTTGTCAAAAACCACTGCTAGGCAGTCAAGTATTATGTGAAATCTAACCTTAGCAGACTTGCCGAAAAACTACACATAACCAATACAAGCCCTTTCTTAGAACATAGATTTACCCCTATACTGAATTAGTGTGGCGATTCATGACATTTTTTTTTTGCGACCGTGGCTTGGCACGTAGTTCACTAAGAGGGGGAGGAAAAACATTACAGAGTTTTGCACAAGTCATCCAGATATGATGGCTTGTAGCAGAATCACACATACAATTAATTGATTACATTTGCAAATGATGCACGACCATTAGAGCGCGATGAAACTATAGGCAATACTGACTGTCGATCTTGTATGACTGTCGATCCATGACATATCAGGAGCATCAAACCATCAACTCCCTTCCTAATATGTGAAACAGCCTAGCAGTTCCTATCTCAAATATTGTTTCTCAATAAAAGTTTTGTACTCATAGAGGAAATTAGTTATTGGACAAGTGCTCTTTCCCTGGGGCTTTTGAATGCCACTCATGGAAGCAGCATGTCTCTACATTAGAACAACATTACTGATGCTAAACAGATCAGAAAAGGGCATGTCTCCTACGATTATGCATGGTCACTTGAAGCAGAATGTGAACTAAGATATAACAGTGCATTTCAGTATGCAATGCGCCTTGGCCTGCTTTGTCTTGAAGGTATATGACAATATGTCAATATGGACAAACTTAATGTTATCACAAGAAATGTGTCTTCAGAGCTGACAGCATAATTGCTACTTGGGATAAAAAATTGAATTCCAAAGATGAAACTATTAAATATGGATAGTCACAAGAGATACATATTTCTAGCAGGAGACCAGGAGACAGAGGCCGGTCAGAATGAGCTGGGGAAAAGACAAAAGAAGGGGATCTAAGATTCATATACAATAGATAATTCACTTCAGTTTCTCTAAGTGCACAATATTGGAATCCCAAAATATTTTAGATGTTTAGTTTTTGCTAATCACCCCCATTGATCCTGCTATTATATTAGATATCACATTTATGATGTACAAGCTAGCATAAAAAGGATGATCAGAATTTAACACAATACTTTCAGACTTGCCGTGCTTTCCATTTTCCTATCCATATTTTTATTTCTTTATTCATTGTAATTTTTTTCAATTTCATAAATAAATGCCTTACATTATTTTTTTTCTTCTGGAGCAACACGATCTTATTGGTAAAATAATGTCAAGTACAGTTTAATTGAAAAAGGAACCACTAATACCAAAGCGCAGCAGTAACGTTGGACTTAGCATCAGAAGTTAATGTAATTATCTGCCGTGCACAGACAAAAAGTTGTGATGATCAAAGCAAACATGAGGTGATGAACCAAGAAAAGGGGCCTCATGTGACATGTCCAGACGTCCAGTTAAACAAGAGGCATAGAAATTGCTGATAGCTGTTCTGCTAGGGCTCTATATAAAGCCACACAAACTTATACTTTCAGCCACTCAGCAGGAGTTCCAACTTCCAAGTCTCCCTAGCTCCCACATAAACTTGGGGCAGCTAGCAAGAGAACAGAAATATGGTTGACGCTAGAGTACTGGTTGTGCTTGCCCTCTTGCAGATCATGTGCTTCTTCTTTCATGAGGTCTCTGCAGCAGCCTGCCATGCCAGTGGCTTCATTCATGGCAATGGACAAAACTGCAATGGAGCGGATAGTGCGGACAGCTGCTGTATCACAGGAAAGCGCTATCCGCAGTTCAGATGCTCGCCTCCGGTGTCAGCTAAGACACCAGCTATCCTGACAGTCAATAGATTTGAAAACGGAGAAGATGTAACAAGGATCACATCTTGCGACATGCGCTTTCACCATGACAAAGAAAAGGTGGTCATATTGTCCTCTGGTTGGATGAAACTTGACGGCACCAACCGCTGCAACAAGAAGATCCGTATCAGTGCAAAAGGAAGATCTGTCCTGGCCAAGGTCGTCGATGAATGTGACTCAGTTCACGGCTGTGACGAGGAGCACGACTTTCAGCCCCCATGCCGCAACAACGTTTTGAATGCTTCGCCAGGAGTGTGGAAGGCTCTCAAGCTCAATGAAAGCATCGGAGAGTTGAAGGTCACATGGTCTGATGTGTGAGTTAGGCTGTTAGGCCACGGTGATGTCTGATGAGCATGTCATGCATTCCAGTTCGCCTGCTCGTAGTGGGAGCTACTAAATAAGCCATATCTTGGTATATGTCATTGCTCCAAAGGGAAAAAAAATATATGCCCGATTAAGTGATAATGCTCCTTGACTACTTGTCAGCTGCTGTAAAATCCATGGAGTATAGTCCTGGCTTATGATCTTGTTCTGAGAGAATCCATCTCTTCTAGCATTCTGCTCTAAAATACTTGAACGAAGACGCTTAAGATCAACGATCATATCACTCGTATATAATTTTTTTAAGTTGAAGAACAGTCTAGATATACACATCGGTGTGCCTCACCTTGACAATTATGAAAGTTGAATAAAAGCAACTACTGATGAGTTGGGTGTTCGCAGTGATACCATTTGTCTTAAATGTCATGGTACCATCCAATGATCCAAATCTGAAGCCTCTAAATTTTTTATCCTTTTGTCCATAATGCACAAATTATCGTTCATAATGGCCAGGTATTTATTTCATCTATAACAACTAACAAGAATCCAATCATATATCCCTTGATTGGTCTTGGTCATGTCGGCAGATGAATACCAGATCCACATATGAAAGACCAAAAAATATTTTCTCTGAATATGCCAAATAAGAAAGGCTACAAATTGCAGACGACTACGAGAAATTCAAACAAACAATCAGACATAGAAAGAGATGGTGAGCACAGATATCTACCTTCCTTGTTTCCCTTTCGGATTCCTACGCTTAATTCAAGTAAAATACTGAAGGTCGGAACAGTATTTCCCCCCTTAAGTCTAGAACACTAATCGACTTTTATTGCACAAATAGAAAATTAAGCAATCGATTGCCTCGGCTATCAGAAATCGGGGGAAGCTGCGCACTCACCGCAGGGTCACTGCCTCACTGGAGCCGACGAGCGGCGGCGATTCGTCCGGTCGTCAATACGGCGAGAGCGGAGGGAATGGCCCAGGAGGTCAGGCTGATTGTCTGTCTCCTAGCTGCGTTCTGAACGTTTCTCCCAAAAAAAAAAAAAAAAAAAAACTGCGTTCTGAACACTGAAAAAACCTAGGACAACCGACCACATCATCTGAATGATTGAACCTGCCAGTGCCACCACATACCTTGGCGTGTGAAGTGTGATGTTTGCACGAGTCCATAGTCACTTACATTTTCAAAGTTACTATTAGACAAAATAAAAAAGGAAAACATTACATTTCCAAAGAAAAAAAAACTGGCAATTGATACGGGATCGGCAAGGCCACACATAACGTACATGCATGCATACCGTATTCCTAGGGAGGCGTATGAATGCAATGCAGTACCAGTGTACTACCACTAGTGAAGACGACAATTGACACACTATTAAAAGGGCAGCAAACCGCGGGTGTGAGTGACGTTGTTTAATTTAACGGCAAATAAATTCTCCACGCGCGAATTTGTATATCACGTGCGGCGCTCACACGTCGGACCAGGTGATGGGCACCTCCCCGTCGTCGGTGTTGAGCCCCAGTGCCTTCCACACCGCCGGCGACCCGTCGACGATGTTGTTAGCGCACGGCGGCTCGAAGTTGTGCTCGCCGTCGCATCCATGTAGTGAGTCGCACTCGTCGACGACCATGGCCGTGACGGACCTGCCGTTGCCCGCCCGGATCACGACGCTTTTCTGGCATCGGCTGCCCCCGTCGAACCACCCCGTGGAGAGCGCGACCACCTTCTCGCCGTCGTCGAAGAACGTGCCCGTGCAGCTCGACGCGCCGCCGCCGTCGCCATTGCCGGCGAAGCTGTTGAGCGTGAGCGTGCACGGGTGCCCCGATTGGTGACGGCCGGGGAGCACGCGAAGGTGGCGTAGCTCTTGCCGTCCTCGCAGCACACGGAGTCGTTCTCGGGGTTGCAGCTGCCGGACTTGCCACGGATGGAGCCCTTGGGACGGCAGGTCTGGAGGAGCGCGCGGTGGGGGAAGGTGGCGAGGGATAGGGGAAGGATGGTTGCGAGCGCCAGGAGCGCGTAGGAGAGGCGGGTAGCAGTGGATGTGGTAGCCATGGGACGGAGCTTTGGGTGTGTGAGTTGTGAATCGATTACTTGTGTTGTCAATGTGTGCCGTGTAACATGTAGATGTCTCGCCTTATATAGAAGTGGGACATATGACAGAGTAGGCACACGGCCTGGGTTTTGTGATTGCTCTCGAATTGTGCTTATTACGTGGTTCTCATTCGTGGGGGAATTGAAACACTCCACTAGTACATATATCTATTTAGTTTTTTAAGCATAATTTTTTTGAAGCGTCTATTTAGTTTTAAGTTTTGAGCTTCATGCACATCTTTATAATACACAAAAACATTAGCTGGCATGTTGGAGAAAAATACTAGCTGCGGTAAATTATTGATTGCATTGTCGCGACACATCCTGGTCTCTAGCTAATTATATTTTTACTACCGATTTCTACTATAATATAATGTATTTATAAGATGTAAATAATGTTTTATTACTATTATTATTATTATTAGTTACTTCATCCATTCCAAAATATAGTTCATTTGACTTTTTCAGCGCCAAGTCTGACCACTCGTCTTTTTCAAAAAAATTATGCAAAATTTTACATTTTTTTATATGACTTGCTTTATTAACCAAACTCCTTCCTTCAAAAATGACATAAATTTTACTATGTTTAGGGTTAAAAGTTAAACGACCTATGATTTGGAACGGATGTAGTGAAAGAAAATTTGTAGACATGTGGTATTTGTGTTTGTAAGCTAAGGTTTGATAAATCACTAAAAGTGAAATGTTTGAAAGTCCAACTGAACTTTGTATATCAAAAATAATGTTAAGCATGTGGGTGAGTGGAGTAGTTAATACTACTTATATACTTAACCGCCTACGATGATTGTCATGAATTTGTGTTACCTTCTGGATCTCAAATGAACCTTGTATTTATAAGATGAATTTGTGTTGTATGACACACTATCCCTATGACCCACCCTAAGGACAAACTACTGCTTTTTTTAGGGAAGGACAAACTACCGCTGGAGGCAACCATTTCGTGCAGTGTTTCGAACAAGTGGAGGCCCAAATTAAGGCTCACGAACTCGTCAAGACCATGACAGAAATCTTTTGGCGAGTGGACGAGTAAGGCCCGTGTGTGAGACAAGAACCAAAGATTTTGCCCCCTCACGAGACGCCCCGCCGGAGATGACCAATCAGGCCGCGGGACCCAGGTACGCGACTGGAACCGTAGATAAATGTGGCGCGCAGCAAACCAGCGATGAGGACACGGCCGATCGATGCCGGCCGGCGCTAGCTGCTTGCCTACTAAAACTTGTTATAGCGCAGATAGTACATCACGGGATGGTTTACCTTGCCCGCCCATGTTTTATTACCTGTCCCCCTATCGAAGATGGGAGCATGGGAATGCTAGTTGAACAAGCAAGCCATGCAGAGAGATGGTAGATGGAAGGCCGGCCGCCAGAAAGGTATGGCGGATTCCCGTCGACCGATCAATGCCGGCCGGACCCGCACCGGCCGACGGACGCTTGCTTGTGGCCGTGGGAGATAAATCGAACCAGCCCCCTGAAGAAGATAGCATCGACAACAAAGCTGTCACTGTCAGTACGCTTAGGTTTCGCCCTGCCGAAAAGGTTCGGGCACTGGCCCTGGCCAATGCAGAGGGCATGCCTACACAAGGGGGCGAGGACCGAGGAGAATGGGGGAGAATATGAGGGTTCAAAACGTGAATTACTACTGTATACAAGTTCGCACTCAGGAGTCGGGACATCTCTAACATGCAACAAAGTGCAGAACGAAATAATCCAGGATCCCCCATGTTCATGTTCTGCCTTGGAATCAGTTTGCAGGATTCGATGTGAATATGGACCCCGGTATGTGATGCAGAACCGCAGAAGCAGCTTGAACAATACAATGAAGGTGCAACGAGTCCATTAACTGAAATCTGCCGGCACAGCCATCTTCATCGCCGTATTTCTTCACCTTGTGTTACTTCTGGAATTGAACTGAGTATGAACCTGTGTTTGGATCTTTGACAGCTTTGAAATTGTCGACACTCATTCCAAAGTGACCCAGCACAGAATTCCCCAGATCCTTCAGCTTTGCTGCAACAGATAACATGGGTCAATTAGCATCACAGAATGAGGACAATGATACCTGGAAAGAATCATGCATGCTAGTTGATCCTTATCACATCTGTACATGAGGTTAGTTATAACAACATAAAACAGACAAGTCCTGACAACAAATTCATTTTGACGGTCCATGTAAAACTTGGGGAGGGCATTAGATCCATGTTAAGATTTCATCACTGAATGTCCTGAAGAAGTAGATAACACGATAACACCAGTTTTCATGAGCTCCTGGAGCTAACAAGCGTCATGAGAAAAAGAAACACTTTGCATAAAAAGATGTCAATACATTTCCACAATGAGTTCATAAGCGCTGACAACGTTATTCAAGATACTTCGGAGGAAAAGAAAGGCAGCACATTACCAATCATTTCTTCCTTCATCTTTTCCCTTTTCTCAGCTGCCAGGGGCTCAAGTCGGAAAAGTGACCTTGTGGCTTGTTGATTAGAAGGATCCAGTTCAATAACCTTTTTCATATCTGTTAACAGTAATAGATTGAAAGCAACCAGAACTAGTGAACTTCAGGAATGATGCATGTTTATGTGGAATTGACACATCAAATACGTTACGTCATTACAGAGGAAAAGCATCTGACCAGCAATAGCTTCATCATAGTGTTCGAGCTTTTCATGTGCTTCTGCCCTCCGGAGCAAGGCTTTCAGGTATGATGGATTGATCTCAAGTGCTTTACTGCATTCTTTAATTGTCTCGTCATGTTTCCCCTAATAACACAGAAGTTAGCATTAGTGGTTGCTTGTAATGAGACAAATATTGAAGTTATGCAATAGTGTTGTGGTCTTGTGGACTCCTTTGTTGGGCTTACTTGCAGGCACCGCAACAAGAAGGCATCAGTGCTGGAGGTTTAGGCGCCAGCAGTTTAGATAGAGGCGAGAGATTAACATCTGTTAGTTTAGTTGTTATCCATTGGTTGGTTGTTAGTGAGTTTGTTAGCAGCTGGTGTCATATAAACCGGCTGGATTAGATTGGAGGGAAAGCGAGGATTGAGAATTTGAGGACGTCAAAGTTCAGAGCCCCTGCGGAGGGCGAACTAGACTCATCCCTCCCATTATGCCCCTTCGTTCCAGATCAATAAAGCTAATCATTCCTCGCCATATCATTTGTTATCCAAGCAAATAACTAAGAGACCAAGGTCAATAGTACAATACATTTGACAACTAAACTAATCAAATGCAACATTTTAGCAAAATTAGAAGCAGCAATCAAAAATTTCGACAACCAAATAAACCTGCTCTAGGCTAGCAAATTCAGACAGCATATTCAAAACAGTTTTTGCTAGCAATTTTACAAAATAATGCAAGGACAAGGCCAATGCAGGTGAAAAGGAGTTAAAAGAAAGCATTGCAACAAGGGGATTACAGTAATGTGGGCACCATCTACATACAAAATACATAACTACACTGCACTACTGAATTTTGACAACAGTACGGAGTCATCATGACACACAAATATGTATGATTTTCTATATCTCACAAAGTTATGGTCCAATCAGAAAACGGCTTACCAGTTTCAAGAAGCATGCAGCACGATTTGAATAGCAAGTGGAGCGTATATCATCAGTAGATTCCAACTCAGCAGTAATTTGCAATGCCATTTCATATTGTGATAATGCTTCCTTATATTGCCCAGCACCAAAAAGCTTATTTCCTTCTGCTTTTGCATCATTTGCTTGGCTTCTAGCTTTCTACAGCAAGTAGAACAAGTACTCATTTACCAGAGTGAAATAAATCAGAATTCTGACCCCAACCTAGCAAATGTGTTAAACAATATAATGAGCTCTAAGCAATGCCTCCAAAAGATTGCAATACGGCAATGGATCAATTTTTGTCTATATCACGTGGTGGTACTGTAAGCCCAAATATATACCAAAACACTACATCTGGTTGTCCTTCCCACCTAGTCTTTCTGCAAAAACTATGCACATGTAACATGTTACAGATAAGATCTGATTGACCATTACCTAGCAGAAGGAACTGTTGTGCAAAATGTGGCACAACAGGTGAAATTTGAAGAACAGGTCTCTTAAATGTAGCAGTATTCACATCAGTTCTGTATATCTCACATGGATATAAATATTATCTTAGCAGATAATTTGCCACTATTACATTCCGTACTTATTTATAACCAAACCAGACCTCATTAGGAACATGATATGGCCAAATCACAAAGCAAATCCACCGACCAGTTGCGTTCTAATTCAACATGAAAACAAGTTCAGATGTTGTAATATGGTACATGAACGAACAACGAAGGCAGAAATATTTCTTCACAAGGACAAGGAAAAGACCAACCAAATTAGAGAATTCTGATGAACGGAAGCTATGAAGGTAACACCTACTTAGCCACACTAACTGACTAAGTAATATAAACATAGCAAACATCTTCCAGCTGTAAGCATGCAGTACTCGTATACTCCGCTACTCCAACTCTAAGCACGCAGTCATTTCAACTGAACCCCAGATTCGAGAATCGCAATCAGCAACTGGTGAGGTTGGGAAGGCAATAAGTATGTGGGTCGCTACCTCCAGCAGCTGCTCGTCGGTGAGCGCGTCCTGGAAGGCCTCCTCCTCCTCCGCCGCCGCCGCCGCCGCCGCCACCGCTTGCTCCTCGGGCGCCGCGCAAGACGAGGGGCGCGCTGCCTCCTCCCGCTCCTCCGCCGCCATCGACGAGGTGCTCGTTGCCTCCTCGGGCTCCAGCTCGATCACCACCATGGCTTGCCCTCGATGGGAGGACTGGAATCGCGAACTCGCTGGAGAGGTCCTCTCGCCGCACTCGGAGACGAGAGTGCTGCCGCCGCCGCGGAGAGGAGGAGATTGGGTCGGTCCAATCGCGTGGCCACGAGCCCACGACCGGGCCCAGCAACCCAATCCGCAGGGCCCATGTTGAGGGATACGCATGCGGAGGCCCACAAACGGGCCCACGATGAGGGATATGCATGCGGAGAGGGCCGACAAGGCAACCAGAGATGCGATGCGACCCGTATTGACTTTCCCATTGCCATTTTGCAATTTCCAAAATTCCAACTGCGCCGTTTCGCAGTTCCACCGCCGCCGCCGCCGCCGGCGGAACGCGATGGTGGTCTTCCACCTGCGAGAAGCCCTCTCCCGCATCCTTCGCTCCCCATCCCGCCTCCCTTCGTCCTCGCACGCCCCTCACCCTCACCTCGTCATCCTCCACCGCCTCCTCCACTCTTCCAGCTCCTTCGCCGTGGAGGACTACCTCGTCTCCCGCCTCGGCCTCACCCATGAGCAGGCGCTGAAGGCCGCCTCGAAAATCTCCCCCCTTCGGTCTAGCGCCAAGCCCGATGCGTTACTCGCCTACCTCGAGAGCACCCTCGGCATCCCCGCCGCCGACGTCGGGAGGGCCGTCGTCATCGAACCAAGGTTCTTCTGCGCAAAGGTGAAGACTCTGGCCCCGCGCATTGCCGACCTGCACGACCTCGGCCTGTCGCGGGATGAAATCGCGCGCATCGTCCACCTCGCTCCCGGAGCCTTCTATACCAGGTTACTCCGCAGGAAGCTCGAGTTCTGGCTTGCCGAATTCGGATCCTTCGATAATCTCCTGGAGGTCCTTAGGTGGGGCACCCGCGCCAGCATTCTTTGTGCGGATCTGGATAAGGTTGTCAGGCCCAATGTGGCGTTCCTCCGGCAATACGGCCTCAGCATTTCTGATTTTGCTGGCGCCAGTGTGTACAACATTCGTTTGTTCACCATGAACCCAGAGCTTCTCAAGGAGGCTGTCCAGCGAGTGGAGGAGTTGGGCTTAAATTGTGGCGCGCGACTGCTCCGCCAAACACTTCCTGTGGTTGCTCTTACTGACAAGGACGCCCTGGCCAAGAGGATACAGCTGTTACACAACATTGGGTTCTCAAAGGATGATGTGCTGACACTTGCGAAGAAGCAACCTAACGTCCTGGCCTTGTCTGAGCAAAAGATTCAGGGAAATTTGGATTTCTTGATGAAGGATGTCGGTCTGGAGGTATCATATATTGTGCGAAGGCCAGCGCTGCTCAAGTATAGTGTTGAGCGGCGTTTGTTGCCCAGGCACATCTTGATCAAAGTTCTTAATGAGAAGGGACTGCTGGAGGGTAAGCAGGACTACTATGTGACTGCCTCGCTGGCTGAGAAGATTTTTGTGGAAAAGTTTGTGCATCCTTTCGAGAACCATGTTCCAGGCCTCGCTGAGGATTATGCCTCTAATTGTTTGGGGGAGGCAACAGATGCAAAAGACTGAAATGGGTGTTTATGGATCTGGACTTTGTAGTGGATAGGAGAAGTAGGTACTTCTACAAATTCGCAACTGGTATGGATGTCTTTTTTCACCATTTAGTTCCTTATCCTTATGACTCTGCTTATTTGCTTTGCAATCAATTTTTTTTTTAATCACATATGAAGGGTATATACTGTACCTCAATGGCAAGGTAAATGCTTGGCTCAGGGTCATGGAGCTTGTATGTACATAAACAACCTTATTATTGGTTAGATGTTTTAGCTGTGGCCCTTTTTTCATGTGAAGAGCAGGGAGTTAAGCCAAACTAGAAATCCTTGCCTTGTGGGCACATATACATCCGTAGTACTTTGTGCATATTTTCAGAAACGCTTGGTCGGTTGTACTTAGTTGTGTAGAGTTACTGCCTTCACTATAACTATTGGTGGAGCTTAACATGTTACTTGGCACTTGGCAGTATAGTTATGGATGATATTTCTGCATCTAAGTAAGTCACTCCCAAAGCTCATATGAGTTGCTAAAGATATATAGGTTGAATATTTCAGAAGATTTATAGTATTCTCACTTTTTAGAAAATGCGGGGCGCGACCCATGTCATCCTTGAGCTTGTCCAGTAGTGATTCTATAGAGTACAAAGAATTATCACTATTAGTATCCCATGGCCCTCTAAGTTGGACATTGATAACCACATAGAAGAGTTTAAACATCCATACATGGTCTTGTGATGGATCTACTCAAACTGTACTATCTGCTTTTCAATTATGAGGTCAACGGAATTCCACAATGTAATGTGCCCTACTTGTGTTTTCGAAAATTTAAGTAGCAATTATGTGATAGTTGACATTGACAATATATTGCATTACATATGTAAACCCTGAAAGAGAAAAGTCTTCAGCTGGATGTTGTAATGCATTTCGAGGCACCAACATTGTTTTCCTTCTGTAGTTCTGTAGCATTGCTACCATGCATTTCCATGCTCTCAATGTCACTGCTTGTAGACATACCTAATAAATATATAAACGCAGATAAAGATGCTAATTAACGACGATGGGTTAACAATTGTCTGACAAACGAGTTTTCTCACTGGAAATAATTTGAATGAATAAAGCTGGAAATAATTTGAATGAATAAATGGTCATACTTGAGTGGAACAATACCAATGGATGGCAAAAAATTATACTAACAGCTCCAATTCTGCCTGCATCATTGAATATAGATGGTGGATTAATTAGATTTCTTTATATTGCTAAGCGTGCATCCGCACACCATGCCACAAACCCTGAAGACAGTGAAGGGCTGATCAATAATTTCCAATTGGCTTGAGATTTTCTGTCTTGTACAGTTATCCATGAAGAAGTTAACTTGCATAAAGGTCATGCATGAACTTGCATAAGGGTTGCACTTTTTTTGTACAGTTACTGCTCATCACAATAACCATTGGTAGAGCTTAACATGTTATCAGGGAATGTGGTTAAATGATATTTCTGATCTAAGTCACTCCCAAAGCTTGCTGTGAAAAATGCTCTACGTTTTGTTGGATCAGCTTTATAATATATTGTTTGCTTCTTCCTGCAGGTCTAGTGGTGACTCAATCTAGAGCAGCAGTATAGTGGTTAAGATCCATGCATGGTGCTGGTTGACAACCTGCCAC
This sequence comes from Digitaria exilis, assembly GCA_015342445.1. Taxonomy (NCBI): domain Eukaryota; kingdom Viridiplantae; phylum Streptophyta; class Magnoliopsida; order Poales; family Poaceae; genus Digitaria; species Digitaria exilis. The sequence continues at coordinate 347,070 of JACEFO010001671.1, read as the reverse complement.
AACATGCATGTTTACTGTCGATCTTGCCTGCTATCTTCTTGTTTTCCTCTCTGTGTTCCATGAGAGATAATTCACATATGAGTGAGCTTGTTATTCTACTAATCTACTTTGTATTGTACTAAAAAAATCTAGGCTCTTTTCATGGTATCAAACAATGGCAACATGTAGCATAACATCTCTTTTTAGGTTTTAAAAACACTGACCTTGGGTACTCTTGTTTTAATTAATTTTAGACAAATTTGATCGAATTAGAATACTTGTTGCTCCTTCTTCAGTTCCATGGTACTTGGACTAATAGTGGAACAATACCAATGGACGGCAAAAGTACTCGAATTCTTCAGTTCCATGAATAAAGCTGGAAATAATTTGAATGAATAAATTTGATCGAATTAGAATACTTGTTGCTCCTTCTTCAGTTCCATGGTACTTGGACCAATAGATGGGTTAACAAGTGTTCTTGATCTTGCAAGAATAATTTACTTGGTGTTTGCCATTAACCTCTATTGTCCTATAAGAACACACTCACTTTTTTGTTTTTGGTTAGATGGTACTGTTTGCTGTTATTACGGTATCTCATAGCTTGCAGATTTGGACAATTCATAAGAGACAGGAACAATAAGGTCTTATGCTGGATCAAATTGAGAGCTGATGATTCAGCCTTAGCCTTGGCTCTGAAATATCTTTTGTATTGGCTTTTGTAAATAAATGTGAATGGTAAAAGATGATCATGAAGGGTTGATTATTGAGAATACATGGAAAAGGTGAATATTTAGACTTGTTCTGTAACAACAGAAAACCGTGAAATGTCATGGTGCTTTTTTGTGACAACAATGAAACTCTTTTCGGGTTAGTTTCCCCCTTGGCTTGTTCACTTTGTTGGGCTTTGCACAACAGGCAGCATGTTGCAAAATTTCTTTTCTTAATGCGCTCTTAAAAGATTGAGTGCTACTTTGGGTCTAATTTACTTGTTTAGATTTTAGAATATCAACATTTGTGGCAATTATTTTATCTGAGTGTATTTTTTCGAATTAAAGAAAAATTACAACGGGGTTGCGGACTTGCGGTATCTTTACGTGACACATCTAGAGTAGTTCTATGTTTATTAAAACATCAATGCTCAAACTTACTGCAAATTTCCAGTATCCCTATTGAATGGAGATTCTTCTAGGCCCAGTTCGTTTCCATTAATATTAATCAATAAACCATTGAGTGCACCAACAATTTGGCTTCTCCTAGAAAACACTTTAGCTGTTAAGTGTCAACACAACGGAAGGCAGAAATACCCAAAAATATCCACTGCGTCGAGATCATTGTCGTCCTTGTCGCGCTCTCGCTCTACATTCCCTCCCTCGCCTTGTTTATTCAACACCACCGTCTCTGTCTTCAAGTTGTCCTTTTTTCTTTTTTTTCTTTTTTTGCGGGTGTCTTCAGTTGTCTGCAGTTGTCGTCATCGGCATCTTCAGACTTCAGCCAGCTCAAAGCTTGCTTGCCTTTATTTTATTCTCTCTTCAGTCAGTGGTGGCAATGGAGCCTGCAATCAAAATAATAATCCCCTCTTCCCTGACCGGCTGATATAATTAAGCGATGCCAATCCAGATCCAGCCGGCACGTACAGAATGCAGAATCGACCGATGCACGGGGCGGTTCCAATTGACCAGCAGGCCTTTCTGAAATCTGAAGTATGCAACTAAACGTTTCTTTTGAGTTCCTCACAAGTTAAAATAGTCCGCCAAAGCTAGGGATAATAAAAGGTTGCTCGTTGCGTACTAGCACGACTGAAACCGAAGCTGCTACCCTGGCAACGGAGAATCTAGTTCGGTACCGATGCGTGAGATCAGAAGCTTCAGCGACAGTCGCTTGACTAGACACCGGTCACGTCCTTTTCTGCTCGTCGACGCGTATCGTAGTGTGTATCAGCGCCACTCAACGACCATTGGGGAGACATGCGATGTACTCGAATCTCCTATTATTTGGTCCTGTTTCCAGTTATCTTTTAAAATGACATGCACCGGCACGCAGAGTCCCCCACGCGTGTTGCCGTGTGTCGAGGAAAACATGCTTGCACTGTGGCGAAGACTCTATCATCTGTGCTTGCAAGTCGCAAAAAAAGACATGCATCCCCGTCTCACCCAACCACCCGGTTGGTCATGTACTCATGTTATGCTTCTGTGTGACATACATGAGTATCATTAGATTGTCGCCTAAACAAACCACAGAGGCTATGCCAAGTCGCCCTAATTTAAACCTCCCGTTATTAACAAAAAAAAAAACCCGCGGTCATGTCGCAAGTGGCTGCGCAGTTAAGCACTCAACCGGAAGAGAAAAGATTACTACTACCATCATGCTTGGCAGTTGGCGCTATAGGTCACCTTGAACTACTCCGCAGAGGACTGAAAACAGCTAAGACCATGTTTAGATTCTTCACTATTCATTTTAATTTTTCATTATTTCTCTCTCACAAAACACGTTTTCCAGCAAATGCTAGAGCGTTTTTTTTCTGCAATCTACTACACTACAGGTGCTGCGACAACCTTTACCATGTCCGAACGATTGTCAACTACCAGATCCGCTGGTCCGCTATATTCACCCTAGCCAACACACGTTTCGACGCCGCAACGCGGAGCGGCACCGTGCGTGAAGGCGTGAAGCCGCCGCATTGCGCGTGAGCAGGCAGCTCTGCGCCTCAGTCGACTCGCCGCGTGCTTGCTTGAGCGGTGGCTGCCGCGTCCCGATCAAGTAAGCGATCACAATCACGTGCCCGTGCACGGAAAAAACCTCACTCAGCCCTCCGACCAACATATCCTCCACGCAAGCGCTCGCTGACGGCCCAATTCCGTGTGCCCCATGTGCACTTTCAGGCATGGAGCCGCCTGTCCGTCCACCACCCTTTGAAAAACGCGGCCGCCGCGCCGCACCACGCTGACGCGTCTCCTCCGCCGCTCCCCCCTCCCTTCCACGCGCCGTCCCAACAACCCGGCCGCGCTCTCCTCCGAGCCCAAGCAAAGACCCCGCCGCGAGCGCGCAGTAAAATAAGCGCAGCCCCGAGCGGGCCACGCCTCCATTCGACGACGCGCACTGGCTGGCGCCCGTGCCGTTGGGGGCAGGTGGAGACTTCGCGTCCCCGCCTTCTCCCTCCCCCGACACGCGCGCACAGGCACATAAACCCCCCCCCCCCCCCCCCCCCCTCGCCAGTGACCTTCGCAGACAAGCCTCCGGCCCGGCCTCCCTCGCAAGTCAACCACCTGTCCACCTCCTCTCTCTCTCTCTCTCCCTCGTCCGGTAGTGGCGTGACGCCTAGCCCTGCCCCTGCGCCGCGCCTCCTTCCTACTCCCTGTCTATATACAAAGAGAGCCACGCGGGTCTCTGCAGCAAGGAACGCACAGTCGGAAAGGGAACACGAGCTCGCAGACCAGGCAGGGCGAGTGCAGGTGGAGCTAGCGTGATCTTGCTTTGCCCTTGCTTGCTTCTGCCGCGGAGAAGAGAGAGGGCTGTTGGTGCACACGCGGCAGGTTCGTTCCACCGTTGGACGACCTCGGCCATGGCGGATCACCAGAGGATCCACCCGGTCGACCTGGAGGCCGGCAACCGCCCGTCGGCGCCGCTGGTGCCCACCGGCTCGTTCCGCTCCGACAAGGGCGACCCAACGCAGCAGCTCCCCAACAACAACCAACCTCACTACCAACAGCAGCGGGGCCACGGCCACGGCCCGCTGCCACCACCGCCGCGCCGCGTCGCGCCACGGGCGCCGCCTCTGCCACCACCCAAGCGCCGCCGCGGTAGCCGCGGCTGCTGCTGCCGCTTCCTCTGCTGCGTGGTGGTCACCGCCGTGACGCTCGCCGTCCTCCTCGCCGCGGCGGCGGGCGCGCTGTACCTGGCGTTCAGGCCCCAGGCGCCGCGGTACTCGGTGGACCGCCTCGCCGTGTCCGCGTTCCAGCTCGACCCGTCGACGCTCACGGCGTCGGCCGCGTTCGACGCGACGGTGACCGCGGCGAACCCGAACGCGCGCATCGGCATCTACTACGAGCGCGGGTCGAGCCTCAGCGTGTGGTACGAGTCCTACCGCCTGGCGAGCGGCGGGTTCCCGGCGTTCTACCAGGGCCACCGGAATACTACGGTGCTGGAGCTCGCCATGGCCGGGGAGGTGCAGCTCGGGAGCGCCGTCGTGTCGGGCTTGAGGGACGCGCAGCAGGCGGGGAACGTGCCGCTGGTGTTCCGCGCCGACGTGCCCGTGCGCGTCGAGCTCGGGAGCTTCAAGCTGTGGAAGGTCACGTCCAGGGTGCGCTGCGACCTTGTTGTTGATAGGCTTATGGATCTCAGTAGCCCCATCAAGATCAAGGCCAGCAACTGCAAGTTCAGCTTGAAGCTGTGAGATGTGTTCGTTGCTAGCTGCGTCTCTAGCTAGATTGTTTGTTTGGTTTTTTTTTTCGACTTGGGAGACATATGATCGGGTTGTTGCGTTGGATTCTTTTGGCAGCAGGGGGGTGCTAGCGGCCGTGTTTTGCACAGGTGCACTCCTGCAGTCCTGCTCACGCCGTCGTGTTCATCTTCTGTACAGATTGTAGAGTATTATACTATTAGATGAGAATAAAATGCATTGCTAGATTTCTTCTTATTTAGAGTTAATTTCATCATTATTCCACCTGTTTCGCGAGATATACTTTTTCACAACAGCTGAACAACCAGCTGACAAAGACCAAACGACTCCACCATTACTCGATAAGAGAGTTACAATTAGCATGGTAATTCTGGGCCCAGGATTCAGATGCGTCGCTTGCAACAGGCGACCTTTGATAATGCCAGACTCTGAACACTGAGTTCCTGACGAATGGTCATTTACAAGTGCACTACTAATGCTCAACTGCTCCACCTAAAATTGATGGTGAAGTGAGGAAAGTAAAGTTAATTTTGTGACATGTGTACGAGTGCAGTGAGCCTGCAAAGTCAACACGGTTCACTGCCCCCCAAGCAGTCTCCAACAAAGCTACAGACACCAAACTACCAAAGGCATTAGGCAGAGCACGTACTCCGTATAATATAATTTGATCGAGATGGTATAGTGCTTAAGGGATCCGTGCAGTCTTTGTTCCTCTGAACTTCTCAAAAGTGCGTTCTTAGCTCGTACTCATTTTGGACCCTGTACTATGTTACCATGAGCCGATGAGATCCCTGCATTACTCAAAACATTTGGCGCTTTAGCAAATTCTTGGGCCACAATTAACCCACCCTATACTACTATTCTTATCGCGCGTAGGTTTCCGGCCTCCGGTGCGCTCCTCCGTCTTCCTGCGTATCATTCTTTGACACGTGTTGTATCTTTTGTTTTTTTACTGTTTTCTCTTTTCCTGTTCGTTCTATATTTTGTGGGCCTATTTGTTAGCGTCCCATGGATTTCTGGGTGCATATGGCAGTGGCTGACGGGCCGTCTTTTGCGTTGTCAATGTGTATCGAGGGTTTCGCATTCTCCCGTTGACCCATTGGTCTGTCATTTCTCTCTTACGAACAAACCTAAACAAAAGTACTCTCACTAGACCTTTCGCGGATACTATAACAACATCACAAATACTAACTAAATTAAATAACAAATCACGCCCATGATACAAATTGACAACTTAGAAAAAATAGTAATAGTTTAAAAATGCAAATGCCAAGCTCACAGATACAACATAACTCTATTTCCATAAACATGTCTCATTCAGTTATATCAAAACATACACGGTGCCAATTCACCACGCATACAGTTCTCAATATCATCACAGCGACCGGAAACTTATCGCTCGAGGGAAAGGAGCACATCTAGCGCTCGATGTGTGCTCTCACGACACATGGCGATCCAACGGCACAACGTTAATGCATCACATGGTGGCCATAGGCATACGCATCGTTGATGTACGTCGAAAAAAACACCATCCGCCCACACGCTAAATTTTTTTACCGCATCCGTCAAATGAGACGCAATGTTAATGCATTATGCATTCATGTGGTGGCAGTAGGCACGTGCACGGTCAATGTAGGACGAAAAAATCGCCTCCCGCCCATATGCTAATCATCCCTGATCTCCTAACCAACACAGGCGGTAGCCCATCATTTGCCATATATGGCAGTAAAACTATATAGAGTCTCAGAGACTGTACGATTGAGCAGCCTCCATCGTAGATGTGTGATATCATGCATGTGGAATAAATAAAATGACAGAAAGTCATTTAGCCAGTTATGTCATGGAAATGCATAGTACGCACGTCCCCTCAGCCTTTTATATCATATGTAAGTAGTCTTGCGTGTACGAAAAAATTGAAGAGTTGCGTCGTATAACTAGGCAATCATAGTCTAATTACAATACTAATTGCAGAGGTCGAGACTACTTTATGAAACAAAATTATTAAGCATAATTAATAACTTCTTATCGCTCGAGGGCTTCTTATGGCCTAGAGACTGCGAGCAACCACAGTGACTCTCCGATTTTAACCCAACTATTGCCTGATGCGTGTACGTGACTTTTTAACTATTCGTAACGCCAATTTGACTATTTCATTGGTCGTACCCGTACGTGGTGGCCATATTTTTTTTCCTTTCTATTTCTTTTGACATATCGTAGCATGTTTCTGTCTTGGCCCGTTTTCCATGATGGGCTCGGCCTGCCTGCCAGGTGCGTCGTTGGTGTATCCTCAAAGATTTGTCCTCCTGTCGTTGGCTACAGCCTGCTACGCCTGGTGCAGCCTATACAGCTGGTGATATGTACGATATGTAATTGTGTTTACATACATGGTGAAAATCATCTGTCAAAAAAGTAAAAAATAAATAGTGTTTTAGAACGACGAAGGTACATTTGTATTGGGGTGTTTTGATACTAATTAGAAGTATTAAACATAGACTAATTACAACACAAGATGAATAAATTAAGCCTAATTGTTTCATGATTTGACAGTGTGGTGCTGCAATAACTATATGCTAATGATCATGATTAACAGATTCGCATCACGATTTAGCCTAGAGGTTTTGGAATTAGTTTTATAATTAGTTTATGTTTAGCCCACCTATTTAGCATATAAACATTCGATTTGACATGATATAAAGTTTTACTCAAGGATCAATATAGTCAATACATATGCTGATTTTTAGTTGTACTATTTTTCTGTTCCATTGTTGCTTTACGTCTTATATGCTGTGGTGGGGTTGGGAGGCCTTCAATATGCAAAACAATACTAACCAACCAACGAATTTTAGCACTACACCAAATTATTACCAATTTAAAACCAATTTGAAAAAAATATTGCCTCTTTCAACACGGGCGCGGCCAAGCGCGCTAATCTTTCTAGTATTACTTTTCATCCAAGAAAACCTCTGCTGGCAGCTTCTCCATTACTACGCTGATACGTGTTGAAGAGTGTCAATCGGATCAATTTCTTGCGACTTCAGATCGATCCAAAGCCATCCGATCGATCGATCCTCGAATTTGACGGTTCATCCCTAGGCCTTATTGGGCTGAGCTTCTTGATTTTACTACATGCCTACGACAACAACTCGGCCCAACTCTTTCCTATCGGACGAGGAGACACAAAGTCTTGGGAAGGAAAAAGTCCTATTTACCCCCTTCAACTATAGGCAGAGTTCACGTTTCCACCTTGAATTCCAAAACCGGGTAAATCACACCCTCAACTTTTAAAACCGTGCGTTTTACCTCCCTGGTCAGCTTAAAGAGGTTTTGATGGCGGTTTTTGTATTTTTCTTTTTTATTTATTTTGGCTGAAGCTTTAAAAATTCATAGTAAATCATAAAAAATCATAAAATAGAAGAATTATTTTTGTTGGACTCCGCATGAGTATGTAAAAATAACAAATATATAATATGGTATATTTTAGTACAAAATTTTAACTGTAAATTTAGATCTATTCATTTTTGTGATTAATCAGAATAATTTATAACGGTTGTTTCTATGATCCAATTGTGGTGAAATTTTTATGGAGGTCTTATTATTGTATGAATCAACTATAGTAAAAACATTTATACTCATTGGATTAGGTATAAATTAGTTATAGAAAGTAAGTTATAGTGACATAAATAAATATATAACTAAGTTATACATGATCAAATGAGTATAATTTTTTTAATAAAAATCCATCATAAAATAATTAGGCCACTATAAAAATTTAGCCACAATTGAACATAAAAACTGGAGTTATGAATTATTTCTTTTAATTACAGAAATGAATAGATCTAAACCTACAATAAAAATATTATGCTAAAATATATTATATTATATTATATATTTACTGTGTAGATATAATCATGTGGAGTCCAACAAAAATGAGTTTTCTATTTTATGAATTTTCTATAATTTATTATGAATTTTTAAAGCTTCAGCCAAAATAAATAAAAAAGAAAAAACATAAAACCACCATCAAAACCGCTTTTAACCCGACAAGGGAGGTAAAACGCACGGTTTTAAAAGTTGAGGGTGTGATTTACCCGGTCTTAGAGTTTAAGGTGGAAACGTGAACTCTGTATACAGTTGAAGGAGGAGTTTAAGGTGGAAACGTGAACTCTGTATACAGTTGAAGGAGGTAAATAGGACTTTTTCCCCTGGGAAAGACGCCGCGACCGCAGCCCGGCCCATAAACGCGCGCTGCGAACGGCGACACGGATAGGAACTCCACGCAAGAAAAAAAAAAGGAGAATTCTGTGAGGAAGGCAGGCAGGCAGCAAGAGGTGTACGAGAGCGGCGGCGGCGGCGGGTCGGCGGGAGAAGACGAGAGGGGGCGATGTCGAGGACCGACAGCTGCCTGGCGCGCGTGGGCGCCGGAGCTGCCATCGGCGGCGCGGTCGGCGGAGCCGTCGGTAACGCCCCCTTCCTCCCCTTAAACCCTAGCCTTGTCTGAATCCGCGCGAACTGGTCCGGTTTCGCACGTGGTTTCGCGGTTGGTTGAGGTGGATTAATGTGCGATTTGAGGGATCTTCTTGCGCTAACATCTGATCCGTGGTTCGTCGGGTTAGTTGGGGGGCTCTGCGACCTCAGATGCGCGAGCCAGGCAGCTTGGTTAAGAGTTCAAGTTTAGGTAGCAGCTTTCTGGAGGTGGGAGATTAGGCGATGCGTCTGGGAGACTAGATTGATACTCTAGTTGGAGTTTGTCTGCCCAATCGCGTGTGCTTTAAGGTTTGCTTCTGGTTTGGTGAATTTTGCTGGTGGTTGTTAGGACTTGGGATGAAAAGTATGAGGATTTATAGTTGCTTTTGACTGAATGACTTCTAGTGTCAAAAGCCGTTCAATGCCATTGTGGAATGTGCCCATTAGTATATTTGGATTTTGGTTTTATTTGCTGATTTGGACTTCATTATAGAAAGACGACAGCGTTTGAGATTTTTGTATGTATTTACCGTTGGAAGGTTATAGTTCCACAGGTGGTTTTGTGCTTTCCTCGTGGAGCTTGAAAAGGGTTGGATATGTTCGTTGAATTAGGAGACTAGTCTCTGAATGCCGAATTGGATAGTTATTACTTTTGGTTTTTGCAGAAGGCAGAAAAGATGCTCGTTTGGAAAGTCTTACTTTTATTAAATTTTTACGGCATGTGTTGAGGATTAGTGCTTCTATGATTAGTAGCCTGCATGCTTGGCTTTGATCTTGTTGATATCAAGATGTAGCTCTAACAGGAAGTTGCTTATAATTAGTTCTCAAAATGCTATTAAACCCATGTGCTGCCTAGGTCATGGATATCTGGAAAATAAATGGCATATTTTTTTTCTTTCTCTGCTGCCATAGGATAGAGTTTTGAGTACCAAGTTAATAATTGGCATGCCTTTCCTTCTTTCTGTGCAGGTGCTTGCTATGGAACTTTTGAGGCATTCAGATACAGGGTATGCATACATTTTTGCTTTCTGATGTTCAAAACTGCCTTTTGGTAGTGTCTTTTATTTTAACTCCCTTTCAATATTTGGTTTCCTGGCAGTATTGATGAAGAATATTCATAAATCACTAGATATTGATGCATTGAAACAGTAGTATAGAAATAAACTGATGTTTTGCCATTAAGCCTTGATTGTCCATCCAATTGACCTTAGCTGAAATTTACTTTATCAACTCATGGTATAGTGTAGCTTTTATTAGTTTAATGACAAGAGAAAACATATTATAAAAGTTTATAGTTGTTCCTAACGTCATTGTGAGTGCTAATCAGCTGTTTATTCTGTTTCACAGATCCCTGGGTTGCTAAAGATCAGATACATTGGACAAACCACTGTTGGCAGTGCTGCTATTTTTGGGCTTTTCTTGGGGGCTGGAAGCTTGATTCACTGTGGAAAATCCTACTAGTTTGTGTCCGTTTTGAACACTGCTCAGTCGATGGGCTTCACAGGATCTGTGAAAACATTTATTCAGTGCTTATGTGTAATTTAACATCAAGTAGCTCAGGGTTGGAAAGAACAATGTTATGTTATTTGAGAGATGCAGGTCCTAGTTTTGGTGCGGAAATAAAATCCATGTTCATCTGTATGCTTGAACCATCGATTTCTTGACGCATTTAGTGTCTGATGTTCTTATATGATATATACGATTTGTTACTTGCTAGATGAATCAAAAGCTGCTCAAAGCATCTCCAGTTCTCCACTGATGGCTACAATGCTATTGGTGGTTGTAGGGCTGACGCAACATGATTAGCAACTCTGAAGGCCTGAACTGAACGACGATTAATCATAGCTTGTTTTGTGACGATCGTTTCAGTGGGCCGAAATTATCTCTTACCACTGTTAATATGTGATACTACCCATAACCACGCAAGTCAGCATACAACATCTTGATAAGGTAGTTCGAAACAATAAGATTTCCAAACATGACATGCGCTAATCCATAGTTATGCTGAAGACTTAAAAACTAGTCCAACAAATACCATGATGCTTGACTTTGACCTCATAGGGATCCTAAGCACCAAAGGAAGTGTAGGTAGCAGTACTACATGTAAGAATGAGATAAATGAACACGCCATTCCCAATTTCTCACTCCAATAAACTCCAGTGGATCAGGACCATATACAGTTAGTATGTACAAAGCAAGAAGGCTGCCGGACTATATTCACTGCGCCATACTTCTAGGATTCAAGTTCAGGAGGGGCAGAATTACAATTCTAGGATCTCAAACAACCTATACCTCAGTTTTTGCCTACCCTTCTGTCACAGACCAATCAATGCTCGAGGTCTGTGCTCGATGGTTACCAAAGGCATACCAGACTGTGCAACAGCCCTTACGAACCCCATATTAGCTGTCAAAGTGGTAGAACGCCAATGGTCACCTGTACCGAAAACAACTTTGTTCTTCATCGCGAGCTTCCTTGTGGTTGGAAGATCCATCATACGTGCTGAAGGACTGTCTGGGACAATACTGCAGGCCCAAAAAGTGTTGGTTAGTATTCGGCAAGATTTTGTGTGGTTGTAAAAACGAACTCAAGGTCACTTGCCCTGCAACGAATTCAAGGCCATTTGCCCATTTGCAGGCACCAAAGACATCAGATATTACTACAGTTCCTAGTCCATCTGGGTCTAGTACGTGTGGGATATGGTAGTATTCTTTATGGACACCAAAATATTAGCTGAATTGGATAAAAAAATATTTGTGCAGAGGGGAGAGGGCAGGTAAACAATTAGCTAGCAGCCAATCATGTTTGATTCAAGGTTACCAGAAGCTAACATAGTTTTCAATTGTCTATCAGTATAGCAAATCCAGTGTAACAACATAGATGGCATTATCAGTTCTACCAGCTTATACCAAGGTACATTAGCCTTACTGGGCAGCCAGTAAAGGGTACACACCCAAAATTTTTACCGAGGTACATTAGCCTAGCAAGGATGAAACGACAAATCACCATGTATTTTTTTTTTTACTATTAACAATCTTGGAGAACATTAGTGCATCCACATAATCAGATGAACAAAATTTTTACTGAGGTAATTTTTTTTACTATTAACAATCAGATGAACAAAGAAATCAGATGATAAGTACTTGATTTGAGCACTACATGCATCACAAATGAAATTAACATAAATATATGGAAGGAAAGAGCAATGATCTGCCTCATAGTTTTAATAATGTGTTAGTCCTCAGAGAGAAACCTGATGCTGTATTATGTCTTAAATGTTTTATGCAATGTCATGGTAACAGAAGAACAAAGCGCATCCAGAATTCAAGATTAGAGTTACTAGACCATTGCACAAAGTAATGGACTTTGCACAATCAAATTAGCTATGCAACAGAACTTACGTGAGTTGTTTCAGTAGGTGTCTTGCTCTGTTTTTTTCCTCAGGCCCACCACACATCGAAACGATTTCTTTGAACTCTGAGTTGACAGTTTCACATATGATGCATTGCTTCCTCTCGACTGCTTTCCCCAACTCTGCAAGTATTGGAAACTGCAGTTCGGATTGTGCCTACAAAGGAAAAATAAAATAATTCAATACAAGATCGACTGCATGGGATATTGGGATTCACTCTTTCTATTATCCTTTATCAAATTTGACTGCAGAAACGTAATTATGATGATTCAAGTATGTGCTTGATGCAGAGTTCCCAACAGAAATGGCAAAAGGACGCAATTAAATCCATGTAATTGATAGTTAATAACTGATCAACAGCATTAGGAATTGGGGTATCAAAAACTAGCTTCTATACTGTGAGTATTTCCAAACGACCTGATCCATGACGAACTTGTAGTTGCACTTGAACCTTGCCCTGGTCACTTCCTCTGGCGCAGCCATCAGCTTCCCCACCCCGCCGTTGCTGATCCCTGACACTATCGCAACCAGTGCCGTGGTGTCCAAATTCACCAGCTCCCTCGATTCCCTCCACATCTTCCCCACAAAGGCACCAAATGCTCCCTCAAGACCCAAAGGCACATCCTCATCAGCACTTGCACTTCCCTCAGCCACCACGGCTTCCTGTGGCAGCAGAACCTCGCCAGCACCCTCCACGACATCAATCTCGAACGCCCTGAAGCTCCTCATCTCCTCGCTCGTGTTGAAGCTGACGGCAACCCACCCTTCCTCATCCTCGTCCTCGGAAACACCGATGAACTCCGCGAGCAAGTCGGTCTCGACGGTCCTGAATTCCTCAGCGAGCCCCAGCGCGATGTCCGCGCCGACACCGCGGGAGAAGACGAGGAGCAGCTTCTCAGGTCGTGTGGCGGGAGGAGCACCGCGCGCGGCTTTCAGCACCGCCGTGACGCGGGCGCGGAGGGCCCCGCGCGGGGTCCAGGCGAGCCTGGCGGGGTTGCTCGCGGAGACGAGCGCCCACGCGGGCCGGCCGCGGAAGGCGCAGGCGAAGTCGACCCCCGGGAACGGCGAGAGCCGGGACGGGCTCCGCACCGCCGGGTGGGTGAGGAGGAGGTGGAGCGCGGCGAGGTGGGGCAGGTTGGAGGAGAGCGGCGTGGCCAGGGACGGGGCGGGGTGGAGCGAGGAGAGGAAGCGCAGCTCGGCGTCGACGAGGCGGAGGAGGGAGCCGAGCGCCGGCTGGCCTCGCAGGTCCGGCGAAGCGGCGAGGCGGCTGCGCAGCGCGCCGCACCGCGCCCGCGCGAGCTCCAGCTCCGACACGGCGGCGCACGCTTGCGATGCATCCATCTTCGGTGGTCTATGCGATCCAGTGGGTTCGGCCATTGATGCGCGTGATTGCGTGAAGAATGTGGTAGAGAAGGAAAAAGTCAGATCCCTCGTATACCCAAGTTCAATTTAGGTCTTACACACCAAAACTGGGTAAAACACATCCTTCAACTTACAAAATAGTTTATATTACATCTCTGAGCGGTTTTGATAGCGGTTTTGCTATAATAGTAGTGGTTTTGTCATTTCCTTTTACTTATATATTTTGCCAAATCTTTCAAAAATTATAGTAAATCATAGAAAAGCTATATAATAAAAATCTATTTTTTTGACCCTTATGAATATAAGACTTTTTATTACAGTTTAAGCGTACAATAATTAGTCTACCATAAAAATTTCACCACAATTGGAATATAGAAACAACAACTATAAATTATTCCAATTAATTACTAAAAATCATAATATTATATCATATATATAACTTAGTTGTTTTATTTATAGAAAGCATATCTCTAAAGGTGAAATAAAAATTTTGTACTAAAAGATACCATAGTATATATTTAACGGGTAGATCTACTCATATGGAGTATGATAAAATTATTTATAATTTTTCTATGGTTTTTAATAATTTTTAAATAATATTTAGCAGAAATAAATAGGATGAACAAAACAAAACCATGTTACTATAGTGAAACCGATCTTCCAAACCGCCCATGGATGTAATATGGACCGTTTTGAAAGCTGAAAGATGTACTTTACCCGGTTTTGGAGTTTAAAGACCTGAATCGAACTTGGCCATTAGTTGAAGGAGGACTTTTTCCGGTAGAGAAACGAGCAGGATTGAATGGGCCGGCCCAGCTGTAGCAGAACGTCTGGGCCGAAAGGGGGAGCACACAAAAAGATCGCGCTGAGAGAGAGGCGGCTAGCGTATAAAAGGGCCAAAAATAGCCGTTGGGCTCGCACGTTGCGTTCGCATTCTCCCCCGCCCGCCTCTTTGAAGCTCTCGTCTGCCTTTTTCCCACTTCGCCTCTTTCGTTTCCCCTCCCATCCACGAGCACGCCGGCACACTCCCCCGCCGCCGCCTTACTCTCGCGGCGAAATCCCGTGTCCGTAGCGCCGGCCTCCTCCGGATCCGAGACCGCCGAGGGCGCCGCGAGGTCTATCTGTTGGTAAACTTCTGAGATCTGCTCATCTCTTTGCTTGTGGCATGCAAATTCTGCGATACTTTTGTTTCCCCTCCCACTTGGGTGCGCTGTTGGTTCTCTCCCCCGCGCTTTCCAGTGTGGTGTTAGTTTCGCCTCTGCAGTTGACTGGCGTTGGTTCGATTGGCGTGATAATTTGTCTGGTCAGCAGTTGTGTCCTGTCGTAGTGGAACTGGAACGCCTAGGGTTTGACGGAATTTGTTAGCAATTTCCACTCAGTTTTCAGTGTTGCTATGTTAAATGATTCCGCACGTTTTTTTATTTGGTTTTACGGGTTGAGAATCTTGAATTTCATATTTTTCTTTTAGCACATTTCTGAGTAGTAGAATGTAGATATCTCTGTCCAGTATCTTTTTTTCCGAGGCTCACAGTGCAATTAGATGGCTGCATTCTGCAATATTCTTGTCACTAAATCCTGGCGGGTGCCAAGCCCTGGATTTGTCTTCCACATAGATTTCCAGGAGTAGAAAATTTGTGATTTCTGTCTTTTTTTAGTAAATAGTTTTCATTGGAGCGATTGTGATTAGACTGTTGTGAAATAACTTAGTGGTGTTACTGGGTATGACCATACTAGTTGATGTTCACTACTCGTGGATAATGTAGTGTATCATACTACTGTCTGCAGTTCACCCATGTCCTTCTGTGCATTCTGCATTTGTGTTCGATTTAGTTTGGAGCATATAACCTATGATCCCATTATTGTAGTGTTTGGAGCTGAAAATGAGCAAGGAGAATACTACTCAGCTTGACCTTGAGAAAGGGCTGCCTCAAATGTCTAATGGTAATGATTTGAGTAACCCTGCAACAATACACAAGATGGGAGAGGACACAGAGGATTCTGGAAGCAAAATTGAATCACCTACTCCAGAGAAGCTTGAATCTAGAAGCAAAGGGGTTGTTGTGAGTTCACTAGCAAGGAATTTGCTTGCAGAGAGGTACAGAGATAGATTTGCAAATCAGTTGGTGGAAGATGAGGATGACACAGATGATGAAGAGTATGATGACAGTAGTTCACCTGGTGTAAGCCGATCTGTGATTTCAGGAAGCATTGAACTCCTTGAGAAGTGAGCTATTTTAATATTGTTCTCAATATATCATGCATGTCATATCTCAAGCATCTGATTTTCCACCTTGTTCTTATTCACAATGGCAGACACAAGGATTTGCTGAACCTTTTCAATAGAATGGAGAGTTCTATAAGGTTGCTACGCTTACGGAAGAAGATGACTACATTTAAGAATATTGCCACCCAGGTGGAAGTACTCACAAAGAGGTAGTAATGACGACCAAGCTATCTTTATGGGTTGTTATCATTTTCTATTTGTTTGTTGCAGTTGGATGATACTCTTTCTGCATTACAGGACATTCTCATACAGTCATTTGGCCCAGATGAAACATTTATTTCCAGAAGCTATCCAGATAAAAAGGATACTCTTACATGATGAGAAAAGCCTATGCATGTATGCTGATATGGAAATCACACTTGTAATGGATGTTGTGGAAAGCACAAGTCCGGATCAGTCTCCATCAATGGCAATTTGCGAGTCCTTTTACTCAAAGCTTTTGAGTTTTTTGGATGCTCATCATAAGGTAATAAATTTAACCAGGTCTTTCTTAGGTAGCTGTTAATCAATAGATTTTCACTGTACTATATTTCCCTTATTATGTCTTTTCATTCCACGTGAACCTATATGAGCCTTTTTAAGGATACATACATACACTTCTGATTACGTTAGTCTTCAGACCATGATAATCACTGAGCATTCAAGTTGCAATTGTTATATATGCAGGGTACAGACATTCCTGAGGCAATCCTACCAGAACCCTTTAGTTCAAGGTCAAGGGAGAAGTTATATCTTGAGTTGCCTAATGAACATGCAGCTGAGCGACTTTTGGAGAGTAGCGCTGAGGATGAATTGTCACATGCTTCCCACTTCCCACAATCTTTTCAAAAACTCATGTCACAGAAAATCATTGCTGATGGAACTGAAAAGACTCAGTTGCTATCTTGTCCAGCAGAACTGAGATCTGTGAGTGCTTATGATACAGATGGGGTAAACAAAAGCCCTAGAAAGCAAGATATACATGCTCCAGTTCCTGTGAACTCTGAAATTTCTGCTACCCCGAGCCGCCACTTGATCTCTTGTTGTCAAGAGAGTACGCCAAAACAAGGGCCCTCAGAGTCACCATTTTTGGTTGGAACACCAGCAATGCAGACACCACAAAGACCGTTGCCTACTCCACTTGATAAACTTGAGGCCACATGTGGACACATTTCTGAACCGCGTTCGGCCAGTTCAGCACGCAGATCACTGAATACATCGCTGAAATTTGAAGGAAAAAGCCTGTCTTATCATGATGGAATGGAACATGAGGCTACAGCTAAAAAAGACATGTTCTTAGAAGATTTATCTAGTTCCAATAAGTCATTAGAGGTATTGATCTGATTTCTGTTCATCACATATAATTATTTTTTTCTTCTATTGATTAATACATTACTACATTCTGGAGATCGCAGGTGGCATAGTGAATAGCTTTTTAATTAGACAACAAATGCTTGTGCGTGGACTCTGATTTCTAGGAAAAAAACTATTGTGCAATGGAACACCTGTGGGCAGCTCTTTCTGCATGTAACTGTATTTTTTTTAATCATAGGGTTGGTAAACAGCGTTACAATGGGTTGTGTCAAATAAACTTCCTGGCTGCCTTCATCTAGTAAAAATATTCAGGAAATGGGTATACATGACTCTTCCATTATACCTAGAATGTTGGCAGTGTAGTAGACATTAACCAGCAGTAACTTAGCAATAAACATGGAATTTTATACCCTGAGGCTCAGTGATAGGTTAGACAAACAGAATGGCCGTTTGTTTTCCCCGCTGTACAAATTAGTCAAACTAATGCACTCTTAATTTTCAAAATATGCCATGGTGTATGACTGATAGATGTTTTTGCTTCCTGCTCGTTTCATTGCTTTTGCTAAACAGTTGGAAGGCTTGACGGATTTACCTATCCAATAAAAGACAAGATTTCTAAGCAAATTCATTTGTTTGATGTGACTTTTTTTCTTGCAGGAAAAAGATCCTTTCTCCTTTACCAATAAAGACAAAACCAATCAAGTAGACCCAGTGGAAACCCAGGAAAAGATAGCTTCGCTTCGTACCACATTTGACATAGTCTGTGATATTTCTCGTTCTACCAAGAATTCACTAATCACAAAGAAAGAACTTTTCCACAACATACTTTCCAACAACTTGGAGATAGAAGAGAGTGGTAATGATTGATTGATTATCATTGTAACGACTCCAGATTATAGTTGAGTTCTTGAGCAATGCTAACTATCTGTCATTTTTTTTACTCAACGTAATAGGGGAGATAGAAGAGCAGCTGGACATTTTAGAGGATCTGGCTCCTGATTGGATATCTAAGAAGGTGATAAATGGAGAAATACTTTACAGGCAAGTTGCATGAGCGTCCCTGTTTTGTTTGCATGTCCTTTTGCTGTATTATTTGGTATCACTAGCTATCATTCTCTTTTCTTTGTGAGATGTTCATGGGAATACTAACAGATATTTTTCCTTTCCTTGGCACTGGCAGCATTGGACCTATTACAGATCAGAATTCAGTTCGGGCAAAGCTTGTAGAAGCCGTATGAGATAGCTGTGACCGGTTCAAAGCTGAAGAACCCGCCTGATACTACTATGTATGTACCACTAATGGAACCCATCAAGCAGGCATATTAGCAAATTTACCATCATGGAATCCGTGGAATCATCTGGACTGCTCGTCTGGTTCGACTTCAAATATCGAGTAGCAACTGAAGCAGATGGAGTTCCTCAGTGCATTCTCTGTTCTGACCTGCTCGATGCTAAAATTGTTATGAACTTGAATTCCCACTTGAGTGTAGTTTGGCACTCAAATGTCATGCATGTGAGCTATCTCGTGTTAATCCTAAGGATCCAACATTAGAACCTGTGGAACTCGATTGCCCTTTGGTATCTCCGCTATGATATTTACTAATGAAAATGCAGAAGCCCTAGATTATGTTTGCTGCTCTGTCAGGGTTCTTACTGGGCATGCACATGCTTAACACATCATGGTTCGCGCCATTCCGTGATATTAAGCTCTGTAATGCTGGGCATGCACTTGCTGACCTCTGTTGTCTTCTCTTCTCGCTTGAGGGCCCTGATTATTTGCCGCGATTAGTGTTCACCAGACATACGCTGCAAGTATGCAACGCAAACACTATTTATTCCATACGCAGTAACAAACAACATGGCATACAATACAATACGTCACTACACTAGTGCAGGGCAATGAGCCCACGACCCTGTATTCTCTACGTATATACACAGCATGTGCCAAGTACCAACAGATACAGCAGACACAACCATCTCGCCGACTCTCATTCCTCTGACCAGGTAATGTCCACCATCCCGACGTTCTGGTCGAGCCCCAGGGCGTCCCACACCGCCGGCGAGGCGTCGACGATGTTGTTGTCGCAGGGCGGCTCAAAGTTGTGCTCGTCGTCGCAGCCGTGCACTGAGTCACACTCGTCCACCACCTTGGCATACACGGAGTTGCCATTGGCAGAGATCTTGATACGGTGTCCACAGCGTGCCATGTTGCTGAACCAACCCGTGGACAGCGCCACGACCTTCTCTTTGTCGCTGTGGTAGGCGTTGTCGCACTCCGACGGGCCGCCGCCGTCCTTGCCCTTCTCGAAGCTGTTGAGCGTCAGCACGGCCTTGGTGCTCGCTGTCACCGGCGGCGAGCACCGGTATTGTGGGTACATCTTGCCGTCCTCGCAGCAGTCTGGGTCGTTGCTCTTCTCGCAGTTGCCGGACCGGCCGGGGAGGTAGCCGCTGGCGCGGCAAACGCCGAGGGCGGCGCCGGGGCGGAGGGAGAAGGCCATTTGGGAGGCGGAGAGGGCGATCAGGACGAAGATTGCCATGGTGGCTACAGCTCTGGCAGTGGTCATCTTTGCTTTCGTAGAGAAAAGGCTCTGTTCTTGCTCTGCCTCAGCTCTGGACTGTTTGATTGATGGTTTGAGCAGATGCAGCGCGTGGGATTATATATAGTTGCGTTTCCAGGTTCCGGTAACTTGCTACTACATGCAAACCTGCAAAGATTTACCGTGGCCGTGCCGTGCCAAATGGTTTCATGAATGGGTAGCCCGAGACGGCCGGCAAAATCCGCTTTCACAGCGGTGCTTTCAGGCTATATGCGAACGACGTTTTGCCGTGCCGTATCAAAGGGTTTGTGTTCTTCATATGATGTGAACATGAGAAGAATATTTGATCTAGTAGTGTGGGACCTACATGGATTAGTGGGTGGTTATAAACTTATAATCGAAAAACTCTATATGAAAAATTGTGTATTGCACTGAGTCAAGAAATCACTGCATGACTCGGTATTTAACTGTAATTAGTTTAGACAGCACAGCAGAGGTCGTTTTCACCGTGCCATAAGAAATGGTTTGAAATCGTTGAATGTGAACGTGTGGAGAAGTTTTTTTTTTCTCTACAGATATGTAGGACCTACAGTGTCACACCTCGGAATTTGGGAGTTCGGGATGTGAATTAGAAAGAGAAATTAATAAACAATTTTCACAAGTTATTAAAACTTTTTCAACATTTGTTTAATTTATAGGGAAATGTACTATAAGAAAATAAACATTTTTTTAAATAAAATAAATATGCTTTATGTTGTCTTAATTGAAGTGCTTCATTCATGCTGAAGTGCATTATGTGTTTTTGAGTGTTAAAGTTTTCAAAATGCGTTTAGATGTCGATCAAATCTTTCCTGAGAATTTCCTAGATTTTCTAGGAATTAATTCTCTTTTCCTAAAGTCAAATCCATTTATTGGAAGGCTTTAAAATCTCTTTCATAAGCTCCAAATATTTTATTTTGGTTCAAAGTCTCCAACTCTATCTCTGGAATTTTTCCTAGGATTTTTGGAGATTTTAGAATATTTTATACGGTTTAAATACATTATCTAGGATTTCCTAGAATTGTTTTTGAACTAGAATTTATTTCCCGAAATAAAAATTTAATTCCCCCTTCATTTTGGGCCGACCGCAACCCAGTCCACCTTCCGGTCTTGCGCCCCAGCTCGACCTAACTCTCAGCCCAGCTCGGCCCACCAGTCATCTCCTTCTCTTCTCTCGCCGACAGGTGGGCCCCACTTGTCATCCTCCTCTCTTTTCTCCCGGAAGCTCTCTCTCCCTCTCTCTGTCGCGTGGACCCCGCCTGCCAAGACCTCCTTCTTCCTTGTGCTTGAACCAGACTCTGGTTCGAGTCCGGCCTCTGCACGACGCGCCGCCAGCCATCCTTGGCTTCCGCGCCAAGCCAGCCTCGCCTCCAGAGCCCTATAAAAGTGCGGCACCGAAACCCCAGCCCCCTAGCTCCCATTCCCTCCTCCTTGCGCAGCGCCACCGCCAAATCGAGCTCGCCGACGACGAGCTGCAGGAGCCGCCATTGTCGTCGATTCGCTCCGACCGAAGGCCAAGGACGTAGATGGACGCCGCCATGATGGTCCCCAGTCCGAGCCGCATAGATTTGTCTGGTCAACGTCGTCGTTCCTTCGCCGAAGGAGCTCGCCGCCGTGACATCCACACCGGCGCCACTGTCATCCTCGATTCCGGCCGCCTCCATCCACCTCCGCCAATGGTGAGCACCTCTGCGAGTTCGTCTCGTTCCCCTCTTCGTTTTCCCCCACTCAATCGCAGCTCAAGGTCACCGAACCGCCGGCAAGAAGAGCGCCCAGACCCACTGAACCGCCATGGCTCGTCGCCAGCCGCCTCCACCGGCTGAGCTTTGCCCTAGATCCCCTAAACGAGATCCCCAGCTTCCCAGCTTGCTCCAGAGCCAAGAATCGCTCAAAACCGTGGCCCCTAGCCTCGGAATCGTGCGATTCCGGAGAGCCACCGCCACGCGCCGTCGCTCACTGTCTTCTCCGACCAGCTGCGCCGCCCCGTGAAATCTTAACCGCTAGATCCAAATCCGATGGCCACAAATAGATCCAATCCAAACCGAGTAGGTAAACACACGGTCGCCCTGGAGTTTTTGCAGAAAAGCCCTTGTAGTTCTTGCGTATATACCCGCAGTCCCCGCTAGTTCAAAAGTAAATCTGTTTTAGTCCTTTTCTTTTCGGTTTAACCCCTGACGTTTGGTAGAATCCAACCCGCCATCCTTGGCTGCTAGTTTTACGCGTTAGCCCTCGTGTTTTCATACGTAATTATGTTTTAGCCCTCGGTTTCTTTCAAAACAGCCCCTGAAAGCCCTGTTTCCTCGCAGTTAAGCCCTGCAACCTTGTTTTATCCATAAATTCCATGTTTTAACTCTGTTTAATCTCGTTCTTGTTGCGCTAATCTTCTAAAAGCGTAGACTTTAGTTTAATAGTGTTGTTTACCAAGTTTAATGTTTTGGAAATAAATAAAATATTAACTTGTTTAATTTTGTTATATGTTTTACAAATTGTATAAAATCTAATTAGAGCTCCAACTTCATGTTTTATAATTTATTTAAAATATTAATTTGAGTAATGTTTACTTCATATGCTTTTCTAAATAAAAGCTAGTAAGGTTATATATCGGTTTTCATAAACTAATAATTAATTTGCTTAATGCTCAAAAATGAATCTAGTTTTCTAAATAAAATTTGACTAGGTTTATACATCGGCTTTTATGAATAAAAGTTAACTTGATTAATATCTACATCCGCTTCACTAGCTTTTCTAATTAAAAGTATACCCTGTTGTTTTATAAATAAACAATATCAATATAATTAACAATTATTGAACTAGTTTTCTTTATTAAAATTTAATTAGGGTTAAACACCGGTTTTGTGCAATCTCAATTAATATGGTTAATTCACAACTTGAATAAGTTTTAATATAACTTGTTTAGTTCAACACGATATATGAAGTTAATTGATTAGGTGCCCTCACATGCTTTCTTGCAAGTTAAAATATTTAATTGGTATAATCATTGTATAAATATTTGCAAATAAAATTAATTAGGCTTTACCTGTCTTTTTCATATGAAATTATAATTTGAATTAATTCAAATACCGAATATTTCTCTGGATTATTCATTACATGTATTCTCTTAATTAAAATAAATGAAGCACATAGTCTTTACTTTCTTTTGTAATATAAACCCTCCGATAGTTATACCTTTCCAACCGGTGTTCCATTTTCAACGTTTCTTGCGCTCTCGTGATCGTAGTAACGAGCCCCATCGTTTCGTACGTTCTTTTAAAGCTTTTCTTTTGATTGATGTATTGTTCTTAATTGTACCTATTTCTTTTGTTTGCATGTTTGTGCTTGTGCTCGATGATTGCTACGATTAGAGGAGCATCGTTCCGAAGCTGTCAAGAACAAGAGTTGAAGACTGAGCAGTGGTATTCTTTTGCGGAAAGGCAAGTGTCCCTAACCATCTTTCTACCTATATGAGATCATATGTGTTAATTGGAAACCATGAAGAACCACCCAGGATTATCCGTACAACCACAATATTATATAGATCTGGTCTATGTGATGTGTTTGCACTGCTAGTGGTGGAATTTGGGGGCTTTACCGGGATGGCAGGTGCGGGGATCGGAAGGCGAGGCCTTGCCGTTGTAACCGTGGTCTTCGGGGAGCAAACACATACATATAGGGAGTCTTTGGAAAGGCCTCGTAGCGTACCTATGCAATCACACCTCGGTAGTGTGGTATGCGCCTTTGTGGTGCAGCATGGTTGGGTCTAAAGTTCCTCGGGACTTTTACGCGAATTGTGGTGAAAGTGTACAACCTCTGCAGCGTGTAAAACTATTATAACAGCCGTGTTCGCGGTCATGAACGGCCTGGACCCTTACATGATTAATATACTTGAAGTTGATAATTAAATTGTTCCGGTTATTTCGGTGGCCTTGCTGAGTACCAACCATAACCATAAGTGTACTCATCCTTGCTTATTGCTGCTCAATATTCAGAAGGTGTGTGAAGTTGTTGAAGATGATGCTAGGCGTACGCAACCCCCAGTCAACTGCCTGTGGTGAAGAGTTCAAGATTCCGCTGCTAGAAAACGTTTGTATTGCATTTATTTTATTCTTTCCGCTGTAACTTTGTGTTCTGTTTATTCATGAAGTCTATCATATGTGTGAAACTTGATCCTGGCACACATATAAGATGCATCTGGTTTTCTTTCTAAAATCAGGTGTGACATACGGTCTACATAGGCTAATTTCATATTCATATAGCTCGAATGTCCTTTTGCCTGAAATAGTTTTCCATTTACTTCCTGTTCCGTTTGCTATTTCTTCTTCTTTTTATGAAACATGAGGGGAGTTCTACAGCTGCTTTGTTTTTAATTATATAGAAGAAGAAACAATCTGTACATACTTTTAAGAAAAATTTAAGACAAACTATTCCAAAAAGGGACTAAAAAAGTTGCGAAAGAAGTTGAAAGAAAATGACAACAAAAAACAAAAAGGAGGATTTTTTTGAAACATCTCAGGTAATACATGAGCTCATGCTTCCAGCAGTCAGAAGCTTCGATGACGGTTAGCTCAAACTCCTACTTGTACTTGTACTTGAAGATAATTTCCCAACCCTGCGCAAACAGTCTCTGACCATTTTCAACGTTACAAGATAAGCACACCATGTTGAAATAGCAAGCTCTTTGTTGAGTCTAACTGAATTTCTTCGACAAGCTTCTTCGACTGTCTCAAGTCTCAACCGGACCCAATGCATTACTAAACTTTAGCTTACATGAACATCACTGCCTAGATTTGCATTGAAAGAAAGGTGATTCTTTCCTCTATTGTGCCGTGTAACGATGTCTCATCACATTTGTTTTTCAACATTTTTTTAGGCAACTTATTTTTCAACATTGATTGAATTTATGGCAATTAGCTGACCTGGCCAATGGCCAAATAGCGTTTGAATTTTTAGAATATTTATGAATTATTAGGAAATGAGACATAACAGGAAAATATATTCATTTGGATTAACATATTTGTCAAAGTTGTATTGTTAGGTCCAAATGGGTTTCATAGATTCCGAGGATACAACAAAAATAAATCAATTAAAGCCGTGACAAGCAATGTGAGGAATGAATTGGAGTATTGGACTTGTCCCATGCAATTTTTTTATAAAATAGCATGGATTTCTAGGTAATCTTGTAAGGCATTTATAAGCTTTCCATAGAGATCAAGATCTTTAAAATCAGAGCCTGAAGTAGAAGTTATGATCACAATACAAAGTGCTGAAATGGGGTCACTGTATAATCCGATGAACCACCGGAGCTTCTTAGAGGATGATCCGGTGCACACTAAAAATGCAGATTTTGGTGTCATCAAATTGCCAAAGAATATGGAGATTAAAATTCTACTCAGAGGAAGATCCGATGGTAGCATAGGATAATCTCGTGCTCACTATTTGCGCTGTGAGGAAGATCTTATATATGGATGCACTAGATGATCCGACGGCATGCATGTTTCTTGAACCCATCAGAGTTTTGGCATAGACTCTAGGTTGCAAAACTGTTTGTGGGTTGATGTTTATCGCTAAACCATCCGTAACTACACATGTAGATAACATGCAAAGTAGTTGAATACATAGAATTAAGTTTTCAATTTGGGTAATTGTTGTCTTTTCTTTTCTTTGCCTAATTCACCCCCTCCCTTTCTTAGGCTATACGAGTATCAATTCCTTTCAAGCATATGGTGCCATGCTTCTATATAATTTGTAATGCTACTGTCAAATTTGGATTGTGTATTTCTGTTTGCCCTTGAACTTGAAGTTGCAGTCCTATTTTTCTGCCTGGTCCGTTTAAAAAAATACCACAAGCGCAGTGTGCAATATGTAAATTTGCAAGTTTAAATGTTCCGTCACTTAACTAACCATACGCGTGTATCAGTATAGCATGGACAATAAGCAATATTATGGACAGCCGCGTGCCAACAACCTCCCTACTCCCTAGCGGCGGCAAGTATACACGAGGATAGCCAATGAATTGTCCAACTTCATCGACCTTAGCCTCGTGCGCACATGGTAGAACTGAATGGAGCACTTCGTGCTTTTGCCGCTTGCTTGCCTAAAATTCGAATGCCATTTTGTTTCAAGACGCGTGTCGTCGTTGCAACGTGCAAGACCTCTGCCGGCGCTCGCCGCGGACAGCCCACAGGTGACGGGCCATTGCCAAACTGTCCAACGCAAGCTGAATGGCCTAACTTGCTGCCGCGTGTCGAACTTCAAAAGGCACGGGGGTTTCCTGACGGCTCTGCCCGCCACGAGGCCACCACTGCACTACCACCGTGACCACGGTCGCAGCGTCGCCAATGGCGTCCCCAAAGTTTCTTCCCGCCCTGTCACCCCTGATCCTCCTCCTCGTCCTCGCGATGGCAGAGCAGCGCGTCGCTGCCGCCATCAAGCTAGACGCGGACGCCTCGTTCCTCAGCCACTTGCCGCCCCTGCTCGACTGCGCACCCACCGCCCCAGCGCCGCCGTCCAGTTGGAAGGACGCCAGCGCCTACCGCGCCAACGTAGTGTCCGTCCTCCGCGCTCTCCCCGCCGCGGCCGCCGCCTCTCCCACCGGCTTCGCCGCCGCGGCCGCCGCCTCTCCCACCCCCTCCCTTTCTTAGGCTATACGATATTGTCAACAATTGTTATACATACAAAATGTATACACAATGAATAAACTGTTCAACATCATAAAAAGATTACATCAGAAGCACATGACCAATTCGTCGTGCATAGGGTAATCCTCATCATCCCACAGCTCCTTCAAAAGACCGGGACGAGTTTTAGCCACAAGTTCGAGTAAGTCATTGTCAGTTGCCATGACCGCTTCGAGTACAGGAGGGTCTTCAAGGAACTCGATGCAAGCGTCCGTAAGAAAACTGCAGTGGTAATGCACAGCAAATCTCAGTGTTATTCCAACCGTGTCCTCATTTATATCACTGCATAATTTCTTCTCACAGACCAGCTTGAGACCCTGCATGTCAAACCTGTCCGCCGCTACCAGCAAGTGCTCAGGCATCCAAGACTCTTCTTCCTCAGTCATCTCCGGCAACCAACCCGTGTATACGAAGTGTAGCAGGCTCTCGAACACCTCAGGTAGCATATCATCAATCCTTATGCAATAATCTCCTGTCGTGCCGGCCTCCATCGTCGCGCTAAAGAGCTGTGCCTCAAGGGCAGGAGCCCTCGCCGCAAGAACGCACCTGTGGGCGTAGAACGTCTTGCCGGAGACTTGGAACACGACGTCGGTGGTGTCCAAGGGATACCGCTGCAAGTTAGACACCCTGTCCACGAAGATGTCCCACCCGATGTAGAAGCCATTTACGAGATGCTCAGACGCCTCCAAAAACTTCTTCCGGATGAAAAGGTCGCAGCCGTGCCTGTCGCCAAGTTCAGAGCACTCCCTCACGTCCGTGCACACGGAATGACCTGGAACCGGTTCCCCGGCCTGATCAAGCAGACTGAACCTAGACCATGCCTTGATGGGCTCGGAGACTTTGCTGTCGAGAACAGCGAAGATTGATATGTAATCTTTGCATGAGGAGGAGACGCCATTGGGATAGTATTGGATGCGCCAAGAGCAACCCCCAGCCTCGAAGGGCAAAGACGTGTATGGCTGGCCATTGGGGTGCAGCTGCTTGATGTGCCGGTAGGGAACGTTGAAACGGACCACGTAGCTTGCCACCGCGTCCCCGAGGTTGGTCGAGCCGAAATCCGGCGCCGGCATGGTGGCGAGGGTTTCTGAGTTTTTGGCAAATTCGATGGAAACCACAGATGCAGATGAGTCACGAATTCTGGCAGTAAAGGCGGAGAATTTTTTTTAATTTTAACTAATTTTTTAATAATATTTTAAAAACAATACCCCCGGAACGACATTTGCATCACATAACCGTTTTGGACGCGCCTGTGCGCGTCAAAAACACCCTACCGCGCCACATGCATTGGCGCGGCAAGCTGTGCCACGCTGGAGGGTGTCGGAGGGGCCTCACAACTCATAATCCACGTGGCGAGCATGCCGCGCCACTCCCACCGGCGCGGCAAGATAACACTGCCACGCCCGGCGGGAGTGGCGCGACAAGCCTGCTACGAAAGATCATATTTTTTACATATGAACTCGGATGAAGATGATTTTTATATGAAAATTGTAGCCCTAGATGAGATCTACAACTTTGTAGTTTTATGTTTTTTCATTTGAAGTCATTTAGATGCTCAAATAATTGATCTAAACTTTATTCAGCATATTAAACATTCAACTCTTATTCAGGTCGCCCCAACTTAACTTTGTTCACCGTGGTTCCACAAAAAAGGTTATATATAATAATTAATCAGTCTATGAAACTATGGATTCAAGACAACACAAAAAATTCATAAGTTGTATAGTAGATTTAGTGAACATAGAACCAACAATTTTCTTCATAAGTTAACTAGTTATGTTTCAATCTTTTTTAGACAAACATGCACATTTTAATATTTACTAGCCTATTGAAGATCCTAGATGAGTTTATTTTTTAGGTGCGATGTGAAGGGCATTTTTTAGGTGCAGAGATGGTTTCGTACGTGAGGCTTCAGCAAAGAGTGCGGACGTGACCACCCTTTCGTTCTTTTTATAGTATAGATAGATTAGTAGTATTGATAGAATAGAAAAGAGATTTGTAAACAGTATGAGACTAATCAAAGAGATCTTTAACCAAAAGCCCTCCAACATGGCTACTTGAGCATATGATAATTTTTTTTCAAGGTGATAATTTTGACTTCTTCAAGTTCATTTTACCATTAAAATGGAAGGTTTTTTGGAACATTCCGGAAGCAACGAGAAGTTCCAGAGATATTCTATGCAAACAAGGACATTGATTAACAACCGGATGGAAAATATCCTCGTGAATTGGCCGGCGATAAGCAAGCAACGTACATACGTACGTTGGCCCTCTCCCTGAGCGCTGGGAGTTTACTCGATGAGGCCCACTTTTCAGTGAAGAGCACCGATGGATACCCTGATAAGCTCAAACTCATGTTTATCTCTCGGCCGGCTTGAACAACATCGATCAACTTGGCTCCCAAGCTTGAGAACGCAGATTTCTCTCTAACAAACTAGAGATGACGGCAGCATCTCCCGGACCCGCATGATTTTCTCCAACGAACTGAAGGCGGCAGCTACATCTCTCTGCGCCTCCCATACCCTAGCGTGGCCGCCTATATAAGGCCTTCACGTCCACAAACACAGGGGACCTTTTTTTTTTATCTCGCCGAAAGGCTGCAGGGGAGAAGCCAGACGAGGAGCTCGACGCAAGTTCTTCCATCTGCAGCAACACACGGCTCCCTGTCCATGGCGTCAAGTGATCAACCGCGCCGGAGTTGATCGCAGCGAGCACGTAGCAAGATCGCCATGGCACCTTTGTTCGTCTTCGGCGGCGGCGCAGGTTGACCATATGTGTTTTTCTTTCTCCCTTGTTTTACAGATCTATGCATGCATCTACACGCACGTAGGCCGGTCGGGTGTCGTGAGATCACCGGAGTTGCCGGAGGCGGCCGGCGATGATTTGCTCCTCTATCAATCATTCATCGTTGCTAGGAGCCGACGACCCAGTCGGCACCGAGTCAGAGCGCGACGAGCAAGTATCGTCGTCATGTGGTCATGTGCCCAGTACGTGTGCACGTATGTATTGCAGGTGCCAAAGAAGTTACACGAGAAGATGGAGGAGACTTGCATGCTTTTCTACCTGCATGATCGTACGTGCATGCATGCACCTACACGGTCAAGAAGCAAGCAAGGCAAGGAAGATCAGACAGACCCCGTCCATCCCGGCGGGCACGGAAACTCCGATCAGATTCAAGACCAGTACCTCTACATCGACTACACTGTTGATCGGCCACCTCGACGATCGACGCCGAGTCGTCCAAGACTTGCAGAAGGCCCTCGCTGCCTCGACAATCACCGCTGCCCCGACGTTGTGATTTTTTCTCCTCAAACAAAGCCGTCAGATAATTCATCTTACGAGCATTGTCCAAGCATTATTTCAAAACCGTAATTGCGGTAAGATCATTACATCATACGTCTAGTACCGATAAGGCTAGACTCAATTTTGGCCAAGTGCCGTCAAAGCAAGGTCGCTACCTATCGACATGTCCCAAATAACAGGATCAGATACTATGTTGCTGGGCACCGATGAGGCGAAGACAACTCATTTATGTCCGTACTTGATGAAGTTGGGCCATATGACTGGGCACCGACAAGGCGAAAGTCACCCTTTCATCAATGCATTTTCCGTTTACCAGCACATGGCGTTGGTGCTACGTGGCCGGGTCTTGACGATATAAAGTCACTCACATCACATGTTTCCACCATTCCCCATATATTGCATATGGACAATGAGCAGATGAATTCTACACGACCATAAGAGCGCAACTTAATCAGAGGTGTTCCGTAGGCGCATCCTGCGGATGTAATTAACCGGTCGCGTCCGACAGGCCTCGGGAATCAGCGAACTACGCAATCTCTTCGAGTCAGAGCTCTCCTTAAGCATTGACGCAAAAGACAAGTCACGAGTCATGTATTCGTAGATTTTGTAAAAGATCAAGATTAATAAAATATATGTTATCACCAATATGTGCATGTGTCCCGTGTACAATCTTTATTTGTTTCTTGTCTTCGCTATTTTATTATTTTTTGTTTTCACAAACTGAGAAATATAAAGAACAAAGAAGAGAACCTTATAATGAGTTGTGTTAGAAAGTGTTAAACATGAATTCGTAGTTCTATAGACCAATTAATACATATATATAATCTCTTTGTTGGAACTATGGTGAACAAAGTTAAGTTGGCCGACCTGACTAAGAGTTGAATGCTTAATATGCTGAATAAAGTTTAGATCAATTATTTGAGCATCTTAATAATTTCAATGAAAAAACATAAAACTACAATGTTGTAGATCTCATCGAGGGCTACAATTTTCGTATAAAAATCATCTTCATCCGAGTTCGTATGAAAAAGATATAATTTTTTTAAGGTGGCAGGCTTGTCGCGCCACTCCCGCCGGCGTGGCAGTGTTATCTTGCTGCGCCGGTGGGAGTGGCGCGGCAAGCTAGATTATGAGTTGTGAGACCCCTCCGACACCCTCCAGCGTGGCACAGCTTGCCGCGCCAATGCATGTGGCGCACAGGCGCGTCCAAAACGGTTATGTGATGCAAATATCGTTCCGATGATGTTGTTTTTAAAATATTATTAAAAAATTAGTTAAACTTAAAAAAAATTCTAAAGGCGGACGGGCGTGTTTGGGGATGGAGCAAATCCAGGGGAGGCGCTAAACGTTTTATACGGCATATTCGTCATCTGGCCTTGTCGGACACGGGTCGAAGTCCGGCTTGGAGTCCGGAATTGGAAGTTCGGATGGCTCTGTCTCAGGCTGTCGGACATGTGTGTACACGCCGAAATATTCTAACAACAAAAAAATATGGTTAATTGAGAAGCAAAAAGATATGGTTAATTGAGAAGCAAAAATAAATCGTTTAATAAAAAAAGTCTCCTAGAATCATCTCATATTTGACCACATGACTCGGATTGAACTCCGTCGGCCATCTCATTTATTTTTACAGGGATGCCAAACTTTTCAGAGTTTTCCAGACAGACATGCCCGGAACTGCCATCCTCCTCGGCACGTCGCTCTCGTCGTTTTTGTGCAATTATCACAAAGAGAATACGTGCAACTTCGAGAGGTACCCATTGCAAGGCAGAGACTGGTGATGATGCATGGGGCACACGCTCTGGGTTTCGAATAGGCACTTAGAAATGAAAAGGATTTCGCATTTTCATGTACGTGTATGCACCGACATTGAGCAGCAAATGTGCATATCTGGTTGTCGTGCACCTACGCGGCGGCTACACGCCAAGTTCAGGGTGGTCTCTATTTTATCCTCTCGCGAATTAATCTCTTTCCAATCAAAGGAGCATTCTACACACAAGTGCTCCATGATCCATCTGATGTCACCTTTTTTCTGGAAATCTCTATTTTATCCTCTCGCGAATTAATCTGTTTGTCACCCATGTCACGTACATTTTTTAGGAAATCTCCGTGTCACATTCACAGAAAAAGGAACACTATTGTCATGTTCTTTTCAGAGTTACAGACATGCCCTGATGAAGTTTTTCACAACCTCAACCAAAGTACTTTGTTAAATACAGAGACAGGGATGACAAGTATATCATCAATTTGGTTTTTCCATGTCCATGTGATTTTACTTTTAGTCTTTGGAAAGCATTCTCTATTTCTCTTCTCTATCAACATAAGCTGGACAGAAAATCTGTCAGGCAGATAAAAAAATATTTATAAATTACTTCATGTCCCAAATGCTAAGATTGTGAACTAAAGATGGAAACAGTGGCAGAGGGAAGGGACTTCAGTCGGTTCAAATGGCGTCTTTGCAATTTGAATTTCTTTTATTGACAAGTTTGCAGTTCGGATTAGTCTAGTACGTACTCTAGCAGTAAATTTGCAGTTTTAGCCTGTTAGATCACTGAGATTACCATCGGATTAGAGCATATTGTCATTGTTCTTGTTCTCTCAACGTCAGTTCACCGTTCCTGAATGTAATCTCATTTGCCAACATAACATTACCGAAACAATACCATCATATAGGACGCCAACGAACAAGCAATATTTGCTTGCTGCAAACGCTCACCACAACGACAAGTAAGCTTTGTTATGTGTAGCGATCTGACCCGAGAAATGGGCCCACTTAAGTATATTTCACCTTCCGTTGGTGCTAATACACGAAAATGTTCCCAAAAGCGGATACGACCGTCGAGTCGAGCTCGACTAACTGCAACTGAAGATCGTCCGTTCATACTCTCACTCGAAGGTGAGTTCCAAAGATCACATCATTCCACAATTCAAATTACAACAAGTCTCAGAGTTATTACAACCAGATTGAAATGATAAATAAAATAGTTCGAGTTCATGCAGCGGAAAGTAAACGAGATACTAGCGACGATCCGTATTATCGTCACGATGAAGTCAACCGTGACGCTACTCCTCACGATCCTCAGAAGAGGTCGGCTCCCACTCGATGCTGTAACCAGGAGGAAGCTGGGAGGCCCAAGCCATAGAGGCAGCTACCTCCTGAGGGGACGGTCCTGAAAATTTAGCCACAAGCAAGGCTGAGTATACTAGTTATACTCAACAAGACTTACCCGACTGGTGATCACTACATCACCGACTCCTAAAATGAGAGGCTGTTTGGCTAGTGGGGTTCTTTTGCCAAAAGCGACTAAGCTGATCTCTAGCTTATCCATCTTGATTTTAATTCCTTTTAGCCTATCCATTCTAGGTGAGCCTAGCTAGACAACCAAGTTTTGCAATACAATTATTCCATACAAAGATTTCATCCTTCCAAGTTTACTTCATAATATGTCATACATCGGTCAAGCAGTCTCATTAACCGCGAGAAGCGGACAGTTCGAACCGAATTTACTACATGGCCAGAGAAAACCCACACACACGAAATGGTTGGAAATGCCAACGCACCCCAATCCTTTCTCCTCTCTCTGCGAGTGGCTCCCGAGTCCCAAAGCCTCGGGGTAGAGGTTCACCACTACTGGGACTCACGCAACTACCCCCATGTGCCCATGGGATAACGTTTCCAAGACAGAGGGCTGTCGGACCTGCTCGCATCGATCGGGTACCGAGACTTACCGGTCCCATGGTCCGTACATATGTGTGGTACGTTCAAAAGCTTGACACAAAAGTACCACATGTTTCCAATTAAATCATCGATAGACGGGTATCTACAATCATCCGGCCATCATCTCTAGTGTTTCTCATATGAGTAGACATACAACTCCTATATCTCGCGGGTGTCGGAAACACTCGACTTCTAACGGTCCTAAGCATAGCGACTATCGAACCTACATACTAGTGTTCAATCAAAGGAAACTATGATCATGCAATCTAGGGTTTCATTCAGCTCCTTGAAACTTAAATGCACAAACATATAATCAAGTAAATCGCGTAAGTAAAGTTAGGTTATGCTCCGGTGCTTGCCTTCCGGCTCGAAGCGGTACTCCTGCTCGGGGCTCGGATCCACGTGCACCACGTTCACCTCGGACTCCTGGGCAATCTCCTCGGCAGCGGGGACTAGCTCGTAGACTCCGTCGGCGAGACCCGAATCTACACGAGATGCATGAAATGTTTAAATATCGAGATTTAATATAGTTAGGGTTTGCTTAAACCTTGGTTAATGAATTGGAAAGGATAAATATTAATTATAAGTGAATATACCCTTTTCATTTGGAAACTTGGATTTGATTTATGAGATTTAGGTTTTTCTCTATTCTTTTCCTTTTTCTTCTCTTTTCCACCATTTAAGTCCTTTTTCTATTATTCAAAAGGTGAACTTAGGAATATTGTTTTCAGGTGCCATTTGGCCAGAGGCTTGCTCATGCCAAGGCAGGAGCCTAGCCCAAAACTTGGCTCAAGGTGATTTTTCTATAATTTATTAAAAATGTTCTTATCTTTTTGCCTAAAAACAAACTAAATTCCTACAAAAATAACTATAAGGTTTCTGTCCACTTGGCACAGTGACTTAGGTTACCAAGAGTGACCTCTCTGCAAGTTTACATGTGGTATTGATTTATGGTTATTTTTTTGGAATTTCACCATGTTTAAACTACCAAAAATCATTTAGCCATTTTCCAGTGTCCAAAAATTACCATTTTCATTTTTCTAAGGTTTCTAATGTCTTGATTAAGTTTCTGTGTGAAGTAGGTGATTTTTCACTGAGTGAATTATTTTCTGTGATTTATTTGCCAAAACAGCAAGGTATAAGTTTGGAAATTCATAACTCTAAATCCACTGGGAATTTTTTGTGCACCACTTGGGCAGAGGTCCTATGTCACCCATGAGTCTAACATATCCAAAGCTCAGCCCTAGTGCATGAGTGGATTTCAAGCTATGAAGAAAGGTGCTCAAACTTTGCCATTTTCAAATCTGTAAACTAAGCCTCAACTGAGTGAGGTGCAATGGAAGAAGTTTGACTTCTAGATTCACTGGTCACTACAAAATTTGTTTGGCATTTTTCTGATTTTTCTACGATTTTCTACGAATTTTTGAAGATTGCAGCGAATAATGCTCAAAGGATAGAATCTATTTACGCCGTGAACCCTAGAAGATTTGAATTCTTACAAAAGGGTCCCTGGAATCTTACAGTCGGCCCCCTAGAAAAAGGAAGAAGACACAAGTGAGTCCCCGAGCTCGTCGGCGTTCGTACGCCGGCGGCTAGACGGGGTCTCCGGCCTCGGTGAGTGGCGCATCGCGCAGAGGAGCTCACCGCGGTTCCTTGGAGCTAGAAGGCGACGACGGGGATGGCCGGGAACGTGGTCGGCGACGGCGGTGGCGGCTCGGCCAACTCCGGCGAGCGGTGACCGGCAGCGTCGGGGTCGGAGAGGGTCGGGGAAGGGGTCGATGAGCACCAGCGCGTCACGGCGAAGCTATAGGTGCCCTCGGTTCAGCCGGAGAAGAAGCGGAGCGTGCTGGCCACGTGCGCGGCCGGCGGCGGAAGCTCGAGCTTCTCCGGCGAGCTGCGCCGGCGGCTGCGGTGGCGGAAGAGGGTCGGGACTTGGTTGAGGAGTGGCGGTGGGTGATGGGGAAGCTAGCGCGCGCCTTGGTTTGGCCGAAGGAGCAGCGGAGAAGGCTGGTCGCGTGAGCAAGCTCGGCGGCGGCTCTGCGAACTCCGGCGAGCGATTTCGGCGTGGAAGAGAGGGGGAACTGTTTGGGGCTTTAAGTAAGAGGGAGAGGGGAGGGAGAGGGTGCTCGAGCAGCACTGGATGGGGCTTGGGGCAGCGCGGCACGGTGTCGCGGCGGCAGCGGCTCTGTCGCGGCCGTTGGCGCCTTTTGCCGGCGTCAACGCGCGCAGGCGAGCGGCAGAGGGACAGGCGCGCGTGGGCGAGGAGAAAAGACTGGTGGGAGGAAAAAGAGACGCGCGGGGTCGCGAAAGTCGCGCGACGGACCGGTGGGCAACGACGGCGGCTTTGTCCAGCGGCTCACGGCGGCGACGCGGCGACAGCTCGGGAGCGCGGCTCGGGTCAGCGCTACAGTGCGCCATTTGCCACGCGATCTGGCCAGACGCGTGCTCCATGAGCGGGGACACGCAGCCGTGCCATTGGCCGGCTCAGGCGAGGACGGCAGGCGGCAGGGCGCTGCCGGCGGCGAGCGCGGGCACGCGCGAGCGCGGCGTGGGCACCCCGTGAGCACGCCTCTGCCGGTGCAAAGTCAACTTGGTTGGCATGGCTCAAACTCCAAAAATTTGAACATGGCTTGGAAATCTTCCAACATGAAAGTTGTTTAGAATTTCATGGGACACGTCCCTGCACTGGAGATGATGAGAAATAGATGAAAATTTGGCAGTGATTTAAAAGGGGAGAAAACCCTGTTTTGAACTGAATTTTAGAAATTCGAGGGGCTAGATGGCAAAATTGGCCAAAGTGCCAATGGAGGCAAAGTTCAGAAATATGAATATGTACAACTTTGCTTTTTGGAGATTTAGATGTTCAGTGGTAAAATTTTGAGTTTAGGCTAAGATTTCATTTCAGCCTTAATTTGAATTGGAAAAGTTCAAATTCCAAGGTTAGGGTTTAATTTTTGAGATGCTTCCAAACATTTTTAGGCTATGGTTTGAAAAGGGAAGTTTCTTGGTTTGACTTATACTCCAACTTTCCCATTTGCACTTTTTCAAGTTCTTAGGAAGTTTTCATAGTTTTCTTTATTGCTTCATTTGAATGGTTTTTGACTCAATTTGGGAAATTTTCCTCATTTTCCTTAATTCCACTTTTGAAATATGCTTAGCTTAACTTAATCCCCATTTTAGTGTTAATTAACACCAGGGGTGTTACATTATGTGTCCCTATATACAGTTCAGAAAATTCATTGCACTGTAAAGTCGTACAATCTATTAATCAAGATTGGTGTTATTATAAAAGTCCTAATTAGTTTATAAAAATGAATATAAATGTCAAAATATTATATTTGAAAATGACAGTGCAACCAAGGTCGATCAAATCAATGTTAGCATTAGCATTAAAATCATAGTGAAATCACGTGCCTGAAGAAACCTAAAGAATATGTTGACAGAATAAATGTCAAAATATGATTTGCACAAGAAATCTGGTGGCTTCTAAATGAAAACTGATTGCTCAAGTTGACAGAATAAGGTGTTAACTTTAACACCTTATTTTTTTTAAGTTGTTTAATTTTAACTTCTTGTTAAACTTTAATAAGGTGGATCCAAACAGAATGGGCCCAAGTAGCCAACAGAATGGGCCAAGGGGTCTCAAGTTTAGCAACTTGGGGACCTTGCAACTTTCTTACCGTCTATGGTTTTTTTATTGTGGCATTACGAGTTCATAATTCATATAGGTGAATTTTTTTAATGAAGGTGAAAATTTGCATCTCTGGTATCTTCTCAAACACTGCCACACTGGTCTAGTTCTTTCGTAATGTAATTTCCATCCATGCAAATCTATTTTGAAAACCAGGATTTGTTATGTGTCTTCTTTTTTACAAACGAATTTGTTGTGTCTCGCGATGGAAAAAGGCTATATGGACTGCAAAATGGAGATTGATGTGCCACTGACAACGGGTTGATGAATCTGCATTTCACAGTAGTAAATTTGGTCTTCATCCTCATGACGCGGTTGACTAAATTTCAGGGAATGCTACATTCTCGAGAAAAAAGTTTGGGAAATGGTGGCTACCGAATACAAAAGAGTGAGCAAACAGAAGAGAGAAAAGGTTGTCTGGTCCAATGGTAATTTAGGTGGACAAGCAGGATTGGGAGGAGGCGATCAACATCGCGTTTC
Source organism: Digitaria exilis (assembly GCA_015342445.1). Classification (NCBI taxonomy): domain Eukaryota; kingdom Viridiplantae; phylum Streptophyta; class Magnoliopsida; order Poales; family Poaceae; genus Digitaria; species Digitaria exilis. The sequence continues at coordinate 309,443 of JACEFO010001671.1, read as the reverse complement.
AGAGAATCAGGGAGAGGACAAGTCGCCTGCATATCACCTGTCATCGTTAGCTAGATCAATCAACCGATCATTCGGCCGCCAACGGGATAATAAGCCACACTGCAAACAAGACTAAACACGAACCACTAAAGCAGAAGACATTAACAAAGAATCACCAGTGAAAACTATCAACGCTCAGAGATCAAGACCAAAGGGAAACATTTATCAATGATAACTGACAACACAAGAAACATTGTCACATTCAGTCACATGCATATGGCAACGAGTAGCATGCAGGATTAGTATTTCCTGAAACACCATTTGTGAGCAAGCGAACTCAAACATTGCATTGCCAGCACACAATACAGAGTCAGCAATTGGTTACTCTTAGATCTCAAGAGCTAAAATCCTCCTAGGACTAGGACACTAAAACTGCATCTGAGAATAGAAGACAAAGAATACGCCAAAGTTAGATGTTCGACGGGCATCACTCCTGAAGCCAACATGCAAAACGGGCAGACGGCCCCTGGAAGCTCCTTGCAAGTTGCAACCCACACACAGGCAGAGAGTAGAAGTCTCAGATCTTGCATGACTGCTAAAGCACTAGAACTGCATCAGAGAGTAGAAGATGATCAAGGCATACGCCAGGACTCTCAGATGCTCGATGGGCATCACCGCTGAGGCCAATGTGCAAAACGGGCAGACGGCCCCCGGAAGCTCCTGGCAACCCACACACAAGCAGAGATGGTGAACGCCAGGCGCCGCGAGGCGTGGATCCTCAAGCTAAGAGGGCGCCGTCTCCACGCGCGCGGTGGCGGCGCTGCGGAGGAGCAGAAGCGCGAGAACAGCGTGCTCTCCAGGCGGGCGGCGCCGACAGCTGCCGCTTCCAGGTGTTCCGTGGCCCCGACGTGTTCTGACTTCTGAGGAGGGGACGAGACCGCTCAGTGCTTTCTGATTTTCTTTTCATCACACCTGGGCTTATGAATGGGTTTATGGCTACTGATTGTGATTTGCACGCAGCATCTTGTTGGCTAATCAGATGTATCATGTATATGTAACCCTAACAGCAAATTCGCCAAGCGACATGGCCATGCTGACTCCAAGTGACCATCGCGCTGGCGCTGGTGTTTGCCTTGGTGGACCAATGTGAAACTAAAAGACTTCCCTTTGATGGGTATAAAGAAATAGAAATGGAAAAAGGAAATGAAGTCACAACGAATGGTATAGTGTGTTTCTAACGTCTTGCTAAAATAGAAGTGTGTTTCTAACGTCTTGCTAAAATAGAAGTGTGTTTCTAAAGTCTTGCTAAAATACTATTGTAAATGTGTAGTGATATAATATTGTAATGAAAAATATAATTGTAACAATAAAGACAACTCTTGGTTCGAAACTTAATAAAATAGCTAATAATGATTTCATACATTTTCGTCCACAACAACTCGCCGCACGTGCATAATTCGTAGGCCAATCTCAATGCAGGTTTCATGGATACTATTACCTAGAGTGACACTGTAATATGTGATTTTGTCATGATTTATTAAAAATGTATATAGCATGGGGCCCACCTGTCATCATGGTATACCTTGTGGAGATATGATTATCTACACCTATTTGCTTGCCACTTCAATGGAGCTAAGGATCACATCCACGTGTATTTGCATGGCCATGTACTAAATTGAGCCGGCCTGTATGAATATATGGGCATCATGGCACGAATGTGTAGTTTGTGATTGGTTATTAATTAACCAGCTGGAAATCATGTGTGTACCAACATTATATTCATAATCTTTAATACTGAGCCTGCTTGTCATTAGTATGCGTAATGCCTTTTTGCTTTTGGGGCCGACGCAAGGTGATGTTCTCTCTCATTTTCATCCTGGTCAGCGCACGACACATAGCATCCATCGGTATATATACACGAGATACGCGGCCGTATATGCGTGATGTAGCAACCGGCCAACATGCATGTGTTACTTAGAACGAGATTGTAGTACATGTATTTACGTGCACAGCTACCCATTCACAAGCTTGGAAGGTTCTAGAGAAAGGCCGAGATGATAAGTCTTGTCTCAAGTTTGAACCGGCTTGATCCTCTCCTCGTGGCAGCCGATCCAAATATTTCGGCCAGGCGACGCGGTCACACAACAAACGCGGCACTTGCGTTGCGACGACGCTTTCCTCCAACCCTTCACCTTAGTACTAGGTTTCCATCGGCAAGGGGGCCGGGGCCCCCGAACCTCACCCCACCGTCAGGCTGCCGCCGCCACACACACCTCAATCTTCACCACGCCAGAACCATGCTGCCAGTGCCACCGTATCCTCCACACATATACACCAGACAAGCGCTAGCGCTGCCGGTGACGCCGAGGAGGAGCTGACGCGCGTGTTGCCCGAGATCGGCATGGCCGGATCCAATGGTGAGCTCCACGACAGTGGTGTATTTGTATCTTGTGTTTGCTAGCAGGTGTTTGTTGCCGGTGCCGTTGAAGAGGCCAGCGAGAGTAACAGCAAGCCCTCACGGTTGTTGATGCAAGTGTAAAAGTCGATATACTCGAGCTGTGGTAGTGCTAGTGGTACAAGTAGTATGATCTCCTTGTTGTTCAGTACATGCAAAGAAGATGTCCTCCATTAGAGAGAAGCCCCTGCCGTGGTGTTGTAGATTTAGACATGGCATAGTTTCGTATGGAGAAATAGTGGTTTATATGGGTGTGCGCAGTAGCAAATCAACAAGAAGTTCATTCATTGAGAGATGCAGATCGCAACCATCAACAGGTTAAGGGCTCAGTCGTAGAAGAGTCCTCCATGATGTTAGTCATGAGTTCTGTGTAGTGTAGATGTACTAGTTGACCGCTACAAGATAAGATCAGTGTCTAGCAAGAAGAGATTTAGAAGTCCGAGATAAGCAGCTTGTTGGAGGTCGCAGCATGCTGGGCCGTTGCCATCATGGCCGCTGTATCAATGATTGTTGCGCAGCCCTTGTCAGTGTGTGGCGCCTGTTAGTTGTGATCTGTAGCAATAGAAGATGGGCTGGTCGTGTTGGAGATCAGATGTGCAGATTGATATATAGCAACTTAAGTGGCAGATTAGAGAGTATATTTGCAGTTAGTGCCTTGGTGGATGCAGTAATGTGTAGTAAGAAGCCGGCGGTGTTGTAAAGGAGGCTTTAAAGTTTTGGCATCACAAGTTTAGCAAATCAGAGGAAACCCAGTTTAGGACTTCAGAGATGAAGCATGCAAGCTGCCCTTTAGAAAATTCAGATGCAAACAGAAGCATTGGAGAGGGCCTCCAAATAATTAACATAGAAGTTTTACATGACAGTATAGATAGCAGGTTAGCAATGAAGGCTGTGAGAACTTGTGCAGCACCAGTACAGTACTTGATACGTATTCAGTCAGCAAAAGCATTTAGAATGATAAGCAAACATCACTAGACAGCAGGCTCAGGCTGGGCTTGCTAATCATCTTGTCTCTGCAGTAGTTCCATGCAGGCAGAGATGTATATACATATACAGAGTTGGCAGTGGTTAAGTAGATCTTGAGTAGTGAAAAAGCTATGATGCTGGCTGCTTAGCTTTCAGTGATGAAGCAATACAAAATTAAAAATAGGCTTAGCCTTCTGCTGCGGCATAGCTAGTAAACTTGGCCAGATGTTCATATCAAGCTGCTCTCTCAATTGTTTCTCACATTTGATCTTCTTTGATCAGGCTCATGTTATGTAATATATTGATATGTGAATCAGTATGCAATACAGCTTCTCCATGATCAACATGGCAAGTTGCTGGCCCTCACGGCTAAATAAAGCTAATGCCATTGTTATTAGCATGTTGTATCACGTACATGGTGTCCTAGCACTAGAAGTCAGTTTGAATTTTGCAAAGCTAAACATAGCGGGTTCAGCTTGTTCTGTATATTCTCTTGGCCATATTAGTGTGGTGATATGTCGTAGATAAAAGGCCTGGGTAGCGTTTCCAGCAAGCCATCCGGTCAGCAAGCACCTCGATGGCTCTTGCAGTAGCCGTGGCAGTGCTAATTCCAAGTACAACAACCCTAGTGCTATACTAATTTTAGGAATACTTGATCCTGGGTCATTTCATAGGAAACGTATCAGTAAGTAGCACAAGATACAGTCAAGAGCTTTGCCATGCTTTGATCAGCACAAATTTTGGCCGCATAGCCCGCTCTAGCAATTAATAGCTGTTGGCAGTGGCCACTGATCACCCTGCTCAATCTAGTGACAGAAGAGAGAGTTCTGATCGGTTGGCGGTGACAGGCTCTCGAGTTTAGTCCTACGGTCCTACCGTTGTCATACATAATTTACCTGCTTCGGCATTGTCAACACTAGCGTGTTTATATGAAGTCTGCTCTATTCTCCCTAACTGACGAGGTGGGGATAACTCAGTTATACTATTCTTCCGTGACCGACGGGGCCGGAAACTTTGTTGTCTTGACCGACGAGGCTGGACAATCACTTGTTCGTGTCCGACGAGGCCGCACATTATTATTTGTAGACTTCAGTATAAATTCCGTGACCGACGAGGCCGGATATTGCCTGCCAGAGACCGACGAGGCTTTGGCCCAACATAGCTATTATTCTTTTCATGTTACAACTCATACACTTTGAGATTTCAAGACGACGACCATCAGCGTAGCTTAATCGGAGGTCTTCCATAGCCCAAAGCTATGGATGTAATTAACCGGCGGCTTCACGAGGCCACGGGAACCAAGAACAGCACATCGACCTGCTTAGTCTGATGTATTAGGCGCATTTCAATGTAAATTCAGTGGAACACATACTTGTAATTCTCATATGAATTAATAAAGATCAATGTTCCCCGAGTTTTGTTGTCTTTTTTATATTATTTTGTATACTTTAGTATACTGGCACGCCCGTAATATTTTATTTATGTACGCGTTAGGAAAAAGCTCCCCTACCCGGGAGCGGTTTCTTTTCGTCGAAACAGACACATCATCTAATAATACTTGAAACTAGGATGAAACACATCTCTCAAAATGCATAGTTTCATCTATTGTTGTTTCCTATGTGACATGTAAGACACAAGTTGTACTGGTAACTGGGGAACAAGAGTGTCGATGACACTGTTTTTTTCTCTTTCTTCATAAATATACATGGCACTCAATTTATTGCCCATGACACCCCATTGACACTGGCCTTAGTAACAATTAAACCAAGATAGAACAAGCGTGGGTGGCGCTTGATCATGACGATTCACCTTTGGAAGGCCTAGGATTAATTGTTCCTTTTCTTTTCAACACAAAATAACAAAGAAGGTATTCTTTGAGTAATAAGGCTGTACGCAGCAGTTCCCTTGAAACGTTCACTAGAAATCTGATGCAACGGTTCTCCTTTACACTCACGGTAAAACCAAGGGAGGGCTCTTCCCCCCTATTTTGAGCGATGGTGAAATGAGCCATCTACGGGCCAACGTGGCGCGGGCCCCGTGGCCCTCCCGCTCTCGCGCCTGTCGTCCCAACCGCAGACCTCCTTTGCGTCACGCCGCTGTCATGGTCAATGGGGAGAGTCGACGCGACGTACGTCCCTACCGCGGAGCTTCTTGAGCTAGGCACCCACCCGCTGCGGAGTATCTTGAGCTCATCGTTGTCGCCCCTTGTCCGCCACCTACAGCTATCACCACCGTCACCTGCAGCCCCCACCGTAGCCACCACGAACCCCGATTCGAACCAAAAATCCATAAATCCGGCACAGGCAGAGAGGAGTGGGGGAGAAATTGAAGCGTAATCCACAAATATGGCATGGAATCGAAGCAGGGAGGAGGGAGGCAGAAATCTTGGTCGGGGAACATGGCGCGGATGCATCTCCACCTACTCAAGGGGTTGCAAAGTAGAGGGAGAGGCTGAGTTCGCTTTGGCACCGACGGTGGCCCGCGAGCTGGAGCTCCATTCGAGACGCCACGAGCAAGCTGCAAAGAAGGAAAAAAAATAAAAGAAAAAATAGAAGGAAGAAAGGCAAAGAATAGAGGAGATAGAGAAAAGAAAAGGAAAAGAAAAAGGGAAGGTGAGGAGAGAGAGAGGGGATGGTAGTTGGGATGGTTGAATAAAATATAAGTTAGTTGGTATAGGGCCTGAGGGCTGGTCCAGCCTAGCCTGGCTCGTAACCAGGCGTCCCGTAGCCAAGCTCGGTGAATGCATGTATGGTTGATTGGTTGACTGAATACAAGGAACCAAGATAGATAGAGTCTATGATTGGTTGGCCTACTCACCTCGTTGTTCTGTATCTCTTCTCTCTAACCTGGTGCAGCGCGTGCGTTCAACATAGCCAGGTTCGTTGGAAACGAGAATTTTTCCTGCATGCCATGAGCCAGGCTGTTGTCCCTGTTTTGCACCACGGGGGCCAGACCCGGTTAGGGCTGCAACCAACCAATCAAACACAGATAGCATCTGTATAGCCTGGCTATGGCAAAAACAGGAAACCAATCACCCCCATATATAAGGAGTATAGAGTAATGATGGGTGCGCAGAAAATTAGTATAGAAAAAGAAATTTCGATGACCAGTAAATATTCTATTTAGGGCAAGTACATTGCTACACGTCAGCGGTCTCATAGGCCGTCTCATGCAAGTCCACGTAGGATTTTTAGTGAGGTGGCGGAGAGAGGGGGAGGAGAGAGAATCAAGTGGTTGTTTCGCGAGGCAACCGCCTCATAGGCTAAAATTTAGGACTATGAGACGACTTCCTCACCATTGTGCGAGTTGTTGTTGCCATGCAACTCACAACATTTTCTATTTTTCTATCCATAAAGTAAGGATTATGCATTTATTATGAGACAACATATAAGACAACCCATTGTATGAGTTACCTATTATGTCGTCTCAAGATAACATAGAAATGCATGAGACCACCTATTAAACTACACCAACGAATTCACCTTTGTTGTGAATTATTTGACAGCAAAATTAGCACTAATCAAGGATGCATCACTTCTGGTGTCTACTAATGCACTTTTTGTTGCCAACTTTCAGCAATAGTGTAAATATAGGAGCCGCTGAATGTGTACTATGAATTACATGCATGGAGTTATTAAAATCCCCCTTTTTCAGTAGGGTGTTGATCACTGTTGTCAAAGTCTGAAGCTGCCTCTACGTTTTTCAACAAGAATCACAGAGAAAATTTGCTTGCCCTCTATAAACCTTAGCATGAATCCGGGTTTAAGGACATTGTGAATTCTGGATATAATCTTTGAGACACCTGCATCAAAACAACAGCGTGCGTACTACTTATCAGGGAGGAAGGGATCATCCGGTCTCACCATCAGATCCACCGCACGGGAAGGGAAGCTCAAAGACTGCAAAGATGAAAGAACGCCGCGGCCGGCGTGACGGCCACGACGGCGACAGCAGCAGTAGTGGGCTCCGCCGCTGCATGATGTGGCGACGCGGCGGCTCATCGGATGCGTCCTCGGGCGACGATCGAGTACGACGACGGAGCCAGCGACAGCCACAGGCAGAACAACGGCGCGAGCGGCGGCGGGCCCCGCCGCCGGCAATGGGGGAGCTGATGGCGATTGACCGCGCGTGGAGTTGGGCGAGGTGCTGTAATGTGGACTGCTGGACAAGAGCAGACCGCTGAAAGTAGTTCGCGGCACCCCCAACTTCGTGCGGCTGCGCGCCTACTGCTGCTCCACCGACGATAAGCCCGTCGTCACCGACTTCGTTGGCAGCGACAATCTCGCCATCGCACGGCGAGGTGAGCACACCACCACCACCACTGAATCGTCTCCGACTCCGAACATGATCATTCAACTCACTCCTGCTGCCGATAATTGTTTTTTTTGGTAGAATTGGATGCGATTTGCTTTAGTTAATTCAATTTATTGGTGAATAGCATTGGACCCTAGCTAGCTGATCTCCTACTGAAGAAACGCCCGTGATTTGATTAGTGCCATGATTCCGGTTGGCACCCTTCCGCAATCTTCTCCACAACGTCGTCCTCGCAGCTGCAGTGTCGCACTGCCGACTTGGCCTCAGACTGCATACTTATGTTGGTGAGTTTCACCAGCGAGGTCGACGCGGCGCGCTGCTTGCTAGCACTGGGCGCGGGAACGCAGTACACAGCCTGACCCGCAGGCTGCACGCTAGCAACGCACATGTGCAGCATGGTGACCCCTCTGTGTTAGATGATAGTTTACCCTCCTTTGGGATTAATTAAATATGTGGTTTTCCTGTTACTTCCTGGAACCAAAGCCAAGTCCACTATGAACTCACTTGTTAGGGTGAGGACGATGAACTCATTCAGAGCTGACCGGAGAGGATCGACTGCTTAATGGACGGATCTGTGGCAGTCTGGTTCAGAGCTCACCGGAGGGGATCGACATATACGTTGGCTTCCTTTTCCTTTCCTAATCATCTTCATTTATCTTAAATATATGTTTAAGTCATTTGCTTCCACTGATTTAGAGAAATAATTGTGGTGGTTAGATTGGCCTTTAACAATTCTAGGGATTAGTTTTTATCATTTCTTTTTTTTTTATTTCAATGAAGTATGTCAAAGGCCTAACTGAAGCTGAAGCCTTACATGAAGTGACAAAGGCCGGTCTTACCACATGGATAGTAATGATTGTCAGTTTGGTAGTCTAGAAAATTTCTTCCAATATTATCTTTCTCTGTCGTGACTACGAGTTAATTGCTGCAATTGACAGGGACTGAGTCTCACTATACCTTCTTTAGTGCTTTCTCTCTTTGTGATTAAAGCGTTAAAGGATGCTCGATCAATTGTGCCTTCAGGTCTTGTTTAGCTACTTATTTCTACAGCTACGAATTCCCTGCTGGCTATACATTGCTTACAATGAGTTTCTGCCATCCTGCACCTGCTGTTGATGCCTGCAATTTTATTGCCTTTGCTAACTCTTACATGATTAACATTGCTACAATTTCTAATTGTAGACCCATTATTGTCTGCTTCCTCTGTGGGTTCACATCATATTAGAAAAAAAATCTATTTGACATCAATATTGTTTTGCACAATATAATATATGTCTTATTACATCATATATAGAAGTCTCCACACTATTAAACCGAAAAAACCTTAAATCCAGTGACACAAAAAAAAAAGAACCAAAGTTCAGAGGGGGCACATATATGTATTACTATTACAACTACGAACTACTACTTGATGCCTGGTAGCTTAGCTACTTCATGCATGACAGCATGACTCACTTCTGAAACTGCAGGCGAGTGGCCTTACTTTATTCTTCAGTTTCCATGGGCAGCTAACTTCTATGTTGATGATTGAATAATGTAATTGGCTGATAACCATTCACCACCTATTTCCATAATAAAGATATATATGCCCAATACTTATACAATAATTAATCAGATTTATGTCACCAATTTCCTTATAAGCACATGATCAACTCATCATGGAAAGGATCATCCTCATAAGCCCACAACTCTTTCAAAACCACAGGGCACCACATAGCCACAAGCTCAAATAAGCCATCGTCAGTAGTCATGAGCACGTCCAGTCAGGGCCGTCTCCAGAAATTTGGGGCCCCGGTGCCAAATATAAAGTGGGGCCCTAAAATATAAAAAAAATACTTGTATAATATAACTATGATATAAATTTTGTGTGTTTATATAACTTCAATATATGATATTTCGTATTTAAACTCAAAAACAAATATATGATATTTCATAAAATATTTTAAAACATATGAAATATTAATATAAAATGTTTTCATCGTCTTGGTCTCGGTGAATCCCGTTATGTGTGGTGTGGCTTCATCGTGCGTTAGCTGCTAGGTACTCATCGGCCATCTGCATCATGCACGTTGTGAGTTAGACTCAACCATCATGGAACATGAGCATTGACATCTGATAAATTAACTTGGGGGCCCTTGTTTATTTGGGGGCCCGGATCGGTCGGGCATGTCGATCCTGCCCATCGACGGCCCTGCGTCCAGTGAAGGGGGATCTTTAAGGAACTCAATGCAAGTCTCCCTGAGCATGTGGCAACGGTGTTGTGCAGCCAACCTCAACATTTTTGCAACCGTACGTGTTCTCGTTTACGTCTCTGCTCAATTTCTCCTCGCAGATCAGCTTAAGCCTCTGCACGCCGTACCTGTCCGCCGCTTTCAGCAAATGCTCAGCCATCATAGGCTCTTCTAGCCCAGACATCTCCGGCAACGAATCTGTGTATATGAAATGCAGCAAGGTCTCGAACACATGAGCTAGCATATCATTGACCTGTATGCAATCCCCTTTGGTGGTGACGGTGCCTTCTTTTGTCGAGCCAAAGAGCTCTGCCCTGAAGACGGGCGACCGAGCTGCAAGAACACATCTGTGCGCGCTGAACGTCTCGCCGCCGACTTGGAACGTGACGTCGGTGCCCTCTTTGGCCACGAGGAGGTTCCCAAGATGCTGCTGCAGGTCAGACAGAGGCGGCGCCCTGTACTCCGTCCGGATCTTGGCTGGAACGGAGATGTCGCAGCTGATCCTGAAGCAGTCGCCAACGAGATGCTCTGACGCCTCCAAGAAGTCCCTCTTGATGAACTCATGGACGCCGTGCCCGTCCCTCAGGAGCAAGTACTCGAACTCTTCGTATAGGGACGAGCGACCCGGCACCGGATTCCCCGACCTGTCGAGCAAACTAAACCTGGCTCGTACCTTGATAGGCTTGGCGATAGGCCGCCGGAGGTGAAGGAAGACCGATATGTAGTCGGCGCAGGAAGGACGAGCGCCATTGGGGTAGTAGAAGATGCGCCAGGAATAACCGCCGACCCAGAAAGTTGGAGACTGGATCCTCTCGCCGTTGGGAAGCTCCTTTGTGCGTGAGTAGCCATCGACTTCGTACACGTACTGCACGGTCTCCGTGCTGGCGACGATCGCAGAGGCGGAATAGAACGTCGCCATGGCGGCGAGGGTTTGGAATACTTTGGACGAGATGATTAGATTTTTTTTTTAGGGGAGGAGTACCACGAGATGATTAGATTTTTTTTTTTTTTGAGGAACTCGGGATGATTAGATGAACAAAAATTGGAGCGGCACAGGCGATGCCCTCGGCCCGCCGATAGGCCGAAAGCCCAAAAGGCTTCACCCCTTCGTCGGTCCGCGACCCGCGAGGACGCATTCCACGGCTGGACGGCTGGATCAGCAAGTCTCCGTGCCAAGTGGAACCTCCAATTCCGAACTCCTAGCCGGACTTGGGCCAGTATCTATCGGACAAGGACAGCAGATTGACGGTGTATAAAACGTTTAGGGCCTCCCATTGCTCCATCCTCAAACACGCGTGTTTGTCTAGCATTCACAATAATTCGTGTAGCTCATCTGCATCTGTTGTCTCCGTCAAATTTGCCAAAACTCAAAACCCTGGCCGCCATGCCGGCGCCGGATTTCAGCTCGGCCAATGCAGGGGGCGCGGTGGTCAGCTATGTGCTCGACATCGATCACTACTGGCACATAAAGCAGCTGCACCCTAATGGCCAGCGCTTCGTGTTTTCCCCCTTCGAGGCTGAGGGTTGCTCTTGGCGCATCCACTACTACCCTAATGGCGCCTCCCCCTCCTGCAAAGATTACATATCAATCTTCGTTGTTCTCGACAGCAGAGTCTCCGGGCCCATCCGGGCCCATCTTGCTGATAACAGCGAACAGGTTTGGCGTGCAACATCTCAAGCTGGTCTGTGAGGAGATACTTTGCAATGATATAAATGAGGACACTGTTGGTATAATGCTGAGGTTTGCTCTACATTATGAATGCCGTTTGCTCAGAGACGCTTGCATTGAGTTCCTTGAAGAGCCTCCTGTACTCGAAGCGGTCATGGCGGGCGACAATGACTTAATCGAGCTTGTGGGTAAAACTTGCCCCAGTCTTTTGAAGGAGCTCTGGGCTGATGAGGATTACCCTATGCACGACGAGTTGGCCATGTGCCTATGAGAAAATCATATTTGTAGGAATGTTTTATTTTATTCCTTGTGCTAATGTATACTACACATGAACCTATAGGTATCGAGTACTGGTTCTAGTTAAATAGTATGATGCTCAGCACGAAATAGTACGCAAAACCCTACTGGATTTTCTTTTTGTCAGTCCAGTCCTTTTGCTTGAAATTCAGCATATGACAGAAGTGAGTTTTTTATTTAAGTGACGTTCACAATTTTTGTAAGCAATGCAAATAAAACCTTGTTCATATGTTGTGGATTCGCTCGGTGACATGCCGGATCCGTGGCCCCACAGGCTCTGCCGCGATGGAAACATCATCGCCTGCACCTGGCCCGAAATCACTAGAGGATGGGAAGGGGCATGAAATCCGGATTGGTGTTATATATGTTAACTGTTTTGTTCACAGAAAAAATCATTTCTTCTTGCTGTTAAAATATTTTTTCTTAACAGTCAAATACTCAAATATAATTATTTTTTCTACATTTTATATTGTCATGGAATATAGGGACGATAAGAGAAACACAGTTGCCACGATGGCAATTTTATGTCAGTGTGATTATACTTGGCTGTGGTTGGTTGCTTTGAGGTGAAGAGGCCCCACAGTATACTGAAATTTGCATTGTTTCTAGTGAGAATGCTACAAGATTCTATGAAATCCGTTTCTTCTGAACATGAACATACGTCTAACGGTCTAATTAACTAACCCCTATCCCAAAATATCCTTTTAGATTCTGTGGCAAGCATTTTGAATTTCTTTTTGCCAGTAGTAATATCCGGAAGAACACACGTGGGATGCCAACTGGATGACTCGTGCACCCCAGCGCGACGCCAGCTGCCAAAGCCGTAGGCGGCACGCCACAGCCGCCGTAGCCTCGTCTTCCTCGTCGGGGCAAAGCCAAGCGCCTCTGCCCCCTCTCCATTCCTTCTCCATCTCGCGCTTTCTTCCACGCGCGCGCTTGCCCCCTTGAGCGCGGCGCTCGACGAGAGGCAGACAAGGAGTTCGACCAATTGCTCGCCGCCGCCGCGCAGCGCCGCGCCGGCTCGGTCGTTCGGCGAGGACCGCAAGAGGCGTTCGCGGGCAGCCGGGATGGACGGTCGCAAGCGCAATGGTATCATGGAGGATGGGAGCAACGATTCGCCGAGAGAAAGAGCGCGGAAGGCGAGGGAGACTAGGAGGGCGGTGGGCGGCGCCGCCATATGACCGCGACTGCGAGGACGGCAACCCCGGCCAGAACGCCCCGCCCCCGCGCCTCGTCAACAACCACCCGCACGACGGCCTTCAGGAGCAGGCGGCGCAGGGCTCCGGAAACAGGCCGCCAGAGCCCAAGGTGTGCCCGATGTGCCACAACTCCTCCATCTTCTGCGACGACGCTATGTGCGTGCGCTGCGCCTCCGAGGTCGCCGCGAAGGCGTCGGTGAGACCTGCTCCATCCCCTCTGCCTCCTCGACGCCAGCAGCAACCTCGCCGCCTTCACTGGTCTCCATCACCGGCGTACTTGGCGTTCATCGCCAACCGCCCGATCGAACAGCAGCTCCGTGGCCCGCCCGTGATTCAGAACCCGCATCCTGGTCTTCTTCAGGGGTCACCGCAGGCGCAACCCGTGCCCTGCCCTGCGCCGACGACGTGAAGCAGCCCGTGTTGATCTCCGAGAGCAGCTGGCAACCCCATCGGCCTCAACAACGCCGGCAACGTAGCGGCCAGATGGCAAGGGGGCTTCTACCGTTCGTCGTCAAGTCCCGCTCGTCGTTTTTTCTCTGATCGGTTTTTGTTTCGGAACAGATTAGGCAGTCAGAATGTTTGTACAGTAATTGACTCTTTTCTGATGGTTGCGTTTTAGGCTTCTATCAGAGTTACTACGATGCAGTACAATTTTGAATAATGCAGCCGTTAAGTGATTTTGATCCCTGTAATTATCTGGTTTGGATTCTCTGTTCACAGAAATCATCATCTGCCAATGCTGGTCTGAAAGACTGAAAAGTGTCGTTTATAACACTCTTTGATGCTACATTTGTGTGAATGTAATTTTTGATTGGCCATATTTTAAATTTCTTTGTTCATAGCATAGTTGAAAACTTGAAATCACTTCTTGTCACTGAATAGAGAAGCACAGTTGTGATATTCCCCATGTTATGTCACTGCAAGTCTGCAACTGCAAAGCTGATAAGCAACTGGCATTTTGTTTCTTTATCTGAGATGTGGTTGTTGTTCTTCTGAATTGGAGCTGGAGAGGTCCCACATTCTCATCTCACTTCCTGAATTTGGGAAAGAAAATTTGAACCCTGAAGAAGTACAGTTACTGAAGAAATGCAATTCCTGTAAAGTTCAGACAAATGCAGTTAGTCTGACGACGAATTCGCCTTTGCTGTGAAATGTTTGACTGCAAAATTAGCACTAATCAAGGATGCATCACTTCGAGTGTCTACTAATGCACTTTTTGTTGCCAACATTCAGCAATAGTGTGAATATACGAGCCCCTGAATGTGTGCTATGAATTACATGCATGGAGATGTTAAAGATCCCCTGTTTTTTCAGTATGGTGAGTCTGAAGCTGCCTCCACATTTTTCAACATGAATTACAGAGAAAATTTTCTTGCCTTTATATACCTTAGCATGAATCAGGGTTTAAGGACATTGCATACGAAATACTATTCTGCATATAATCTTTGAGACACCTGCATCAAAACAACAGCGTGCGCACTACTTATCAGGGGAGGAAGGGATCATTTGATCTCACCATCAACTCTTCAAACTTACAGTATCTGATACAAGCCAAGTCCCAAATCCGGTTTCGGTTCTGGAAGCGCACGAAGCTCCAACAACCATGCCGCAACGGTTACCCCAGCGCCGGCCCCGTGACCCCGTCTTCCTAGTCACGCTTTCTTCCGCACGTCCCCTTGCTTCATCGAGCATCGCCACCGCCTATAAAACCCTCGCCTCTCCCTCGTCTTCACACCGCCTCTTCTTCCCCCCTCCTCTTCCTTCTCGTCCTCCCACTTTCTGGTGTTTCGTTTCGAGAAGCAAACATAGCTGGACCGATCGCAAGGCCCCGCTCCGTCGGCGATCGCTCGGGGAGAGAGGATTTCGAGCGGGGCGAGCGAGATGAGGGACGAGGAAGAGGAACGCAAACGCAAGGGAAAGCAGAAGAGGGACGAGATGGACGACGGTGACAAGAGGGCGAGGGCGAGCACTTGCTTTCGGTGCCACAACATGCCTTGCGTCTGCCCCCAACTCCTGGGAAATCGAGGTGTGTTCCTCAACAAAATCGAGCGCGCGCTTTGATTTTGCTTCCATCTTCGTTCCGGGTGTGGGCGCGGCGGCGCGCGGCCGAGAGAATGGACGAGCGCCTTGCTGTTCATCCGCTCTTGTTGCGCTGTTTTGAATTTCTGGTTCGTTCCTTGGTTGCATTGCTTCTACCACCAATTCCTGGGAAGAGGTGTGTTCCTCAACAAAATCGAGCTCGCGCTTTTATTTTGCTTTCGTCTTGCGACGTTGGGCGCGCGGCCGAGAGAATCGACGAACGCCTTGCTGTTCCTCCACTCTTGTTGCGCAGATTTGAATTTCTAGTTCATCCTTCATCCATTCCTTGGGTTTGGTGCAGACAACCGCGGCGAGAACGCGCCGCCCTCCGCACCCGTCGTCAACCAGCCGCACGGCCTCCGCCCGATGGGACAGCAATCCGGCGTGCCTTCCCGATTCAGCAGCAATCCCCGTCAATTCGTCGCGCAGCAGCAACAGCTGGAGCAACTAGAGCAGAGGGGCCAGTTCGCGTCCGCGTCCTCACCGCAGGAAATTCAGATTCCGGGTGCGTGCCTGAGAAAAATCGAGCGTGCCTTTGGGGTTTTGATTCGGTTTTCTTGCACTTCTGGAGCTGTGAAGTTCTGATGATATCGCTTGCTTTGCTGCAGGAAACAATCCGCCGCAGTGCTACTCCGAGTCCGAGGCCGAGGCCATGACCGCCGCGCAGAAGCAGCTCTGGGACATGGCTGCCGCATGCTGGTTCCGCCCATTCTCCCCGATCGGCGCGCAGCAGCAGCAGCGGCTTCACCAGATCATGGCGGAAGTAGCTGAGCTCGCCGGGATACCGCCGCACGCGTACCAGACTAACTCCACCACCGGCGCGGAACTGCAGCAGCTACAGGCGGACATGCCCCCGGTAGGCGCAGCGCGACCTGGCCTCAATCTGCAACCGCCGGAGGTGCATCCACCAGCGGCCAGGGCAGCGGCGCCAAATGCCAGCGAGGACGGCAACCCCGGCCAGAACGCCGCGCCCCCGCGCCTCGACATCCAGACGCACCCGACGCCGCGGCAGCCCGGAGGCGTCGTGCTTGGAGGCCTGCTGGAGCAGGCGCCAAGGCCGCCACCGCCCATGGCGCGTCGCCCGGCGTGCATCTCGGCGGGCCCGGGCATTCGTCCGCCTCAAGGTGTGTTCCTGAACGAAATCGAGCGCGCTTGTTTTTGCTTTCGTCTTCCGAGGGTGGGCGGCCGAGAAAATCGACGAGCGCCTTTTTGTTGTTCGTCCACTCTTGCTGCTCAGTTTTGAATTTCTAGTTCGTTCCTTGGTTGCATTGCTCCAGACAACCCCGGCGAGAATGCAAGGCTCCCCGCACCAGCAGTTGACAACCAGCCGCACGGGCGCCCGATGGAACAGCAATCCGGCGTCGCTCCCCGAAATAGGCCGCAGCGCCGAAGTGTCGGGAGCACGGGGGCCACGGCGACGCATGGCCACGAGAACGACCGCAGCGCCACGAACTCGCCGGGTGCGCCGCGCGTACGAGGTGAGTACCCAAGGAAATCGACTCGCCGGGTGCGCCGCGCGTCAGAGTTAGTACGATTTTGATGCAGCACAATTTTGAATAATGCAGCCGTTAAGTGATTTCGATTCGTGTAATTGTCTGGTTTGTATTCTCTGTTTAGAGAATTCATCTTTGGCCAATGCTGGTCTGAAAAGTGTCGTTTACTACACTCTGTGATGCTACATTTGTGTGAGTGTGACTCTGTTTGGCCATAATTCGAATTTCCTTGTGAATGAGCACAGCTGAATCACTTTTTGTCACTGAACAGAGAAAGCACAGTTGTGATATTTCACATGTTATGTCATTTGCAAAGCTGATAAGCAACTGGTATTTTGTTTCTTTATCTGAGAGGTGATTGCTGTTCTTTTGAATTAGAGGTAGCTGAAGAGGTGCCACATTCTCATCTCACTGAATCTAGGAAGGAAAATGTATGCTCTTAGTCTCGAATTCGAATTCCTGAAGAATTTGTCTCCTTATCAAAGGAATTCAGTTTGACAAGCCTCGTCAATTAGTTCTCCTCAGTTGCGTGCCTCCCAGTTTTACTCGTCCAAGTAGTTCTGACGCCTATCTGATCGGTAGTTCGGTACTCAGTAGTCAGTACCATCGGGCAGCCAGACAGCAACGTCAAGTTTGAACTCTGAGGAAATGCAATTCCTGTACGTAAAGTTCAGAAAAGTGCAGTTACTGACGATGAATTCGCCATTGCTCTGAATTAGCACTAATCAAGGATGCATTACCTCCAGTGTCTACTAACGCACCTTTTGGAGCCAACTTTCAGCAGTAGTGTAAATATTGAAGCCGCTGAATTTGTACTATGAATAGCATGCATGGAGATGTTAAGATCCATTTTCTTCAGTAAGGTGTTGGTCACGATTGTCAGAGTCTGAAGCTTCCTCCACATTTCCAACAAGCATTACATTGCGAAATACTGTGGAAACAATCTTTGAGACCTGCATCAAAACAACAGCGTACGTACACTACTTATCAGAGGAAGGGGTCATTCATTCATTTGGTCTCATCATCAAACTTATATCAATACAAGCAGGCCAGAGAGGCAGTTTATTAATTACTCGATATTATGAAACTGAATCGAATCCCAGAGTAGATTCCGCCAATCATTCTATGTGATCTGGTTTCGCTTGTATTGAAGGTCGACCACTTGGTGTGCCCAATTTGTGCCTCGCCTAGGCGGCTGGCGGGCAAGGGGGACTTCTTCTTGTAGGTCAGATCATCGCGAAGCTGTGAGAACGATTTCGTTTCTCTGATGGGTTCATGTGCTTTTCTGGAACAGATTAGCTGATTACGGAATCATTCAGTAACTGCATCTTTCTGAATTTTTTGTTGGGTTTCTGTCAGAGTTGCTGCGTTCGCGATGCAGTAGTATTTTGGGTAATGCAGCGGTTAGGCGATTTTGAAATATGTAATTGTCTCGTTTGGATTTTCTGTTTTCACATGAACCATCGTTGGAAAATGCCTGTCTGAAAAAGTATCGTTTACATACGTACGTGTGTGGTGGTGTGATTTCTGATCAGCTAATTTTCTTATGGCTGCACATCTGAATTCACTTCTTGTCAGTAAAGCTGCTAATGGTCTGTAATCCAAACAAGTTGTCACTGAAATGAGAAGAGAATTGTGATGTTTGCCGCGTCAGATCAATGGATCTGCACATCTGCCATGCAACTGATCTGTTTCGTTATCTGAATGCGTGGAAGGAAATGTATGTTCAGATCTCAATTTCCCGGCGAAATTATCTGCCTATGGACTATGGAGCGAACTCAATTGACAAGCCTCGTCGAGTAGCTTTCCTCAATCCTTTCTGCTCGGGTGAGTTGTGTTTCCTCCGAGCTAGCAGATTCACGGTATATGGAACTAGTAGATTCACTGCGTAGCTGAGTCCATTTCTTGTCACTGTAAACATAAGAATAATAAGAGTCAAGGTGCCCGAGCGTTTCAGACGCCTCACTGCTCGTCGGAAGGCTTCGAGAAATCGACGGTGACGACCGTGGTGCCAAGGCTGCCCCTGGTCATCAGCATGCTTCTCGGACCTCGGTACCCCTGATCTTTCTTCAGTAGAACGTTAAGTCTGAAGAAATGCAATTAGCCAGTTACTGAAGACTTGTAATTTCAGTAAGTTCAACGAAACGTCCAGACGAAGTCGCAGTTGCTGACTTCCTGTGAATTCGTTGCCCACTTCAATCGTGCACAGGAACCAAGTTTTGAGTTAAAACTCTGCTGCATTAAGCCTTGAAGCATGGAAGGTGTTGGATAATTATCTGCAATAGGCCATATTTTAATTCTAAAAGTTATAATTAAGATCATGAATATTTGCATGACTATAATGAGTGAAACAATCCATGTGCACGTGTTCAAGTTTAACACAGATTTAAAGAAGAACACGAATAAGATGAAGGATAGCAGTTCGGACATCGAAAAGTACCCTGGGGCGGGACCTCTGCCGGGGGCATCGGTTGCGCCGTTACCAGCTGGAGGAATATCATCCGAACTCATGATGTTCCTCGACTGGCCTTGCTCTAAGTAGTCGTACAAATTTGATGCAGGAAGATCTGTTGACGCAGTGCAGTCCGTGCGCCGGAGTCGTGCAGGAAGAATAAGCGGCGCAGTGTAGTCGTTCGACGGCGGCGGAGTCTCCAGGACGGTGAACCGTACGCCAGTGAAGACGTAGCAGTTCTGGGCGAGCAGTCGCGTAGAGACGCTCCCCAGAAACCTGATTGCCCCGATATCCCGAGCAGGATCTCAAGGAGGCAATGGTGTCGGAGACACCTGCTCTCGCCGGTGGTGTGCGCACAGCGCCGGCGATGGGGAGGCAGATTTGCAGCAGAGGGAGGAGGAGAAGTAATGGACTCAAAAATCTCTATCTCAAAGGAGAAGATGGCTTTCTATTCATAGCCCTCGGGTGAGACGAGAGGATGAATCTGGACGGGAGAGAATCGGGAAGGCTGAATTATGGAAAGCTGAATTATGGAAGGCTGAACCATGGTATCAGTGATTACCATAATCAACCCTTCCAATTATCGCATCCTCAGTTTCCATAACCTGCAAAAGGGAGATCCCTCCCGCACGCAAGTCAAGCTCATGCTCAGGCTCAGGCTAGGGTTGTTTGAGAGCCGCCAGGGTTCTTTGAGAACCACCAGGGTTGCCTGAGACCCTCAGAGTTCTCTACAGACTCAACTCTGGGATTCGTAGTAAATGTCGCTAGGGTTGTCTGATACCCATAGGGTTCTCTGTAGAATCAACCCTGTGACTGGTACGAAGCGTCGCCAGGGTTCTTTTTTTGTCGGAGCAGAGTTCTTTTCCATTACCAGTATGGTGTTAACCATAATAATTTTAACATAAAAAGTAGGCTATAATCCTTTAGAATAAATAGAATAATGGGCCAGACCCAAATATTCTAACAATCCCCACCAAGGATTCTACGCCGTACTTGAAATGTTCTCAGATCCTCTTTGATTTACCAGTATTTGATGAAAACTGTTAAGTTGAACTTCCATCTAGAACCAGGGCTACATTCGTTCACAACTGAACAATGGACTATGCCTTGAATTGCCAGTTTTGTGCGAACAAGTTTCACCAGAGCTCTGCACTGATACTAGGCTGCAGTAGTATCCCCGTTGTTTTGGAGCTTATGGGTCATACTCCATGCCTTTCATGAGTTTCTAGAGATCACCCAAATCTCATAGACTATGACCAGTAGTCAGGCTCATATAGGTGTGTTCCTTAAAGATGTTCTGTAGGACAACATCTCTGTTTCAATGAAACAACTGCCTTGTTCCATAAAACCACTTGGATCACATTAAGGTATAAACCATCCTACCTTACAGGGTTGAAGAGAAATGCATCTTCTCATGGAATGAGCCTTCATTAAAGGTTCTCTTCTCTCAGTTACACTATAGCTTATTGCTCCACCCTTCTTCACGAGATCTCCGATCACACAGAATAGGTTTCAACCATAGAGTAACTCACGTGGGTCTCAGGCCCAATTCCAAAGATGCATAGTCTATCACATTGCGTGAAAGACCTTTTGTGAATTGATCTGCCAGGTTTTTAGCCGTCTGAATATAATCCAAGGCTATAACTCCGGAGTTTCTCAGTTTCCTGACAGACTTTAACCGCCTTTTCACATGTCTGGATGACTTCATGTTGTCCTTAGAACTGTTCACCTTGATAATCACAGTTTGATTATCACAGTTCATCAGAATTGCCGGTATCGGTTTTTCAACTATCGGCAGGTCAGTAAGGAGTTCACGAAGCCATTCGGCCTCAACTGTGGCGGTATCCAGTGCTGTGAGTTCTGCTTCCATTGTTGACCTCGTTAAGATGGTCTGCTTGCAAGACTTCCAGGAAACAGCGCCACCTCCGAGTGTGAACATGTAACCACTCGTGGCCTTAAGCTCATCAGCATCTGATATCCAGTTCGAATCACTATACCCTTCTAGAACCTTGGGGTCCCCGGTATAATGAATTCCATAGTCCATTGTTCCTACTAGATAGCGCATTACTCTTTCAAGAGCTCTCTAATGATCATCGCCCAGGTTTGAAACAAACAGACTCAATTTGCTCACAGCATATGCGATGTCAGGCCTCGTAACGCTGGCTAGATACATCAATGAACCAATTATTTGAGAGTATCTCAGTTGATCTCTCGTTATCCTTTTATTCTTCTTCAATACTAGACTGGCATCATAAGGAGTTGAGACAGACTTGTAATCGCTGTAACCAAAGCGACTCAACATCTTCTCCACATAGTGAGCCTGTGACAGAGTCACCCCACCATTTCTATCCTTTACCAGCTTGATATTGAGGATAACATCGGCCTCTCCCAGATCTTTCATCTCAAAGCTCTGAGAGAGAAATTCCTTGACTTCCTTAATCACACTAAGGTTAGTCCCGAAGATCAGTATGTCATCCACATATAGACACAGAATCACTCCATCAACTCCACCAAAATGATAGTACACACATTTGTCGGCTTCGTTCGAAACAAAACCAACAGAGGTTAGAGTTCTGTTAAACTTCTCATGCCACTGCTTATGTGCTTGCTTGAGACCAAACAGAGAATTCAACAGCTTGCACACCTTTCCCTCTTTACCATTTGCCACAAACCCATCAGGCTGATCCATATAGATCTCCTCTTCCAACTCCCCATTTAGGAAAGCGTCTTCACGTCCATTTGATGAAGGAGAAGCCCATAGGAGGCTGCCAGTGAGAGTAGCACACGGATAGTGGTCAAACGAGCAACAGGTGAGTAAGTGTCAAAATAGTCCTCTCCTTCTTTCTGGGTATAACCCTTGGCCACAAGCCTAGCCTTGTACTTGTCGGTAGTACCATTAGGCCTAAGCTTTTTCTTGAACACCCATTTGCAGCCCTCAGGCTTGCATCCATATGGGCGATCAACAACCTCCCAGGTACCATTAGTCATGATAGAGTCCATTTCATTTCTGACAGCTTCCTTCCAATAGTCAGCGTCAGGAGTTGAATATGCCTCTTTAATGGTCCTAGGCATGTCATCCACGAGGTATACAATGAAATTATCACCAAAAGACTTTGCAGTCTTCTGTCTCTTGCTCTTTCTGGGAGCTTCATTGTTATCCTCCTCAAGATGTCTCACATGAGAAAGTTCATCGTGTACAATTGGTTCGGCGAAGATACCATCCTCGATAATCTCTTGCCTAGATGAACTTGTTCCATCTTTCACTGGAAACATGTTCTCAAAGAACGTAGCATCTCTGGTCTCAAAAATGGTACCGACCAACATGCCAGGTACTCAGAGTTCACTACCAAAAATCTATAGCCTACGCTATGAATAGTATAACCAAGGAAGACACAATCTACAGTTTTAGGTCCAAGTTTGCGCTTCTTGTTGATGGGCACACATGCTTTGGCCAAACAACCCCAAGTACGCAAGTAAGAAAGCGTTAGCCTTTTCTTTTCCCATTCCTCGAATGGTGTCTTCTCTTTATTCTTTGGAGACACACGGTTTAGGACATGACATGCTGTCAATATAGCCTCACCCCACCATTCCCTAGAAAGTCCCGAGGTATCCAACATGGCGTTAACCAAGTCAGTCAAGGTTCGGTTCTTTCTTTCGGCAACCCCGTTTGATTGGGGAGAATAGGGAGGCGTCCTCTCATGAATAATGCCGCGTTCTTCGCAGAACAAGTCAAACGACTTTGAAAAGTACTCGCCACCGTGATCTGACCTAATTCTTTTGATTTTCTTCTCAAGTTGGTTTTCTACTACAGCCTTATAGATTTTAAAGTAGTGAAGGGCTTCATCTTTGGTCTCCAACAAGTAAATGTAACAATATCTAGTGCTATCATCTATAAGAGTCATGAAATATTTCTTTCCACCTTTTGTCAATACTCCATTCATTTCACAAAGATCAGAATGAATTAATTCTAGAGGTGCCAAGTCTCTCGCCTCAGCAGCCACGTGTGGCTTGCGAGTTTGTTTTGAACCAACACATGCAAGGCACTTAGAATTCTTGGCAAAGGTAAACTTTGGAATTAAACTCACATTTGCAAGTCGTGACATACAACCAAAATTAACGTGACAAAGCCTCGAATGCCAAACATTAGATTCATCAACGTTAATAATATTATTCACTACTTTATTGCATCCATCATCAAGAGAAAAACGGAATAGACCTCCGCTATCATAACCTTTACCAACAAAGGTTCCAAACTTTGAAACAATACATTTATTTGACTCGAAGACTAATTTAAAGCCATCTCTACAAAGTAGGGAGCCGCTGACTAGATTCTTCTTGATGGTGGGGACATGCTGCACGTTCTTCAGCTGCACGATCTTTCCCAAGTAAACTTCAGATTGACCGTACCAACACCAAGTACACGCGCATGAGCTCCGTTCCCCATCAGCAAGGAGGTAGTCCCCCCGACCTGGTATGAAGAAAACAAGGAAATGTCAGCACATACATGAATATTAGCGCCAGTGTCTACCCACCACTCGGGTGTACACATAACTGAAAGAACTGTAGGTAAATAATTACCGTACCCCGATGTTCCTGCAGGCTCGCTAATAACCATGTTGGCAGACTTGCCTTCTTTGCGTTGAGGACACTTTCCAGCAAAGTGGTCCTCACTCCCGCACACGTAGCAGGCTCCCTTCTTCTTCTTGAACCCGGTGGTTTGTTTAGCCTTCCCAGGGTTCTGTGGCTGAGGCGGTTTCTTGCCTTTGCCCTTGTTGTTGGTTCGAGCATTAATGTTCTTTTGAACAAAGTTCGCGCTTGCACCGACAAGTGTCCCCTTGTTACGTACGTCCTTTGCTCTCGCCTTTTCCTCCACATCAAGAGTGCCAATGAGTCAATCAATCGTGAACTCCTGCCTCCTGTGTTTCAGAGAAGTAGCAAAGTCCCTCCAAGAAGGTGGCAGCTTGGAAATGATACCTCCGGCCACAAACTTGTCGGGCAGCACGCAAGGGTTCTCTTTGTTGCAACAGCCAAGGTCTTTAGCCAGCACATGCAACTCATTAGCTTGTTCCACCACAGGACGGTCTTCCACCATCCTGTAGTCTAGGAACTGCTCCATGAGATACAGCTCACTGCCAGCATCAGACACCCCGTACTGAGCATCAAGGGCGTCCCACATCTCTTTCCCAGTCTTCTTCGTAAGAAGGGGATTAATCAGATGTGGGGCAATCACACCAAGGACGCATCCGCGAAAGAGATTATCTTTAACCTCGAACACACTTCCCTGCTCGGAGGTGCATTGTTCGGGCTTCCCTTTCGCCACATCCATGATGCCCATGGTGGTCAACCACAGTACCATCCGTTCACGCCAACTCACAAAATTTGTACCGTCAAAAGTGTTTGGCTTAATGGATGAAGCAAATTGAGCAACAGAAAACCTATCAACATAATTATCACTAAAATCAGGTTTCTGGATTGTTGGATAATTATCTACAATAGGCCATATTTTAATTCCAAAAGTTATAATTAAGATCACGAATATTTGCATGACTATAATGAGTGAAACAATCCATGTGCACGTGTTCAAGTTTAACACAGATTTAAAGAACAACACGAATAAGATGAAGGATAGCAGTTCGGACATCGAAAAGTACCCTGGGACGGGACCTCTGCCGGAGGCATCGGTTGCGCCGTTACCGGCTGGAGGAATATCATCCGAACTCATGATGTTCCTCGACTGGCCTTGCTCGAAGTAGTCGTACAAATTTGATGCAGGAAGATCTGTTGACGCAGTGCAGTCCGTGCGCCGGAGTCGTGCAGGAAGAAGACGCGGCGCAGTGTAGTCGTTCGACGGCGGCGGAGTCTCCAGGACGGTGAACCGTACGCTGGTGAAGACGTAGCAGTTCTTGGCGAGCAGTCGCGTAGAGACGCTCCCCAGAAACCTGATTGCCCCGATATTCCGAACAGGATCTCAAGGAGGCAATGGTGTCGGAGGCACCTGCTCTCGCCGGTGGTGTGCGCGCGGCGCCGGCGATGGGGAGGCAGATTTGCAGCAGAGGGAGGAGGAGAAGTAATGGACTCAAAAATCTCTATCTCAAAGGAGAAGATGGCTTTCTATTCATAGCACTCGGGTGAGACGAGAGGATGAATCTGGACGGGAGAGAATCGGGAAGGCTGAATTATGGAAAGCTAAATTATGGAAGGCTGAACCATGGTATCAGTGATTACCATAATCAGCCCTTCCAATTACCGCATCCTCAGTTTCCATAACCAGCAAAAGGGAGATCCCTCCCGCACGCAAGTCAGGCTCATGCTCAGGCTCAGGCTAGGGTTGTTTGAGAGCCGCCAGGGTTCTTTGAG
Source organism: Digitaria exilis (assembly GCA_015342445.1). Lineage (NCBI taxonomy): Eukaryota > Viridiplantae > Streptophyta > Magnoliopsida > Poales > Poaceae > Digitaria > Digitaria exilis. The sequence goes on along the minus strand of JACEFO010001671.1, from coordinate 283,952 downwards.
AACCACCAGGGTTGTCTGAGACCCTCAGAGTTCTCTACAGACTCAACTCTGGGATTCGTAGTAAATGTCGCCAGGGTTGTCTGATACCCATAGGGTTCTCTGTAGAATCAACCCTGTGACTGGTACGAAGCGTCGCCAGGGTTCTTTTTCTGTCGGAGCAGAGTTCTTTTCCATTACCAGTATGGTGTTAACCATAATAATTTTAACATCAAAAGTATGCTATAATCCTTTAGAATAAATAGAATAATGGGCCAGACCCAAATATTCTAACAGAAGGCTATCCATGGAAGCTGGTATCTATTCACAACAAGAACCCTATATGACTAGATCCGTAGACTTGAATCCTAGTCTCTATCAATCCAGTACCGCATTGGTAGGAGCAACAACTTCGTGTGTGCTCTTCAGTTTCTCCTCTGAACTTCGACGTCAGATCTCAGATATCCTTCTTCTTGACATTCTTCCTTTGCATCGGCATTCGGCACCAGCACCATGCTCATGCTTCTCGACGTAGCGATCGGGCCCGTCGGCTTGTCAACCGAGTGGATCTGTGATTGGGCATTGATTTCCGTTTGCTGCATAGAATGAGGGCCTGTCGCCTGTCGGCCTGTCAACCGAGTGGATTTGTGATTAGGCTTTGATTTGTGTTTGCTGCATAGAAAGAAGTAGTAGAGTAATTAACTATGCTTTTGCATACGATTTCTTTTGATGGTTTGGGTCCTTTTTGTATACCTAGTGCAAGTGGCTTTTATGTGTATATTAACACATGATAGTGAGGCAGTAGTTTTCCTTAAAAAAATAGACTAATTGAATGCAATTATGAAAAATGCCGACGAAAGAAAACTCATGTTTGACCAACTTTTATGTTAAATAGGATTAATATTTATGTTTCTAAATAATTTGATTATGAAAATGTACTCTATAACTAATCTAATGTACTCATTTTACATCATTAATATTAGTATGGGTCATTTAACCTTTTTTACCCCAAATTCAATTGCTTATCTTATTAAAAATTCATGCAAATATAGTCAAATTTAAGTCATTATTCAACAAATTTATTAATAAAGTAAGTCATAAAAAAAATATGATATTTTTCTCAATTTTTGAACAAACAAGTTCTTAAAGCTGAGATAAAAAAAGGGATTATTGTGTTTTTACCCCTAATCTGAACCTCAATTATGATTTTACCCTCTCTTTTTGTGACTTTGCGTTTTTACCCCTACTTTATATTATAGATATGAAGCCTCCGTTTACCTCTGTTTTCAACACTGTTAGCTTCATACTGATTAGATTAATATTAAAAAATAACAAACCCCTGTGAAAAGACAAAAGTACCCCTCATCCCTTATCTCTTCACCCCAACCCCCAAACTCTGTTCTCTCTCTTTCTCCTACCGAGCTCTGTGGGTCTATGGGGCGGCGTCGGCGGGGCTAGGGCGCGGCGGTTGGGAGGGGCGCGACGCAGGTCAGCGCTGGGAGGCGCGGGTGCAGTTGGCCAGGATGGGTGCGCGGCGGCGGGAGGGAAACTCGCACAGCCTTGTCAGCTGTTCACCTGTTGCATGGATCCATCCAAGAAAGATATGATAAAGATGAGTTGCTGTGGTTCGGCTGGGGCAATGGCTGTAGGAGCGAAGAGGAAAAGAAAAGTAAATATGCCAAGAAAGAAATGTTCCTGAAATATAATTTTAAAACAAGGGTATATTCACAAAATTCTAAAAAAAGTAGGGGTGTATTTACAAGGGCATAATTGTCATCTTTAACACCGTTATGTGTTGTTCACGGAGTAGGGGTAAAATGAGTCTTCGTTTTCAAATAGTGAGGGTAAAAAGCAAAGTTATGAAAAGTGAGGGTAAAATCACAATTGAGATTCGGAGTAAGGGTAAAAACGCAATTGCCCCATAGAAAAATCAAATGAACTATAATTTGAAATTGCAGGTGACCAACTGACTATCCATCACAGTACAATCTATGAAGATGAGAGTGCAATCCCAGGTGCCTAAGAAAAGAAAACCAAGAATATGATGGCAGTATAGACAAGGCTTCATTCGCTTACAAAAAAAATGTGAATGTCACTTAATAAATAAATAAAAGTTTCAAGTTTCTTCCGTCATATCCTGAATTTCAAGCTCGCCACAAAAGGAAAAGACTAATAAAAGGAAAATCCAGTTTGGTCAACATATATAGTACTATTTAAGTAGAACCAGTACTCGATATCTATAGGAAAGTGATTCTCATTCAGCATTAGCTTCCGCATAAGCTCATGTATAGCATACATTAGCACAAGGAATTAATTACGACATTCCTACCAAAAGATTTTTCTCAAAAGCACATGGCTAACTCGTCGTGCATTGGGTAATCCTCATCGGCCCACAGCTCCTTCAAAAGAGCGGGACAAGTTTTAGCCACAAGCTCGATTAAGTCAGAGTCGGCTGCCATGACCGCTTCTAGTACAGGAGGGTCTTCAAGGAGCTCGATGCAAGCGTCCGTGAGCAACCTGCAGTGGTAACATACAGCAAGTCTCATCATTCGTCCGACCGTATCCTCGTTTATGTCTTGGCAGTTTCTCCTCACAGATCAACTTGAGACCCTGCATGTCGAACCTGTCGGCCGCTACAAGCAAGTGCTCAGGCATCCAAGACTCTTCTTCCTCGGTCATCTCCGGCAACGAATCCGTGTATACGAAGTGTAGCAGGCTCTCGAACACCTCAGGCAGCATATCAACAATCTGTATGCAGTTTCCTGCAGTGGCGCCCTCCTCCATCGTCGCGCTAAAGAGCTGTGCCTCAAGGGCCGGTGCCCTCGCCGCAAGAACGCACCTGTGGGCGCAGAACGTCTTGCCGGAGACTTGGAACACGACGTCGGTGGTGTCCAAGGGATACCGCTGCAAGTCAGACGACGCCCTGTCCACGAACATGTCCCACCTGACGAAGAAGAAGCCGTTTTTGAGATGCTCGGACGCCTCCAAAAACTTCTTCCGGATGAAAAGGTCGCAGCCGTGCCTGGCGCCGACTTCAGAGCACTTGCTCACGTCCGTGCGCACAGAGTGACCTTGAACTGGTTCCAAGGCCCAATCAAGCAGACTGAACGTAGACCATGCCTTGATGGGCCCGGATAGTCTGCTGTCGAGAACAACAGAGATTGATATGTAATCTTTGCAGGAGGAGGAGACGCCATTGGGGTAGTAGTGGATGCGCCAAGAGCAACCCCCCGCCTCGAAGGGGGAAAACGCGAAGCGCTGGCCGTTGGGGTGCAGCTGCTTCATGTGCCAGTAGTGATCGATCTTGATGATGTAACTAGCCACCACGTCCCCGAGATTGGCCGAGCCCAAATCCGGCGCCGGCATGGCGGCGAGGGTTTTGATGGAAACCACAGATGCAGATGAGTCGCGAATTCTGGAAGTACGTAGGGCGGACACGCGTACGTGTTTGGAGATGGAGCAAATCTGAGGGGGAGGAGCTAAATATTTTACGGGAAATCTAAAACGAGAGGGCTCTCGTTTTAGCCTAACGCGAGACAGCAGATGCTGATGAGCCACACGAATTGTTGTGAATGTCAGGCGGACACGCGTGTTTGAGGATGGAACAAATCGAGGGAAACGTTTTATGCACCGTCATCTGGTGTCCTTGTCCGATACTTGTCCAAAGTCCGGCTCGGAGTTCGGAATTGGAGGTTGCGCTTGCGCTTGGCACGGAGACTGGCACGGAGACTTGCTGAGATCCAGCCGTCAAGCCGTGGAAGTGTGGAACGCTCCTCGCGGGTCGCGGACCGACGATAGGGTGAAGCCTTTTGGGCTTTTGGCCTGTGCCGCTCCAAGTTTGTTCATCTCGTCCAAAACCCTCGCCTCCATGGCGACGTACTGTTCCGCCTCTGCGATCGTCGGCGGCACGGAGACCAGGCGTGTACGAAGTCGATGGCTACTCACGCACAAAGGAGCTTCCCAACGGCGAGAGGATCCAGTCTCCAACTTTCTGGGTCGGCGGTTATTCCTGGCGCATCTTCTACTACCCCAATGGCGCTCGTCCTTCCTGCGCCGACTACATATCGGTCTTCCTTCACCTCCGGCGGCCTATCGCCAAGCCTATCAAGGTACGAGCCAGGTTTAGTTTGCTCGACAGGTCGGGGAATCCGGTGCCGGGTCGCTCGTCCCTATACGAAGAGTTCGAGTACTTGCTCCTGAGGGACGGGCACGGCGTCCATGAGTTCATCAAGAGGGACTTCTTGGAGGCGTCAGAGCATCTCGTGGGCGACTGCTTCAGGATCAGCTGCGACATCTCCGTTCCAGCCAAGATCCGGACGGAGTACAGGGCGCCGCCTCTGTCTGACCTGCAGCAGCATCTTGGGAACCTCCTCGTGGCCAAAGAGGGCACCGACGTCACGTTCCAAGTCGGCGGCGAGACGTTCAGCGCGCACAGATGTGTTCTTGCAGCTCGGTCGCCCGTCTTCAGGGCAGAGCTCTTTGGCTCGACAAAAGAAGGCACCGTCACCACCAAAGGGGATTGCATACAGGTCAATGATATGCTAGCTCATGTGTTCGAGACCTTGCTGCATTTCATATACACAGATTCGTTGCCGGAGATGTCTGGGCTAGAAGAGCCTATGATGGCTGAGCATTTGCTGAAAGCGGCGGACAGGTACGGCGTGCAGAGGCTTAAGCTGATCTGCGAGGAGAAATTGAGCAGAGACGTAAACGAGAACACGTACGGTTGCAAAAATGTTGAGGTTGGCTGCACAACACCGTTGCCACATGCTCAGGGAGACTTGCATTGAGTTCCTTAAAGATCCCCCTTCACTGGACGCAGGGCCGTCGATGGGCAGGATCGACATGCCCGACCGATCCGGGCCCCCAAATAAACAAGGGCCCCCAAGTTAATTTATCAGATGTCAATGCTCATGTTCCATGATGGTTGAGTCTAACTCACAACGTGCATGATGCAGATGGCCGATGAGTACCTAGCAGCTAACGCACGATGAAGCCACACCACACATAACGGGATTCACCGAGACCAAGACGATGAAAACATTTTATATTAATATTTCATATGTTTTAAAATATTTTATGAAATATCATATATTTGTTTTTGAGTTTAAATACGAAATATCATATATTGAAGTTATATAAACACACAAAATTTATATCATAGTTATATTATACAAGTATTTTTTTTATATTTTAGGGCCCCACTTTATATTTGGCACCGGGGCCCCAAATTTCTGGAGACGGCCCTGACTGGACGTGCTCATGACTACTGACGATGGCTTATTTGAGCTTGTGGCTATGTGGTGCCCTGTGGTTTTGAAAGAGTTGTGGGCTTATGAGGATGATCCTTTCCATGATGAGTTGATCATGTGCTTATAAGGAAATTGGTGACATAAATCTGATTAATTATTGTATAAGTATTGGGCATATATATCTTTATTATGGAAATAGGTGGTGAATGGTTATCAGCCAATTACATTATTCAATCATCAACATAGAAGTTAGCTGCCCATGGAAACTGAAGAATAAAGTAAGGCCACTCGCCTGCAGTTTCAGAAGTGAGTCATGCTGTCATGCATGAAGTAGCTAAGCTACCAGGCATCAAGTAGTAGTTCGTAGTTGTAATAGTAATACATATATGTGCCCCCTCTGAACTTTGGTTCTTTTTTTTTTGTGTCACTGGATTTAAGGTTTTTTCGGTTTAATAGTGTGGAGACTTCTATATATGATGTAATAAGACATATATTATATTGTGCAAAACAATATTGATGTCAAATAGATTTTTTTTCTAATATGATGTGAACCCACAGAGGAAGCAGACAATAATGGGTCTACAATTAGAAATTGTAGCAATGTTAATCATGTAAGAGTTAGCAAAGGCAATAAAATTGCAGGCATCAACAGCAGGTGCAGGATGGCAGAAACTCATTGTAAGCAATGTATAGCCAGCAGGGAATTCGTAGCTGTAGAAATAAGTAGCTAAACAAGACCTGAAGGCACAATTGATCGAGCATCCTTTAACGCTTTAATCACAAAGAGAGAAAGCACTAAAGAAGGTATAGTGAGACTCAGTCCCTGTCAATTGCAGCAATTAACTCGTAGTCACGACAGAGAAAGATAATATTGGAAGAAATTTTCTAGACTACCAAACTGACAATCATTACTATCCATGTGGTAAGACCGGCCTTTGTCACTTCATGTAAGGCTTCAGCTTCAGTTAGGCCTTTGACATACTTCATTGAAATAAAAAAAAAAAGAAATGATAAAAACTAATCCCTAGAATTGTTAAAGGCCAATCTAACCACCACAATTATTTCTCTAAATCAGTGGAAGCAAATGACTTAAACATATATTTAAGATAAATGAAGATGATTAGGAAAGGAAAAGGAAGCCAACGTATATGTCGATCCCCTCCGGTGAGCTCTGAACCAGACTGCCACAGATCCGTCCATTAAGCAGTCGATCCTCTCCGGTCAGCTCTGAATGAGTTCATCGTCCTCACCCTAACAAGTGAGTTCATAGTGGACTTGGCTTTGGTTCCAGGAAGTAACAGGAAAACCACATATTTAATTAATCCCAAAGGAGGGTAAACTATCATCTAACACAGAGGGGTCACCATGCTGCACATGTGCGTTGCTAGCGTGCAGCCTGCGGGTCAGGCTGTGTACTGCGTTCCCGCGCCCAGTGCTAGCAAGCAGCGCGCCGCGTCGACCTCGCTGGTGAAACTCACCAACATAAGTATGCAGTCTGAGGCCAAGTCGGCAGTGCGACACTGCAGCTGCGAGGACGACGTTGTGGAGAAGATTGCGGAAGGGTGCCAACCGGAATCATGGCACTAATCAAATCACGGGCGTTTCTTCAGTAGGAGATCAGCTAGCTAGGGTCCAATGCTATTCACCAATAAATTGAATTAACTAAAGCAAATCGCATCCAATTCTACCAAAAAAAACAATTATCGGCAGCAGGAGTGAGTTGAATGATCATGTTCGGAGTCGGAGACGATTCAGTGGTGGTGGTGGTGTGCTCACCTCGCCGTGCGATGGCGAGATTGTCGCTGCCAACGAAGTCGGTGACGACGGGCTTATCGTCGGTGGAGCAGCAGTAGGCGCGCAGCCGCACGAAGTTGGGGGTGCCGCGAACTACTTTCAGCGGTCTGCTCTTGTCCAGCAGTCCACATTACAGCACCTCGCCCAACTCCACGCGCGGTCAATCGCCATCAGCTCCCCCATTGCCGGCGGCGGGGCCCGCCGCCGCTCGCGCCGTTGTTCTGCCTGTGGCTGTCGCTGGCTCCGTCGTCGTACTCGATCGTCGCCCGAGGACGCATCCGATGAGCCGCCGCGTCGCCACATCATGCAGCGGCGGAGCCCACTACTGCTGCTGTCGCCGTCGTGGCCGTCACGCCGGCCGCGGCGTTCTTTCATCTTTGCAGTCTTTGAGCTTCCCTTCCCGTGCGGTGGATCTGATGGTGAGACCGGATGATCCCTTCCTCCCTGATAAGTAGTACGCACGCTGTTGTTTTGATGCAGGTGTCTCAAAGATTATATCCAGAATTCACAATGTCCTTAAACCCGGATTCATGCTAAGGTTTATAGAGGGCAAGCAAATTTTCTCTGTGATTCTTGTTGAAAAACGTAGAGGCAGCTTCAGACTTTGACAACAGTGATCAACACCCTACTGAAAAAGGGGGATTTTAATAACTCCATGCATGTAATTCATAGTACACATTCAGCGGCTCCTATATTTACACTATTGCTGAAAGTTGGCAACAAAAAGTGCATTAGTAGACACCAGAAGTGATGCATCCTTGATTAGTGCTAATTTTGCTGTCAAATAATTCACAACAAAGGTGAATTCGTTGGTGTAGTTTAATAGGCGGTCTCATGCATTTCTATGTTATCTTGAGACGACATAATAGGTAACTCATACAATGGGTTGTCTTATATGTTGTCTCATAATAAATGCATAATCCTTACTTTATGGATAGAAAAATAGAAAATGTTGTGAGTTGCATGGCAACAACAACTCGCACAATGGTGAGGAAGTCGTCTCATAGTCCTAAATTTTATCCTATGAGGCGGTTGCCTCGCGAAACAACCACTTGATTCTCTCTCCTCCCCCTCTCTCCGCCACCTCACTAAAAATCCTACGTGGACTTGCATGAGACGGCCTATGAGACCGCTGACGTGTAGCAATGTACTTGCCCTAAATAGAATATTTACTGGTCATCGAAATTTCTTTTTCTATACTAATTTTCTGCGCACCCATCATTACTCTATACTCCTTATATATGGGGGTGATTGGTTTCCTGTTTTTGCCATAGCCAGGCTATACAGATGCTATCTGTGTTTGATTGGTTGGTTGCAGCCCTAACCGGGTCTGGCCCCCGTGGTGCAAAACAGGGACAACAGCCTGGCTCATGGCATGCAGGAAAAATTCTCGTTTCCAACGAACCTGGCTATGTTGAACGCACGCGCTGCACCAGGTTAGAGAGAAGAGATACAGAACAACGAGGTGAGTAGGCCAACCAATCATAGACTCTATCTATCTTGGTTCCTTGTATTCAGTCAACCAATCAACCATACATGCATTCACCGAGCTTGGCTACGGGACGCCTGGTTACGAGCCAGGCTAGGCTGGACCAGCCCTCAGGCCCTATACCAACTAACTTATATTTTATTCAACCATCCCAACTACCATCCCCTCTCTCTCTCCTCACCTTCCCTTTTTCTTTTCCTTTTCTTTTCTCTATCTCCTCTATTCTTTGCCTTTCTTCCTTCTATTTTTTCTTTTATTTTTTTTCCTTCTTTGCAGCTTGCTCGTGGCGTCTCGAATGGAGCTCCAGCTCGCGGGCCACCGTCGGTGCCAAAGCGAACTCAGCCTCTCCCTCTACTTTGCAACCCCTTGAGTAGGTGGAGATGCATCCGCGCCATGTTCCCCGACCAAGATTTCTGCCTCCCTCCTCCCTGCTTCGATTCCATGCCATATTTGTGGATTACGCTTCAATTTCTCCCCCACTCCTCTCTGCCTGTGCCGGATTTATGGATTTTTGGTTCGAATCGGGGTTCGTGGTGGCTACGGTGGGGGCTGCAGGTGACGGTGGTGATAGCTGTAGGTGGCGGACAAGGGGCGACAACGATGAGCTCAAGATACTCCGCAGCGGGTGGGTGCCTAGCTCAAGAAGCTCCGCGGTAGGGACGTACGTCGCGTCGACTCTCCCCATTGACCATGACAGCGGCGTGACGCAAAGGAGGTCTGCGGTTGGGACGACAGGCGCGAGAGCGGGAGGGCCACGGGGCCCGCGCCACGTTGGCCCGTAGATGGCTCATTTCACCATCGCTCAAAATAGGGGGGAAGAGCCCTCCCTTGGTTTTACCGTGAGTGTAAAGGAGAACCGTTGCATCAGATTTCTAGTGAACGTTTCAAGGGAACTGCTGCGTACAGCCTTATTACTCAAAGAATACCTTCTTTGTTATTTTGTGTTGAAAAGAAAAGGAACAATTAATCCTAGGCCTTCCAAAGGTGAATCGTCATGATCAAGCGCCACCCACGCTTGTTCTATCTTGGTTTAATTGTTACTAAGGCCAGTGTCAATGGGGTGTCATGGGCAATAAATTGAGTGCCATGTATATTTATGAAGAAAGAGAAAAAAACAGTGTCATCGACACTCTTGTTCCCCAGTTACCAGTACAACTTGTGTCTTACATGTCACATAGGAAACAACAATAGATGAAACTATGCATTTTGAGAGATGTGTTTCATCCTAGTTTCAAGTATTATTAGATGATGTGTCTGTTTCGACGAAAAGAAACCGCTCCCGGGTAGGGGAGCTTTTTCCTAACGCGTACATAAATAAAATATTACGGGCGTGCCAGTATACTAAAGTATACAAAATAATATAAAAAAGACAACAAAACTCGGGGAACATTGATCTTTATTAATTCATATGAGAATTACAAGTATGTGTTCCACTGAATTTACATTGAAATGCGCCTAATACATCAGACTAAGCAGGTCGATGTGCTGTTCTTGGTTCCCGTGGCCTCGTGAAGCCGCCGGTTAATTACATCCATAGCTTTGGGCTATGGAAGACCTCCGATTAAGCTACGCTGATGGTCGTCGTCTTGAAATCTCAAAGTGTATGAGTTGTAACATGAAAAGAATAATAGCTATGTTGGGCCAAAGCCTCGTCGGTCTCTGGCAGGCAATATCCGGCCTCGTCGGTCACGGAATTTATACTGAAGTCTACAAATAATAATGTGCGGCCTCGTCGGACACGAACAAGTGATTGTCCAGCCTCGTCGGTCAAGACAACAAAGTTTCCGGCCTCGTCGGTCACGGAAGAATAGTATAACTGAGTTATCCCCACCTCGTCAGTTAGGGAGAATAGAGCAGACTTCATATAAACACGCTAGTGTTGACAATGCCGAAGCAGGTAAATTATGTATGACAACGGTAGGACCGTAGGACTAAACTCGAGAGCCTGTCACCGCCAACCGATCAGAACTCTCTCTTCTGTCACTAGATTGAGCAGGGTGATCAGTGGCCACTGCCAACAGCTATTAATTGCTAGAGCGGGCTATGCGGCCAAAATTTGTGCTGATCAAAGCATGGCAAAGCTCTTGACTGTATCTTGTGCTACTTACTGATACGTTTCCTATGAAATGACCCAGGATCAAGTATTCCTAAAATTAGTATAGCACTAGGGTTGTTGTACTTGGAATTAGCACTGCCACGGCTACTGCAAGAGCCATCGAGGTGCTTGCTGACCGGATGGCTTGCTGGAAACGCTACCCAGGCCTTTTATCTACGACATATCACCACACTAATATGGCCAAGAGAATATACAGAACAAGCTGAACCCGCTATGTTTAGCTTTGCAAAATTCAAACTGACTTCTAGTGCTAGGACACCATGTACGTGATACAACATGCTAATAACAATGGCATTAGCTTTATTTAGCCGTGAGGGCCAGCAACTTGCCATGTTGATCATGGAGAAGCTGTATTGCATACTGATTCACATATCAATATATTACATAACATGAGCCTGATCAAAGAAGATCAAATGTGAGAAACAATTGAGAGAGCAGCTTGATATGAACATCTGGCCAAGTTTACTAGCTATGCCGCAGCAGAAGGCTAAGCCTATTTTTAATTTTGTATTGCTTCATCACTGAAAGCTAAGCAGCCAGCATCATAGCTTTTTCACTACTCAAGATCTACTTAACCACTGCCAACTCTGTATATGTATATACATCTCTGCCTGCATGGAACTACTGCAGAGACAAGATGATTAGCAAGCCCAGCCTGAGCCTGCTGTCTAGTGATGTTTGCTTATCATTCTAAATGCTTTTGCTGACTGAATACGTATCAAGTACTGTACTGGTGCTGCACAAGTTCTCACAGCCTTCATTGCTAACCTGCTATCTATACTGTCATGTAAAACTTCTATGTTAATTATTTGGAGGCCCTCTCCAATGCTTCTGTTTGCATCTGAATTTTCTAAAGGGCAGCTTGCATGCTTCATCTCTGAAGTCCTAAACTGGGTTTCCTCTGATTTGCTAAACTTGTGATGCCAAAACTTTAAAGCCTCCTTTACAACACCGCCGGCTTCTTACTACACATTACTGCATCCACCAAGGCACTAACTGCAAATATACTCTCTAATCTGCCACTTAAGTTGCTATATATCAATCTGCACATCTGATCTCCAACACGACCAGCCCATCTTCTATTGCTACAGATCACAACTAACAGGCGCCACACACTGACAAGGGCTGCGCAACAATCATTGATACAGCGGCCATGATGGCAACGGCCCAGCATGCTGCGACCTCCAACAAGCTGCTTATCTCGGACTTCTAAATCTCTTCTTGCTAGACACTGATCTTATCTTGTAGCGGTCAACTAGTACATCTACACTACACAGAACTCATGACTAACATCATGGAGGACTCTTCTACGACTGAGCCCTTAACCTGTTGATGGTTGCGATCTGCATCTCTCAATGAATGAACTTCTTGTTGATTTGCTACTGCGCACACCCATATAAACCACTATTTCTCCATACGAAACTATGCCATGTCTAAATCTACAACACCACGGCAGGGGCTTCTCTCTAATGGAGGACATCTTCTTTGCATGTACTGAACAACAAGGAGATCATACTACTTGTACCACTAGCACTACCACAGCTCGAGTATATCGACTTTTACACTTGCATCAACAACCGTGAGGGCTTGCTGTTACTCTCGCTGGCCTCTTCAACGGCACCGGCAACAAACACCTGCTAGCAAACACAAGATACAAATACACCACTGTCGTGGAGCTCACCATTGGATCCGGCCATGCCGATCTCGGGCAACACGCGCGTCAGCTCCTCCTCGGCGTCACCGGCAGCGCTAGCGCTTGTCTGGTGTATATGTGTGGAGGATACGGTGGCACTGGCAGCATGGTTCTGGCGTGGTGAAGATTGAGGTGTGTGTGGCGGCGGCAGCCTGACGGTGGGGTGAGGTTCGGGGGCCCCGGCCCCCTTGCCGATGGAAACCTAGTACTAAGGTGAAGGGTTGGAGGAAAGCGTCGTCGCAACGCAAGTGCCGCGTTTGTTGTGTGACCGCGTCGCCTGGCCGAAATATTTGGATCGGCTGCCACGAGGAGAGGATCAAGCCGGTTCAAACTTGAGACAAGACTTATCATCTCGGCCTTTCTCTAGAACCTTCCAAGCTTGTGAATGGGTAGCTGTGCACGTAAATACATGTACTACAATCTCGTTCTAAGTAACACATGCATGTTGGCCGGTTGCTACATCACGCATATACGGCCGCGTATCTCGTGTATATATACCGATGGATGCTATGTGTCGTGCGCTGACCAGGATGAAAATGAGAGAGAACATCACCTTGCGTCGGCCCCAAAAGCAAAAAGGCATTACGCATACTAATGACAAGCAGGCTCAGTATTAAAGATTATGAATATAATGTTGGTACACACATGATTTCCAGCTGGTTAATTAATAACCAATCACAAACTACACATTCGTGCCATGATGCCCATATATTCATACAGGCCGGCTCAATTTAGTACATGGCCATGCAAATACACGTGGATGTGATCCTTAGCTCCATTGAAGTGGCAAGCAAATAGGTGTAGATAATCATATCTCCACAAGGTATACCATGATGACAGGTGGGCCCCATGCTATATACATTTTTAATAAATCATGACAAAATCACATATTACAGTGTCACTCTAGGTAATAGTATCCATGAAACCTGCATTGAGATTGGCCTACGAATTATGCACGTGCGGCGAGTTGTTGTGGACGAAAATGTATGAAATCATTATTAGCTATTTTATTAAGTTTCGAACCAAGAGTTGTCTTTATTGTTACAATTATATTTTTCATTACAATATTATATCACTACACATTTACAATAGTATTTTAGCAAGACTTTAGAAACACACTTCTATTTTAGCAAGACGTTAGAAACACACTTCTATTTTAGCAAGACGTTAGAAACACACTATACCATTCGTTGTGACTTCATTTCCTTTTTCCATTTCTATTTCTTTATACCCATCAAAGGGAAGTCTTTTAGTTTCACATTGGTCCACCAAGGCAAACACCAGCGCCAGCGCGATGGTCACTTGGAGTCAGCATGGCCATGTCGCTTGGCGAATTTGCTGTTAGGGTTACATATACATGATACATCTGATTAGCCAACAAGATGCTGCGTGCAAATCACAATCAGTAGCCATAAACCCATTCATAAGCCCAGGTGTGATGAAAAGAAAATCAGAAAGCACTGAGCGGTCTCGTCCCCTCCTCAGAAGTCAGAACACGTCGGGGCCACGGAACACCTGGAAGCGGCAGCTGTCGGCGCCGCCCGCCTGGAGAGCACGCTGTTCTCGCGCTTCTGCTCCTCCGCAGCGCCGCCACCGCGCGCGTGGAGACGGCGCCCTCTTAGCTTGAGGATCCACGCCTCGCGGCGCCTGGCGTTCACCATCTCTGCTTGTGTGTGGGTTGCCAGGAGCTTCCGGGGGCCGTCTGCCCGTTTTGCACATTGGCCTCAGCGGTGATGCCCATCGAGCATCTGAGAGTCCTGGCGTATGCCTTGATCATCTTCTACTCTCTGATGCAGTTCTAGTGCTTTAGCAGTCATGCAAGATCTGAGACTTCTACTCTCTGCCTGTGTGTGGGTTGCAACTTGCAAGGAGCTTCCAGGGGCCGTCTGCCCGTTTTGCATGTTGGCTTCAGGAGTGATGCCCGTCGAACATCTAACTTTGGCGTATTCTTTGTCTTCTATTCTCAGATGCAGTTTTAGTGTCCTAGTCCTAGGAGGATTTTAGCTCTTGAGATCTAAGAGTAACCAATTGCTGACTCTGTATTGTGTGCTGGCAATGCAATGTTTGAGTTCGCTTGCTCACAAATGGTGTTTCAGGAAATACTAATCCTGCATGCTACTCGTTGCCATATGCATGTGACTGAATGTGACAATGTTTCTTGTGTTGTCAGTTATCATTGATAAATGTTTCCCTTTGGTCTTGATCTCTGAGCGTTGATAGTTTTCACTGGTGATTCTTTGTTAATGTCTTCTGCTTTAGTGGTTCGTGTTTAGTCTTGTTTGCAGTGTGGCTTATTATCCCGTTGGCGGCCGAATGATCGGTTGATTGATCTAGCTAACGATGACAGGTGATATGCAGGCGACTTGTCCTCTCCCTGATTCTCTGAAACGCGATGTTGATCGCCTCCTCCCAATCCTGCTTGTCCACCTAAATTACCATTGGACCAGACAACCTTTTCTCTCTTCTGTTTGCTCACTCTTTTGTATTCGGTAGCCACCATTTCCCAAACTTTTTTCTCGAGAATGTAGCATTCCCTGAAATTTAGTCAACCGCGTCATGAGGATGAAGACCAAATTTACTACTGTGAAATGCAGATTCATCAACCCGTTGTCAGTGGCACATCAATCTCCATTTTGCAGTCCATATAGCCTTTTTCCATCGCGAGACACAACAAATTCGTTTGTAAAAAAGAAGACACATAACAAATCCTGGTTTTCAAAATAGATTTGCATGGATGGAAATTACATTACGAAAGAACTAGACCAGTGTGGCAGTGTTTGAGAAGATACCAGAGATGCAAATTTTCACCTTCATTAAAAAAAATTCACCTATATGAATTATGAACTCGTAATGCCACAATAAAAAAACCATAGACGGTAAGAAAGTTGCAAGGTCCCCAAGTTGCTAAACTTGAGACCCCTTGGCCCATTCTGTTGGCTACTTGGGCCCATTCTGTTTGGATCCACCTTATTAAAGTTTAACAAGAAGTTAAAATTAAACAACTTAAAAAAAATAAGGTGTTAAAGTTAACACCCATATGTCTGGATCCATGTTAAAGTTTAAAGCCCCACTTTAGCAGTAGGTGTACAAAAAACTTCCTTACTTCTCATTAACAACTTTTTCTCAAACGAGCTATCTTTTAACAATAGGGTACAAATGCTTTTTTTCTCAAATGAACTACCTTTTAACAAGTTTTACCACCTCAAAGCCATGCAAGGATTTTAGGGTGTTAAACCTTGATGACTCCCTTTAATAGGGGGTGTTTGGATGCCTCCTTTTTTGTTAAGAGTAGCTAAAAAATGCGTTTTAAACTTTAACAAGGTGAATCCAAACATTGGATCCGCTTTGTTAAAGTTTAACACCCATCTTTTAACTACTTTTAACAGAAAAGACATCCAAACACCCCTGTTAAAAGGAAGGTGTTAAAGTTTAACACCCCTAAAATCTTTACCTAGTTTTGAGGTGGTAAAATTTGTTAAAAGTTAGCTGGTTTGAGAAAAAAGATATTTGTACCTCTATTGTTAAAAGGTGGTTGGTTTGAGAAAAAGTTAATGAGGGGCAACAAAGTCTTTTATGCACATATTACTAAGTATGGTGTAACTTTAACATGGATCCAAATAGATGAGTGTTACCTCTTTTTTGAAGTTGTTAAATTTTAACAAAGTGGATCCAAACAAGGCCTAAAACGCTTTATCTCCATTAGCCCCCAAAGGGTAGCTAAAAGGGACTAAAGTTAATGGTTTTAGGAAGGTTTAGATGATGGTCAATGGAAAAACAGAGTAACACTGTTCAAGAAAGATGTCAGATTTTCTAAACATGCAGTTAGCCTCCGTGCATGCGTACGGCTGATCGCCCCTCTCCTTGGATGCCATGGTTGTTCCCGTGTTTTTAGCGTGAACTTTTTAGCAAGCTATCTGACACGACACACATGTAAACTGGAATTCCAGACGCATCAACGACTTGTTCTTCGCTCTGGAATTACCGCGTACCGTTTGCCGGCGTTTCAGTTCCATTGGTAGATCATGAAGCCGAGGGACCAAACCTGGACATCAGCCCGCGCCGTTTTCCCCTTGTCAGGCACCCTGCAGGCCTGCACCCTGCAGAATCTCTATATATTAGCACCATGAGAGATGCACATAGCCTCGCCCCGGCACCACATCAGTTCAAAAGGCAAGAGCAAGAAAAAACTGCACATATGCAGCCAGCAATGGCGGCGAAATCCAAGCCGCTCTCCGCAATGCTACTGGCCGTCGTCTTCCTTGCTCTGATGCAGCTGGCCGCGGTGGTCTCGTGCGCCGCGCGCCGCCACTCGCCGGCCGTGTCGGCGCACACCGCGGCGGTGATGACGGTGAACGGGTTCGAGCGCGGCGGCAGCGGCGGCGGCAAGTCGGCCTGCGACGGGCACTTCCACAGCAACGGCGAGAGGATCGTGGCGCTCTCCAGCGGGTGGCTCCGGCTCGACGGCACGCGCCGGTGCAACCGGATGATCCGCATCACGACGAGAGGGGGGCGGTCCGTGGTCGCCAAGGTCGTGGACGAGTGCGACTCCTCGCGCGGCTGCGACGACAACATCGTCGACTCGTCGGCGGCCGTGTGGAAGGCGCTCGGGCTCGACACCGACGTCGGCAGGGTCCCCGTCACGTGGTCTGATGCCTGACGAGCGAGCGTCCTCAGGTGGACTGGCAACGCATGCATGGTAGCAGGTAGTACTTCAGGGGTGGTGGTTACCAGGGGTGAGCCAACTAGTGTCAAGGTTATATGCGTTAACGTTACGCTTTGTTTTATGTTCATTCTAAGAGATCATACAAATCGGACTAGCCAACAAGAACTCGTCAAGTTTCCTTGTGGTCACAGTGTTTGTGTGTGTTAGTACTGCTTCTAGTGGCAGTACAAATTATTGTCTTAATAAGAATGAACTGAAAATTTGTTTTATGCTCAAGCTTCTTCTTTTTTTCAAAAAAGAGAAACGTCCATATGTTAAGGTTGCTATGAACTCACTGGTGAACTCACCGAAAGAAAGACCCAGTAGTTCGCAGATACGTGCACACATGCAGCGTTCACCTTGTTGATGCTACTCACCTTGATGTGCGCAAAAGTACAGGCTAACCCAGTGGAGGACGAAAATTCAGATCAGAGTCGGTTTTGTGCTTAATCAAACTAGGGCATTCCTGGATTGGATGGCCACTGGCCACCCAAAAGTTTGTTCTTCTCTAACTCCTCATGTGGCCACAAATTTTAAAGTTATTTAGGTATATCCCAAGTCGAACTTCTTCAATTGTCACTAACAATATCTAATATTATTTCGGATAGATCGCCACAATAATATACAAAACTGATATTACTAAATCACTTTAAAAATAACGTCATGATGTAAATATTGTTTTAATAGCCAATATAAAATTTAAGATTTGATGGTCGAAAATAGAAAAAATGACCTAACAAAATTAGATTGAGTAAAATTGTCATTAGAGAAAATAATATGGTCTACCTAGTTTCTAGTTAGCGCTTATTCGCTGGCTGCGTAGCTGCAGCTATAGCTGTGGGAAAAGCTAGCATTTTATATAGAGCAGCTGTAGCCGAAGCAGCATTTTATATAGATTAGAAGCATAATAAGATTTACCCGCAAAAAAGAAGCATAATGAGATTTGCACAGTAGATTGAGTATGAAAAATATTTTCACAATATATAACTCTTACTCTCTCACCTACACAAAAAAGATTTACCCTCGACCGCACATGGCCTCCACCAATCCAAAGTCTCATGCATGCAAAAAGTAAGTGCAAAGCGTGTGATTGGCTGTTGACTTCGCTGACGAATGCATGCACGCACGCATGCAGCCTGCTTCCTTCCCTATCGAATGCATGCAAGCATGCATGCAGCCTTGGGTGCTTCGCCATTGCCTCCTTTCTTTTTCTCATTCATAAACAGGGCCCGGCTCTATAATTTTATGGCCCCTGGGCAAACATAAAAATAAAGGCCATTTAAATTATTTTTTAGTTTAAATTATAACATCTATCACCAATACTAAAAATTACTTTGTAATATATGTTAATAAAACATAACAATAATGTAACAAAATTCTAAAAACAATAACTATTAACAATAATCTTGTTGGTTTCAGCATTACGGGAAACTGGAAAAAAATTGTATAGAGCACCTCGATGTGATACTATCAACTGATCTTCTTGTTTTCTTTTTTTTCTGTTATGAGCATCTGACAAATGCATCTTAGGCAACATCTAATATATACAAATAAATACATTGAATTAGAAATTTATAACCCTATGATTCTTGGAAAAACAAGGAACAAATTATAACCCTCGATAATGTGTGTTAATGTGGCGCTTATTGTTCGTCCACATGAGTGTGTGTCATCCTCGCCATTGCCGCTGTCGTCGAGACGCTGAGTGAGAGTGAATCAGATCGTTAGGGTCATAGTTACTAGGTGACGCCGTAGCTACTGTGCGCCGGACGACAGCAGAGCAGGAAAGATGAAATGTCGCCTACTGGCTGTGGTTAGTCTGGAAGATCTATTAATGAAACATCGCTTTTGTAGGGAAACTAAATGTTGGCCTCCTCACTCCTGTACGTATTCAAAGCCTATCCTGAGACGTGGGCTGATTTATTGGAATTTTAAAACCTTAGTAGAAAATTATATGTACTAATTATCTATAAGATGTTGGGCCCCGGCGGTCGCACACCCTGCAACCCCCGCCCCGAGCCGGCACTGTTCATAAATTACGCCATGCAATCTATTGTTGTTTCCAACTTGAAATTCATCTAATTGGTTGTTTTTTACTCTAAATTAAACTCAAAATCCAGCCAAATAAATCCTATGATCATGTTATCAGGTCATGTTTTAAGTCGTTGAAGTTGTCAAATATTTATAATGAACAACAACTACCAGTCACTAATCTAGAAAAACAAAATCAAACTAGTTCAATTTGCCATTCATTCTCTTTCATCCATCATAATTTCATTGTCCATGTGATAAGATGGATGATTGCTTTTTATGGTTGTCTTTTTATTTCCCAAGCAGACAAGCAAGGTAACTCCATGTGTCCATGAGATGAGTTTAATTTGTCTAATTTTCACGCAATAATCATCTTTATAGATACTACCCTATCAACCCGTGCTACCGCACGGGCTAATTAAAATAAATATAAAAAGTTTAAACTTATAGCTAATAATTACAATAATCTATCGCATTGTATCTTTCATCTGTTAGATATCTTAAAACAATAATCTAAAGATACATAGTTACGTATTATTATTTAATTACAATATATTTACATATTCACAATTTTTTCACATAGCATCACACCTCATGTGTGTTTTTTATCGTGTGAGCTATGTGAATAATATAAAAATTTATTATTATATCTTCTCTCATACTTATATATGACACAACAATATTAATAATGATAGAAATAATAATTTATAATTTTATATTGGTGCATCTTAGAATTGTTACAATTTTTCACATAGCATCTCACCTCCATATGCGTTTTTTTTATTGTTTGAGTTATGTGAACAAAATAAAAATTTATTCTTATATCTTCTCTCATATATGAATATGACAGAACTATATTAATAATGATAGAAATAGTAATTTAGAATTTTATATTGATGCATCTTAGGATTTTTTTTGTAATATATATTCTGGATTCAGATTTAGAGGGTCTGAACTTTTCTGTATAGGCCTTATTGATAACTCCGTGCATCACGGTCCCCTAATTTTGTAACATCATTAATAATTTGGAAATTAAAAAACTCCATAATACAGTCGTAGTCAATAGATGTTATAATACCTGTTGATCAATAAGGACCATATCAAGACTTAATTGTTCTCCAGTACCAAGCAAGATTGCATTACACAGTCTGGTCACTCTTGCCTTGATTTTCCATAGTTCCTTTCCTGGTGTAATTTTACCCAAGGTTTTGCTCACCATTGCACCTTGTTGAACTGTATAGTAAGATGGTTTTTAATATAAATAAAAAATTTGGTAGACAAATATGTCAGATCTGAAACAGGAGCGAAAGTGTTCGTTCAGAGAAAAAAGAGCAAAAGTCAACCCAATCGAAGGAGTGCTTACATGTGTTGGTCGATTGGGAGAAAGCTAGCAGATTTGTTTCTGCTTGTCTCGCCGGCAGATGCTTATCACGGTAGATGCTTGCCGATTCAATATCGTTGAACAGCAAGTAGATATGCAGCAAACTGTCGCAATAACTCTATGAAGTTGGCGTACATAGGATGGGTTACAGATTTTTGTTATTATGTTTTAAATATAAGATTTGTTGTGACTACAGATTTCGAAAGGTTAATTATTATATTATAAATGTTAAGAATTTAGCACTGATATTAAGTTTTAATATGGTTGGAAATTATACTCGTACGACCGTGAGTGAGAATTTTTTATTATTATACCCTGCTTGTTTTGGGTACGAAACTCGTGAGCCCATAAATGCAAACACACCAATAAAATATATGGACCAATTTTGCACGGAAAAAATACGATTACATTACGTGGAAGCGATATGGCCCATATACATTTCAATCGTGACAAAAAATCAATTTTGTTCGGTAAGGCTAAGGTTCAGTAATTTTTACATTTGATTGATTTAGATATATACATATACGTGTTACTTAAATATATAAATATCCACCTAGAATCCCTAGAATCCTAGGTGGAAGTTTTGTTTTTTGAGAGAATTTCTAGGATTTCTCTATTTTTTCAGGCTGTCCACCTAGGATCCTAGGTGGCATCACCTAGAGCCTTCAAAAGGAGCCTTCAAAAGGAGCCTCTAATTAGTAACAGTAAGATGCTGCAACTTTGTAATTCTTCTTCCCTCCCCTCTCATATGTCCCCGAGCAGGAGCGGATTTCCCCCTAAGACCCCCCCCCCACCACCACCACAAAAAAAAATATTTTTTTGACAGAAGTAAAGGGAGAGAAGGAAGAAAAGTTGGAGGAGGAAGAAGAAAGAAGGGGAAATAGGAAGAGAGGAGGAAACCAGCCCCCCTATAATTCTGGAAAAAAAATTAGGTGGGGACCGTCCCCAAATGCACTCCCGTACGGACCCGCGCTAGATGCATGACGCGTGGACATTCGGAGGATCCGACGCCCGCCTCCAAGAGCTCTTGGCTCCTATGTTCGCTTGGCTCGGCTTCCATCTCGTTTGTCTGGCACGGCTCAGTGTGGAAGAAAAACAGCGAGGAATCTCTCATATGGTTGCCCTGATCGGCTCGAGGCGAAGGCTCCACCGCTCCAGACGTGTGCTTCCTCCTCCCCATTTTCTGCCGCCGTCGCCTTTCCCTAATTCCCTCCCAGTTTGCTGCAGCCATCTCCTTCCAATCCCAATATGTTGTTGTCGCTCCCTGCCTGCCTCTCGTTCATGGAGTCGGTGGTGAATTTGCCGAGGTGACAGTAAGGCAAAGGAGGAAGAAGCGCAGTGAAGGGCGGGCTTCTCTGGGCAGATGCATGGAGCATGGTAGTCACCGATGCTCATGGTGGAGAGCCAACTACATCTAGGCGCCTGTGTTGGATCTTAGACGCAATGATTAGTGAAGATTACAATAAGCCCGTTTGAACTGATTCCGATTGGCAGTTAGCGCATGCAGCCGGCTACGCTGGATCGGGAGAAGCCAACGAACAGGGGAGGAGAGGAGAGAGAGATAGCAGTGTTGAAGTCGAGCCGCTGCCGCTGGGAGTTGAGCCGAGCAAGAGAGCTTTGCTGCGGAGCCTGCGGCGAGGCGCCACCATGTGGCCGTGGGATGTCGATCTTGTCCACGTGTCATGCATCTAGCATGGGTCCGCACGGGAGTGCATTTGGGAACCATCCCCACCTAATTTTTTTTTCCATAATTCTTGTCTGCTTCCGCCACTGCACTCAATCTTGGCCCTCAAACCAAAATATATTATAGTTACCTTATATTTTCAAAATTTAGAGGCCCCATTTATATTTCGCGCTAGGTCCTCAAATTCTTAGGTACGGCCCTGTTCCGTACTGAACATGGTGTTGGTCTCAGCTATTCTCAGTCGATTGTAAACACAGGACAGGTAGCTGCTGTCTACGAGCATTAGCTGTCTTTTGGGGCTATGGTGGTCGTCATTGGGGCAATGTTCTGGATCTAGTGACACTTAAATATTAGTGCTAGTGGACTACTGTGTGTCTCATGCAGTTTGTTCTCCGCGAAAGATCTCGGCAAACTGAGGTTTTTAGGATCTTTGGTAATATAAATATAACTACATGTTTTTTTAATGATCCTTGATTGATACGTTTAATTCTAAGGATGGTGGCGATGCTTCCGTCGTTTGAATTATATAAGATTCCAAGCCTCTTCCGCCATAGTTACATACGTGTGCAATTTGAAATCCCCCGTTCACAAGAGTGATTTTTGGTCAAAGATATTTTCAAAAAAAATATTAAAAACCGACAATTTTAACAAATTGCATCTGAATGAAAATGAAATTACTCGTACCCACATAATAACTATGGCCGGCCACGGAATAACTATTCTATAGCCACTTTGATTTACTATAATCACTACAGTAATTTATAAGATTATAGTAAATCTTACTATGTGATTTTGTATAATGTGATCCTCATGTGTTATAGTAACTCAATTACCATGTTGTTATAGTAACTCAATTACCATGTCACATTATAGTAAATCAGTACATAAAACTATGGTAAAAACAAGGTGGCTATATTTATTTATTTATTTATTTACCGGAGTTCATGGAACCGAAAGGCATCGAATTTCATCTAGTTTCAGCCAAAATAGTGAACGTCGTCCCAAGTTTATGTGGGAGGTTAATTTAATCAGATTAAAGTGGTTAAAGGGTATTAAGTTTTAACTACGTAAGGTAACTGTTTCAGATAGGTAGGTTTGTGCTGTACTGTTGGACTTTGATAACTTCGATTGATCAGCCCACAGTGAAGCTACTTTGTCAGCGGAAACTTCTGGGCATCAGCACGTGCACTTGCAGCTCCCAAAGAAAGTAGCTTGTTCTTGCCCAAGTGTAACCGCGCGTCCGCGCCCCTGTGGCCACCACCGTAGCTGACACCATCGGATACGTACCAGAGCATCTCTGTTACGATGCGGTTGTCCGCAGATAGAGCCATGAACCTCGTATCGAGCTCTCCGGTCGAGAATTCTACAAAAGACAACGCCTCAAATGAAATCTCACTTGCCAAATGCTAATCCAACAAAAAGGTACACGAGGGGCAAGACGAACGTGTCGTCGTGCACCCCTTTCAGCCTACTTATATATAAGCACGTCCACCTCGAGGCAATGGGCCAAGAAACCTCAAGCGAGCTGCGAGCGCCAACCTCGAGCTCGACCATGGCGGACGCCAAGATCGTGGTGGCGCTCATCGCGGTCCTTGCTCTGCTTCATGTCTCATCCGCCGCTGCACGACGCCACGGCAAGCCGCCGGGCCCGTGCGACGACGCGGCCGACTTGGCCGTCGACGTCCTGCGCCACAACTGCGCACCGGCACGCCACGGCGGCGGTGGGATCCCGGCGGTGATGACGGTGAACGGGTTCAGGCGCGGCGAGAGCGGCGGCGGGCCGTCGGCGTGCGACGGGCACTTCCACAGCGACGGCGAGCTGATCGTGGCGCTGTCCACGGAGTGGTTCGCGCGCGGGCGGCGGTGCCACAGGAGGATCCGCATCACGAGCGGGCGGCGCACCGTCGAGGCGCGGGTCGTGGACGAGTGCGACTCCCGCCGCGGGTGCCGCCACGACATCGTCGACTCGTCGCCGGCGGTTTGGAAGGCGCTCGGCCTCGACACCGACGTCGGCGAGGTCCCCGTCACCTGGTCCGACGCCTGATCGAGCTCGTTCGCTTGATAGCTGCTCGTGCTTGGCCGGCAGCTGCCTCTAGTTCATCGTCTTCTACATCGAGTAGTTTGCTACTAACCTCCGGACCTCCGCCTGACGGTGTGGAAGTCTTTTAGCGGAGCGAAATAATGAATGGGTTCGATCAGTTCAGTGTGTGCGTCTCTTATTGTAAGATCACCCTGATCGTAGTTATATGTGCTCATGTCTTTGTGAGTCAATATGGGTTTTGAATTATTAGCATTTTCGCAGGTCTACTTCGATTGACTTTACAGGCATATGCTTCGATGCAAGTTCATTGTCAGTCAATAATGACTCGTGGGTGAAATAATACGGCAGTGGATAAAATCATAACGAAAGATCCACACGGATAGCTGGACACATGCTTAACTAGAATCCCTGACTGCCTTGGTAGTGGTATGGCCAACCAGCAGAGCAGCTAGCCATGCACCATTTCGCTTTTCTTCCCTAGCTTGAGAAAAAGAAAAAGGTGCTATTTATCTCCTTTTTTTTAATTTAGACGACTCAATGAAACAATGACCATGCAACTTCTAAAACCTACTGAACTAGAAACACCCAGGTGTTGCATAACTTTTCCTCAAAAAAAATATCAATTCTCCACCACACCTCGGTACGCGAATATTATGTTGGTGCATCGTTTCAAGATTAATTAGCTCCTACAATTTTCGTGCTTCTGAGCTATATATAATGAAAAATGTCGATGGTTAAATATCTGAAAGTTGACTAGAAGCATGCCGGAAATGTTATGTACCCAATTATGACTGGATGTACGTCGTTATTATTTGTAAAACAAATTTAACCAGGGTTTAAATGAGTAGGAGTGCCATAATTTTTAAAACAATTTAGTTAAAAATAGGAAAAAAGTCTATATCACCCCCACCTCACCTATGGAGGTTGGACTACATAACCCCCAACCTATGAAACGGTCTATATCACCCCCCTGAACTTCTCAAAACCGATCAAATTACCCTCTAAACCAATTTTGGAAAGTCATAGTAAATCATAAAAAAATCACAAAATGGAAAAACAAGTTGTGTTGGACTCCAAATGAGTAGATATACACGTTGAACATATAATATGGTATGCTTTAATATATTTTTTACAACTATAGAGAAAAGCATAGATCTAAAGCATAGATTCTAAAACTAATGCGTACTCAAAAATTTCAAGGACCAGGTCAAAACGACCAACGCAACTCCCTCGTCTGAACTGGACCAGGTATATAAGCCACTGGAATCATACTCTTATCCGGATTTCAGATTTGGCACACGTTTACTTGGACGCTATATGTGATAGCTTCGATTAATCAGCCAATGGATGCGATGGTGAGGCACAGGCACGTCCACTGAAACATCTGGGACATTCCAGCCGCTTCAGCTTAAAAACAAATTTAACCCGTGTTTAAAATGAGTAGGATTCACACCATTTTTTCCCAAAGAGTTTAGTTAAATATACATATGTGCCTGCACAGCTACGACAGATACAAATGGCAGCAAAAAAAAATAAAAAATATGCATATCAAGACGTATTGTAAGAAAAAAAAACAGTATGAGAAGCATAAAATTGCAAAGAACAACAGTCTCTTTCTTGGCTGGTCATGACGTTGGTATAATCCCCTTTTGTCCACAGCCGAATAGATTATACTGTTGAATAATGAGGGCCATCATCTATCTCTGAGTTGTGCACAACTGAACACTCTGGTTCGTATCGGCGATTTTGCGTGCTAGTGCTCCATGCAGGTGTTCTCTTGGAATATCTGCCGATTGAGATAATACAAGTTAATGTGAGTGTTAGTATACTGTTAGACTCACACTTCCAATGAAATCAGGGTCTGAAATTCTCATGGAACATAAAAAAAAAAGGATACTCTGTGTACATTCTGAACTTCCATGCAGATATCTTGCGATGAACTATCAGACTGAATTTCCGTCAGAATGTAGCATTCCCAATCTTTCTTCTCGATTGATCCGCAAAAGGATGTCAAAACGACCATAACGCCTTGACACACCCTAGAGCTGTCGCTCGAATTGGGAATTGCTTACATTTCTGACTGAGACATATAGCAAAACTAATGCGTATTGCGTACTTATCAAAAATTTCAAGGACCAGGTCAAGACGACCAACGCAACTCCCTTGTCTGAACTGGACCAGGTATATATAGCCACAGGAATCATACTCTATCCGGATTTCAGATTTGGCACGCGTTTATTTGGACGCTATATGTGATAGCTTCGAGTAATCAGCCAATGGATGTGATGGTAAGGCACGGGGACGCCCCTGATGAAACATCTGGGACTTTCCAGCAGCTTCAGCATTCAAAAAAATCCAAACACGGCGGCGGGCTTGTTCTTGCACAGCACAGGTGTTACCGCGCGTGTGTGGTTACATCGCAGCTGACTCCGTCACGTACAAATCCTAGCATCGCTGTTACTTCTCCAATGCAGTTGTCAGATGGGAATTGGGAACTAAGGATAGAGCCATTACCTTCGTATCGAGCTTACCGATCTTAAGAAATCCACAGGCCGGCTAGTCTCACACACGTGTTGTCATTGTGCACCCTTGGCAGCGCGCCTACCGCCTAGTATCTATATAAGCGCCTCTCGAGGCAATGGCCAATGCATCCCAATTCTCATTTCCCAATCACCTCAAGCTACCAGTCAAGCTCGCGCGCTCACCACCTAGAGCTGATCAGTTTCCGGCAATGGCGAACGCGAAAGTTGCTGTGCTCTTCGCCGTACTTGCTCTGCTTCAGGTCTCCTGCGCCGTTTCCCGGCGCCACGGCGGCGGCGGCACCCCGGCGGTGATGACGGTGAACGGGTTCCAGCGCGGCGAGGAGGGCGGCCGGTCGGAGTGCGACGGGCACTTCCACAGCGACGGCGAAATGATCGTGGCGCTCTCCATGGGGTGGTACGCCGGTGGCCACCGGTGCCGCAGGGCGATCCGCATCACGAGCGCGCGCACCGGCCGCTCCGTGGAGGCCCGTGTGGTGGACGAGTGCGACTCCCGCCGCGGGTGCCGCGACAACATCGTCGACTCGTCGCCGGCCGTGTGGAAGGCGCTCGGCCTCGATACCGACGTCGGCGAGGTGCCCGTCACGTGGGCAGATGCCTGAACGCGTTCGCCAGATCGAGTCGACCGGCCGGCCGAGCGACAAGGGGCAAGCTGGAAATAATATGGCGATAGTATGCGGTTGCTTTGCTAGTACTAGCTACTAGTAGTAGTAGTTTGCTATGCTCACCTCTTGATGGAGAGGAGAGGTACGATATTTTTTTTACATTTCGTGATGATGACTAGAATAAAAGGGTGTGTCCTGTAAGACCAGTAGATCAACCTGGTAGTAGTAATGTGTTCTCGTACTTTGATTGTCTTTGAGATGGTAATATAGCTTCATATTGTCAAGCATTGGTGTCTGGCGAATTGGTGAGTGTCCATATACTTTTGGATTTCTTTTAGAGAATCATACAACATACTGTTTGGACTCGGATATAGGTCAATCAGCATGTAAACGTAATGAGAAAAAAATCTGGGGAAAGATAAAACCATGGCTTAGTAAACGGACTGCATGATGCATTGCTGCTATTGCACTAATTAGATATCTGACCATATTTATTTTCAAGGGAAAAAAGATATAGAACAAAGCACAAAACTTGCGTGATTCATATTTTCATTAGTTACATCTTATATAATTTTTTTATCGACTCAGTACTGACCGAAATTCCCAAGGCATAGTACAAAAATTGTAACACCCTAAAAGTTCCATCACAACTAAATCAATGTAAGCAACTTTCTTAGTCTCTAAAAATTTGAACAACATATTAATTTAATTATAGTTCAATAAGAAATTATACATTCATGCTGCTGCATTTATTTTTTTAGTGATGTTTGGAATTTACAAAAAGTCTGCAAAAATTTTAAAAGAGTTAAATCCAAATTCTCATATGCTTTCTCTCTATCTGTCAGCACAACCCACCTTTCTCTCTCCATTTTGGCCCGGCCCAGCTCGCCATCTCTCTCTCCTCTCTCTCTCTCCTCTCTCAGCCCGCAGCCTCCTTCTCCCTCTGGCTGACAGGCGGGCCACTACATGTGGGGCGGGTAGCACGGTCTTCCTTGGCCATCTTATTAAATAAAGAAAAGGAAGAACTATAATCTGAATCAATAAATAAACAAAACAAAGTTGACAAATAAAAATAACATATATTTTTAACAAATAAAATAAGACATTTTTTTCAAGGTTGCGTCCTACAGGGTCAAATTACACACATATGATACTCAAACAAATAAGTCATTTGACTTTTATAATCACTCTATGTTAATGCTACTCCATTCAATTCATTTTATAAGTCATTTGACTTTTTTGCCCCAACTTTGATCATTTCTCTTATTTAAAAAAATTATACAAATATAGTCAAATTTAAGAAGAATATTCACTAATAAAGAAATTCATAACAAAAAAAATAATATTTCACAATTTTTTTGAATAAGAAGAATGATCAAAGTTCGAGAAAAAAGACAAACGGCTTATATATTGGAATGGAGGGGGTAGTAACCAAACAATCCATGACATAACGGGGCCTAACAAATTCCCTTAGGGCTTGTTCATTTAGGTATGGAATGGTTGGGCTCCATGTGGATAGAGTGAGATTGAATCCTTTACTAATGACTCATGGACTCAATCACACTCATTCCACGTAGAATCCAACTAATACATAGCTAACCGAACAAAGCCTTACGTAGGAAAAACGTGGAATCCAGCTCAACGTCCTGCAGCCTCATACTTTGAGGGCGCAAGCTTACATCGATTGCCCTGAAAGCTCGCTACTGCTACAAGGCATTTTCGCAATCACATCTTTATCTTTGCTGGTTGGCAGTTTAGCATCATAACCAAATTCCATTCAGTCAACTTCGGTTGTAATATATAGTTTGACCATCGTGTCAGGGGTCTAGACTTGTGATGTTCCCAAAAAAAAAACGCGTGACAAGCTCATGCCACTGACTAAACAAAACAAAGGACAATTTGTTATATAATGGGATAGGGATACACACTGACAGTAACAGCTAAACCTTACACGATAAGTCGCAACACGAACCACACAACTATTTTATTCAGCCACTCTACCTAGTATGCCTCGAGAGAGCAGCAATCGGCATCGACACACTCACAAACGTCAACCATACCGTCCTCGGGCAGGACATGTACACATTCTCAGACTCCACACACTTACGTGACAGCAACCACGTCAACACCGGCGGCCGGTGCAATGACTAGCTAGTAGACGCGTGCATACAATTGCTGACTCGTGTGATCAAAGCAAATAAGCAATCCTGTGCCGGGCGATCGACGGCTGTTAGCTCATCAGGCGTCGGACCATGTGACAGGGACCTCGCCGACCTTGGTGTCGAGCCCGAGCGCGTCCCAGACGGCCCTGGACGTGTCGACGATGTTGTTCCGGCACCCGTGCCGGGAGTCGCACTCGTCGACGACGCGTGCCACCACGGAGCGGCCCGTGCGCGCGCTCGTGATGCGGATCGGCCTGTGGCACCGCCGCCCGCCGGCGTACCACCCCGTCGATAACGCCACGACCATCTCGCCGTCGTCGTGGAACCTTCCGTCGCACTCCGACGGGCCCCCGCCGTCCTCGCCCTTACGGAACCCGTTCACCGTCATCACCGCCCGCGTTCCGCCGCCGCCGCCGTGGGGCGACGAGCAGCGGTGGTCGTCCCTGTGGCGCAGCAACGAACCGGCGTCGCGGCACGGGTCGGGGTCGTGCCCGTGGTGGTGCCGGCGGGCCATGGCGCGCGACGAAACCTGCAGGAGGAAGACGAGCACGGCCAGGAACGCGGGCCTGCTGGACATCGCCATTGATTTGTGCACTAATGGTCTAATGCACAAGTGACGAGCTCCTGCTATACTGTAGCCTTTGGTCTTGATGGCATGCCGATCTCAGGTGGGTGAGCTCGAGCCGTTTAAATAGGCGCGTGCGTGCGGCGGGCGAAGGCAAGGGGCACGATGCACTTGTGCACGTGTCCATCGCGTCTCCTGTTTGACGACTGCGATACGAATCCCTCTTTTCTTAGATGAGCACTCTTTGGTGCACTCGACACCACGACAGGTGCTTGGTGAAAACGTAAGGATGGTTTTGGATTTAGTGTCGCTGGGGTTGCAGAGTAATACCTACCCGAGGTGGAAGAACTACAAGGTCGGCCGTCAATTGCGATAGATGGAGTTTGTATATGTACGATCAGATTAGTCAGTACTGGGCGACCGGCATGACATCAGGAATGATGTCAATATGCATGTAATTTTCATTCTGTCCAGTCTCAAGTCCTAAAAAACTAAGAGCACCAAGGGTATTTTGCTAGATTTAACTTCGTCGGGATTAGTTTTTCTTTTTTTTTTTCTTATCGATTAGGGTTTTTTTTTCTCAAAAGGTCCGAAAATCATGTCAATTGGAGCAGTCTTTTTTTTTTTTCGAATCACACAGTACAGACGCAGACGCTCACATACACGCACGCACACTTGCCCCTACAAACATACGCACGCAATCCTACCCTATGTCGAAAAATGTTGGGATCGTATTGAGCTTGATCTTTGACTTGGGCTTTCGAATGATGGGCCAAAGGGGTCCGGAGGTACATGCAAAATCGACTTCGTGCCCGTAATTCGGTTCTACTTTTCTCGTTTCAAATTATAATTCATTAGACTTTTTGAACAATAAGTTTAATTACTCGTATTATTTAAAAAATTGTACAAAATACCACACTTTTTGTGATGGGCTGCTTTACTAGTAAAACTTCTTAAAATGACTTAAATTTGACGATGTGTGTATAAATATCACACTTTTGGATCCGGTTCTCAAGATAGTCATTTGTACATGTCGAAGCCTCTTTAAACCTTGTTCGGTTAATCTCCTCAAAGAGGATTGAGGGCAATTGGAGGAGATTCCTGAGAATTTTGAATATTCAGAAATTTAATCGTTCCCAGCCCCTACGTCCACCGAAACATCTGGAGCTTTCCCGATTCAGCTTCCAAAACTGACGGCTTGTTCTTGCACCAGCTCAGGTATTACCGCTGTGGAACATCGAAGCTGACACTGCGATCCCATAGAAAATGCTAGCATCGCTGTCACAAGGCACTCGCCTTGGATAAGGCCATTATTAACCCCGTATCGAGATCAACGATCTCACGAAATTCACAGGAGGCAGCTCGCCCCACGCGAGTCGTCGTGTACCCCGGTAGGACACCTATCTAAGCCCCCTGGAGCCTAGTAAGCGCCGGCCTCGAAGGCCCACCTCGATCGAGCTTAGCAATTAGCATTGGCAGTGATCGTCGCCACCCCTTGCTCTGTTTCAGGCTCATGCGCCGCTGCACCGGCGGCAAGGTAACCCGGGGCCGTTCGCCGCCGTGTCGACGCCGTAGACCTCGACCGGCCTGACGGCATGCGTGTGGCATGAGAAGAGCAGCCCAACCAAGGTAGCAGCCACCACGTCAAATCCGTCGCCGCCATCACGACGTGGCGGCGGCGGCGGCGCGCGGCACCCCAGCCGTGATGGCGGTGAACACGACTTCAGGCGTGGCGAGAGCGGCGGCGGTCCGTCGGCGTGCGACGGGCGCTTCCACAGCGACGGCGAGCTGGTCGTCTCGTGGCGCTAGCTGCCAGTGTCCATCAAGTGGGTTCGCGCACGGGCGCCCGGTGGTCATCACGCACGAGCGCGCGCACGCGTGTCCACAGGGCGATCCGCACCCAAACGAGCAAATGATAAGTACAAGAGAATAGTTTTATGATACAATTCTTATAGCAAATGATACGTAGTTTTGAAAAAATTATTCTACCCTATATTCTTATAAATTGAAACATACATTAGAAAAAAAACATACATTAGAAGAAGACTATTGCTCAAGCAGAAGCTTAATAATAAAATTCAAACTATCTTTTTCAGATGGAATCAATAAAACTAAACTAGTACGATACACCCAAAAAAAATTTGTTCATTGGTCAAATATTAATAATAAAAACATGACTCTTAATATGCATGTGAATTAACTCTTAACTTTGTTAAGATCTATGAGCTCAATTTCTAAGAGGTGCTCATGTGGGCAACATGTGCAGATGTGTCATCCGTGTGTGCGCCTATATGTGCGTACATATCCGTGAATGACTTAATTTTTACTTTGTTTGAAAAATATATACATGCATACCTTAAAACATGAAGGATGGAGGTATCCATATAGAGCTATGTCTAAGTGGGGTTTATTGTGTGAGCGCAATCAGTTAGTTTTTTTTTTATGGTAGAATGTTTCTAACCAAGTTTGGTTTTTAGTTTTTTATGGTCGAATGTTTCTAACCAACTTTGTTTTTTCGGCTCTGTATATGCATCTATGGTGGCTTCATCAATCCTAAGATGTGTTGGTCCATCCTTTCGAACACAATCATGGTGTGCATAAATGTTTTTATTCGAAAGACCCAGAATATTCCCGGCGTTAATTAATAAGGAGTAGCAATTACAGGCGCAAGGAGCATCAGATAATAGAACACGTCCTTAAGACAGGCCGAAGCATCGGAATAGCTCCGCAACAAAAACTAAAAATACATAACGATTACTCGCTAATGGGTCTATCAACTAAAGCAGCCAAGTGTTTGGCACCCGCAGCATCCCATAGGCGAGCAGTGTCCTTGATGTCGATGATCCTGGCTATTGGCTTCTCTTGCTCATTAAAAA
This sequence comes from Digitaria exilis, assembly GCA_015342445.1. Classification (NCBI taxonomy): domain Eukaryota; kingdom Viridiplantae; phylum Streptophyta; class Magnoliopsida; order Poales; family Poaceae; genus Digitaria; species Digitaria exilis. Next base: position 251,045 of record JACEFO010001671.1, on the reverse strand, counting down.
TTCTTGCATTTCGCTCGCACCATACTGTCCACGCTACAAGAATTGCTAGCGAGCGAGTATCTTTTGCTCCCGTGTCTATAGCACTTTCGGCCAACTCGTGGAACCAGTCCACCAGGGCAACATTCATATTCCAACCATTAGGATGCAGAGAGGCACGACCAGACCAATTGCTGATAGAACGCCAGATCGAGCAAGTAATTGAGCACTCCATGAAGAGATGTTGTGCCGTCTCCAAACTTCTATAGCACATTGGACAAAAATAAGAATTAGGCCATTCTCGTTGGAGGAGGCGGTCCGCTGTCCAGACTCCATTTTGGAGCAGTAGCCACGTGAAGAACTTGCACCTAGAGCGAGGCATAAGTGCGTGCATGTACGTACAGCTCAACTTTTTCTTTAAATAAAGCTCAATGTGTTGTTTTGTTTCTAAAAAAAATACTAGTAGTATTTTTACGTTACCATACTAAGACCAATATATCCTATAATAGTATTTTGGTGTAGTTAAAATCGTACGTGGTAATCTCTCATTGTTAATTCACGTGGATGGCAAGATGAAAAATGTTCGGGAAGCTTAAATAGCAGCAGAAATTGTAACCTTATCACTCAGTGCCGCCACGCGGTCACGGTGTTGTATCAAATTAGGTAATCAGAATGCACTACGATTTCTTACAGCGCAGGCACGTAACTGCTTATTACGCATGGACATCACTTCTGCGTCATGCGCATGCCCCTAGATAGGATCCCATTTGCTTGGACTAGGTGTCAAGGTTGATGGCCGACCTCACACGTTTTACTTCTACCCCTCGGATCTTACCTATGCAAACACATTAGCGATACCATCGAATCCAAACCCATCGTTTTTACAGCGCCCTCGTCCTGGCATGTGGACTATCGAGTGTACCGAAAGAGTATCGCACTTCCCTAAGAAGAAACAAGAGCCACGATGATTTGACACGCGCACGTGTGGGCACACGCCCCTGCCCCACGTCCGCGCCTATTTAAACAACACTGAAGCCACAGACCTGAAACACACACGGCCACTCCCCAAGTGAAAATTGCACGGCTAAATCCAGCGCGCGAGCGAAGCAGGAGCGAGGGCCACGCACGGCGATGGCGAGCACCACCAAGCTGCTTGCGTTCCTGGCCGCCGCCGTCTTGCTGGTGCTGGCGCCGTCGCTCGCCGAGGCCCGGCGCCACCACCACGAGCAGCCGGAGGACCCGTGCCGCGACGGCGCCGGGCTGCTGCGCCACAAGGACCACCGGTGCTCGTCCCCGGCCGTGCACGCCGGCGGCACGCCGGCGGTGATGACGGTGAACGGGTTCGAGAAGGGGCAGGAGGGGGGTGGCCCGGCGGCGTGCGACGGGCACTTCCACAGCAACCACGAGATGATCACGGCGCTGTCCACGGGGTGGTTCGCCGGTGGCAAGCGCTGCCACAAGCCCATCCGCATCACGAGCGTGCGCACGGGGAAGACCGTGGTGGCACGCGTCGTGGACGAGTGCGACTCCAGGCACGGGTGCAAGAACAACATCGTCGACACGTCCAAGGCCGTCTGGGACGCGCTCGGCCTCGACACCGAAGTCGGCGTCGTCCCCGTCACCTGGTCCGACGCCTGATCGAAACGAACGGCCGGCAAGGCAAGGCCGCCGGGCAAGGATATATACGTACGTACGTTCACGTCGTCGTCGTCGAGTCACAAGCCCTGGCATATATTGCTGATGTGTTGTCACGTACGCTGCGAGTATGATGACGTACGGAAATAAAGTCTGTGTGGTTGCTCCTGGTCGATCAGGGCGGAGCGGTGCGGGTTATGTAGTGTGTGGCGGTCGCTACTCTCGACTCTCGAGGCAGACTTGTAGAGTGGCCGAATAAAACTAGTTTCAGGGTCCGTCCGTGCGACTCATCCTGTTGGGTCTGGTCATCAACTATTGCTGTCTCGTTCCAGTTTCGAAATAAACGTTGTTCTTCTTGGAAAATATGCGCGCGGAAGCAGTTACCGATGTACCGAAATGATGATCACAGACGACACCGGAGGCACGATATTTGTTAACGAGGTTCAGCCGAAGCCTACATCCCCAGGGCATGACTACGGGCGCTCCTCCCCAATACGCAACACCGGTCGCTCCGGGGTCCCGGCAATGCGTCGCCTCCCCCGGCGAGCCTATCGCTATGTCGTCATGGTTACAACAGCGGTCCTCCTCTCATATTTGAGGAACCCGGGTTACAAGAGTCCGACACGTACTCTACACCCTACCGCTAATACAACTCCAAGTCCAAACGTAACCAACTAGTACACAATATTCGACACAACTCTAACAAACTCCACCTTGGCGAATATTCCACCATCTTGAAGTCGTTACGTGCGAACCTCCGTGTACACCGAACTTGAGTTGTTGCCTTTGTAGCCCACAGAGAGCCACCCGACGAGTCTGACCTGGCCTCAGACCCGCCGCCCTCAGAAGACCCTGTTATCTTTGCAACTTCGTCTTCCATGACTCCACCTGCAACTGTATACCCTTGCAGCTTGTAGAGATGTGACATCGTCCTCTCTCCTATCATCACAGCCTCATCACCCTTCATGATCTTCATGGTCTTCCCATCCGGCTCCGCCCGGAATAACATCCCATCATCATGTAGAGCTCCAAGCAAAATTAGATTCCTTCGTAGCTCTGGCACATGCCTAACACCTCGAAGCACTTGCTCATCTCCGTCTTGTGTCTTGATCTTGATGTCGCCTACTCCAATAGCACGGTAACCCGTGTCATCTCCCAGATAAGCTAAGCCAAAATCACCATACTTGTACGAAGCGAACCACTCCTTCTTGTGCGTTGCATGAAAAGGGCTTGCCGAATCTAACACCAACGCTTCAGTTGACTGCACACTATTTGATACCGAGAGAACATCACCATCGCTATCCGAGTCACTCTTTTGAATTGCAATACTAGCACTTGCCCCCTTTTTCCTTTCTGGACAGTCTCTCCTCATATGTCCTAACTCCCCGCAATCATAGCACCGCACTTTCTTCTTCCTTTTCTCTATCTTCTCCATGCTACGATCACCTTTGACCAGCAATGCATCACCCTGTGGTTTCTCCGCTGCACTGTTTTGTCTCCTTTGTTCCCGAGCCAATAACGCTGCAGTAATATCCACATTCTTGATGCTTTCCCTGCCGTACGTCAAAGTCGTGACCACATGCTCATAAGATGATGGCAAAGAACACAGAAGAATAATTGCCTTGTCTTCATCATCAACCTTTACACCTAGCTGTTCTAGGTCCGTGACCAGCTGACTGAAAACATTGATATGCTCTGCGAGATTCGACCCCTCCAGCATCTTCAGCCCATATAACTTCTGCTTCAGATACAATTTGGTCGTCACAGTCTTCGACATGAATTGACCCTCTAGTTTGTCCCAGATTTCCTTCGGTGTCTTCAGTCCTATCACATGGTGCATGACCTGGTCAGACAGACATAGCCGTATGGTTGCGGCCGCCACCGTATGTTTCTCCTTCTAGTCGTCATCATCCATCTTCTCTGGCTTCTTCTCCTGCAGACCTACCAAGTTCCCATGTTGCGCCAACAAGTCTTGGACCCTTATCTGCCACAAACCGAAGTTGCCAGAACCATCGAACTTGACCACCTCAAATCTGGTTGACGTCGACATCCTGTCGACATGCGGTTTGACTGACCCTTTGCGGCCGGTAACACCACCCGATCCGCTCGCCTTGTCGACCGGCCCGACAGATGGATCGATCCGCTCCTCGCGTTCGTTGTCTGATCCTACCAGACTGCCTGCCGAAGAGCTCTCGCCGATTTCTTTCGCACCCAAAAGCTTCCTCCGCAGTCGACCGAAGCCTTCTTGACCAAACTACAACTCGCTTGCTTTGTTGATCTGACTTGGTTCTCTACGCCTGCTTTTATGTGCACGGTACGGGCGTCGCCTCGTCTGGCTTCTTTTCCGAGCCGGGCGCGAAACCTGTCGTGCGCCCGTGTCTGAGCCACGTCCAACTCGAACTGCACCATGGAGTACTGAGTCAACCAAGAACTTATCCCTCGTCCCTTTCTATTTGCTTTTCCTTGCATGTGCCATCCGGTGGCTGACCAAAGGAAAAACAAACATAAAGAAAAACCAGCTTCATGTTGTGTCCAACAAGGATTTCAGATCCTTCAGGACACATCCAATCCACACCCTGTACGTGTGCCAAGCCCATAGGGACAACTTCTTGATCCGCATGCATCTCGTATAGTCGTATACTTCCATCCTTGCGTAGTTGCGCCGACTCCAACCAGCCACGATTATCCTCGTTCTCCGAATCACGCACAGATTACTTGCTTGCATGGCCCTCGTGTCCACTTCAAAGTCCTTCACGTCAGAGCTTGCCTCCATGTCTGATCCAAAATTGAACCTGCAGTACGAGTACAACCAAAAAATTTATGGTTGTTCTCATGCACATCGACAACTATCGTATGACTGTAGAACTCCTGACACAACACGTCCAGCCACGCAACTGCATCTCCGCCGACAAGGAGTACGAGCACTCGCCCGCATGCAACGCTGTCGTTGCTACTTGCGCCATACTGTGAGCTCCACCGTAGCGTGCCGATTCACACGCCGGTCCTGCCACCACACATATGCGCCTCACGCACCACCCGTGCATGAACATGTCACACCAAAGCCATCTGCTTTGTCAACACAATCTGCTCGCCGTGCCACAATGCTGACTTGTATGATACCGAACACCACCCTTGTCGTGATGCTCCCACGCTCCAATCTCTCTCGCTGTCACCTGCGTCTGGCCACCAGTCTGATCCCGAGCCAAAGCCGCCGCCCTTTTCGTGCCGTCTTCACCGGCCACTGTGTTGGCCAAATCACCACGCCTGGCCGATCCTTGCCAACCGTACCCGCCGAACGGTCCGAGCCTCCTGCCCAGAGTGTCCGACACCACCGATCAAATCACCGATCGCCACCATGCTCCACCTTGCGCCGCATTGAGCAGTCCCGCGGCACCCATCGAGCATGATCCTCGTGTGTCCATGGTGATCACCATACAATCTCTAGATCCAATCCAATCATGGCTCTGATACCACTTGTTGGAAAATAAGCGCGCGGAAGCAGTTACCGATCTACCGAGATGATGATCACAGACGACACCGGAGGCACGATATTTGTTAACGAGGTTCAGCCGAAGCCTACATCCCCGGGGCATGACTACGGGCGCTCCTCCCCAATACGCAACACCGATCGCTCTGGGGTCCCGGCAATGCGCCACCTCCCCCCTGCGAGCCTGTCGCTATGTCGTCATGGTTACAACAACGGTCCTCCTCTCATATTTATGAGGAGCCCGGGTTACAAGAGTCCGACACGTACTCTACACCCTACCGCTAATACAACTCCAAGTCCAAACGTAACTAACTAGTATACAATATTCGACACAACTCTAACAGTTCTGTTGAGTCAGTGGCAATGTGTCATGTACTCATGTGTTTGTCACGCGTTGCCGTTTGATATTTGATGAGGACTTCCCCGCGTCTGGGCAGGATCGACGTTACTAATAAACTATGGCAAACAAAATATTCATGGTGCTTGATTGGGAATCTGGGATCTGTTTACGATGCCAAGCAGCAGCGAGATGAAGTTGACAGTGAAACAGGTGAAAGCTCGCTGCTGATACGCTCGCGCCTGCTGAAAGAACGAGGCAGGTCGTTGGCCTGGACTGCAGCACTTGTTGACTGATTAATGCTCTTGATGGAATTAAACGCTTACGTGCATATGACACTGAAACATGTGGCATGTGCAAAGCAACTTCTCCGTGCATCCGTGGAAACTTCTAATTTGGATCATATGACACTAAAACATGTAGCATGTGCGAAGCAACTTCTCCGTGCATCCGTGGAAACTTCTAATTTGGGAGATACGATACAAGTGTGCGTGTAGAAAAAGTGAAAGGGGTGATTTGCAAAAATATGATTAGATAAACTTTTGGAAAGGAAGAAGACGATGGAGAAAGAGGAGGAGAGTGACATCCATGACATGTGGGGCTCAAATGTTAGGTCCATGTCATTGCACAATCAGCATGCCAATTAGCAAGTTTAGGTACTTAATATATAGTTTAAGAGTTTGAGGACTGGGATGACACCCCTTACCAAGTTCGAGGACCACCGGTGCATTTTACTTATTTTTTTTTTAAAAAAAAGAGCAGGACAGGTGGAGGGGCTCCCCACTAGGTTTGGTCAAGAGCCCACCTTCCCCATCAGCGCATTATCTTGTTTGCCCCCCTCCCTCTCCCTTTTCCGCTCCTTCCCTATCATAAACTCTTCTCTTTTATCCTATTCACTCCAATCCACTTATTCACTCCAATCCAAGCTGCTCGCCTTTCCCCGCCAGTGCAGCACCGTCTGTATTTGCCACCACCCCCTCTGCCTCTGCCTCCGCCCCCTCTGCCTCCGCCCCACGCTGTCTCTCGCACCACCGCTGCCTGTCCAGCCACCTCCCCGGCCATCCCTCTAGACTACAAAGGCACAAATCCTCTTCCAACCCTGAACCCTAAACTAAACTGGAGCTCATCGGAGTTCGAGTCATCAGCGGAGAAGAAGGTGCTTAGCCAAGGTGATGAAGGTCGTATGGAGAAGTAATTACGTTGATTTGTTATTTTTTCCCATTTTTTTACTTACTCTCTTTTTCTGTTTCGATTGTTGTTTTTTCGGGGGCTCTTGCATTAGCGCTAAAGTGACAGGTCACCCTTTAGATTTTGCAGCTTCTAGGATATTAGGCACAATGTCGGCTCAACATCCTGCCTCAAAGCTCGCTACGACAAGGATATTTCACAATCATATCTTCATCTGTGCTGGTTGGCAATTTGGGGGCATAACCAAAATTCCATTCAGGCAGAGCCATCTTTGGTTGTACTGAATGGAAAAAAATCCATTCAGGCAGAGCCAGCTTTGGTTGTACTGAATGGAATTTTGGTTATGATGCCAAATTGGCAATGCAGTCAAGTTTGGTTGTAATAGTTTGACCACTGTGTGTCTAGACGTGTTAGTCCCCATCTACTAACGCGTGATGAGCTCATGCCACTTACTAAACAAAAGAAAGGACAGTTAATTTTTATATACTTGGGATAGACACTAACAGCAACATCTGAACCTTACAGGATAGTAAGTCGCACGCACACGGACCACACAACTAGTTTTATTCTGCCACTCTACCTAGTACGCCTCGAGAGAGCAGCAATCGACATCGACACATTCACACAGTCTCAGACTCCACTTACGTCACAGCAAAGCTAGATTAAATACAGAAACACCGGCGGCCAGTGCAATGACTTGACGCGTGCATACAATTGCGACTAGTGAAGTTTGTGATCAAAGCAAATAAGCAATAACCCTGTTCTTGCCGGGCGGATCGACGGCTGACGGGGACCTCGCCGATCTTGGTGTCGAGCCCGAGCGCGTCCCAGACGGCTTTGGACGTGTCGACGATGTTGTTCCTGCAGCCGTGGCGGGAGTCGCACTCGATCGTCGACGACGCGTGCCACCACGGAGCGCCCCGTGCGCGCGCTCGTGATGCGGATCGGCCTGCGGCACCGTCGCCCGCCGGCGTACCACCCCGTCGACAGCGCCACGACCATCTCGCCGTCGTCGTGGATCAACTTGCCGTCGCATGCACTCCGACGCCCGCCCCCCCCCCCCCCCCCCGCCGTCCTCGCCCTTCCGGAACCCGTTCACCGTCACCGATCACCGCCCGCGTTCCGCCGCCGCCGCCGACGAGCAGCGGCCAGCGGTGGTCGTCCCTGTGGCGCAGCAGCGAGACGCCGTCGCGGTCGTGGTGGTGGTGGTGGTGCCCGCGGGCCACGGCGCGCGACGACGTATGCAGGACGAGGCGCATGCGTGAGCGCGGCAGGCGAAGGCAAGGGGCAAGAAAGATGCACTTACGCACGTGTCGATCGCGTCTCTTGTTCGAGGATTGCGATACGAATCCCTTTCCTTTTTTCTTAGATGGGCACGATACTACTCTTTGGTGCACTCGACGCCCGTGACAAGTGTTGTGTGGTGGTAAAAATAACCTAACGACGATGGTTTTGGATTTCAGGGTGTCGCTCGAGTTACAGAGGTGATATCCGAGGTGAACAACTAACGTGTGACGAGGTCGATCGGCCGTCAAATGCGACAGATATGGAGTTTGTATATGTGTACGAGCTGATGGTTTTGGATTTCATGGTGTCGCTCGGGTTACAGAGGTGATATCCGAGGTGAAGGACTAACGTGTGACAAGATCGGCCGTCAATTGCGACATATATGGAGTTTGTATATGTGTACGAGCTGATCAGTCAGTACTGCGCGACCGGCAAGACGTCAGCAATGATGTCAATATGCATATAATTTTCATTCTCAAAAGAGCCGCCCCAAGGTATTTTGCTAGGTCAATAAGTCCATCGGGGTTAGTTTTGCAATAGTGAAGCATGATGCTACGTCCACCGTGACATCTGGAGCTTTCCCAGTTCAGCTTCCAAAACTGACGGCATGTTCTTGCACGTGCACAGGTATTACCGCTGTGGAACATCGAAGCTGACACTGTCATCCGATACAAAATACTAGCATCGCTGTCACGACAAATATACGAAACTCATAATAATGCCATCATAAAATATAACATACCTATTGGTACTATATTTAAATTTTATTTATATCTTATTTCTTTATGTTTTTAGTGCTTTATTGCTTTTAGTTACATATATTGTTTATTTCAATTATAGTTTTGCATTTTATTGTAAACAGAGCACCAATAGATATGTTATATTTTTAAGAAAGATTTTGATACTATTTTCATATTTTTCTAGTTTAAACTATATTTATCAATATCTACTAAACCAAAACCCATCTCATTTTTAAAAAAATAGGAAATACCTAAAGCAAAATCGTTTGGTTTGAATAATTTAATGATTATTTGTGTCTGGTTTTGTAGATACGAGTTGGAAATTGGATTTTCTTAATAGTTGGAGGTTGTAGATCACATATATATAGCACATTACAAGACTTATGTTTGAGTGCTAGCTCAAATTTAAACTTCATCCCAAGACAGTTCGGAAGACAAGATTGTGAGTGCCTTGAAAGTTTTTAAACCAAAGAACATGGTAGAAGCATCACCCTTACGTTTTTATAATAAATATTATCTCTATTTTTAAATGTATGATTGATATTTAAGACATGTTAGTTAGTTTGAACTTATCCTCAGAGTCATATACATTTAAAATGGAGAGAGTATAATAATGCACAGTGTATTTGTAATGGGTCTCCGAGTATCCATATCCGTCACCGTGGTAGTGAACAACTATTGTATATGCTTCTAGTGAATTAGTATTGTTTCTCATGTAGGTAGGCGTTTGCTTCCGTCTAGAACGCGGTCAACAAGTGCAGTCCAGGCCAACGATCGACCTGCCTCGTTCTTCCAGCAGGCGCGAGCTTGTCAGTTGTCACTTAGCAGCAGAGCTACTGATTCACCTGTTTCACTGTCAACTTCATCTCGCCGGTTCGCATCGTAAACAGATCCCACATTCCCAATCAAGCACAGCCAATTTTTGATCGCCATATAGTTTAGTCCCATCAAAGATAATCAAACAACTAGCGTGTGACGACACACATGGCACATGCCACTGACTCAACAGACCAACCTTTCCAAACTGCGACCGAGACAGCAACAGCTGACCCTTACACTTGCATGTTGAAGTCGCACGGACCGTGCAACTAGTAGTTTTATTCTGCCACTCTACAAGTCTGCCTCGAGAGTAGCGACCGACACACAGTCACACACACAAACCGCACCGCTCCGTCCTGATCGACCAGGAACAATCATAGACTTCATTTCCGCCATCAGCAATGGCCAGGGCAGTTGACTCGACGACGACGACGCCGTGCACGAACCCATCCTTGCCCGGCGGCCTTGCCTTGCCGGCCGTCCGTTTCGATCAGGCGTCGGACCAGGTGACGGGGACCTCGCCGACGTCGGTGTCGAGCCCGAGCGCATCCCAAACAGCCTTGGACGTGTCGACGATGTTGTTCTTGCACCCGTGCCTCGAGTCGCACTCGTCCACGACGCGCGCCACCACGGTCTTCCCCGTGCGCACGCTGGTGATGCGGATCGGCTTGTGGCAGCGCTTGCCACCGGCGAACCACCCCGTGGACAGCGCCGTGATCATCTCGTGGTTGCTGTGGAAGTGCCCGTCGCACGCCGCCGGGCCACCCCCTTCCTGCCCCTTCTCGAACCCGTTCACCGTCATCACCGCCGGCGTGCCGCCGCCGCCGTGCACGGCCGGGGACGAGCACCGGTGGTCCTTGTGGCGTAGCAGCCCGGCGGCGTCGCGGCACGGGTCCTCTGGCTGCTCCTTGTGGTGGCGCCGGGCCTCGGCGTGCGACGGCGCGAGAAGCAGCAGGACGGCGGCGGCGGTGGCCAGGAACGCAAGCAGCTTGGTGGTGCTCGCCATCGCGCCGTGTGCCCTCCTGCTTCGCTCGCTGGATTTAGCCGTGCACTTTCACTTGCCGCGTGGCGGTGTGTGTGTTTCAGCTATGTGGCTTGAGGGTTAGTTAAATAGGCGCGTGGCCACGAGTGTCAATGGCGGCTCTTGTTTAAGGGAGTGCGACTGCGAGACGAATCCTTCTCCTCTCCTTCTGCTTAGGGAAGTACGATACTCTTCCGGTACACTCGATAGTCCCATGCCAGGACGAGCGCGCTGTAAAAACGATGGTTTTTTGGATTTGATGGTGTCGCTAATGTGTTTACAGCGGTAAAATCCGAGGAGTTAGAACATGCATGTGACAAGGTCGGCCGTCATAAGCTACCTAGTCCAACCAAAATGGATCTGATTGGCATGCATGCGCATGACGCATAAGTGATGTTCATGCGTAAGCAGGTATACATGCTCAACATTATTGTAAGTAATCATTGTGCATTCTGCTGCTTACCTAGTTTGATACAGCCCCGTGACCGCGTGCTGGCACGAGTGATAGGACTGCATTTTTCCCTGCACCTTAAGCTTCATATTTTTCATCTTGCCATCCACGCAAATTAGCACACAGTCACAGAGATTTAACAAGATTACCATGATTTTCACTACACCAAAATACTCCTAGTACTTTATATTTAAAAAAACAAAACAACACATTGAGTTTTTTTTAAAAAAAACAGTTGAGTTGTAGTTGTAGTAGACATTTACACATACATGCACAGACACTCATCCATGTTAAAACGCCTACACACACCCATGAATGTGTTCGAAAGGATGGGCCAACAAATCTTATTATGAGCTACCATAGATGCATATACAACAGAGTCGGAGACCAAACTTGGTTAGAAAGATTATACCTCAAAATGCTAATTAACTATTTGTGCTATTCAGTTATGCTCAATCCGCACAAAATAAACACAACTTTCTACTAAAAAAATACAACTTATACATAGCTCTATGGATACCTCCATCCTTCATGTTTTAAGGTGTACATGCATATTTCTTTTCTATCTATAAAAGAACGAGTAGAATTGAAAACGTTTCTCACCTAATTTGGGCCCACCTTACCTCTCATGCCGGACCCACATGTAAGGGTCAACGGAGTTGGGAAGGTAGTCAAACCTGTGACATCCCCGATTTTTGAACGGCACGAAGTTTGACCAAAGTCCAAAATTTGGTCAAAATTCGACATAAATTTGAAATAAAAATATATAATTGGTCAAAAGGATTGGGAGAGCATGTTGGACACACAATTGGGATGAAATAGAGTATGGAAATAGCATAATTAAATGGAGGAAGAAAAATGAGCAAGGTTACTATTCACCATCTGAAATTAGGAGTTTGAAGTTCATTTTTGGCCATGTTGAGCAGCAATGTTTGAATGGTCATAACAATTTATTGGTTGATCTTTTGACCATGGTACAAAAACAAAAGTTGTAAAGTAAGGTATAAAGAACAACTTTGTTTTTGGGTTCAGCTTGAGCTTAGATGTAAATCAAGGAGAAAAACGTGGTTGAAAATCGAATCAGCAAAAGGTTCAGTAAAATCAGAGTTAAAGTGGCTGATATGAAATTTCTAAAATTAAGCTCAAACCGTTGAGAATCTGAAAGAGGTCCAAAAATAAGAAATGAAATTCAAGTTAAGGCAAAGAACTTTTGTGTTTGGAGGAACAGCAGGTTCTATTCAAATTTTGGAAGTAATTTGAGTTTGAAAATCTGAACCAACCTAGGGTTTCAGAGTTCATTTAACACCCTAGCCGACCCATGATCTAAGATCAAATTCGAGCGTTTGGTTGCGAAATTGAGTATGGTGCCAAAAGAGAAAGTGAAATTGAATGTGTTACGGACAAGTTTCATTTGGGGATCGAGGAGAGTTTGAATGGGAATTTGAAAGTAATTTGAGAAATTCAAATTCGGGGTCTGAAATTTGGGGGTAAAACTCGCCGACATTGGAGCCTCGATTTCGCGTGGCGCACTGCTCAAATCGAAAATGTTGCAATGTAGAAGTTGGAGTACTATGTTCCCTCTACAAGTTCTATGTTGGGAGTTGGATGAGTTGAGAAGGGTTTTTGGAAGGATTTGTGGCCGCAACATCTCGGTTCAAGAGCTCAAAGGGGGCAATGGCGACCGACGTCGATGCGGAGGTCGGTAACTCCGGCCACGCGTCACCGGGCATGGCTTCGCCGTGGCAGCGTGTTAAGCAGGAGCTGGCGATCGTATAGGGTCGGTTCTCGTCGATAAATACTCCTCCTTGGCCTCCGTCCGCTCTCTTTTCTTCCTCCTCCGCATTCCGTTCACCTCTCGGCCGCCGGCGAGTTTCCACCGTCGCGCGCCCTTATCCAACCGCCGTGGTTCAATTCCTTGTGCTCGTAGCTTCACCGTGACCTCCTCCATCTTCCAAACCACCTCTTGTTCACCCTCGACACCTCCAGAACCCGTGCGCCATCTTCTTCCTCACCGGCGTGCTCGCGAAACCAGGTGGGTCACCGTCGAGGTCCTTTTTGCCGTGGTGTTGGTCAAGTTTTGAGGGTGTGAGGGGGTTGCGCAGGGGCTGGTGCTCGTGTAGGTCTTCTTGGCAGGTTGGTTGGAGCTTGGGTTGGCCCAGACGCGCCGCTCGCCGCCGTGCGCACAGCCGCCATGGCCGGCGCACGCGAGCAGGGTGACTGGGGGCACCTTGGCTTGCGCTAGGCGGTGCGTTAGGATCGCCTGTGGTTGCTGTTGCTCGTAGGCCTGCTCGCGAGGGTGGTGGCGGCGTAGCTTGGCCGGTCGGCGTGCGCCACCGCGTCGCCGCCGCCTGCTCCGTCGGGGGTCCTCGTCGGTGCAACGTTTGAGGGGGAAGAGAGGGGGAAATAGGTGCGTAGTGTCTAGGGGGTCCTGTGGGGCTAGTTCCGAGGCCGGGGAGCCTCGCCGCCGGCGAGCAGCCGCGGTCGCGGCCGGCGGAGCGCGTCCGCGCCGCGCTCCCCTGTTTTGAACGGGGGAAGGACCGCGGGGGTGAAGACGCGGTCTTTCCAGGGGGTTTTGTGCAAATCCGCCAGTTAAGTTTCTAAAATAGATTTAAATTTCATGTTTCACCTTTTAATTCATAGAAATTTGTAGGAAAGTCCAAAATTGATGAAACCAATTTTGTTAAACTTGTTTTAAAATTTGTCATCCATTAAAAATGTTAATTAACTTTGTGTAGAAAATTAATTTTATCCCTTGTTTAGATTAATTAAATAATTGCTTAATAATTGATAAAAATGTTAAAAATTCTGAATAATTCTTTTATAATTAGAAATAATTTCTAAAATTGTTTTATATGTTTATTTAAATGCTTTACCCTTTAGAAAATGATTTTAAATCATTAAAAATAAACTAAAATTGATTTAAGCAAGTTTTATTAAAGGAAGATTATAGTTTTGTCTTTTAAAAAAAATAGTGGGTAGCTTGTGTTGGCTTGCAACTTTATCGAGAAGGGAAAGTTGCTTAGCTTTTTCATAAAGTGTTGCATCGCATATCGCTAACCTGCATTACGTTTTAGTCTCTCAAGCTTCGGAGTACGAGCTGGTGGAATTCGCGGAGGAGCAGCGACAAGTCAAGGAAGTGATCGTCGTCACTCCGGAATCTCGTATCGCGGAGGCCTCTAACCTGTTCGTGATTCCAGGCAAGCCCCGGTGCATCTTCGAATCACCCATTATTTCATAATATTCATGAGTCCAAATTCTATGATTTTATGTGCATTAGGTTAAGGATTGGATGAAACCCTTTGATGCATGAAATATTCCTTGATAGAACTATCCTTGCCTAGCTAAGAAACTTGATTAGCAATGTTTACATTGGCTATGCTTAGTAAGGTTAAGTTAAAAGATGATGATCTAGGCTATCACCAATCTCATATGAATCATGAATGGTTTGGGTTGAAAGAGAGTGGGCAGAGGTTGATAGAATGGATTGAGGTAAGCTCAATCCTTAGCTCTGCCTGCTAGCTAAAGTCACTAAGGACCGATCCGTTGTTTAAAAGTTTGATCGAGTGATTCTACCTGGTTTCTTACTGGGTTATGGGACCAGTAAAGCCAATTAGGTCAGCTGGCTCGTTGATTGGAAATATCGCTTACCGGTGCTTGCTGGGTCGGAGAAAGGCGGGATCGTCATCTGGAACTCACGGGGTGGTCGCCAGACGTGGGGCCCACGTGGGGATGCTTTCCCGGGTTCGGGTAAGGATATTTCCGGTCTTTGGCCCAACTGATTGAAAGGTTGTTGCGTACAGTAAGATCGACTGTGCGTGGCTGGGGGCTGGGTATCTCCTGCAGGATGTACATGGATCCGGATCGACACAACTCTTGGTTATGAGTGCACTTGATCAGGTCTTAAACATCGTAGAGGAAACAAGTTGAACAAGAGGAGGTTGATTCATAAATGCTGGATTACCTTAGTACAACCTGTATGCAAAAACATTTTAACACCTAGATGGATAAGTAACAACTCAACTGAGTATAAAATACATAAAATATAAGGATCAATTTTTAGTAATGCTTTGAAGCAAAGAGTCGAGTCAGCCAAATCCACATAAAGCCCAATCATATTCCTTGGGAGTCTTTTCTTTGGTAAGGCGGGTAAGTCTTGCTGAGTACCTTCGTACTCAGAGAATCTCCCTTTTTGTTTTCAGAAGAAGCTACGGAGCAGGTCGACAAGAAGATCCCGAAGCCCTAGATCATCGTGGTCCCGGTGATTCTAGGGTTAAGCCGGAGGCTGTAGATATTTGTGATATAGAACTACCTAGACTGGTTAGTATTAAACTCTTAGTGATGGCTTGACTTGCATTTAAGTTCTCTTCAAAACCTGGCTTGTACTAAGTAAGAATCTTGGTATGTTGTGTAAAAATGGTAATGTTCGTTGTGTTCTCCTTACCGAAAACGATCCTGAGGTATGGCAAAGATCTGCGTTAACGTGGTTTATCGAGGAGTCCTTGGGACACTCGACAGATCACCAGTTTAAACTGTTTGAAGTGCGTCCGATGATCGTGAATGGTCGTTATGGCGCACTTGAGCCAGTTTAAATTGGCGGTTCTGCCACAAAACCCATCAAAACTGATATTTAGAAAATATTTCTGTCAAAAATATAATTATTTTCGCACCTACAATCATCCTTAGCCGCCTTACGTACCCACCCGTCCGTATGGGTCTCTCTCCGCTAATTTCCATTGTGCTCTCGTTCAATAGAAATAAGAATTATTTATTACGGCCCAATAGCCAGGGTAAAGCCCATCTCCCCCGGTTCAGAACCGGGATTGGAGCCCACCACGTTGCTTACAACAGGACAGTAAAAAAGCTTCGTGACGCAGCCACGCAGGGATGGGCGGCGACGGCGGCAGTCACGCCAAGGAAACCCTCGGCGCACTTGGACGCGGCAATGCCGAAAGATGGTATGGCGCTCGCCATGCCTTGATTTTCTGTGAGATCCTTCCAATATTCCCCTGCCATGGCTGAATCTCTGATCCGGGCACCATGGCTCCCTCCCTGCTGGAGCTGCAGACTTCTGAGGAAGATACGCAGGAAGAAGAACGGGCCACCAGGATGCGAACCGTTATCAGGCCGAGTAATTTTTTGGGCCACTTCTACCATCTGCTGCTGAGTACCGGCCCAATATGCCACCTATCTACCGGCCCAAATTGCCAAACAAATCTTTCCTTTTGTATTTTGGTGAATCGGTGGTGTTGGATTGCAGAAACAAGGAGCTTTTTAGTCTAGCAACAGCATCTCAAATGATCAAATCCAAGCACCAGTGGTGCTTTGCAGTTTTTTTCGGATATTAGAGTATATGAAAATAAAGTGGACGGGGAAGAAGAATTTGTATATTTGATCTGTCTCTTGGCTGTTTTTTTTCTTTATGCTACCCATATGATTTTATGGTCGCTAAGAAAACCCTAAATTTTATATTATCTCAATCGGCAACTTTTATTTCAAATGTTACCTACAATGGGTGCGCTCGGCAGAACTTGCTGCAGCTGGTTGTGGCTGTAGCTGCAACAGCCTCTACAGCACCTGCTGTAGCCAATCACCGTGGAGGAGGAAAACAGCCGAGCAGGGAGAGGCCTCTATATATTTGTCATAGTGAAGGCCGCAAACGAACAAGAAAGAGTATGGTATTGACTGATAGCAATGTAGGGGTGCCAAAGTCTATCCCTCATGTTAGACCCATTTGTAACGACCAAAGTGAGATGAGAGAAGGTGTAGACAAATCAAAATTGCGACTTGTAGAATATTTATGTCAAATACACCTATTTAATATTTTGCTTACCCATCTGATCCTTTACCCGCCGGGCGCCGGCTATACCCTTTGTATCACGTGCGTGTCGCACGTGCGCTTTTGCTAGTTACCGAAACAAAACTGCAGAAACTCACGTATATGTACGCAATACGCACATGCACCCCCCCCCCCATGACACATGCACATGTTGCCACATGAGCACCTCTTAGAAATTGAGCTTATAGGTATTCAAATTAAGAAAGTTAGAGTTAGTCCACATGCATATTGAAAGTCATATTTTTTATTATTATTCTTTGACCAATGAACATTCTTATTTGTTTATGGTGTAGTCTTCTTCTAATGTATGTTTCAAATAATAAGAATATAACATAAGGGTAGAATAATGTTCTCAAAACTAAGTATCATTTGCTAAGAATTGTATCATATAATTACAATTTAAGGTGTCAAAGTTTCTTTCATAAAAAATGGTGTCAAAGTTTCACATAAAACACATTTTTGGAATTTGTATAACCAAGCTATAAATTTAGTATGCGATTTATTGCAGATTATATTTTAAAATGCATCAATTTATTGCAAAAATATATGTTCTTTTCAGAGTTCACACCCTCGGAAAAGAAGCCCTCATATCAGAGCAAAATTATATATGATACGAATCATATGAAAAGATAAGATTATATTATGTTTTAAGACAGAAGTACCCATTTAAAACATTGTACTTTCTAACAAATGGTAATTATCTGTTTGGCCATACCTCATGTAAAAGAGGAGTGGTAGTCAGTTCTAGCTCAATTTTTTGTTGACTTTGAAAAGCAAAGTGTAGGAGCAATTTTTCTTTTTAACAGTCAGGTAATTTTTCAAAAGGAAGACGGATATTGGGATGGGGCTCCCCAACAGGTTCAGTCAAGAGCCCATCTCCCCAAACCCGTGCGTTATCTTGTCTGCCTCCATGGAAAAAAAAAATCTCCGTGTTCCTCCATGCTGCCATCCCTTCCTTCTTTGTCCACTCCTGCCGCCGACTCTCAACGTTGCCATGGAGGGGAACACCCTCCCTCTCTCCTTTATCTCCTCCCCTGTCATGTCCTCATCTCATCGACCCACTCCGTCCATAAATCTAAGTCGTATAAGAGTTGAGGAAAAGTCAGTCAAAATAGATTTTGACTCTTAATTTCTCTCATAATATAATATCAATTGGTAAAGACTTAATGTTATCTCAAAATAGCTTTAATTACAAATATATTGATATAAAATTTATATACTAAATGTATTTATATTTTAAATAATTGTTGATCAAAATTTGTGAAGTTTGACTTTTGGCGGATCATAGTACGACTTACATTTCTGGACGAAAAGAGTATCATATTTCTTTCCAATCTGAGCTCCACTGCTTTTCCCCGCCGACCCACCCGATGCCTGGCTCCACGCGACGCCACCGCTGCCTCCGCTCACCCACCGTCTGTCCCACCACCATCGCTGATCCGGCAGCCTCTTGGCCATCACTGTAGGCACAAATCCTCTCCCAACTCCAAAACACTAACTACGAACACTAAACTAAATTGGAGCTCGCGAAAGTTGGGGTCGTTGGTGAAGAAGGTGCTTAGCTAAGGGTGTGTTTGGTTGGTTGTACCATTTGATTTATGTATGGAATCGTACAAAATAACGATGATTCTTTTGTTTGGTTGGATAAATTGTTCCCCATCATCCAGGATGGAACCATCCCACTTAATACAATGTTGTACTAGTTAGAGTGAAGCAAGTGGTACAAGCAATTTGGTTGAACCATTCTATCCAGGATGATCCATTCATGCATCATGTGGTGCATGCAATGAAGATCGTGTGGAGATGCGCTCTGGTACTTATTTTCCTTTTTCTGTTTTGATTTGTTACTTTTTTGGGAGCCCACGCATTAGCGCTTAGGACTCTAGATTTAGATTTTGCGTTTCAAAAGTTACTATGACTTAGGGTGTGTTTAGATTGTAGGAAAAAACACTGTAGCATAAGAAAAACACTGTAGCATTCGCTGGGAGACGTGTTTTGTGAGAGGGGAATAGTGAAAAGTTGGAATGAATAGTGAAAAGTTGGAATGAATAATGAATAGTTGGGAACCTGAACATGGCCTTATATATACAATTTTCTTTCCTTCTCCTTCCAGCACGTGCAGCAAACCCAGGACTCTCGCGGTCCGCGGAGCTCCGACAAAATTCGGCAATTCGCGTCGCTCGCGAGCCCTCCCTCCGGCCGTCCGGCGGGTCCCGCCCGCCCGCCTCCAACCCAGCCCGTCCGCCCCGGCTCGCCTGGGCTAAAACCCTCCCCTGTTCCCATGTTCCTCCTCCGAGCCACCACCACCACCACCACCTCCCCGCTTCTCCTCCGATGCCGCCCGCTCCCCTCACCTAAAACCCTCGCCGTCGCCCCGCCTTCCCCTCTCCTCCCCTTCTTCCTCCGCCCCCGCCTCTTCGCCGCCACCCCCTCCTCCTCACCCTCCGCATCCGCGGCTTCTCCCCGCCGCCGCGCGGCCGCGGCCGCGGCCACATCCGGGGAGAAGAAGCCGGCGGCGGCGAGGGCGAAACGGGCCGGTGCGGTACCTGCACCAGCGGCGGCGGCGGCGGGAATGTCGGCATCCGGTGGCGGCGCCGGGGGGAAGCGCACGGTGGCGGACGTGCTGATGGGGAACGCGCGGGTCGCTGCCAGCAAGGCGAAGAAGGCGGCGCCGTCGCCGAAGAAGCCCCAGGCGAAGCCCGACGGCGCGGAGGTCGAGGCGGAGGCCGCGGCGGTGGCGGAGAAGCCGCCTTCGCCGGTGAGGTCCAAGCGGGCGTCGTCCCCTGCCAAGTCCCCCAAATCGCTGGCTGATGGGGCGGCTGGCGAGAAGAAGAGGTCTACGTCTCCGGCGAAGTCGAAGGGTCCAGCCGCGGCCGCGCAATTGGATGAAGCCAAGGAGAATTCCCCGTCGCCGAAGAGGTCCAAAACCCTAGCGGCCAAATCCGACGCTGTCTTGCAGACGGATGGGAAGAAGAAGAGGTCACCCTCACCGACCAAGGCTAAAGGCCAAGCTTCCCAACCCGAGGAAAAGCAGGAGCCAGCTTCACTGAAGAAGGCCAAACCCACAGATTCCTCAAAATCCGTAGAGAAGAATACCACTCTAGAGCTGAAGAAGAAAGGCAGTGAGTTTGACCCGATGGCTGCTGCCTATTGGAACCCAGGTGAGCCTGTGCCGTTCCTGTTTCTGGCTCGGGCTCTTGATCTCATCTCCAACGAGAGTGGTCGGATTGTAATTACTGAAATCCTATCAAATGTGTTCCGGACGGTGATGGCAACGACACCGGATGATCTCCTTGCAACAGTATACCTCTCAGCCAATCGGATTGCGCCTCCTCATGAGGGGATTGAGCTTGGAATTGGCGACGCATCAGTCATCCGTGCACTTGCAGAAGCATACGGACGCAAAGAGGAGCATGTTAAGAAGGATCTTAAGGTAGAAAAGTCAGTTGAATTTATGTTCATCGCTTCAATTGATATGGAATTGGAGGCATACATTTATTTGTTGTTTCTCTTCGTGATTGTAGGAATTGGGTGATTTGGGGCTTGTGGCGAAAGCAAGTAGGTCATCACAGAAGATGATGTTTAAGCCAAAACCACTGACAATATCTCGGGTGCTTAGCACTTTTCAGACTATTGCAAAGGTTGTATATCATTTCTTGCATTTCTCATGCTGAATATTTCATCCAAACTCAATTGATGTTTTGTACATGAAATTGAACTGCTTCTATTAGGACAATGGCTGAAATTGAAATACGCACTAGCAGAAGTAAAAGCACAATATGTAGTCAGCTTGGGACTAGAGAGTGTCAGAATGGATAATTTGGTTCCATTATGAGCAGTTTCACTTTAAAAAAGCATGTAACAAATATTATCTTATCTAGGAGTCGGGCAAAGACAGCCAAGATAAAAAAAGAAACCACATGAAGGGACTTCTTGTTGCTGCGACTGACTGTGAACCTCAATACATCACACGTCTTCTTCAGGTAAATCGTGGAATTCACTCAGTGTACTTCTCATGGTGTGTATTCAATATCATCCTGAAATTTTTCTTCTGTTGCAGTCAAAGATGAGAATTGGGCTGGCAGAGAAAACTGTCCAGATGGCTCTTGGGCATGCTGCCGTATATCATGACAAAAAATCTTCGCCACCAAAAGTTCAGTCTCCTTTTGAAGAGGTGACTACACTGTTTCAGGCTTTTATTTACACAAGTCCTATATTATTAATTGATCTGATAGGATCGGTGTTGGAATTGACCTGCACATGGGCTTTTTGTTTGTTTTTCTTAATCAACTTTGCAGTCATGGAAGCATGCAACTATGCAATATGTGACTCTAGGTTATACATGTGTTTCTTCGATATCCTTAGTTCTTGTCCTTTTAAAATGATTTTTTAGCAAACTTTGAGCATTAAATGCTTGGGGATGGCTATTTGGAATAACCAAACTGTTGCCACCTTATTCCATGGAAATGATCATGAACATTTTTTTTTTGTGTGAATTCCAGGGTTTTTTTTCCCTCCTGCTGCAAGGGCCATCAGATAGTTAATCTTGTGCATAGTACTAAACCTATATCTCAACTTATCCAAGTTTTTATGTGGGGTATTGTTGAGTCCATTGTATGAAGGATTTACATGACTGCTAACTGTGAATAGTCATTTACTGATTTTATTGTATTCTTGAAGGCTGCAAAAATAATTAAACAAGCATATTCAGTTCTTCCAATCTACGATAAAATTGTCCCTGCACTACTTGAAGTTGGAGTTTGGAAGCTTCCAGAGACATGCAAATTTTCCATAGGTGTCCCTGTTGGCCCTATGTTAGCAAAAGCAACGAAATCTGTCTCGGAGATCATTGACAAGTTTCAGGGTCTTGAGTACACTTGTGAGTACAAGTATGATGGTGAAAGGGCTCAGGTATTATCAAGCCTCATGACTTTAGCCCTTCTTATATGTTGACCCATGTCCATCTCAGTTAACACTTCATAATTTGGAATCTAGATACATTGCATGGAGGATGGATCAGTAGAGATTTATAGCCGGAATGCTGAAAGAAACACTGGAAAATATCCAGATGTTGTTGATGCGGTTTCTAGGTATGTTATATATCTTTGCCTACCATTGTATTTTGTGAAGCACATAAAACAATGCAATTCTAGTTATAATCTTGGAGTATCCCTGTGCTTGATATTTGTAACATGCAGATCCAAAGGTCATGGTATGAATTTTTCATCAGGCTGCATATAGTTTAATAATTTTCTAAGTTTACACATGGTATAATCATAATCTTTGGGGATCTTATTGGGACTCTTTTCATCATCTTCTGTAAGACACCTCAGATTTGCTTTGTCCACCTGTGTTCTTTTCTGCTTTTGATTGATGCAGACTTTTGTAGCCTGACATTTTTTTTTACTTGGCATTGCCTGTCATGATTTCCTATATATGTTTGTGCCATTGAGTTCATTTGGACTTGTTCATTAAAGCCGAAGCCATCTGTTTGTCATATGTATGTGAACTTATGCCAGCTTTTTTAAAGCTAATCTGGTTACTGTATCAAAGAAGTATCTACCATGTTTCTTTTTTCCAGCAACCATCTTATCTTTAGCATCTCAATGCAGATTCCGGAAACCAACAGTTAAATCATTTGTCTTGGATTGTGAAATTGTTGCCTATGATCGTGAAAAAAAGAAAATTTTGCCGTTTCAGGTTTGTATTTCATTATTCTTAATTTCCAGTTGAGTTACTTTGAAAGTGACTATCATATAAACACTAGATGCTGTAATCTATTCTGTTTTTTTGCTATTGCTTGTTGGGTCAGTAACTGTTTTTCCTTCTCTGCAGATACTTAGCACAAGGGCCCGCAAGGGTGTTACCATAAATGACATCAAAGTTTCCGTCTGTACTTTTGGCTTTGATATTCTTTACATAAATGGAAAACCTCTCCTCCAGGAACAACTCAACGTTCGTCGAGAGGTACGGTACTTCTGTTCTGTGGACTCGAAATGTAGGGTATCATCTAGTTCTCTACTGAATACATTATTTGTGCTATCTCGTGGTTACAGTCAATTTTCAACAATTTATGATGCAGTTGAAATTTTGAGCATTCTTAGTAGAGCCTATTAACTATTGTTTCTTCTGTTTTAAAATATATGATGTTATTACCTTGTCCTTAACATTGTCTTTTTAAAATGGAGGGAGTATCGTTTTTTTCCTGAATATGTGTCACATTTATCTTCAGAAAACTGTGTTCTGAAGTTATTAAATACAAAAATGTGGTTATTGAATCATACAAAGCAATGCATTATTCTTTCTCTAGAGGTCTAATTATTCCTTTGCATTGGATACCTGACAGCATCTCTACAACTCTTTCGAGGAAGTACCAGGTGTTTTTCAATTGGCAACTGCAATTACATCGAATGACCTTGAGGAGATACAGAAATTTCTTGACACAGCTGTCAACTCCAGGTAACCGAAATGTCTACACATTGGCCACCTAATAAATATATTTTTTCTAATTCAATGGTTTTAAGGTTCTAAATTGTAAGCACAATAAGAATCTGTTAGGTGCAAGATAGATAAACCACTAGATCACAACATTTGATTGGAGTACAATATTTTTGTTTTGTTCATATAGGAGCACGTTAGTAAGAATGAAGGTCGAATTTACAGTAAATTTTAAATAATAATAGATTAAAAAAATGATTCATTCAAAATCAATCCCTTAGCTTGAAGTAACCCTACATGTCATTCCTTTAGCCCTCAAACATTTTCTTTGGAATTGATGAAACACACAGGGAGTTGCACATTTGCTTCGTGGGATAACCATTTTCGTCCATTTTTTCCCATTCATAGATTGCAGTTTCAACTGTTTTGCAATTTTCCCTTATCATGCTTAGTGTCCCTGTGGCTAATTCTGGGCATATCCAACATCGCCTTCTCTTTAAATTTGTTTATAGCATAGCATATGCTATACTAGCTGTTTGCCTTGCCTGGGCTACTCCTTGGGTGTCACATGGTGAATTCTATTGTTTTGAGGAAAGCTTACGATCTGCATCCACCTTGGGACTGAAAATAAAATGTTAAGTAATCTGTATCAGCTGTGGGGTGTATGCATCAATCCAGTGAAGCATTTTTTTTCTTCACAGGGGAATCTTACATGAAACTGTCAATACATCCCTGTTAGGGACATCTATATTCTTTTTAGTTACCATCTCATCGTTGTTATCAAACTGTTTGTTTGCCAAGATCTTTTCCTTGCACTAATTTTTCAGTTACTGAAGTTGTGAAGGGTTGATTATCAAGACATTGGATAAAGACGCCACATATGAGCCAGCGAAGCGATCAAACAATTGGTTGAAACTGAAGAAAGATTACATGGATAGGTTAGTGCATTGCAAACCATACTGATCTAATCTTTCTTTTCATTGCATAACATGCAAATATAAAAATCATAGCGGGCAGGATATGTTGCATATTTATTTCTTCTGCTATGGTCCAAACTATTAATTGTGCATTAGAAGTTATGTATTCCTTTACTATTGGGCAGCATTGGAGACTCTTTGGACTTGGTACCGATTGCTGCCTTTTATGGGAGAGGAAAACGAACAGGTAGATGGTTCTTTTCCTTCTTGCATACTGAAAAAATAGTTGAATGTCCTATTTGTGTTTCTTCTACACCTGTCTGTACATTTAGCAATTTTACAAAGCTCAATAGCTTTAGTTTTTCCCCGTCTGTTGCTAATGTATGTTTCTCCTGCTTGTTGTTGTGCTTATTAGGTGTCTTTGGAGCATTCCTCCTGGCATGCTATGATGAGCAGAACGAAGAATATCAAACAATATGCAAAATAGGTAGAATATTGTTGTTTATTTTTGAAAAACTCAAGCTGATACTTCGAGTTCTGTTCATTCTTTACATCCTGTTGCATTTAGGTACTGGATTTTCTGAACAACAGCTTGAAGAACGTTCATCAAGCCTTCGAAGTAAAGTGATAGAAAAACCAAAGGTGATGCATTCCTTCACCTTTCTGTTAAATGACAGTTTCTTCTATTGATCATCTGATATTGTGTTCTGCTGTCCTCCATAGTAATGCTTTCATTTGTACAGGCATACTACAGATTTGCTGATACAATGGACCCTGATGTGTGGTTTGAGCCGTCAGAGGTAATTTGCATATTAAACCTTGGTAACTTATTTTGATGTTGGCATGTCGCATCATTCCTTGGTTTCTTTGGAAACTTTGCTCAAATCTGAACCCGATTTCTGCTCTTTAAAACCAGTCCTTGAATGGTTGCTGTTATATGCTCAAAACATTCCATGTTTCCTGAAGATTGCTGGTTGCATTCACAGTGGAAGGGGTCAAACTGATTATAAGTTTATCTAATTCGTTTTTTCTGTCCTTTTTCTCAGGTGTGGGAGGTCAAAGCCGCAGATCTGAGCATAAGTCCTGTGCATCGTGCTGCTAATGGTATAGTCGATCCGAGTAAGGTTTGTACTATTTCCCATCGTAATTTGTCCTTTTCTAGATTGTGCTTTGCATGTATGAGGGGAGGACTAAAGATCAAATTGATCTAGGGTATCTCCTTAAGATTTCCCCGCTTGTTGCGATTACGTGATGATAAAAGTCCAGAACAGGCGACCACTTCTGAACAAGTAAGTTTTCTGCTGCATGCTATTTTCGATGGTTTGATGTTTTGTAACCTCTCAGCGGTGTTACTGAATCGTCCCCAAATTTTGCAGGTCGCAGACATGTACCGGGCTCAAAAGATCAACCATGGTTATAACCAGGAGGACGAGGACGAGGACTGATGGACCCAATTCTTTGCGTTGAATGCATGACTCGTTGAGGTAAAACACTGGTCGTTGCATGTTACCAGCTTAATCTCCTCAACCATAATATGCTTCATTTACTGATTCCTATTTTTGTTATCATAAAAACAGCCATTGACCAGAAGGAGAATGCGTTAATGGTTTGCTTCGTCCAGATTTGAACAGTTTAGGATATATTCGGATATGTGCATTCTTTATGATCATTTTTTTTCCTCTTCATTTTTTAACGTTCTCGACGTGGATTGCTTGAACTGTTCATGCACCGTGGGAGGTTGGAGCTCTATCAAACTAACCCAAGTACGTAGTTAGTAACTTAGTACCCGCATTAGCACTAATTCAAGTAGCAAGTTTTGCCATGCAAAGAAAGGGGGGGCTTTATAGCTACCCATTCTCAATTAGGCCATGTTCAGATTCCCAACTTTTCACTATTCATTCCAACTTTTCACTATTCCCCCCTCACAAAACACGTTTCCCAGCGAATGCTACAGTGTTTTTCTTATGCTACAGTGTTTTTTCCTACAATCTAAACACACCCTTAGAAATGAAGCGCAATTGCGCCAATATGTTTCGTTCCGTGATCTTTGCTTTGGTGCGCCCTCTAAATCGCGTCTGGCAGAATTCGCTTCGAACGAAATGGCGAGCTTCTTAAGAAATCCGATCTACTGCCTCGTTATTGGAAACCAGTTGCATTAGTCATTAGCGACGATCATGTATTACATAAAAGCCAATTGCATTAAGTACGCAAAAAGGAACTGATACACCAAAAGAAGTCATGCAAAAGCCTCTCTTTTTTCTTCTTATTTGAGGAAAACCACTGCCTCATTCAGTCATTATGTGCAACAAACATTCATCTTAAAGCCCAATTCCAGATCCACTCGGTTGCCAGGCCGACGGGGCCGATTGCTACGTCAAGAAGCAACGCGAGAGGTGTGCGAACGTCATGAACCAGGAGTCCAGGATATTCAGGAGAAAATGAAGAGCACACACGAAGTTGCTGCTCGTACCGGTGTGGTGTTGGATTGAGTTAGGATTCATGCTTCAAGGCTCAATGCAGCAGAGTTTTAACTGAAAACAAGGTCCCTGCGCACGACTGAACACGACGTGCACATTGGATGTTCAAGGAAAAAAACATCCAGACGAACGAAATCGAGATCTGAACATACTCAATTGCACATTTCCTTCCATGCCTTCAGATAACGAAACAGATCAGTGGCACAGCAGCGGTGCAGATACATTGATCTGACGCGGCAAACATCACTCTTTTCAGTGACAACTTGTTTGGATTACAGACCATTAGCAGCTTTACTGACAAGACGTGAATTCAGATGTGCAGCCATAAGGAAATTAACCGATCAGAAATCACAACCACCACACACGTACGTATAGCATCAGAGACTGCAGTAAACGGTAGTACTTTTCAGACAGGCATTTTCCAACGACGATGGTTCATGTGAAAACAGAAAATCCAAAGAGACAATTACATATTTCAGACCGCTGCATTACCCAAAGCGCTACTACTGCATCCCGAACGCAACAACTCTGACAGAAACCCAACAAAAAATTCAGAAAGACGCAATTACTGAATGACTCACAAACCCATCAGAGAAGACGAAATCGTTCTCACGGAATCTAAGGGCCTTCGCGATGATCTGGCCTAGAATTAGCCGGCCGCCTAGGCGAGGCACAAACTGGGCACACCAAGCGGTCGACCTTGATGCAGGTTTCACAATAGCAGACATGGCACCATGGTTCAGACAGCGTCGGCGCCGGATTGTAGAGGCAAGCCGGGCACCGGCCGTCGTAGTACTCAGGGGCGGCAATGGAACCCCACGAGTTAGTCGACGGGGATCTCTTGATGCTCCCGCTGCGCCGGTCGAAGGCCGTGATGCCCGAGCTGGACGCTGGCGTACCCTCCGCCTCCGGGCGCCGCGCCGCGCTCGCGCTGTCTCCCCAGGCGGTCGGCTTCCCCTGCCACTGCCAGGTGCTGAAGCTGCTGCTGTTGCTGAACGCGGGCACCGAGAGGAAGACGCCGGTGATGTTGAGGTCGAGGAGGCCGAGGTGTTGCTGATGGCGAGGTTGAGGCGGACGAACGCCCCCGAGAGCGGAGATGCAGACCGGGCAAACCGCGCCGCCGCGGAAGAACTGGCAGACGGCGCAGCGGCAGACATGCCGCCACGGCTCATCCGCCGCCCGCCCCGGGTAGACACGGCAAGCCGAGCACGACTGGTCCTCGGGGATTGGGACGGCGCAGGCGATTCGGACGGCCTCAGCACAGGCGCAGAACGGGCAGATGTTGTTGTTGTAGAAGACGGGGTAGTGGCACACCGGGCACGCCATGGGGGGCCGTGGAATCCTTCTGATTGTCCAGTACTGCGCCTGCGGCTGCCCATGGAGGCCGTGACGGGACGAAGTGCTCCTCCCTCCGAGCACGACGACGCCTGGATGCCGTCCCGTCGGGTGCGGCGCCTGGATGTCGAGGACGCGCGGGGGCGCGGCGTTCTGGCCGGGGTTGATGCCGTCCTCGCGGGCGTATGGCGCCGCCGCCCTCGCCATGGCTCTAACCGCCGTCCTCCTCTCCCTCGCCCTCCGCGCTCTCTCGCTCGGCGAATCCTCGCTCCCGTACTCCATCCTCGCTCCGAACGCCTCTTGCCGAACGATCGAGCCGGCGGGGCAGGGGCAGGGCAGAGGAATTGGTCGAACGCCTTCTCTGTTTCTCGCCGAGGCGGTGGCGGTGCTCGATGAAGCAAGGTCACGTGGGGGAGAAAGGGCGTGGGCGACAAGGAACTCGAGGGGAAATGGCGCTGCGACGAGGAAGACGGGGGCTATATAGAAGACAGGCGCTGGGGTAACCGTTGCTGCATGGTTGTTGGCGCTGGATGCGCTTCCAGAAGCGAATCCGGATTTGAGGCAGATCACATAGAATGATTGACGGAATCTACTCTGAGATTCGATTCAGTTTCATAATATCGAGTAATTAATAAACTGCCTCTCTGGCCTGCATGTATTGATAACTGTTTGATGGTGATTGGTGAGACCAAATGAATGAATGATCCCTTCCTAGATCCTCCCAGATCACATAGTACGTACTCCGTACGTTGTTGTTTTGATGCAGGTATACATTCGCAATGTCCTTAAACCCTGATTCATGCCGAGGTTTATAAAGGCAAGCAAATCTTCTCTGTAATTCTTGTTGGAAATGTGGAGGAACCTTCAGACTGTGACAGCCCTGACCAACACCTTACTGAAGAAAATGAATCTTAACATCTCCATGCATGCTATTCATAGTACAAATTCAGCAGCTTCTATATTTGCACTACTCCTAAAAGTTGGCACCAAAAGGAGCATCAGTGTCTACTGGAAGTAATGCATCCTTGATTAGTGCTAATTCACAGCAACGGCGACTTCCTCGTCAGTAACTGCACTTTTCTGAACTTTACATACAGGAATTGCATTTCTTCAGTATCAGCACTTATTCAGAGTTCAAACTTTGACGTTGTTGTCAGGCTGCCCCGATGATACTGACTACTGAGTACCGATCAGGTAGGCGTCAGAACTACTTGGAGGAGTGACACTGGGAGGGACGCAACACTTACATACAGGCTAGAAGAACTGGGAACTCATTGACGAGGCTTGTCAACTGAATTCCTTTGATAAGGAGGAAAATTCTTAAGGAATTCGAATTCGAGACAACAAGCATACATTTTATTTCCTAATTTAGCAAGTGAGATGAGAACGTGGGACCTCCTCAGCTCCAATTCAAACGATCAGCAATCACCTATCAGATAAAGAAACAAAAAAAATACCAGTTGCTTATCAGCTTTGCAGTTGCAGACTTGCAGTGAAATAACATGGGAAATATCACAACTGTGTTTCTCTTCCAGCAATCACATTCACAAGGAAATTCAAATTATGGCCATTCAGAAATTACATTCACACAAATTTAGCATCACAGAGTGCAGTAAACGACACTTTTCACACCAGCATTAGCCGATGATGATTTCTCTGAACAAAGAATCCAAACCAGACAATTACACAAATCAAAATCACTTAACAACGGCTGCATCATTCAAAATTGTACTGCATCTAAAACGTACTGACAGAAGCCTAACAAGCACCATCAGAAAAGAGTCAATTACTGCACAAACGTTCTGACTGCCTTATCTGTTCCGAAGCAAAAACCGATCAGAGAAAAGGCAATCGTTCTCACAGAATCAAAGGGGCTTTGCGATGAGCGGGTCTTGAAGACGAACTGCAGAAGCAACCTCCTACCCGAAGGAGCAAACCGGGCACATCATTCTGTATTCGTAGAAGCAAGTAAAGCACAGGCAGTCATGCTCCCGTGGTTGAAACACCTTCCGCGCCGGACGGCGACGGCAAGCCGTACACCAGGTGTTCCCGAGCACTAAGAGCATGTAGGCGAGTGGCGGTGGCAGTGGCAGCTGGATGCGCCTGCTGGCGGCCGCCCCACTGCTCTCGGCAGCTAGGTTCGCCATGTACGCCACGTACGCCGGTGATGGCGACCCGAGAAGGCCGGGAGGTTGCTGCTGGCGTTGAAGAGGCTGAGAGCTCACCAACCCAATCTGGTGCTCCTGAAGGCCGGGACGGGAAGTGCTCTGGAGGCCGTGCGGCTGGTTGACGACCGGTGCGGAGGCGGAGCCCGGGACGTTCTGGTTGGCTGCATCAAACCGAGACATGAGCCACAACTCCATAACCACGCAATGTAATCAGAGAGAAGCGAGCGAGAAAAAGGTGAGTGGAAGATGTTGAGGTCGAGACCGAAGTTTTGCTGATGGCGGGGTTGAGGCGGACGAATGCCCGGGCGGCCGGAGATGCAGACCAGGCAAACCGCGCCGCGGTAGAAGTGGCAGACGGCGCAGAGGCAGACATGCCGCGACGGCTCGTACACCTCCCGCCCCGGGTTGATGCGGCAAACCGAGCACCTCCGGTCGTCGGGGATGGGGCCGGCGTATGTTCTTCGGACGGCCTCACCACAGACGCAGACCATGCAGATGGTGTTGTTGTACAAGGCGTAGAAGACTAAGGAGAGGCACACCGGGCAACGCGCCATGGGCGGTGGCGGCCTTGGCGCCTGCCACTGCCACTGGAGGCCTCCGGGCTGCCATGGCGTCGGGTGCGTCTGGATGTCAAGGCGCTGGGGCGCGGCGTTCTGGCCGGGGATGCCGAACTCGCGGGCATTTGACGTCGCCGCCGTGGCCGCTGGTGGCAGATTGAGGTCAGGAATCTCGGGTCGTCCATGTCGCGCTGTGCCCACCGGGGGCATGTCCGCCCGTAGCTGCTGCTGTTGCGCGCCAGTGGTGGAGGTGGTCTGGTACGACGCCTGCGGCTGTATCCCAGCGACATCAGCTAGGTCCGCCATGAACTGATCAAGCCGCTGCTGCTGCTGCGCGCCGGTGGTGGAGAAGGGGCGGAACATCGGGCGCGCCGTGTACCAGAGCTGCTGCTGCTGCGCGGCGGCGGTGTGCTGTCCCGGAGCCTCGGAATAGTACTGTGGCGGGTTGTTTCCTGCAGCAAAGCAAGTTATATCATCAGAACTTCACAGCTCCACAAGTGCAAGAAAACCGAATCAAAACCCCAAAGGCACGCTCGATTTTCTCAGGCACGCACCTGGAATCTGAATTTGCTGCGGCGCGGACGCGGACGCGAACTGGCCCCTCTGCTCTAGTTGCTCCAGCTGTTGCTGCTGCGCGACGAATTGACGGGGATTGCTGCTGAATCGGGAAGGCACGCCGGATTGCTGTCCCATCGGGCGGCGGCCGTGCGGCTGGTTGTCGACGGGTGCGTAGGGCGGTGCGGGTTCTCGCCGCGGTTGTCTGCAGCAAACCCAAGGAATGGAAATGGACGAGAAATGAACTAGAAACTCAAATCTGCGCAACAAGAGTGGAGGAACAGCAAGGCGCTCGTCGATTCTCTCGGCCGCGCGCCCAACCTCGGAAGACGAAAGCAAAATCAAAGCGCGCGATCGATTTTGTTCAGGAACGCACCTCGATTTCCCTGCAGTAGGGGGCAGACGCAATCCTCACACAATCTATGGCAGTGAATGCAAGTGAGGCCCCTCCACTGGTCCCGCATGTTCGCCGAGCTCGTCCTCGCCCTCTTGTCACCGTCGCCCATCTCGTCCATCGTCGCCTTCTGCTTTCCCTTGCGCTTGCGTTGCCGTTCCCATTCCTCGTCCTCCATCTTGCTCGCCCCCTCGAAATCCTCTCTCCCCGAGCGCTCGCCGACGGAGCGAGGCCTTGCGATCGGTCCAACTATGGCACCTCCTTTTGCTTCTCGAAACGGAAGACCAGAAAGGGGGGAGGACGAGAAGGAAGAGGAGGGGGAAAAAGAGGCGGTGTGAAGACGAGGGGAGACGCGAGGGCTTTATAGACGACGGGGGATTGCCCGTTTGCGGTTGCGGCTCGACAGCTGGCGCTGGGTGGCAGACTTGGGGATGAAGAAGATCTCGGTTCGAATGACTTGATTAAGGGTGAGTTTAGATTCACCAGCTTTCTCCCAAAAAACACTATTTATCCAACTTTTTCCTATTCATCACATCCCTCCCACTCACAGAACACTATTCATCTACAGTGTTTTTTTGGGTCTACAGTGCTTTTTCGGGGAATCTTTCTCAATCTAAACACCCCCTAATTCATTTAGGCCAGGCTCGGGGCTTTGAACTATGGGAACGTACGCCTTTCCTGCCACTCATACGAAGAGTTTAAGATGAAGCAATCTCAAACTGATTATGCTAATTAGTCCAAACTTGCCGAGCCAGAATTTCATTACTGATACACAGCCAAATTACAAGAGTTTTAGTTCGGAGTTTAAGCACGTTCAGCTACTTAAAAAGTGTTCTAACCGTGGGTATATAAAACCATAGGCGAGGATTGATGCACGAAAGGCCGGCCAACAATAATCCTTCCAGTTTCCTTAGCATACCTCTCCAACCTGATCACATTACACAAGTATCTCAAAGATCCCAAACTCAAAATATGTAACTCATTCACAAGCAGCATTTTTGTAACTAGTATCTTGTGGTCAGATTTTGTTCATCCATTCGTGCCACCTCCTAGATGTTGGCTGGATATGCACTCTTCATTGGAGGAGTACCACTCAAGAACCTTCATGCATTGGTTCTGTAGGTGCACCTTCACCGCCATCTCCTTTGCATCTCTGCACCATTTTCAAGTTCCAGAAGCTTTAATCCTTGACCTCGCCAAGAAGAAACAAATGATAAACATGCATTTTTTCTTTGCTCATCAAATTGCCTATAATGTTGCTGCTCAGTTGGGGATAGCCATTTTTTCCCCTCAAAACATGTATTGTTGCTCACTCACCAAATTGCCAGGCATATTGTTGCTGACTGCTGTATTGATAGAAGTTTGAAGAGTTGATTGCTCTGTTTCGATCAAATGTCACCTTCCTCCCTGATAACTACTCCTACGTCTGTTGTTTTATTGCAGGTCTCAGAGATTATTTCTAGAATATATCGCAATGTCCTTAAACCCTGATTCATGCTAAGGTTTATAAAGGCAACCAAATTTTCTCTGTAATTCTTGTTGAAAATGTGGATGATGTTTCAGACTCGGACAACAGTGATTAACATCCTAGTACAAATTCACAGCTCGTATGTTTACATTATTGCTGACAGCGGGTAACGAAAAGTGCATTACTAGACACTGGAAGTGATGCATTCTTGATTGGTGCTAACTTTGCAGTCAAACTGCACTTTTCTGAGATTTTCAGAAAAATACTCGTCAAGGCTTAGTCAATTGAGTCCGTTACATAAGGAGAAAAAATAATCTTCAGGAATTCGAGATCGGTATACCAAGTTACTAAATCCACAAGTGAGATGAGACTGTGGGACCTCCTCAGCGCCAATTTTGAAGAACAACCACATTTCAGGCAAAGAAACAAATACCAGTTGCCTATCAGATTTGGGTTGCACTGACATAGCATGGGAAATATCACAACTGTGCTTCTCTCTTCAATGGCAAAAAGTGAATTCAGCTGTTCTAACAAATCACAAGGGAAATTCACATTATAGACAAACATAATGGCATTCACACAAATGATGTAGCATCACAGAGTGCAGTGAACGACACTTTTTCAGACAAGCATTGGCCGATGGTGATTTCTGTGAACAGAGATTCAGAGAATCCAAACCAAACGAATCAAAATCACTAAACCCTGCATCATTCAAAATTGTACAGCATCAAAATCGTACTAATTCTGACAGAAGCCTAAAAAGCAACATCAGAAAAGAGTCAGTTACTGCACAAACGTTCTGACAGCCTAATCTGTTCTGAAACAAAAAAACCACAATCAGAGAACAAGCTATCGTTCTCACATGATCGAAGAGGCTATGCGACGAGCGGGTCTTGAAGACGAACAGCAGAATCTACAATCGTTGTCACCTAGGCGGAGGAGCACACCGCGCACATAATGCCGTCGACGTAGCGGCAAATCAAGCACACGCAGTCATGCTCCCGTGGTTGAAGCAGCTTCTGCGCCGGATAGTAACGGCAAGCTGGACACCAGCCGTCCTCGATGGCAGGGCCGGAGCGGGGCACTATGGGATCCTTATGGCGTCCAACGGGCATGTCAGCGCGTGTCTCTGGATGCCCCTGCGGTGGCTTCTGGAGGTCCGGAAGCCCGATTTGGGCGGCGGAAAGCCCTCCTGGCGTCCCACCGTGCTCTCCCACCGGACGGCTGCTTGCATCTAGTTCCGCCATGTGCCGTCGGAGCCGCTGCAGCCCGCCGTCACTGACGGCTGGAGGAGGTTGCCAGCCGCTCACGGGGATCAACACGGGCTGCTGCTTCACGTTGCCAGCGCGGGGCACGGGTTGCGCCTGCGGCGCTCCCTGAAGAAGCCCAGGACGCGGGTTCTGAATCACGGGCGGGCCACGGAGTTGCTGCTGTTCGATCGGGCGGTTGGTGACGAACGCCAAGTTCGCCGGTGATGGCGACCTGTGAAGGCCGTGAGGTTGCTGCTGGCGTCGAGGAGGCAGAGGGGGTAGACCAGGTCGCACCGACGCCTTCGCGGCGATCTTGGAGGCGCAGCGCACGCACATAGCGTCGTTGCAGAAGATGGAGGACTTGTGGCACATCGGGCACACCTTTCTCCTCGGCGGCAAGTTCCCGGAGCCCTGCGCCGCCGTCGCCTGCCCCTGAGGGCCGGTACGGGAAGTGTTCCCTCCGAGAACGACGGTGTCGGGCTGCTGCTGTCCCATCGGGAGGCCGCCGTGCGTCTCGTTGTTCACGAGGCGCGGGGGCGGGGCGTTCTGGCCGGGGTTGCCGTCCTCGCGGCCATATGGCGGCGCCAGCGCCCTCCTCGTCTCCCTCGTGATACCCTTGCGCTTGCGATCGTCCATCCCGGCTGCTGCCCGCGAACGCGGCCTCTTGCGGTCCTCGCCGAACGACCGAGCCGGCGCGGCGCGGCGGCGCCGAGCAATTGGCCGAACTCCTTGTCTGCGTGCGCTCAAGGGGGGCAAGGGACTAAAGCGAGCGAGTGGAAGAAAGCGCGAGACGGGGAAGAAATGGAGAGGGGGAAAGGCCGTTGGCTTTGCGCCGACGAGGGAGACGAGGCTACGGCGGCTGGCGTGCCGCCTACGGCTTGGCTGGATGGCAGCGGGCGTCCCGCTGGGCGCTGGGGTCCACGAATCATCCAGTTGGCATCCCACGTGTGTTTTTCTGGATATTACTTCTGGCAAAAAATCAAAATGCTTGCCACAAGAATCTAAAAGGATATTTTGGGATTGGAGTTAGTTACTTAGGCCGTTAGACGTATGTTCATGTTCAGAAGAAACGGATTTCATAGAATCTTATAGGATTCTCACTAGAAACAAAGCAACTTTCAGTATAATGTGAGGCCTTTTCACCTCAGAGCGTCCAACCACATCGCCAAATATAATCACATTGACATAAAGTTGTCATGATGGCAACTGTGTTTCTCTTATCGTCACTGTAACTCTGAAATAAAAGTTGTTTTGTTGCCGGTCTCAGAGATTATTTCTAAAAGATACCGCAATGTCCTTAAACCCTAATTCATGCTAAGGTTTATAAAGGCAACCAAATTTTCTCTGTAATTCTTGTTGAAAATGTGGAGGATGTTTCAGACTGACAACAGTGATTAACATCCTACTGAATACCCCAACCCACCCCCCAAAAAAATATCTTAGCACCTCCATGCATGCTTTTAATGGTACAATTTCACACAATTTCGCATACACTATTGCTGACAGCTGGTAACGAAAAGTGCATTACTAAACACTGGAAGTGATGCATTCTTGATTGGTGCTAACTTTGCAGTCAAATAATTCACAGCAACTGCGGCTTTGTCTAACTGAACTTCTCTGAACTTTACTGGGACTACATTTCTTCCGTAACTGCACTTCTTCAGAGTTCAGACTGGACATTCCTGTCTGGCTGCCTCGATAGCAGGCACGGGACCAGAAACTCTAGAGTGCTCTGAGTAACACTCCGTGAGAGCGACGTAACCAATACCGGACGAGAAGAACTACAGAAAACTACTCGTCCAGGCTTCTCAATTGAATCAGTTCCATAAGGAGAAAAAAAACTCTTCAGGAATTCGAATTCGAGATCTGCATACCAAGTTACGAACATATATTTTCTTTGCTAAATTCAGTAAGTTAGATGAGAATTTGGGACGTCCTCAGCGCCAATTCTGAAGAACAATCACATTTCAGGCAAAGAAACAAATACCAGTTGGTTACCAGATTTGGGTTGCACTGACATAGCATGGGAAATATCACAATTCAGAATTCACAACTGTGCTGCTCTCTTCAGCTGTGCCAAGCAATCACAAGGGAAATTCAAATTATGGCCAAACAGATATAACATATTCACACAGATGTAACATCACAGAGTGTAGTAATCGACAATTTTCAAACCAGCATTGGCTGATGATGATTTCTCTGAACAGAGAATCCACATTATCAAACTCACTTAATCCTGCATTATTCAAAATTGTACTGCATTAAAATCGTACTAACCCTGACAAAAGCCTAAAAAGCACCATCAGAAAAAGAGTCAATTATACTGCACAAACGTTCTAACTGCCTAATCTGCTCCCAAACAAAAACCGATCACAGAAAAAGCAAACGTTCTCACAGAATCAAAGGGGTTTTGAGATGTGCGGGGCTTGAAGCACTCCTACCAGGAGCACACCGGGCACACGATGCCGTAGACCTCGTGGCAAATCAAGCACACGCAGTCATGTTCCCGTGGTTGAACCGTTGAAGCAGCTTCCGCGCCGAATAGTGACGGCAAGCCGGACACCTGCCGTCCTCGACGTAGGCAGCGGAGACGGGCGCTATGGGATTGTAATAGCGTCCAACGGGCATGTCGGGATGCACCTGCGGTGGCTGCTGGAAGTTGAGGACGGGAAGCCCGATTCGGGCGTCGGACAGCGCTCCGGGCGCCCCACCGCTCGCTCCCACCGGGAGGCTGCCGGCAGCTTGTTCCGCCATGACCCGGAGAAGCTGCTGCTGCTGCGTCGTCCCGGCACCGACGGGTGGAGGAGGTTGCGGGTGTTGTTGAGGCCGAAGCGGCTGCCGGCTGCTCTCGGAGATCAACACGGGCTGCTTCACGTCGTCGGCGCGGGGCGCGTGTTGCGCTTGCGCCTGCGGTGCTTCCTGAAGAAGGCCAGGATGCGGGTTCTGGATCACGGACGGGCCACGGACCTGCTGTTCGATCGGGCGGTTGGTGACGAACGCCAAGTTCGCCGGTGATGGCGAGCTGTGAAGGCCGTGAGGTTGCTCCTGGCGTCGAGGTCGAGGAAGCAGAGGGGGCGGAGCAGCTATCACGGACGCCTTCGCGGCGATCTCGGAGGCGCAGCGCACGCACATAGCGTCGTCGAACAAGATGGAGGAGTTGCGGCACATCGGGCACACCTTTCTCCTCGGCGGCAAGTTTCCGGAGCCCTGCGCCGCCGTCGCCTGCCCCTGAGGGCCGGTACGG
The DNA here is from genome assembly GCA_015342445.1 of Digitaria exilis. Lineage (NCBI taxonomy): Eukaryota > Viridiplantae > Streptophyta > Magnoliopsida > Poales > Poaceae > Digitaria > Digitaria exilis. The sequence goes on along the minus strand of JACEFO010001671.1, from coordinate 213,465 downwards.
GAAGTGTCCCCTCCGAGCACGACGGCGCCGGGCTGCTGCTGTCCCATGGGGAGGCCGTGCCCGTGCGGCTGGTTGTTGACAAGGCGCGGGGGCGGGGCGTTCTGGCCGGGGTTGTCGTCCTCGCGGGCATATGGCGCCGCCGCCGCCCTCCTCGCCCTTTCTCTCGGCGAAACGCTGCTCCCGTCCTCCGTGATACCCTTGCGCTTGCGACCGTCCATCCCGGCTGCCCGCGCCGCGAACGCCCCTTGCGATCCTCGCCGAATGACCGAGCCGGCGCGGCACGGCGGCGGCGGCGAGCAATTGGTCGAACTCCTTGTCTGCCTCTCCTCGAGGGCCGCGCTCGCTCAAGGAGGGCAAGCGACTTAAGCGAGCGTGTGGAAGAAAGCGCGAGACGGGGAAGGAATGGAGATGGGGGAGAGGCCGTTGGCTTTGCCCCCGACGAGGGAGACGAGGCTGTAGAAGGCCGGTGGCTGGCGTGCCGCCAACGGCTTGGCTGGCTTGCAGCTGGCGTCACGCTGGGGTCCACGAATCATCCAGTTGGCATCCCACGTGTGTTTTTCCGGATATTACTTTTGGCAAAAATTCAAAATGCTTGCCACAGGAACCTAAAAGGATTTTTGGGATTGGAGTTTGTTACTTCAGACCGTTGGACGTACTTATGTTCATGTTCAGAAGAAACGGACTTCATAGAATCTTGTAGAATTGTCACTAGAAACAAAGAAAATTTCAGTATAACGTGGGGCCTATTCACCACAAAGCAACCAACCACAGACAAATATAATCACACTGACACAAAATTGTGATGATGGCAACTGTGCTTCTCTTATCGTCACTGTAACTCTGAAATAAAAGTTGTGTTTCTCTTTTCGGAGTCTATGTTCTCAAACGATCGAACTGCCAAACAGCCAAAATATCACCTGTGCTGTTAAAGGGAAAAAATGACACAAGTGTGCTCCCCTTTTCAGTGGCAAATCAGACAAGGAGATCCACACACATGACACATTTAGTACTAACATCTAAAGCATGTAGGAACTAATACTTCTCAAACCAGCGACTGCATCACATCGTTAGTAGAATGCATCAGAGCTATTGCAATATCCACTGCTACCCTTCTCTGAACTTCACTGGAACTGCATATTTTCATTAACTGCACTTCTACAGAGTTCAGACTTGAGGAATCAGAAATCACATGCTTGCAGTAAACCACACTTTTCAGACCAGCATTGCGCCATTGCCGAATGATGATTTATGTGAGAACATAGAAACCAAACTAGGCAATTACACGAATCAAAACCACTTAACCTCTGCATTCAAAACTGTTGAGCATAGAAATAGTATAAACGCTGAACTCTGAAGATGCCTAAAAACCACCATCAGAAAGTGACAGCTACTGCACAAACGTCAAGACTACCTAATCTGTTGCAAAACAGAATCCCAGAATCCCATCCGAGAAAAACCAATCGCTCTCACAGAATCGAAGGGGCTTTGCGACGAGCGGGTCCTGAAGACGAACTGCAGAAGCACCCTTGCCAGCTGCTGGCTGCCTATCCGGAGGAACACGCCGGGCACGCCAAGGCAAGGCCGCTGTCGAAGCAAGTAGAGCACACGCACTCGTGTGGCCATGGTTGAATCGCCGCCCGCCCCGGATTTGAATGGCAACACGGGCACAATCCGTCCTCGGGCTTGGGGCCGGAGCCGGGCACTACGGGATTGTAGAGTAATCCGCCCACGGGCATGTCGGCTTGGGGCGCTGGTGGATGCACCTGCGGCGGCGGTGGCGGAATGAGGTTCGGAAGCACGAGTTGATCTGCGGACAGCCCTCCTGGCGGCGTTCCACCTCGCGCTGGCGCTGCGCCCACCGGCGGCATGTCCCATGGCTGCTGCTGCTGCGCGTCGGTCGCCGTGGGGAGGGGCTCGTAGGCGCGGGGCTCCAGGTGCGCCTGCGGCGGGTTCCCGACACCTAGTTCCGCCATGTGCTGGAGCTGCTGCTGTTGCTGCTGCTGCTGGTGCGCGCCGGTCGTGGAGGGGGACTCGTAGGCGCCGGGCATCTGGAGCGCCTGCGGCTGCCATGCGGCACCTTGTTCCGCCATGTGCTGGAGCTGCTGCTGCTGGGCGGCGATCGTGGAGACGGGCTCGTGAGGATGCTGCTGGTGTTGAGTCTGTTGGCAGGCGCAGATTGTGTTGTGGACGAAGCCGGAGTCGTGGCACAGCGGGCACTCTGCGGACGTCGTCGGCGGCGGCCTGCTTCGGGAGCCGTGCGCCGCGGCCATCCCCTGATGGCCTCCACGGTAACGACGACTGGGACGTTGGGGAGTTCTTCCTAGGCGATCGAGATCGATGCCCGTGATTCCCATCGGGTGGCCGTACGGCAGGTTCAGCCTCAGATCACGCATTGCCATCTTCCACCCAAAATCCTTCTCCGGCGGATGGGTGTCTGCAGCAAAGCAAGTTATCAGAACTTCACAGAGCTCCACAACTGCAAGAAAAACCGAAGCAATCCCAAATGGCACGTACTCCGAAATTGGATTTGCTGCTCTTGTTGCTGGGCCTCCATCTCCCGCAGTTTCTGAATAATGAATTGATGGAAACTGCTGATGTTGAATCCGTGAGCGACGCCGGATTGCTGCTCCATCGGGCGGCCGTGCGACTGGTTGTCGACTGCTGGTGCGGAGGGCGGTGCGTACTCGCCGGGGTTGTCTGCACCAATGCAACCAAGGAACGAACCAGAAATTCAAAACAGCGCAACAAGAGCGGATGAACAGCAATAAGGCGCTCGTCGATTCTCTCTGGCCGCGCGCCCACCCTCGGAACGAAGACGAAAGCGAAATCAAAGCGCGCGCTCGATTTTGTTCTGGAACACACCTCGATTTCCCAGGAGTTGGAGGCAGACGCAAGGCGTGCGATGGCACCGAAAGCAAGTGCTCGTCGTCCTCGCCCTCTTGTCACCGTCGTCCATCTCGTCCACCTTCTCCTTTCCCTTTCGTTTGCGTTGCTCTTCCTCGTCCCCCATCTCGCTCGCCCCCTCGAAATCCTCTCTCACCGAACGATCGCCGACGGAGCGAGGCCTTGCGGTTGCGAGAGACCAGAAAGGGGCGAGAACGAGAAGGAAGAGGAGGGGAAGAAGAGGCGGTGTGAAGACGAGGGAGACGCGGGGGTTTTATAGAACCGTTTGCGTTTGCGGGTCGACAGCTGGCGCTGGGTGGCAGATTTGGGGACGAAGATCTCGGTTCGAATGACTAATTGATCCAGGAGACTTTATTAGGCTCGGGGTTTGAACTATAGGAACGCCTGTCATAGGAAGAGTTTAAAAGGAAGCAATTCTAGATTCTCAAACTGATTATGCTAATTACTATTACTTCATCTGTTCTCCTTTTTTCCGCAAAGGACCCGAATTTTGTTGCTGATACACAATCAAGTTAGAAGAGTTTAGTTCAGAGTGTACGTTCAGCTACTTAAAAAGTGTTCAACCATTGGCCAGGACCCAGCATACAAAATAAAACAGCTAGAAGCACAGCATACGTTGGGCCCATTATCTATCCATGGGCGCACATCGGGCCGAACCGAACGGGTGGACTAGCACGGCCCAGGCCATCGTCCAGTGCTTGCCGGGAGTTGGGCACAATTGGCCCATATGCTGATATGCGCCGGGCTCGTCCTCGTCGACGGTATCCCCGACCCGGCCAGTCTGCGATTTTCCTCGATCAGACTAGTGAACGCTGTACCACGTACTCGATCAGACTAGTAGCAATCAAGAATCGAGCTTTCAGCACGCCAAGGCATCACCGCCGTGTCATGGCCCCATTCCTTTACCATTTGCAGTATATTTCCACAACTGCACAAGCAGAACATGCATCTTAATTTTCTTCGCATATATTCATACGCAGACTAATTGATGAAGTAGTCGCTCAGTATTGCACATCAACACCACCTTTTAATTAGCGGTTGAGTAACCAAAACCAGCTTTTGACCGGATGAAGCGAGACGGTCAATCAGTCTATGGCCATTTGGCCCCAAGTCCTCACGCAGCATAAAACCGTGACGGTCTGAGATCAAACGCGTCGTTAGCAGGGTGGTGACACTCCTGCCTCTGCTGCACGGCCGGTGCGCCGGGAACTCCTCAACTCCCCTTGAGATTTGAGAAAGCTAGTCTTCTTCAACGACGAGGGGCGGCCACGGTCACGGCGGGCCCTGTACCTTGTGCGGCGGCGTGGCACACCGAGCACGCGACGGCCGCGTCGGAGCAGCAGCGTCCGCACAGGCAGAGATGCTCCCGGGGCACGAGCACCACCGTCGCCGGCCTGACCCGGCAGCTCCCGCACCTGAGGCTCACGTGCGCCGACGACGCGGGTGGGCCCATCGTCAGCTCCGGCGCCGCGGCCGCCGCCGCGCGCTTCAGCCTGGAACGGAGGCTCTCGTTCTGGCAGGTCAGCAACGCCAGTCGAGGTCGCTGGTGAGCCCCCGAAGGAGCTCCGCGCTGACGCCGCACGCGTCGCAGCAGCGCTCCTCTCCCGACCCCGTCGGGCCGGCGAGCTGCAGGGTAGTCGGGACCTGGGCCGCCGTCGGAGTGGGCCCGACAGGCGGGGCGCGCGTCGGGCCGGGCTGGGCCCGCGCGCCGGCCCGGAGATTGTGGCGGCGCTGGGACATGGGGTAGCCCGGGACGACGACGGACGCCAGGCGGTCGGAAGGGAACGGCGACGAGGCAGCCGCCGGCGATGGCGCATGATGATGAGGCTGCTGCGGCGCGAGAGCGTGGCCGCGGATGGTGGCGTCCGGTTGGCTCTGTGGCGCTTGTTGGGACCCCAAGTGGAGGCTGAGCGCCGGGGACGATGGCGGCCTGGGATCCTGGCCCTGTAGCCGCTGCTGCTGGCGGACGGTGTTGCCGGTGACCCGAGACAGCAGGTCTCGCTCCATTTGGTTCACGCTCCCCGCGACCTTGCCGTACGAATCGGCTCCGCTACGGCGCTACTCCCCCTGTAGCCTCCCGCCTCCAGCCCTCGGCGCAGCTCGAGCAAGCAACGGCACTCCAGCATATGGAACAAAGGAACAGAGAGAGAGAGGGGGTTGACCATCCTCCTGCCCGTTGAAGTAGCGCGTCGCGGAATCTACGCCGCTCTGCCGATTTTCAGCTTCTCCCTGTTCAGATTGAAAGAAGAAAAAAGATTGAAAGAAGAAAAAAAAATATGTTTTGTGAGTAGAGTAAATAGAAAAAACTTGTTAGGCCATGTTCAGATTCCCAACTATTCACTATTCATTCCAACTTTTCACTATTCATTCCAACTTTTCACTATTCCTCCCTCACAAAACACGTTTCCCAGCGAATGCTACAGTGTTTTTCTTATGCTACAGTGTTTTTACAATCTAAACACACCCTTAACAAAATACACATCACGGATTTTCAAGCAGGAGAAGATGGTGTGACGCCAGCACCCAGCGCGGGACAGTGAGCGTCAATAGTGATGGTCTGCTGGATCTTTTACTCCAGTTAAAAGATACCCTTTATGGATTGTCTGAGCCTTTCTGAGACACGTTCCTGACAAGGACAACCTTGCACTGCATCTCCTAAAGATCGCATATGACGACGAGACGACGATCGATAACAAAGACCCAAAGCCTCTTCAAAGCGAAGAAAATGCTCAATTGATAAGAAGCGATGGCCTATGAGTACACTCTACTACGTACACGAGAGGATAGAAATTAGAAAAGTAGAACAAGGATTTGGGCCTCGCATTGCCGGCAGAGATTCGGCCTTTCAGTTTCAAATGGGGCCTTCTCAGCTCAACGCTTGCACGTAATCGTCGTTCTGTTCAGGAAAGTTCATCTTTACAGATACAGTACAGTTTCGTGGCGGATAAAAAATTCTTTAAAGATCACTATCAGACTATCACTGGTAGTAGTAGTAATTATAGAGCGTCTGCCGGCAAGTTTACTGCCGTTGTTTTTATTGCTTAAAAGAGGCAACTACCGGCCAGACTGCACAGTGCGAGAGCAGGGCCTAGCAGACAGCGCTTCTCGGGCTACAAGTCAACACGCCACGGCAAGCAGGCAGGCACTGTCAGTCGGGGTGATCGTACGCGTCGCCGGCTCCCCTGTTCCCCGCGTGGTTTGACGGCTTCGCTCCTTTTCCCTGCCGCGCAGCTGCACTGCGCCTTGTCCCGAGGCGGTATCCCGCAGCAGCACTGAACGGCAGCGGCAGTGGAACCCCTCCGCCTACTGCCACTGACCTACGGGCCCACAGCCTTGTGGACCCGCGCGTCAGTAAACCGGTCCCGTAGCGGTTTTATTGCTTAAAAAAACCGGGCATAAACCGATCCTACCGACCGGTTAGCCAATGGACCGGTTTGCTAGGTTCAGTTAGGAGCGGTAAACCGAAACTTTTTGCTACCGGTCTGGTCCAATTTTAGCAGGAACCACAGAAACCCGATCGGTTTGAACCGGTATAAACCCCTTCATACCCTGCCTGGCTAGCTCATACCAATAGCAGAATCGCTCCTCCAAACAGTGTCCCTGCTGGTCTTCGGGATGACTTGCTTCTTTTCTGGTGTCCAGACAAGACAATTTCGTTAATCTTTCACACGCCACGTAAATCACAAAACGACAGTTCTTACAAACAACGAAGTGCCAGCAAATAGAATGATATAAGAACTAAAAAAATGCCAAAAACAACAGGAGGGGACCTGTAACTAATCTGGTCAACATGTAGTTCCTATGTTCCGAACCACTGGAGTTTTGAGACAGGGATATTCGTATCAATCATTGAGGTTTCCTACAAAATCCTAACACCAAATGTCACTCCACCCCTGATCAATCTGCGATCAAGATGCCCCACCGCAGGTCAGATGCTCCAAAATTGCAATGGCCAGCAGCGAGGCTCGTGAAGCGCGAGAATAGATTGGAACCTATTCGTTTTAAGTTCCCCACGAGCTATCGCATCACTGATTCTTTGACATACCATTGGTCACCAGTACTGCAAAAACAAATGTGAGGAATTCAGAGTTATATCAAGCTTCCAAGTAACAGGAAACATGATAAAATTGACTAGCACGGTAGCAAAAGAGCAAGAAGACTCACAAATATTTCAAACAGATGTTGAGGAAGCGAGCATGTTGCTGGCTCTGGGATATGGTGACAGAGCCTTCAATGTTCTGGTCTTTGTTTAGTTCTATAGGTTCAAATAAGTATAGTAGGGTCTGCCAAAATGAAACCCAGTAAATATTGTGGATTGTGGTTGTTAACACTGCGGACCTGTGGAAATATTAAACAAAACATACATATGGCGAAGTAAAAAAATGCTGTTATTGTGGAAAACATACCTGCTGCCAGTGAGTAGGGGCATCCTCTGGTGCAGTGGAAAGAACAATAGAGACATCTTGTTTTTTCTTTTTACTGCTTGGGCTGGCATTTTGCTTATTCCCGTCCAAGGATTGGCTTGCTTGCTTCTTGGATTTCTGGCGAACTGGTCCATTGAACTCAACATCGAACCAAAATGCAAAACCATGCAAAGGAGCTGGGACAAACATAATATAAGCATATGGAGCAAACGTAGAACACAAATTTTCCCACACATGGTAGAAACACAAGCTTGACAGATATTGAGTGCACAAAATCAGCATAGCTTCCGATGACCATCTGATAAGCAGATATTAAAGGCAATGCCACTGCAAGACATACTGAAACAGCTAGGAAGAGATTATATCTCAAAAGACCAACCGAAAATAAAAATCCGGATAAACAATCTTTTAAATCATGACAGGGTAGCAAAAGTGCATTCGCTCCCATTAGGGGGTAACAACGAAACTTACTGTGAGTATATGACAATATACCAAACTAATTTGTTAGAATGTGCATATTTTATTCCTGCAACCATGGGTAAAATCAGCCAGGACAATGGCCAGGCAGACACAAAAGTACTACATAAGCCAAATCAAATATGTCCACGGTAGGCTGTAAAACCTAGGTTCATTTAGTGTCATTTCAATGTAAGGCAAGTTTATGGATTTAATATTAGTTTCTCTCTGTTGCAAATTTTTTATCCATTCTATCCCAAGCATTAAATCATTAAAGCACTTGATAGAAGAGAGGTCTAGTCATTCCCCTTTTCTGGTTTACTCAATCCTCCTATGTCAAACTACCTCTTATAAAATAGACGATAAATAGTACATTTAGTCAATCCCCATGGAAGCAAGGAAGAAAAGAAGGCTGCCTTGACCAAAGTTTACTAGAATCACCCAAACATTCTACTAATGTTACGCTCATAGAACCAGATGGCTACCTAAGGCTGAGAGTGCTAAACATTACCACCTTATGGAAACAGCGTTGAAGCAAACATAAAACCCTGCTCATGACAAAAATAAAATTGTGATTCACCCATAACCATAAGAGCTATGAACTAGCCAACTGGAGTGGTTTTAATCAGCACATCACTGTGATTTACATAGTAGTAACTCTAGTAGGAGCGAAACAAACTCCGACCTCCCAAATAGGCACCGCATGATGCAAGATTATCAGTTTATGACATGTCATATCACTATATGTATTTTATCACCCAAATCATTAGCCAAGAGCAAATCTCAAATCATGGACTCTTTTGTTTTTTCACCAGATATAAAAAGAAGAAACTAGCACAAGTTACCTTGCAACATTGATGTAAATTTAAATGCTGCAGTAATGGTTTCAAGCTCCTGAGCTTGTATGGTATAACAATCCACCAGAGCCACCTGCTCCAAGAACCCAAGCAAATTGTACTCAGACAAAAAGATAAACCAAGGCTTGAGAATGGTCTACAAATAAAATGTAAGGCAAGCAGATAAGTATACACACTTCTGCCGGAATAATTGGAACTTACCACTGTTGGCCAAGTCAACACATTCTCTCCACTAATTGTCTCGACAGATGGCTCCATGAATGCACATTGTTTTGCAAGCGGCATCATAGAGGTCACTGAAATCAAGTTAAAAAGGAAAGGATAAGTCCTCATTTTTTTTTTGGAATCTGCGCTTGCTAAACATAAGACTTGTATATTTTGGGAGAGAATTGGACAATACAACTCACTTTTTATACCATATACATCCCGCCAGAAGTAAATGCTATCATGGTATCTCTGAGAATTTGTTATAGGTGCCATGTAAAGCTGCAACAAAAATATGCCTGGTACATCAGCTAAAAAGTGTTCAGACCAACTCCAACTACCTAATTGTTAGATACTACACATCTCAAATTCATACCGATGCATGTGATGGAAGAATAAGACCTCCTGGCTTAAGCCATTTATCCCTAGCAAAAATTACACTCCCCAGCATACTCTGCATTGACAAGAACAGATTTAAAACTCCACAATAGCCGCATAAAGTGAGCATTGAATTAGCGGGGGAGGTACCTCATAGAGTAGCATGTACCCCATCCATTCAGATATGATTACATCCACTTTTTCTTCGATAATTACATCCTGGAATTGAATATTCAAACAATCATAATGTGTTATACATTTAAGAATAATTGAATTTAAAGGATAATGAAAAAAACATAGAATTTATGGCATTGATCTCAGAAGCATGATCAAATCAAAAACGTCACATGAATTTAAATAAAGCTTTGGGTATGCAAATGGTGGCCAAATGGCAAAGTCTAGATAGAAACACAAACCTCAATTCGGGCGTGTAAAACCACAACTTTATCAGATAGCTCATTCTCTCTCACAATCTCCATAGCCTAAAAAAGACAGTTTATCGAATATTCAGAATCAATGATAGAAATTATAGAAGCTAATAACAAAATCCAGAGAAGTAAAACTACAGATGGTTTATCCAAAAAATTAGAAAGAAATTCTAATTTTTAATGATAAGGACAAGCATGTTATTGAAAAACTCGACCATGAGGAGAAGATACCCCCCTGGCTGTCCTAACAGAGGGGAGTAGAGGACCATTTAGAGAGGTACTCTACATGAACTGCAAGCACCTGGGTTTGAACCCAGTTGAGCGGTTAACTGGAGGCTCTACCAACTGTGTTATTGCCCAGTTTTTTATTTGTACTTTACTAATACTGTCAGAAGGGGTGGAGCGTCCTTTCTGGCACCCTTCCTACTGGGACACCAAGAAAAGCTAAAAAGAAGCTACTATAAACTGACATTCAGTTATGAGTTATTAAGTAGGCACGAGGGAGGGCTAGGAGGATGAACCTTTTCAGTACAAGGTTTATTCTCCAATTTGACAACATAAATTAGTATATCTGTGCAGCAAACAATTACTGTATCTCAGTAAAAATATGATAGTACATTGACGACCTCAGCTGAAAAGGAAAAGATGGGTTGAGAAAGATCCACCTGTATTGCAATATCACTTGCATCGACAGCGTAAACCTGATAACATAATAAATACATTCAAGGAGATGAACTATACATGTACAAAAAAAACTAGAAAATATATCATGCATATATAAATAAATAAATCCCCACATATAAATAATATGAGAATAATTTACACCGCACATGCAGAAAGAACGCCACATTACACTACAAACTATACTACATGAGTTCTTAAAAAAAGGTCAAATTTCTCTGCAACAAATAGAAAGCTTCAACAAACAAAAAGACTAAAAACGGGTGTTGCTAGTATTTGGTACATATCTAGTACTAGAAATGCTCTTGTATAGATCAAATGATCGATACATTAAAACAACTTTGAATCTTACTGAAACAAGAAAATGCAGAATTTGTCAAGCAAAATATCCAACTGTTATTTTTGTACATCACTTCAACAACATAGCCTTTAGTCCCAAGCAAGTTGGGGTAGGCTAGAGATGAAAACCAAGAAAAAAAGGTCAAGGTTCAGGCACGTTTATAGCTAGTCTTCAAGCACTCCTATCAAAATCTACTTGTAGGTCACTTCAAGAGTGAAAAATTATGTCAAAGTTCGATATGCTTGATTGACATACAACAAAGTGACATGAATTGACAGGACACTAAGTATACAGATGATTTTCTGTTTCCTGGAATAATAGCAGTGAGCTCAGAAAACTATCCATTAGGAATAGTATATGCTGGAGGTGTTACTATGCTAGGATTCCGAGAAAGAGTGGTGGATCGTGGAATCCATTTTCATTCCACCACCACCTCAAATAGATGTATGGTTGCACTATCAAAGCAGAAAAGCAACAGCAGTGGATTCTCAAACTTAAGTGCGGCCCATCCCACCTGTTGGTGGGTGGGTGTGATAGAGTGCCAATATAATGTAACATCAAGAACCTATATAGTCTTGAATTCTTGGTTATACATATGGTTTTCAAATACACAGTGAAGGATCAAATAATTGGATCGAATTCATTATCATACAAATTATCAGTATCTGCTGGTCTTGGGAGTAGTCTGGTCACCTGTTTCTATTTTGTGTCGACTCTGTGTCTGTGCTACACTCTTAATAGCAGGTGTGGGTGGGAATGGAGTGTGTGTGTGTGTGGGGGGGGGGGGCTCATCTGAGGTAGTAATCTTCTTTGTTGTACCCTTTGTACATTTATTTGTTCAGTGAAATGGTAACCACCTCTCCTCAGTGTTTGAGAAAAAAATCAATATCTGCCTGTTAAGTATCGATTCACATCTATCCGGAAAAAGTACTAAATCGCCAAGGTGGTCGTTTTTTGGGAATGAAGTTTAACAAGGATGATGGATGGTGCAGGCGCAAAAGCAACAGGTGTAAGGGTTGCAACAAACATCTATAGAGTAAGCTAGGGACACAAAGAAATCTCATGAGTTGTCCTGATTTCAAATATCAAAACCAATCATAAGTGTACATTTTATAACTAATAACAAGTTACCCGAGTGGCACCAGCATTAGCACAAAATATGGAAAGAACACCAGTGCCACAGCCCACATCCAAAACAACCTGACAATGATCATTTTGACAGATACACAAGAGTTAATGAGCAGAACATATAGCTATACCACATACAGTATTGAGCAAGAATATCATTTGGTGCAAAAAGCATGTAAATTAAAATTCTTAGACTACTCTTACCTTGCCTGAAATTAGATCTTGATGATGCATAATAGCATTTCTATAAGTACTAGTTCTCACATGATCCTGCAATCATCAACCTAAAAAAATCAGTTCCAAATTAGGAACTTAAATAGAAATAATGATTACATATACCATTAGGTAGGTGTATGTTTCCATCTATGTATGTCTTTCCTTTCAGATCTGATCTGAATATCTAGACACCTTAAATCACTAATACAACATAAACCATGAGGAACACAAGAAAGAGTAGCTGTGAGTGAGCAGAGGCAACATTTTACAGTATGCTTTATATGAAAGATAAACACAAAAAAAACATCATTTACTGCCAGAAATACTAGTTACAGCAAATGTTCTACTGATCAAGCTCGCACTTGTACATATGGCCCAATAAGAATGCTGAATTTTTTCCAGGTGCGCAATATACAAAGGCAGTAGCATGACTTCCATGAAATGCAAGACTAAATTGTCTGCAACTATGCAGGTTTATATTCTAGTTCAAAACTTCAAACTGTACGGGATCCCAGACATCGCCATTAGTTCACGGATGACAATCCCTCAAATTTCCGATCCACAAATTGTCACACGCGCTAAACAGAACATAACCCTAAGCCCACGGAGGCATCAGGCAATACATCCGCCCAATTATACACCAGGACGAAGCTAGACAGCTGGGTACAGGGTGTGGTGTAGAACCTTGAGCATCTCCTCGTGGACGCCGAGGTGGGAGTAGGCCTTGAAGTAGGCCATGTCGTAGTCGGTGCACGGCGGGGCGGCGGGATGCGGCTGCGCTCCCGAATCCACCTTTCCCTGCGGAAACCCCATGCCGCTTCCGCCTACTCCGCCGCGCCGAGGCCTGCGCGACCGCGTCAGGTGCCCGTTGCCGTCCGCACCGCCGCTGAACATGAGGAAAGGTGCTTCGAGAAGTTCAGAGTTTGGGAGGGTGGAGGGTACCGACTACTGACTGAGAGACTTCACTTGGGGATGGACCGATAGAGGCAACATTTATTTACAGAGGTAAAACATTCCACAATCCACCCGACGTGTGGGTCTGTGTATTAGGCAGTTATGATTCGATTTGAGTTGTACTAGCCATTCTCAATGGGAGTTTCTGGACACGATTATTTAAATGCCACATCATCTAAAAATGTTTGAAACTAGTATGAAACACCACACTCTCAATGCATAGTTTCATCTATTGTTGTTCTCTAGGATACATGCAAGACACAAATTGTCTAGGTAACTGTGTATGGAGAGTTTCATCACCATGAAACTCATTTCACCTCTCTCTTCATTGATTCACTGTCACGTCACTAAAACTGCCTATGTGACACTCTATTTATTGTCCATGAAACTCCCACTGAGACTGACCTTAGTGGTAATGAAACTCCCACTGAGACTGGCCTTAGTGGTAGGGTGTAAAGTAAGTGTCGGACTTTTGTAACTTTGGCTCCTATAATTATGAGACAAAGACTGGATCGCTCTACTAGTGAACTCGCTCCGATCCTCAATTCAGCCCACGGATCGAATCGGGCCGACCCCAAAAAAAAAGAGAAGCTCCTCTCTTTGTGGCCCCATCTACCCGTGGTGACCCAGGGTCGAACCTGCCGCCGCCGCCAGTCCTCCGCCGACGGGCTCCGCTCCGCCCCGCCCGCCTCATCTCCTCCAGCGACGACGAGGAGGAGCCATGCCCAGCGCCACCGTCCTTTCCCACCAGTCCCTACACTTATCTCCACACCTCGTTCCCTCTCTCTTCGCTCCGCAGATCTCCAGCCACGACGGGGAGGGCATTTGTTGGAGCCCATGGCGGGAAGTTATGAGTCTGAGGCGAGCTCGCAGACCTTGCCTGATAGCTCGTCCATGTCCTTCCGTAGTGCATGCTGGGTTAGGTTGAGCTCAATGCACACGGCGAGTGCCTCACCGGCGGTAAGAATGCCCACGTGAACACTGTCGCGATGAGCACTTGCCGTGGCGTGCTCATCTTCTTCCTGTGTCGGCACCACCACTAGGTCTCGACAAAGAGACGATCAAGTCCCAGAGCGCTTGAGCAACCGCTCCACGTAACGACGACGAGGCAGTCGATCACGGCGACCATAGCCATCGTCGGCGGCGTGTCGTCGTGTTCCCGACGGATCGTCCTAGCGGTAGGCTGGAATGAGTGGGGCTCCTCCCCACAGATCGTCCTGGCGGGAAGCTAGAATGAGTGGGCGAGGAGCTCCGACAAACCGGAGGCGGTGCGCGTGGAGGGTTAGCATGAGGAGGCCGACGGCACGGTAGGCGAGACGTTGCTCCTTGAGGGACCTGTCCTTGACGCACACGCTGCAGAGCGCAGCTCCTCGCGGCGATACAGTGGCAGGCGGAGCGCAGGTTCGAGCAGAGGAGCCCGGCAGGCATCGGCACCCAACAGCACGAGAGGCAAGAGGGTCGCCCCTCGGTTACCTACGGGTCCAGCGGAGCATATGTGCCAGCGGAGCGGTTCGAGCATCGAACCTAATTCTACAACGGAGGAGCGGCGGGTCACGTGCAGGAGCGCTCCGAACCGCACCGTTGGCAGGCCTAGTAACCATGACGACATAGTGATAGGCTCACAGGGGAGGCGGCATATTGCAGGGACCCGGAGCGACTGATGTTGCGTATTGAGGAGGAACGCTCATAGTCATGCCCCGAGGATGTAGGTTTCGGCTGAACCTCGTTAACAAATATCGTGTCTCCGGTGTCATCTGTGATAATCATCTTCGTAGATTGGCAATTGCTTCCGCACGCTTATTATCTAACAATCCGAGCATGATTGCGATCGACGATTCGCTCGGTGGTGTCAGAAACTTTGGACAGGAGGCTCAGACCATTCGACGGGTTGCGATTGGTAAGGATCGGCCAGGCATGGTGACCGGACTAACACAATGGTCGTTGAAGACGGCGCGAATAGGGTGGCGGCTTCAGCTCGGGATCAGACTGACAACTAGACGCATGTGACGGCTAGAGAGATTGGAGCGTGGGAGCATCACAACAACGGTGGTGCAACCGGTGTCATACAAAGGCAGCATTGTGGCACGGTGAGCAGATTGTGTCGACGATGCAAGTGGCCATGGTGTGACATGTTCATGTAGAAACGGTGTTGCGTATTGGGGAGGAGTGTTCATAGTCATGCCCCACCGCCCCTGGGATGTAGGCTTCGGCTGAACCTTGTTAACAAATATCGTGTATCTGGTGTTATCTGTTATCATCGCTTGGTAGATCGGCAACTCCTTTCGCGTGCTTATTATCTAACAAGTGGTATCGGGGCCGAAGGTTGGGAAATCGGTAACATCTCCGGGGTCACATGGTGACAGGGGAGCCTGTGAACGTCTCCGGGGAGTCACATGGATGGTTGTGACTGGGAGAGTTGGACTCAGGGCCTAGGATAACTTCTTCAGGAGATCACACGGATGATTATACTGGAAGAGTTGGGCTCGATATGTGATGCAGGAGATTGTTAGGTTTAGTCCCATATCGGTAATCCATGGTGGGGGAGCACAACATATAAGGTGGGACATTCCTCCTCCTATCAGACTAGTCTTTTAGGTTGAGTTATGCCCGTGGCCTTAGTTGTGTTGGGCTCTGGTGCACCTTGGTCTGAGGGACACCGGCTTATATGTGCAGCAGGCCGAACCAAAGTCCGGGTATCTTTGGCCATCCAACTCCAAAACCGGGTATTCAACTCTTGCCTCAGTTTGGTTTTGTCCATCGAACTCTAAAACCAGGTATCTTTAGCCATCCAACTATCAAAACCATTCAAATTTGGCCATCAGGCTGTTCGATGAGTGATTTTAAATTTTTTATTTACAATTTAGTTCTTAGATCTTAAAATGATCATTACTTTTTGCCCGTACCTCCGATTTAGGTGATTCTTGCTGTCACGTGTTGCTAACGGTGAGCTTTATCTTTTAAAATAGTCTTTATACTATTTTAGCACTATTTGTTATATTATTCTTATGTTGTTGTGCAGAAAAACAATATATAAGAAAAGTAAAACAAACAATTATAAAATATTATAATCAGAATTTTAAAAGATAAAGCTCATCGTATTAATGCAACTGTTTGTGGTACAGATTTTGCATGTTATTTTTTAAACAAATCATACGAAGCCGCCAATGCTTATGTATTAATGTAATATTTTCCTCTTTTCCTCAAATGACGTAGATATATTAACCAACATCGAGTAAACAGCCTTTCACTTGGAATACATGCACTTCCAATTGATAGAACCTAATAAGTAGTATGTCTGTTAACTACCACTAAACCAAAAGCATTGAGTAAATGAACTAATTAGCTTGTCCGATAATGTTTGCATGTGAGAATCTGCTGTGTGTCATGAAAAAAAAATATTGATAGCACGGTAACAGTTTACACCGAATACTATTTCTGCCACATCCACAATGGACGTAGCACATTACACGGCACGTGACAGCGGGAGACAAGTGCTTGTCCGTTTCTCCGAACCGAATCGAATTCGTGCTCGGATTCGGACGACGATGCCTTGAGTTCGATTCCGTCCCGACTACTCCTTTTGCTTATATATATACTATAAGCACGTGGTACGGTTTAGCAAGACGTAGACGACGCCGCACGCGCTCCGATCCGGGGCACGTCGCCATGGACGCCGCGGATATCGTCTCCAAGAGGATCAAGGGAGGCTGTCCTCTGCCGGAGGAAATGGTCCAAGACATCCTCTCCCGCCTTCCGGCCAAACCGCTCTGCCTGTTCCGATGCGTGTCGCGGTCCTTCCGCGCCGCCATCTCGTCGCGCGCGTTCCAGGACACCCATTACCAGCGGAGCAGCGGCGACCGCCGCAGGCTATTCATCAGGCCGCCAGGGGTTCAGGAGCCCTTCTACGCTTGTCGTCTCGGCGGCGGCGGCGCGCCGCCGGCCGCCGCTGAAACGATCGTGAGCACCCGTCGCCTGCCGCAAGGCTCCTCCATCTTTCCCGTATCCAAGTCATGCCGTGGCCTCGTCCTCCTCAAAAGCACCCACTGCTGCACGCACTACGTGTGGAACCCTTCCACCGGTGAGATGTCAGCCCTACCCGACAAGATACCTGTCAGGGCGCGCTTGAGCTGGCGGTTCGTGCCCTACGGCCTCTGTTACTGCCCGGCCACCCAGCGCCACAAGGTGGTGCGCATGTACGACGCTTGTGGCAGCAACGGGTATGGAGTTACACCTGCCACCATATGCGAGGTTTTTACCCTCAGTGAGTCTGCGTACTGGAGGCCTGCTGCCACACAGCCGCCCCCATGCCATCCTCGGGAGAATTGGCGTCAAGGTGGTGTCTTTTGTAACGGCAACCTTCACTTCCTGGGCCATTCCCGAAGTACATGAAGGCCATGTACAGGGTCATCTGGGGCGTGAGACGTCTGCCACGGCGGCAAATTGCATGCATGCTCAGCACGCAGGGGCTACAAGTGCTCCCGGCCCACTCTACAAGAAAGCGTGCGGTAGCATATTGCTTAGCTTGCAGGTGTGATAGCATGGCCAGAAAGGTAGCACGGTGACCAGCTGCAACATAGGTGATGCATGCAGTTGCATGAACTGTTCGTGCCGGTCCTGACAGAAGGTCGGTGGCACTTGTAGGGCTGCAGGACAGGTCAAAAGCTAGATAGGATTGGCGACTGGACCACGATGAGGGAGGCAGAGGGGGGAAGCAAGGAGAGAGTAGTCGATTCCTGATTCCTCCAAAAAAATTCCTGATCATCCATGTGTATGGGCAACGAGAAAGTAATTATAATAATATGCATCAGAATAATTTAATATATATCAGGTAAAAGTAAAATTAGAGAACAAAGAAAGGGATAAAAAAACTCAACACCCAAATATGTAACTAATCTTAAAATTAAAAAAATAACTTTACTATGATAATCAGTCATTTTGTTCCTTTTGAATTTTGTTGCCCATAGCAGATTATTTATGTTTTTAAGTTCATCACATACAAGGAGTATGGCAAACAAAAAAGATGATTAACTTAGGATCTCGTAGTTGTTGCTAGATAATAATTTCCTCAAGTCCACTTTAGATAGTTGTGATGAACACGGTTGTTGCACTATGATCTACATTATTTTGAATTCACGTGAGCACATATCTAGTGTATCTAGAAGTCAAGTAAAAATCTTTTAAAAGTTTCATATAAATTATAGAGAAAACAATATCAATCACTACTAGGACCTTAAACACTCCCTAGCTTGTGTCAAGAAAACAGTCCCATGTGTTTGTTTCTACAACTACATACACGTGAATACTTCCTATCATGTCATGAACGGTTCCATGTATGTCCACCCGTGTCGTCCAGCACGACATGAGGCCACCGTGCCTCGGTTTTTAGCACGGCATCACTCTCATATCGTGAATGCATGTGCATGAATACTCTCCTACGTGAATAGATGTTCATGCACTACTACCAGCTCGGTCGGCAAAGCTGGAATTCTGTTCACGGCCGTGGCAGGTCGTAGATGTGAGCGTGATGACGACGTTGACCATGACGGCGCCAGCCGCTGCCGCCGGAGGCGGCACACCGACGAGGCCGCTGATCGATTGGGATATCATCATCAGGCGGCCGATGATGCCGGCCCTGGGGCCGGTCCATCAAAGTTCAAACTCCCGTCGTGTTACCGCTTCCTCGACATGTCTCTCAATTGTGTCGTTCTTAAGTCAATTAAGACTTCGCCGTGAACCATCTTGTTTGTTAATCTCTGTGGATTCTTGCAGGTTGCTTAATTCAGGATCATGATTGGGTATTTGGTCCTACTTTACTTATACTCCGGGCAACAAAATTTTCGTGCGACACGATGACTCTCAAATTTTAATTTTGTCCGTCCACCAACAAAAATCCTGGCGCTCCGTTTTTTTCGTCCGCTGATACCGCTTGCGTTGCTTCCTATATCACCGTAGCCTGGCCCTATGTGCGTATCCCCCGCCCCCCTCGCAAGGAAAAACGGATCGCCTGTCGCGGGATTTCCTCACTCGCCGAGACCGTCGCCTTGCCGATCGTTTGCGCCGCCGGGCTGCCCAACAGCTTCGTCCGTCAGCAACAATCACCATTTCTCCTTCAGTGCCGCTGCAAGCCGTCCATCTTCCTCGGTGAGAACTGCTCTTCCCTAACTTTTATTTCTTCCCGAATCATATCACCATCCTCTCTTTGTGAGGGGCATAGGATGCAGCCAGAGCTCGCACCGAGGCACAATAGGCCTATGGCCACACTTGTGTATTTAGGTATACTGTGTTAATTGTGTATGTAATTAATGTTCTCTAGCCACACTTGATCACCTAATTTCAATTGCTTTTTTTACTAAACCTAATTTCAACTGCTTAATTGTGTATGTATGTCATGTTCTCTAGCCACACTTGCTTGATCTCCATTTTTTGCGAACCTGATCACCTATTTTTCTTACGATCTGGCACAATTAGAATAATCCTAATTATTTTAATTAACAGCAGATTATTTCTAAACTAGAAGTTACTCATGGCCACATTCTCAAAGCATGTTCCAAAGTACTATATTGATAAGATTGGCCTAGCATGGATCTCCCACTGTCTGGCTCTTGCATGCAATTTACTCAATAAATATCTGAATAAGTTGTGCCATTCAAGAAGACTATGCCTTGAAATTAAAAACATAATTTCAACTGGTTAATTGTGTAGGTATGTCGTTTTCTCTGGCCACACTTGCTTGATAACCTATTTTCGTACGATCAGGTACAGTTAGAATGTTCCTAATAATTATTTGTAGTTAACAACAAGTTATTTCTAATCTACAAGATACACAATACCACATTCTAAAAGTGAATCCGATAAGCTAAGAGAAAGGGAATAAGCAGGAGAAAAGAGAAACAAGGCAAGGGGAGGAAGAAGCAAAGGGTGAGACTTCATCCACGTACTCTCGTAGTCCAGTTGGTTTAGGCTGGCATCAGAGTTATGAGTTTGAACATTTTTTTCATGCAAATTAAGTATACAATGGTCTACGTTGCAGTATACACTATACTTAAATATGTAAATGTACTACTATTGAGAGTTGCACTTAATTATATAATATGATAATTTTTTTCATGCTTTGCACCTGAGGCCATAAGGAAATTGTGGGACTCATTTCAGAAGCAGGATGCAGAGAGCTGATGTACTGCAATGTGGTTTAAATTATGAAGACCCAGTTGGAACTACGCTTTAGGGATCACTTCTTTTTAGTGTTGTGATGTAAAAAGAAGTTTGGGGGCATCATGCAGCTTACATTTTGCCTTGCGGGCACATGCTTACATCCTGCATAATAAGGTGTGATGAATATTTTAGCTTTTTGGAATTTCTGAATATTTTGGATATTTTTATTAAATCTTGAGCGTCTCGTCTACTTGCCTTGGATGCCTTGTAGACTTTTATTGAATAATCTGAGCTGCGTGCTTGATTGTATATCTTGTTGTGATGTGAGCTACTAGTCGCAAATCTTGTAGGCGCCTGCCTGACCGGCTATTTTTCGAGGGTGGACAAAAAAATGAATATCGCTAAAAAAATAATAGAATTTGAATTTGTATGCATATATATTGTTTTACAAGTCGGCATAGCCACATAGACGGTTGTGGTGTGGTGGTGGTCCTTCTCTCCTTTTCGCAGGAGGTCCCCAGTTCACTTCCTATGCTGACACATATTTTTTTCCCTATTTTCTTCTCAATGACAAGTGGGGCCCACATGTTCCACAGGCCCACATGTTCCACAGAGTAAAAGAAGAAAAAAATACATGCTTATGCGAACCCAGGACTCCATCCACAACAAAATCAAACTAACCACTGCACTACACATGTTCAAGTGAAAACATGTTGTATATACCTTTTATCAACACTTGAGTAATGAAAAAAAATCCAAATTTGATAATTTTTTTTTAAATTTGCTTATTTTTAAAAATTTTGTGTTTTCAGACGGGGCAATATTTCTTGAAAACCAAAATTGTAAACTCTGTACACAATGCCACCAAACCAATTTCAGTGGCAATACAAATATTTTGGCAACCAAATATACCAAAATATAACCAAATATGATGGTGGTGGCAATAGAAGCTCAACAAATGCAATGAATGCCTTTTTTTGATGCGATATGATAAGATCTTTTGCAACATATGGTAAGATTAAAGCAACATAGTTTCCTTGTGGCTATATTCACAACCACTTGCAACTAATCATTTTTTAGATGCATTAAAGCAAATGCTATCGCAACGCCTGCCAAGATTGAGACAACGTAATTACGTCGTGGCCATATGCTAAGCTACTTGCAATCAACTTTACAATCGTGGCAACAGTAACTACCTATTGCAACACAAAATTAATATTATCACAACTCATGAATAGGCGTGGCAATAGGACCCCATACTCGCAACCACCTTTTCCACCGTAGCATTAGCACCTCCCTATTGCAATGGAGCTTATGACTAAGGCAATACACAATTTTGGTGGCCATAAGGCTCATATATCACTACCAATAATGGAGTTGGTTGCCATAGGACCAAATATGGCAACCAAATGTGTAGTGTTGCAGAAACAAGTGGTGCTAAAAGGGTCAAATCCTTGTAGTGTGGTGTCTTTTGTAACGGCAACCTTCACTTCTTGGGCCATTCTGGTGGAATCGTCGTCTCGAACGTCAGGGACGAGACTTTTGGCACGTTAAACCCCCCTCCAGATCTGCAGCGTTGGTCCAAGTTCGAGCTAACAGAGCTGGGAGGCAGTTTGTGCGTTTACAGCATCGTCGCCCAAGAGGAATGGAGGAGTCATCATGAGTCTAAACACCTTGCTGTCCACGTATGGCTGCTAAAAGACTACGACACGGCAGCAGCTGCAAAGTGGGAGAAGCTCTGCTCCATTGGTTGCGGGGACGCGCCTCAAGTTGAGCATGGACTAATGCTAAATTCGTATTGGATCGCACCACTTGATATGTACTACGATAGTAGCAACCAGAAGAAGATTGTGTTTGGCACAGATCCTTGCAACATATTCATCGTTGACCCCAATAACATTGGCGGCACGACCAAGCTTGCATTCTCGTTGAACAACGTCACGACCATCGGCGAATGCCGCCGCGTCCGCGGCCAACCCCCCTCCATGGGATTCTTTGAGGAAAGCCTCGCCCCAGTGGGCGCCTTGAGCGACAACGCAATAACCTTTGCGTCGCCGCGCATGCGGGCTTGGTCGGAGGTGCTCTCGCGGCTTTCCGCACGTACAGCTCGGAGACTGGGTCAAGTGTGCAGGGGCTGGCGTGCCGTGATCAAGAACGAACACTTCGTGGCGGCACATCTATACCGCGCAAACCTGAGTAAAAGACTACACATGGTGTTCTTCAGTGACGGTATGCCCTACGATTTTGAGCCTGTGGAAAAATACATCAGCTCGCCAGCACAAGATGTGCCGCCGCCCTTGATAGACTCGCGCTGTACAATCATCTGTTCCAAGCCTTGCCATGGGCTAAACGTATGGAGCTTCGCCAACTATGACTTTGTGTTCAATCCAGCCATGAATTATTTCAAGGCCCTACCACCTGGCAACACTAGGCACTGGGAGGACTTGGTCGACACTATATCTTTCAATGATACAGACGCCACAATGTTCGCTGGTCGTCTGGGCCTAGGGTATGACCAAGGATCGTCAAGGCATGTCTTGGTGCGATTGGCCTACAGGGAGAGAAATCTGACAACACGACACTACGAAATGGTGTGCAACATGAGGTACGTCAAAGACATGGTCTGGGATGAGGTAGACCCTCCTCCAAGACCGATAGCCAACATGCCTCCCACACGTCCCACCCATGTGAACGGAAAGCTTTACTGGATGGTTGACACCGAGCTTGGACAAAGATCTCCAGGACTTGAAATCATCGAGCTGGATGTTAGCACGCGTAAATTCGAGGTCTTGCAAGGGCCACCATGTGGTCGTGACATCGGAGAACACATGTCCATAAATGAGCTACAAGGGATGGTTTGCGTGACATGCTCGCACCGGACCATGGGCATCATCAGGATATGGGAATTGGAAGACACTGCAGGAATAATGTGGTCCATCAAGTACGATATAGAGCTTGAGAAGTTCTCGCCAGAGTTCTCACGGTAGATGACGATGCCTCTAGCCGTGTGTCCTGAGGATGGGCGGATCTTGCTCAGCACGGGGAGGGCGTTGGGTTACTACAATCCCAAGACCGCGGAATTGGAGACGTTCTACAGCCTAGGGAATCATGCGGAAGGAATGAAGTTCGTTCCCATCTTGTTCCAAGAAAGCTTGGTTAATCCGTGCCATAGTTCGGTTTAGACAAATTCTAAGCTCCTCTTTGATTGTTAGCCAAATACATAATTCGTCCAACCATGTAACGAATAATTTTGAGTGCCAGCTTGCTTTGTTTTCATCATTTGACATACGCGAGCCGGACCAAACGAACTCTCACTGCATGTTTTCTGTCTGCGCGACTGCACTTGCACAGCAGCCAACAGGCCGCCCTACCTACCACAAGCTAAGCAGTTGCAGCAGGTCTGAAGCACACAACAAGCAGCAGAGGGCGGACATCACTGCTGCGGCCAGCCCACAGGGCACGGCCTCTAGCCAGCACCCCAGCGCTGCAGCCGCAGCGAGCTAGCGTGTTGGGAGCAGGGTTGGCGGTAACGGTTAACGGTTAACCACGGCAACCGGTAGAAATCGAATAAATTCAAATTTTAAATTTAAATTGCTAGTGCAATCGGTTTGAAACGGATAGCGGGCCGGTTTGCACGGTTAGTCGGTCGGTTTGAGTGGTTAGCCAATGGTTTGAGCGGTAAGCCGGGACGTTTGAAAAAAATGACGGGAGGTTTGAAAAAAATGACCACAAATGCATAAAAAATATTCATACATAGAATTGTGAATTTGCCTTGTATTTGCCATAAAAAATACCAAATAAGCAAATATTTGTATATTTGCCTTATACAAATGCATAAAAATGACTGATTTGACAAACGAGGATTCTGATTTCGTGGTACCTACAAGCCTGTTATTTGAGTTTAGATAGCGGAAAACACTGTACATAAAAAAACTTTGGAGCTAAATTCTGAGAAGTATGTTCTGTGTGTGGGAGGAATGAGATAAATAGAAAAAAGTTAGATGGATAACGAATATAAAAAAAGTTAGATGATAGTATTTTTTGGGAACTTTTTTGAAACTAAACGCACCTGCCTCGGCGCCTTTCAAACCCTCGGCGCATACTCAATTACTGAACTCGCCTTAAAGCGATGTCGTCAACCAACATCAAGAAGATTCAAGAGCGATGAACGTTGGGAAGACATCCGAGAGATCCTTCATCTGTTGCTTGCCAAGGTCACTGCTCTCAGCAACAGCGATTAGCAGACCCATGCTCATCTAGGCTTTGAGCAATACATTCAGGATCAGCATCTGTATATGTTGGCGAAGCAATTAGCACATATTGGTCTTTTTATGGATCAATTGCAAACTCGACAAGAATACCGAGCCAGTGTATGATGAAGACCCGGACAATCTGACGTCAGAGTCGACACAACAAGGTGCCTCCTTTCAGCAACATTAGCACCACTACAAAACAGCTACTGGACAGAGTAGTGGCTTTGAATTCCCTCCATAGTAACACACCCTTTCCAAAATATCATTCCCAAAATTCGAAGGCTCCAACCCCCCCAGATATGGAAAATTGGAAAGATAAGTGCTTGTACTATTTCAAGATTTCAACATTAACCAGGTGTCCAGGTCCCTTGGGTGCCTGTTGCATTGCATCTCTCAATTTTGATGGTACACAGTGGCTCCAAGTTTACAAACAACGTGACCAAGGTAATTGGGACCAATTTACAGCTGCTGTCGAAACCAAGATTGGATAATTGATTACTACAAGGCAATGCCAGTTTAAAGCATTATAGAAAAAGGCAACTGTGGAAAAATATCACCAATAATTTCAGCAAGCCCCAAACTGAACATGCATAATACAGGGATGGATGAAATATTCTTATTGGCAGTAGCACTCAGTTTTGCTTATTGTCAAATAAACCAGGAAAACATTTTGCTATTTTTCCTAAAGATTTTCCAGAATTTGTGGGCTACTATAAACGTTAGCAAGTGACAATGATTGATAGAATGTATCGAGTCATATTTTCTCAAAGAGATTCAGACAGTGTTGACTGTCTTCAAAATCAACATTTGGCCAATGCCATCCTCAACATATTCCTGATCACAGAAACTAATCCTTTCTTAGAGAAAAGTATGGTGGCATTTTTCTTTTTTTAAAAAAGCATGGCCTGAATGAAACATTAAGTTCACTTTCCACTTAGAATAACACACTATACCAGATTCTAGAAGCACACATGCCACTTCTGTATTGAAGAAAGTAAAAGAAGGGTGGGGGGGATTGTGACAAGAATTGTAGAACCATGATTTGCTAACTAAAAAGCCTTAACAGGAATATAGGATGGACATTGCAACAAAGAAAGAACCGTAAAGTTGATAACAGAATTGCAATTTGACGGTGCAGATTCTGCAAGTTAAAGCATAAAAAGTAACTCACCTCTTGTTCAAGCTTAAACAAATGACGATTGAAATGTTGTTATAGCCTCTCATTGGCATAACTAAAGCAGAACTGTTCAAAACTGTTTTTCTGCGGATACAATCATGTCATGAGTCATTTACAAGTCAATATGATGACTTCAGATAAAAATGTAGTGGTGCATTACATCAAATGATTCAAAGCCATAGATATCAAGAATACTGATTGATCTCCCAGTATGACGCTTGCCAACTGAAAGAGACTTATTAATTTGTTCTACAAGCCACTCAAACAAACTGGCATAGGCTGATTTGGCCAGTGCATCTCCTGTGTCAGTGGCCTGAAATATTGAAGGTGTGGATGCAAATTGGTACTTCCAATAACTATGGTAACCTTGCCAGTTGAGAAATAACCTGAGCAAGGGTAAGTTTCTGTACAATGTTTCATTATTGACTTCCATGTGGTGCTTCGACAAAGCCAGATTGAGATCTTCAATACTACATCCAAGAAGTTGAGCAACTGTTTCTCAAGATGCAATTGCAGGACACGTTTGTTAAAACATATAGTAGCACGACTCAGTAGTACAAATTGCTAGTTTGTATTCAAATGTTTTAAACAGTATCAATTCCTTAAAACATGCACATGCACTCTTAAGTCTTCACAGCAAATCTCATGCTGTCAAAGATAGGACAATTCTGATCATATGCCAAACATATGATCAGAAACTTGTGCTTGCCATTTTTTCCCTAGTAAATAAAAAGGTAATAAACCAAAGGGAGAAACATCCCCCTGGATGCTTTCCCTTAACAAGGGGGTACCAAACCATCTGCGAAGGTATTCAAATGTGACCTGCAAGCACCTGGCGGTCCGAGCTTTGGCAGGTTCCACTAGAGGCTCTACCAACCAAGTTATCACTCTGCTCTTAGACCACAAAAAATAATCAGGATAGCTTTTAAATATAGCTCTAGATTAGACTACAAAGCTAAGTTTCATGCACCAGCCCTCAAAAATCCTATTTTTTTTCAAGGGAAATGAAGAATTAAGAAAGCCATAATCAGTTTCACATCAGTCAAAAAAACATTATTTCGCATGGGGTGCACACCATCACCACCTAGGTTCAACTGTTCAAGTTCTCTCCAGCTCAAATTTGGTGTTTGCGATGCCCATTTCTTCTCATTTACAATGCTTCCTAGTTCCTCTTAGGTTGGTGATTTTTTTTTTCTAAGCGGCTGGATACAGTTTGTGGGAAGGAGCAACTTCATGTTTTCAAACCGCAAATAAAGAAGGGAGAGCATAACCAACAGAACCCAATAAATCAGGGGTGGATGAAATATTCTTTGTGGCTCATTTGTGAGAGGACTCAGAACATGAAATCAGGGGTGCAGTACACTCTAGTGCCTGACACAGTTGATAATCTCTGTCTTTTGCTTCCATTCAGCAAGGTATTGCCACCAGGCCCATGCTCAGGTTAAAAAGGATATTATCCACTGTATCCAGCTAGAGTGTCATGGGCTACAGGAAAACTTTAAAATCCAAAACTATTTTTCCAATTCATCCGTTAAACTTAGCATTGGACTACCGGAACACCTTCAAATTTAAATCTTTTCAATAGAAATGTTGCTCCAAATTCCAAAACCTTTCTAAATTGTAAATTTTAAAATTCAAAGCACCTTTCTAAATTTCTTTGCACAAACTTTTACGTTTTAACACAAGATACACTTGAAAAGAAAAATTATTCCACGTTTCAAAATCTAAAATATTTCCACATTGGAAATTTTAAAATTCTTTAGCATTTTATTTAAGAAAAATATTTATATGACCACAGGTACATCGACTTGCTTTCCGCGGCAACACCGTGAGATTTTCTGGTTCCATTCTAAAGTCAAATCATCTCAAGTTTGACCATATATAACAAAACACTAACATTTATTATACCAAATACTCCCTCCGTATATGAAATGAAGTAGTTTAGGAAATTTATAGTTTGACATAGGTTCCAAAACATACCTTTGACTAATACCTTTTGCTACAAAATATTTATAAAATATATTTAAAGAGTACTTTTATGAAAATATATTTCAATAAGAGTCTACTCATATCATTTTATATTTTTAAACTTAACACATAAAAAAGTATTTGCAGTCACATTTTAAAAAGTTTGGCTTAAACAATCTCAAAACGACTTATTTTTCCTATACAGAGGGAGTAAGTATCATTAGTTTCTTTATTAAATATATTTTCATAGTTTACCTATTCGGTGCCATACATTTTTTAAATCCCATCTATAATGTTAGTCAAATATAAAATAGTTTGACTCTCAAAGAACTTGCAATTACAATTTGGAACAGATGGAGTGGTTTGTAAGCCAGGTGGTTGGTATGACTACTTGCTCGAAACAAAACCTTGTACCATGATTTGAGTCTTTGCAAGTGTGCTCATATTTTTTATACTTATATTTCAAGAGGTGCTATTCTTTTAATGGTACATTGCCCGCCCCATGTGGCTATGCAATCTAAAAAAATCTACAGATCTAGTATTTGAAAGATGATTGTAGGGATAAGTTTACGTGCATGTATTTGATATGAGGGTGATTGTGTATGTAATGTACCATTATTTTGTAAAATAAAAAAGAAAACAGAAGTATGATGCGGAGATATGAACTCATATGGTTTGTTCTATATACATACATAACTAACTAGTAAATATGTCAACATATTGCTATGGATAAAATCTATAATTATATCTACCATATTGTAATGTTTTATTTGATTTTGCAAATGTGCAATATATTATAATATCAGTCCTCCTTTGCCACTAAAATGGATGTTCCTTGTGTGACACCTTGTTGATGGTCAAAATTGACACATAGCCGATTTAGAGAATCTGGCAGACACAAACCGGAACTTCCGGTTTGATGAAACCGGAACTTCCGGTTTTGCTAGGAGTCCGAGTAGAATTAAGGAAACTGATGGTTCTCGGTTTGTAAAAGGATTTCCTTGCGGGGCAAGACCTCCCCACCCTATAAATATAAAGGGTTGCGGCCGATTGAGGTTAATCACAACACAATCGATCAAATATATTATTTTCTTTTATCTCCAAACCCTAAATCTTTTCCAACCTCCTTTTGCTTTCTTCTTTCGCCTCGACGGCGACCGAAGACGTTGAGAGTGGCCTACCGATCTCAGAGCAACCCTAGGCGCACCATCCCTGACGGGGTCCCTCCCAGGGTGGTGATTTTAGGTTTTCCAGCAAAACCCGACAGAACCGGAACTTCCGGTTTGCCTAAACCAGAACTTCCGGTTTGTGCAGGATCTTGCTGAGAGTTGATTCTGACGACTGCGCGATCTAGCGTTTGCTGTGTGTTGTCCAAAAAAAGCGTCAACACACTTTTGGCGACTCCGCTGGGGACAAGAGATCAGGTTATTGAGACC
The DNA here is from genome assembly GCA_015342445.1 of Digitaria exilis. Taxonomy (NCBI): domain Eukaryota; kingdom Viridiplantae; phylum Streptophyta; class Magnoliopsida; order Poales; family Poaceae; genus Digitaria; species Digitaria exilis. The sequence continues at coordinate 184,509 of JACEFO010001671.1, read as the reverse complement.
GATCTACTAATCCCTTACACCATGGGCTTCGACGTTGGAGAAGACAACATCATGGCGACTGTCATGGAGGATCTCAGCCCGGAGGATCATGAAAAGTACATGGCGCTTGAGAAGCACCTCCAGAGCAAATTCTTGAAGACCTTCCGGAAAGGCCGGGAAGATCGTCGAGTCAAACAGGTACAAGAATCCGTGATGCCCGCCTTCAAGTTGAACAATGACCAGATAGAGGTAATTCACAATGTAAGCAATACAAACCTGGAGTCATCTTCTTATAAACCTGGTATTGTTGCCCCTGATCATATATCACTAGAGATGGTTATTATGTTGTTTGATAAGTTAGATGTTATGGAAAAAAGGAATATGGAATTAAATAATGAATTCTTAGCTTACAAACAAAATATGTCCAGCTCTCAACAAAACACATCGGCTACACCAGATGGTGTTCCTCAGGAACCATTATACAGTATGCCGTTGGGTTTTTATCCAGGACAAACAGCACCAGGAGCTACACCGCCACCGAGCCAGCAGAACCGGAAGTTCCGGTTTCTTCAACCGGATGTTCCGGTTCTATGACTCTGGTGCCTGAACAGCCCTTGCCTTTATCAGTTGTGCCCAGTTTGGTTGTTCCAAGCCGGACTAACGCAGTAGCAAATTTCATACCATCTAATTCAGTAGCAGCACATGTGTTACATACTCCAAGTACTTTAATTTCCACACATGGTGTTTCAAATGCTGTTTATGGAGGGTATGCAGGGCGCACTCAAGCTAGTTATATTCCTCCTTTGAACCAAAGGTTTAATAATATGGCACAGCAGGCAAATAATTCTAATTGGAATACTGAGTTTGCTAGATTTAAGGATGATTTGGTTGGTTTGATGAAAAATAAACTCGGTATTGATATCGGTAATTCTAAGTTATATCAAAAACCATATAGTGCTGAGTTTGATTATGTTGCTTATCCTGTTGGTTGGCGTGTTCCTGATTTCATTAAATTCAGTGGTGATGATAATAGGACTACTTGGGAACATATTAGTCAATACATGACTCAGATAGGTGAAGCAGGTTTTTATGAGGCATTGAGAGTGCGTTTATTTTCATTGTCTTTGACTGGAACTGCTTTTGCTTGGTTTTCATCTTTAGCACCTGGTTCAATTACTTCATGGAGTCAATTATAGCAAAAGTTTCATGATCACTTTTGTAGTGGGAGTCCTCAGTTGAAATTGACAGATTTAACATCGGTTAAGCAAGGAAGGGAGGAGACGGTTCTTGAATATTTTAGACGTCTCAAGGATACAAAGAACCATTGTTTTAATTTGTCGATTTCTGATGTTGATTTTGCTGATGTTGCACTTAAGGGCTTAAGATCTTCTATTAGAGAGAAATTAGAGAATCATGATTTTGTTTCAGTTGCTCCAGTGCAAATAAAAGCTTTGTTGCAAGAAAATAGGATTAAAAATGCCAAAGAAAATTCTAAGCCTCATCGGTCTAACTTTCATGTTGTTGATTATGAATCCGATAGTACAGGCGATGAGGACAAAGATGTTTATATTGCTGAGTTTGTTTGGCCATCTAAGTCTAAATCTTATTCTTGCACTTCATTAAAGCCAGCTCATAAGAGTCGGCAAGAGGAAATGAAATTTACATTTGATGTTTCTAAATGTGATCGTATCTTTGATGAATTGCTTAAGAATGGGAACATCAAGACATCTCATACCATGCCGCCACCTGAAGAATTGAAGAGACGAGCATATTGTAAGTTTCATAATTCTTTTTCGCATGCCACTAATGATTGTAATGTTTTCCGTCAACAGATACAATCGACCCTAAATGAAGGACGGCTGACTATCCCTACAATGCAAGTAGACAAGACACCTTTCTCTGTCAACACTATGGATCTACAGCAGCCTAAAGTTTTAATTCGGCCACATCAGGCCGAAAAGGCTAAGGGCAAGAATGTGGTGATTGGTGAAGGCCGACCGGAAGATGTACGAAATCAAGCATTGACTAGAGAGGTGGTATGTGAGAAGACTCCTAATGGTAGAGAGTCGTTCAGAGTTACTCTCAGAGCTCCTGATCTTGGGGGGCATGGTTTACCTCAGAAAAGTGTTGAAAAAGCAGCTGGTTCAGATGCACCGCAGAAACCGGAAGTTCCGATTTCAGAAACCGGAAGTTCCAATTTTGTCTCTGGACGTCCCAAGATGTTAAAACCCAAAAGTCCAGAGATTGGAAAGTGGAAAGTAAACGAAGCTAAGATCTAGAGCAAGAAGTTCAAGTCAGGACCAACCTTTGATCAACTTTTTGCTAAATATTCATATCAAAGCAAGGCCGGTACAGGTGATCGGCCATTAAAAAAAAGAGCACGATCTCCTGGGCATGAGAATAGGAGTATTTCACCACCAAGGCCTGCTATTAGACAGAGGGGAGAACTTGGACCTGTATGGGATGATAATGGAGTGATGTGGATGCCTTATTATCCTGTAGAGCATGGATCATTTCACCCAGGGCAGCAATCACCAAGAAGGTCTGTGATGGATAGGTTGGCCTTGCCTGTGCGAGATCGGTTGGCGTCACGTCGATCTGGCTGGAGGCAACCGGAACTTCCGGTTTATCAAAACCGGAACTTCCGGTTTGGTCAGAAGAAGCAGGAAGTATCATCAAGGTGGGTTTATCGTCCTAAGCAGAAAATTGATGGTGCTCAGAGGATGGATATTGATCTTGAGAGGACCACAAGAAATGACATTATTTAGATTGGTCAGATGGATGTTCCCATGAAGGATGGTGGCAAGGGACCGATCAGAATTGGTGATCGAGTCGTGCCTTCTGTTCCAAAGACATCCATTAACAAAGATCAGGAAGCTGGTGGTAGCAAGTCAAGTGATAAATGTTTCCTTCCAGAGTCGTGTCCTTCTGGGTTGACTCGCACCCAAAAGAGAAAGTTACAGAGGCTTCGTCAACCAGAGCAGAAGGAAAGAGAGCTAGAAAAACAACGGGACAAGTGCTTTAATGATTATAGTCCAATGATTCCTCAGAAGCAATGGAGAGTCAAGGTTGCTGCTCAGACAGAGGAGAAACCGGAGGTACCGATTTCAGAACCGGAGGTACCGGTTTCAAAAGAAGTGTCGCAGACAGAGCTGGAACCAGAACTTCCAGTTTTGGAACAAGAAGTTCCGGTTTTGACAGAGACAGAGGAGGAATGAGATGTTGCCAGTGGTGGAAGGAGAGAGCACGAAGAAGAGGAATGAGATGTGGCTAATGGTGGGGGGAGATCAGGAAGTGGAAGGGAGATCGCAAGGACATCACGAATGTCAACTGTGTGCCAGTGGTGTGGGAGAAGGAAGATGGCAGGAAGAACAAGGAGATCCAACCGTGTGCCAGTTGGAAGAGGAGGGAGAGGAATCTGGAAGCAGAAGCAGGTAAAAGACCAAGAGGAAGAAGAATGAGCTGGCCAGAACTGAACTTAATTTGGTCGTGCAGCGAGTTGTCACTTTTGTTTTGCGCTGTATGTTGATAAATAGACCATCATTACGCTTAGTGGATGTTATTTATCGAACCTTATTTTTCTATCATGGCCAGAACTGAGCTGCATGTACTGAGCTGAATTTGGACTTGCAAGAATGAGTCATCACTTTTCTATCTGTGTTATTGCACTGCTAATTTTTTCTGTGCAGTGTGTTTTTGTTTGATAATGCTGTAAGAATTGTTGAGCTTTGGAAGCGAACTGCAGCTCGTGCATCATCTTTAGTCCATCATAGATTAGTGAGTCTACGAATTATGAAAGTTTATCCTCTTGGTAAATTTGTACATTCAGTAGTTTGCATAATCATCGATTGTTCAGTTTCATGTTAACGGAATGTTTTGTTGCATGCTTTTGCTCTGTTTTTATGATGCTTCAGATCAATAATCATCAGAGTTTTGAACGGTAAGATCCCTTATGTTTCCGTTGCTGCAAGAGCAGTGGATTTGGGTAGTTTGATGGTTTGTTGGTCGGTCTACAAGAATCATCGCATGATAAATTTGAAGACACATAGTATCTTGGAGATGTCAAGGAGATTGCCCAGGTACCATGGATCGGTTTATATCCTAGCTGCTTTGGTTTGGTAGGTGATGGGTTGAAAATCTATTGGGCCGGTGTGGATTGGGCTGACAATTATACAAGGATTGGGTTGAAAATCTTATTGGGTTGTTAACAGTTTCTCCCCACAGCTTCTAATGGGTCCGTCCAGCAAGCTCAGGCTCAGAGCCTGAGACGCTCAGGCCGTCCGTGTCCATCTCCCGTCTCCGAGTCTCGACTCGCAGTTCCCTTCTTCCTTAGTTCCGCCGCCACCTCGCCTCCGCTCGCTCGCCACCTCGCCCCGTCGCGGCGCCGCCTCGCCCGCCGCGGCGCTCATCTCCGCCGCGGCCGTCAGGCTGCCACCTAGTCTCTGCGGCCGTCTTGGAGTCGATGAGCACCCCAAGAAGCTCAGCCATCTTGAGCCCGACCACGCCGGCATCCAGGTGTGCCTCATCCCATCTTGTAACGACTGACGAGGAGTAACGCCAGTGAGTGGGTGTTTACGCTTTCCGTTTTCAAGTTTGCGTGTGTGTTTACGCTTTCTGTAAGTGGGCCCGGTTGGGCAGTGCGTGTAAGGCTATAAGCTACAAGCTACGAGAACTGGATGTAACAGACAAGTTATTGCTGAAACAGAAATCAAATCGAGATCGGGGTTCGGGGTGCCTTGCCCTCTCCCCAAGTTATCCTGTGTCCACTGAGTTCGTCTCACGTCGCCGACGGCCACGGGTCATCACAGTTGGTATCAGACTCATCGGTCCTTGGTGTGCTTCCGCAGTCGCGTTCGCAGTACTCTGTTGGTGTTAATCGGCAAACGCGTCAGGTTTTGGAGATCGAGTTGCGATGCGACCGCATCCTTGGTTGTGACTTGGATTCCGTATAATTCCTGCGCTAGCTGGTCCACTTCCGGGCGAACCGACGCTACGCGTCACGGGCCACGGCGGTGCCGGTTGTGCGTGCGGGTGTGTTTGTTTGGATGCACCACATGATACATGAATGGATGATTCTGGATGGCATGGTTCAACCAATTTGCTCGAACCATTTGCCTAATCCAGAATCCCCACCGAGTTCCATCTCCTCTGATGACGGGGAAGAGTTTTCAGGGAAAACCAGAAGGCAATCTCATAAGGAAGAAGTCTATTTTTTGCCATCTAACTCTTGCCCCAGTTTGGTTTTGGCCATCGAACTCCAAAACCGGGTATTTTTGGCCATCCAACTATCAAAACCGTTCAAGTTTGGCCATCGGGCTGTTTTGATGTGTGGTTTTCACTTTTTTATTTACCATTTAGTCCTTAGATCTTAAAATGATTATTATTTTTTTTGCTCGTAACTCCGATTTAGGTGATTCTTGTGGTCACGTGTTCCTAATGGTGAACACTATATTTTAAAGTGGTCATTATATTATTTATCACTATTTGTTATATTATTTTTTTGTCGTTGTGTAGAAACAACAATATAAAAAAAGTAAAACAAACAATTATAAAATAATATAATCAATATTTTAACAGATAAAGTTCATCATTACGAATGCATGGCCACTAGAATCACTTAAATCATAGATAGGAAAAAAATTAATAATCATTTTAAGATCCAATGATTAAAAAGGACTAATTTAGTGCTCTTTAGTCCTTGATGTTAAAATGATTACTATTTTTTCTTGCATCTCCGATTTAAGTGATTCTAGTGGTCATGCATTCGTAACAATGAGCTTTACATTTTAAAATGTTGATTATATTATTTTATAATTATTTGTTTAATTTTTCTTATATTATTTTTTCTACACAACGACAAAAAAATAATATAACAAATAGTGACAAAATAATATAAATATTATTTTAAAAAATAATGCTTGTCGTTAGGAACACGTGACCGCAAGAATCATCTAAATTGGAGGTACGGACAAAAAGTAATAATCATTTTAAGATCTAAGTACTAAATTGTAAATAAAAAAGTGAAATCACACATCAAAACAGCCCGATGACCAAATTTGAACGCCTTTGATAGTTGGATGGCCAAAGATATCTGGTTTTGGAGTATGATGGCCAAAACCAAACTGAGATAAGAGTTAGATGACTAAAAATAGACTTTTTTTTCTTTTTAAAAATATTTTAAACACTAAACGATGACGATGCTGGATGGACCGAACAACCCTTGGTTCGGCGGTACCTTTCAGAGTTCTATGAAGGGCTGGAGTTGCCCTTATCTGGACGAGTCCACCTCCATCACGACTCCAACTACAAGTACAGCCCCTCTCGGTCTGTCTCCTCACCTTTATGCCACCACAACAAATCCCTCCCCGAATCCCCCGCCCCACCGGAACGCACCTCCACGCCACCGATGGCGTCACCGTCGCCGCAGCCAACGGAGATCGCGCCCACCGCCGCGGCGGGTCTGGAGAGCGCGGAGGGGCTCGTCCTGCACAAGGTCATCTACAAGGCCGGCGCTCGCCCCGCCGCGGCGCTCGCTTGCGCCAGCACGCGCCTCCGCGACGCCGTCGCCGACGAATACCTCTGGCGCCGCTTCTGCGCCGAGGACCTGGGCCTGGACGCGCCCGTCGACCCCGCGAGCCGGCCGCTCCCGTCCTTCCAGGTCCGCTGATCTTGCTTGGCCCTGGTTCCTTGGTTTTTCCTTTCTACCCCTTTGCGAGAGCTGCAGGGATTAACGAGCCAGCAATATGTCTCCGCGATTCGATTATTGTTATATTTTTCTTTACCTTGCACTGTTGGTGCAGGGATAAATTTTGGGATGAGACTCATCCTATTTTTCTTGGGTGTTTGGGGAGGGAGGGGGGGGGGGGGGGGCAGTCGGGATTGTTGTCTTGTGCTTCGCCTAAAATTAGTGTTCCGACTAGAAAAAGCTCACGGCGTTGCTGCGAATGACCAGTGGATGTTCTCGTGGTATTGTGTTTTTTTCTTTGATCATATACTGGTTGGCCAGACTGTAGTGTGAGAAATGGAGTGAGGTGCTTAGGCCTGCAAAGGGTGCTGTTCGGAGTGCTCCTAAACAAGTAAACATGACATGTTGCTCCACCGCTACCAAATCAGGTTCCTAGGTCGAACCATTCCACCAGCCCAGTTGCTCCGTCAGACTCGAGGCTACATGAGGGGCGACCCCCTCCGTAGTCCGGCCCTCCCTGCTGCGTGATGTGCCACTGCTACGATATTAGCCCGCGACTGTGAGGTTCGACCCCATGTTCACCGTGGATTGATAGGTTATCGATCATTTTACTCCTTTTCATTTTTGGGTTGGCGCGCTTCAATCCATGGCCTGATTCTAGGAGTGGAGCGATGTCGCAAGAGGATCGACTCAAATCCCTTGCAGGCCTCGAGGTGCTGAATATGAACTGAAATCTTTATGAAGAGGAAAATAGCGAGTCAAACAAAGAGTAGAAAATTGAGTGTTTTGATGTTGTTTTAAGTTTGGCTAGCAAGAATACCAATTTGGATTGCCGGATGGCTGATGAGTTGGATAGCTAGTATGTTGGAGAGCTATTTTGGTGTTGATCAGCACTAGTCTCTTCGAGATGCTTTAATAGCCGATTTTGTAGTCGTTAAACAACTAAACTGAACAAACTAATTCTAAGAAGAATACAAGGCAGCAGGAAACCTTAAGGAAACAAAGGACATATGGAAGAAACATTTGGAATTAATATAAAACACTCCTTGTCCAAGATGGATGAATAATTTTTATTTCTAACACCATCATCTAATGATCCTTTTTTACTTGAAAAGAACAACTTGCGGGAGTTGGGTGCTTTCATGTTTGACCAAATTGATACCACCTGATACTGAAAGCAGTAGTCAAAATTTATGCAACGAAGACATTATTTTAGACAGATACAACCATTGATTAAATGTCTAACAAAAGAAATAGACTCTAAATTGCTAACCTGATTTTTGTGGATTCATAATGGTGCTAGGTTAGGTGTTTCTACTCATTGAATCATATCTGTGTCAATTGGCTGGAGGATAGACATGCCTCTTAGTTTTTAGCTTGTCATTGCTGTGGCTGTGGCACTCCAACTATTCGTTCATACAGTATATCATTATCTCGTTAACTTTGTTCTCGACGTTTGCACCCTTCCTATTCCCAGATTTGTATTTAATATATGTTCTTATATCGACTTGGGCGTGGAAGTGTGGCTGGTTAGTCAGTATTATTCAATCACGACATCCATGGCCATGGCTTGGTTGTCTGCTCCGTCCTCCGGTCGTGCATGCATTGGCCGCCCCGGCACAAGCCTCGCGCTCACTCGTACACGGCCGGCGGCCACTGCCTGCTCCCCCCGTGCATTCGCAGCCGCCCATCGCTTGCTCGTCCGCCGGTCGGCGGTGATTGCCTACTCCTCCACGCGTGTTCGCAGTTGCCCAGCGCTCGCTCATACACGGCCGATGCCTGCTCCGCCCAGCGCTCGCCTGCCCGAGGCTGCCTCCTGCTCCGCCAAGCGCTCGTTTGTCCCGGTTAGGCGGTCACCGCCCCACGCTCGACGACTCGATTACTCTAAGCTGCGCGAAGGGTCGAGACTTGAGAGGATGGCCGATCCACGGTCCACACGCCTTATTTTCGCCGTAGATGTATGATCCAACGATTGAGAAGAAACCAGGTGACGTGGCCCAACGAACGGTTTGGGACCAGCTTTCGTATATTGAAGATGAGAATGTTAAGAACTAGCGAAACTCATTTTATTGAAGAGAACTGTTTTATTCATTCCTCTTTTCAGTATGAGAATATTTGTGTATATACTCAGTTATATCTTCTGCAACGAATTTAACTTAATTCTTACAAAGATATCATTGGCAATACTTTGTCCTCGTTTGAACTTGTGCTTCACCCGATATTTCCCCCCTATTTTGTGGTTACATTGGTGCCATTGTTTTAGTTATTTTCAGGGGTTCATCTACATCATTCATGACACTACGCATTCTTGTGCGGTGATCTCATGATGTTGAATCTGAATCCAGGGTCTACTATATGTAAGGGTTATGATATACAGTTATAGCACTGATTACTAGAGTATCACAGTGCATCGTATTTTCCTGTGTGATGACATGATACAGTTGCATCTTTTCTGCCTAATGCCAATGTTTTATACTATAACAAGTCTTTTAGTTCCAAGCAAGTTGGGTGGCCAGAAATAAAACATAACTGAGCCAACAGAAAAAATGAGAACTTTATATAACGTGTAAAAAGGTGTTAATGGTAGTAAATTAGTGATAGTACTAACTACTAGACGTCTAACGGTCTAAGATTTAATTCATTATTTGTCTAATTGTTTCTAGTAGTTTTCATTAAGCCTAAGTATTCGGCTGGCTAGCCATTACCACAAATTCGATGATAAATAGTAGGTTCTTATTCCGTTTTTTCTGCTGTTGCTGCATTGACTTATGCATCTTTACATATACTGTTGCGTATGTGCATCTCAATTGCATTATCTTGAGCACTTGAAGTATTGTTTTGTGTTGTTTGATGTGCTTCATTTGTCCTGCATGAGAAATTTTTAGAACAATGATGTTTGGGCTAAGCATCAAGATACATTCTAGCTTCCTAAATGAACAGTTAAGCATGTTGGACAAGTAGTAGTCACTCGCCAACTTCTCATACATGACCTTTAAGGAGATTGCAATGTTGTGCAATCTCCATGGTATATTTGTAGTGTGCTATGAGTGTTTGGTTTTGTGTGCCCCCACCCCCACCCTCAATATTTGTTCTACATCATAGTGATTCAAAAGAGGACAAGCACTGGGAAAGATCATATGGAGTAGTTCTCTGTTCTCTCCTTTTTTTACTTATGTACCTGCAAACTTTTTTTTAGGGATGTTTATATGTGGTGTTATTTATTCTTATCTTTAGAATTGTAAGTTCCCAAAAGGATGCTTTTCGGTATTCAGGATCAATGTTGCAAAAGGATAGCGACATTGATGAAAATATTAAGCGTAGAATCCAATGTTTAAAAGGCGGTAAGGCGAGGCGAGCGAGCCCCTTCCGGACCCCTAGGCCAATAAGGTGGACGCCTAGGCGACGCCATATAAATACAATAATATACAAATTCAGGAGCATATTAGACAATAATATTGCCAATTTTTAGCATATATATAGATATAGAGTTTTAGACCATAACAAGGATTATAAGTAGTGCTACTAGAGTACTAGACTACTAGAATCTAGAGCACAATATAAAGTAGCAAAACAACAAATGTAAGCTGTCTTAGTAGCCAAAAACTAGTCTCCAATGCTATAGGACTAGGTAATCTTATTAGCAGTCCAGCACAAAGCGCAGGAACAGAAAATAGGAAAAGCAATGCAGTACTGCACAATTCTATAAGGCAAGTCACTTTGGCACATGAAGCAGAGTGATTAGCATAAATATTCAGAGTTCTTAATGCCCTAATTAGAGATTAGATTACTAGTGGACCACAAGAATCTTCATCTACCAGACAAAACACAAGTATAAAAGCCAAGCCACAAGTGGACAACTGACAAGCCATGCTCTGTTTTATATGCAAATTGCAAAGCAACCGGCCAAGAGAACCACTGCCAGCCATCGAACCTATAAGGGGAGGGAGGGAGGGAGGCTGGATTTGGCTGCTGCTGCAAGGGGACGACGGCGTGCTTCAGTCCGCTGGAGGAGGTGCGGGCGTGAGGCCGAGATGTGCAGGCCTGCGGGGCGGAGGACCTGCGCCATGCCGATGGGCTGCCAGTAGCTCGCTCGCGCACGGAAGACGCTGAGACGGCAGAAACACGCTTGTAGGTCTAATTCCTCTCTCCCTCCCTCTTCTCTAGTCTATCTCGCTCCCTCTTCTCTAGTCTATCTCCCTCGATTTCTTTCCCACGTGCGGCAGGTGGAAGGTAGCAAGCCTCGCCAGTGTTCGTGGACATGAGTGCGTGTGTCGGAGTCCAACACGGGTGCGTGTGTCTGATTTGTCAAATCCTAAAAAAAATAGGATTCGTGGATTCGTTCATTTTTGTTAAAAAATGTAAATATTCATGTTTACATCCAGTAGATTGGTAGATTAGCTGTATAAAGATGAAAAGCAATGAGAAAAGAAGAAAGAAAAAAAGAAAGAAAGAAAAGGAAAAGGAGGCCCAGCCCACCAAGTCCTAACAGCCCATAAGGCCTTAGTCATCCCGTCAGCTCTCCACCCTCCCGTCAGCCTTCCACCCTCCCGTAACCCTACAAGCCGTCGATCCTCTTGCCACTGTTCGTGCAACAACACTCAACGCCGCCGCCCCCCTTCCCTGCCGCGGCCACCCCCAGCTGGAGCACCACCGCATCTCCAATCCAGATCGACGGTGGCTTCTAGCGCTCCCGTTCAGATGGGCTGCGGCCGTCGTCGCTGTCGTGCCGATCGACTGCCGGACAGCCTAGAGGCAGTGCTGCCCTAGCTGCCCTCCCTCCCTTCTTGATCAGTTTCCTTCATCTTTCTCTCTTCTCCCTGGCTCCCTCTCTCTCTTCTTTGTTTTACCAGACACGGCTGCAGGGTATCCGATACTCGTATTCGACGTGCTGATACGCGTCGACGCGCCAAAAAAAAATTGGGACGCGCGTGTCCCTGAGCCTCCCGCATTTTTCCTTTCCTCCCACATGCCCCTTTTTTCGTGATTAGGTCGTTCGCCTTGAGCGCCTAGGCGTTGTCCCGATGCCTTATCCACTTAGGCGGACGCCTTACGCGCGCAGGCCAAGGTGGACCTGACGCCTAGCTCTTTTGCTCGCCTGGACGATCCTAGGCGACGCCTTTTAAACACTGAGAATCACAGCTGGCTGGTTGAAATGGCGTGAAGCTTCTGGCGTCCTTTGTGATAAGAGGGTGTCACAAAAGCTATAAAGTAAGTTCTATAGGACGGCGATCCGACAGGCGATGTTATACGGGGCAGAATGTTGGCCTACTAAAAGGCGACATGTCCAGCAACGAGTGTACCAGAAATGCGAATGTTACGATGGTCTTGTAGGTACATAAAAAAGGATAGAGTTTGAAATGAAGATATTCGGGAGAAACTCGGGGTGGCACCCATTGAGGAAACATTGACTCGACATCGGCTGAGATGGTTTGGGCATGTCCAACAGAGGCTCCCTAAGGCGTCGGTGCATATTGGCGTTCTAAATCGGGCCAATAATGTAAAGGGGGGTAGAAGTAGACCTAGATTGACTTGGGACCTTAAGGAGTGGAATATTTCTAAGGAAGTAGCTTTCGATATGAGTGCTTGGATACTAGCCATCAACGTGCCTGAACCTTGAGCTTTGTTTTTTGGGTTTCATCTCTAGCTTACTCAAACTTGCTTGGGACTAAAGGCTATGTTGTTTGTTGTAGTAGTAGAATTCTAAGTTCCAAATACCTGCTGATGTTATTATATGAAACTTCAATCTGTTTTCAGGTTGCATATAAAGTGTGGTTGGAGTCTTTTGGCATGTACCCTTTACCTCTGGTAAAAAGAGTGAAAGAATTCTGGAATTCAATGAATATTTGGTTGTCTGAAAACTTTCCCGAGGCAGCCGAAACATTGCTTGAAGGTGTTTCTGAAGATGAATTAAAGTCAGCAGAGGATGATCTTGGTTTCAAGTTCCCTATGCCCACAAGGCTGTTGTATCGCTTTTGCAATGCTCAGCTGCCTTTTAATGAACATGATTATGGAACTCATCTCATCTCAACTTATGGAATAATTGGGGGTTACGACTTTAATGATCATTTGGTAAATGTGCATTTATCACCACTTGAGCAAATACTTGAAGACACAAAAGAGTACTATCATGGGTACCCTGATGACTTCAATGGGCGCGAACTCATTGTAGTGGCGACTTCATGGTTTCATCCAAAACAATTTCTCCTAAATTGCTGCAATGGTGAACTTTATGTTGGCACAAGCAACTTAGAAAGAGGAGAAATGCTTCCTTGTGTGCCTACAGCACTGATAAAACCAACGGATAAAGATTTGCCACAAGATGGATTACTTTTGTGGTTAGAAGAGCATCTGAGGCGTTTACAGAATGGCATGATCAAGACACGTATGCTCAAGACACGTATGCTGACGAGGTCAAAGTATATCAGCTTATATCCAGAAGGACCTCCGTCATGTACTTCAGCGGTGACTAATGGTGTTAAGGTTGTATTCTTGACTTCATACTTAATTACATAAATCATTTAATTGAATTGAAGGTCTCATAGCTCCTTGTTCATGCTTATGTTTCAGTAGCAACTCATTATTTTCAACTACTCAGATTATATTTGGTGAATGTAGCGTGTGGACTACTAACTTTTTCTTCGTAGGTGCTAATTTTTTCTCATGTTGATCTATTTTGAGCTAGATGTGACGTGTCTGTTATGACAGGTACGTGCATCAGGTGTCTTTGTGCCAGAGTATCCTCCTCAGTCTCCGGTCCCTGAGCGAAGTTGTCTGTACACTTACTCAATTCGCATGTCCGTTCCAGAGGCTTGCATGTTAGGTGACGTGTACTGTTCTTCCTGCCAGCTTTATTCATGCCACTGGACCATTCGATCGAGGGACCTAGTTGTTTCTCATGCGAGGGAAGGTATTATTGAACAGGTATGCTGGAGATCAGGAAGCAAAGCTACATTCTTTATTGTTGAACGTGCAGCTGCCTTTCAAAATATATAATTGATGTGCTCTGCAGTATCCTGTGCTGACACCTGGTCAGGATGAGTCTGTCTACGATAGCTGCATGTCCCTGCCCGAAGGGCCTCAATCTGTGGAGGGCTCCTTTTCATTTGTGCCCGGCAAGTATGTTCTGATTCCGTAGTAAAGTCATGTTAGTTATATATGCCGTCTCATTTTTTGACCGGTTCCGTAGGCCTCACATTGTTTATCATTTAACTGCAAGGTTGAGCCGTCCTGTAGGGGAGCCGTTCGAGGTCACGGTGGCTCCATTCCCACTTGAGGTGCCTGAGTACATCTTCTAAGGGTATGTTTAGATTGTAGGAAAAAATACTGTAGCATAAGAAAAACACTGTAGCATTCGCTGGGAAACGTGTTTTGTGAGGGAGGAATAGTGAAAAGTTTAAATGAATAGTGAAAAGTTGGAATGAATAGTGAATAGTTGGGAATCTAAACAGGGTCTAAGCAAAAACTCTTAACCGGCGACAGGCGTATAGAACGCGACCCCCTCAAACGGCCTGCAACAACCTGAGGAGAACTTTATTTCAACAGTTCATTTTCAATTTCGTTTGCATCGTCGTGTTTGTTTTAGTCAGATCTACCTAACAAGACCATATTGTTTCGTGCGGGTAATGCTTTTGCAGTTCCAAGGAAAAATAATGCAACCTTTTGTTATTGTGTTTTCGAGCTGCTTAGGCCAGTCTCAGTGGGGTTTTATGGACACAGTTACCTAGACTGGAAACTGGGTAACTATGCCACAGGAGTTTCATGGTGATAAACTCTTCTCACATCCCATAAAACTCCCTCTCTTAGGGCTTCTCTAGTGGGAAGGGTAAAGTGGTGCATCGTCCTCCGTGGCAGCAAAATGAACCGATTCAATCACTAGAGTACATCGAGTCTTGCATGAGAGAGATGAATCGGCTCATTCTGTTGTACCGGTTCATCAGCTCCCATCAACAATAAAGAATGAATCCATGCACCGCAAGAAGAGAGAAGAGGAGACATCTGTGCACGGAAGTAGGAGAAAAATCGTTGATGTGGGTCCATACCACTAGAGAAGAATGAATCGATTTAGCAAAAAGCGGATCATGCCATGTGTGGCTTTTTTTTTCAGATAGTGAATATTCATCACTCCAGATGGCCTTAATTACCCTGCCATGTCAGCAAAATTGCTGATGTAGCAGTAAATTTAATGGCCATGAACCCCCCCATTGAGACTGATCTTAGCTTCACACAAGACACAAGTAATGAACCTCCTAAATTCATATTCCTCTATCCCAAAAAGAGAGTAGTTCTTGCTTTCCAATACCACTCTATCTCTCTTCTCATTTATTCATCCTTGTTTCATGTGCGCTCTTTATTTTTTCATCTCTTCTTAATTCTCGTGCCTAACTCTGAAACTACTCTCATTTTGGGACAGATGGAGTACTTAGTTTGCTTTATTGTTGTGTCGATAATGCAGTTTCGACTTCGATAGTTTGCTTTATTGTGTCGATAATGCAGCTTCGACTTCGAGGCTGCTTCCACAGTGGGTGTTATGGGTCAATTATGAGCTGCACAATTATTAGGACCGGACCGGCGGTTTGACCAGTAAAAGACCAAATCAGAGCCTTCACCGGTCCGGCTGGCTTGAAAGACCGTTTGTGCAATCAAACCGATAAAAACCTGTTGAACAGAAAACCAATGAACCGCCTGGTTTTTATGAAACCGGTGAATCGGCCGGTTCCATGCGAACCGGACTGGTTTTGACTTTTACCAAGACTGCCCCTCTATCGATTCAGAGAAACGTCATCCACCCAGGGGTATAGATGGAAAGGCAGCATTTTCCTTGCCCTGAGCAGCACTGGGGAATTTTTTTTGTGCGCTGCTTTCGCCGCGGTGGCGGCGGCAGCGCATCTGCTTTGCAAGGCCACGGCGACAGCGCGTCGATCTGCTGCCTCTTCTTCGCCAGTTCACCGGACTACCGGAGGCGGGCTCCCCCTCGGCGAGACGGCGACTCCTTTGCTCGTTCCTCGTCATTGGCGGGGCCCCCAGAGCCTCGACCCCTGCCTGTGCCCTGCTGCCCTTCCCGAGTTATCGTGTCTCCACAAGCGGTGGCGCAGGACCGGCGGCTGGCAGGGAACTCGATGCGTGCTGCTGTCCTGCAGTCATTGGCTCCGATTCTCACCGCCCGGCGCTCCACAAGGAAGCAAAAGGACGACATGACCGTGTCAGTATCTAAAGTTCCGGACTCCAATTAATGAACACTATTTAGATTACAAAATAAATATTATTTATTTCAACTTTTTCCTACTCACATGGTTCTTCCCACTTACATAACAGAACAGTCTTATCAAACAATGATTTTTTGAAATCTGAACACAGCTTTAATTTGTTTAGTGATTGGATTTCAGAAGACTTGACATGTCCAGAGAATCAAAATTATTGCTTCGACACTAGTATTGAGTAGGAAACTGAATGGATATAAGTACACTTGCAATGCCACATTTAACAAACTACTAATTGCTTGCTGCTACGGAAATTCATTTTGTACATATTATTGAGTTGTCAAGTACTCAACTTTGTAAATTTGCTAGTAAATTTGTCACGGCCGCCTTTCTGGTGCATTAATAATAGGACATTTGTGATTTACTAAGAAATAATATGTATTGTTAAATGTTAATTATCACATGTATATGGGACCGGTTCAAAGTATTTCTGGCCGGTTCACTTCACCGGTTCAAAGTTTTCGAGCCGGCGGTTCAACCGGTTCTAAACGGTTGAACCAATGAATCGAAGCCCTCACCGGTTCGATGACCGGTCCGGTCCTAATAACTATGATGGACTGAGAAGGGCTTATAGGGAGGCCCGTGTTACTGGGTGAACTGCTCACGCAGTGCTACAGGACGTGTGAACGTGAACAGTAACCAGGGTGATTAGGTTTTAGCTAGAGTGCCTAGTCTATAAAGACGGCCTAAGTTCTAGGGTTAGAGTCATAGAAGAATAATAGAACTAGCCTTTAGACGGTCTGTTCTTGGCCTATTTGGCTGGGTTTCCTACCAAGCCAGCTGTTCTAGTCCACTTTCTCCTGTTCTAGTCAATCCATGTCAGTGGTCTTAGAGCACGAATGGCTAGGCCAGCTGTTCTAGTCCACTTTCTCCTGTTCTAGTCGATCCATGTTAGTGGTCTTAGAGCACGAATGGCTAACAAGCTTGCCACAAAGGATAAGGCACATACTTTCACTTTGTTTCTATGGCCACAGCTTATTGAAGATTTTGGCGCAGCAGGGACGAACCTAGCTAGTACAGTATACTATGAAGATGGGTGCGCTTCGCCGCGTCCAACTTACCAGTACGTGGACAGTGACACAGTGCAGTAATCAATAATTGGCAATGTCATTATGAAAAACTGAATTGGTGCGATCGCCGGACCGGGTATGACTTCTGTATATCAATCCGGGCACACTATATCACTAACAACAGAATGGACTTGTGACATATTCTGGGTGAGTGCCCTCGGCAAGTTGATATAATTTACGACCTCAAGAATCAATAACGAAATAGACAATAGTGTTGTCGCTTGGTCTGATGGAGAAAGAATGCCAAGTTCCATTCCATTACATATAAATCAACATGGCAAGACATGACCCGATAATTCAGATGGAGTTTGGCCTGATAGTTGTTTCACAAATAGAGCGTTTCTGAGTGCTTGTAACTTGCACGCATAGTTTTCAAATCTTCTTCTTCGTCCTTCCTCCAATCCATGGCTGCGCGTGGTCCTTCCCCACCTCCGTCCAGATTCCGGGGCATGCAGGTGGGGGCGGAGGTGGAACTTGGCTGGAGGTGGATGAAGGTCCGTGGTTCTTCCCCACCTCCGTCCAGATTCCATGGCAGGGAGGCGGGGACGGAGGTGGAAGTTGGCTGGAGGTGGAAGAAGGTCATGTGCAAGAGGCATACATAACGTCTACAGGAGCCTTTTTATTTTTAATCCGACATTTAAACTGATAACTCGTTTTTCTCTGTCGTATGAACTCTGATTTTGACGAATTTTTTTCTGGTGTTTTTCTAAGATAACACTCTTTCCATGTAACTGCTTGTTTGCAAGTGAGATACTATTCCATATATTTCTTGCATATCTCATGATAGTTTCTTACGCATATATAAGAATATTGCATTGTCATTACTAATATAACTAGATATTATATCTAAAACAACACTAACCATGAGGTTGTGTACAAAACTATAATGATGTTTGCATAATTGAAATTAAATATGACTTAATCTATAGATAGGGATCAACACTATGATGTGCAGGAGAGATGCGTGTTCTTTTGTGAACAATATGTGTATATATAGCCCCACTTTGCTAAAACCATATGATCTTTTAATAACAATCTAAAGCACCTAAAATACCTACTCTTTTCATTTATTGGTGTTGGTTTTCAAGTTAGATACTATGTATGTCATAGACCTTGTTCATGATGCTTAGTTTGACCTCATTTTATGGTGTGTTTGGTTGGTTGAATCATTTCAGTGTCAAACAATTGTTGATGGTGGTGACCGGCTGCCCGGCCTGCTTAGGAGTACTACATACTCCTATAATAGGACGGCCGGGGAGCCCAGATCATTACCTTTGTTGTCATACCCCCTAGTCACTGACATGCGGGCTGCATATATTTGGGACCCTCTAGTCATTGTAGGTGGTACAAGAGATGCACCACTTCCCAGCGCGGGGTTTACCTTCCGTTCCGGGTTCCTGTATGCGGTTCACGAGTGGAGCTTCTGGACTCTGGACCCACAACGGGAGCGCGTGTCCTCTATGACGTGTGTGTAGACCAAAAGAAGCATGCCTAATGTTAGGTGTCAACAAAAAACACGCTTAACTTAATTTGGTCAAAGTTGCAATATGCTAACCTTATTATTAACTAGGCATGGCATGTTGTGGCTACAAACCAAACACTAAGAACTCTATAAATATTGCAACTTTGCAATATGAATATGTATTTTTGGGCTATCTTATTACAGTTGCCTATATTTCAAACACAAAGTTTGTCTAACTTGCATTGGGTCTATAGTAATAATGATGCACTTGCAAAATCGCCACCGTCGCCTTGAGACGGGCCTCGGCGCCGGCGTCGACCTCCCTAAAGAGCTCCTCTATGGTCACCTCCAGCACGGGTGTGGCCCCTGTGAACTCACCGGTTCCCGCTTGGCTCGGTTGCGCAGACATGGGTGCTTCCGTGGGCATCGTTTGTGTCCCCTGCAAAGGGTCAGCGCTGGCTGCTGGTGCTTCACCCGTGCGCTCGGGCGAGGCCTCAGCAGACGGCACGGCGCCGGCTGTAGAGACTTCCGACGGCGCGGCCACCGGGGACCCGCTTACCCACTCGGGCACGGCCGGGGGTGCCCTGGGCGAAGCTGCCAAGGATGCTCTCCTACTCCTACGGGGGAGCGGGGATGCCGACCGTCGGCGAAGGAGATCCCAGCCGCTCGGCGGCCTGGCCACTTGGCCCTCAGCCGCCGAGCTGGACTAACCCGCGCGCAAGCGCTTCATTGGTGCCAACCGTAGAGGCAGGCTACCCCAAGCTGCCTGCACAATAGGAATGAGTATAAGAAAATGGAACGAAATGGAAGAAGACAATGCTCGATTATCATAGAGGAGATAAAAGGTTGAACTCACTTCGCCCCTCTCGGTCGGCGGACTTGGAGAAGGTGTCCGCTGGGGGAGACAGCTAGCGGCAAGGATGGGTGGGGGATCGACCCTGGTGAGCGTCACCCCTCCTGGTTCCCGAATGACCCGGGGAGCGCTCCTGGGTTCGCCTCTGGCCTCCCCTCGGACCCCTCGCGTGAGGGCTTTGCGGGGAGGTCGGTTGAACCTGGTGCAGGGAGATCGACTGTTGAGAGGAGGGGGGAGCGACGTGGGCCCACAGGACGAGAACGAAGGGTCGCCTTGGGTGATGAAATCCGTCACCGTGAGCTCGCTCAGAAGAGAATGGCCGCCTGAGCCGATATCCTCCTCGTTGGTCGTGGTTGCGAGGTCCGAGCCAACCTCTTCGCCACGGTCCACCCGCCTCTGCCGCTCCTGCTTCCGGTTCTCCCTGCGGAGGCATGTCTTCTTCTCCACCTCCTTCTTGTCCCGCTTGGCCTCCGCCGCCAGGCGGTTCCTCCGGCGCCTTCCCTCAGCGGAAGATTGCTCCTCCAGGACCATCGCCCGCGACGAGTGGAGGCCCCCAGGGGCAATGCATGACTGCCAAGGTCGAGTGGTAAACAAATTGATCCTCGCCGAGAGATAATTGTGGACGCGAAACGGCAAACAAAGGGAGTGAAACTTACAGGGTCCATAGCCCCCGGGTCGGGGAGCATCAAGGGTGGGCCTGGGATCTAGATGACCAGGGCAACAACCTTGTCTATGCCTAGGACCTCCTCCAGCTGGGCTCGGATCTCCGCCTCGAAAGGGAACACCCTGGAGATTAGGCTAGGCTCCAGCAGCTCCTCTGATACTATCAGCGCCATCCTGAAGAGGCGCATGGCTCGGGACATGAGTGGGGCCACCCAGCGCCAGTGGTAAGCCTCGATGATCCCACCCCGGTGATGCCGCTCTCTAGCAGCTAGCCGATACAATCCAGATGAGGCTTCAACCCCTTTTGGTCATCGGCGTTAGGGCCTCAGGGCCAATGTTGGGGCTTGGATGCTGGGGGAGTGCTGATAGACTCTAAGCTCAGAAGAGGTCCCCAGGGATGATTCCTCAGGTAGAACCAGCCCTTGTTCCAGTCCCGGCTAGAGCCGTGAAGCTCCACCTATGGGTATAGGTCAACGTGGGACTGCTTCATCTGAAGTGAGCAGAACCCCCAGGGCGCTAAGCCCGACTGCGGTTGCACCCATGCCACCTTGAAGAAAGTAGATCCACAGGTTGAAGTCGGGGTCGATACGGAGGTAGCCCTCGCAAAGGGCCACGAACACCGCCATCTGCTGAACCCTGTTCGGAACTGGCACGTGGAGCCCCACGCCCAGGTGATGGAGCACCTTGCGGACGAAGCGGTTGGCCAGCGTGGAGAAGCCGCGGAGATGGTACGCCGTGAAGCTCAGCACGTAGCCCGACGGCGGGGAAGGGCTTCTGTCATTAGGCGGCAGCGTGATCCACTCCGCATCCATGGTGCGGAGAGGGAGCAAGCCGCGTGCAACAGGTGCCTCCAGGGTCGCATTCGTCATGGTGGATCACTCCCACCAGCTTAGGGTGGACGACGAGGAAAAAGCACGCGACATCATGGTGGAGGCGTAGGGCGCGGAGGCCGGGGCTGAGCTCGGGGCATTGCCGCACGGAAGCTGGAGTAACACGCGCGTATGCGAGAGGAGAAGACAAAGCGAGGAAGAAGATGAACTGTGGAGCCGCCACCCCCATCCTCCTCTCCTTTATATATGGGGCGGAGGTTAGGTCGATGGCCGTCCCGAGGAGACACATGGCCGTGGACCCCATACCCTCGATCTCACATCCTACGGGCAAGGATCCTCCAGCCGCGTGGGCACACGGAACTGTAACACCCTAAAAATGCCCCATTTAAAATTTAGTGAATAAATGACCTCTTATGTTCAAGTGCTCATAATTAATATAGGCAAATAAAACTTTTGAGGAAAATAAAAGCAAATATAGGGATTAGAAACATTGTTGTTGCATTCATACCGGTGCATTTGTTTTTGATTGTTGAATTCAAATTTGAATTTGAATTCAAATGAGTGTTTGAATAAAAGAAAAACCTTTTCTTTTTCTTTCTCTTTTTCTATTTCTCTTTCAGTCCAGCCGGCCCATTCTCTTTCTCCTTTTCTCTCCCACCGCATGTCCCAGTTCCCCTTCTCCCCCTCTGCACAACCCAGCAGCGGCCCAACCCGGCCAGCCCGCCAGCCTGCGCCTCCCTCTCACTCCCTCTGCAGCTTACAACTGGGCCCTACTGGTCAGCATCATCCCCTACCTCCCGCCGTTGACAGCCGAACCCGAATCGAGCTCAAGCCGGAGTCCGCCTCACGCACGCCTTCTGCTCGTGCTTGGCGCGCACGCCAAGGAATTCCAGGACCCCCTATTTAAGCGCCACCTCTGCCCCCTCTCGACCCTCCTCACGAACCCTAGCCACCACCAGCAGCCGCGCCGCCGCAACCCTAGCCGAGCGCCGCTGCCGCCAAATCGTCGCTCCGCTGCCCCATTGTCGACAAGATCAAGCCGCGGAGCCTCGGGGTAAGCAGAGGAGCACATCAAGCCCCTAACCCCTCTCCCTCTCGCTCTCTCGTGCACGCACGATCTCACCGAAGACCCCAAGCCACCACCGCTCGTCGCGCGCCTCCACCGTCGCTCAAACCTCGAGTAGAACCCCCAAAACGGACTTACCGTCATCCCCTCTCTCTCCCAAGCCTTCCGCGGCGAGCTTTGGAGCCCTGTAGCGCCAGGAAAGCTCAACGCTGGTGAGTCGCCGCCTCAGCACCGCCGCGAGCCACAAAACTCCAGCGACCAAAACCCCCCCGATCTAATCCTAGCCGTTCGATCTAGATCCTAGGGCCCAGATCT
This sequence comes from Digitaria exilis, assembly GCA_015342445.1. Lineage (NCBI taxonomy): Eukaryota > Viridiplantae > Streptophyta > Magnoliopsida > Poales > Poaceae > Digitaria > Digitaria exilis. The sequence goes on along the minus strand of JACEFO010001671.1, from coordinate 162,329 downwards.
AAACGCCGAACCGGTATGTGCCCGGTCCACCGTGGACCCATGGACCGCGGTCTACGGCTGGTCCACGGCACAGTAGACCGTGATGTCAGCCGACGTTAGCCGTCAGCCGTCGCCCTGGCAATTTTGCAAAAGAACCCTTACAGTTTTTGGAAATCAATCCGTGGTCCACCTCTATTCAAAAATATTTGCAAAATAGTCCTTTTTCTTTTGGTTTAGCCCCTGCGCTTTTGTAAAATAGAACCCGCCATCCTAGATGGCTGTTTTACTCCTTAGCCCTCATGTTTTTATAAGAAATTATGTTTTAGGTCCCTGGTTTCTTTCAAAAACAGCCCTGGAAGCCTAAAACTTTCACCAGCAAGCCCCTAGAGCCTGTTCTAAGCGTAGTTTCTTCGTTTTAACTCTGATTTGAGTGATTTTTGTGCTCACGTGTTTGTAGTGAAGCGTACAGTAATTCTAAAGCCTTCTTTTCATCATTTGTTTATGTTTGGTGTACTGTTCTAATTAAATTCCTTGTTTGCATGTATGTGTGGATGCTTGTGTGGTGATCGATGTGAGTAGTGGACGAGCCGTTCCAGTTCGCCGACGATCCTGTTCCCAAGCAGGTGTAGCAGTAGTTCACTGAGGATGGCAAGTATAACACGGACAATCCTTGTTACTTATACACCTTTTGAATTATATGTTCATATGCATGTGCCTAATATTGATATACGTTAAGGTTGTTCCTAGTCTTTACCTTATTCCTTGTTTACCCAGGTTTAATGCATTATGATTAGTATTTTCTACGCACTGCAAACAACATTTATTTTAATGTTAATATTGAATTAACGGTTCACTTCAATGAGGACTAAAAGATGCTTTTTAGCAACATGGTTCGGGGAGCTAGAGCATGTGCTTCGTGCTTTGTTCTAGTGTCTCTATAATGATAGGTCTAGAGAATTAGAGCATGTGCTTCGTGCTTTGCTCTAATGTCTCTCCGTAAGGTCCGATTCTTAAAGCGGCAACCCAGGAACTTGTTCGCCGCCGTTGGAACTATAATGGCTCTGGTCTTGGATAATTAGCTTGTACGTCTCTAGCTTGCCAGTGGTTACTGAAATGCATATGTGGGGAACATTCGTGAGAGTATAGTTTGATCCATCGAGGACGGATTTATCCGTTGGCTATGTCTCGTTAGGCAAAGTCCCGTGATGTAAGCGCCCAATGTACGGCAGCTTCACACGTTGCGATGATTGTGCTCTCGCTCTGGACGCCATTGACCCCCCCTCATGTTGCGCCCTGAGTGTATGTCAATCTCGATGCCTTTGGTTATGCTGCCTATGTTGAACCAAAATGGCTACTGTGCTTGTTAGGATGTTTTGTGAAAATCCTCGTAGCATAAGTTCTTTTGGATTTATGTGACCAGCGGGTAAAGGGCGAAACCTCTGTAGAGTGTTGATCTATCATGATAGCCATGCTCACGATTACGAGTGACCTGGATCCATTTTGATTAGAAGATGATGTTAGTGGTGGACGTTGGTATATTATATGATTATTTATACAATATTATTATTGGGTTTATAATTGGGTTTTTACTCACTTGTAGTAATTTGGATGATAATAAACTGAAACTATTAAAGTGCTAATGCAGTTTAACCATGTCAAGCCTTTTGTTTTTGCATAACCCGTGTTATACTTGTTAAGTAAGATGGTTTACTTACGCTTGCAACTATTCAACAAAATCCCGGATGGGTAACAGATGGAGCATTGAATGATCCGTCGCTTGCTAAGTTTCCGGAGGATCTGCCGTACTTCTAGCTGTGTTCAACCAGTCGGTGTCCCTGTGGACTTGAGGCTCTACTAGTTGAGAAACGTTTAATAATATTAAGACTTTCGCTGTGTTATTTGTGAAAGACTATGTCTTGTTTTAAATTCTAATGTAAACTATTTTATCCGAGCATTGTGTTCCCTGTGATTCAATATTTGTAATCTATATGTGTTCTGTGGACATCCTGGGCACACATATGGAAGCATTCAGATATCTTCAAACTCTGGTTGTTACAGAAACTGGGAAAGGTGGGGGGCATTAACTTCCCCTCCCATCGCCACGGCCGAGTGGGCCCCCACGAGTGTGGCGACTGACTGCCGCATCACCTCGCGCATGCTGGCTCATCCTTCCCTGCCCGTGTTCAATCAAATCGATGCGGGTGGTGGGACCCGCCATGTTCCCATGCCGCCCCGGAAGGGACAAAAAACAATGAGCCGTGGCGTTGAGCAACGTCCTAATGATCAACCCTGAGGTTCTAAGGCCGGCCCACGAAGGGTGCAAACGTCTGCCTCGACCAGGATAAGAGTGAGGGGTGGGGTCTAGAAACGGTCGGGTGTACGACCCAAGAGAAGACTGTAGACCCCGCGTCTGAGCTCCGAGGCATGGCAGTTTACGATGAACCCCGGTTTAGCACTTTAGCGAGGCTAGAGCCCTCATGGACCATCGTATGGCCTTGGGGTCTATGAGGTTGGGCGCACAGACCCTCAACCGACCCCTGTAGGATCGAGGATTACCGACTAGAGGGGGGCTGAATAGGCGGTTTTAAACTAAAAGAATAACACTAGAGAATTTAATTAGAAACACAAGATAAATTCTACAACTAGTGAAACTAGCCTATGTCAAAGGTTCGCAACCTAGGATGACAAGATACAATTCAAATTATAGGTAGTGAAATGCTCAAAATAAATTGCTTGTGAATAAATGAGGGAAAGAAATAACCGATGACAAAAGTAATTTTTCCCGTGGTGTCAATGACTTGCCGGTCACCCCTAATCCATGTTGAGGTGGATTCAATTCTTCTAATCGCTCCTCTACCAAGAATCTACTTGGTGTATGAGCCAATCTAGGAATCAATGAACCGCTCCAAACCTCTTTCCACTAGAGATGCTTTTCACCACTCCGGTGAGGCAAAGCTCATGAACCTCTTCACAAGAATGAATCAAGGGCTTCTTCACAATCTTCTTGAAGAGCTCAATGAAAACCAATCTCCAAGCTGTCTAGGAGGCGGCAACCTCCAAGAGTAACAGATCAACAACCTTGCTTGAAAAACTCCTAGTGCCCCAAAGCTCAAACCTTGAATGCAAAAATGCAATCCAAAGCTATGTGAGTGAGAGAGAGGGAGTGGAAAGCTAAAAAGTGTGTTTCAAGTGAGTGGAATGGCCAAGAGGAGCTCCCCATGCCGGCAGCCCCTCTATTTATAGAGGAGTGCCCCAACTCCAACCGTTATGTTCAACTTCCATGATTTCTGCGAACTCGCGGATAGTCCGCCCATACAGAATCGGACGGTCCGCTGTTATAAACCAACGACTATGTGTCACATCAAAGCAATTCAAATCGGACCGTCCGCCCACAGGTGGCGGACCGTCCGCAGTTCATTCCACATTTATACTGAACGGGCGACGTTTGGACATGTCCGAACATTTGCCTGTGGACTGTGACATCCCTGATGTTAATACCTTGAAAACACATGTTAAAACAGCTTAAAAGGGGAACAATGATGTGAATGCACCAAAATTTGATCCAAAAATTTAAATTTAATTCAAAACAAAGGTCTTTTTGACACCCAACTGAAATCTCAAGAAATGTGTACTAGACTTGAAAATCTCCAAAAATAAAAGTTGTTTGTCATCACAAATAAGGCCTAGTCACTGTTGGGAACCTTTTTCAAATTTTGCAGTTTAGCCCCTCAAAAACTCAAATAACAGTTTGGAACACCTGTTTGAAATTGGTTTGTTTGAGCTTGAAAAATTTGAAATTTCAGATTCGCACCAAAAAGAAAGTTGTGTCCCACATCTCAAACGCCAACTTTTATTTTGACACTTTTTGATGTTCAGTTCAAATTTTTGGAGAAAATTCAAAAGGGGCAAAGGAGCTCCACGGGGCTGCCAGCTCACCCCTGGCGAGCTCTGCTCCTGGCCGGAGTCCGGCCGCCACGTGGCCGGCATGCGGCGGCGTCCACGCCAAGCCGGCCGAGCCGCGGCGGCAGCTGGCTCTTGTCCTCGCGCGGTTGTCCGGCCTCCCGTACGGTCGCGTCGCGCGCTGTAGCGCTGCATTGGCTCGCGCCGCGCGGCTAGGCCATCATGGCGGGCGGAGCGCCGCCGTTGGCCATCGCGCGCGCCGCGCCGCGCCGAGCCGCTCCGCGGGGATTCTCTCCCCACTACGCGCCAAGGAGCACTGTGGAGAATCCCCAGCGCCCACGCCACAATCTTCCCTCGCCCAACCCCTCGCGCGCGCTCTGTTCGAGCTCGGGGCGCATCAATGGCGCGTCACGTCGACCATTTCCCCTCGCGCGCACTCCCGAGGCCGCTCATTACTCTCTAGCGTGCCAAAGCACTCCACCGAGCCCCTCACACTCTCTCTCAGCTCGCACACACTGCCATTTCTTCTCCCCGCGCTCGAGCACATCATCTTCAACCTCCAGCCGCGCGGACCGAGCTTGAGTCCCGAGCAAAATTCGTCCTCGTCCTTCCACTATTCCCAAATTCCTCGCGCACAGAGCTAGACCACTTCCCTAGCTTCCATTTCCCCCACTTCTCGCGAGCTATCCCCAACTCTCCGGCGAGAAATCGGATTTTCCCCCAAATCCGCATTTCCGGCCGCTGGAGCACCCGCACGTCGAGCACCCACTTCGAGCCCTCCCCGAGGTCAACTGAGCATCCCAATAGCTTCACCGAGTCCCACTGGTGCTCACGGACCCCTCCAACCCCGGCGACAACCACCACCCTCTATCCTAAGGGAATGGACCCGGTTCCGAATTGTGGATCGATGGGAAAGGTTGGGAAATGCTTGTGCCTTTTATAGCAAGCATAGTCCGTGTGTGTTGGGTTTCCCCTGGCCAGGTAGCAAAATTCGGTTCGAACTGTCCGCTTCTCGTGGTTAATGAGACTGCTTGACTGCTGTGCTGCATTGAGTAACAAGTGGAACTATAGGATGATGAACTTGTTGTATGAATTAAATTGTATTGCACCACTTGTATATTTAGAGAGGATGCTAATCTAGAATGGTTAATTCTACTAGAATATGATGCTAAAACCATGAAAGTAAGGATCCACTCTTAGTTGCTTTTTGGCAAATAAACCCACCAGCCAAAAGCCTTCATGTCTAGAAGTCGATGATGTAGTTTTCACCCGACGGGTAAGCCTTGCTGAATATTAATATACTCAGCCTTGCTTGTGGCTATTCTTTCAGGTACTGTGATGGATGTGGCAGTCGATGCCATCACTTGGCCTACCCATGTTCCCCCTGGATGGCACGTTGAGTGGGTTCCGTCCTCTGCCGAGGATCGGGAGGAGTAGCACCATGGCAGGCTTCATTATGGTGTTACTATGCATCGTCGCTAGTTTAATATTTCCGCTGCAATGAACTTTTATATTCCGCTGCAATGAACTTTTATACTCCGATTCAAAATTAAACTTGGTTTGTAATAACTCTACGATACTATTTATGATGAATTTGTGGAATGTTGTAACCTCTGGAACTCACCTTCGTGTGGGCACGCTTGTTGTTTCGATCGTGAAAGTACGTGGTTAATCGGGTATAATCCGACGGCGCTCCAGCTTATTCCGGATTAAGTGCCTGACTGCTTGATTAGCGGTCCAGGGGTACTTAACTTGGAGTAATTTCGGAGTGGTCCGCCAGAGCTGGTATCAGAGCCGAAACATGCGTACCAGAGAGAGCAACAAACCTTAAATAAACATTTTTGGAATAAAATTTACCAACTCTTACTTCCGCCGCGCACTTGCGATGGAAAGGTTATTCTTAGGACCGCTAAGGATGTTACATAAAACGTGAAGCCTATGTGGGTTAAGGGATCACGATATGTTAGGTGGCTAATTATATATTATACTGACTTCCAGCACATTTCATTCTGTCATTTACTTTACGTAATGGTGGGCTCAAGGTACGGCGATTGCTGTAACGTACCACGGCACTATATGAAAATATAGTGGCGGGACATAGTCAATACGCTGTGATGGCGTATGAAACTAGAATAGTATGGTGGGCGCAAGGTACGGCGATTGCTGTAGCGTACCACGGCATCATATGCAAATCTGATGGCGGCACAAAGTTAATACGCTATTTCATGAGCGTATGAAATTGTCAATATGTTGCCTTGGCGACATATGAAACATTGCCCGTTCAATGTTGAACGTTCGGGTGCCACCTCTATAGTGGGTGGAATGTATGGAGACGCTTTCATGAGTGCTGGCATGAAAGGTTGATTATATATGCTCTGGAATGGAATTTTCTGTAGGTACACTAACCACGATTCCGTAAGATGAACAGTCAGAAAAGTTCGGCTAGTTAATATAGGGAGAGACGGATATTGCCTAGCCACCGGCACTAACTTCGTAGGCCAAAAGTTTATTGGCATGTGTGTTGGTGAGAACGAATAGGCCGCTCATGCATTGCAATTCACTGAAATTATACTGAACCTTAATGCACGACCCTCGAACTACCCGCCATCAAAATTTGAATAACAACCAAAAATTGTGACGAAACTCTGCCGAAAACAGTCTGCTTGCACCGTTATTTCGAATATGAAAATGTTGTCAAACGAAAAAGTGTTAAACATGAAAGTTGTCACAAATATTACCTACTTTGTCCTGTAGAAATTTCAACAAAATTGGTTCAGTAGAACTAGAGTAATACTTAAAATGGTAACCCCCTGTCTGCTGGAAATTTTTGGGAACAGTAAGTTAAACATTGAATTTTTACATCCTCTTAACGACGGTTTCTGTTTAAATCTTCAACATGAAACTTGTTTGAAATTACTTAAACAATGTTCTGGCCAAATTTGGGAATTTTTGAGTTTACAGATGTTGGGTTTTATAATTTTTACTACACTATCCAGAATCTGTTTTTATTTCTTTGGCGCTAACCGGTTCTCACCCTTGACGTTTTTGTTCAGAATGGACGCTCACGCTGACCTGGCCAGCAACCCCAACGACATTTCCTTCTCGGACTGTTTAGGATGGGAGGGTTTCCCTAGTATTCTTTGGTCTGTTTTACAGGCGCTGGATTATACAACCCCGCCACAGTATGAGAGAACCGTCATCCGAGACCGAGGTGTGACCCGCTCCCGTGTGCGTTTGGTGGTGCATCGCCATCTGCCGTGTCCTAGCTCCCCCACTTGGAGTGTGGAAGTTCATGGGCACCACATGGAGACTAGTTGTGAGTTAGCTGTCCTGAATGGCATCAATTCCTTTTGTGCTCAGAACCAAGACCTGGTAGAGCATCAGCTGCTTGGGCTGTTTCCACCGTCCCAGCCGGACGATGCCCATTGGATGAGGCGCTATCTTAGCTCCCCTTTGAGGATGGCGGAGAACCCCGTCGCTGCAGCTGCACTTATGATGAGGTGGATCCGAGCTTATCACCGTTTGCAGGCACTTTTAGGACGGTCACAGAGTGAGGTGCTCAACCTTGCCATGGATATGTCTGTTCGTGCCCGCGACATTGGGGTAGAGAGGACCTCATTGTCCATAGAGGTGAGCACAAGAGACGCCATGATTGCTGATTTGGAGAGGCAATTGTCTGACCTCCACATTGCGCAGAACAACGTCCACAACGAGCTAGTCCAAACAAGAGATGAGCTTGAGAATGTGCATGGTGTTTTAGAGCATGCCAATGCCATGTTAGCCACCCATGATGCTCAGCACCTTCTTGAGCAGGGTGGAGAGTATGGGGAAGGAGAGGCCCCCGATTCCGACATGGACACCGAGGATGATATGCCGCCCTTTCCAGCTCCACCGTCTCCTATGGGCAGCGAGGCTACCGCTAACAACCTAGATGATTTCTAGAAGCTGCACTAGCAAGACTACTCCTCCGCATAGCCTAAATTTTGGCTTCATTATGTAATAAGCTAGATGGAGTTGAGCTCCCCTCTGATCTTTTAAGACAATGTAATTTAATTGATGTGGGTATGTGAGCCCAAAACTTGATGAAGGATGTAATGGTTGCGCTGAAAACGTTCTGCAGCTAACCTTCTTTTAATTATTAATGGGTTTTTCATTCACTTCTGGGATGTGATGTGAACTACAAAGTTGTTTGGAATTTGTAAAACGAAAAGCTAACCAAATTCCAACCCCATTGGTTAAGCGAAGTAAAAATGGCAACCAAAACACTACAGCTCGGCCTACCGAAAAACAGCAAACGCAGAGATTTAAAAATTGAATTTTTCGGCTTAGTTCCATCCCGAATTTGGTTCTGAGCCAAACATGAAAGTTGTAGAGTATGAAATTTTCAAGCTACTGACCGAATTGGAGCATCTGACTTGCTTTCTACTGGGAGATATGATTTTTCTTCCGAAACTGCTCGTTGATATGTCATCTTTACGCAGTAAACTTCATTATTGCCACGTTCTATCTTGTCATCATTTATGCAAGCCTATGAAATGTGGCTAATGCAAGTACCTACTGTAGATGGCCATCACTCGCAGCGGTCATGACGCTAGCGGCTCCAATGCTAACCAGCAGGGGCCAGAAGGACAGCAACAGCCGCCACCACCTCCGCCACAGCAGCAACCTCCGACGTGGCAACAATTGTATGCTACTCAAACAGAGATTCTCCGAAACCTGCAGCATCAGCAACAAATGATGCAGCAGTAGATGCAACAAAAGGGAGGTCAACGAGCCCCTAACCTCAAGTGGCTCGATATGATGACTTCTTGGCTACACACCCGCCGGTGTTCTCCTGAGCCGAGGAGCCCCTAGAGGCCGATGCGTGGATTCGAGCCATCGAATCCAAGTTCTCTATTCTGGCCACGCCTTGCACTCCCAACCGCAAGGTGGTTTTCGTGGCGCAGCAGCTCCGCGGCACAGCTCTCCTATGGTGGGAGAATTACTTGGCCCTGCAGCAGGAGGGTCACGTGATTGAGTGGGAAGAGTTCAAGGCTGCTTTCAAGGCTCACCATATTTCTGCCGGCTTGGTAGAGCGGAAATTGACTGAGTTTTTGGCGTTGACCTAGGGTAACCACACTGTACTCCAGTATACCCAGGCCTTCAATTATCTGTGCCCATATGTGGGTCATCATGCCGACTCTGACGTGAAGAAAATGGAAAGGTTCCGACGTGGCCTCAACACCAAGCTCAAGGCCCAACTGACCACCACCCGAGTAGCCACGTATGGCGAGATTGTGAACATCGCCATCACTCAGTAAGACGCCAACGTGGTACACAAAGCTGAGAAGAAGAGGAAAGCTCCCGCTGGACCGTCAAGCGCCCAGCCACAGAGGTTCCGCCTGATTCCCCCGGCTGCACCGCAGGGGCAGCCCAGGGCACCTCAGGGAGGACGATGGGTTGCTAGGCCACCACAGCAAGGTGCGCCCCGTTTTCCTCCACCGCCGCAGCAGCAACCGGCGCCGAGGCAAAACGTGCAGCAGCCGTCCCGTCCTGGTGCTGGCTACTAGTGCTTCAAGTGTGGCAGCAACAGTCACTTCATCAAGGACTGCCCACAGAACAAGCCACAGAACCAGCGCCCGGGAAATCAGCAAAACAAGGGCAAGCAGCAGCAGGTGCAAGTCAGGTAAGGAAGGCTTAACTACACCACCTTGGCCGACCTACCGGAGGGAGCGCCGGATATGACTGGTACCTTTCCTATCCACAATCAACCTGCTGTGATATTGTTTAATTCCGGGGCAACACATAGTTTCATAAGCACCAGATTTCATGCAAAATGTGGGTTAAAATCTTACCATACCAAATCAGCGTATGTGATATCAACCGCGGGAGGTAAAATAGCATCCAACCAAGTCACTCGAAAAGTACCAATTAGGCTGGGTAGTAAAATATTTCCTACTGATTTGATTCTGCTTGGGATGGAAGGGATTGATATTGTTTTGGGAGCAAATTGGATGACCCAACATAAGGTTGTGCTAGATGTTGCTGAGCGAGTTGTGGAAATAAACTCGCCTACACATGGCCCTAGAGCACTATATCTGCCACAACGGAATTGTGCCAATGCTTGTGCTTATGCAATGGTAGAAACACAACTAAAAGACATTCTGGTGGTATGTGAGTATGCCGATGTTTTTCCGGATGACTTACCTGGGATGCCACCGGATAGGGACATTGAATTTGTGATTGAACTCCAACCTGGCACGGCACCTATATCAAAGAGACCTTATAGAATGCCACCCAATGAATTGGCTGAATTAAAAATTCAACTCCAAGAACTGCTAGACAAGGGTTTCATTCGTCCTAGTGTGTCGCCTTGGGGTTGCCCGGCTATCTTTGTGAAAAAGAAGGATCATTCCTTGAGGTTGTGTATCGATTACCGGCCTCTCAATGCGGTGACCATAAAAAACAAGTATCCACTTCCCCAGATTGATGTCCTTTTTGACCAATTAGCTGGCGCCAGAGTGTTCTCCAAGATTGATCTTCGCTCTGGCTATCACCAAATAAAAATCCGACCTTGTGACATTCCGAAGACTGCCTTTTCCACCCGATACGGACTTTATGAATTCTTGGTCATATCATTTGGGCTCACTAATGCCCCAGCCTACTTCATGTATCTCATGAATTCAGTATTCATGTCCGAACTTGACAAGTTCGTGGTGGTTTTCATTGATGACATTCTCATATATTCCAAGAATGAGGAAGAGCATGCCGAGCACCTTCGCATTGTTCTTCAAAGATTGAGAGACCATCAACTCTACGCCAAGTTCTCTAAATGTGAATTCTGGCTAGAAAGTGTGAAATTCTTAGGTCACACGGTTTCGAAGGATGGTATATCTGTGGATCCAACCAAGGTGCAAGAGGTGATGGATTGACAACCACCTACCTCTGTCCATGAGATTCGGAGTTTTCTGGGTTTAGCCGGTTACTATCGCCGCTTCATCCCAGACTTCTCTCGGATTGCGAAACCCATGACCGAACTCTTAAAGAAGGGAGTCAAATTTGAGTGGGGTGACAAGTGTGAAGAAGCTTTCCACACTTTGAGAAAACATTTAACTTCAGCCCCAGTTTTAGCTCAACCCGACAGCACCAAGCCCTATGATGTCTATTGCGATGCTTCAGGCACCGGACTTGGCTGTGTTCTGATGCAAGAGAACCGAGTCATTGCTTATGCTTCTCGAGCGCTCCGGCCTCACGAGCAAAATTACCCTACACATGATCTTGAGTTAGCAGCGGTTATTCATGCTCTCAAGATATGGAGGCACTATTTGATGGGTGTTCCATGCAACGTATACACTGTTTCTCAAGATGCAATTGCAGGACACGTTTGTTAAAACATATAGTAGCACGACTCAGTAGTACAAATTGCTAGTTTGTATTCAAATGTTTTAAACAGTATCAATTCCTTAAAACATGCACATGCACTCTTAAGTCTTCACAGCAAATCTCATGCTGTCAAAGATAGGACAATTCTGATCATATGCCAAACATATGATCAGAAACTTGTGCTTGCCATTTTTTCCCTAGTAAATAAAAAGGTAATAAACTAAAGGGAGAAACATCCCCCTGGATGCTTTCCCTTAACAAGGGGGTACCAAACCATCTGCGAAGGTATTCAAATGTGACCTGCAAGCACCTGGCGGTCCGAGCTTTGGCAGGTTCCACTAGAGGCTCTACCAACCAAGTTATCACTCTGCTCTTAGACCACAAAAAATAATCAGGATAGCTTTTAAATATAGCTCTAGATTATACTACAAAGCTAAGTTTCATGCACCAGCCCTAAAAAATCCTATTTTTTTTCAAGGGAAATGAAGAATTAAGAAAGCCATAATCAGTTTCACATCAGTCAAAAAAACATTATTTCGCATGGGGTGCACACCATCACCACCTAGGTTCAACTGTTCAAGTTCTCTCCAGCTCAAATTTGGTGTTTGCGATGCCCATTTCTTCTCATTTACAATGCTTCCTAGTTCCTCTTAGGTTGGTGATTTTTTTTTTCTAAGCGGCTGGATACAGTTTGTGGGAAGGAGCAACTTCATGTTTTCAAACCGCAAATAAAGAAGGGAGAGCATAACCAACAGAACCCAATAAATCAGGGGTGGATGAAATATTCTTTGTGGCTCATTTGTGAGAGGACTCAGAACATGAAATCAGGGGTGCAGTACACTCTAGTGCCTGACACACTTGACAATCTCTGTCTTTTGCTTCCATTCAGCAAGGTATTGCCACCAGGCCCATGCTCAGGTTAAAAAGGATATTATCCACTGTATCCAGCTAGAGTGTCATGGGCTACAGGAAAACTTTAAAATCCAAAACTATTTTTCCAATTCATCCATTAAACTTAGCATTGGACTACCGGAACACCTTCAAATTTAAATCTTTTCAATAGAAATGTTGCTCCAAATTCCAAAACCTTTCTAAATTGTAAATTTTAAAATTCAAAGCACCTTTCTAAATTTCTTTGCACAAACTTTTACGTTTTAACACAAGATACACTTTAAAAGAAAAATAATTCCACGTTTCAAAATCTTAAATATTTCCACATTGGAAATTTTAAAATTCTTTAGCATTTTATTTAAGAAAAATATTTATATGACCACAGGTACATCGACTTGCTTTCCGCGGCAACACCGTGAGATTTTCTGGTTCCATTCTAAAGTCAAATCATCTCAAGTTTGACCATATATAACAAAACACTAACATTTATGATACCAAATACTCCCTCCGTATATGAAAATGAAGTAATTTAGGAAATTTATAGTTTGACATAGGCTCCAAAACATACCTTTGACTAATACCTTTTGCTACAAAATATTTATAAAATATATTTAAAGAGTACTTTTATGAAAATATATTTCAATAAGAGTCTACTCATATCATTTTATATTTTTAAACTTAACACATAAAAAAGTATTTGCAGTCACATTTTAAAAAGTTTGGCTTAAACAATCTCAAAACGACTTATTTTTCCTATACAGAGGGAGTAAGTATTATTAGTTTCTTTATTAAATATATTTTTATAGTTTACCTATTCGGTGCCATACATTTTTTAAATCCCATCTATAATGTTAGTCAAATATAAAATAGTTTGACTCTCAAAGAACTTGCAATTACAATTTGGAACAGATGGAGTGGTTTGTAAGCCAGGTGGTTGGTATGACTACTTGCTCGAAACAAAACCTTGTACCATGATTTGAGTCTTTGCAAGTATGCTCATATTTTTTATACTTATATTTCAAGAGGTGCTATTCTTTTAATGGTACATTGCCCGCCCCATGTGGCTATGCAATCTAAAAAAATCTACAGATCTAGTATTTGAAAGGTGATTGTAGGGATAAGTTTACGTGCATGTATTTGATATGAGGGTGATTGTGTATGTAATGTACCATTATTTTGTAAAATAAAAAAGAAAACAGAGGTATGATGCGGAGATATGAACTCATATGGTTTGTTCTATATACATACATAACTAACTAGTAAATATGTCAACATATTGCTATGGATAAAATCTATAATTATATCTACCATATTGTAATGTTTTATTTGATTTTGTAAATGTGCAATATATTATAATATCAGTCCTCCTTTGCCACTAAAATGGATGTTCCTTGTGTGACACCTTGTTGATGGTCAAAATTGACACATAGCCGATTTAGAGAATCTGGCAGACACAAACCGGAACTTCCGGTTTGATGAAACCGGAACTTCCGGTTTTGCTATTTTTGCTTTCTCTTCTCAGGCACAAGACTCTCCAACTCCCAGTGCTCTTGCAGCAGAACATGCCAGTCCCTCCACAGCATAATCGGCTCCAAGCTCCGATCCAATTAAGATCTATCTTGAAGAAATGCTAAGTCTTCTGAACACTGAAATCGGACAACTTGTGAAGAACGCTGATCCTGTCCGATCAGTTTTCAAAAACTTGCAAGGCCAAATACCATAATCAGTTGAAGAAGCTCTCTTCCCAGCCACTTTCATAGAGTTCAACTATTTCCAGGTGGTAAAGGCCCAAAAGAGACTATCCGATCGAGCTGAATTCGAGAAATCCTCCAAGCACCAGGAGCAAATCATATCGGATATTGAAGGCATAGAAACCCAAATCAGAAACTTGAGGCAAACTCAGGAAGTTTTAGAGAAGACTAAATCCGATTTGGAATCCAGGTGTGAAGCTCACATGCAAGCAATAGCCAAGATTGACGCAGAGCTTGAAGCTGTGGAGGCCTATCTGTTGCAAATCCCTGGGTCCTTGACAACCTTTGAACAAAACAAGCCAATCCTTATGCAAAAGGTTGATCATCTTGACAAAAACTTGAAGCTGATTGAGGGTTCCGCCGATGACGATCGGAAAGCCATTTCCGATGTAGACGCTATTCGCCTGCGTGCGATCGAAGTGATCCAAGATTTTCTTGGGTCGTTGTAAAAACTCTTCTTTAGAAACCCGTGACATCCTTTTGTAACGCGTACATTTAAAGTTGCCACACTATTTTGAATGTGTACATCCTTGACTCTCCCTTTGACCAAGTCCTGCTAAATCCGATGCGTCTTTATTATCTTTAACCGATGTGATCGGCTTTTACAGCGCATCTCCTGAAAATAGCATTTTTGACCAAAATACCTCGGTCCCTGCACCCATTTATATCAAAAATTGAATGCTATGAACTGAGTAGGTAAACTCTTCGCCTATAAATATAACCGCATGGAACATCCAGCACATCGTCTCTTACATCTATCAAAAAACTTTTCGCACGACGTTCCCATGGCGTCCTCATCCAACCAAGTATGGAGTAGCCTTGTTTCTTTGTTTATCATTTGATTGAAACAAACTAATCTTTTTTTGATCTTCAGGTTCAACAAACGTTGGAGTCCATCATAACCCAGCTCCAATCCGGTGCTCCACTTTCTACAGATCATCGACTTTTCCTATCTATCCACAGATATGAAATTTTGAACTTGCTTCCTGAAGGCCTCACTTCAGTGTCATCTTCTATTCATGGCCATGGACTTCCAAGAAGTGGCATACCCAGGGTCCAATGTCAGATTCACATCCTTGAAGCTACTCTGACTATGGAAGAAGCTCGCCTCGTCAGCCTGAAGAACAGAAGGGATCAACTCTGGGGAGAAATTGACGTAATCAATCGATCCATATCTAGGTCTGAAGCCAATATTAACAATATCCAAGCTTCTCTTGAATCCAGAGACCAAACTATAGAAATTCACGAATGCCATGAGTCTCGTATGCGAGCCATTCAATCGATTCAGAACTTTCTGAATACCTTGTAATTTTTTATATTTTTTGCCCTAAGGGCAATGCATAATGCATCGGCCATGTATTCCTGGATTTACAATCCAATCTCCGATTAGTCAATGAATGTACTATTTTTATTATTTTTCTGCTAAAGGCGATACTTTGTATCGGCTATGATCACTTCCGATTTCTTTAACGAAAATCGGCTTATGCATCAACTCAAATGCTGGGGTAATACTTTTTCAAGTATTTTCCATTTAAAGCCCGAGGAAATTCCTTTCCTTCTAACGTTTCCAAAATGTACGCATTACCTGGAGCACATTGATTTATACGATATGGGCCTTTCCAAGTTGGAGACCATTTTCTGAATTTAGAATCTTTAGATCCGATCAGCAAAATCAATTTCCACACCAATTCTCCTTGAGAAAATTCTTTGACTTTAACCTTCTTGTTATACCATCTAGCAACGCACTCCTTATTAGCCTCTAAATTCTCAAGAGCTTTCAAACGATATTGAATCAAATCTTCCAACTCATCTTTCATAATAATAGAATATTCATCGGCTGTCAACTCATTTTGAAACTCAACACGTCTAGAGCCGATTTTCAATTCCCAAGGCAACACAGCCTCATGTCCATAAACCAACTAATAAGGTGACATTTTTATCACACCATGACAAGCCATCCGATATGACCATAATGCTTCATGCAACACAGTATGCCATCTTCTGGGAAATTCATCGATCTTTCTCTTTATTAACTTGATCACGCTTTTGTTGGATGTCTATGCTTGACCATTAGACTGAGCGTAATAAGGAGAGGAATTTAATATTTTAATTCCCATACTTTCGGCAAATTCTCCAAATTCCCCCGAAGTAAACATAGTTCCCTGATCGGTTGTAATCGTCTGAGGAATACCAAACCGATAGATAATATGTTCCTTAACAAAATCTATCATATTAGCTGATGATACAATCTTCAAAGGAATCGCTTCAACCCACTTGGTGAAATAATCGGTCGCCACTAATACGAACTTATGTCCTTTGCTTGATGCAGGATTAATCTGACCGATTAAATCAATTCCCCATCCTCGGAAAGGTCAAGGCTTTAAAATTGGATTCATAGCAGATGCAGGAGCTTTCTGAACATTTCCAAATC
Source organism: Digitaria exilis (assembly GCA_015342445.1). Lineage (NCBI taxonomy): Eukaryota > Viridiplantae > Streptophyta > Magnoliopsida > Poales > Poaceae > Digitaria > Digitaria exilis. Next base: position 146,015 of record JACEFO010001671.1, on the reverse strand, counting down.
GCTGACAATCCCGACACCCCTTATAATACTTAAAACAATCTTCAAGAATTGTGGGCCAAAAATATCCATTCCTCCTGATCATCCACTTCATCTTGAAGGCCGATTGATGTGCTCCACATACTCCTTCATGGATTTCTCCCATCAGTACCTTAGCTTCTTCTGATCTGATGCATTTAAGCAAAACTCCATCAATCGTCCGATAATAGAGATCATCTTCAAGTATAACATATTTTACTGCTTGAATCCTGCTTTTTCTTTCAACCTTTTTTGTTGGATCTTTCAAATACTAAGAAATCTTTTTCCTCCAATCAGTGTCTTCCAACTCCAGACTCGAAATTTCCCTGATCGGACGATAACCAGATGCTCCTTGAGCTAATCGGTTAGCCTCTTCATTCTGACATTAGGGAATATGCTCGATTTTAAAAAGTCTGAATTCTTTTAACAACTGGAGGCATTAATCATGATATATTCTCAAAATATCATCATTGCATTCATATTCACCCATCAATTGCTTCACCACCAACATGGAATTTCCAAATATTTCAATAGCATCGGCCTTGATTTCTTTGAGTAGCTTGATACCTTTAAGAACAACCCGATATTCTGCTTGATTATTGGTGGCTTCCTTCTCAATCAGAAAAGAGAACTCAAAGCTTGCCCCCCGAGGTGAGATTAACACAATTCTGATTCCAGAACCAACCCCACAAGAAGATCTATCAAAGAACAAAGTCCATGGGGTAGGTTCCACCAAACGAATCTCTGGACCACAATGATGAGTAACAAAATCGGCAAGTATCTGCCCTTTGACTGCCTTCACTGATTCAAAGCGTAAATCAAACTCCGATAAGGCTAAAATCCACTTTCTGATTCTACCATTCAAAATCGGCAATGACAGCATATACTTTATAACATCATCTTTGCTAACAACAATGCATTCAGCCGATAACAGATAATGCCTGAGCTTGGTGCAGGAAAAGTATAGACATAAGCATAATTTTTCAACCAGAGAATACCTTGTCTCTGCATCCAAAAGCCTTCTACTCATGAAATAAATAACACGCTCTTTTCCTTCAAATTCTTGAATAAGGGCCGATCCAAAAGAAGAATCATCAGCCGATAAATATAATTTGAACGGCTTGTCTTTCTGAGGAGGAACCAAAACAGGAGGAGACACCAAATACTTCTTGATTCTTTCTAAAGCTTCTTCCTGCTCTTTTCCCCAAACAAACTCCTGATCGGCCTTTAGCTTCAACAAGGGTGTAAACGGCTTAATCTTACCAGAGAGATTAGAAATAAATCTCCTAATAAAATTTATCTTGCTGATTAATGATTGAAGCTTGGTCTTATCTTCTGGAGCAACAATTTTATTGATGGAGCTTATCAAAGTTTGACTGATCTCAATTCCCCTTTCATGAACCATAAACCCCAGAAATTGACCAGCAGAAACTCCAAATGCACATTTCAAAGGATTCATCTTCAAGCCATGCTTTCTTGTACACTCTAGAGTCTTGCGCAAATCGGCTAAATGTTGTCTATAGCTTTCTGATTTAACCACCACATCATCAATATAAATTTCAAGAATCTTGCCGATAAGCTCATGAAAAATGTAATTCATAGCACACTGATATAAACCAAAAGTCATAACTACCCACTCATATAAACCAACATGCCCAGGACAACGAAAAGCAGTTTTATGAATATCTTCCTCAGCCATAAAAATATGATTATAACCAACATTACCGTCCATGAAGCTTATGACTTTGTGTCCTGTCGTAACATCAACCAATAAATCAGCAATGGGCATCGGATATCCATCCATCGGCGTTTCCTTATTAAGATTCCTGAAATCAATGCAAACACGTAGTTTCCCATTATTTTTATATACATGAACTAAATTAGAAATCCATTCAGCATAACAGCATTGCCTAATGAATTTTGGTTCAATCGACTTAGTAATTTTGGCCTTTATATCAGGTAAAATCTTTGGATTACATCGTCGAGGATCTTGTTGATGTGGCCGATATCCTGGTTTTATAGGTAACCGATGTTCAACAATGGATCGGTCTAGACCAGGCATTTCATAATACTCCCAAGCAAAGCAATCCTTAAATTCTCTTAATAAAGAAATCAACTCCTTTTTGTATTCAGGATCTAACTTTGCACTAATAAACATCGGCCTTGGTTTATCACCATCTCCTAAATCTATTTTTTTCTAATACATCGGTCGACGTGAAGCCATATCCTAACTTCCCTTCATCTTCTTGAAGAAATTCATCCATTAGGACGATTCTTCTGATCTGACTGCTTGGATCAGCTGTAGACCGAAGTCGGCCACTCTGAGGAATTCAGTGTCTAGAGCTTTTCCCGATATACACATCATTTGTTTATAACTCCACGGTTGTGCTTCTGTAATAGCTATGCTATACGATGTGTCTGATTTGACAACTTCCACTGTATCCTCAATCCATTGGACCAAACATTGATGCATGGTTGATGGAATGCAACAATTGGCGTGGATCCAATCTCTTCCCAGCAACAAGTTGTATGATCCTTTGCCATTGACTATGAAGAAAGTAGTAGGTAAGGTTTTGCTTCCGATAGTAAGATCAACACATAACGCCACCCGAGCTAGAGAAATCTTTCCCTCATAATCTTTAAGCATCATGTCTGTTTTGATCAAATCGCCTTCACTTTTGCCGATTTTATGAAAAACGGCATAAGGCATCAGATTAACGGCAGCTCCTCCATCAACCATCATCTTGGTCATTGGTTTACCATCAACATGTCCCTTTAAAAACAAAGGCTTCAAATGAACACGTTCCTTCTCTTATGTTTTCTCGAAGGTTGCTTGCATTGGTTCTAAGTTTAACTGAGCCATTGCTTCTTCAACTTCATAACCTTCTTCATCACTGGTCGATACCATGAATTCTCTTGGCAGCATGAAAACCATGTTCACATCGGCCGCATAATCATCTTGGTCACGTTGCTTAGGACGCTACACTTTAGATGACACCTTCTTACTCTTCAAAAGCGGACGTGACTTCTCTTCTTGAATTTCATCAAATCGGAGCCTCTGTAATCTCCTCTTCTATAATTTCATGACCCCTTCTGGACACCACCTTGGCTGAGGTACTTTAGCTTCGTGATGAATATTTCGATCCCGATTTGGCAATGGCTCTTCATCAGACACCAAATCATTATCGCGCTCTTCCAGTTCTCTGCTCATAATCGGTTTGCCCCCCAGCCGATCATACACACTCTGCCTACCTCCGATTCTCTCATGAACTGGAGTATGCCGATATTCTTCATCCCTATCTCGAATAATCAGCCAACGCTCCCTATAATCAAATCGGGGCCTTTTGAATGATTTACCTTCTCCATAGCTCCCATTGAACTCTGGGCAATCATCTGGAGATGGTAACTTGATCCCTTCTTCCCAGCAATAAATGAAAAAAGGACATCTCCAATGATCTTTATGCTGATACATCCTTTCTTCTTGCTGCCTTGGTCTCTCTTGCTGGCGCTGATATTTCTTGATCAATCCTTGAGAAGTCACATGCCTCTGAGAATTTCTAGGATAATCATCATTTTCCCACTGTTTTTTACCCTTCAAATCGAAAGCCGAAATTTGCACTCTAGGATCAACAACCTCTTTTTCCTTTGCAGATTTCGATGTCAAAAGTTTAGTTTGCAAAGCGTTTCCTTTAGCTGGTTCTACCATATTCACTGGGAAGGATGTCCATCAATCTTCATCAGTTTGACTGGTTTAGAAGGAATCTCAAACTGTAACCTTCCTTGCTCAATCGCCGATTGGATTTGACTTCTGAATACCTTGCAATCATTGGTGTTATGAGACGTAGCATTGTGCCACTTGCAATACACCATTCTCTGGAGCTCTTCTGCAGATGGAAGACTGTGATTGGCCGATAATTTGATCATCCTTTCTTTAAGCAGCAGATCGAAAATCTTATCGGCCTTGGTGACATCAAAACCAAACCTTTCTGGTTCCTTCTTACCAAAAGGGCAAGAAATCGGCTTCTTATTTTTAACCCACTCTGCTAAGCCAATTTCTTTCTCTTCATCGGAATCGGACTCTGAATCAGAACTGTAATCAATGTAATTCACCTTCTTATGATAAGGTCGCTTCTGTTCATGAATCCGATTCTCATGCTTTGACATTCTCTGCACAATGTGGCTCAAGCTTTCAAATTTTTGAGTCATGTTTCTCCTTGAAGTAAGGAAGTAAACCATCAAATGCTAATTGTGCCAATTGGACATCTGTCAGGTTTAATCCAAAGCATCTATTTTTGTCTCCCTGACTCTCTGAATGAAATTTGCCACCGATTCATCATTCTTTTGCTTCAATCCTGTTAAATCAGTAATAGTTTTCTCTTGAACACCAGCAAAGAAATATTGATGGAATTGCTTCTCCAGGTCTGACCAGTAAATAATAGAGTTTGCTGGTAAAGTCATAAACCATGAAAAAGCTGGTTGAGATAGAAAACTTAAAAATAATCGGACCCTCAATGCATCGGTTGCTGCAGCTTCTCCACATTGTACCAGGAATCTGTTGACATGCTCTATTATGGAAGTATCATCATTTCCAGAAAACTTGGTGAAATCAGGGATCTTGTAGCGATGAGGATAAGGTAGCGAATCATAAGCAGGTGGATATGGGGTTCTGTACATCACATGTTGAGTCTTGGGTTTCAATCCAAACTGATCTTGCATTATATCAGCAATCTGAGCTGCCCAATCTACCTGGTTCGCCCCTTGTGCCATCCTCTGTACTGGTTGAGGGACTCTTTCTATCTCCTGATTTGATTGAATCGGCCTTGCATATCCCTGAGGTGCCGATTCTCCCTGCCTAGCTGGTTCTGGTTGATCAATCTCATGGATACGCCCTGAAGATGTATTCTGGTTGATTATCTGGCCCTGACTCTGAGGTTGAATATTACGATACACCTCCATAGCTGATGTGGTATTACCATGAGTCTCTAACTGAATCGGCATAGACCTGTTGGGTATATTTTCCGATTCTGGCTTAGCAGACCATATATGGCGTACAATCCCCTTCTCATCGATCAACGACCAAACTCCATCAGCATGAGGTACCCAAACCATCTTTGGTGCCTCAGGTTGAGTCTTTTGAGTTGTTTTAGGAGATGTCACAAAATATTCAGGAGGCATCCCGAATCCTGTGTTGGGATCATATCCTTTGAAATAATCAGTTCCCTTTGGCACCGATGTAATCGGCGATGATGAGGTGAAGACTGCTGAACTGTTTGGTGGGATCTGAATTGGAGGCACAGTAAATGATGTTGTTGTTGCAAACCCTCCTTGCATGATCGGCCCTGGTGCCGATTGCACCTGTCCGATCGGCTGAGCTGCCGATAGATCAGTGAACGCCTAAGAATATGTAGTCTTTGCAGCCCCTGCCACAGTATCTCTTGCTGAAGTATCAACCTCAATCGGAGGAGATTGTTGATATGTTGGACCTCTATATTGAAGGTTGCCTTCAAGCAATGTATGGACCACTTGATTATGAAATTCATTACTCAAAACTTTAGCTTGATTCACAAAGGCATGGTGGACTGCATCATTGACCATATCATGTAGCTTTCCAGGCGCTTCAGCTATTGTGACTTCACGAGGCAATGGAAAGTCAGTCTTCTTGATAGCTTGGCCTCTTTTGGTGGTACTGAATGACTTTAAGCATAAAAGTTCAAACTCTTCAACTGCTCTCGCCATCTCAGCCTTCTGTTCATCATTGAGATCATCCTTAGTAGTGTCAATGACATTCTGTCTCCCAATCTCAAAGCGATTATCCTTCTTTGACATGGTTGAAGTTGTCTAGTCCCACTGGGCGTGCCAAAAGTGTGTTGACGCAAAAATTGGGAAAGATCTTCACGTACTAGCACACAAAATCGGTTGTGACCGATGATGCAGGGAGTGCCAGTCAATCTGGCCTGTTGATTGACAAGGAAGATCGTACGTTAGTAACACAACAAAATCGGCTGGATTTCCGATTTAGCGATGAAGACCAGATCGGCAGTGAATTCCGATCTACAATAAAGAAACGGCTAGATCAACCGATTCCGATGCAAAGCAGAGTAAGATTACTAAAACGTAACCTACCGAGCTAAGCAGAGCAACACTTAGAATAGATTTAAACATCTATAACAGATCTGATGATGAAGTGTACATAAAAGCCAAATAAAACTTATTCTAAGCTGGATAAGAGTTGAATAAAATCCAAACGAAGTAACAGTGATGCGCCAGATACCAAAGCTTAGATATTTACTCGATAACTATCGAATAATCCCAAACGAAGCAATAGCGATGCGCTGGTTGCTAAAGCTTGGATCTTACCCAGTAATACGGGGCCTACAGGCAAGCCTTGAGATCTGATCACCCTCGACGTGCCCGGAAGAACTCGCGAAAAGAAAAAGACGAAGTCGTCGACAATGTATGAAAGATGTGAAAAGTGTAAAGGTTTTGTTGTTATTGGTGTGTACAGACTTCTACGACCACGTAGGGTCAATATTTGTACTCTGATAACTACGACTCCTAAACTTTTACAACAAACTTACTTGACACAAAAGAAAAGACTCTTTTACAACCGTCTACGACTCGAACTTTGTGAAAATAACCGACTCTTTATTTTGGTCCTTCAATAAGCTTAGCCTGGTAGCTCTTTCCGCCCAGGACTCTTCCACATCATCAACCTCCTTTCCTTCTCTTCGATCCTGATTCGAATCGACATCTTCCATCGGATTCTGATTCCGATTCAAACTATTCTTCCCCCCCCCCCGGACTCTGATTCCGATTTCTAATCTCTGCTTCATTTGACACCGATGTGACCTATCAAAATCTGGTGTCAACAGAGTCAAAGGATTCTTTTCTGGTCTCTAAGACAAATCACATCGCAAGCACTTTCTAGGATTGTATCCCGGATAGAGTTCCATTTAGTATCTGAATTAAGACCCCTAACATTCCAACAAAGCACTTTCCACTCCCGAAAACTAAGATGAGATGCATACGTGGTTTAACAAAGAATGTTTATCAAGTATGACAATTTGACAAAGCATACTGAAATACAAGCATTGATTCAATGATTGGAACAAAATCCAAGCTAGCATCAATCCACTGGAAGGAAACAAAATTCTTGGAGCCCATCCACCAGCCTGCTTATTTCTTTGCCTTCTTCTTGGGGGTCTTATCATTGTCATCCTTGGGCTTTTTCTTAATAACAGGCTTCTTCCCTCCAGGAGCAGAGACCTTCTTTTTCTTAACAATGCTTGATCAGTCATCTTTTCAGCATCTATGTTGACAGCACTTAGCTACGTCAATTATGTACCACAAGTGCATGGGTCGGTTGTAGCTCTTCCCTTAGAGTATTCCCCAAGGTTTATCAATCCGTGGATCGATAATGAACTACTAGGGTTTTCTATCTAGCTCAATGGATCTAATTATAGCATGAAGCACATATTGCATATAGTGTTGAACATGTGGATGTGTGAGGCAAATGTGAACATGTTATGTGTGATGAGTGAATGATCCCAACCTACCTTCTCGAGGTAACATGACCTTCGGTAGCACGATCCCACCATCTCCTTCATTGCAACTCTGGCCTAAGTAATAACCTAACCTATCTCGTACTCCGATAAGAGGACATGATCCCACAACACACGTTCCACCAGCCCTACTCCTCCCGTGTATTGTCACTACATGAGGGATCCCAGTGACCAGCTTCCCGTACGCCACTAAGATGTATCCGCAAGCCATAGACTAATCGCCATGATTAGATCTAAACCTACTAAGAACATATGTCGTACTATCATTTTCCCTACCGTGTGCTACCACCACACGATGATAATTTGTCACTGCCTTATAGACATATGAAGAGAATATACGCCAACTAGACATTAAGACTAATCACCATTATTAGATCTATTTATGCTAGCTAGACATATGAGATAAAGCACGCATCTTAGAAGATCAAAGTAACGAGGAAAGATTAGATTGATTCACCATTCAATGTATATATGCCTTGATACATCTAGGCACGGCTCTAGAATCCCACCATGGCATCACCACGCAAGGCCAACCATGGAGACTAGGATCTAGCCTAAGCCATCTCCTAGGCAACGTCGAGGACGGCGGCCGTCGGCTTCCTCTGGTGTGTGTCCCTCGATTCGGCGGCTCTCCGGTGGTAGATGGATACAATCCCCCTTCTTGGAATGCCTAAGGGTTGTATTTATACACTATGAGAGTCTTGGGGGCGTGATATACCTTGCCTTCCACAAGATTTTTGCTTAGGGGCCAATCAAACAAGATTTCCACAAAATGAGCCACATCCAGATTTCCTTGTTTCATAGCCCTTCCTTTTTGAGGTCATTATCCTACGTCCAGAGTCCAAACGAGGCAAACTCAAATACTAAATTGTATGGCATGAAATTTCCAAGAACATTAGTATTCATGACTTTTCTTAGAAACGAAGTTAACATCCCCAAAACGGTGTCGCTCCGAAATCTGTTTGGATTCGGATTCTTCTGGACAGTATGTATTTAGGGGGCAATATCTCCTAGCTCCGTATTCCAAATAATACGAACCATAGGTTCAAATCGAAGAGCTCGACGAAGCAGTAAACTTTGGTATGCAACATTTTAGCATTTGATACCATTTAGATCTCTGAATCTACACCTAAAGATCATGTTGTCCTGGGCTACACGAATTGAATCCGAGTTTGACTCGATCTTGTGTTGGATGTGGACTCCTAGGGCCATGAGTTGTCCTATGGAAGCCCACATGACTCATTAGTTGATTGGTTGGGATCCTCTATTGGGCTTGATTTCTTCAGGCTTTGGACATAAACGCTTCAAATTGGGTTGTTTTCTGCAAAAACATGACATGGTCCAAAACGGGGTTATTTCAAGTGTCAAGTGGTGGGTTAGGATATGAATTAGTACAAAACCTCCACCTAAATAGCACCAAAAGTGTGTCGCTAAGGAGCGCCAACAATCTACATTACAGAAAGCAACTTCTAGATTTTTAATGATGGAAGGTGAGATAATTGTAGGTTCTAATCACATGCAAAGCATTTCTTGTCTGCACAAGCTTTACATTTGAAACTTTTGTTTTGTTCCGTCTTCCTGCAACTCCTTCTCAAAGATGGGTTAGCTTCTGTGACCTTCAATTTCCCGGCCTTCCTCAGCAAAGCAGCAGACCATGGGCCCTTTAATTGAGGCATATCATTATAATCATCAAGTTTGCCACTATGTGGAGTTTGTACTGCATACTACACCACTTCTCCAATTGCATTATCAACAGCATTCTGATCTTGTCCCTCACCAACTAGATCCTCGGTAGCATCAAATATGCCCTCAAGTACAGATATCTTATTCAGACGAGAGCCAGTGAAACAAGATTGACTAGCTGTAGTGGGACATTTAAGAGGTAGCTGAAAGGGGGACTTTTGAGTCTCCAGGATTGAGAAAAAAGACCAAGCAGGTGAAGCCAGGAATCTTTTGGCCCATTCGAAACTTGAGGGGTTAAAATAGAGCAGATGTGAAGAAAGCAGCCCACTCTGGTGATATATCAGTTGTTGCTAGGCCTCCAACTGGATTAAAATGTTTACTCCACAATCTGAAGAAATCTGGTGGCATAGAGCGTGTTGGTGAGAGGTGCTCCAACACAGGGTCCACTATGGGCTCAATCAACTCCACAAATCCCAATTGCACGAGATTTTTAGAATGTTCATCCTGCGTAGGCATAATCCCATCATCAGGCTCATCTTCTGATCCCATGAGCTCATCCTCTGGCATCTCATCTAGATTGATTTGCAGCTAAACACCATTCTCCATTGGGATGAAAACTTCTACCTCCATAGGTATATTCAAATCGAGGACCAGATTATTTGGTGCTTCATCATCTGACGATGAACTCATAGCCAGGATATCCTCAGGCTGCTCCTCTGTGTCCTCACCATCATTCATAATGCCCTGCTCAGGAATCAAATCATCAACCTTACCAAGGTCCTCCACAGGAGCCATATTCAGATTAGGTATCTCATTATCAACAGGATGTGGTTCCCCTTGTTCAAGGTCGACTTGTTCAACAAAAGCTTCACCATGACCCACCTGCTGCTGATTAGGACCAAGCTGTTGCTGCTGGTGATTTGGCTCTGGCCATAGCCCCCAACCTGCTGCATTTGGAGCTTCATGAGGCCCATCAAGCTGATCAGGAGGGGGACCTTGGCCTGGCTGCCCAAACCTAAAGAAATCAAATAGATAAATGTGGATTAATATCATCAGGGCCATTTGGCGGGTCATCCTCATCTGGTGGTTGTTGTCCTAACATAGTGGACTGAATAATTTCACACTGAGCAATCCAAGTGTCTCCCTCAAAGTCATCTCCCTCTGACAAGAAAACAAACCAAGGTATTTCCTAGAGTGATACTACATGCGCTTTGACCAAAATATGTGCCAAGTGAGTAGGGTCCTCTTCCCATGTAACCAACCATCCCCAATCAGCCAAGGCTTTATCCACCAGATGGTTATTCCAATGATCCACATTAAAACCCAAAAACATCAACCATACTTCATGCTTCATGGTAACTTTCTTGTGGTTCCAGGCTTTATCTTGAGGGATAAATGATATGTAGACATCTCCGAAAGGGTGAGGGCTGTCATGAATCATCCTATCCCGATCATAATAGGCATTGAATCTAACATAAGCTTGACCAAAAGGACAGGGTTGAATGGACCTAAAATGCACTCTCATATGATCCCTCGAGAAATCATCTAACACATTGCGGATGCCAGTGAATGATACCTGCTGATTCGGCATTGGTTCAATGATGGCAATGGCAAGATCGTTGTTGCGGCGAGGTTATCGTCCCATAATCGCCCGAGACATTGGCCGGCGGCCCTGCACCATGACTCGATCGAAGCCATGGGGGATGAATGGAGTCGGATCCACAAACCAAGGAGGCATCTCAACCGAAACACAGGAATCGCACAGCAGTAGCGACAAGCTTACTATAGCAGTTGGGGTTTCCTGGGAAGAGGAAGGGTCGAAGGATGACGCAAGAAAGGAAAATCCATAGTGGCATCAAAGAAAAGAAATGAACGATTTTCCAAGGGAGGTGCCGGATTACCAGGCATTGCGGCAACCAGGGCGAGGGAAGCTGGCCTTCTCCTGCGACGCCGCCACAGCGGGCGGAGCCTTCCAAGCTGAAGACGAAGGGGCAACAGGGGAAATCTTTTGAGAGACAGAGGAGAGGCTAGCTAGCCAGGGAATCAAAACGAGGGGCTGCACAGTTGAAGGTCCCATTTTTCATCGAGCCTTTAGTTCGAAACCACTGAGAGGTGTCCACCCCACTCCAGCATTTAATGTTGATTTGATTGGAGAACAAATGAGTTTTGGACAATCCTAGGAAACGAGGCGGGAAACGGCAGAGCAGTGCAACGTGCCCGAGCCTGAAGCAAGATGAACAGAGAATTCGCCCAGAGCAGGCCATCATTGTGTGAGAATTAGAGAGGCATCTCGTACACATGCCAGAAGAGAAGCCCATATGTGCTTTTGGTAGGCCGGAAGTTGGCCCAACAGTGACAGTATTAGCACCCATCAGAGGTGTTTTATTCCCCTGAATTACATCTTGGGCAAAGGACCATTTACCCTTTTGAAACGAAGTGGAATTAGTGCCCAAATTAAGGGAAAGATCAATGCCATTATTACCGCTTTGCCCAAAGAGAGAAGCAGGTGACTGAGGATGAACACAAGGACGCCATGTTTGAGGAGATTGAACCAATGTTTTTGGTAAAAGATTGGTATCTGGAACATGAATGAAATCCAACCTTGAAAAAACTGAAGAACCTTGTTGATTCGAAGGCTTCAAATCCATAAGGATACGCTTAAAAACTTTGGCTATAGGGACATGAGAAAAGTCCTTATTTTGTCTAGGAGGACCAGAGGAGATAAGTAGAGATTTCTTATTCTTTACTTGAACCCAATAGTATCTCGGGCCACTATCACATATCGTGGAGGATCTAGCGAAGCTATGTCCTTTCTCATTCCAGAGATGGAAGAAGACTTTAAAGAGAGTGCACTCAAAATACTGAAGATTGTACACAAACAAGCCCACGGATTTTGAGATGACTGAATTTGTAAATCCCTTCCTCAATCTCAACAACTGCGAAGGATATACTGGTGCCCCCTAAAATCGATTGGAGAATATCACCAATCGATTGAGCATTCAGCTTAAGATGAGATCTACTGAAAGCAGCAAGAAGCCAAAAACTCGATGCATCATCAGGGTATGGTGAACAAACCATTGATCCAAAAAGCTCTCGTACCTGAGTCTCAATTTGTCTTCCATGCGAGGAGTCTAGTTGGGACACCTCCATGTCTGGATGAGTAGGAGGACGAGGATTTCTTCAAGGAGAAAACAGATCACCAAAGGTTCTTCTCATTGCCTGCGGCCTTACCACCACTTGAGAAGAAAAGCCAGTCGTGGGAACACTGAAGAGTTTGATGTTAGATGGACAGGGATGGTGGACGCCAGGACCGGAGTGGTCACCAGCAGGCAAGCAGAGCGGTGGACGCCGGGACCGGGGTGGTCACCGGCGGATCGGTGGGGCGTCGCTCACAGACACTTGCAGCACCACCTTGCCACCTGCTTGCCTCCTTTGTGATAGACTGGTAGGGGTTGATCCCATGTACGATGTTGTTGAAACTGCAAAGAAAAGAGAAGATCAAAGACATATTTGTTTTTCATACATTTACATACTTGGAGGACTTGGAGAGTCTAGGTCCGCGAGAAGGCACACGGACTTTTACAACATGCGGGTCGACGGGACTCTTAGACGGGTCTGGGTTATCCGCGGTGTACAGCTACCCTTTCTATGGTAGCTTGATGATTGAGCAAACATCATAATTCTGTGCTGTATTGATTGTTTTGACATCATATTTGTATGTAAAATTCTAGTTCCTCCTGCTAAGGTCTCCTATTTCATGTGTTCACTTGTCTCTCTGACAAGATGTTTCAGCGCTGAATTGGAAGACTATGCAGGAGTGTTTTGACAATTTATTCACATAATATTTTATATGCGATCCGGTGCCCCTATGATTCAGCGCTGAAATATCTTCAAAATAAAAAAATGTTTTAAAGTAACTCAAACTTTCAAAACCAATAAATTTGCTAAGGAGCGGACTTTAAAATCCAACTCTCTTTTCTAATTCGTCCATTAAATCTAACATCGGAATACCAGACCACTTTCAGATTAAGAACTTTTCAACATAAATGTGCTCAAAATTGTAAAACCTTTTATACAGAACAACTTTTAAATTTTGGAGGTCATTTCTAGTTGCCTTACACACATTTCAACATAAGATACACTTAAAAAAGTACTCCACATTCCAAAATCCAAAATATTTTCATAGAGCATTTTTTTAAAAATTCGATATGCTTTGACAATTCATATAAGAAAAATAATATGTAACCATAGACACATCCACTTGCCTCACGTGGCAACGCCACGAGCTTTTCTAGTTCCATTCTAAAGTCAAATTATCTCAAGTTTGACCATATATAACAAAACACTAACATTTATGATACCAAATACTCTCTCTATATAAAATGAAGTAGTTTAGGAAATTGATAGTTTGACATAGGCTCCAAAACATAGCTTTGACTAATACATTTACAAAATATTTATAAAATATATTTAAAGAGTACTATATTTCAATATGAATATACTCATATCATTTTTACATTTTTAAACTTAACACATAAAAAGTATTTGCAGTTAAAGTTTAAAAAGTTTGGCTTAAGACAATCTCAAAACGACTTCTTTTTCTATACGGAGGGAGTAAGTACCATTAGTTTCTTTGTTAAATATATTTTCATAGTTTACCTATTCAGTGCCATACATTTTTTAAATCCCATCTATAATGTTAGTCAAATATAAAATAGTTTGACTCTCAAAAAACTTGTAATTACAATTTGGAACAAATGGAGTGGTTTGTAAGCCAAGTGGTTGGTGTGACTACTTGATCGAAACAAAACCTTGTACCATGATTTGAGTCGTTGCAAGTGTGCTCATTTTATACTTATATTTCAAGAGGTGCTATTCTTTTAATGGTAGCCATTGCCCATAAGGCCCCCATGTGACTACGCAGTCTAAAAAATCTACAGATCAAGTATTTGGAAGGTGATTGTAGGGATAAGTTTACGTACTGTATTTAATACGAGGGTGATTGTGTATGTAACGTACCATTATTTTGTAAAATAAAAAGAAAACAGAGGTATGATGCGGAGAGTGTACAAACTTTTGTTCCATGAACTCATATGGTTTGTTCTATATACATAGATAACTAACTAGTAAATATGTCCACATGTTGCTATGGATAAAATCTGTAATTATATATACCATATTATACTGTTTTATTTCATTTTGTAAATGTGCAATATATTATAATATCAGTCCTCCTTTGCCACTAAAAATTGGATGTTCCTTGTGTACCATCTAAGAGCATCTCCAGTGGAATCACCATCCGCCTCACCATAGCTGTTTTTGACGTTTTGCCGGTAAAACGAGACTCCAGCGTAATGGCTAACGGCCTCCATAGCTGTGAGAGCAGGCTGCCAAATATGGCTGGGCCGAGCGGGTCTGACAAAGGGCCCCGTGTTCTATCTCTATTGCTTTCCGTCAAAATACTACTTCCTTTTTCTTGCTTTATAAATTCAACAAATCACTATATCAAGCTCCCAAATTCACACAAGTTCTTATGATGATAGAATAAATGTTAGAGAACCCATTTTAATAAGGTTGAACCCAAAATCTCTTACATATTTTAAATTAAAATTTTCTAAAGTTTTACTTTTATGCAAATTATTTAAACTTTAGGCTATCAGTTTAATTCCCAAAATTCAGGAAGAGGTATTTTAATTCATTTTAAATTGGACAATAATAAAATGTAGGTCCATAGGATATGGATGATGGGATTTGGCTAGTATGCTGGAGCGTGCTAAAATATGGAGAGGAAATCTTATAAAGTAAATACTCAAATAGAGATATGAAGAGTCAAATTTGGCTATTCTGCTAGAGATGCTCTAAACGGTTGAAAAATATCCCTCGTTGCAATAACTCTAAAATTTCTGGGGGAGATCAGCAATGGGCGTTGTGGTGGTGTGTAAAGCGGCATCTGCACGCCCTCCACGGGGCTAGTCTTGCGGTAGTAATGTCAGGGGTTAAACGCTTTTTCTATGGCAAAATGGTACGGAGGGCATAAAGTTTCAGAGTGATGGCAATGATAGGCTTTAATAATTTCGATGTCACATAAAGAATAGCTCTCTATATATTATACATCCTCTAAACAATGAGTTTAGTGCATTATTAATGTATGGTATTTTTTGGACAATTAAAGTAATCAAATAAATACACTAAGATCAGTACAATGATAAAAAAAGGTTCACAAAAACATACTAACTGATAGCAGTCAGTGCTACGAAACGGAGAAATTTGAAAGGTGTGAAATCGAAAAGGTCATAAGGGCCAAGATATAGATAAAAATAATTTTAGTGGCTAATAGAAAAATACATAAAGGCCTGTTATGGCAGGGTTCAAACTGGTGAACCTTAGAAGCACCTCCAACTCTCTTTAGTTCAAATATTTCTACTATTTTTTAGTATAAATATTTAAATTAAAGAGGGTTAGAGGTTTCCCTAATGTTGGTCACTAATTTGCACCCTAAAGGCGGCTCGATTATTCATATAAATATTATGGTGTTTTAATCAGTTATGTTGCTCTGATCTGGTATCAGGCCGTTGGTACTGGAAATGCTGACGCATGTATATATTTGATCATCATTCGCATCTTCAAAACACATCATGAAACATGAAAAAGGGTCAGTACCACCAAACCTTGCAGCGGTCCAAATAAAATTACAACCCCTTTGTTCGGTTCAAAGGGAATGAAGCGTTTTTTGCTTTTGCTAAACAGAATTCCAGTTTGTTTTCTATACTGCCATCTGTAGCCCTTGCCCACAAATTAATGTATTTACCAGTACATAAATTTGACTCATGGGCTACTGCCACTTGTCACAACAAGAGTTGCAAAGTGCAGATACAATATCCATACCATAATCTCATTATTCACCAATCAACAATATTAAAACAAACATGGGATCTCGCAAGACAGCTAACAACCAATGGCTTTTTTTTCTGAGCAAGATCACCTTTCTGACGGGGTTGTGCATAGGTTCCACGTATGTCAGGTCAACACCTGGCATGGAAAACGGAGTGAAGCAAGATTATGATATCATTAAACCAAGTCCGGGTTAGCGGAAAGCGAACTGTTTTACACATCATATTAGTCCCACCTCGCATCCATCGTTCACAAGTCCGAGCCCATCGCCTGGTGGGTCACCACGTTCTTGAACCATTGAATCTGGCAGCGAAATAGTTTTCTAAGTTTATTTAAGACCTAATAATTCTAGACACACGGTTGTGCACAACTGAAATAAAAAACAGCCAATTCGGAGCCTCCACTAAAAGAGAGATCTTAAGCTGAAAGGCTAGCATAATTATTAAGGCATAGTAAATTGCAGAAAACAACTCCAAGATTTAAATAAAAAAACACTCAACGAGCTACGGAGGCAGGCATGGCGTTATTGCCGTTATGAAGCAGACAAAAATGCTAGAAAGCCACCAGCTACGGCGTTATTGGCGTTGGCGGATCAGTTAAGTTTTTGACATGCTACGGCAAAGAATTGTGTCTTATTCGACAACAAAGCGAATATGATAATAAAGGCAAGAAACATATGTTTCAGGTCCCACCAGCTAAGAAACAAGCAAGTTCTTCAATAGATACATCACAATGGAAACCACCAGTCCCAGCTTGGTTCAAAGTCAATGTCGATAGCGCCTTTTCAGAAAGATCGGCATGAGAGGAGTAGGATTAGTTATTAGAGACCACCTTGGAATAGTAAATCTTACATCATGGCGAGTCATTTTTTACGCCTCAGATGATGAAGAGGTCGAAGCTCGGGCCTATAAAGAAGGTATTGAGTTGACAACAGAAAGGATTCGTGCCCCAGTTGTCTTTTGAGTCAGATTGTGCGATGATCATCAAATATCTGAAAGAGGAGAATGTGAAGTCAGCATGCTTTGCAACTATCCAAGAGACGAGAAGTGTGATTCAAGGCATCCCGAGTTGTGTGTTCAGTCATGTAAAGAGAAGTAGTAATAGAGTAGCAAATGAGCTTGCACAGTTGGCAAAGCAGCTAAACCATAGTGCACTGTGGCGTGAGCGCTTTCCAGTTTGTATCGAGCACCTCATTGCTCAAGATTGTAATTCCTCTATGAGCAATTAATGAAGATCTCTCTTTCCTCGAAAAAAATGCTAGAAAGCCAATTTCTCACTTCTCATACACCATGGGCAAACAAGGATACGGAATATACAGTGACGAAAAAGTACAATTAGAGGTATTAGTAGAAGAACTGAACAAGGCACGTGGGCATTTCCTTCTGAACCCAAATACAATGACATGTAATGGCGATAACACAGCAGGCCCACGTGTTTGTTTTCTGTTATTTGTCCGAAATGCATTTTATTATATGTCTCTCTTACGTTCCATACTTAGCACCAGACTCATCAAACCCCCATCTTCTCCAGGCATGTCCACTGAACGTGTCATGTACACTTCGCTCGTGCACATGTCTCTAGATTCCTTTGAGATTCCTAACAACATTCACCACAAAAACGTGACTCAAATATGCGTGGAAGACAGACATCAGACATGTACCTGAAGCAAATGCATACCGGTAGTTTGGTTTGTAGTTGAAACAAACCACGTGTTTGTTTTACTTCCTTCTCCACTCTTCACAAACCCATTTCCCGGAATGGGAAAATTAAAAGAATCTTTTGTGCATTATGTGCCATTAACTATTTAGAGTTCAGCATTGTAAGTAGGAGAAAGGCTACATGCTCTCCCATCAGCACCTCATAAAGCTAACTAACCATAAGAATGTCATCAACTACCCAATTAACAACTTGTACAAATTAAAGCAATATAGGAAGTGCAGCAGGAAAGGAAAGAATCGGCACCTCCTCATTAGCTGGGTTGAAAGCTCCAAGTGTTCTGCTCGTGCCCATTCCTTTAGTCAAGAAAGCAGGCCTTGCCTTTGTTCCTGATGAAGCGATGGTGAGTATGCAGCATAATGTGCTGATTCGGTGACACCACATTGTTCCCTGGAATAAAGTTGTCTTTTGGGTAGCTTCACCTTATAAAAGACCCGCATCTGGCTCCGACTCCCAGCACTAGCAGGCATCAACTTCTCACAGAAAAGCAAAGAGAACTCTCAGAATCCAAACAGAACTGCAGATAGAGCTGCTACAAACAATGGAGAGTTTTGCCCAGGAGCATGTCATCGGAATTCCTTTGGCTTCCTTTGCATATGCCCAAGAAGAAACAACACAAGGAAAGCCTTCATGTTCTGCCTTGATTCATAAAAAGAGTAAGAATCTCGCAACCTGCTTCTTTCGTTCTCCCTTTGCAACAACTTTACTTTGTAGATTAATACTGATTTGATATCCCTTCAATGATACAGATAAGAAGAGTTCGTTCATTTATCAGATGAACAAATTGAGCCAGAAAACAGATAGCTACATGCAAGGGTTCAAAGAACACTGTAAGAATCCAACCCGTTGTCCTTTCTTGAAGAAAAGAGTTGTATCATGCTAGGGAGTTAAAAGTTCTGATCGCTGATAAATCCTTTTTCTCTGCAGTAACCCTGGGACCAAAATTTTCAGAAACCATCAAAGGGAAATTGAGCTTGGGCGCAAAGGTTCTACAAGCTGGTAGTATTGATAAAGTCTTTAGGGAATACTTTGTAGTCGAGAAAGATGAGAGATTGTTGAAGGCCTTCCAATGTTATCTTTCAACCACAGCTGGTCCAATAGCTGGAATGCTTTTCATCTCAACTGCGAAGATGGCTTTCCATAGTGATAGGCCTCTGAGTTTACCATGCTCCAAGGGAGGCAGGACAAGGGTGCCCTACAAGGTAACTAAAGCAAAATTTTAATCACAATATATAGTATCTGAAAATCATCAGATAAAAATTTCGAGATATTTGCATGCACACATGAATCATGATGTTAAAGCTAAGGAAATTTGTACCTTCTGCAGGTGTTGATCCCCGTAAAAAGGATAAAGAGTGCTTCTGTTAGAGAAAATTTGTACAATCCCGACGAGAAGTATATTGATCTAGTTACTGTCGATGGCTTTGATTTTTGGTTTATGGGTTTTATCAGCTACGAGAAGTCACTCAGATACCTTCAGCATGTAATTTCGGAGTTGAAATGATACACGTAGTTCTTTAGTCTTGAACATACCGCAGGCCATGTTGAAATGGCATATGTATATTAGACAGATATAGTTGATCAATCACATTGAATTGAAAGCAAATTTTTCTAGTGATGTTTATGAAGGATACAGCATTCTCAAATACATCTTTTTTATGAGAACACCAGGGGAGGATCATATTGAATATATTATCTATATGAATAAATAAGGTTATTTATGTGCAAAAGTTTACGAGACCAAATAACAGAATCAAATAAATTCATCATTCACATCTAATGATCAGGAAAAAAAAAAGATTGTGATTCTTTCTCATGCAGGATGGGATTTCAGGCAATCACAGCAGACAACTATTCAATACTTATTGCAACTCTTTAGGGTCACCGCCACCACGCCACCGCCGCCGTGCTGCCACCGCCGCTGACCATCATACCTCCTATACCCAACCCATGTGACGCCACCGCCACCATGCCGCCGCCGCCGTGCTGCCACCGCCGCTGCGCTGCTGCCGTGCGTCGACGACGTCACGCCGCCATGATCCCCAAGGCCTCGACCCCAAGAATCCAACGCATGTGAGCATTGTTTCCCTCTCCGACCATGTTGCCCTCCCTCACACTGGGCAGGGCGATAGGGTGAGGTGGTGTCATGCTGCGGGACAAAGCGGACAGCAAGCAGCTCTGACGACCACGTCGTGAAGGAGCACATGGCGCTGACGAACTTGTTCGAGCTTGAGGAGGATGACCAATTGGCTGAACTAGTCAAGAATTGGAAATTTGAGGAAGGACTCAAATTTCAAACCAAGGTCCGATTCAATACTGGCCGTGCAGTGCACCATGCCTCTTCTTCCCGGTTTAGCTCCTTCTCTTTACTGGCTGTCTTTCGACGATACACATTTAGGTTCACAAAGAAATCTGTTAGCCTTGCTCTTCATGCCTGCTTGGGTGGAATGCGTGTTGGTTTCCATGTTTCCTTTGTCAAAGACCGACATTTCATATTCGAAGTCTCTTGTAAAGAGGTGGAATTCATGGTCTGTGAGCTCAAAAGAGTGATTTCTGAACATTTTGACATTTATTTCCATCTATGGAGAAATGGAGGTGCTGACTGGGTCAAAGAAGAGAAGAAATGGATGAATGAGGAAGAACAGAGCTGGACAAAGGTTAGCCATCAAAGAAGGTCACCAAAGAAAGCGAAAAGATTGTCCAAGAATATCCAATCAAAAAAATCAGTACCCAGAGAAGAAGCACATGCACCAAATGGCACACCTGCGTAGTTCATCAACTTTGGAAGTTTCAAGTGCAATCTACACATGCCTGTGAGGCCCATTCTCCAGAAAAACAACACTACAAAAAGATCAGATAGCAGTCATGGTGCTTCTCATCAACGACAAGGAAAGAAGCTAGAGGTTGAAGAAGGTGGCCAATTTCAAATTAATGGCAAATCCAGCAGTAAAACACCCCAGCAAAAGGCAGATCTTGGAGCAGTCAACAAGATATTAGACAATCGTGCGCGTATTCTCCGGTGGGGTGTTTGCTTCCGTTGCTTGGGTCCGGACCACCATGTCAGAGACTGCAAAGGTAACATTCGATGCTTGCAGTGCTTCGATTTTGGTCATCGCGCCCAAAACTGCACGGGGAAAGAAGTCTCTCTTAAATGGGCTCCTAAGGGACCTGGAAACGAGGAGATCTCTCTTAAATGGGCTACTAAGAGCACTAGAACAGAGGTGCATGCCTGCTCCAGGCACCTTAACGGCAACAGTCCTCCCAAGACGCATGCTCCATCCACCTTCCTTAATTGCAATGCTTTGCCCGACGACTGCTCTTCACCTCCCATAGTTAATCAAACTTTGGCACCTACTCTACTCTCCTCTACACCTCTTTCCCATCCTAGCACTGCACCATCCCAGCAAGACAGCCATACCCTGAACAGCACCTTACCACTTCAGCAAGACAGCCAGCAGCCAGAGGAGGAGGAGGACATGGCTCACTTTGACATTGAGCCTGAGCGCTTCATCCCAACTGGGATGGACTTGGAAGATGGAGGACCAAGCAGAAGATAAAGAGCTACCGTCTGCTTCTCGGGAGCCCCAACCAGACGTCATGAAGAGTACGCCATCGCTGCCACTGAAGAGCTCCTGACCCCTGCTCAACGAATAGTTTTCATGCATGAGGTACGGGAATACATCAGAATTGTGGCAAGGAGACATATTCTCTCTTATAGTCCGCATCCTCATGGCATAGTCATATATGGATTTCAATCATCATGTGATAGAGATAATCTAGTACACAATAGTCCACATTGGATTGGGAATAGAAGATTTTCTTTTGTCAACCATGATGAAGCCATGAACTACAGAAGATCTCTCTTTGCTAGAACAGGTTGGGTTATGTTAGTTGGCTACCCCCTAGATTATAAAGAACCACACTTCATTCACCAAGCCTGCACTCCAATTGGTAGAGTAATACAATGGCATTCAACTAATACCAGCAAAGGCAGAGTACTAGCAAAAGTTCTGATTGAAAATATTGCAAGTGTCCCTCGAATTCTTAAGCTCAAAAGTGGAAGAGATCTGGATGGAGAAGGAAGAGCTTGGTTGGTTAGAGTCTTCATCTTGAACAGCCAGCTTGCTGAACAAATTATTGATGAAGATGAAGACTTCCCGAACAATGGGAATGACAACAATGATGGAAATGGCAATGATGAAGAAGCTAACTTTGTTGCAAACCTTGCTGACCAGCACCAGCAGCAACAAGGATTAGCCCAAGCTACTCAAAATAACCAAAATCAAGATCAAGGAGAAGGATCCAATAATAGTTCAGTGAATCAAGTATCAATGGAGGAAGAAATTTTTCTCCCTGGAATTGGTTTTCAGGAAGAAAGTCCAGCTGGAAGATCTACACCCAATCCAACAAAACCTGGATTCTGATACTTCAGAAGAAAATATAATGTCACTTGATAGGCCAGAGGAGCTGTCACAGGGAGACATAATTATGAGGGATTTGTGGGAATCAAAGTACAAAATGAAAGGCATGGAAAAGAGTTATCAACATATGCCCAATGACAATGAAATCTGTCCATATGATCCTCAAAGCATGGTACCGGAATGGGCACAAATGTTTGCTAATAGCTTGAAGCCCCTGATTCAAAACATGCAACAAAACCAAGAACAACATCTCAAGAAAAGTGCAATGTTTGATACTCCAATGATCAAGTTCAATATGATGGGAGGCAACATTGAGTCAGTGCAGTTTCTAGCAAGGCCAGTAGATAAGTCACTCAAATATGATAGTTTCAGACAGAGGATACTTGCAAAATCAAGCCAGGAACAGCCCCAAAATGAGAACATGACAATCAACACTAACATGTCCACTGCAAGGCTGCACCCCATCAACAAGTTTTATGTTAGAAAGAGAAAAATGAATCCCATGAGAAGACACGAGCAACACAGTACTCCTAGCTTCAGCATTGGTGAGGGCAAAACTGCAGCTAATAGCAACACAAGGAAGAGGAAAGTCTCTTCCCCAACAAAAGAAAAGATATCAGTACAATCACTTAGAAGAAGCACCAGGATTGGCAAGAACCAAAATGGTTACAAGAATAGAATCATACTAGACTCGGCTAAAGGAAACAATCAGAAAGGCAACAAGAAAAGGAAAGTGACCAGCTCAAAGGAACTTAGTAGCAAGGCAGTGGTACCTGACACTATTCAGAATGAAGAATTCCCTGGCCTAGCAGACATTGGAGGCCTAGGACAGTATCCAGAAATATGCACAAGTGCAATTCAACAGATTGCTGTCAACAAATGTGGCATTTCTCCTTCGGAGGTCACAACAGAGATACTCCTAGCAGCCGAAGAAGATCAAAGCATACTGCAAGCTAACGGGAGTAACATCAAGAAACCAAACGTGACCAATGAATAGCCTAGCTACTTTTAATCATAACAGTAGGGAATGCCCTACTCCTATATTGTATCGTTCTTTTAAACTTGGTGGGTACTGGGGGTGTGAACTCCAAACTATTGCTCTTGCTATAGGACAATGTTGCTTTCTTAAACTCTGTTGTCTTATTTCAGTCAGACATCTATCCTGGTCAAGTTATTATGATTTTGCTTTTGCTTCATGTGGAAATGTGACTTGTTGGGGTTCCACTGACTCGGATCATCATAAAAATATCAAGCAGTATGTGGGGTATTGTCAAATCACAAACAGTAACAAACAACATGGACAAAGTGCACCTGCTCTCCTTAGGAATGGCAGTTCAAGAATCCCCTCACCGAGTTTCAATGATGAATACAAACAAAAGAAAAAATTGGAATGTCCTTAACTGGAATATTAGAGGAATAAACTCTGAAGACAAATGCAATGCCATCAGATTCAAACTTGATGAAAGTATTTGTGCTGTTTACTGCATATAGGAAACCAAAAGGGAGCAATTTGACCACTCCTTCATTAGAAAATTTGCACCAAAGAGATTTGATCAGTTTGCCTACTCTCCCTCTCAAGGAAGCTCTGGTGGAATCCTTACTGGCTGGAAGAGCTCGATTTTCGCTAGGCAAATCATTCACAACTTGAAATTTGCAGTAACTGTCAAGTTCACCTCCAAACACAACAATGACACATGGATGCTCACAAATGTGTATGGACCATGCCAAGGCACTGAACAGGATGACTTTGTTAACTGGCTGAATGATCTAGAAATCCAAGATGATGATAATTGGATAATTATGGGTGATTTCAACTTCTATAGGTCGCTATCTGATAGAAACAAACCATGAGGAAATTTAAATGATGTGTTCATATTCAATGAGATCATAAGCAACCTGGGATTGCAGGAAATTCCCTTAAAAGGCAGAAAATATACATGGAGCAACATGCAAGAGAACCCCTTACAAGAACAGATCGACTAGTGCTTCACCTCCACAAACTGGATCAGTCACTATCCAAACACTCTTTGGCTCCCCCTATCCAAACCAACATCGGACCATATCCCTTGCATGGTGCAAATAGACACTTCAATACCTAAAGCTGATGTCTTTCGCTTTGAGAACTTCTGGGTTGAACAACCGGATTTCTATGAAGTTGTGCAAAGTACATGGAACAGAAATTAGAGCAACCAACAGTGTAACAAGACTGATAGCCAAGCTTAAGTTGTTAAGAAGGGCCCTAAATAAGTGGAGTAAAGGGATCTCAAAAATAAACAAGCTAATTCAGCAAAGCAATGAGACTCTGGCTGTCCTTGAAAAACTAGAAGAATAGAGACAACTCTTTGCTCAGGAAAGGAACTTCATGATCATTCTCAGGAAACACATTACATCCATGTTAAGGTTCCACCAAGAATATTGGAGGAAACGATACACATTTAGATGGACAAAATTCGGAGATGAAAATACAAAATTCTTTCATGCTGCAGCCACAGAAAGATATAGACACAATACCGTCACAAGTCTAGAAACACAGGATGGAAGCACCATCTATGACCATTTTGAAAAGGTAGCTATCTTACTAGAGAATTTCAAAGCAAGAATGGGAACTTCCATTAGCCCAGAGATGCAGTATAATCTTGATGAATTGGTTACAAACCATGAGGGATTAGAACAAATTTCAAGGCCTTTTACCAAGGAAGAAATTGACAACGCAGTAAAGCAAATGCCAGTGGATAAAGCCCCTGGACCAGGTGGTTTCAACGGCATGTTCTTCAAAAAATGTTGGCATATTATTAAAGAGGACACATATCAAATCTGCAATGACTTTTTTTGCTAGAGGAGTAAGTTTGCAAGCCATCAATAGCTCCTTTATCACACTCATCCCAAAGAATAGCAACCCCACCTCCCCCAATGAATTTTAGACCAATTTCTCTGCTGAACTCAGTACTCAAGTTGATAACAAAACTCATGGCTGACAGGTTACAAGCCATCATTATACCACTGATCCACAAAAACCAGTATGGTTTCATAAAAACCAGGACAATTCAAGATTGTTTAGCTTGGGCCTTTGAATACATATACCAATGTCAACAGTCAAAAAAAGAGTTGATCATTCTGAAACTGGACTTTGAAAAGGCCTTTGACACAATAGAACATGATACAATATGGAAGATGATGGAAAGGATGGGTTTTAATTTGACATGGATAAATTGGGTGAGAGGAATCATGGCTACTGGATCCACCTCAGTTCTACTCACTGGTGTACCTGGGAAGCAATTTCAGTGTGTCAGAGGAGTAAGGCAAGGAGATCCCCTATCTCCTTTGCTTTTTGTATTGGCAGCTGACCTACTACAATGCATTGTTAACAAAGCTCACAATGAGGGACAATTATCTCTTCCTATCAATGCTGACCCTAGCAATGATTTCCCAATCATACAGTATGCTGATGACACCATACTTGTAATGAAGGCAAGCCAAACAGAGCTTCTTTGTCTAAAGAGCCTTTTGCAAACGTTCTCTGAATCGACTGGGCTAAAAGTTAATTACTCAAAGTCTCATATGGTTCCTTTGAACATGTCTCAGGAACAAGCTGTAGCACTTTCAAGTGCATTTGGTTGTCAACTTGGAACCTTCCCCTTCACATATCTTGACCTACCTATGGGAACAACCAAACCTAAAGTAGAAGATTATATGCCACTTATGGACAGGACAGAAAGGAGACTGACCTCGACTTCTGCCTTCCTAACACAAGCTGGAAGACTTCAGTTGGTGAACTCAGTTTTATCTTCCTGCCAACATATGCAATGTGCAGTCTAAAGATCCCAGTTGCTATTCTAGAATTCCTTGATAGAGGTAGGGGATATTGTATATGGAGAGGCTCAGATGTTAATACAAAAGGCAAGTCACTGGCAGCATGGCCAAAGGTTACTAAACCCAAGGACAAAGGTGGTTTGGGAGTCATTGATTTGAGGTCACAAAATGAAGCGCTGTTGTTAAAGCACCTAGACAAATTCTATAATAAGAGAGACATACCCTGGGTGAATATGATTTGGCACTCATACTACTCGCAAGGTCAGATCCCACATGCTTCAGTCGACAAAGGATCCTTCTGGTGGAAAGATCTTCTCCATCTGTGTGATAAATATAGAGGGATTGCTAGTTGTACAGTGGGTGGTGGTAAAACAGTGCTATTCTGGTTGGATGTCTGGAATGATTTATTTCTTCAAGAGAAGTTTCCAAGGCTATTTAGCTTTGCAAAAAACCAGAAGATCTCAGTGGCAGATTTTTTATCAGAGACAGACTTGACAACCCACTTCCATTTTCCATTATCTGAGCAAGCATATGAAGAGTACCAAGAATTACAAGGAATTGTGCAAGGTATTCAAATTCAGCAAGAGGACAGAGATAAGTGGCATTACATCTGGAGGTCAGCTAGATACACAGCTAAGAACTATTACATGCACCTTCATAGGCAAATATAGCCCCCAAAGCCTTTCTTGTGGATTTGGAGCTCTAGATGCAGTAACAAGTTAAGAGTCTTCTCGTGATTACTTCTGATTGACAGATTAAATACTAGAAATATGCTAAAGAGAAGAAAGTACAAGCTGGAAGGCAACAACTACAATCGTGTCCTATGCTCAGCTCAAAGAGAGGAAACCGCCTTCCATCTGTTCTTCAGTTGTCCATTTGCCTGGGAATGTTGGCAAATAATCGGAATTCAGTGGCAAATGCATAGTCCCTTCTTTCAAATGATGGAACTGGCCAGAAAAGATTTCAATCGGCCCTTCTTCATGGAAATTTTCACTATTGCAACATGGCACATATGGAAACAGAGAAACAACTTGGTTTTTGAAAATCGTCAAGCAAACACAAATAACTGGAAAAGAAGCCTCAAAGAAGAATGTTCTCTACAAGCCCAAAGAATGAAAGATACTCTGAGATCCTCCTTCTTAGATTGGTTAGATGCATCTGTATAGTTGTACAATCCTCTTTTGTTTGGTTAGCTTAGCGTTTCAGTTTTCTTCCTTTGGTTGGTCTTGAGATGTAATTATTTATCTTTTTCATCGGCTCTTTTTAATAAAATTCAACAGCGGGGGCCTCCCTCGCTGTTTTTGGTTCAAAAAAAAAACTATTCGATACTTTTTCAGCAGTAGTAGATAAATGAGTACTAATCACCTCTATATATTTGTGTGTGTATGTATGTATGTACCGCCCATCGCAGCTCAATTTGTTCGACATATGGATGAATATAATGCAAAGATGGCTTAGCTTGACTCATGTAGAATGGACTTGCCTCATGTCAGACCAAAATTGCCAAGTGCAGATACAATGCTCTAACATAATATCATTTTAAATGAATCGGCGATATTACAACAGAAATGAGGATATTGCAAGACAACTGACACCAATGTCTTTCTCGAGCAAAATCACCTTGTTGACAGGGTTCTGCATAAGTTCCACATGTGCCAGGTCAATACCTGACATGGGAAATGGAGTTGAAATCTGAAAGCAAGATTATATATCCCTGAATTAAGTCAAGATTTGGGAAAAGCAAATAATTTTACACATCAGATTAGTCTCATTCCACATCACTCACAAGTCGGGGCCCATCACCTGGGGCCACCATGTTCTTGAACCGTGAATCTGGTAGTGGTGTTTTTCAAAGTTTATTTAATATCATGTGGCCCACATGTGAAAGATCACACAAGTAATGTGGAGTTACAATTGAAAACATTGCGTCATTTTAATCATCAGTATATTAGGCTGTACAAAAATTGAAATGGTATCTAGTGCATTAACATAACTGAAAACTTAAGTATTTGCGCATTTTTCTTCCCCTAGTGTGAGCAAATACAGTTTGGTTCTGATTTCTGAACATAATTAAGTAAACATGTGACGATGAGTACACAACGGAAAGCAGCTTTCAGTCTGTGTTACTCTTCTGTTCCATAGTTAGCATTAGATTTATCAAAGTCACATTTGCACCAGTGCACCACACAATGGAAAGTTTCGACCAGGAGAATGCACTTGTAAGCCCTTTGGTTTCTTGCAAGTCCTTTGGTTTCTTTAGTATAACTGATGAGAAAACACGAGGAAAACCTTCCTGTTCTGCCTTGATTCAGAAGAAGAGTAAGAATCTCGCAACATGCTTCCACATTTCCCTATTTTCCGAACGACCTGCCTCCACAGTTCCGTACTTTGCATGTCAATACTGATTTGTATCCTGATAAGAAGAGTTCATTCAACAGATGAGTAAACTGAGCCCACAAAACAGATACGTGCAGGGGTTCAATAACCACTGTGAGAGTTCATTCAAGTACTGTTTTCCTTCAACAAAAAGTAGTGCGATGTTTACAATTAAACTTCTGATGACTGATAAAAAAGATGTTACCTTTTTCAGTAACTCTGGGACCAAAATTTTCAGACACCTGCAAAAGAAAATTAAGTGTCGGTGCAAAGGTTCCCAACGAAGCATTGATTAAGTCCTCTGGAATACTTCACAATCGAAGACAATGAGAGGCTACTGAAGGTTTTCCAATGTTTATCTTTTAACCACAGCTTGTCCAATAACTTGAACGCTTTTCATCTAAAAAAAATCTTTCCATACTGATAGACCTTTGAATTTTAAACGCCTTGTTTAGTTCACCAAACACAGAGAAATATGGTTTTAGAGTTGATAAAAAGTTGGTGAAAAGTTAGTATCTTCCAAAGGAGGAAACACAATGGTGCCTTAAAGGTGATTGAATCAAAATATTCTTCTCAACGCAGAGAAATATGGTCTAGAGATATTTGGACATGCACTTGAAGTTAAACCTGATGAAAAAAATGCACCTTCCGTAGGTCTTGATCCCCACAAAGAGGATAAAGACCGCTGCTGTAAAAGAAAACTCTAATCCGGATGAGGAAATATACTGATATAGTTACTGTTGATGCCTTAGACTTTTGGTTTATTGCTGGGTTTCATCAGCTATAGAAAGTCTTCAAAATATCTTCAGCATGTAAATTCATATTTGAGATGATACAGCCTAGAACGTAGTGCCATGTTGATATGCTACATGTACACTGAACAAATCGAATTCATCAGTAATTCAATGGAAATAAAGTTTTTCGGTGATGTTGTTGAAGGACACACTGTTATCAAATACATTATCTAGGATTCTAGGTGAACAGTACAGGATGACCTTACTAAGCATATATCCATATAAATAAATAAACAAAGTGGAAGTTCATTTACAAAGGTACCCGTTCCTCACGCAGGATTGGATTTCAGCCAACCCGAGTGGACCACACTCCTTATACCGTCATATCACTTGTCAACAAACGGTTACTGTTCACCTATACATATTGCGCATCACATCATATTTCATCTGATACACGGACGAATAGACTACAGAGCTGATGGGTAGCTTGAATGGGTCTTGGCCAATATTCATGCACAATGGACTTGCCACATGTCAGATCAAAAGTGACAAAGTGCAGATAAAATATTGCTATCGTAATTATAAACATCACCAGTTTTGAAAGTAAACAAAGGATGTCACAAGACAGCTAGTGCCAATGGCTTTATCAAGAAAGACACCTTTTTACGGGTTCTGTATAGGTTCCACGAATGTGAGGTCAACACCTGGCATGGAAATGAAGTGGAAAACTGGAACAAAGAAAGATTATGATATATTTATGTCCATACTTGCATAAAGCGGCTAGTTTACACATCAGATTATTCCCATTCCACATCATTCACAAGTCCGAGCCCATCACCTGGGCCACCATGTGTCTTGAGACATGAATCTGGCAGGGAAATGTTTGTCTAGGTTTCTTTAAGATTCTAAATGATTCTAAACACAATGTTGTGGCCCGCAAGTGCTAGTGAAAGGCACACTAATGCAGAGCCACAACTAAAAGGAAGATCTTAAGCCGAAAGGCTTAGCAGATAGATTTTTTTCTGTGTATGCGTTCATCAAAAGTGTAGTATTAAGGGACGCCAGATAGTCAACTTCTCATATCATGGGCGAGCAAGGTTAACTCAAAATGACTAATTACCACATTAAAGATTAGCATAACTTAAAGCATTTCTGTATTTTACTTCTTCATGGTTTCGGTAAGCATGATTCTATTCTGTACATAATTACACAAATATGTGACGATGAGTACAACATCTGTTACTCTTCTGTTCCATACTAAGCGTCAGATTCATGATACGCATCTTCACGACATAGAGGTGGTCAGATCTTGTCATGTGAACTTACCATGTGCACACTTCTCTAGATTGTTCAAAGTTTCAAACATTCTTCACAAAAAGGTGACTCAAGTAACAAGTATGCGTAAAAGGGAGACATATATGGTAACCAACGTGTATACCAGTAGTTTGGTTTCAGGTATGAACCAACCAACGTGTATATTTTACTTTCCTCTCCACTCTTCAGGAACCTATTTCCTGAAATGGGAAGAAGAATCAGTTATGTGCTACGTGTCATACACTAATTAGAGTTCATTATATTATATAAGTAGCATCACCTATATGTGCTACCGTCAGAACCTTTTAAAACCAACACTAAGCTTGTCATCAACTGCCTCATCAACACCTTGTTCTAAGCAATAGAAAGAGGAGTAGGAAAGAAAAGTATCGGTACCTCCCCATTGGCTGGGTTGAAAGCACCAACTGTTCTGCTCATAGCCATTTCTTTAGTCAAAGAAAGCAGGCCATGCTTTTGTTCCTGATGAGACGACGGTGAGTATGCAGTATGAAGTGCTGATTCAGTTACACCCGTCCCCTGGAATAAAGTTGCCTTTTTGATAGCTTCACCATATAAATACACACATACAGCTCAGACTCTGAGCACTACCGGGGATCAACTTCTCACAGGCAAAGAGGAAATCCCAGATTTGTAGATAGAGTTTCTCCAAGCAATGGAGAGTTTCACCCAGGAGCATGTCATTGGAATTCCGTTGGTTTCGTTTGCGTATGCCGATGAGGAAACACAAGTAAAACCTTCCTGTTCTACCTTGAGTCCCCAAAAGAGTAAGAATCTCACAACCTGCTTCCCCAGTTCTCCCCCTGCAATAAATTTACTTTGCATGCCCATATAGATTTGATATCCCTTGCATGATACAGATAAGAAGAGTTCCTTCATATATCGGATGGGCAAATTGAGCCAGAAAACAGACAACTACATGCAAGGGTTCAAAGAACACTGTAAGAATTCAACCGTTGTCAACTTCAACAAATGAAAGTTGTGTTATGTTGATAAAATAAAAATTACCATCACTGATACAATATTTTCTTTGCAGTAACTCTAGGAACAAATATTTCAAAAACCATAAAAGGGAAACTAAGCTTCGGTGCAAAGGTTGTCCAAGCAGGTGGTATTGACAAAGTATTTAGAGAATACTTTGCAGTCGAGAAAGATGAGAAACTTGTGAAAGCTTTCCAATGCTATCTTTCAACCACAGCTGGTCCAATAGCTGGAATGCTTTTCATCTCAACTGAGAAAATTGCCTTCCATAGTGACAGGCCTCTGAGTTTGGCATGTTCCAAGGGAGGCAGGACAAGGGTAGCCTACAAGGTAATTGAAGCAAATCTCCTCCTCAATATGCAGTGCCTGAGGTTTAAGAGAGAGAAAATGCGACCCAAAGATATAGGACATACTCGGATTTAAGAGCTAACAAACTTTTGTTCCTTTCCGCAGGTGTTGATCCCCACAAAAAGGATAAAGAGTGCATCAGTGAGGGGAAATTTATACAACCCAGATGAGAAGTATATTGATGTAGTTACTTATGATGGTTTTGATTTTTGGTTCATGGGTTTTGTCAGCTATGAGAAATCATTCAAATATCTTCAGCATGTAATTCAGAAGCAGAGATGATACTTGTAGTTCTGTAATCTGAAGCATATTACATACCATGTTGCTGGTATATGTACATCGAACACACAGATTTCATCAATCACATTGATTGGAAAGCAAAGTTTTCCAATAACGTCTTTGAAGGATTGAGTACTGTAAAATACACTGATCAATTCATATGAATGAACTCGTCTAAAAAATCATATTGAATGAACTGATGGATCAGATCCCATTGATGCCCCACCCCCCCCCCACCCCTTTGTAACCAAGAGGTTATCATGGAGAGCCTCAGCTCTCAACAGATACTTTCATTTGTAAAGTATAACTGGATAGGGGTTATGCTGAACTAAAGGTCCCATTGGAGGTAAATGTAGCAAACAGTTTTTCTAGTAAGGATATGATTTCCAGCCTTCCATATGGTACTAGCTATGCATCATTCTTGTGTGAAAATGACTTTCCTCATATTAGTGATTCGCTAGATTACCTTTTGTAATCTTCGCTCTCTTTTCTTTCCTTTCCAGTTCTTGTTCTTTGGTTGTTCGTCCTGTACAGCTTTCCCCTTTTAATTCATAACCAGTAGGGATGGCCCTTATTGTTTTCTTAAAAGAAACTTCTTTCTTATGTGAAATTCTTAAATCTATTGCCACCATGAACAAATCTATCCTCCATCTGCATGTTATAGTATCATCTCCCACACACCTCTTGCTTTTAATTCTATTTATTTATTTTCCTCTGTGTTCCTTTTATGATACTATTTTTTATGGGTAGTAGTATTTTCAGGGATTTAGTAGATTTTAAGTATATCACAGCTCTCATTGATGTTTAACTAAATTTACCTCAGGTTAAATAGCAATAACGAAGTTCAAGTAGCAATTGGATACCACTCTTCTGCCGAAGTGAAAAATGCATTTCGCCGTTGCATATTTATGATCCTGATGACCAGATGATGACTCTGCAACAATGTGCTGACTTATAGGAGGATGACTCTGCATGAGAAAGTCCTGAGTTAGTTATACATTACCTCCGTTCCAAAATGTAGGCCGTTCGACTTTTTTGAGCCCAAGTTTGACCACTTGTCTTATTCAAAAAATTTGTATAAACATAGTCAAATTTAGGCCATTCTTTAAATTCTTTTATTACTAAATCAAGTCATAACAAAAAAAATGATATTTTGCAAAAAAAATGAATAAGACGAGCGGTCAAACTTGAACTAAAAAAAGTCAAGCGGCCTACATTTTGGAACGGAGGTAGTACTACTTTATTCTATCAAATATAGCCACTTCTGAATTCTTAGGCTGTCTCACCTTATTCTAACAGGCAGGAGTAGGGATCGTTTCTTACAAGGAAAGGAACCTTAATATAGCCAGGTATCAGCCAGGAAAGTGGTACATGTAGTAAGAACATGAGGATCAGGTATTTTATTTTCTTTGCAAAGTATACATGTGATTTATACAATTAAGATAAATTACGTATAACTTTCACTAACTGGATCACCAAAAACATGGCTTGGTGAAAATTGATCCTAGAAATGTAAACTTAGCGAGATATAGGATGATGCTGATAAAGGCCACAGGAAAAAAATTATATAACGAAGCAACTTTTCTGTATGAATGAAATTGTATAAAACATAGAAAGATGCCAACCCAGTCTTATTTTTCCATTCAAGGGCATGAAAATAATTTCAATAAAAAAATAAGAGCATAAAAAGAAGTTTCAAGCAACCAGTTTGAAGCCTTCATCACTTAACTGGGGAAAAAGACTCTGAAATTAGCCTTCTCTTACCAGATTTCCACGCTCTAGCGAAAACCTCAGTCGATAATTAAGAGGAAAGATAGTATATCTGTACATGAGTTACAGGAATTCAAGGTCTCAAAATTGCAAATATGACGATCACACTACAGAGGATTTAACTATTGCTTTAATAGGGAAGCATAGTGTTACAATAAATCTAAGCTGTTTTATTCCTTTCAATACTTTCTTCCTTACAAAATGGATACAGTACAAGAACTGGTTTTGGGGAAAAGTTTTCATGTGAAAACAATTGTTAGGTTAAGAGATGAGATCATGAGAGAGAATTGTGCCTCTCCCTTCACTTACCTACTATAATGAATGCTCAAAAGAAAGGTCATTTAATCTTCATTTGACATTGGAAATATAGAGCCACTATTACCCTGTTCCATTCCTATGGAATCGTGCAGTATGCACACTTGATACTGATCGTATAACGTTGATATATTTTAGAAACAAAGGTTTCCTATTTGACATGTTTAAGCAAAAGAAAAGCATGCATGAAACATAAATGACACAGAAATACATAGATCAAGACACTGGATATCTGACGTTCTGTGTGCCTCAAATTATTTGCATATCTTACGAGAGTGCAACACTTCAAGTGACGAATCTTTTTTAATGAACTTAGCATTGTATCCTATTAACTAGCACTGTCAAGCAACTCACTGTTTATTGTGATGGAAACACACCTTTTCCTTTTATAAATAATGTTTTGGTTGCATTGCATCTGTAGTATCAAAATTGTTATATCTGGTAACTGTGCATGCAGTGAACCAGTGGCACTGTGACATCAGATAAAGTTTAGGCATTGTGAAACAATCGGCTTAAGGCAATGTATGAATTCCATCTGTATCCTTCTATTGCAGATGGTGATGGATAAAAGTTAATCACCAGTAATCTCCACATGAACATCTCCCTCGAACAAAATGGTGGAACCTGGAATTATCTCTAACGATAATATCCCTGCTTTCTACCTTAGATATGAGCTTCAATGCAGAATGGCAGTCTGTACATATCCGTAAATTCTTCTTCACTATGATTGGCTTCGTAGCTGGCATGCTTATCAAAGCAAAAGCCACAGCAATCCTCTCACTGTGATAGCGCAGAAGCCTCTCCTTTGCAATATCTTCTAGGTTAACTGGCGAGGAGATTGTGTCCGGGACATAACCTTCCTCCTTTATCCTCTCAGAGAGTTCCTCGAGCTTTTTATAAATCTGCTCCTGCTGTGGGTGTGACCAATCTTCAGATCCAAATACATGTGTTTGCTTGTTAGCATCAACCCAGCTAAAACCAGGCAGCTTCTTAATCCTGCTATCTCGCATCAACTTCCTGACTGCCTTCACATCCTCCCATTGGCCCAATGATGCGTATATCCCAGAAAGAGATACATGAATACCGGTGTTATCTGGCTCAAGCTTCATAAGATTTTGCGCAGCAATCTCTCCCAGCTCCTTGTTTCCTCGCATTCGGCAAGCTCCAAGCAAGGAGCACCAACCATGGGCATTAGGTTCAACAGGCATCTCACTAATGAATTTTTGTGCTTCGTTTAGTCTCCCAGCTCGACCATACATATCGATGATACAAGAATAGTGCTCCTTTTGAGGCTCAATACCATGCTCATCCTTCATGGAGTAAAAATATTTTAATCCTTCGTCCACTAATCCAGCATGACTGCATGCTGTCAGCAGGCTGACAAATGTAATGTGATTTGGCCTGATACCACTTGAGATCATCCTGTCAAAAGATTGGATTGCTTCCCAACCATGACCATGGTGTCCATATACATTTATCACTGCATTCCAGGCAAATTTAGTGTGGTATTCAAACTCATTAAATAATTGAACGGACAAACATATGAGGCCACATTTTCCATACATATCCAAAAGGGTAGAACCAACAAACAAATCACTAATCAAATTAGTCTTGATCACTTGAGCATGCAGCTGAGTACCTTGTTCGAGCAGAGCTTGCATGGCACAACCCTTAATCATGCTTGAGAAAGTGAATTCATTGGGCTCAACACCCTGCCTCCGCAGCTCAGTATATGTTTCAAGGGCCTCCTCAACACGATCAATTTCAATGTAGCCATCGATGAGTGAGGTACCAGACACAACATTCCAACCTCCAGGATCAATTTTCGCCACACGAGAGGCATTCTCCAAATCCCCAGACTTAGCATACATGTCCAATAGCGCATTCCTCACAACAGTCTCCAGTTCAAACCCTGCCTTAATTATGCAACAATGCAGGCTACGACCAAGCCACCCATCCTTGAGGCCTCCTGATGCACTCAATGCAGTGCAAAAGATATGCTGGTCAGCTCCCACCAGCCCCAGGCGTCTCATATCGCGGAAAGCCAGAACAGATTCCTGGAGGCTCCCGTTCTTGGCATAGCCGTCGATCATGGCAGTCCAGGCGACAGCATCCTTGTGCGGCATTTGGTCAAACACCCTGCACGCCTCACACAGGAGACCGCACCTGGAGTACATGTCCGCGAGGTTGCTCGCGACGAAGAGCTCGGTGTCGAAGCCAAGCCTGACGCCGACGCAGTGCAGCTGCGCGCCCGGGCGCGCGTCCGCCAGGCCTGCCGCGGCGCGCGCGGCGCTGGAGAGCGCGAACTCCGTGGGCGTGACGCCCTCTCGGCGCATGGCTGCGAAGGCCGCGAGCGCGTCGCGGTGCATGGAGTTCTGGGCGAGCCCGGAGACGAGGGTCGTCCAGGAGACGAGGTTGGGGCGAGGCACGGCGCCGAACACGCTGACGGCGGAGGCGGCGTCGGCGCAGTGGGAGTACATGGTGATGAGGTGGTTAGCGAGGAAGGTGGACGCGGCGGCCGCGCCGGAAAGAAGGAGGCGCGCATGGAGCGCGCGGCCGCGGCGGAGGTCGCCGGTGCGGCCGCACGACTGGAGGAGGGAGGCGGCGGCGGCGGCGTTCGGCGGGCGCGCATTCTGGCCTCGGAGCTTTTCCATGCGAGGTGGGGCGGGAATGACAATCACAGAAACCCATCATACCTGTTAGCTTCCCGCGCGCGTGTTTTATCTTTACTAAATTTCGCCTCTTCTCCGTTACAAAAAAATTGCTCTTTTTTTTCAAAGCAAACCCACCTTTAATACTTAAGCAGGGAATGAGAGACCTTGTATGCCTAGATCATTGTACAAAGAACTCATAGTCTGATTATGTGCTTCAACAGTTGATTCTCTTCCTTCATGAGTAAACTCGACGGCTTAAAACTCTTGAGTCCTGGCCTTCATTTACTGAATAATATGGGCATAATGCCGTCATTGCTTATATCCCTTGATGCTCCAACATGGAACGTGTATATTAATTCACACACGCAACGATGGAAATTACGTATAGGTTAGACCGTGCCAGATTCAAAACGGCTAATCTACAACATGCAGAAAGTAAAGCATGAGAATCGCGGAGCAGTGAGCAATCTCACAAATCTTCCCTTCAACAACTATTTCGGCAAGTAATTACATCACAACTCAGTGGTTCTTGACCTCTCAAAGGAAGCCCTCGCGGAAGAACTATACAACTCGCCCTCCACGGATCACAAATCCAGCCCAACACACTGGACTTTCACGACACCCGTAAAATAGAAACCCTAGGCGGCTACAAACTGCGTCGGCGTGTAAAATACCGGCGCATCTAGAAATCACATTCATACATAAATTCACGAAAACTTGGAGGTGTTGAGCCTGCCCCACCATTTCCGCTTCACAGAGTTGGGCGACGACTCGTTGCCATTCCCAAGTTTGTTCAGGATCACCTTGGTCTCCCTTATGCGGCCACCAAAGTCCTTTTTCCACGAGTCGAAATTTTGCTTCAGCCTCCGGAGTTCCATGTCCGGGTTGAGGCTGGCATCCGCTTGCCCGGATTTGACCTCAACTATAAATGTGGCGTCATCAGCAAAGACCTGACTCCGCTGCTCGAATTCTTCCGTTAGGCGGTTGATGACGCTCAGGCCCGCATTCATTTCCCGCCCGGCGGTGCGTGGCACCAGCTGAGACCCACTTCCAACATGGTTCCCGTTGATCTCCCAGCTCTGATCCACCGATGAGTCCGACATCCTAGGCGTCTCGTCCAGAGCAAGGCTCTTCTTTGCTACTGAAAGGCTTGATTGCAATGACCGCATTTGCTTCTGCCACATTTCCTCCATAGCTTTCATTTTCTGCTCGTACTCTAACCATCGGTTTTCATATTGCTGAAGCCGCTGATGAAGCATCTCATTTTCTTCGTCCTTCTCTCGAATTGTGGCCTCGGCTTTTAATATCCGCCTCTGTAACTCGGCAAGGACTGATGCCTTGATCAAAATTTGGTCACCCTCTGCCTCCTGAAATAATAACTACAATGTAAAATTTCATGCAGCTGTGAATAAAATGAGATAGATCAGGAGCAACACTACAGAGCATATGACTGCCAGCAGCACCAATAAAAGGTGCCCATTTATCATACCTGCTTTGATTCAAACTCTCTTAACACGTTTATCAGATCAATATTTCCATTACATCTTCGAACAAGACTACCACGAATACCTACATATCAGGAATATAGGAAGAGACAGCAACAGTGTGTGAGATTACCCGTTCCCTTCGATGAACTTGAATAAAATAGGAGGATCGAGCCTTCATACCAGACTGTATCACCACTGAGGCCCTCCGGATATTTGTAAAATACCTTCTTGCAAGCCAACATTTCACGTTTCTCTGCAGAATAGTTGCTGCCCTATGTTTCCTCGACAGAGATGAATAAATTTGCCGTGCATTCTCACCACGAATGACTGCAAGTTAAGAGTGGATTTAGTCCATTCAGTAAACTTAAAGAGGAAAAATGCACCAAGAGAAAAAGGTAAAATATGTAAAGACAGTAATATAGGAGAATTACATGATTGAAGAGCCAAAACTCCTCTTATTCGTTCTCTAGCGTGATGACGTGCTTGATGCCCTCGGAAACAGCTTTGAACCCTTAAAATACCATGCAGAGTACGATTCCTGGTATCTTCAAGTTTGCCAATCTTCAGTTCACAAAATAAAAAAGAATCAGTGTAACACAATATTATTTCACTAAATGCTTTACACAAAAGGTATTCATATATACATAAGACATGGCTCGTAACATCTACTGAAGTAAATAGCTTTACTTTCTAATATAACTATTACCAGGAAATTAAATAAATAGAACCACTAACCTGACCAGTTCGGAAAAATAACTTTGTGTAGCCAACTTGATACATCTCAGGCAAAATGTTGAACTGATGGAGAATTGCAACTGAAACACTAAGTGGATCTTGAGATGCAACATCCTCAAGAAGAAGAAAGCCGTACCTGATCAAATTAAGCATTAACTTATAAAAAAGTTGGCAGAAATTTAATGCAGTTGTTAAGAGATTCCACTTACCTCCGAGCAAACTTCTGATGAGTCATTCTAGTTGGATATCCAGATCTTGAAATCCGAACAACCTCAAGAACCCCACAACACTTTAGTTGTTGAAGCACAAGTCCTTGTTCATAAATTGCCGGAAGTTGTAGATTATTTGGTTTAATGCAGCGAATAAAGTGTGGTGTTGTACTTTCCAATCTTTGCATAAGTTGGAACAGTTGTCCCTACAAAATTTGCACATGAATGGTCAATTAAAAATTGGTCTAATTCATTCAAGACATAGCGAAGAGGATATTCTTTGGAGTTCAAAAATGTGTACCTTAAACTTCATAGCAACGCTTAGCTTTTGAGAATCAGCAGCATTAGATCTATATGGAACAGATATAGAATTATCCGACTGAGCTAGCATCTTAGAGGCAAACATTTTTGGCAGAGAAGATTTGCATTTGGCAAGAAGCTGTATGGAATCCATGTGTAATAGATCTCTATTCTTCTCCAGAAAACCCGAAGTATCATAAGCCACCTGATTATCAAGAATCAGAACTATGGTAAAGCAGATATTAAAGAAAGCATATATTCTAAACAACATATTTTCAGTAGGATCTACGGCAGTTTATTGTGAAAAAGAACAAAGGATCTATAGCAAGTTTCAACCTCTCCTGCATAGTGACGGACAGCAAATGCCTTGCCTCTTTCTCCTCTGAAGCAAGAATTCGAACTAAGATGTTGCTTAAGCTTGTTTGCAAAAGTAAGATCCGTCGCATTGGGGAAAGTAGATTCCTCATCCAGCAGAGACAATAACCCCAGTGGTTTCTGTATTAAGAACATTAGACAGCAAACACATATATGTTACTACACGGTTTCAGGTCAAGTTTGCAAGAATGTACAAAGCAAGAGAAGTTAAGACGTCATCCTTTACCAGTTTTCAGATGATAATAGAAAAAATGCGTGTAAATGAAATTAAAACATAAAAGTAACAAACACTATGAATTTTCAAAATGCTCTAGAATTATTTAGAATACACAGAATATTAACCCAATCTCATTGTATAAGAAAGATAGGATCTAGTGGCTCTAAGCCATAACCTTTGATTTCTCAATTATCATGGTTTGATGAACCAGCAACACCTTTTTACTTGTAACATTGGTCAGGTCTATGAAATATGACTGTCAATCTATCAAGTTTGATAAATAACCAAATCACCAATTTACATCTAACCACCACCACCAACAACAACAACAACATAGCCTTTAGTCCCAAGCAAGTTGGGGTAGGCTAAAGATGAAACCCAATAAACAAAGCTCAAGGCTCAGGCACGTTGATAGCTAGTCTCCAAGCGCTCCTATCGAAAGCTACTTCCTTGGAAATATTCCATTCCTTAAGGTCTCTGTTTACCACCTCGTCCCAAGTCAATTTACATCTAACCATGAAAAAAAAACATACCAACGCCAATGGTATATGCACGGCAGTATTCTGGAATCCATAGACCTCGCTTTCAGTCCTTTGGACACATTCTTAACTATTTTTTTTCATTTGTATTAGTATTAATTTTAAGACAAATGTTTACTTCATAAAACATATTGGACAACTGCAGGTACAATGAATATAACAGTTCAAGCCTTCCCTCTTCTGACACTCAGTATTTTTGAGCCAAAAAAAAGCTGACAAGAAAAAGAGAATGTATCTCTTTTCCCTCATCAATAATGGACTAGCAACCGTAGGCAGTAGCACTCAGTTTTGATTATTATCAATAAAGCATGAAATCATTTTCTATTAAGGGGGTGTTGAAGATTTTTTTTTCAAAACAGAATTGGGTTCATGAGAACCAATAATCGGTAGAGCCCCCCATTGAAGGGATGCCCACCTGGGCTCTAACCAAGCTTTGGTACTCTGCTAACTAAACAAATTCAAAACCTGGGAACATCTTCCCCATGGTACTTAATGACTTCCCAGAATTTGTGGACTAATATAATTGTTAGAAAGCAACAATGAGTGAAAAATAATGTATTGAGTCATACTTTCTCAAAGAGATTCAAACAGTGTTGATTGTCTTCAAACTCAATCTTTGCCCAGTCAATGCCATCCTCAACATATTCCTGATCACAGAAACAAACTATTTCTTAGAGAAATGTTTGACGGTATTTGTTTATAAAGCATGGCCTGAATGAGTAATAAGTTCATTCTAGAAGCACAGATGATACTTCTGTCTTCAAGAAAGGGGGGGGGGGGGGGGGAGAGAGAACAATGAGCATCTGATGTTACTAATGTTCAACCTTAGAACTGTGACAAGAATTGTAGAACTGTGAAGAGAGGATGGACATTGCAACTCACCTCTTGTTCAAGCTTAAACAAATGACGATTGAAATGCTGTTGTAGCCTCTCATTGGCATAATTAATGCAGAACTGTTCAAAACTGTTCTTCTGCAGATGCAATCATATCATGAGTAACCATTTACAAGTCAATATTATGACTTTAGATCAAAAGGTAGTCGTAGTACATTACATCAAATGATTCAAAGCCATAGATATCAAGGATACTGATTGATCTCCCAGTTCGACGCTTGCCAACTGAAAGAGACTTATTGATTTGTTCTACAAGCCACTCAAACAAACTGGCATAGACTGATTTGGCCAGTGCATCTCTTGTATCAGTGGCCTGAAATATTAAAAGGTGTGGATACATCAAATACGCAAATTCATTAGTACTTTCAATAACTATGGTAACCTCGCCACTTGAGAAATAACCTGGGTAAGGGTAAGTTTCTGGACAATGTTTTCATTATTCACTTTCATGTGGCGCTTCGACAAAGCCAAATTGAGATCTTCAATACTGCAGCCAAGAAGTTCTGCTACTGTTTTTGAAGCTGCAATTGCAGGACACCTTTGTTAAAACATATAGTAGAGACTCATAGTGATACAAATTGCTAGTTTGTGTTCAAAAAACAGCATCAGTTCCTTGAAACCAAGAGTTAAGTTTTATGCACATTCAGTCTTCACAGCAAGCCCCATACTGTCAAAGACAATTTTGATCATATGCCAAACATATGGACTCTAACAGAGTCTTGAACCAAACTTGTGTTTGCCCATTTTTTTCCCTAGTACATAATCTCAGTAGGTTTTCTTCATAACAGACTAATATAAAAAGTACTCAACCACGTAGACATCCCCCTGGATGCTTTGCCTAACAAGGGGGTGGCAAACCATCTGCGAAGGTATTCACATGACCTGCACGCACCTGGGTTCGAGCTTTGTTGGGCTCAACTAGAGGCTCTACCAAGTTATCGCTCAGCTCTAGACCATAAAAAATAATCAGGATAACTTTCAAACATAGCTCTAGACTAAAATACAAAGCTAAGTTTCATACACCAGCCATTTCCTCAAAAACATTGTGACTTTTCGAGGGAAATAAAGAATAAAAAACCATCATCAGTTTCACATCAGTCAGAAAAAAATTATTTTACATGGGGCACACACCACCACCACCTAGGTTTCAGTCCTCTCCAGCTAACATTTGGTGATTTGGATGCCTTCTCTTATCTGCAACGCTACCTAGTTCCTCTTAGGTTGGTGACTTTTTTTAAGCATCTGCTATCGATTACAGTTTGTAGAAAGGAGCAACTTCATCAGGATTCTAAGCCACAAGTAAAGAGGGGAGAGCAGAATCAACAGAATCCAATAAAAGGTGCTATTCCAAATGTTGCTACAATTGCTATGTACTAAAAACAGAAACTAAAGCAAATTTCCTGAGATGGAGACAAGGAAATGACAACCAACAAAATAGTACAGTGAGGGGGTACAATTCAAACACTAGATCAAGGTCTTAGTTTACCTTCATCTACAACAATTTCAACATGATTTTCATTATCAATTACTGTGAACGAGACATCCCCCAGCCAAAGCACAGCAGAAACCATTGCAAAAACATTCTCTTGGTCCTCTTTGCTGATATGGACAATGTTCATAGCTTCCTAAAACAGAAAGAAGTCAGCAAACGTGACAGGGGCAAAGAGCAGACACAATAAAGGGCACACTCTGTGTAATAATGTATAAAAATGACGCACCGCCACCGTTCGAAACATTTGTGCATCATCAACACCAGCAATTGAATAGCAACAGCTCTGCTTAAGATATTTGTACTCATCCACCTTTTTCAAATTCAACTTCTCTGTATCAAAAGCATTATAAAGAATTTATATGATCAAATCATGGTCTATGATGAGAAGAGAGCAGTATGGAGTTATCATTGAGAATTATGAAGGCATCAGTTTCTGCTGGAAACTGAGCCAAATAAATAATAGCCCTTTCTAACATAGAACAAGTTGGAATGTATTGAATTTAAAGGATATAATTAGATATCATCACATTAATTGTGTTTAAATGAATCGATAGATTATGTACCTTTAAGAGACGCAGGTGCGCCAGCA
Source organism: Digitaria exilis (assembly GCA_015342445.1). Lineage (NCBI taxonomy): Eukaryota > Viridiplantae > Streptophyta > Magnoliopsida > Poales > Poaceae > Digitaria > Digitaria exilis. Next base: position 102,291 of record JACEFO010001671.1, on the reverse strand, counting down.
CATAGCTGATAAAATATATGGTAGGATCGCTCACCAACTGCAGATTGTACAACTCTGGACTGTCAAGGTGAAAATATGGAACATTAGACTATTTAAGAGACTGAAATGCTATAGTTTTTTTTTAAGGACAGACATAAGATAAGAGGTTACCTTCTCAAGTAAAACTGTCCGTGCAATGGATAATCAGAAAATTTCAGCAACCATAGTTAGAAATTTAATATGAAACCAGCAAAGGCTAATGATATTGAAAAGAGAACTCAGTAGATCTGCATACATGTTTGAATCATGGCACCACATATTCTTCCAGTGGTACTGAAATGAATTTCGATAAGCTTTCCCTGCAATTGAGAATAATGATTAGTCATTGCTAAAAATTGTATTACAGTAATACACGTATGGATAAAACTTACAAAACGACTTGAGTTATCATTTCTCAATGTCTTTGCATTGCCAAAAGCCTCGAGTATTGGATTGGTCTGCAGAATTTCATATTCAATGCCACTTCCACCACCAAGAGAGGCCAGATACTGCATAGCAATTTTCGCAGTTTCTGTTTTTCCTGCTCCACTCTCACCACTGAATACAAAGAAGATAAATGGCATCATCTATTTGCATAATCGATAATGGTGCTGTTATAATATTAATGGAATCAATTTCTTAAATGGCCTCATAGCACTAACATAAAGAAAAGAAAAGGTAACTTGTTCACTGAAGTAAATGTTTCTACCACATGAAAGATATATATACGATGTTGAAGACTGCTCAAATCATGATTCTAGTAAGATAAAGAACAACACAAACTTTGATCATCTGAGCAGTACCGTTGTGAACTTAATCGATGAAGGACACATGAATTTCTCTATCAGTAAGGCAGCTGGCAAAAGTAAAATACACTTGCATGGACAGCTATTTATTCAATTCGGCTGAGGGGAAAACAAATTACAAATGAAACAGTTACATTCTGAGGCTTGACTCTATTTACCATCATTTGTCATCAAAGTCCATGGCTTTATTACACTAAAATACCTAAGAGGGGGAGTGGGGGGAGCTCACCCACCTTATAATTATAGACTGGTTAACTTCATCTGAAAATGAATAGAACACTTAGTTAGGCACAATGTAGCTGTACAAACAATTCGATTATCAACGTTTGTGTACTGACCTCTTTTCATTTCACGAAGAGCTGCATCAGCTATTGCATAAACATGTGGGTTGTCCATTGTTTTATTTCTATATGCATCAATGTACTCATTACCATATAGTGAAACTTTCTTGAAAGGGTTGACAGCCACCAAAACGGGGCCTGCTTTAGTCTACAATACAGCAAATATCAATAATAAAGCCACTAATTGAACCTCCAAAGAAAAACGCAAAGTTCACATCAATTCTCACATAAATCATGTCTCGGGAGTATCTGTACTGCAAATTGTACAGTACTGATGGTTCACTTAGATAACTTAGCTGCATAAGATCGTCCACTCCATCAAGAATTTCAGGATTTGCAGGTTGAAGACTCTCTGTTTTTAACTTCAGTGCCTTAAAATTGTAATACTGGGGTCAAACGACCATGCTTCCAAGTGATAATAGTATCCCTTAGAAAGAAATCTGGAACTTACTTTCCCTTCAGAAACCTTTAGGACAGACTCGTCACCAGAGGTTGTAAGTATAGTGCACAATGCCCAATCGCCATTCGGAAGCTGGCAAAAAACTCTATGCTTCTGCAACACAGATATGGTAGATTTGAATTGACATTGTACTCGAAGTCCAAGTTGTTAAAAAAGCTTAAGTACAGAAACTAGATGCTATGTTTCATGTAGAATATCAGTAGGTGAATCTTCAAGAAGGCATGCCCTAAGTTGGGAAATCATATATATTGAGGGTAGAAATCAAAATGCTGTAATCCGAATAACTAACTAGATGTTTAGCACACTACAGTTACCAAGATTTTCTTACTAAATCTAGTAGGAAACACTATATTGTTTATAGCCCTTAAAGCGATGGAAGGCAAAAAAATGGCTTTGCAGCAAATTGTAAAACTCCCTGGTCACAGCAAAGAAGATAGATCACTTCCTCATGAAACATTTATGCAACTGAGATTGCTAGGAGAAAGGTTTGTGGCAGATTGCATTGCACTAACGACCTAGAAGGATAGAACTAAATAATTCAAATTATGATCTAAACCCCCAAAAAAACAAATTCTGATCTAAAGCCACAAAAAATCCTGAAACTCTCACGACAAGTGTAGTATCTTAGCAAATGTCATTAAAAAACAACATAAAGTGCACAAATACCACACTTTTGTATGTGCTAAAAAAATTATACTAATTGGCATAGCTCATCCTAGTGTTTGGTTTTACATAACTGCAAAAAACTATCGCCCACAGCAGATCATCATCCCATTCGCATGGTTTCACCAAATTATATTCCCAATGACTGAAGACTGAACTCGCAATCCCAACCAGCTGATCGTCGCATTTCAAAAGCATCAGAGACGAAATGGAACTAGCTCACCTTTTTAGCGCCGTACGAGCTGGTGTCACCCCACCTGGCGTCACCTTGACTGGGGCTTGTAGCTGCCGTCGGCGACAACCGCCTCGGCGTCGCCGCGGAATCCACTTCCTCGCCGTCTCCACCCTTCTCCACCACATCCTCCACCTCCTCGACCGTCGCTGCCTTAGAGCTGTACGGTGAGTCCGCATCGTCCCCCTCCAGTCGCACCACCTCCTCCTCCATCTCCTCATCATCTGCCTCCGCCGCGGCAGCTAGGCGGCTGCCGCCGTTCGCCTTCGGCCCGCCGCCTGAACCGTTTCCCGCTGCCGAGTACCTGTAGCCGACGGGCATAGACCGCGCCGGCTGCAGCTTGCTCGGCCCGTTGCGCGCCCGCAGCGCCGTGGACTTCCGCACGGACCTCACCTCCACCGACGCCATCGCCTCGCCGGCCGGCCGGCCCAGCGCCGGGAATCACCTCGCGGGCCGCAACGAAACCGCGGCGCCGCACGGGATCTCCGCCCCGGCCGCCTCAAATCGGGCCCCAAAGACCTCCGCGCCGACGCCAATCCACGCTCGCACCCAGGGAAACACCTCCCAAAAACCGCCAGGAAAAAAAACTCACAGAAACCAGCCGATCTCGCCGGCAGCCCAGAAATGGCGAGCGAGCCGCCGCTAGCCCGACCTCCTCCGGGATGTGAGTCGCGCCGCCGCGGCTTCACTAGCTCCGACTGCAGAGGATCCCTTCCCGTCGGGAACGCCTCCTCTGCGTCCCCCTCCCTGTCCCTGTCGCTGGAAGAGAGAGAGATAGAAAAGGAAGGAAGGAAGCAGCGGGCTGGGTCGGGAGAAATAATAATTATTAATAATGGAATTAAGGTGGCCTGCGAATTTCGTGGGGGTTTGGGTCTAAAAATGTTTAAATTTAAAATGGGGGGCAGCGGTGGAGGCCGGGCCGAGTGGGCGGAGGCTGTAAATTTTTTCCATGTTAGTCCTTTTCGCTTAAGATTTTTACATATGTACCTCTAGGCGAAAGATTTACAAAATTAGACCCAAAGCTGGGCGCCAGGTCTCCTGGCGCACCTGGCGCCTAGGTATAACATGTGGGCTCATGTCTCCTGGCGCCCACCTTTGCCACGTGGGATCCAGCATGGCTGGAACCCTAGGTCGGGCGCCGAAGCTGGGCGCCAGGTCTGTTATACCTGGGCGCTACGTGACATGGCGCCCACCCTCGGGCCCATAAGCCGCTGCCAACCCTTTCTTCCTCTCATCTCCTTCTTTCTTCTCCTTATTTCCACTACAGAGAGGCGCCAGCGCTGCCACCGGTGCCCCTGCGACGCCGCTGGCCCTAGCCGCCGCCGCCGCCCTCCACAAGGGAGTAAGGTAAACTACCTCCCCTCATGTTTTTTCCTTATTTTCTTGTTGTATTTATAGTGAAAATCGAAAAACCTAGTTTATGATAGATACATTGAATCTTCGATTCCTACGGAGAATAAGTTGGATATAGATGAACAATGTGTATGTATATGAGCGATTTTCTAGCAATTTGTGTTAATTTTTACGTTGTTTGGTTGGTTGTTTACAAAAATTCATTTAAAATCTCTCTATATGTATAGGAAATTCAATGTGAAAGTTTGAATTTACGTTGATGTAATATTCGTGATGTAATATAACTGTTTTTGTTGTCTTTGTTCGAATAGATGGATAAACTAGTGACATTGCATTATGGTGGTAGTGTGAGGACAAATCGTATGGGGGATTTTGAATTTGAGAAGATGAAAGTGGTTTCATTGTGAGGAGAGGTCTGCCGCCGTTCAACCCAGTAGCCCTGACTGCGCTAATCAATAGGTGGAGGCACTTCAGAAGCGTCGTTCTAAGTGACATATGGACTAGACTTCATTGTCGTATGGACTTGACTTGTTGTAAGGACTAGAATTATCGTGTAGACTATGTTTTGGACTATATGTATTGGACTATGTGTATTACAATATATGTATTTGACTATGTTTTTATTCTGTTGTATTTCTGTCATATTTTTAGATTTGTCAAATTTTGCCTCGATGAATCTGAAATTGAACTTCTCGCTTTCAGGCAGGTGGACGCCAACTACTTCGGCGCCCAGCTATGTAACTCGGGCGCCAAAGTAATTGGCGCCTAGTAGAACGGCTGGGCTGGTGGCTGCGTTTAAGTCCCCATGGTAGGCGCCAACCTAGCGCCCAGGTATAACGGGTGGGAGCCATGCGACCTGGCGCCCAGCTCCCACCCTCGCTCTAAGGTTCCAGCCACGCTGGATCCCACGTGACAAAGGTAGGCGCCAGGAGGCATGGAGCCCACCTGTTATACCTGGGCGCCAGGAGACCTGGCGCCCAGCTTTGATCCATTTTTGAAAATCCTTCGCCTAAGAGTTCATATATAAAAATCTTACGCGAAAAGTACCAAAATGAAAAAAAAATTTACGTCGCATCGGCATCAGGGTTCACAAATCCGGTCCGGTAGTTCGAACCGCCGTCCGGCGGTAGCGGTTTACCGGACCGGTTTGACCGGTAACCGGTGGAAACCGGTCAAATTCAAATTTGAATTCAAATCCCCGTGCAATCGGTTTTTGGCGGCTAACCGCTCGGTTTGACCGATTACCGACCGGTTTGAGCCGGTTTTGTGGACACCCCAAACCGCTCGGTTTGGGTCGGTAACCGACCGGTTTGAACCGGTTACCGACCGGTTTGAACCGGTTCGATGGACAGCAAAAATTTGGCATGAAATATGCGTAAATTAAGAAAAAAAATAACTAAAAATATAGACAAACATCCATACATATAATTGTACATACAAACATAGTACAAATGTCCATGCAAATAGTTCAGTAGTCCTCTCATACAAATAATTGTTCAACGGTAGCATCGCGAGGCCATTTCATACTCCGCGGTGGACATCACATTCAAACCCTGCCTTATAAGCAACTCAGCTTTGAACTCCTGCCAAGTTTGGCCCGTCCAGGCCGATGTCGTCTGCCATTCCTGAAGTAACATATTATACCAATGAGGATCTTGCCATTCGTACACCCATCTCATCGGTGGCTGCATGCTCAACTCCGGTATAGGATAGTGATAACTAGACTGTGAGGATTCCATGTAGGAGGAGCTAGAAGAGAACTGTGGAGAGTCGTAATCCGTCGGTCCAACCGTTCTCCTCTGCGACATCGGTGCTCCATGGTCAATGTCCTGGGTTGCATGTGTGAACTCAGTCTCCCCTGCAATGAACCACATAGTATAATTAATACTCATAAGTCAAAATAATAAAAACATGTTCATATATACGTACACTTGGTACCTGTAAAATGGAGACCAGCAGGTGGGTTTGAAGGTGACACGCCTCCGCCCCCGCCACCGCCAGTAGCACCGCCACTGCCGCCACCACTGCCACCACCATCATTGCTATCATCAGCATCACTGCTACCATCACCATCATTACTATCATCACCATCATCGCCAGAGCTGCTGTCCTGAGACTCCTGATACTCTGGGCTTTTATCACCCTCACCATCATCAGTGTCTTCATCGCTCAGGACTTCTATTTCTTTCTGTTTCCCTTTTCCCGTTGCCTGGCCTCGTTGGCGCTTCGGGATAACCTTGCTAGGCGCGATGTGGTACTTCCGCTTCCCTACATGAGTGTCACCCACATGTCGCCGTGCCCAATCACTGATGCAATCTTCCCCTGTAGAAGTACGGAGGTCCGCCGGATTTATTTTATCAGCGACAATATTAGAGGGAAGCGGCGTGTCACCTTCATCGTCGTCCTCGTCTAGAACAGGAGCTTTGTTTGACCTTCCATATTCCATCCATTCCCGCACTAGATTTTTAGGCTCATAGAATGAAAGATGGGCTAGCTGGTCAATGAAATCTTCTTGATCCCGTGGAGGATCGGCAACATCCGCAAGTCACAGGCGTAGGGTGTAGTTGACATAGACAAGCTTGTTCAGTTTTTTGTGTGACAACCGATTGCGAACCTTTGTATGCAGCAAGGCAAAAGTACTCCAGTTCCGCTCGCATCCACTTGACGAACAACATTGAGCAACAAGCCGCAAAGCAAGGGCCTGCAGCCTGGGAGTTTTGTTCCCGTTCATCATCCACCAAGAAGATGCAGTTGTCTTTGGGTCATGCGCCATTTGTTGTGCCAATTGTGTGCCAAAGTCACCACGTTTCTGTCGAAACAGCTCAGCCTCTTGCAATGCCTGGACGGCGCTCGAGATATCGGTCATGCGCTGAAAAGCATCCTTCAGTGTACTCCACATTTCTGGACTTGGAATAAACGTATAGGCATACCTCGGATTCAGGACAGAAGCTGCAAAATAGAAAGTACCACGAATGAGCATAAGGTGTATGGAACGTGAAAGTATAAACTTTTGTTCACAATGAGCAGAATCCGTCTTACCTGGAACCACATAAGTGTCATAGAAGATGTCCTTCAACCTTGCGTTGTAAATCGCTTTATACTCTTTGTACATGGAAACATTGCGGCCAAAGAAAGATTGCATTTCATTTCTCGCACTCTGTACGTTGTGACATACCTCGCACATGTTCGGCCGCTTGTCCTGATCAGTAAAGCGAAGTAAGCTGTATATTGGTTGGACTGAGTCAATGACAAATTTCATTCCCTCCCACCACTGTAGACTTAAAAATCTCGTATGAGTAAATCTACCCATATTTGTATTGGCCCATTTGCTCTGCAAAAATTCAGGAGATCCCATCCACTGCATGAAACGATCACGTTTCCGATACATGCTGTCTAGGAACATGTAGTTGGTCCCAAAGCGAGTTGCACACCACTTCACCAACTCACCACCAATCGCCTGCCTCATCATTGCATTCAACTGACCATGGTTGTGTAACCACGTTGATATTTTCTTGCATTGTTCGATCAAATCTTGATGTTCGTACCTTTCACCGATATCCTTTAACATCAAGTTGACAGTGTGTGCTAGGCAAGGTGTCCAAGTAATGTGTTCGTATGTTTCTTGAATCCCCTTGCAGGCTTTTTTGTAGTTGGAGCCGTTGTCCGTGATCACATGAACGACATGCTCTGGTCCAATTTCGTCCACCACCTTCAGAATTTCCTGCAAATACACATATTCTTTAGCAACATCCAAATTATATTCGGATCGAAATAAACTAGGTACGGGGTTACCTTCCGCAAATATGCAGAATCTTGAGATCTTCCAGTCGCATCAATAGACTTGTGGAACCACATGACCCCATTGCAATATATCAAAAAGTTAATGACACTCATCTTTGTCGGCCCAGTCCACGAATCACACATCAACGTGACGCCGAACATAGGCCACTCTGCCTGAAACTTTGCGTACTGCACCTGCAAGTCTCGCTCGTTTTGATCCAGGTACTTGACATCAATATCCCGTCCAGTGGGTGACGCGATACCTTCACCTGCAAAACATATGGCACTCATGAGATTAGATCTAAACATGTAGTTGCGTAGCTATTATTTCGGCTGCAAAGAAAACATACCCCACTTCTGTGTCTCTCTGACCGCACTGACAAAGTATTTGTCTTCCAGGAACTCCCGCAGTATGGAAAAACTTTGACCAAGCTCTCCCAATAGCTTCCTTTGCATTCTTACCCTTCTGCGTCCATGAGCCTGTGTCAATCCTTGGCTGCGTCGATCCACGCGCCGAACCTATGTTGTAGTCCGTCACCCCAGGAGTCTGCCTCGCTGAAGTTGCCCTTCGAAGCATCCTCTGCAACGTACCCTCTCCCCTCGTACCACTACCCCCTCCATGCTCGTATGCACCTCCTCTCTGTTGCACCCCGCGACGGAACTCCTCTTCCGCTCTTGATTGGTTCAGGGCACGCTGCAGCTCAGCCTCCTCATCATACGCTTCACCTCCACCAGGATAGTTACCTTCCGCTGCAGCCTTCTCCTTTCTCAACTTCTCTTGAGCACGTTGAGCAGTTAGCTTCTTTGCCCTTTCAAGCTCACGCTGAAAGTACTCACGCACCTCCTTTGAAACCCTATCACAATGGACGACCTCCATCCCGCGCCCTGCCAAATGTTGTTTCAATCTAGTGGCACCACCGCCTCCCTTGGACTTATGACAATAGTTGCATCTCCAACCGGGGTGAAGATTTTCACCGTGTTCCCATACAACATCTCTATCCCTGCCAGACATTGCGTACCTGCAAACATGGAACGAACATAAACATATCAATGTCAACTTGACAACACATAGCTATATCACAATACTTAAATCCTACATCCATTTCCTTATTTCCAAAATCACAATACCCTACATCAAAATGTACATACATGGCTACAAATCACTAGATCCACTTCATACATTCTAAAATCACTTGGATGCAATCAAAATATACCTAAATATCTCCATCACTACATCCATTTCATAATTTCATAGATCACAATAGCCTAAATCATTGAAACCCGCATAAAATCCATACCTTACCCGCGGTCGGGCGGTAACCGCCGCTACCGAATGGTAACCGACGAAACCGGAACGGTAACCGGTGGTCGAGAGCCGGGAACCGCCGCGCCGGAAACCGGGCCGGCTTGCCGCTCAAACCGAGCGGTAACCGCTCGTACCGGAGCGGGATCCGGGCGCGCGCGGCGGTTGCGGAGCTGGGGGCGATTTTTCGCCCGCTCTGAAGCTGAGCTGCGCGGGGGGGGGGGAGTGAGGGGGTGTTCGGGGGGGTGAGGGGGGCGAGGGGGGTGGTTATTAGGGTTTACGCGAGTTGGGCCGAGTTGGGCCGAGCTGGTTTTTTTCTTTTTCTTTTTTTATTTAACTTGTATTTCGCGAAAAAAATAGCAAATGACCAAATATTTGAGAAATTTTGACACCAATAGATCCAGCACACCATAAAGTATTTTTAAGAATTTTTATCCGATTTTTCAAATTTTTAAATTCAAATTTGAAATTTTTGAATTAAACCGGTTTCAAACCGCCCCGAACCGCTCCCGGTCCGGGGCGGTTTGACCGGTTACCGCGGTTACCGGACCGGTAACCGCGGATTTGTGAACCCTGCATCGGGAAGGTTTTGAATCCGCCACATGGCGCACGTAATTCGGCGGCTTCTTTAGATCCAGAAAAAAGCGAGCCGGAGAGGCTAACGGCCGCCGTGCTCGGCGTTAACGGCGCTAAAAGGCTGGTACGGTAGAGCGCGCGCCCGCCCGTGCTACTGTAACGTGCACTGAAAATGGCAGGATTATCCCGGCGGTTCACCATTATTTGCAAAACGCAGTGACTAAGTGGCCTTCTGTCGAGTTCTTTTTTCCTTTGCCGAAATGCTCTGAAAGTAATTTTGCAAGCTACTACACCTCATATCTAAAAAATAGTTCACGAAATTGTCCCGTTTTAAAATATCTCAACGTCAACACAATAGGTAGATCGTATGTAAGATTGATGTTATACAGAGCAATTCTAAGACATTGATTGCTTGATAACAACAACTACTCGCTTAATAGCTCTCGCAGTTTTGGATGAGTACTCTTGACAATAATAGAAACAGATGGCCCGCAGCTTCGTCCATGATAGGCTCATCTCCTCAAGACATTGAATGGTGGTTAGGACACATGTTTAGCTCTCGCATGCAAATGGTGCGTAGCTTGGTCCATTATATTACGAAGGGAAGCACGTACGGTACCGAGTATACACTTTTTGCTTAACAGATCGAAACGGCATCTAGCAATTAGATCACACAAGTCAGCGTACGGCCGCTGGTGCGGTGATCGAATCACCTCTGCAATTACCAGAGCAGCTCAAGGGCTTATCCGTCATTACCCGCAAGGCACCTTTTTCGCAGGCCACACACACCAGACCATCGGGCAGAGAGGAAAGCGAATTTTTACAGTCCGCGACGCAGCTTTACGCCCGTACTGTTGCTCCGGTGACACGTGGGCCAGCGGCACAAATCTTTTCAAGCCAGTCTCAATGCATAGTTTCATCACACTGTTACCAAGACTGCCACGTCATATTTATTATGGGATGAAACTTCCTCTCTCAGTGCATAGTTTTATGGCACAATTTCATATACATGCTGCAACATTTAATTCTAGCATGGTGTATGGCCAAATGTGCCTAGGATGAAACAAAATAGCCCTCAATGCAAGTTATATGTCTTAGTAACTGCATATGGTGAGTGTCATGGTGATGACACTCCCTTCTTCTTTTTCTTCATAATTATCCTGCCACATAAGTAATTTTACAGATGTGTCATGCAATTTAATACCCATAAAACCCCGCGAGACTGGTGCCTCAGCGCGCACGGAGCGAGGTGCCGGTGACACGTGACGCGCTTAACGGATCCGGCGAAATGACGCGGCAGCCCCTGCTTTTTGAGCAGTAACCGCTGACAGAAAGGGTAAGACCGTGACTTCACCCACACCGAAACCCACGCGGGTTGTACGTACATCTCCAGAATTTCGGAGATCTGGTCAGGTAGAGCACGTGACGTGGCTCGACGCTGCAGGGGCGGTCGGCAAACAAATGCCCGCGGCCTCTGACTGGTCGTAGTCCAACGTCTCGCTCGCGCTTTGAATCGTGGCCGCCGGATGTCCATCCGAGGGACGGGAAGGCTGGTTATCTTTCCTTTCTTTCTTTCCTTTTTTGACGTTTTCATTTCGGTGGAGAGACGGCGACGGCCTCTGTGTGAGGCTCCGGAGAACGAGTCCCGGTGTGCCACACGGCAGCACCACAGTGGTGGTCCAGTTGCTTGCAAGCCATTTAGAATTTGGGGACTTTTGGAAATGTGAAGGTCCGGCAGTGCCGTCCAAAATGGTCGGTTTCGGTCTGGTTCAAAGGAGGATATCCGAGTTTGATGTGGATAGCAGAAGAGATAAGGAAGATGCAATTGTTTGTGTCGAACTTTTTGTTTTCAAGTTTCGTGTGAGTTGTCTTTTTCCGTTTCTTATCACGCGGAAAAAAAATGAAAATATAACTTACCACAACAAGCCAGCAAAGATAATCAATGACCGTATTTGTTATGTGGCAGATTAGTTACCGAATTGTTATCGTTGAATTAGCCAACACCTGAAAAAAAAAGATAAGAGATATTACAGTGCTGGACCCCACAACTTTTCATTTATATATGCAAGAAAAAGAATAGGTGTCCTCCAAATAAGTAAACGAGATAATCATATTAATCATATAGGCGAAATTGTTCGTACATCTTTCTGCAACAAAGATAATCGATTATCATAGATTTCATGTGCCAAATCTATAGCAGCGAATTGTTATTATTGAATTAGCCAACGCTAGAGGGGGAAAAAGATATACTAGATATTACTGTGCTAGACCGTACAACTTTTAATTTGTATCGTGACCCCAAAAGAACTTTTAAATTCTAGATGCAAGAAAAAAAAAATAGATGTCCCCAAATAACCATATAGCCAGCTTGTCATAGAGAGTTTCAATAATTGAAGTGGTGCCTGCGTTACCATGTTGCATCACACTTTGATTCATACCTGGTTGGCTTGTGTCCTCCGTTAGTTGTGATTTGGGGTTTGAAAATGGTCCACAACCGTCATAATTGACACATAGCTTCTCACTTGCGCTCTGCTTCTACTATGCATTAGAGCAAGTTTAGTAAGAACGCCGACCGTCGGCTGCAACACAGGCGCAGCAGTGGCGGGCCCATGATTATTTTAACGCGCGGCAACAATATCAATCAATTGAAGCTGCTTGCGCCGGCTCGAGCGGGCGTTTTACGAGCTGCACGCTGGCCTTTTCTCTCTCTTCCACGGAAGCATCTCGCCGGCTCCGCGCCGATCATTAAACTTGCTCTTATTAGTAGCTTGACGCCGAGACAAGTCAAAAGCCAGCACAAATTCAGAATGAACCTAACTTGGTCTACTGATGGTCCTCGGTCCTAATTACTTGGAATATTCCTCGCTCATTGTTAACTTGACAAAGCTTACGATGTTATTTCATCTATCCTAATGAAACTCCTCGAATCAACAAATCTAACCATTGTTCCTAAAAAAACAAATCAAACCATTGGAAAACGTGGAGGAAACTCCACACAAAAGTGCACTGAACCCATAACCCACATGATTACATGATCCCAACCCAAGTGACTCCCAACTGGGCCTCACTGCATAGTGCACATCGTGTAGTTCTGGACCACGTTGTGCAGAAAATCACAAGCAATGCAAAAAGGCAGTAGCGCGATTAAGTATAGCAGAACACTTTTCGTGTGTTCTGCCTACTATATGGCTATATGTTGTCCCAATCCCAATCCCAATCCCCAAGCTTCTAATAACAGTATGAGTGCGTGCCCCATATATGAAAGCACGATCACGAGACGATGAGGGTTGGTCAGATACTCATATCACGATCGATATCCTAATAATATGAAAGAAATGTTTATGTATTTTGCTCAAAAAGCTCATCGATCGGCTCGTAGTTTTCTCCGTTTTTTAACCGACCGGCAACCTGCCAATGGCGAATATTTGTCATGTTGACCCCAACCTTTTTCAGTACCGTGCGTGCAGAGTTTTAATACTACTCCTGCAGCTCTCCCCCTCCCCCTGAGTCCCTGACCGCTGGACCCTGGTGGCTGGTGCCCACAGCACGAGTGGCAAGTATTTAATCAGACCCCGATCTGCGTCTCTCGGTCTCGCGCGGTACACCGCTGGGCATGTGAGGCTGTGAGCTTTTTTCACGAGCTCCGTATGATGGAGGACATTTAATTTGTTTTAGAGAAGAGAATATATTTTCATTGTTTTGTGATTCAGAGTTTCGGGCCCTACATGCATGCATGTAAGATTAAGACTGTTGGTACCGTGCATATGCATTGATCACAGATCTATCCACAGTACACTTAACAAAAGGCTTCCAGAGGTCCAGATCATCCTTGGGACCTGATAGAAGTGGCAGATATTTTGTTCTTAATTAAAAATAAACGGTGAACATTAAATAATATACCAGTGATTAATCACGAATCATAAAAAAATACCCTTACACATCTACACTACAAGATCAGTTGGCAGACTTCTGTTTTCTACTCCAAAAAAACGCAATCCATAGCCATAGGTGGGGAAGAAGAAAGAAAGTGTATGAGGTCAGCAACCTTCTCGCTCTAGGAGTGTCTAGCTCCAAAAGGCTAAACCAGCTGGTTATAACAACTCTTTACAAACATTTTGCCTATGTACCGACAGCGTAAATCAGGAAATTAAGGAGATATATTCTTTTTTTACTACCTCCGTTCTAAAATATAGCTACGTTTAGCTTTTATAGTACACATTAAAAAGTGTGATAAAATGTCTTATATACCCTACATTAAATATGTCCATACAGATATATATGGTAGCTATACTTGCCTTATATACATCCATGCTTATAACTAGGACCACAAGACAATTAACTTTTAGAGGATATTTTTGTCCATTCACACATTCAATCAGACTTCACAACTCATGTGTAGCTATATTTTGGAACAAATTTTGAATGCTTAACGTAGCTATATTTTGGAACGGAGGGAGTATAACAACTCTGTTTTCACTTCATTATGGGCTTAGAGAAGTAATTGCATTATTAATAATTAATATATAAAGTATAACTCATTATAATTTGTTAATATGCATATTTTGATAAATCAACTTTGCGTAAAAAATTACATATTAATAAAGTATTTGATGATCAAGTGCTTATTATTCTAGCGAAATGAAATAAGCCTTTGAATTTCAAAAGGACGGAGTAGATCCTTCAGGCACATTACATATCAATGGTATCCAAAACATAACTATAGTTGCTTATCCGTCCCAAAAAGAATGTAACTCTCACAGCCCGAAAAAAGTCAATATATCTCAACTTTGACCAAATATCGAGAAAGCACCTCTAACCTAGTGGTTAGAGCACCTGAGTAGCATCTAGCAGACCTAAATTCGACTCCATCTAGGAGCAAAACTGGGTTTAGAATAAAAGAAAATTACACAAAACAAAAATATATAGGGTGGGGTTTCTCCTACTGACTTTAGAAAAAAAACTTTGATCAGATATATACAACAAATTATTATTATTTGTGACACCGCATAATCTTAATTAAGTTTATCATACACATGTTTTCATGTCACATGTATTTAGTACTATAAAAGTTAATAATATTTTCTATAATCTTAATCAAACTTAAGAAAAATTGACTTGGCCCAATCCCATAGTTGCGATCTTTGTGGGATGGAGGGTGTATTGATCATGTGTAGCAAAAAAAAAGGGAATTTTATGAAAGTACTTACCTAGACACTCAATTAATTCAATTGTTTTCAAATATTCACATAAAAGGTAGCCATAATACATTTTTCAAATGGCTAACTACCCAAAAAGATGTGAGGCGAATTTATGTAAAATATCAATGCCTTACTATATGTATAATTTTTTCCAAATTTGAAAAGTATTTTCTATTATATTTATGAATATAATGGTATTGACAGCTATATTTTCTTAACGGAGATTGGATAAGTATTATTTCATTTCGCTAGAGATATCCTAATTCAGTATTCTAACCAACACTAAATTAAACCAGTTGGTGATGTTGTGCTAATAACTAAAAGGAAAGGGACAAGGATTGGTTGTTGGTTTATTATAAAAAAAAACGAGCTACTGCTAGAATTAGGAATGCGCCACCTAAATGCAATGCCATTGTTTATTTGTTTTTATGCTGATATGTACTGTGGAAAAGAATATTCCTAGGCCAATTCTTCACGATATGCTAAGCTTAGGTTCTTGCGCCCGGGCTCCGCCAATCCACGTCAGACGGGAAATCGGAAATGAATAATGAGTGAGCGAAGTTGGCTTGTCTCTCAAGAAAAGAAAAGGACAAACTACTTTCTTCCGGTAGGTGGAAATGTTTTCATCCGGCGTCGTCGCGGTGATGAATCAATCATGCACAGGATGCAACCGATACACTGTTCTGTCTGCTGGTTTAAGTTTTAAGTGCCCTTAATTTCATGCCTATTTTGTTCTGGATCCACAAGAACAAAATGCATGCTCACTAAACTTCCGCTTTCTGCAGCGAGCTAGCTTTTACTCTCTGCACAAGCGTCCGCAATACATGCTATCGATATAATGCAGAGGCAAGAAAATTTCTACTACGCCGCTACATTATTTGGTAAAAACAGGGGAAATGATTGTTTAGTTAGCATGATCATGTGTGTGGCGCTTTATGACGATCATGTGTCCACGGAATTAAAGGTGCAGGGGCCACATCATCCGGCATGGACATGTACTCGCGCGGATGCTGGATGCATGATGCGTCCGTGCAGCGGCCATCGACGGCATTCACCAGGCATGCCACGCACATGACATGAGTGGCGGTCCGGAGAGGAGGGCGTCCCCAGTCCCCCCCACTGGAGCTAGATTGCCGCCGAAACGCGAGGCAGCGCACGCGCACGAAACCGCTGGGCAGTGGGCTGGGCCGCTGGTACGAATCCTGCAGGCCCGCTCGACCTAATTAAACGCATCAGGAGGGCTCGTCTCACTGAACACACTACTGATGCTGACGCTTCGCTATTTGTGAATATGGAGGTCAGGAGGTGTTTGCAGAGCAGAGAAAAGGGGGCAGCGGATGAACCCTTAGCTTCTCGATGCTACGACGCACACAAGTAATGCATAATGCAAGCTCTCAGACGAAGCCGGTGATGATCTGGCTGGCCTTCATGGACCATTATGCGGTGGCCCGACATGTGTGTGAGACGCTCTAGCTACCTACATGCATGCATGATGAACTGATGATGCAATGGGATCGACATGACGATGCCGGCCTTTGATCTGCCGTGCTCCGTCCGATCCTCTCTCCTCACACACGTACAATATCACTCTCATCATCTGGGGCGCTCGACGAGCAGGCGCGGTCCTCTCTGATCGGCATTATTGGATTCGATCGACGGGGTGCGTTTCGGCGCCATCCGTTGAAGCGTCCGCGTCGATCTCCTCTGGTCTGGGCCCTGCAGGGGCTATGTATATATCTCGCTAGATAGCTAGTGATGCACACTGATGCGAGGCTCTCGTGCGTGCGCCCATGTTTTAGTTGGGAAGCGAGACGCTGACGCGGACATGAAGCTCTGATCGAACAGTGCATGCCGCGTGGTCGGCCGAGTCCCGATCGATCTGTCTGTCCAGTGTGCTCGCGTGCTGAGGCGGAGGAGAGAGAGGCAGTGTCAGGGAGAAGCGTGACCTTGCCGGGGCGAACCTTTCCCATGAGACCCATGTGCCGGCGTATGCTGAGTGTCATCAGAACCCTTCATTACTATGTAAGTATAACACAGTAGTTGTTTCAAACAAAAAGGGGATGTAGCTCAGATGGTAGAGCGCTCGCTTAGCATGCGAGAGGTACGGGGATCGATACCCCGCATCTCCATTCCATATTTTTTTACGCTTATTATTTCTTCTTTTCAGTTTGTGCTCATCTTTTAATTTTATCATTCTGAATGGATGTATATTATTTACCGTAGGTCTTCTTGTTTCCACAGTCCATTTCTAACGATCGCCAGTACACAATCTGCCCTGCCGCACGTCTTCCCTTTTTGGTGCTCCAACCGTTACTAGTCCAGACCGTGGATGCAAATGCAATGCACGCAGCTGGATTGATGATTAGGTACAGTAACTAGAGATGCATTCATGCATGGCGCTGATCTCGAACGCGTGGCAGCCCACGGCATGACCCCATCCCGCGATCTCACTCGACGGCCGGCTTCGTTCGGCGAACGAATTCAAGTCGATCCGCAGGGGGGCACGGGAACGAGTCAATGCACCACCGCCTTACCCTGCTGCACGCAGCGCCGGTGCTATGATTTTGAGGGCCCTCTGGCAAACTTGTCGCGACGGGCCCTCTACACTATAGACTTAATATGAAATCTTATAATATATATATGATGTTGATATATGTTGCAAAGCGAAATCAAATATATGTATGATATTGATATTGGTGTCTCTCAGCTCTTCGTGATGCCGCTGGACGCCCGGACATGGGTCTCTGAGTGCCCGAGCCGCTGATCGCTGAGCGCCGACCTCGAGGAGACGTGGAGTCAAGGAGCACTCGACTGCTTTGTTCCTTGTTTTTGTTTCTTTGCTGTTGGCTCTTGGAGTCTTGGGCTCAGTCTGTGACCTGTGCAGGGCCACGATCAATGCAACAGATACATCTCAGGTGCTTGTACAGTCGAGTATATATGTACATACATATATAGGATTGGGCCCTCTCCTGCCTTGGGCCCTAGGCGGTCGCACATGCTGCCCTACCCCTAGGGCCGGGCCTGGCTGCACGGCTGCACGGGCTTGTACGAGCAAGGGCATTCTCTTTTCTTTTTCTTTTTTTTTTCTCAGAGCAGAACTTCCCGTGCGTGTTGTCGGTGAACTCGATCGGTAGACGGTAGAGGCCGTTTGCCATTTTCACGGTGAAGAATAGCCGACGCCAAGCGCCATATCTATGGAAGCACACGAGAGCTTAGCCTGAAGGAAGGCAGTAGCTAGTCTTGAAACCGTGTCACGAATAAATAACTGCTGGTGCAATAATTAAGCTTAGTCAGCAGTGCTAACTAGCAAGCTAGGCAGCTAGCTGCTGCTCCGATCCATGCGTGGACCATGTGAGGTGTATATGTTCGATTGATGAGTGAGTACTGAGGAGTGGGGATCCAGCCGAGCTCATCACTTTGGCGGTGGCATGGCACAAGAGAGATGGCGCGATTGAATTCGCAACAGTAGGAGAACGTACGAGGCGCCGCCACCAAACATGTGCAGGCTATGCGATTAGGCACAAGGAATGTGCACTCACTCCCGCTCGTATCGTAGGTGTAACAATGGCCTCACGGTCTCAGCTAGTCTAGTAGGGTGTCCTTGGGTTTCCTTTTGGTGCTGCTGCTAAATTGCTAATCCCTTCACGCTTCAAGCAGAGGGGGCAGTTCCCTTCGCGGCATTCGGTTTTTGACTCCTTCAGAAACCCAAGAACAAAAACGTTCAAGCTGTCCTCTCCAGGGCATTGACAATCACCTGATCTTAGTTTCTAGATGATCAGAGGACGGAAGATCCGGGCAAACTGCTGCAAGATCCGGGCTCGTCACCGCCTGGAAAAGATCTGTTGTTGCTTCAGGATAAAGCTTGGGACCCGCCTTCCTTCCCTTTTCTTTTTTTTCAGAACTAGCCAAGTGTGCATTATTGGTGCGAATCCAGGCACGTACTCCAGTTAACAGCAACGCTTCCGTCCTGACTCGCTTGTTGTCACACCTGGTTTTAGAAAGGAAACCTTCTAGAACCAGATGCATCTCATATGTGTGCCAGGATCTATTTTCACACATATGATAGACTCCATGAATAAACAGAACGCAAAGTTACAGCGGAAATAATAAAATAAATGCAATACAAACGTTTTCTAGCAGCGGAATCTTGAACTCTTCACCACAGGCAACTGTTGACAGCGGTTACGTACGCCTAGCATCATCTTCAACAACTTCACACACCTTCTGAATACTGAGCAGCAATGAGCAAGGATGAGTACACTTATGGTTGGTACTCAGCAAGGCCACGGAAATAACCGGAACAATTTAATTATCAACTTCAAGTATATTAATCATGTAAGGGTCCAGGCCGTTCATGACCGCGAACACGGCTGTTATAACAGTTTTACACTCTGCAGAGGTTGTACACTTTCACCACAATTCGCGTAAAAGCTCCGAAGAACTTTGGACCCAACCATGCTGCACCACAAAGGCGCATACCACACTTCCGAGGTGTGATTGCATAGGGACGCTACGAAGCCTTTACAAAGAATCCCTACATGTGTGTTTGTTCCCAGTACCGACGGTTTCAACAGAAGATACCCTCTTCCGATCCCCGCACCAACACATCCACAAACCAATAACAGCCCAACAGGCAGCACAAACACAACATGTAGTTCATCTAATTATTCAGCTAAGACCAGAGCCATGTAGTATTGTGGTTGTACGGTTAATCCCGGGTGGTTCTCCATGGTTTCCAATTAACACATATGATCTCATAAAGCATAGGTAGAAAGATGGTTAGGGACACTTGCCTTTCCGCAAAAGAATTCCATTGCTCAGTCTTCAACTCTTGTTCTTGACAGCTTCGGAACGATGCTCCTCTAATCGTAGCAAACATCGAGCACAAGCACAAACATGCAAGCAAAGAAATAGATACAACTAAGAACAATACACCAATCAAAAGAAAAGCTTTAAAAGAACGCACTAAACGATAGGGCTCGCAACTACGATCATAAGGGCGAAACAAACGTTGAAAACAGAACAACGGTTGGAAAGGTATAGCTATCGGATAAATTATATTACAAAAGAAAGTAAAGACTATAAGCTTTATTGATTTTAATTATGAAAAGATATATAATGAATACTTCAGAGAAATATTCAGTATTCAAATTAATTCAAATTATACTTTAATATGAAAAGACGGATAAAGCCTAATCAATTTTATTTGCAAATATTTATATAATAATTATATATCAATTAAATATTTTAACTTGCAAGAAAGCATGTGAGAGCATCTAATCGATTAACTTCATATATCGTGTTGAACTAAACAAGTTAATATTAAAAGCACATTTAAGTTGGAAATTAATCATATTAATTTAGATTACACAAAAACCGGTGTTTAAACCTAATCAGATTTTAATTAGAAAAGAGAGTTCAATAATTATTAATCAAATTAGCATGTTAGCTTTATGAAACAACGGGTAAAGCACTAGCCATATTTTAATTATAAAAGATTGGTTCAATAATTATTAATCATATTGATATCATTTATTTATAAAACAACGGAGTATAACCTTAAATAACTTTTAATTAGAAAAGCAAGTTAAGTAAATATTAATCAAGTTAACATTTATTTATAAAAGCCAAAGTATAAACCTAGTCATATTTTATTTAGAAAACTAGATTCAACATTAAACATTAAGCAAATTAATTATTAGTTTATGAAAACCAAAATATAACCTTACTAGCTTTTATTTAGAAAAACATATGAACTAAACACTATTCAGGTTAACATCTTTGTTTATGAAAAGACAAGATATAAAGCTTATCATATTTTAATTATAAAAGGCTAGTTTAATAATGTTTAACCAAATTAACTTTGATTATAAAACATGAAAGCAGAGGTCTAATTAGCTTTAGTTTAGAAAACTAGTGTAGCAAGTATTAATCAATTAATATTTATTTATTTCAAAACATAAAACATGGTAGACAACACTGGTGGAATCAACTCTACGCTTTTAGAAGATTAGCGCAACAAAAACGAGGTTAAACGGAGACTAAACGTGGAAACTATAAGCTTCTAAAGGCTACAGGGACCTAACCGCAAGGAAACAGATCTAACAAGGACCAGCAGGAAAGATTCACTAGACACATTGAATAGTGCTAGCGAAAAGGACAAAGTCTAGGGTTAGATCTGGAAAAGACCACGGCTTGGTTAACTTGACAGGATCTATAAAAGCTAGGGGGTTTTCTATAAGAACCGCAAGACACAACAAAAGGGCACCAAAAACTAATCGTGCAAGGGCCTAACCGCAAAAACTTCAGCTTCAATGGCCATGGCGGCCGGCTCTCTGGTGGACGGCTCGCCGGCGAATCGAGAGGGGAGAAGCTCGGCGAAGTAGGGGAAACGAAGGAGAAGAACGAGGGGATCTCGAGGATGCGCTCACCGGGGCTGGAGACACGGCGAGGTGGCCGGAATCTTGACCGTGGCGGCGGCGGTGGGGTCCTCATGTGGCAGAGCCACTCCGGCGGTGGAACGGCGACGGAAACCGACAAAAAGGATGCTCCTCGACTCGGTGAAGCTCGTGGTAGTCTCAATTTGTCCCGACGAGACCTCCATGGCGGCGAATCGAAGAAACGGCGGCGGCGGCGGCTCTGCTCCGTCGGAGCTGCACGCGGCGGCGGCTGTTGGCGCAAAGCGGGGAGGAAAGCAAGGGAGCAGGGCAGAGAGGCAACGGGGCTCGGGTTTTATAGGGGTTCGAGTCCCCACCTTTGCCGTGGCGCGCACGCCGAGGCGCACGGCGGACGCAGCACGGACTCTGCGAGTCCTGCTGGAAGACGACTGGAGCTTGGGGATGACACCTGGGCCCCACGCGACAGAGAGAGAGGGAGGAAGAACTGGCGGATGAGAAGGGCTGGCAAGTGGGACCCACACGTCGGCGAGAGAGAAAAAAAGGAGACGGGCTGGGCCAGGAGAGAAAGATGGGCCGGCGCGGTTGGAGAGGGAAAGAAAGGAGAGAGTTGGGCCGGAAAGATGGACTCGGCCCAAGAAGAAAAGGAGAAAAGGATTAAGTTTTATATTTTCGGGAAATAGATTCTAGTTCAAAAACAATTCCAGGAAATCCCAGAAAATGTATTTAAACACTAGAAAATATTCCAAAATCTCCAAAAATCCTAGGAAAAATTCCAGAGATAGAGTTGGAGACTTTGAACCGAAATAAAATATTTGGAGCTCATGAAAGAGATTTTAAAGCCTTCCAATAAATGGATTTGACTTTAGGAAAAGAGAATTAATTCCCAGAAAATCTAGGAAATTCTCAGAAAGGATTTGATCGACGTCTAAACGCATTTTGAAAACTTCACATTCAAGAAAGATGAGATTCAACGGCATGAATGCAACACTTCAATAAATGCCACAAAAAGCATATTTATTTGATTTAGAAAGTTGATTATTTTCCTATACTAAAATTGATAATTAAACAAATGTTGGAAAAATTTTAATAATTAATGAAAATTGTTTATTTAATTTTCCTTCTAATTCACATCTCGAAATTCCAAATTTCGGGGTGTGACAGCACTACCCCCCTTAAAATGAATCTCGTCCCGAGATTCGCAGAGAAAAGAACAAGGAGGAGGAAAAAGACAAACAAGATAACACCGATATAATCCTTCATTATCTTGTGGTGTAGAATTCTTCATTCGCTGTTGTAGTTGCTCCTTTTCTTCAAAGTTCAGAATTGGGAATAGAAAGAAGCAATACATATAGCAAGAGAAAGAAAGAGAAGTCTTCAATTCTTCTATCAGCTTTGATGACGACAACATCTTCATATGGATGTTGACATGATAGAGAGAGGGGACATAAGAACAAGGATATGGGGTAAATAGAAAGATAAACCCAACACAAAAACAATCAGTACAAAGAACCAAATCAATCATAGTCATAAGAACAAGCATTACAAGTACACTCAACTACGATCATCACACAATCAAGAATCGATGCTAAACGGTTTCATTGTACAAAGGGTGATCCTAACTAGTAAGGGCTATCTCTTCAAAGTATCTTCATTACTCAAGATAACTTGAGAGGAGAAGGGACACGACTACTAACTAACCAATAGATTGAATACAGAGAGTGGGAGGAAGGATACTTTGGAGACTATAAGTCAATGGTAAGAATCCAAAGTCTATGTTGAGCAAGCAAGGGGTGAGCTCAAATAACTGAATCAAGGAGGGGACAAGACAATATCAAGGTGGTGCTAATTTGCAAGAAGAAATAGATAGTCAATAGAAATATCAAGGAGATAGTTTAATCAAGGAATGATGAATTAGCAACATCATTGAGGAACCAAGGGGATGAGATAAAATTGGTAAATCCGTTCATCTAGGAGAAGATCAATGAACAAGGATAAGTAATTACCAAG
This sequence comes from Digitaria exilis, assembly GCA_015342445.1. Classification (NCBI taxonomy): domain Eukaryota; kingdom Viridiplantae; phylum Streptophyta; class Magnoliopsida; order Poales; family Poaceae; genus Digitaria; species Digitaria exilis. The sequence continues at coordinate 79,156 of JACEFO010001671.1, read as the reverse complement.
GAGTTGTTAAACAAATAGACAAGGATTGATATTTGAGTACTAGCAATCAAGGATGTTCAAATGAACATGGTCAAATATCATAAAAGAGTTATCAAGGAGGAGATAAATAGACAAGGAGTGAGAATAACCATCAGAGTGGCCAATGAGTTATCAAGGAGGAGATCAAAAGACCATGGGTGAGAATAACCATCACAGAGGTCAAGGGAAAGGTAAGGATGGCTATTAGATGAGAGAAAACCTTAGAAAACGACCATTGCTACCTAGGCTTACGTCCTACAGTCAACTTCAGCTCTGATACCACGTTGTCACACCTGGTTTTAGAAAGGAAACCTTCTAGAACCAGATGCATCTCATATGTGTGCCAGGATCTATTTTCACACATATGATAGACTCCATGAATAAACAGAACGCAAAGTTACAGCGGAAATAATAAAATAAATGCAATACAAACGTTTTCTAGCAGCGGAATCTTGAACTCTTCACCACAGGCAACTGTTGACAGCGGTTACGTACGCCTAGCATCATCTTCAACAACTTCACACACCTTCTGAATACTGAGCAGCAATGAGCAAGGATGAGTACACTTATGGTTGGTACTCAGCAAGGCCACGGAAATAACCGGAACAATTTAATTATCAACTTCAAGTATATTAATCATGTAAGGGTCCAGGCCGTTCATGACCGCGAACACGGCTGTTATAACAGTTTTACACTCTGCAGAGGTTGTACACTTTCACCACAATTCGCGTAAAAGCTCCGAAGAACTTTGGACCCAACCATGCTGCACCACAAAGGCGCATACCACACTTCCGAGGTGTGATTGCATAGGGACGCTACGAAGCCTTTACAAAGAATCCCTACATGTGTGTTTGTTCCAGTACCGACGGTTTCAACAGAAGATACCCTCTTCCGATCCCCGCACCAACACATCCACAAACCAATAACAGCCCAACAGGCAGCACAAACACAACATGTAGTTCATCTAATTATTCAGCTAAGACCAGAGCCATGTAGTATTGTGGTTGTACGGTTAATCCCGGGTGGTTCTCCATGGTTTCCAATTAACACATATGATCTCATAAAGCATAGGTAGAAAGATGGTTAGGGACACTTGCCTTTCCGCAAAAGAATTCCATTGCTCAGTCTTCAACTCTTGTTCTTGACAGCTTCGGAACGATGCTCCTCTAATCGTAGCAAACATCGAGCACAAGCACAAACATGCAAGCAAAGAAATAGATACAACTAAGAACAATACACCAATCAAAAGAAAAGCTTTAAAAGAACGCACTAAACGATAGGGCTCGCAACTACGATCATAAGGGCGAAACAAACGTTGAAAACAGAACAACGGTTGGAAAGGTATAGCTATCGGATAAATTATATTACAAAAGAAAGTAAAGACTATAAGCTTTATTGATTTTAATTATGAAAAGATATATAATGAATACTTCAGAGAAATATTCAGTATTCAAATTAATTCAAATTATACTTTAATATGAAAAGACGGATAAAGCCTAATCAATTTTATTTGCAAATATTTATATAATAATTATATATCAATTAAATATTTTAACTTGCAAGAAAGCATGTGAGAGCATCTAATCGATTAACTTCATATATCGTGTTGAACTAAACAAGTTAATATTAAAAGCACATTTAAGTTGGAAATTAATCATATTAATTTAGATTACACAAAAACCGGTGTTTAAACCTAATCAGATTTTAATTAGAAAAGAGAGTTCAATAATTATTAATCAAATTAGCATGTTAGCTTTATGAAACAACGGGTAAAGCACTAGCCATATTTTAATTATAAAAGATTGGTTCAATAATTATTAATCATATTGATATCATTTATTTATAAAACAACAGAGTATAACCTTAAATAACTTTTAATTAGAAAAGCAAGTTAAGTAAATATTAATCAAGTTAACATTTATTTATAAAAGCCAAAGTATAAACCTAGTCATATTTTATTTAGAAAACTAGATTCAACATTAAACATTAAGCAAATTAATTATTAGTTTATGAAAACCAAAATATAACCTTACTAGCTTTTATTTAGAAAAACATATGAACTAAACACTATTCAGGTTAACATCTTTGTTTATGAAAAGACAAGATATAAAGCTTATCATATTTTAATTATAAAAGGCTAGTTTAATAATGTTTAACCAAATTAACTTTGATTATAAAACATGAAAGCAGAGGTCTAATTAGCTTTAGTTTAGAAAACTAGTGTAGCAAGTATTAATCAATTAATATTTATTTATTTCAAAACATAAAACATGGTAGACAACACTGGTGGAATCAACTCTACGCTTTTAGAAGATTAGCGCAACAAAAACGAGGTTAAACGGAGACTAAACGTGGAAACTATAAGCTTCTAAAGGCTACAGGGACCTAACCGCAAGGAAACAGATCTAACAAGGACCAGCAGGAAAGATTCACTAGACACATTGAATAGTGCTAGCGAAAAGGACAAAGTCTAGGGTTAGATCTGGAAAAGACCACGGCTTGGTTAACTTGACAGGATCTATAAAAGCTAGGGGGTTTTCTATAAGAACCGCAAGACACAACAAAAGGGCACCAAAAACTAATCGTGCAAGGGCCTAACCGCAAAAACTTCAGCTTCAATGGCCATGGCGGCCGGCTCTCTGGTGGACGGCTCGCCGGCGAATCGAGAGGGGAGAAGCTCGGCGAAGTAGGGGAAACGAAGGAGAAGAACGAGGGGATCTCGAGGATGCGCTCACCGGGGCTGGAGACACGGCGAGGTGGCCGGAATCTTGACCGTGGCGGCGGCGGTGGGGTCCTCATGTGGCAGAGCCACTCCGGCGGTGGAACGGCGACGGAAACCGACAAAAAGGATGCTCCTCGACTCGGTGAAGCTCGTGGTAGTCTCAATTTGTCCCGACGAGACCTCCATGGCGGCGAATCGAAGAAACGGCGGCGGCGGCGGCTCTGCTCCGTCGGAGCTGCACGCGGCGGCGGCTGTTGGCGCAAAGCGGGGAGGAAAGCAAGGGAGCAGGGCAGAGAGGCAACGGGGCTCGGGTTTTATAGGGGTTCGAGTCCCCACCTTTGCCGTGGCGCGCACGCCGAGGCGCACGGCGGACGCAGCACGGACTCTGCGAGTCCTGCTGGAAGACGACTGGAGCTTGGGGATGACACCTGGGCCCCACGCGACAGAGAGAGAGGGAGGAAGAACTGGCGGATGAGAAGGGCTGGCAAGTGGGACCCACACGTCGGCGAGAGAGAAAAAAAGGAGACGGGCTGGGCCAGGAGAGAAAGATGGGCCGGCGCGGTTGGAGAGGGAAAGAAAGGAGAGAGTTGGGCCGGAAAGATGGACTCGGCCCAAGAAGAAAAGGAGAAAAGGATTAAGTTTTATATTTTCGGGAAATAGATTCTAGTTCAAAAACAATTCCAGGAAATCCCAGAAAATGTATTTAAACACTAGAAAATATTCCAAAATCTCCAAAAATCCTAGGAAAAATTCCAGAGATAGAGTTGGAGACTTTGAACCGAAATAAAATATTTGGAGCTCATGAAAGAGATTTTAAAGCCTTCCAATAAATGGATTTGACTTTAGGAAAAGAGAATTAATTCCCAGAAAATCTAGGAAATTCTCAGAAAGGATTTGATCGACGTCTAAACGCATTTTGAAAACTTCACATTCAAGAAAGATGAGATTCAACGGCATGAATGCAACACTTCAATAAATGCCACAAAAAGCATATTTATTTGATTTAGAAAGTTGATTATTTTCCTATACTAAAATTGATAATTAAACAAATGTTGGAAAAATTTTAATAATTAATGAAAATTGTTTATTTAATTTTCCTTCTAATTCACATCTCGAAATTCCAAATTTCGGGGTGTGACACTTGTTCTGAAGCTCGTGTGCTACAGTCCAAATCGCTACCCAACATAATCTGAATGAGTTGGCAGATTACACGGACAACTAAAACACCGCAAAGAAATTTGAGGCCTAGGGACGATCTCCATGCACAGATGGAAAAAGATGGAATTCTGCACATGCTCATCATGTGTTATAAGCTGAACAAACTCGGCAATTGATTTATCGGGTATTTAGTTGTAACCTCAAGAAATGAATATTTAATGTTCACAGAACGCATTGGGAACAGACAGTGCTTAAATTATGCCCAGCAGCACTAATGCACTATAGTCTAATTCAACAAATAGTCAAATATTTACATTACAGATTTACAGGTTTAAGCTGACAACCCCCCAAAGATCAAGAAGCTGGTGGTGGAGCAAACATCTGTGTCATGGTGACACCATTGATAACTCTTGCAAGCTCGACATCTCTGTATGGATCGAAATAGATATAGTCGGATTCCAGCAAGTAGCCCTCGAAACGACTGTTGCCGAAGGTTCTGGTAGCAGTGTCGTACAACATTTTATATGCTCCAACTCCAATCGAGCCAGCATCTTTGTTCCCAGAATGGCTTCCAGACGGTGGATGCACAATCTTGCTGGATGCACATTCACAAGCAGCGCAGTAGTGACCTGCCCAGAAAGAAAGAGGTTGGAAATTTACAGCGTTGTAAGTTTGATCAGAAAAGTTTCACCAGCTACAAAATCAGTAGCTCTCTTTCCTTTCAGAATATTTAGCTTATTATTATGTCTCACTATTTAAGGAATTCTCCAACATCAATCATAAAAGGGAACGCAGAAGGTTCCAAGGGCTTCTAGTTTTCTAACATCAACTATAAAACAGTATTCAAGATACACGGGAGTTCTTGGAGATCCAAGGCTATTTTAGGCCTTTTAGAGCCTGGGTCCTCAATTTTAGCATGCTGTATAATTGACAGAGCCATGCTGCTGTCCTTAATTTCACACCGAAAGAAGCATGATGATTATGGCAATTTGTATTCAGAACTACAAAGCAGCAAAGATGTAGAAATCTATATCACTCAGCTTTGCTATGTGCCTATGTTCATGCTGTAGGCATTAAAGAATCATACATGAAGTTTGATATAAATTGAGATGTGGTTCCTATCCACGCTAGTATTACCAAGTGGATGTCTGTCATGTTTATTGTTTTCCGATTGTGAAGATTATTATGATAATGAGCATGCTTAGTACAATGAAGTTTTGTTTGTAGGAGTGAGGACTCACCGACACAAGCATGGTAACCATATATAGGGCAGCAGCTGGAGTTGGGCGGCTCGGAATACCAATTTGACTCCCAGAATTCAGCGAAAAACAGTGTGCGTTCACGGGGCAATGAGATAACATCATCAGCTCCTGAAGCATCTCTGCTAGCCAAAAAGTTGGCATGGTAGAATTTCGGGGAGCAATAGTTTGTGGATGCATACACTCAGCAGATAATGTCAAGCTGATAGCCCGGTTCCTGCAGAAAGCACAAGGATCGAGAAGATTTCAGCAGAGTATATGTGTGTCTGCTCAAGTCATAATTTAATTTGTACAGTTTCTATGCCTTGTTTGTTCAGTAGTTTAACCTTTTTAGATGCTTTTGCTCTGTAAATAACTTCTTTTATTTAATAAAATTTCAACAGCGGGGACCTCCCTCACTGTTTTCGGTTAAAAAAAAAGTCATAAGATGAGTAACTTGCAAACTTGGACAACTGGTCAATAACTTATGGGTGTACTACAACAATTATAGCAAAGTAGTAACAACTAAAACCACAACAATACACTGTCAAATCATGAAATAAAGAGGACAATAACAGTAGCATGGGCCTGGCAATGACATGTGACTTACTGTTGGTCCAGTGTTGTTATAATACCACAGCAGCACAAATGACTAAGCCAATAACGATGAATGATTACCCTATAGAATAATACTAACAGAGCAGAAAACACTAGTGGTAACCAATAATCACCAAGATGCCAACTAGCCAGTAAGGCAGTAACGTCACACTATTAATCAGTGAGAACCAACCGACACAAACCGCTAAATGGCTAACCTACTAAATAGTCACCACCGAAGGGAAGAACAGAGTATGGGAGCAACAAGAGCACAATGCCAAGAAAGATCTGATAAAGAAAGAGGAGGGAGATTCTAGAAAGGGAGGAAGGAAGATCTTTACCCAGGGATGCTGGTTGCAGTATTTGTGTAGCACTTTCTTCAGCTCTGTATGAAAAAAGGTTAGCCGGTCCCTGAAGGCCCACTTCTTTCTTGATATCTCCAGTGAGGCCTCATGTAAAAGGTAGCAGGGAGCCTCATATGGTCGGGCTGAATCTACTGCATTGCATACTGATTCCTCATGGACGATTGCTGTTAGCTGCATCCAGTGAGCATGAGAGATCCTTCCACCAGTTGGGGCTTGCAGCAAAGAGCAGAGGTGTGTGAGCTTCTCAGAGGACAGGGACATGAGGAATGATCCAAAAGCTAAGTGTTGTGGGTGTTTGGCAGACTTGGAAACAGCAGTGAAGGGAATTTGCTACATGGTATTTCGCTGCACAATCTGGAGAGGTCGCAGTTCCAAAAGTAGAGGTACTCCAAGGCCTCATGCTCTGAGAGAGGGGGTTTGCTGGTGTTGCGCAGGATGGCAACAAGGCCATTGAGGGAACGGGACTCCACTCGGGACATGGGCCTAGTGTCCAGAATGCCACCTTGTGCTTCAATGCGATCCTGTGTGGACATCACACACGGGGGGAATGCATTGTCATACCAGATGGAGTTGAGGATGATGTTTGACACAGGGTCCATGGGGCCATAGCAATGTCCAGCCACATGTAGAGCACGAAGGAAGCGGGATTCCCCAGCACTGGTGGGCAGGATAGCGAGTGCCTTGATGTATAGGGCGTGGATGGCATCGACCAGACACATCTTCAAAGACATTATGTGCTCGCATTTGAAGGCATCATATCCACAGTTGGACCTGGGTTGCAACCAGCCCTCCTGGTGGTTTCTGTCAGGCACCTGGACAGCTTGGTCGTCATGTATGTACTGTCAAATGTCAGGTCGGAGATGTACCCCAGAGGAACAGAATGTTTATGATGCGGGTTTACAATGGAGATTTTGGCAAGAAGGTCTTCCCCAATGCACGATGACAGGTGGAGCAGCACATTATCAGAGGTGCCTTGAATACAAGTGTCACCATTTGGATGGCATAAGAACTCTAATCTGACAGAGGGGGTTGGAGGCCACCGTCGGGCTAGCATGTCCCTTATGGTCCAGACGTCCCCAGTGCTAAGCAGCTTATCTCCCTGCAGGTTGGCCACAATACTCGAGAGCAGGTCAGATGGGTAAAGTGCTGTCATGAGCCCTGCTACATCATCAGGCGCAGGGTGCCCTGCTCTATGAGCAGCGATCCTTAAGGCGGCCTTGATCTTGCCACCATCAGGGAGCAAGGGTCGTTGCGATTGTGGTGAGAAACGCTCATGGTGGACTAGCTTGATGGCAAGGGAGAGGTCGTAGGAGGCCAAGTGGAGGTAGCGCCTAGCCTGGATATCGGTGAGGTACCGGAAGTATTCAGTCAAGAAGGTGCAGAGGCCAAAGTGGGAGGCCACGGCCATGAACCACCACCCCAGATTGGAGTTGACTGTAGCATTGCGGCTCGCCTGGGGTAGAGGTTCTGCTCCGGAGGGGGACGGCATAGGGAGCCGGTGAATGGCGGTGAGGATGATGTTACTGACGGGGTCGGCGAGGCCAATGCAGTGGCCACCTGTGCCGATGCAGTCAACAAGCTCCGGCATCTGGTCGAGGGGCAGCCGGCGCACATCCTCTGCGTAGAATTTCTCCATGATCTTCTCGCCGTTCCTGAGAGCGGCTTCGTCGTGGAGAGGCCACTTATCCTCCTCCCCGTGGTAACAGGTGAATCGCCCCCGGCGCAAGAAACCCTCCATGGCATTGAAAGAGCCGCTGGCTTCGTCGAGGGAGCGGGTAATGCTCCCCGAGCCGGGGCTCACGGACCCTCTCCGGCGAACGGAAGACATGAAAAGCTGCTACGATTTGGGAATGGGTCTTCCACGAGTCCTATGGTGGATTTTGGGATTTTTCGCTCGCCGGATTTGCTAGGACTAGCGATGAAGGAAAAAAAAAAATAGAAAGCACACCGATCTCCCGCACACCGACTAAGATTTCGGCAAAATAGATCCACAAGGCCACAACAGAGGGAAACCAAAATTCGTGGCTTCCCGAACAAACCGTTTTAGAACTGAAAACGAATCGGTTTTGTGCGGATAAACCCCGGGAGGGGAATTGCGAAACGGAGACAGAGAAAGCCGAGAGGGAAGAGCAAGAGGTTACCTGGCTGCGGGCGAGAGGGCGACGGGTTGGCCGCCGACGTCGTGGGAGCAGGGGACGGCACCGTACACGGCCAGGCCTCACCCGCATTGGAGGCGGTGGAGCCGCAGGTCCGCACAGCCGCCGGCGAGGCCCGGATCTGGCGGCGCTGCGCCAGCCGCTCCGACTTCCCGGACCCAGTCCATCGGCCTTGGAGGGAGAGCGTCGCCCCTGCCTACGGCCGCACGCCGCCGCGAAACACCGGACAAATAACGCCGGCGGCGGTGGCGGACGGCGTGGAGCCTGGGAGGGGAGTGGCTCGTGTCGTTTGGAGTTTTTTTAAATGACAGTACCATCGAACATCCTCGCACAAACGCACCCACACTCACCGCACCCACACTCACCTCTATAAATACTCGTACTCACCGCTATGAATACACGTACGCATCCCCTATCTCTATGAGCACCTCCAAGAGATTGAGCCATACCGACGAAATCAGACCTTGTGCTCTTGCAGAAATGCAGACAATTGCCATGGCATCGATCTGTTTGTTTTGGCATCGATCTGTTTGTTTTCGGATTCGGACGAGGCTCGCCTAATTTGGGCTCTATCCAACAAATAAACCTTGTAACCAGCTTTTGGAGGCCTATGCTTGGCAGCCTTAGATTGCAAAAGGCCCATGCAATCACACAGGACGGTCTATAATTTATGCTTTCAATTTTTTTTTCTCAAGAACAGAGTTTTCTATCCAAGTTTTTTTCCTAGACTCACTATATTAAAATTGAGTACGATCTTTTGTCAGGTCAGATTGCCATCTACCAGAACTCTAAAAATCCAGTCATTACTAAATTATCTTCAGTCATAACACACACACACACAGATCTCAGCTGCATATATAATTCTCTGCCGGCCGCCGGCACTGCAATCTAAGTGCAAAACTCCCCCCTTCTTCGTCAAGTTACATTGTTCATATATAAAAGCATGAAAACGCCATCGATGTCAAAGCCCTGGCGTGCAAACAGTGTCTAGCGTCTGCGTCTGATACGGCTTTGGTTTACACAAATAAAGCATCCTAGCCTCCCCGGCTTGGCCGATCACTACCGGCAATTTGCCATAAACTATGCACCATCCTTGGAAAATCTATACACGCAGGACGCAGCATACTGAAGCTCTCCGGGTGGGGAGGTAGGCCTGTCCCATGGCTGCTAAACAAATGTTCCAGGCCGATCATGTTGCTGTTGATTAATTGGTTGCTGATTCAATCACGTCGTCCAATCTAGCAATTTGCATCGCCAGGTCACCAGCTAATACTCTCAGTTTATTGCTTCAGTATCTTGCTGTTGATTACTTGTTTTTTTTTTTTTTTGCAACACTGCATGAAAACCATATAGTACATATCTGTATTTCTAGTTCTAAATGTTGAAACAAGATATTTCCGATAGAAGGGGAAAGGGAGGATATTCTGATATTCAGATTGTTTCCTCATAGAACACCATATGGTTCAAGGGTTGTTGTATCAACGCTTGACTCGGTCTCTCAGAATGAACTTTCTTGCTTGACATGTATCCACGCATGAAATGGGATTAACAATTTGAAGCCGTTAACGCTCCGAAACGTAGCATTAGATTGATACCTAGTCAAAGACCAAAGACACGACAGGCAAAGACCGAGCAGTTGCAGGTTTAAATGATGGCCTCATGGATGGCAAAAAAAAATGAAGAAATCAAAGATTAGCTACCTGGTTGACCAACCAACTCTGGCAGCTGCGACTCCCTGCAGCTGTCATGCACTTTCACAGTTTCACTACAGAGACAACGTGTTACGTGTGCCTTCCACATCTAGTTCTGCAGTCCCTGCAGTATAGTTTACCGAAGGAAAAAGTCTCCTGCAGATGATTAATCCTACTTGGTTTAGTTGCAGACTTTCACATTTGACCATACATCAGCAGTATATGACGCTGCCCAGGTAACGGACCTAAGTGACTTTTAAACATCTCATCTGTTGGCATTTCTGACCTTTTGCAGACGAGTTGAACTCTGTGCAAAAGCATACCAATTCTCTATGTTAAGCCAATTAACATCACCGATGCTCTATGTCTATCTATCTATCTATCTATCTATCTATCTATCTATCTATCTATCTATCTATCTATCTATCTATCTATCTATCTATCTATCTATCTATCTAGTTGCCCCAAAATCATGCGACTTGTAGTAACTCTTGAAATTATACATACTTGGTTAATGTTGCATGAATGTCTAATCATCCTTGTATCGTGTAAGAAATCATGAGTCATGACCATTTGACTTGATATCAAACCATGCATATTTTATTTGTCGCAAAAAAAAAACCATGCATATTTTATTAGCTTTAGGCTAAGTTTATGCATACCGTGAGTTACTCCAAAAACTTCGACCATATCACTGCTGAAAAAATATATCTTCACTCATACTTGTACACTACGTACACATCAGTTCATAATAAACTCATGACTTAGTCTGGCGTGAGGCAGGCTCCGAAAACAGTTTAGCTAATCAGGAAATTTCCTCTGTTACAAGTAAACCCGCTTGAAAATGATTGGCATCAATCTTCAGCACTCGCCCTGTTGCTATCGTCCGAAGCGTCTTTGTTTTGAACAAATCAAATCAATCTTAGCGATTGGCCGTAAAATATACAGCTCGATTTCAGGTAGCAGATTTAAGATTTCCGGGAAAGGGAGGCAGCCCTGGCCCATGGCTTCGTAAACAATTGTGCAGGTCCTGATGCTGTTGAGTGATTGATTGCCGGCTCTCAATCACAAGTTTATTCCTCATTCAATAACCGAGTACAGTATCTTACTTCGAATGATATGAGAAGGTACAATAAAACATGCGAAATACGCGCCAGCTTTGTTTCATCATATATATTCAGTCTGTTCGTGTTTGTTGCTGCGTAGACAATTGGTACAATGTTTATAGGCATTGCATTATTTGACAGGCACACAGTGCATTGTTTTATTTTTAGGGCTTATGGAAACGTCAGCACGTTCGTGTTCTTGCCGTTACGTCACTGCGGCTGCGTCTATGCTTAGTCCCCGATCAAGCACCAAGCGTGCGTACCGGAAGTAATCTATGTGTTTCTAACACAGCGCTTTACATTGCCTATGTTAGGAGCTCTCGATACTGAAACCGGGCCTCAAACATAAAAAATCTAAATTTCGAGTACAAAGATATTGTTTTGTGACATTTCGGTAATGAGCCTCAAGGATCACTGCTCCTCTTATTTGGAAAAACTACATTGTTAAAAAAACATATTCAAAACGTTATTTCCTCAAGCCATCTTACAGATTTTTGGCTCAGCTTCGGGCCTTACCATTAACCCGGACAAATGCCTACTGTCGCCGATCCAGTGCAACCTGAACGACACAGCATGTACCATGCAGTTCTTCCCAGGTCGCCTGCACCCTTTTCCTTGCAAATATCTTAGGGTCCCTCTCTCACTTGGCAAACTGAGAAAAGGAGACATGCAGCCCCTGGTCGATCGAGTAGCTGACGCTCTTCCAACTTGGAAAGCACGGTTGCTCAATAAGGCAGGCAGGATGGTTCTTGTGAAGGTTAAGCTCTCAGCCATCCCAATCCATACATCGATGGCATTAGCTATTTCCCCCTGGGCGATCAAATGCATCGATAAACGCCAAAGGGCTTTTCTCTGGTGTGGCTCGGAGTCAGCCACTGGTGGCCACTGCCTAGTGGCTTGGCCCCGTGTTTGTCGACCAATGCCATTGGGAGGTTTGTGTAGGGATACGGGGAGACTACACTAGTAGAAACTTTTACCCCATAAACTAGGAACGACTGCAGTTATAGATCACAAGATTACTATTAGACGCGCGGATGCAGCGGAACCGTCTCGGTGTAGGAGAGCACGTCGAAGTAGCAGGCAGTGCAGTTGCTAACGGCTGTCACGATCCTCTCGTGCGGCTCGTCCTTGTGCTCCAATTGTAGCACCTCCAAGGTATCCACACGTACGGGATGGAACGGCTCGCACCGGTTGTGCTAGCTCCGGGGCGCGGCTTTGGAACAGTGGCGACACGGAGGGATTGGTCCTCTAGCATGAGGGGTGCGGCCATATTTATTGGGAGGAAAGCCCCCTACACCCTCGTCCACTAGCAACGTTGGACTAATAGATGGTGTACCTCCTCAAGTACTATTGGGCTTCCTCTTAGTAGGCCCATTAGTAACCTTAATCCCTAAAAGGATCAATTATCCTTTGGGGCTCCGTTTCTATACTATTGTGATTGCCTCTTGGGCATATCTCCAATAGTCTCCCACTTGCACTAGAGACAATCTCATAGTCAAGCCTTAACATTCCAAACCCTTAAGTGTGTGACCCTATGAGTTCATGCACACATAGACATGGCTCGAGTACTCCTACTCGACCAATAGTTGATAGCGGTCTCTAGCAAGACGTGTCAACTCCTATGTGTACATAAAGATCATATCAGACGAACCACCACAAACTCATATACATGCTATTCCTTTTGCCACACGATATTTGGTCTAGCTCCAAGCTGACCTCTCTTTCTCGATACTGTGATTCGGAATCCAATGATAGGTTAACTCTTTAACCTTAGCACGACTATGCATTTCTTGATCCCATCATTCGAGGGGCCCAGAGATATCTCTCTCAATCAGAGAGGGGCAAATCCCATCTTGATTGACCATGCCTCATAGCATGCTTCATGACAAACCCAAAAACTACCTTTATGACTACCCAGTAACGGAGTAGCATTTGATAGCTCCTAAGTAAGTCGGTTCACATCTTGAGTACATACGACAATCTCAGGTCTAAGGACAAAGCGTACATGTTGTGTAAAGAGAGAACAATATTACAAATCTCACGTTTGGGTCAGTCCAGCCCCATGTCAAACATGTGCCCACATTATTAGTTTGACATCTCCGTGTCATGACTTGTGAAACATAGTCATCAACTAATACATGTGCTAGTTGTCAACTCCAACTAGGGACAACTTTAGAATAACCATACAAGTAAAGAGTTTCACAAACAATTCACGTAATTGCTAATCAATACAAGTTGCCTTTCATGGAAATTCAATAAAAAATTACATATCATGGATACAAAATATGATCATCTCTATGATCTTCAACTACACTAGACTCAATCTAGAAGATATCTAATACCCATAGATCTAGTGTGTGCCTCATGTTTAGGCCGTGGAAGAGGTTTTGTCAACAGATCAGCAATATTCAAATCCGTATGTATTTTGCATAACTTGATCTCACCCCGTCCAACGAAATCTCGAATAAGATGAAACTTCCGAAGTACATGTCTGTTTTTCTGGTGATTCCTTGGCTCCTTAGCTTGCGCAATAGCCCCATTGTTGTCACAATAAAGATTCAATAGGCTAGACGCATTTGGAAATACACCAAGCTCAATGAGGAACTTCCTCAGCCAAACACCTTCCTTTCCAGCTTCAGAAGCTGCAATGTACTCGGCTTCTGTTGTAGAATCGGCCACAATCTCCTGCTTAGAACTTTTCCAGCTAACAGCACCACCGTTTATCGTAAATACGAAACCTGATTGCGACTTTGAATCATCTTTGTCGGTTTCAAAGCTAGCATCGGTGTAACCAGTTACAACGAGCTCCTCCTCACCTCCATAGACTAGGAACAATTCTTTAGTCCTTCTAAAGTACTTAAGAATGCTTTTCACCAATGTCCAGTGTTTTTCACCTAGATCAGATTGTTACCTGCTCGCAATACTTAGAGCAAATGAGACATCCGGGCGGGTACTTATCATGGCATACATGATAGATCCAATTGCTGAAGCATATGGGACCTTACTCATGCGCTTCCACTCATCAGCCGTCGAAGGACACTGAGTCTTGCTAAGGTGCATTCCATGTGACATAGGCAAGGACCCTTTCTTGGATTGTTCCATGCTAAACCGCTTCAACACAGTGTTAATATAAGTGTCTTGGCTTAATGCTATAAGCCTCTTTGATCTATCTCTATAGATCCTTATACCCAGAATATATGTTGCTCCCCTAAGTCCTTCATAGGAAAACTATTTTTCAGTGAAGTCTTTACGAATTCCAACATAGGAATATCAATCCCAATCAATAAATGTCATCCACATATAAGACTAGGAATGCAACAGAGCTCCCACTTTCCTTCTTGTAAACACAAGCGTCTTCTTTATTTTGACGAAAGCCAAACCCTTTGACTACTTTGTCAAAACGAATATTCCAACTCTGAGATGCTTGCTTCAACCCATAAATAGATTTCTTAAGCTTGCATATCTTTCCAGCATTGGTCGGATCGACAAAACCTTCGGGCTGTATCATATATACGTCCTCATCCAGGTTTCCATTTAGGAAAGCTGTTTTGACATCCATCTGCCATATCTCATAATCGAAATATGCAGCTATTGCTAGAATGATCCGAATAGATTTAAGCATCACTACTGGTGAGAATGTCTCCTCATGGTCAACTCCTTGAACTTGTCGAAAACCCTTTGCGACAAGTCGGGCTTTATAGACATGATCATTTCCATCCATATCTCTCTTTTTCTTACAGATCCATTTGCACTCGATGGGTCTAACACCATCAGGCGGGTCAACCAAATTCCAAACTTGGTTATCTCCCATGGAATCTATCTCGGATCTCATGGCACTTTGCCATTTCTTGGAATCCGGGCCCATCATTGCTTCTGTATAGGTCAAAGGGTCATCGTTGTCTAACACCAATATGTCGCGCTCCCCTGTGACCAGGAGATTCATCCTGTTAGTTGCGCGGCATGCCCTTTTCGACCTTCGTGGTTGCGGTGTTGCTTCGGTTGCCATATGTTCATCAACTTGTTCTGCTACGCTAGCATCACTCGTTAACTCTTGTCCCATTGGCTCATCTCGAACCTCTTCAAGATACACCTTCTGTCTACTTTTCTCATCTTTTAGAAACTCTTTCTCTAAGAAAACACCGTTCCGAGCGACAAACACTTTGCCCTCTGACCGGTTGTAGAAATAATACCCCAAGGTCTCCTTTGGATATCCCACGAAAATACACTTGTCCGATTGGGTGTTAGCTTGTCTGACTGAAGTCGCTTGACATAAGCTTCACAACCCCAAATTTTCATAAAAGACAAACTGGGAGTCTTACCCGTCCACATCTCATGTGGTGTCTTAACTACGGACTTAGATGGTACCCTGTTTAGTGTGAAAGCTGCTGTTTCTAGAGCATATCCCCAAAATGATAACGGTAGGTCCGACTGGCTCATCATTGATCTAACCATGTCCAACAAGGTTCGATTACGTCGCTCGGACACGCCATTCCTCTGTGGCGTTCCTGGTGGCGTAAGTTGTGGAACAATTCCGCAACTCTTTAGATGATTGCTAAACTCATAGCTCAAATATTCGCCTCCACGATTAGATCGTAAAGCCTTAATTTTCTTGCCATGTTGATTTTCCACTTCATTCTGAAACTCTTTGAACTTTTCAAAAGATTTAGACTTATGCTTCATCAAGTAGACGTAACCATATCTACTAAAATCATCAGTGAACGTTATGAAGTATTGGAAGCCACCTCTGGCAGTCGTGCTCATCGGTCCACACACATCACTATGTATGAGTTCCAACAAGTCTAATGCCCTCTCAGGAAAACCTGTGAAAGGCACATTGGTCATCTTGCCTTGCAAACAAGCTTCGCATGTCTCGTATGATTCAAAATCAAACGAAGTTAAAAGTCCATCAGAATGGAGCTTCTTCATGCGCTTCTCACTTATATGACCCAAACAATAATGCCTCAAATAGGTAGAACTTAAATCATTAGGCCGAGACCTTTTAGCACTTACATTATAGACAGGTAACTCATCAAGATTTAAAATAAACAATCCATTCACAATGGATGCAAAAGCCACAAACATGCCATTCTTAGAGATCACACAACCATTGTTTTTACTCGCAAAAGAATAACCATCCTCCATCAAACATCAAGGAGATATAATGTTTCGACTCATACTAGGAACAAAATAACAATTATTCAACTCCATGATAAATCCTGACGGGAGGTAAAGTTGCATCGTCCCGACGGTCAACGCAACAACTCTTGCATTTTTGCCCACGCGGAAATCAACTTCTCCTCTTTCAACGCTTCTACTTATTATCATTCCCTGCATCGATTTGCAAATATGAGCAACCGATCCGGTATCAAATACCCAAGAATTGATATAAAAATCAGTGAGAAAAATCTCTGTAATATGAACATGAAGTGTACCTGATCCGGAAGTACCCTTACTTCCACCATTCTTCTTCAAAGAAGCCAAGTACAACTTGCAGTTCCTCTTCCAGTGATCGACTTGCTTACAATGAAAACGCTCATTGTCTGCAGCTGGATTAGCCTTATGCGCTGGGGGGTTTGGCTTGGAGATCACATCTTTCTCCTTGCTCTTCTTCCAAGACTTGCCCTTCTTCTTAAAGTTGGGCTTGTTCTGGATTGCCATCACATGGCGACCACCAGCTCCTTTCTTGATGTCAGCCTCCGCTGTCTTAAGCATGCCACACAACTTATTTAGGCCCTTCTCCGCCCCATGCATATGGTAGTTCGAGATGAAATTACCATAGCTAGGTGGAAGCGATGCCAGAATAAAATCAGTGGCCAACTCTTGGCCAAGTGGGAAGCCCAGCTTCTCCAACCTCTGAGTGTAACCAACCATCTTGATTACGTGTGGTCCAACTGCTGCACCTTCTGCTAGCTTATTCTCCACAAAGGCCTTAGAGACATTGAACCTTTCAGTCCTGGCCTGAGTCTGGAACATTTCCTGGAGAGCCACGATCATATCATGGGTAGCATAGTTATCGAACTGCATTGGCAGGTCGGGTTCCATGAAAGCAAGCATAAGGTGCATTTTCATCAGGCTCATCTAGTATTGGGGTGTCTAGAACTTCTTCCTTTTTCTCAGCCCTGAGAACAATTCTCAGGTTGCGGATCCAATCCGCATAGTTAGTTCCATTCAACTTGTCCTTCTCAAGGACCGAACGCAAAGTAAACGGTGTGTTGTTAGGTGCCATTAATCTACAACAAAAATAAAATGCAAAATACTAAGACAACATATCCATGATGGAGTAAATCAAATTAAACTCTTAACTGAATCTACTCCCACTAAAATCAATATCCCTCAATTGATACTTAGTGATTCAGGACCCACAACTAACAAGTCAACTAGTGAGCTTTTGCATCACCGCTAGAAGACATGGTAGATTGGTAAGCAACTCTTTGCTAATCATATCACATATGACTCCTGTTGTTGGGTGACATCTCTATGTCTCGGCGTCCAACCTTCATGCCCCAAAGTTCTTAACCGTTAAGATGACTTTATCTAAGGTAACCAAACCTCATGCGAGTAAGTATCCGATACGAACCCATCTAGTCAAGGAAAACTAGTGGCACCCTAATTTCATAGACCCACCACTAATTGTACAAGACATGACGGTGCAAGATTTGGGAGGGCACACGAGCTTAAACATTGCTGAGGGGTCGTTTTACTTATATCATCGCATACATGAACTATAAAAATATCGCATGTAAAAGTAGAACAATAAGAACGACAATCACATAGCATTAGTGACACGGTATGGCCCATAACCACATGGTGATCTCCATCGCCATCGGAATGTTTATCATGTTGATCTCCATCACCATGAACCATGTGCGCCATCCATTAGTGATGAGTCCTCCAAGAACTATCTAACGCATACTAGTAAATAAAATTATACATTCGCGTTTGAATCATCACATGTTGGCACGCAGTCCATTACATTAAATTGACAATACATATGGCTCCAGCCGTATTGCCTAATCATGACACACAGGACATGAATTTATTACATACATGCATCACATACACATACGGACCATACCGATCACATGATTCCTGCAAAAACAAGTTAGGCGATCCGACGTCCAAACTTAAATCGCAGAAAACTCCACCTTCCCGGCCGAATTTGGGAAATCTAATTTCGCCAAAACTAGCTATGCTAGTCACTTCCTTATCTAAAATTTTGTGTAGATGAATTTTCGTAAAAAAAACGTCTCAATCCGAGTTCGTATGCAAAAGTTATGCCTGTTTTACCGAACAACATATTTTCGCAATTTTCTCGGCGCGGTAGTAGATCCAATCTACTATCACCATGCACCACATGCGCCTGAGACTTGATCAAGATTCGATTCGACCAATCTTATTGATCTACATCTTACCATGACTGGGTTTATGTGCATCACTTAACTCCGATGGCGGGTATCCGACCGGTAGGAGTAATTCGTTGCACTACCATCACAGCTAGATCACGAACCCGATCAAAAATCATCTACAACCACGCATATCTCCACATGCACACATCCCGAATCTAAAACTCAACAGTCTAGGCTCTTGATACCACTGTAGGGATATGGGGAGACTACACTAGCAGAAACTTTTACCCCATAAACCAGGAACGACTGCAGTTATAGATCACAAGATTACCACTAGACGCGCGGATGCAGCGGAACCGTCTCGGTGTAGGAGAGCGCGTCGAAGTAGCAGGCAGTACAGTTGCTAACGTCTGTCATGATCCTCTCGTGCGGCTCGTCCTTGTGCTCCAATTGTAGCACCTCCAAGGTATCCACACGTACGGGATGGAACGCCTCGCACCGGTTGTGCTAGCTCCGGGGCGCGGCTTTGGAACAGTGGCGGCACGGAGGGATTGGTCCTCTAGCATGAGGGGCGGCCATATTTATTGGGAGGAAAACCCCCTACACCCTCGTCCACTAGCAATGTTGGACTAATAGATGGTGTACCTCCTCAAGTACTAATGGGCTTCCTCTTAGTAGGCCCATAGTAATCTTAATCCCTAAAAGGATCAATTATCCTTTGGGGCTCCGTTTGTGATTGCCTCTTGGGCATATCTCCAACAGTTTGGGCATTCCGAACCTGCAATTATTCGGATATGCACTCAGATTACGCTGGCTATGGATGTAAAAAACAGCGAATGCTCGACCATGGTCTACATTGCCTGACAACGTCGAACCTGTCGTGGCTGCAATGTTTTACGCTTCAACTTCAATGCAAGTAGGCGATGGCCGCCAAACACTATTTTGGACTGATCGCTGGATCAACGGTCAGTCCATTGCCGAGATGGCTCCCTGGCTCATACGAGCAGTAGGATCCGAAAGCAACGTACGGTCCGTGATGCACTGCAGAACCGTCGATGGGTACGTGATATTTCTGGGGCCCTCACTGTTCAAGTTATTCTTGAATACCTACGCATTTGGGAGCTAGTACTGCCTGTGATCTTGGAGGAGGACATCCCAGACCGTGTCCTGTGGTGATGGACAACAGATCAAATATTCACAACGGCCTCAGCTTATCAGGCCTTCTTTTACGGGCAATATGCGATCCCAGGAGCAAAGGTATATGGAAATCTCGGGCACCAAATAAATGCAAATTCTTTCTATGGCTGGCTCTTCATGATCGTTGCTGGACTGTGGATCGTCGCAGAAGACATGGTCTCCAAGACACGGACGCTTGCGCTTTATGCCACACCGAGCCGGAGACAATTAATCACCTACTCATAACCTGCAGCTTCAGCAGGGAGGTTTGGTTGATGGCATTATCAGCAATTGGCTGCCAGCATCTAACACCTTCAGCTACACCTAGTTCGATTGCAGACTGGTGGACAACCTCCAGGAAACAGATGGATAAGGCAGCACGCAAGACGTTCGACGCATTGGTGGTCCTCATTTGTTGGTCCGTATGGCTAGAACGCAACGCCCGCACCTTCGACAACCGGACTAAGACATCGCAACAGTTAGCGCACGGGATTGCTGAAGAAGCAGCCGTTTGGGTCAGGGCGACCTATTCTTCTTTACAGGTGTTTGCTCAACAATTTGGCTACCGTTTTGGTCGCGAATCTGTATTGTGTAATAAACCTGTACAAAAAATGTGGCTGCCCTATATGGGTCATTTCCTATGACCAATATCGAGCTTTGTAAGTATTTCTCTTCTTCTTAATGAAAAACGTGCTACGGCATGGTCTCTAAAAAAAAACGTTATTTCCTCTAATCACTTTAACGAGTCTCTAGCTAGCAACTATCATCAACACTCTGATGTCCAACTGGGACTCCGGAAACAGTACCATATAGCAGTGGCGGAGCTAGGATTTTTGCATGGGGTATGCCAAACAAAAATTCTATATATAAAACGGTAAAATTTATTTAGCAATGCGGTAAAGTTTAAAAAAAACTCCAACTGCGTGTTCAAGAAAAAAAAATGGTCATGAAAGTCTTGACTACATCATCTTCATTCACATCTTCAAAAATGCCTCCCTCAATAAACATGACAAGACAATCATCGAAGAGACTAAAATATGTCCATTCAACACTTGCCCTCGCCACCAGCAGTAGAAGCACACTAGTAAAGAAGAGCTCAATAATCGCGGTTCCTAACCCCCATTTAAGCCCGGTTACGAAACTGGGACTAAGAAGCCAAGACTAAAGACCCGATTATTAGTTCTAATTTCTACAAACGGGACTAAATATCCTTTGGACTAAATATCCTTTCAACACTTACCCTCGTCACCGCCCACCGGTAGAAGCACTAGTAGAGAAGAGAGCTCAAGGATCCCAGTTCCTAACCCCTCTGAAGCCGTGACTAAAGACCCAATGATTAGTCAATTTCTACAACGGGGGCTAAAGATCAATGCAAAATTAAAAAAAAAAATTAATCCACACTTGGGAATTGAACCTGAGACTTCTTGTAGCACATATAGTTTTTTTGCCACCCCACCTACAGACCACATGCAACTATGATTGAGGTGCTATCTTTTTAAGCTAACCCTGGGGTTACTATTATCTCCTTTTCTACATATTAGATGTATGTTTATTGGACTGGTTTTAGGGTACGCCACACCATATCCGTGCCACCCACTAGATCCGCCCATGCCATATAGAAGCAAGCAGGTCAGAGATTTATCCTCACTACAACAACATTGCGAATACACGCAGCTAGGAAAATGAAAAGATTATTCCTCAAAAGGAGTATGAACGGTTTAGACTTAAAGGAATCTATAGTTCCTTTTTACTTGTTTTCATTAATTGAGAAAAAGAATCGGTTACAAAGTTGACTGAGAACAAAACGAAATATTGTTCGACCAGACATGCTTTCTTGCTTGACTTATATAATAAATGCATGTAATAAATCGAAATACAATTCAAAGCGCGTGATTAAGGCGCCGAAACGTCATTACTATTGTAATTAATATCAGGTCAAGTCAAGGAGACAAGGACACCAAAGGACACGCCGCGAAATTAAACTACCAACCAATTTCAGGTTTTTGACTCCTGTGTGCCGCCAACTGCTAGCTTATCTGCCAACCAACTATAGGATATGCCGTAGTATATACAGCGGATAACCATATAGTAGTCCGTACTCCGTAGCTTCTTGGCACTGGAGCTAGGTGTTACTAGTTTAGTATTGATCCTGAGCAAGAGGCTCAGTAGATTCATTCTCTGTTGTGTGTTCATTAGATTGTATAGATTAACCAGAGATCAGAGATCCAATAATTATTAATTGGTACTTTGTCAGTAACTAAATATAATTCACATCTTATTCCAGTGAACTATTAACTACATCTCCGAAATCTATTCCACCCGCTTGATCGTACAATTTCGGACTGAAATGAAGAAACAAACACCACCTACATGTATAGGACTGGGTGACATGCTAAGATGCAGCGTGGAGCTATGGCTGTCTTCCGGGACTTTCAATGGAAGTTCTCAGCCATCAATGATCCCCATCCAGCGTTCATGTTACAGAGAAGACCCCAATCATCTCCTCACCAATCTCCGCGGCTCCGCCCGTGTAGTTGATTGATGCGCAATGAATGACGCCATTCTTGTGACGCTCTTTGGATGACTTCAGAGTGCATTAGTTTGATTTGGTGCCCTCTGCTGACCTTGTGCAGGCGACTGACGGCGTGTTGAACTTTGTACAGAAACATGGACAATACTCCCACAGTAGCAATATACGACTAGTCTGCCTGACTGTATGTGGATCTCACGATCTAGATTATCATATCCTAGGAAAATCTTACCAGATTGATTTTTTGGAGTGCAAATTGAGAACCCATACCCATTGATCCTAGTTGCACATATACTTATTGTAATGTTGGTGTTGGCTATGGCCTTTGTGTTGATTTCATCATAGCTTCAACATCTCATCTAAGAGACCACTCAAATTAGACATGAGAGCAAAAATACATGTGCCAAGTGTGAGACACGTTATTATTAGTTGGGCATGATGTAGTGATGTTACCATTTACCTGAATAGCAATACGTTCTTATTTTCTTTTCTTGGTCACTCTATCAAGAACTGAAAACTTACCATAGCGATGATTAACTCTTGATAGACAAGACCATCAAATGAATCCCTGAATGATGCATATCTTTTGCGACGTGTCAGAAATCAAAACCATCTGACTTTGACATGACTAGCAAGTTTTCTGGCCTAGTTTATTGCCAACTATAATCTAGAATAATATACAGTCTCCTTGTGGAGCTCTCTCAGCGCCAAGTTGGAGTTCAGTTTAATTTGGTTCTAGCACAGCTGCCATAGGTCACATGTCCCCTTCATAAGATCAGTGCTCAGTATCCATGTCTGAATATAAGAACGTGTATATTAGATATACTTCATTGTCTTTCTTGAGAGAGAAATACGCCAAACTCTTTTGAGCTAGTGTCACTCTTGTCAGTTGCTCGTTTTTATTTCTTGGATGCATTTTTCATGGGATCCAAATGTCCATTTGTAGCTACTCTTAATCACTAGCCATTTGATGAACAACCATCAGCATGATTGATTGACAATGTTAACCACAATTGCAGACCAAATCATCATTGCGCATAAAGGAAGCATTTAAGGAAGGGATGTAGAGATCCTGGTATTTTTTCTCTAAATATTTTAATTACTAAAATATTTTATTTGTTCTTAAAACTGATGGCTGAGATTTATTCAAGATATCTTTTAGAGGTGATGAATGGAGTACTTTAGCATAGCCTGGCCTCCAAGGAAAAAAAAAATACATATGTTGCATTATCAGTTAGACTCAATTAGCATGACTATGTTTAGTAAATGAAATATTGTTTGTTTATTTATGTAGTAAAGATGTCCTAGCTTCATGCTAGGTGAAATATCAGCGGATGAGCTGAAGATATTTCGAATTCGCAATAGTCCTAACTTAATGCTTAATTACAATCCTCCCGCGTAAGAAGTCAGAAAAGCCTGTTCATTCAGATCGAGATCGATGTCTTAGAAGAGAAAAATCTATGTGTTCTGACGTGTGTTGTGATGAGCTGGCGACCTTTATATCTGCCTCGACCTTTGACCAATCAAAAAGGGCAAAAGGTACGATTTTTCATGTAAGGACTCATGTCGACTTTTAATTGTTATTTTATTTTGTGATAAGATCGCTGATAACTAGTAGACAGACACAACAAAGAGTGAAAGAAAAACATTGTTAAAATGATAGGTACATTAATTTCTGCTTTCGATCACCACCATACACCTTGAAACTGGAAGCATGGAGACCAATGAGAGCACAATGAGTAGAAACTAGGGCATAGTAAAAAAAAACATGGGCTAAACCAGTAATTAACTTGAATGGATTAGCACCAAACAGGTGATAGTAACTAGTGTGACTGCCACCAATAGCTAGTGGCCCCCACATGGAAGGGGAGAAGAGATGACACCGAAGGGTAAGAACAATAGTTATGTTGTATCAACAAAGCAGGTGTTAGCATCTGAGGAGTAATACTATGCTTCATGCCACCACCAAAGTCAATAGTCAACTTTAGAAAACACATGGCCAAGTCAAGGGAGACAATGGTTTTCTAGAGAAGCTAAGGTGATAAGGCTAGGTGACAAGACGCAACCTAACTAATGGTTACCCTTCCACATCAGACTTCCTTTTTTACAACTGACAACACTCAATAATCCAACCTAGAGATTTAGTCCTCTTTTTGTTAGAGGAAAATGAGAGGAGTGAAAGTATTTTTAACTGGAGACCAAAATTGATCTTTTTGCTGGATTGAGAGAAACACCCGCATCAGCTTTTTGTCCTTGCTGACTGCATGCAAACAACCAACTGGGTTAAACTAATGGCAAATCTCCTTGTTCAGCAGAATCCAGAGAGTAATTGGAGTGCTTACTCCACTAGCTCAATTCGTAACAATAGCTTACTTGGCTGCAAAGCAATTCAGTATTGAGATCCGTTTTAAGTTACTCCTCTTGGTTCGACAGTGGTGGCTTGCGACAACAAAGAAAACTGGTATTTCAAAATTTAAGAAATGGAAGGAGCTTACACCTGAAAACGATCACTTCTGAATACGATGGCTAACATGTGATCATTTTGACAGGAATAATTCGATAAATAATGTATCTGCCAGCTATGTGATCGTTCCAGATTAATTCAAAGAAAACGTATATAGTTTCTTGTAAGAAGGAACAATCTGACGTCCTATAACCAATAAAAAATGCCACGGCTTGCTCTCTCCAGTAACTTGGAATTGTTTTTTTCAAGGGAGTAACTCATAACTGGTTAATGAGGTTGGATCATTCATGCTCTGACTAGTCTTCCATGTTGCGTTAAAATGCAAGTGTCAGTTAATCATACATACTACAACAAGCAGTATCCATAAAAAACACGTGTCGTGTGGGTCAGACATTGTGTATATGGCCTTTAGTTTATACTATACTGGATATATATGTAGCGTGCTGTGTGCAGGGTACACAAAACCGAACCGGAGGGCCGAACCGCCGGCAGGCGGTAGCGGCTAACCGGTCCGGTTCCCGCGGGAACCGGTCAAAACCGGACAAATTCAAATTTTGAATTCAAAAGTATATGAAATTCTAGTTCAATCGGTTTAAACCGGTAAGCCGCCCGGTTTGTCCAGTAAGCCGAGCGGTTTGGGCGGTAAGCCAGCCGGTTTGGACGGTAAACCGGCTCAATACATAATTTGTCATGTTTTCAAATTTAACTAAAAATTTAAAAAAATAAAAAAAATCCTAAAAATATTTCAAGGTGCGTAGAATTTAATGGTGTCAAAATTTTTCAAATATTAGTGTATTTAGTATTTTTTGTGTGCATTAGAAGTTCAATGAGCCGATTTTTTTTCTTTTCCTTTTTTTTGTTGAACTTCTAATGCCTGCAAAAAATATCAAATGAGCAAATATTTGAAATTTTTTGACACCAATAGATTACATATACCTTGAAGTATTTTTAGGAATTTTTTTTGATATTTTTCTATTTTAAATTTAAATTTGAATATTTTAAATTTAACCAGTTTGAAACCGCCCCAAACCGCTACCGGTCCGGGGCGGTTTGACCGGTTCCCGCGGGAACCGGCCGGTTTTGAACGGGATTGCGAACCCTGGCTGTGTGTAGAAACTAGTAAGTCTAATACACAAGTATATATATGGGCAATTTCTGAATTGTAGTTGCAATGGGTATTTACATATCAATTTCAGGTATTTCGCTCTTTCGTTTGGTACAAGCACACTCAATTTCAGGTATAAAGCTCGCCAAGAGAATAAGTTGCTGCCAGCAGTGTATATGTTCGTAGTGTCATACTAGCACAGAATAATCACTAGTGCAACACTGGCACAAGCCGGTGCAAAGGGGAGCTTCAGTACAGGGCAGGCATCTTGTCACTCGTGCGTACGTGCACCCTGCTGTCTCCCCTACGAGAGCCTAGCCTACGATTGCGATCTGCACGTACCTAACCCTGCAATCCAACACAGCTCTTTCCACCCGACAGCATATGCCTCATCCTGGAGGCCGGCTCGCATACAAATCCAGCTGCTCGATTATTGCTCTGCAAAGCGCAGGCGCAGCCAAAATGTTGCGGCTATCGTAGTGCTAACTGTTGCAAACATGCATGTCTTGTATGGTTGTGATGTTGCTGGTCTAGTAGCACACTAGCATGAAACAGCCAGCCATGATCCAATAGGTTGTACTAAGCTAATAGTTACCGGAGTAAATAGATGTTAATTGTTAAATGAACCATTCACCGCTAAAAGTTACTAGTAGTTCAATACATGATCAAAAGAACATGACAAGGACATACACATGCATGTATCCAAGAACAAAGAAACATGGTACTTCTATGCAGAGTGTGTATACACATCGTTACTTAGAGGTTATGCTAATTTACTCTATATATATATATATATATATATATATATATATATATATATAGCATGCCATAGGCAGATTATGGAACTTACTTGCATGCAAACATGTGATCTTACTTACACATAGTGATCGATCTCCTTAGTAATCTACACTGGAAAGGCGATGTGTAGTAAAAACTAGATGATGAGTGCTCCGACGCACACAAACAACCATGCATGTCAAGATCCAACCTACGTGTACATAAAAATGCTAGTTCTTCCATCTTGTCCTTTGATCACCATCCAAAGGCAGCAGCCTCTTTGTCTCTTGATCGGGGCTGCGGCCTCTACCTGATCAACCTGTTCACAGCAGCACAGGGCACAGACATCGAGCGTCGGTCTGGTCGATGAAGCATGCGTACGTGGGTGTCTATTAAAACGCCGGCCGGCCGACGTGGCAGCACGTTGTCTAGACACGGATCATGGCGGGGCCGGCATGGAGGCGACGCTGGAGCTGGAGCTGACGCTGCTCGGACTCCTGCCGCTGGAGTCGCAGGTGCTCGTGCTGCCTCCTGATGAAGCTCTCGGCGCGCCGCAGCAGCTCGTCGGGCGTGATCCCCACCAGCACCTCCCTCGTGCGCCACCCCAGCCTCTGCGCCGCCGTTGGCGCCACCACCTGCTGCTGCTGCTGCGTGGACCCCTCCGCCTTGTTGCTGACCGCCGAGACGGACTTGCGCATCTCGCCGCGGCGCGTCGTCGCGGCGGCCGTCTCGGCCACGCGCTGCAGCCGTGGCAGCTCGTCGTTTCCCCACGACTCGCTCTTCTGCACCACCACCGGCCTCGCCGCTCGCCTCTGCACTATCGACTCCCACAGCGAGTCCATCGACACGTCCTCGTCTTCGTCTCCGGCGGCGGCGGCGGCCCTGCTGGACACGTCGGCGACGGAGACGACAGGCGTCTCCTCACGGCGGAGGCGTGGTACATCGTCGCCGGCGACCGCCGCGACGGCCCTCGGGCTCGGCGCCGGTTTCTTGCGCACGCGGGGGCGATCGGCCTTCCTCGCGGCCGCTCTGGCCTCCCGGGACAGCTGCTGCTTCCTGGTCGTGGGCACCAGCGAGTCGAACGCGCGGTGGGCGGAGCTGCTGCTGGCGTCGGAGAAAGCCTCGTACTCGGAGCAAGACGTGTAGAGGCCATCCATGGCGACCTCGCCGTGGTGGGCGCCGGCGGCGGTGGCGTCGTCGGCGTTGGCCCTACCTGCACGGTGGGAGGACGAGAGCACGAGCCAGAGGATGATGGCGTTGGCCGCGACCCAGAGGAAGATCGGGGAGAAGAGGAAGTCGCGGTTGGCGATCGTGGCGGGGATGTAGGAGGAGCCCGCCGTGGCGGCGAGCACGGGCACCACCATGACCGTGGCCTTGAGGAGGAAGGAGGAGCTCATGGTGGTGGTTGTGCTCCCGGTTGGTTGCGTGTGGTGTGAAGGCCAAGCAAGAGGGCCAGTGGTTTATATAACGCCGGCCGTGGGCTCGAGTGAGACGTCGGCTGTTGATTGCAGCCGCCTTGGGGGCACGGAGGCTTTAACTGGAAAGTACAGTACAAACAAAGCTGGTTGTCCCCGAGTGATTCGGATAATTACTGCACGTAAGTTACCTGTCATGTTAGATGTTACGGCACATATATCTCTGGAACACACGTGGATTTTATTTTATTTTTAATTTGAGAAACCATGAAGAAAAATAAAAGAGCGCCAGACAAATCTGCGCCGCACGTCTCGGGGAATTTCACAGGAAACAATTCCGGTTTTCATTAAATTTAATGTGTTTTTTCTAAAAACTTTTGTATAGTCATCAAGAGCTGAGACAAGACATGGCCCACCCAAGAGAAGCATTAACCACAGTTGATTAGGTCGCGGGATCCGGGGACACGCACCAAGTCGCCCCGGTCGTCTCGCGAGGGTCAGTCAAGCTGCGCTACGCTTACCAATCCAAATCCCGGACGCAGCAGGATCGTCAAATTCACCAAGCCACCAACGCGAGAGCACGATGCTGTTGGCCGCGAAATTTCTCACGGGCCACACCCGCGCGCACCACTCAGCGAAAGCAACTCCGTGGTATTCTAGAGAGCATAGAACTGGTCATATGATCGCCTGTAGTATATATACATTTTTTTTTTCTGACCTGAAGGAAGGTGCAGTGTCATGACGCGAGAGGAAGAAAATAAAGGTCATCTCCTCAAGGCACAAAATAAACTCCCGGTGGGAAAGCTCGCACACCATAGGTCAGAGGCCGTGGTGTCAACACGCATTTGGATGATGGAAGATGCTCACCCACGCCGTGCCGTGACTGACTTACTACGGGCATGTTTTTTTTTTTTTTGTGACAGAATCAAGATGCTCACCCTTGAGCGTCAGCATCCTGTTCCTGTCACCAGCTTCTGCAGTCGCAAGATGAAAAGGAGGTGTCGCGCGCTGCTCTACAGTCCACACTCCCAATACAGTGGATGTGCCTTTTGTCGCGGAAGTCCAAAGCACGCGGTGCATAATCCAGGCTGCACCGTACCGTACCGTATAATGTGCACAAGCAGCCCGTGTCCGACGGCAAATCGATCCAATCATCATCATTGTCTAATTCGATCATCATGCATGGGATGAATCTAAGAGGCTAGATTTTACTGTTGTCTTACCAGAAACCGCCATGAATCTAAGATACGCATTCGTTTCTCAAATTAAAACCCTATGTGCTGAAAAAGAATTTTTGTGCGATGTAAAACCTCCGAGATGTCGTGCGATGGCATGTTGGCTGTATGGTTAATACATTGATGCTATTAGATTTGTTTTTTTAAAGATGATTTTAAATAGAATTTGGAATATGGTTATGGAGCAGCGGCATAATGCTAGTTTAAAGGTAACGAATGCACCTACTAATGATAGCCGGTGACTTGACATTATTAAGGAACCGCATGGAAAACTAATGCCAACTAACGTTACAGATGGCAGTTTTTGCTTAATGCTGTATTATTGATGAATTTTAGTTATAAAGAACTAGTACTAATAAGAACTAGCACGGTTGGCAAAAGAACCTACCTACGGATCGGAGGGCTACTAGCACTGTACGGATCGCGAGCCTACTAGGTTCCTATTACCATCGTTCACGTATCATATTAGTACTAGAATTATTCTTTTTGCTCGCAAAAAGAAACCCACCATTTATCTGTTCATGTTATTACGCACAATATATGCTTGCAAAAAGCACCGCGGCTCTTGGCGCGCGGCGCGCGGCCTGCTTATCCGGGCGCACGGACACGCGGTCCCCCGAGCACCCACCACCCTACCCATCTAAAAACGCACGCGCCAGCAACACAAGAGAAAGCGCAGCGCATGCGGCGGCTCGCACCTCGCAGAAACCCAATCAATATTTCCCGGCCGGCGACGAGACATGCCAACCGACCTCGCACTTGCTTCCCCGGCCGCCACGACGCCAACGCCGATTGGCCGGGTGAGCCCCGCTGCACATGGGCGCGACCTGCCCCCGGCCGCAAGGCGACGAGCGCCTCGCCTTCTCTACTCTAACCCAATGCAACCGGTTGGTAGCGAGCTGCTGGATATGGATATGTTTCTGTGCGCGAGATAGTTAGTGCGTTCCTGCTTTGCTAAAACTAAACTTGCTTCGGAGCTGTAACCCAAGCTCCCGAGTTTGCTTGCGCAAGCTCATGGAATGAATACTGCTATGTTGCGAGGGAATCTTGAGCTTATTGTTATACGCTTGTAACTAGTTGTGGGTTGTACGTGCGCGTCCCAAATCTATGTTTGTTGTGCGCGCGTAGTGGGAGGCATTGTGTGCTGCTGATGTTGGCATTACCGCAACAAAAGCAAAGCAGTGGTACTGATGTAACTACTGCTGCTTGGAGTAGCAGCGCTAGCTTGCGTAGTTGAGCTGCTGTACTAGGAAGAATTAGAGACTGGAATTATTGCGTTGCCATTGCTGCCCAAACTTAAGTTTTAGGTAGAAGTCGGCACAAACCACACTAACCATGGTGGTAATAGCCACTGCAGGTAGAGCGGTAAGTTGGAATTTGGACGCAGTTGTTGCCATCGTGGAAAGTCGATCACGGAGCACAGGCCGAACGCCCGGTAAATTTGGACGAGGACGACCCTGGTTGGGAAGCCCCTTTCTGCCCACACTGTGGCTGGATGCAAGAGGGGATGGGAAAGCAGCTTTCGCTTTTGCACGCGACAAGGTCTGGATTTGGAGAAGGATGATGCAAAGCCAAACCGAACGTGACGCGACGTCGACATGCCCCCACTCCCACCGTCGCCGGACGAGCAGTGCAACCACCGTTCTGCTGGAGCCTACCCGGCGGCCGCCCCGGCTAGGCAGGCAAGCTGCTACCCGGCCCCTCCTCATCCTCCCGGTGTTTCCGTGCCTCGCTTCGTTTCTTTGACGCATGACCAGAGTCGAGACTCGACAGAGAAGCTGACGAATCGTGGCCACGGAGACCGTACCGGGTGGACGGATAGGTACGCGACGCAAATAGACGGCGGCGAGAAGGCCGCGGCTTTTCGGCCCAGTACCTGACAGGCAGTGGGGTCGCGGCGCCCGCGGGAGCGGTCAGGTGCGCCTCATGGACACGGCCGGAGCGACCTTTATTTCCTGCAAGACGACGCGCCTCGCCGCCGGCCGGCGTCTAGCTGCACCGCACAGAACCAGCACGTCGCTTTTCTGAAACGAGCTGTGTTAGTTACAGGAGACAGGGACATGTCGCGTAGGCAATCAACAGGTCGCCTGACAGCTCAGGGTCCCGTGGTAAAGCTGCTTGTTCAAGGTTGCTGGTGCCTGGTTGCACCATGTGCCTGTGAGTTTACCTAGCTAGTTATTGATGGTACGTGTGCGGTGAGCTGAGCTTGTGAGCCAGGACATCTCAAAGTCGTCACAGATTTGGAGCAGTCATTGATCCATCACATGCGTTGTGTTTCTCCTCAGTTCTGCATCCAGACATTTGCTACCATCTCCGGCGCTCTGGCTTTCGGTCCGGTGATATCTTGGAGGATCTACACGAGATGAGCGGATAAGATTAGATGATCAAGATGGGGGACATGATGGACGCATAGATTGGTTTCTGTCATGGCTTGGATTTTCCCCTGCAGGTTGAAAAGGACGGCGATCAGAACTCGGGAGTGGCCGGTGGCTGCTACAACAATGGTTTCTCATCTTTCCTAGGTACTTGAGCTGATATATATGGCCTTTCTCATGTAGCCCTTGTGCGCATTACCTAAAACAAATTAGAAGACCCATTGCTGTGAACTCAACAAGCAAGTCAGCATTCGGCCGGGGTGCAACGCACGGCGAAATTATGACATCATATATGTTCATGCAAATATGCAATATTGCCAAAGGGAATCATTGAAATGTTTTGTTGCGTTACATTCAATTAACACCAGACGAATTTGGAATACCTACGAGATTAGGAGATAGCATTTAAGCTCAACCTATTCTAAGTAGAGTAAGTCACGAAAATGTCCCTTTCTGTTCGAAAACTCTATCTATGTTGATGTGTCAAAGGAAAAAGATAACCTAAAGCATGTGTACTGTCATTTTGTCAACAGTTGACAATGATATGCAAGCCGAAACCATTCGATCAAAATATCAGGTCCGAGCTTGCCATATCTTGTCTCTAGGATAACTAGAGGACGAAGGTAACACAATGCCACACAGGGATGCACCTTATGGAGCACATATTATTGCAGTTTTCTCATACAATCCAGCTTCGGGTGAACGATTAGTAAATACCAAAAAGCTACCCATGCAATCTTAAATACATAATCATTTCCACAAAAAAAACAAAAAGGAAAAATTAAAAATTAAAAAGGGATATGCATCTGTTCCAATGAACATACATTTCATTCATGGAGAACAACATAATTTTTAGATAGCACATAAGCAAATCAGTAATTTTCTGGGATGAAACCATGAGTACGTCACTATTGTTGAGCGTAGTATGATTGACAAACAAGAACAACAAAGCCTTGTAGTCTCAAGTAAGTTGGGTAGCAAGAACAGTCTGTGACAACCAAAAAGTAAATAGGTGTTCAAACTATTTTATTGACAACACCTAATTTCATTATCAACTAAAACTGTCAACCAGCATCTATTTGGCTGGAAGGTTCAAGGTCTTGATCTTGATATTTTTGTTTAGAATTTCTTGGGCACCATGATAAGCATCTATCTAGAGTGCCCTAGAGTATTTCCTGATTTCATATGAAATTGATGTGATGGAAACCAGATGTCTGTTCAAAGCTGAGCCCCCTGGTATTTGTTTCACACATTCTGAGAGTCTGTTATAGTCATTAAGTAACTGAGCCATTGCTGCTTTTATAATCGCCATTCCAGACAAAAGGTTACTGCAAGAAGTTACAACTTCATTGTGCATGATCTCTAGAGCATTTCTCCACTTAATGGCAAAGTTCTTCACAACTGGCTCAAGGTCAGCAATATTTGAGCACTCGGTGTAAAATAACAAGTCTTCGGCTAAAAAGAGAACAAGAATGATCAGTTTTGCATTGCATTCTCATCAAGTGGCATTTAAGTTTTCTGCAACTTACAAACACGACTCCTCACAAATCGAAGTAATTCTCTGAAATGTTCCATGAGCAAATCATCCTGTAACCCAACAAAAACAATAAGAAACACTGTCATATGGGTTTGGTTTCTGGGCATTTTGGTAAAAGAAAACGAAGAGCTTAAGACAAAACATCCTTGGTTCTCGAATCCAAAACCAAGAATAAATGGTGACTAGCTGCGTGATTGCATCAGTGCATCATGCAAGTAAATTTAATACATGTGCTGACTTAGTTTTGCATACCAATTATTTTCACATGATTATATTTCTTGTTATCCATAAATGTATTTCATTAACATATAAGAAATACTATAAAGGGTCAAAACCACCCGGTTGCTGTCTAAAACTTATTATTAATGGCCTGATGCATTTTTTAGGTGGAGATCGGAGTTTGACGCTGTGTTTAGATAGCTGAAAAACACTGTAGCTTTAAAAAATACTGTAGCATTTGCTGGGAAACGTGTTTTGTGATGGAGGAATAGTGAAAAGTTAGAATGAATATAGTGAAAAGTTGGGGAATCTGAACAGGGCTGAATAAAATTTAAACAAAAGTACTAGATCCCACTAGAAACAATCCAAACCACCAGAACAACCTACAAGCTAGAACCAGTCTGTTAGTATGATACCATGGCTCAATAATTGTACATAGCAATATACTAAAACATGAGAGGATCGCTTTACCACAAAAGCCATCATGTTACTTTCTAGCTTCTCTTCAAAATATCTTTGCAGATTTTTGGCTTCATCACCAGCTTCCTGAGAAAAGCTACATAGCTACAATAAACCTTCGTAAAGAATTGAATAGTATAAGATGAAAAATTAGAAATTGAGTCATTAACCTTCAGGACAGAGATGGCCATGTCATAATTATTCAAAACAAAAAGGTGCTGCAGCTTGGAAGTTGTAAAATTTTGGGCAAGCTTAACAAGTAGAACATCAATAGCTGACCGCAAGCGTTCCAAGTTCATGTCAAGCTGCATAAGTTATGAATAATACTATCATATAAGCTGGCAACCCAATTACAGCTTTTACAAAAGCAAGAATTCTAATAGAAAAGACTGAACGATGAAACAATATCATATTTAGAATGAATCTGGAACTAGAATTGCTGACCCCCTGCCCCATAATTTTGGTTTTTGAGAAGGGGTTAAAAACTCTGTTTTATATTTGAGTTTGGTACAAAAGAAAAGTATAATTAAGACAGTCTAGCAGATAAGTGTTGTACGACCAGACAATGTTTTCCAATTGTAAAGGCGTGCTTATTTTCTCTGAAATTTTTTAAAAGTAAATTCAAAATTAGATGTCTTGTCTTTTCCTAAATTTCTCAAAATACTTGGATCACAGAAATTTTGGTGTGACCTGCCTTTCTTAACAAAAAAGTAGAATATTTTTCTTAGCTATTACTGTTATTTTTCTTGCGTTTTTGTGAAGAAATAATTAGCTGTCATTGGAAGCGTGCATAAATTGAGAGTACACGTGGCCTAGGAGCACCATGTAAATGACACGTTGGATGGTATATACCAAAAACCTCCTGCTTGTACTTTCACCAAACTTCCTTCATACAAATCTGATATTGTGGGTAGCATCAGAGTATAATGACTCTTCTTTCTAAAGGGACTATAATGACTATTTTTTAATGAAGATTTCCATTAGTGGTCTGCTTTATGGTTTTTTTTTCTCCCGGAAAACCTGTGTAGCGGCCTTATTTCAAATATGATGAGCAGACAATACTTGCATAATAATTATTAAATGAACTACTTCAAAAGCTAGATATATGTGAATAGATCATCAAGGGTCATAATTAAGTAACTATGTAAAAAGTAAAGGTTTTATCAATATGAGCTCAGTACAACATATACAGCAGATGTTTGCAATATTAAAAAGAAAATGGTATTATATAATTCAACAAACCTGACCGTCTCCACATTCAGCATTAAGTTGAACAAGGGATGCTGTGAACTCCACGTAGCACCTTACAATATGGTGCGGATGGGTACCATCTATCCATAACGTTTTCGCATCGCACTGATATAAGCTTTGGAGGTACATGTCAAACACTACCTTGAAACGTGGCCAGAGATACATGATAGCCTAAAGCAGATAGGAGAGTGTCACAATCAGGATAAGAACAAACAATAATGAACAATAAGAACAAACAATAATGAACAATAAGTGGAAATTAACTACAGAGTGACTGATTCGTCATTCATACAAAGTTCTGGCTCATTACGAACCTTATCAAAATAGTTCTCAAGACAAGGAAGCCGTCTGTAGGACATAACCAACTGAAACAAAAAATGGGAAAAGACTCATGTTATCTCAATGCAAAGATTGAAATGTGGTTTAACTCAATGACCCAAAATGGAAATGTGGTATTAGAAAGATAAGATAACTTCAGAGCAACTACAATCTGTGTGATCAGCAACAAAACTGATTTTTTTGTTGATTACAAAAAATGATACCCTGCGCTTATACCTGCCTACCTGGTGCTTTCTAGTTATGCAGATCATAAGCATCAGGCATACAGCATCATGGCAATTCGGAAGAGTAAGATCCAAATGTTGATCAATAACAGCAAAAGGTCCTGAAAATAATGATGAGGATATGAGGATTTGT
This sequence comes from Digitaria exilis, assembly GCA_015342445.1. NCBI lineage: Eukaryota > Viridiplantae > Streptophyta > Magnoliopsida > Poales > Poaceae > Digitaria > Digitaria exilis. The sequence goes on along the minus strand of JACEFO010001671.1, from coordinate 43,520 downwards.
CACAATGTTCGCTTTTGACACATGATGCTTCGGGGATTGTCATGATTTACCCCTCCAAAAGTTGCCCTTTCAAGATTTTCCACCCCAGATAATGAAATATAGGATTTGACAATATTGATTTGTGCACTCAGAATTTCCCCCTTTGGGTGTATTATCTCCAATGTTTAGAGTCAAGATACCAAGTGGAAACACGCTTGTACTGAGAACCCAACTAATACTGCCATGGCCATGGTCAATCCAGACCAGCAACACAAATTTGAATCCCATTTGCTTAATGCAGTCACATTCACCCCATTTGCTTTGCAATAGCATGTTCATGTTTCACTCTATACGTGGCCATGATAGAATGGTTATTATTTGCCCAATCTATTCTTTCGAAAGATAAATTAGGCATATTAGATGTTGATATGATGGCATTATATTAAAAGGCCGTACCCAGTGCTGAGAGCTCCCGCGCTGTGCGGGGTCTGGGGAAGGGTGTCAGCGGCAGGCCTTACCCCCCGCCTGTGCAATGCGGGGAGACCACGGCTCGAACCCGGGACCTGTTGGCTACAGGCGGTATGCTCTACCGCTGCACCAGGCCCGGCCTTCATATGACGGCATTATATTCATTGGATAAATTAAAGTGTTAGTGGAGATAACACAAATTAATCATAAACGACAAGAATGTACCTTCAAAAACTTGATAAAACAGTGATTCTTCTCCAAAGAATGCTTCAATGAAAAGATACCTGCAAAAGTAAAATATGGAAACTATTAGTACTGTTAGCATATTCTGGTACTTGATTCTAGATCAAATTGATAGATACTCAGAGCTAGCAGTGTCCATCAGAAGCTTCTGCAGACTCCTGAAAATAACTTCAGACGGATATTTACGAGAGCTGACTTGAGATATATGAGGAACCAAGCCAGGTTGATCGATCTCCTGTAAAATAAGGTAAACGAGATTATAGATAGAACAATCCTTATGAAAGCAGTCTTTGCACTTGGTAAAAAAAAAAAGCAGTCTTTGCTGACTGTTACACCAAAATAATGCAACAATTATGCATTTAGAATCAATGTTTCCATGACGTTGATCTGAATACAAAAAGAATGTTCAGAGTAAAGCATCCTCTTTAACTGAGTTCAATGTGTACCTTCAAAATATTTGCACGTTCACCTAATGAAAACATGAAACGGTGATCTCCCAAATGCTCCCTTCCCCTTGTTATAATATCAATGAGACTGGTATCATATCCACTTAAATCACTGGATACACCATTATCTAGCTTCAACCTCTCCAGTGCTTCTACATACACACGAAAGTATGTACTCAGTACCTGTTTTGCCAAAACCAGAAGATAAGAACAAACTGGATTTTCGAGGTGCCAAGGAATACAACTATCCTTAACAACTTATGTTGATAGTTTCAGGTCACAATGGCTACGGGAACCACAAAAAACAGACATACAGCCAAGTTTTTCTTACTAAAAGTAGTGTTCTATCATATTCTGAATTCATAAGCTTTCTTCATGAATGGAAAATTCGTGGATACCTATAATTTGAGAACCAAATCACCAATAGGTAGCATGTACACAACTGAATGCACAATGACATATTAGTAAATTGGATGATGCTGAGCTCGCATTGTTATGCAAAAGGACAGTTCTATTGGAATCACATCCCCCCTGGGCATCGCTATATTAGTAGATTAGGTAACAAGATCTGAATGCAATGTCTGAATCGTGGAGACTAGCTGCAATATCTGAATGCAAGTCTAGCTGCAGTTTTGATGATGCGGACCAATACTCAAACATAGGAGTTTTTGACACCCAATGCAATCACCAAAATTTGGAAAGACAGACCAAAGGCTCATCCTGCCCCCATCTAGTTAAATCATTTCTAGATACTGAGACTTATACCTCTCGACACCACCCAACCCCATAACGATTGACACCAGAGACCAAACACATTTCAAAAACCCTGTTCATACTTGTTAACAATTTGTAGCCATGGAGAAACTGAATATTAGATCACACAGATTTACCTTGTTCATTGTACCGACATATGATGCACACAAATTAGCATATGTCTCAGAACCATGCTCTTTAAGAAACAGAACGAGATACCTGAGAAACCATGTAAGTAACAATTATCTCATGCGGTATCTGTATATTATCATCAGTGTGACATGAGCAAAATAAAATGACGAAGAATGAAGAAGCTCTATGCATCAAAATATCATCAGTGTAGCAGACATGAGTAAATCAAAGTATGAGAAGAATATGGATAGGATTCTCCTTATGACCATTTGTATTAGAAGTTGACACCTTAGAACTAGAAGGCAATTGCACTGGGGAAAAAAATATAGTTTTGCACTTCATATACCTATGTTTCTGAAGCAAATTTTGTTGCAATATCTGTATATTGGTTCCAGGCTTTCTCATGGCAAAGAAAATCTCGAGAATATGGCTGGAAACCTGAAATGATAAATGCAGAGAAATATGGGCATGAAATATCACTCCAGAACACATATTAAGCGAGCTAATTAACCAGAAAAATAAATAACCCAGATGTGCAACCTTGGATAGTGCCTTTTGTCGAAGCCTTTCCAGTTCTTGCTTAATATCTTTCAAAGCATTTGATGCATTAATCAGTGGATCAACTTGAACAAATTTCAACTTTTTGCTCAAAATCTCCAGGCTTCTGGCATAAACATCATTTACCTGCCAAAAGAAACTGGAATAGCAAGTCATATGAACCATACAAAAGAAACCAGAATAGCAAGTCATGGATGCTAGATAACTTGAAGCATGGAAGACAAAGTTGTAAGTAAATAATCATAATGCAAAACCATAGCATCAGATATCTGGATGCTAGATAATTTGAAGCATGGAAGACAAAATTGTAGGTAAATAATCATAACGCAAAATCATAGCATCAGATATCTGTGTTTTTGGACATTTACCTCTCCATTAACAAGAATATCTACCAAACCAGGAGGAGCGATTATCTCTTCAACAAATCCAGCAAGCTTTGTCTCAACCAACTGTGCATGTTTAAGTTTTCATGTGAGAACATCTAATGATAAATGAGTGCACCATATGTTACAGTAGAAAAGTATCCTAAGTTGATTGATCAAATCTCTGAAAAAAAATCATGTTACTTGTAGGATAATTTGTGATGATTGGTACAGGATTTTTTTATGTATAATTATGATAGCAGGTCTGTCCTGACCTTGCGGTTCTTCAGTTTCAAACTTATATCCAAGGATTTCACCTGGAGGCTCCTAATTTCTGAGCTTATTGAACCTATATGTTCCTGCCAAGCGAACCATTAAAACTGATTTCAATTATTTGATTAAAATAAAAGGCTAATTTAAGCAGAAGCTGCTACAGAACATTTCTGTGCCCCCTTTCTTGCAAATTTAATTAAATGGAAAAAACTAAAAATGGCTCGTAAAAGCAACAGATATTGCAACAAAATTAGCATAACAAAATTTATCGAACCCCTTTCTGAAACTAAATATGCATTACATTACTAATTAGGTTTTCCTTTTAATAAAAAGGAGCACAGAGGCGTTTGTTTATCTTGGTCTACAAAATGTCAAAAACACTGTGGCAACATCTGCATGCCTGCGTCATTGATTTCTTATATTCTGGGCCAGAAGTAAATGAGATCTTAGATACTAAAATGTTTATCCTGTGTGACCATGTAAAGCAGCCTGACAAGTTATCGAGTTCAAGGAGATTGAAAGCCCAATTTAAGAGAATATGAAAGCTCCATCAAGTATCATAGGCAAACACCACCTTTTAGCCACACAATCTTTGAAGAAGAATAAAACACTACTGGCGAATTACAATTACAAACACACCCATGTTTTGTATGTCCACACAGTAATGTATATCCACGTACCTGGAACCCACCAAGTATTGATCCTATTTGTGACAAAATATTGTCACATTCGTGAATCTGATCATGCAACAGAGCAAGGCTGTCGTTATCTTCAATATAATCCTGAGGATATAAAACAAACATTCTCTATGACCAAGGTGTTTAGATGCAATATTTCCACATAAAAATTCAGAATGGATAGATCAAAATATGCAAATATTAGAGAAAATGAGGTTGATAAAATGTAGAACAGGACATAACTGATTATGAAAGAGGTAAAGATATATTCATAAGTCATACAGTCCCATTACATAAACTTACCTGTAAATAAAATAGAATGCAAAGGTCCAGATAATAAGTTACCAATCAAATACTTTTTTATATGAAAAATGAATAGTCAGAATATGCCATTCAGTCACTAGAACCAGGAATAACAAAGCTAGGCCTTTGTCCATAAGGGTCAGTTGTGATAGCAAAAGAATTCCCACTTAATTCAATGTATTCCTGGAGACATCACTTGTTACATACATAGGCCATCAACCGATGCAATCTATCTCATTGACTTATGGAAACAGAACAAGAGAGATTAATGGTTTATGACCTGAGCAAGTAAAACTCTAAGGCCGGTGCATGCCTAGGCATGGAACACAAGGCAACTGCCTGATGTGCAGTACAGGAAAAGATAATGAAGCTAACATGCTGCATAAAGCATTGAATGCTTCTGATTTTGACTTTTACAAGGTCCTGTATATTTGATCATTGCTTGTATTTAGCAGTTAAACAATCTGATACAGTAATCCTCTAGGAAGCAAAGTGTTCAATAAAATCATGCTAGCTAACCAAGATTCAAAACAACCTTTTTTAGACAGATAAAACAAAATTGACAGTATTTTAGGGCTTCTAATAACTTGCAAGAGAATGAGTCTAGGCATAGGGTTCTGTACTTAGCTTCTAGGCTTCTGGTGAACAAGTAAAATGATAATGATGTATAAGAAATGTAACGTAGTTTTGTTACGCTCTGGACAAGATATATTGTTAGTAAGATACTTTGTCCTGACTTTCATGACATAATCATTTTTTTCTTTGCGGGAAATATAGTTTCAGAAAGGAAAATGTACATCAACCAAAGTGGATTCTATTCAAAAGAAGTTAGAAGTATCATGAATTAATATGCTAGTCAATAGCCATAATTTCTAAATAAAGAAAATGTGCTGCAATTTCATATCATAGTTGTAACAATACATTAGGAGTGGCATAGTTAAAGCTTTCAGCAACTCATACTTGAATCAGAGATTCTTCAATATTGCCTAGGTTGCCCTCAACCAGTGTTGCCATGCCTCGCTGTTTTTCACCATTTGTCAAAATAGTTATTAGCACCTGGAGACAACAGAAAGCTGCATATAAATTTTTGTATGACTGCATATGAGGAAAGAGAACTCAAACTTCTAAGAATTTGGGTGAGGTATGTTGGGGCTGGGTGTGAGCAAAGCAGGAAAGGGTAGATGCTCAAGTGCTATTTATTTCAGGTATTGATGAATTATATGCCAAGCACAGAATATGTATTCTACTCTTTTAGATAGAAATTCCAAACAAAATTCTGAAGGTGTGAATTTTGGCATTGGAGCCCAAAATGAATACTCAATTTGAAATGATAGACTGTCCAATAATGCGGATTAATAATTAGTATTACTCAATCCAGTATATTAAAATGCTATCTACAGGCATACATGGTAACAGTATCAAGCAACATGCAAATCAATAATCATATAAAATGGAGGATGAGAAATATCAATGGCCCTTGACTCACATCGTAGTTTTTGTGCTCTTCAAGTTCCTCCTCCAGCTCATCGAGTGATATATCCTCACTGTACAATGATCCACGAAAAAAAAAAATCCAATGATGTGATATACCATCTGGTGAAATAGCATACACAGCGCAATTACCCTGTGAATCTTATGATGGTACAGTCATTTTCGCAAAACATCCAAAGCGGGGATAACAGCGAAGCGATAATGAAAATAGAACCGCCGTACAATTCAAATCTAATCCTACCACCATTGCGATACCTTTCAGAATCCTCGTCAAAGGAGAAAAAACGGCCAAACCGCTCTTCAATTCGCCGCTCGTGGACCCCGCCCGTAGGCATTTCTGATATAGCTCTTGTAGTTCTTCTAGCAAACAGTTAACGATCATATCAGATGCGGTCGGGCAAATTGCCTCCGTGGTCTGAAAGAAAAAGGTATGGGGATGCATGCCCAATCGAAGCAGCCAACAATGTATAGAAATCGCAGGCTCGAAAGTAGTTGAATAGGGGACGGAGATACCTCGCCGGTGTGGTAGCCTGTTGGGAGGTGGGAGAGGCGGAAGTGAGCGAGGCTGGGGTATCAAGCGGAGGCGGCGAAGGAAATGCACCGAGCGGGGCGCGATCCGACTCGCGCGTTTGCGCCTGCAGCGGCGATCGCTACGCTGCGAAGCCTGGTTGGTTCTATTTTTAGGCTGGAACGCCATGGCGACTGGAGCGGCAGGGCGGCATCAGCAACCTGTCGTGTCCCTTTGGCTCTGGCCTGGCATTTCCATAGTCCAGACTCCAGAAGCGAAGCTCCGGTCCGGAGTCTCGTGAGCTCACTGCCAACAGGCAACGGTCGATCTCGCACGCCTTCGGTTGCTCCGCGCAGACATCAAGCAATTAGCAATTCCAGTTCATGAATAGCTTCGAATAGGTGAAGCTCGGATCTTGCAATGGCTCTCATTTGTGCCTGTAAATTGCTAACCAAGACGCAAGCGTCCCTGATCCCACCTTGATTCCAGAATTCAGATGCAATTCAATGTTGCACAGCAAACCACAAGGAGGGAAGGAACATACTCACAGTGGCAGGCGTCCATAGCACGCACAATGAACAATGGCAGAGGCTGCTGCCGCCACCAGCTCTGCAAGGTCGCAACCATACGCACGCAACATACAGACAGCACGGCAGGGCAAAGCATGCCTTGGAACTTTACTCTCCGAGGCGCATTCGGCATTTCAGCACACGCCAATGGGTTAAGATAGATTTGGTATTCACCATTTAATACAGCAGGACCAATCAACAAATCTGCACATAAAAGTCTCAGACTCGACACGCAATTTCTGCAACGGGGGCAGTTTTTGCGACCTGTGTACATGACCTAACGAACACCGTGAATACAACTAGAAAGAACGGATTGTTCCATAACAAACAGACTGTAAATTCCTTTGGTTTTTTCATGTCTGTGGGTATAGTCACTGCAACACAAGACTTTTGAACGGAGCGCCAAGAGGTGAACCTGCAGGCAGATTAAAAAAAAAAATGTTAGCTGTTTCTCGGAAGAAACCACAAAAGTAGTCGTTGAAAAAATAAAGCCAAAAAAACTATAACGTATGGATGCCTGATAACGAGTAAAAATCTTATTCACAGAAAGATCTAACATGTTCCTCACACATTGTTTAGAAAGTTCTTTTAGCAGATTGTTCTTTAAGCAATGTCTATACTAGCAGAAGCATGTCATTTATTGACTTTTTTCTTTGTTCACGTCATTGTACTTTAGAAAAATACTGGCTTCTCCAGACTTTCTGTTTTAAAATATAGAGTGCCTAAAAAATTATGAATTTCACTGTCAAAGACTGGAAACCCACTAGTTCTAAGAATGATGTGCACAGATCTCTGTTTTCATTATGCACTTTAGACATCAAACAATGAACAAATGTGTGCAAGGTGGTAAGTGATTATAAGAATGCAGGAGGGGGATGCTGAACAAAGCTACTCCAAGCTAGTCAATGGTTCTGCTGATTAACTTTATTTCTGAATCAACAATTAGGCCATAAAGAATAAAGCAAACAGAAAACCAATAGAAATACAACAGGACCGCCTCAGGATTTTAGTTAGAAACAGAGATAAATTAACATTTGTTGCACAAAGAATCCAAGCCATCGTGTATACCTTTAATATATCATTGTGTAATAATGGACTAATTATGCAACAAGTAAACCAAAATGAATAGTCATAGTCGCCATAACTGATATATCCATTGAAAAAGTGTACGTGATCAATTGTGAAGAAGAGCTTAACTGAGAAAGACATGTATAAACCATTGCGGTGCAAACAAATGAAAACAATACCGTAACCAAACAAAAAACTTACCTGGTTATTCACTTAACCTTTCTGAAAAGGGGGTATTTTCTAATATGATAGTTTTGTTGGTCCTAGTCTAGATACTAGAAATGATACTTGCATCTTGAAACATTCTAGAAATCATACTAACTACTAAGAAATAAAACGGAAAACAATTGGAAGGAAAATCTACCGAACTCCACAGGATGGCTTAATAGGAAAAGGAAAGAGTAGCTACGTAGACAGCTGGTTAACAGAGAGCATGCCAAAACTAATAAACAGCACTTACTGTGGTAGAGATATTTTGGTCTACAAGTTAAGCTAAATGAGAAAATGCAATCATGCTGATGACAAGCTCCTCAGTCCATAAATCATATTCGTCTTAACAGAACGACTGATCTCTACAGTTATGCTAGATATACCATCTGAAGTTATTGTGTATAATCAAAAAGGTTTTCCTATAAGAAAACAGAGGGCCATCTAAAGGATGAAATTTCAATGTAAAGTAGTTAACATGAGAGGGTTGGAAGCATAGGCTGCACTAGATTCCTGAAGTTTTCTCAGCTTCAAATAAGGAATTGATGGAAGTGAACATTCAGGAAAAAGAATATTAATATGTAAAGTTGCAGGATCAGAATCATAAACCATAATAAGTTAACCAACACATTTGACCTCTAAGGTAATTAGTGCATTTGGGATTTTGGGGTGATACACATACAGAGTACCATCCACTGGTCCACCACTTTGTTTCAATCAACTGAAACAATAAACTCTACAGGTAGGAATTCGCTTTCTCACTGGAAACAAATCCCAGTAGCAAGTTCTTCTTTTTAAGAAAAAGAAAATTATTGTGAGTCTGAACAGTGAACAAGCATAGGCAATGTTTCAGTATGACACTGGAAGGCACACCTAAAAATTGGATATGAAAAATGAACTGTACTAATGCTTCTCCAGCTTTATTCATGTTTCTAAAGGCTTCCATAAGTTTGATGCCTTTTAGGATACACTAATGCCATAGCGTTTTTTAACGCATTTTCACTAAATTTGGGTGTTTTCTTCCTTCCATTGTGGTTAAGAAGAAAACATTAGCTCTACAGTCAAAGTTCAGGACAAATAAATTGAAATGAGATGAGAAAATAAATAGTTCCTAGCAGGTTATATTACAGTCCACTTACAAAAATTATAGCCAGTAATGGTAGTAGTGTGTTACTATGCAAATACCTCCAAGCTCACTTGTGCTCAATTCTTGTTGCTGGGTGCGCCTCCATCTTGCGAGCCACTGCCCTGAGAATTGCCTACACTGCCCCCAGTGTTCCCATCCTCCTGTGATGTTTGCCCTCCCCGTCCACTGAACGGCCATGGCAGTGACACATTGAACCTCCTCTCAACCACCCTGGCATTCTCCTCCGTCCTTTCCTCAGCAGAAGTAGAGCTCCCAGATGGAGCTGCTGCAGCAGCAATGCCAACAGGCGGCTGCGGGTTAGTGGTCTTACGCCCCTCATAATCAGGATCATCAGTGGGCAGCTCAAAGCGACAGATGGGGCAAGAGTTGTGAAGCTCCAGCCAGGGCACGATGCAGTCGTTGTGGTAGATGTGCTTGCAAGGCATCTGCTTGGCCACCTCCCCAGGCGAGAAATCCTCCTTGCAGACGGCACACTCGGCACCTTCCGCTTCAGCAACCATGGTCTCCGAAACAACGACGTCCGGGAGTGTAGAGAGGGCCGACTTGGCGGCCGGTGGTGTGCCGTAGCGGTTGGGGTCGTTCTCGGCGAGCTGCTCGATGAGTTGCTCGAGACCCGGGCCAATGAAGTAATCCCCGAAGCTTGCCCCGCCGACGCGGCCGAGGCCAAGACCGGGGCCGAGGCTGACGCTGGCGTCGTCGAGGAGGACCTGGATGTTGGCGCCTCCCTCCACGAGGTTTTGTAGGTAATTCTGAAAGAACATGAAAGGATCGAAGGCCTCGGGCTCGTTCTCGGGGGTCGCGGTGCCGGCGGCGGAGCGCGCGCCGCCGCCGCCGACCCTGCCGCCGGGCTGCTCGCGGAGCCCGAGGAAGGTGTTGAGGATGGAGGAGATGTCGCTGGACCGGGACGGGGAAGTCGCGGCAGACGAGGAGGAGGACGAGAAGGAGGGGGACCCGCCGGAGCCGGCGGCTGGGGCAGTTCCGGTGGCGGGGCCGGTGCTGGCGGCGGGGATCGTGCTGGAGCCGAAGGGGAACGGGAAGGGGAGCGGGATGAAGGTGGGGGCCGGGACGGTGACCTCCTCGAGGAAGTCGCCCTGGCACTCGGGGCAGGAGAGCTCACCGGCGGCGGCGGCGGAGGCCGCGATGAGGACGGTGCGGTTGCATTGGTAGCAGAAGTACTGCTTGCGCGCGGCGGCGGCGAAGTAGGCGGCGGCTGGAGTGGACATGGCGGTGGCCCCCCCGGCGATCTCGCGGCGGCGGCGGCGGGGATTGGGATTTCTTTTCTTTTCCTCTTCTTCTCTCTCTATGGAATTTAGGTCATCGATTTTCTAGTGCTGCGTTTTGGGTGTGGTGACGATTTCCTCCGGATTTGTTTATGACGCGTCGGGCACGGGATTAGGGGAGGACACGGCGCTGGTTCGGTGAGTTGGGATAGAATCACCGGCCGGTAGCGGTATTTCACTTGGGGTAGAACACGGAAGTCGCAGTTTGGACCGAAACCGGTCACTATTTTTTATGCGATCAGAACGTGCTGGAACTGTCATGTACTCCCGTGTACCAAATCGTCATAAAACTGCTAGTCTTTCTACGCGACTCTTCATCAACAAAATAATAATTGCATCTGCGAACTGAGCTTAGCTCACGATAGCGAGGCGCCTGTGGTGACTTTGTTAATTTGGAGGATTTGCCGGGTTGTGTGCGTATGTTTTGTAGGGGCAAGTGTACGTGCGTGTATGTGAGTGTCTGCGTCTGTACTGTGATTCGCAAAAAAAAATAATAATTGCATCTAATACTAATAACCTCATGTAAACTTTTTTATTATTATTAATTACAAGCAGGGTAGTTTGTTAAAAAAAATTACAAGCAGGGTCAAAACTGCAAGTTATAAACTTGGCCTTTCGTAGAATAGAATGAATTTCCAACAAAAGAGAGAATGCACCAAGAGCAAGGGTAGACGTATCAAATTACTTGTTTGAATCGTCGGGGGAAAATAAAGTTTAGCATGAAGACATTAAAGCCTATGAAGGGCAAGTACCAAAGAAGTTAACATTCGAGAATTGAGATTAAAGTGGATTGTCTGTTGGTTTTCGATCTTGAATGGTGTAGCTCTTGTATCTCGTGATAGTTTCTAAATTTGGTTGTAAGTACAGTAAAGCTTTTGCTTTGGTGCTCTTGTTGGCATCCGCACAGTAATATTGACCAAAACCGTATATTTTTTTTACCCTATCAAAATTATGGTCTAAATGGATATTTTTATCTAGAAAATATAAGCCAAGTGAGGACATGAGACACATTGTTTGCTTGTATATGGGGTGCAAATGGTGCATAACATCACCAATCATTTTTATCAAAAGGTGACAACCTTTTAGAAACACTAGTCCGCATCCTTTTCCTTGTAGGTGTTTTAGTTTGGATTGAGTTAAGTTTGTTGATATAAATAGGAACCCTGATAGGGTGTTGGTGATGTATGGTGCACACTGACATTTTACGTGTACTGTCCAAATGTGCGATTGCATGTTCTACATGTGTTATTAATTGATGGCGTTGATGGCTAAGAGATATAGGAGCCGTGGATTGAACATCAATGAGTACCATCACAGAACCTGCCTTTGCCTAGTAGTGATATGCCTAAGTAGAAAAGATGAACACTTCTCACATATTTAGCAATCACAAGTTCACAACTTAGGGTATTGAAGTATTGAATAAATGTAATATAGGATGCCGAACAAATACGAAGTGGATGGTGGATGATAGTGGCATAGGTTGTTGGGTTGCTATATTGATGGATGGAGTATGGTTAGATACATAGATTGCATCAATGTGAAGGAATTGGGTGGATGATAGTTGCATGAGTAGAGACTAATGAGTAGAAAAGGTACAACATAGCAAAACTTAGATCTGAACAAGAGAAGAGAGGGGGACATAGCTTGATCCAAGACTATCAAATCGCACCTCAATATCAACGTATAGATGTTATAGATGCGGATGGCCCTATGAATGAAGAAAGAGATAATGGTTATCTGCTTAGATATATAAAAACAAAGATTAATAGATTTTATTTAGAGTTTGAGTAAAGGAATATTGTAATAATAAGACAGATCCAATATTGATGATTTTGTTATGTTTCAGTGCTCCCGGCAACAAGTTTAATATAACCAAAGAACTTAGGACATAAGTTAATCCTAACAGTATGGGATTTTGAAACCAACTGCATTTTTTTACTCCTTTGGTGATTAAATCTCTTAGATAGCTATGTTATGCCAAAAACAAAGTTTGTACATACACCGTTTTTTGCGACCATGAGGAAATAAATCAATAGAAAAACCAAAAAAAATGTTTCATATGACTTTACTTGGGTAAAAGGGTTGGAAGACACGTATCCTTAAATATATATATATATATATATATATATATATACACAATTCTAGGTTGATAAATCTGAATCTCAGGAAACAAACCAACACATTTCTCTTTCGATCACCATATATTTTAATATTTTATTTCTACTATTGCATTCCTTCAATCTTTTTGCTCATGCTTGTATAACTACATGCGGTGCTTGAAATAAATAAGTAAGACTCCATGTATAGGTGATGTTTATTTTCTATTTCACATCTTTGTAAGGTCTAAAAATTTTGATTGTACATGGCAAGTTCTTATCTAGTTGGGTCTCCGGAAGTGTTGGTTCACAGCCAAAAATACTTCCTCATCCAATCAATTGAAAAGATATATTACTCACAATTCCCTCTAGTGTGACCATCTCAATTGGTTTAATTTATTGAATAGTAGGGAGTCCCCTATCAATTTTTATATATTGTACAACATGAGGATAATATGTACATTTATAAGACGGCAAGCACAAAGAGATCCTCACTTAGATTGTTGAAGATAAGGGGGAGGGAACCTGTTCAAATTTGGGACAATATAGGTTAAGGTTAAAATGCCTAAACCAATGTTTAATGAGAATGCTTTATGATCCCAAACACGTATTGTCATTGCAAAAAGAATAATAGATAGTATCAGTGAGAGTTAGTGTGAGTGTGCTTGACAAAAATGCATCTAGAGAAAAAGAAAACTAAACAAAATAGTGTACTCAATGGAAACGAAGTAGTTTGGAAGGTGTCAATTGAAAAGAAAACAAATAAGTTTGAGTCAAGAGAAAGAAAAACAAATAAGAAAATAGTTAAAAAATAGGGGAATGAAAATAATAAAATGGTTAGAAAGTTGTCAATTGAAAAATATAATTAAAAAATGTAGTAAGTTATCCATTTTGGAAAATGTTGTTCGATTGAAAGGAAGAGAAAAAAGGGAAACAAAAGTAATGAAATGGTTCACAAGTTGTCAGTCTGAAAAGATAACTTTAAAAAATATGCCGCGAGAAAAACAAAATAACGAAATAGTTAGTAAGTCATTATCAATTTTGAAATGAAAAAGCATGTGTAGTTTGAAAAAAAAAAAACAATGCCCCCATGCAGGATCGAACTACAGACCTTCAGTTTACAAGACTGACGCTCTACCACTGAGCTATAGGGGCCGATGTTTGCTTACAATTGTATAAGGCTATTTTAAAGAATTTCCTGCTGACGCTGTCGCAGGCTCGCAGACTACTACTCTCCGCTGCCCGCGTCCGTCCTCGTCACTCCTCCCTCCGCCTTTGCAGCAGCCGCCTCTCCTCCCCTGGCGCCGCCGCGACAAGCCTAACTAGCAAGGCGCGAGCCATGGCGAGCCCGGGACGGATCGAACTGGACAAGCTGAGCGTGGAGCAGCTCAAGGGGCTCAAGGAGCAGACGGATCTGGAGGTCAACCTCCTCCAGGACAGCCTCACCAAGATCCGCACCGCCACCACCCGCCTCGAGAGCGCCTCCGCCGCGCTGCACGACCTATCCCTCCGCCCCCACGGTGCGTAAAGCCTCCCCCAATCCCTGTCGCTTCCCGCGTCGCGCGCTCCGATTCCTTGTCCTTCCAGCGTTGATTGATGGCTAACCCTTTTTTTCTGTGGTGGCTGTGCAGGGAAGAAGATGCTCGTGCCGCTCACGGCGTCCCTCTACGTGCCCGGCTCGCTCGACGATGCCGAGAATGTCCTCGTCGACGTCGGCACTGGTTACTTCATCGAGGTAACCACGCTTGTTTCAATTGTTTGACAGATCAATTCAGCTTGCTAGCATTGCTTTACCTTAGTAAATTTATAATCTAGATTATACGGATTTGAACCAGTAAAAATTCTTCTATTGTACCAAAAAAACATCTGGGTTCACCATGGGCGGCGTTCTGATATCCGATATCCACGACGACTGATTAATTGGCATCACATCATCACGTTGAAACTGAATATTGATAATCGCATAAGGTAAAGGTTAGTTGTTGTATGGGGAATGTACAATTACTAGCCTTCAGGTGTCCAGTGATCTCTCTTGATTCAGTTTTTGCCTTACTAGTGGAAGAATTGTTTCAATTTGATCCATCATAAATATACAATGCATGCTTGTATATCATTTTATTTTAAACCTTTCAACAAAATGAAGCAATGCATTACCCTAGTTAAACATTATATGTACTCAAATGCTCCATTTGTTTGCGGTGCAGAAAACCATGGCTCAAGGGAAAGAGTACTGTGAAAGGAAAATTAATCTGTTGAAGTCAAATTTTGATGAACTGCTTGAGGTACATTATATGTCCTTGCTTGACCGCTCCGCTCTTGTATACATTACTATTCCTTCCCACCTGGAGCCTGGAGGAGCTAATGCTTCATTTTGTGTTCACTGCATGGGTAACTGATTACTGATACAATACTAATTATGTTGGCACCCACACGATAATTTCAAGATGAATATTTTTAGTTTCCTAGGTATAAAATGATCGTGACATGTCGGAAGTAATTTTGACATGTCGGAGGTAATTTCAATAGCTACCTTGCAAACATTCTAGATCCTCAGATATTTTACTGAGACTTTTCTTGACATACCCTACGGATGCTGGGTTATCCAAGAAAGTTCTGTCCCCAAGTTTGATAACTAGTTGAAATCCAGTACCTAACGCAGGTGGACGTTCTATTTAGTTATGTAGTTTAGACTGTAAACAATTATCATCCTCCAATGTGTCCATATGGCACTACCAGACTAACTGTGAAAATTTTTTCAGTGCTGTTGCATCATTTTTATGTGTTAAAAATATTGCGCTGTTATGTATTTTAGTATCTATGTAAGATTGTTATAAAATCAGTGTCGAAAGATTGTTAAAATCATAGCCCTGAATTGGATCAGTGGTCCAACATCCGGATTGCAAATTTTAGCTCGTAGGGCCATACAGTGGTGATCTCAGCTTTTGGTCAAGACTAGGCCAAAATTCAGTGGCAAAAAATACCGCATACTCCCTCCGTTCCAAATTATTAGTCATCCTAGCTTTTTACTAGATTTATTGAATATGCTATGAATTTAGACAAGTATATGTCTAGGTTCATAGATGATGCCATGAACTTAGACACTCAAAATTACACCCAGGATGACTAATAGTTTGGAACGGAGGGAGTATATGACATGATATGAACTATAAAGTAATAGCAAGTCTACAGTAAAGGCTCCAAAAATACCGCATACATAACATGATATGAACTAACTAGCATATGCTTAGTCAATTATGAATCATAATAAATTTCTATTCAACTATGTTTCTAGATTGCATATGAACTTGAAATCGGTGCAATTTGATGTTGAAGGCTTTTCTGCTACTACTCTCATATGCCAGCATGGTTCATGTGTCTTTCTAAAAGAACTTTGGACATTGGAAATAAATAAGTAGAACTATAACTGGATTGTTGTCTGAAACAGTTTCTGCATGCATTATCCTGTTATGGCTACCTTCATCATTTGTCTTACCAGGCACGGAAATACATTTTACTCGACTGCTAGGTGCCCATTGACTGAACTTATAGCATGTCCTTGAGACAGAACTATACCACAAAGCTCTGTACGGTGTGTGATGTAGTTTGAGTTAATGAGGCATTGGCGCATTGTTTGCATGTTTATTAAAATGTTGGACATCTGCTATTACTGATGAACATTCTATATATTCGGTGTAGGTGGCTACGAAAAAGAATGCTATAGCAGATCAGATCGGTCTGGTGCTACAAACCAAGCTTAGGCAAGCATCGTCTGGCCCAAGTTCATGAGAGCTCTGGATGCGTGTCTTGTCTCTGCTTTGTTGGATGAATGGGTGGTTTAGTTTGTAGCATTAGGAAGCACAGGGATATGGCTATTTTTGTCTTGTGTGCAAGGCTGCAGGGTGAAGGATAATTTGCTGAACCAACCTTCTGCATCAAACATTATCAAGTAATTTTGAAGTTGGCCTTGGTCTTGAACAAGCGTTGAGTAATTTTGAAGTTAGTGTTGAACTTGGCAGTGCAGGTTGTATTTCTTTCGTCACAAATGAAACCAACGGGCATGTCCAGCACTGTTATGTTTGTTCACCTAATGGTCAATTTAGTTTTTGTTGTTGCCCATGGAACTTTCATGGGCACGTCTGGCTGACAGGTGGGGTAAGTGCCGTTGGTGTACAAATAATTTATAGTTTCCTTACTTAATAGTCTGATACGATTTTCAATAGCGACTCTGTACACGAGAGTGCTATGCAAACACATGCTTCCTGGACTAATGCAACATTCAGCTGAACGAGATCGTCGATGAGAAAAGCTAATACAACTGGTAAAATTCTGGACGGACGTGCTAAACGTATCCAACATGTAATGCCAAATACACAGCAGGAAACTAGACCTTAAGATAGAACACGATCCATTGGTACAATCCATATCTAACACAGCCTTTCTATGCTTATACTACACTAAGCTAACCTCTCCCGGCGTGGTAAAAAATGAGCCCTGAAGCAAAACGGGCTTCGCACGCTTCCAGAAACCTTCAGTGAAAGTGGAGAATCAAAGGTGCAACAAAAACAAAGATAACTTTCATCTGGTTAGCAAATGAGCCTGCAGTTCTCTAGGCCTCGGAACGAAGAGTCAGGCGGACTACATGTACAGATGATCTTCTCCTGCAGGCTCAGCTGCGGCCGGTAAGTAGGTGGTAAGTAGGGTGTGAATTGAACTGCCAGCAGCTGCACGTTTCTTTGACTGCAATTGCGTAGTTATCACCAGGTTAAAGTATGCACATGACAACCTAAGGTAGTAAGCATAAGGTATAGGCAGCCACCTTTGCGTTGTTGAAGAGGTCCTCTGCAATGGCTTCCATTTGTTTCCGCTGCTTCTCCTCCCGCATGAAATCAGTTAATGTGCCCGATTCATAGTCAGATTCTCTGCATAAAGAAAGCAAAGCTCATTGGACGCCATGCCTGCCAACCTTCAAAATTCAATGGAGTCACTTGCCTGTACGGTTCTTGTCCAAACGGAACAAGGTCCTTGAAGCTGTTTCCAGACACTGTTTCCCTCTGAAGTAAAAGGTCGGCGGCCCAGAAGTAAACATGCCAGCATTCAGTTGTTAGTTCCAAAAAGGATTACATTAGAAAATGTTACATTTACATGATATACCTTCCTAAAGCGTTTGAAGTTAACACCACCTTCAGTTGATGCAGCCGGAGCTGACCGAGGGAGTTTCTTCACAACCAGATCCTGATTAAATATGACATCACAAGCCCCATCCCTGCTGATGTCCAAATTCTCATCCTTTGGCACTTTGTTTATAACACGGACATCCTCATCTCTAGCTTTGGATCGATATATTGATGCTTTCTCTATGACCTTGACATCATCCTGCATCGATTTCGGAGCTTCAACCGTAACATCATCCTGCACTGATTTCGGAGCTTCAACTTCCGTCAGTACTTTCTGAGGCTCATTCAGTTGAACAACATCAGCCTTTGTTCCACCAACAGTTGCAGCAACTTCATTGGTTATATTTGTGATTTCCTTTTCGTCATCAGAGATATTCTCAATATGACTTTGAAACTGGTTAGAAGCACCAATAGGATTAGAAGTTGCCGTCTCCATTTCAACATCAGAATCCGCCACAATAGTTTCATCCGTTGAATTCGAGGATGTAACAATGACTGTCAGAAATAGAATAAAGAGCAGGTAAACAAGAAGAAATAGAATAAAATAACATTTAAATTTATAGGCTTGATATGGAGGAAAAGGCATGAAAGATGCTATTGCAAAGGTAAAATAAAAGGAGAATAGCAGTGAATGAATTTGTTCCTTTAATACTTACAGGCAGGTGGTTCAATAGCAGTCGCTTCCAGGCGGCCCGACAACGCAGCAGCAAATAGCTTAACATCACTGATCTTTGACAAAGGAAAGAGCGCGCGTATCTTACTAAATTCCAAAGGATATCTTGCAGGAAACACGAGAATTTGTTGGTCAGTATCCCCAGTTATCAAGTCCTGTCAACAATAGGTAGAAATTAGTTGTGGCATCAAAAGCAATGTAGCAATAAACCAGAATAACTTATGCAAAATTCTGCTGTCATAGATCAGCAGGGAGAACTTCAACCTTTCTTTTTTGCTAAAAGCCTGTTGGATAAAATAGATTATACATCTAAGTATTTTCTAAAGGCAACAACCATAACATGGTTTCACCATCACTTACCTGGCTGTTTGCACAAAATTCGTCAATGTGGAGGTATTTTGCTCCAGTTGATTCCAGTAATCCAAGGAGTTTCTCACCAAATTGATACTGCACTTGAATAGAATTAGAAAACAAGAAAGTGCTTAACGATTTTTTTTTCTTTCAACAGAAAAAGAACCGCACACCACCTTATCTGATGGCCCCAGGATAAAAGTATAGCCTGCTAGACAACTCTGAATGAGGTTAACCTCCACCATCTTGATCACTGTCCCATCAAGAGTCAAGTTTGGGATGTATCTGGGTGAAGTTCCAACAATAGCACTTCACTCTATGATCATGAAGCAAGCACAGCATGATACAAGGATACACACAAACTATATTATCAAGGGTCAAAAGGTTGCCCTCAACTTACTGTGTACAAGATGGGATTTCTGTATGTATGTTCTTTTCAGTCATTGCCTGAAACAAAAAAAAAAAATGGTTTAAGACTAAGATTGAGGCATGCACTCTCAACGGTTTATATTGGCACAAGTTAACTAGGTGTTCATCTTCAAGAATCAAAACCCATGGGCCATGGCCCCTTCAGGATCATCTGTATCATTATGAATTTCTTTAACCTACTAATGCGCAACCAGCTAATTCACATAACTCCGTCCACATGGAAAATAAACAATTCATTGATTTTTTAAGGAACAGTGGAGCATATAGGATGTCCATAGGGAGAGGAAGTACCTTAAACCAGTCTCCCAGCACAATCTGCTTCTGTCCTATAACTGCATCGAGGAGCTCAGGTGTCAACGGACATGCTTCATCAGCGAGAACATGAGTGCATTCATCACTCCACTTACGAGTAGCATAAGCACCTTACAAAAGAAAAATGGTGGCAATCATTAGTATGCAAAGATAACAACAGTTTATCACGTGTCAGCAACTATAGCAATATTCATGACGCCACTAACCAATAGATGTCATGACTGCATGCAATGATGGATCAATTCGGGCCGATTTTCTGCCGTGAAAAAAGGCCACTATGGGAACAAACAACAACCTATCAGGAAGATTAATAAACAGAAATTAGTATAATTGAAATTCAACTTTCACAGCAAAGGATCACAAGAAAACTTATAAGTCAACAAAAAAAGTGCCATAAGGTGTTTCTTGTGCATAGCATCATATTATAGCCTAAAAAATGTGAGAAGTCAAGAGAGCTCACCTGAAGGTCGCATTCCCAGTTCCAAAAGTCACAGTATCCCCATCAGTAAGCATCACATCTTCATTTTTATGCAGACGACTGCCCTGTGTTCCATGAACTTTGTTGACAAATGTGCCATATTTCGATCGGTCAACTACACGAACACAGGATGGACTAGCAGGTCCACCAGAATGCGGATCCCAGGAAACCATCTTTTCGGCTTCAATCTCCGCATGGACCCGGGATATAGACGTGTCAGCTTGAACAATGACATCACAATCTGTAGTATAAAATCCCAACATCAATATACGGTTCTGTGTCCATAGTTCAAGCATGAATTGAAGACAAGAGACTTCAATAAAAACCAGGATGCATGGTCTTCTCCGTTGCTGATTCAATAAGTAGAAAACATGCATTCACAAACCCTTTGCTAGTTCACATTGCCATTTTAATCCGAGGAGCCAAAGCATCACGATTCATGCCTAATCTCCGTTTTTTTTTTCTAGTGGTCTAATATCCGTTTATTGAAACCAGAACTAGCTTATCGCCGCACCAATTAACAACAAGAAATCGCAAAAGAAACGCAATGGGGAGGTCCAAGGAGACACCTTTGCGGCCGACCTTGTACGTCCCGGCGGCGAAGATGTAATACTTCTGCGTCCCTGCGAAAAGCCACAACAAGCAGTCATCAGGCCATCGGTCGACCCAAACTCACAAAAAAGCACCGCGAAATCTGAAGGCGATAAGAATTTCGGAAGGGAAGTGGCCGCACCGCGCACTGCGTCGACAGGGGTCAGCGCCCAGACCATCTCTCCCTCCCCGTTCCTCCACCGGACACTCTCCTCCCCAACTCCTCCTCGCGGATTCCTTCCAGGCCCGCCGAGGCGCCCAGGGAAAAGGGGGGAGGCAGGTGGCCAGCTCTCGTCGGTGCTTCCCGCACGCCGCGGCGGCCGCCGGAGCAACGAACGCGTTGGCCGGAACTGTGTCGTCTAAAACGCCGTATCGGAATTTTTGGATGGCAACTTATTGTGTTCCCCGTTGGATCAAGGCCCAACTTCCCAGAAGTTAAAAAAAAGGCCCAACTTCCCAAGAGGGCCATGTTAAAGGCCCAAAGTGATTCTCTCTCTCTCTCTCTGTCCATTTTTTTTAGACCATCTCTCTCTCTCCAGTTAATCCCTCGCCTTTTTCTTCTGTTTTCACCCGTCCCACTGGCCCACTCTCACCGTGTTAAATAAAAATTGACTTGCAGCCCAAGCCCAAGAACCGCCTGTAACCTGAAGTTCTGAACTCGATGTACAGTATGTGGTCATCTCACACACACACACGGACACACCTCGTCAGGTCACGCAATCGGCAACGTCGCTCTATATATTTCTCACTCCAGTCGAGTCGACCAGCGAAAAATCCCCAAAAGACCACGCGCTCGCGCTCACATCTCTGCAGCTCAAGACCGCCGCTAGCTGAACTGAACGCGGAGATGGCGACCGGCTTTGATGGCGACGACGGGCCGGCGATCGGCATCGACCTGGGCACGACGTACTCGTGCGTGGCCGTGTGGCGGCACGGCCGCGTCGAGGTCGTCCCTAACGACCAGGGCAACCGCCTCACGCCGTCGTGCGTCGCCTTCTGCGACGACACCAGGGGCAGGAGGCTCGTCGGCGACGCAGCCGTGAACCAGGCCGCTTCCAACCCTGACAATACCATCTTCGGTGAGTACAGTATATACTATGTGCCATCTCCCCTTACGATCCGTGGCCAATAACGAAGCCAGGGAAGCTGGCCACGTCGCCGGCTTCCCTCAGCCGTCGGATCGGCCGGACGGAGGGCCGAGATTGAGCCATTTCTCGGCATTTTACAAAAAAGACCTTGGGTTCTACGGAAATAGAACCCGCCGTCCACCTCCTCTCACATGCAATTTTATAGAAAAGCCCTCGCCTTTCCGCCAAATCAACCTGCACTCCACCCCCAACCGGCTAGAGAACATTTTTAAAAAAACCCCAAACTTTTATAAAATCAACCCGCCGTCCTTTTTCTCTCTCATGAATTTTTTTAGAAAAGCCATCGGATTCAACTTAAATTACACAATAGCTTATTCTATTCGTTACTTTCACACAAGAAACATTATATGTACAATTCGACTACCAAAACGCGTTCGAACCAAAATATATCCAACATAAACTTTGCTTATAATTTCAAAACCTACAACTTTACTACATACACATTCATGCAAATATTTACGTACTATCCGTCATACCTACGATTTGATATCGAAATGTCCTCAAACCAAGAAGTTTTTAATAAAAAAACAATTGAAAAATAAAACATGTCTTTGGTATGCAACAAAAATTTTAATTCTAAGCATTCCCACTAACCCCTCAACTTCTATTAAATTTATATACGTGCGCAAATGATTACATGACATAAGTTGCATACGATTTGGACACCAAAACATCTTTACATTTTAAAATATTAAATATAGACGCACCTCAAAATTAAAAATCAATGAACATACTATAAATCAAACTTAAAGAAACTGGACTCACTTTCCAATTCTCGCATTATAGCTTACATCCGACCATTAAAATGAATTTAAAAATCAACAAATGTATTGTACAACAAACTTAAAATAAATTGGACTCTCTTTAAAATTAGCCCAAAATATATTTAAACTAATAATTTTTCATCATAAAAGCTACACAAATATCAAAATCTACAAAATTCATACATAACAAATAAAATTCAATGCTTATATCCAATTTTCTTCCGCAAATTTACAATCCAACAAAAACTATACTTCAAAACAAAATATTAAAGAAAAAAAACGTATTACGAGTTACATCTATTGGCCATGCGCGGCAACGCCGCCGGCTTTTCTAGTTGCTTACGATTTACGAACCCTGTCCTAGCTAGTGTCCTGTGCGCGCCGCTCATCGGTTTCATTCTTTAAACTGGCCGCCAGCAGAACACGTCTGCTCGATTTGGCGCATTTTATTCTTGTATACGCATGCTGTGGTTCGCGTTGAGTTGTCGTCATGCGTGTAGGTGTGCGTGTGTCGATCAAGTTCCCAAACGAGGTGCTCGATAGTTCGTTAGACATTATATATAGTGCTAAACACAGCCGTCATCGTCGTGAACGTGTGCTTGGATTGGGCTGTTAGGCGCTCGGTCACCGGCTCACCGATCATGTCTCTCCGGTAAGGTACGCCCGCGTCCATCTGGGGGTACCCAACGCCGGAAGATCAGGTACCAACGTTGCATGCTATTTGCTCCCGTGGGTGCCCAATTTATTTTTATACTACTTCTACGTTTAATAACCACACAAATTGTTTGGTGTAGCCGCCGGAATGAACCGACGTGTTTTTCGTCTTCTGTGCAGTCGCTTAATTTCCCAAGGCGCCGTTTATTATGTAGTAATGACATGCGAACCCTTCGTTTCAGCTTATCCCATTTATTTGTAGCTCTTTCATCCAAATTTAATTAATGGAGCAACTACCAAGGCGACCCTTTTTAAATTCTTTTTCATATTCGATACTACTATTTGGTAGTATTAGGACAGTCCCAGACTCTACCATAAAGTCTATACGTTGAGAACTTATCACAAGAAACCATAGACTCCAATGCAGATTTTGTATCTTGGAGTCTATTCAATCATTCAACCATATTCCTCTCTAATTATTCAACCAGATTTCTTTCGTTTTATGCGTAGACTTGGTGTCTACCGTAGACCCGGTTTCTATGTTTTTGTCTCTCTCTCCTCGTTAAATTGCTCGCCACATCAGTAAAATCCTACATGACAATGTAATTAATAGAGATAGACTCTACCATAAAGTCTGGGTTCAGATTGTACTTATGCGCTAGATTTATTGTTTAACAAAAGATTTCCAACCACTCAACTTAAAAATTTGGAAACACAAAGGAAATTCAGATTATTGACAATATCTTATTGAAGACTCGCCAGCGCTATGATCAGTTGTGGCTTAGTACATGTAATTTGTATCTTATGTGGAACAGCAAAACAAATTCCTGAAATTGACCGTGTGTAATTTCTTTCAGAAGTGAAGCGACTTATCGGCCGCCGATTCAGTAGCCCATGTGTGCAAGGAAATATCAAGCTATGGCCATTCAGAGTCATAGCGGGGCGCGATGACCGGCCGATGATCCAGGTGCAGTATGGAGATGATGAGAGGCAGTTCGCACCTGAGGAGATCTCCGCCATGATTCTCGCCAAGGAGACCGCAGAGGCCTACCTTGCCACGACTGTCAAGAACGCTGTCATTACTGTACCAGTTTACTTCAATGACTCCCAGCGCCAAGCCACCATGGATGCCGGCACCATCGCTGGCCTAACTGTCATGAGCATAATTAACGAGCCTGCGGCTGCTGCCATCGGTTACGGCCTTGACAAGGTATTACTGAGCAGCGATGGAGGAGAGAGGACGGTGCTAATCTTTGATCTTGGTGGCGGCACGTTAGATGTATCCATCCTCAAAATTGATCCGGGCACCGACATGGACATGAGTGTCTTCTGTTAGGATGATCTCCTCAGCCCCAAAAGGCCCAAAGGCCTTTGGGCCTTGATCTGCGCCCTGATCGGGGGCGCCCAACCCTAATGGTTGGTGGGCCCCTGTCGCCAGCGCTATATAGAGAGAGGTGGGGGCCACGGCTCTAATCACGAGGTTGAAATGAGTACTCTCCCCACCTACACTCAAACCCTAGACCGATCGAGAGGGTTAGCACTACGGCGGCGGGAAGCTCCACTACTCCGTCCATCGCCGTTCCCGGCCAAAGCCGGTGGCGCCCTGAAGGACGACGAGACCTACTGTGCAGGGCTACGGCAACCGCTACTCCGACCGTCGCTGCCCGTGCGCAGAACTCCATCAACGAACCTGCAATGGCATCTACAGAGCCATCCAACACCTCATCCCGTGATGGTATGAATCTAATCCCTTCTCCTCCATTCCTAGATCTAGGACTCTTGACACATACACATATACACAGACACATACACATGCACATACACACACAGATCGACACTTAGCCATCTAGATCTACACACTGATGACACATAGATCTAACAATTGGTATCAGTCGCCTACTAGAAGTATAGATCCAGTGTAGATCTAGAGAAAAGAGAAAGGATTTCGAAAGAAATCGAGAACAACAGATCAAATCCCGAAACCCTAGCATAGATCCGCATCAGAAACCCTAGATCCAATACCCTAGAACCCAAAACCCTCGAAAACCACAGATACACATTCCAAACACGAGATCTACAACTTCCTCACACACAGATCCGGCGAACCTCGCCAGAACAGACTCACCGCCTCGGTGCCGGGACGCCGGTGTCCGAGCGCGCGCAAAGAAGCAGTGCTCGCCGTCGGGACGCCGGCACGCGAGCGTACCATAGGCACCACCGAGGAACCTCTAGACGGCGGCGCGCTCACCTCTCGGTGAGAGCGCGCGCCGGCCAGGGGGCCCAAGGAGGCGCCAGATCTTCTGCTGCCGCTGCTTGCGAGTGGAGAAGGTGAGGAACAAGAAGAAGAAAGTCCCAGCCATGGTGAGATCCATGGCGCGGCGGCGCGGAGGGCAAGGCACGCCGGCACAGAGGAGTCGGCGGCGCTCGCACAGAGACGGCTGCGGCCAGAGGGGAGAAGAAGCGAAGAGAGAATGACCTAGGGTTAGGG
Organism: Digitaria exilis; assembly: GCA_015342445.1. Lineage (NCBI taxonomy): Eukaryota > Viridiplantae > Streptophyta > Magnoliopsida > Poales > Poaceae > Digitaria > Digitaria exilis. The sequence goes on along the minus strand of JACEFO010001671.1, from coordinate 17,898 downwards.
TTTCTCTCACCGACGACGGCGATTTTATACTCGCGAAAAGAACGCCTGACCGTCGGATCGAGCGGACGGTCCAGATCGAGGCGGGGTCGGTCGACGCGCTCCGCTGGGCCGAAATCGCGGCCCAGGCCCAGGTTGCGGCCTGCGAGCCGAGAAGACCAAAGCGAGCCGAGCCGAGCCGCGTCAGCGAGCAGAGCCGAGCCGCAACAGAGAAAGGAGCCGAGCGAACCGAGCCAAGCCGCGCCACATGGGCCGCACATTCGAGCGGGCCGCGGAAAGGCGCAGGCTGATCGCTGCTGGGCCAAGCGCGTTTTGGGCCGTATGGGCGGCCTATTGCACAGAGTTGAATTTTTTTTATTTTATTCATTTCAGAAGCTATTTATTTGAATTTGAATATGAATTTGCACAGAATTTTGATCTCTCTCTTCATTTTGAACCAAAGGGATAAATGTTTAGAGAATAGATTACAGAATTTTGCTTCTGAATAGAATAATATTACAGTTTCCGCTGCATAGATGATTAATTTTGACTTGGAATTTAAATTTGAACCAAAGGATAATTTATTTTCTCAAGTCATAGATTAAAATTTCAGAATAATTGTGATGTTATTATTTTCTGACCAAAGTTGAGAATAATGATATTATGATTTAATAGATATGTTTATTCCATACATTATTACTTTTTCTGCCCAAAGGTGATTAAGTTTTAATGTAAAAGGTCACTATATGTTTTATTTTCTGACCAAAGTTGATGATAAAACATATAGGCATATTCAGATTTATTCTCATATATTGTTCTCACTTGTTCCTAATTGATTTTAGCTGGAGTTGCCATCAGAGATATCCCAACTCTGAGGGGAGATAATTATAATGAGTGGTACAAGAAGCTGAACCTCTTCTTCACCATGCAAGAATTGGACTGGATTCTCACACACCCGGTGCCTGTAGAGCCTCAGGCGCCAGTCAGAGGGGATGATATGACAGATACTGCTTGGCAGCAAGCACAGGATGTTTATAAAGCATCCAAAGAGAGTTTTGATCTTGTCATGATCAAATGGAAACCTGCTAACAAGAAATGTGTAGCAGTGGTGGAGAACACCGTAGAGCCTACCATTTTGGGGGCAATCACAGATTGTAACAATGTTGTTGAATATCTAGAAAAGATCAAGAATCAGTATACTGGTTCTTTCAAGATTTATGCTCATCAGTTGCTTGAGAAACTGGTTGGTGTAAAATACAGAGGAGGTGGACTTAGAGAGTTCATCCACAATTTGATAAGTATCAACAACAAACTTAAACCGATGAACTTAGAGTTCAATGAGGGTCACATTGTCTATTTGATCTTCAAATCACTTCCTGCAGAGTTTGAGAACTTTGTAGTTGGTTATAACTTGAGTCCTGAGCAATGGGACATAGAGAAGACAACGGTAATGCTTGCCCAAGAGGAGGAAAGACTTAAGATTGCACATGGTGGCTCTGTGAACTATGTGCACAACCAAAAGAAAAAGGGGAACTTCATCAAAGGTGAATCCTCCAAGTCTAAGACTCCACAGAATCCCCAGCAGTTCCAGCAGCATCAGCCCAAGCTTGGGCAATGCACTGTGGACAAAGATCAATGTCTCTACTGCAAGAAGAAGGGACATTACAAGAAAGATTGTCCAGACTACTACAAGATGCTGTGTGAAAAGAATGGTGAGAACATTATTTCATTTGTAAATGAATCTCTGTATATAGATTATGCGAAATCTACTTGGTGGATTGACTCTGGAGCAACAATACATGTTGCAAATTACTTACAGGGATTCATCCAAACGCGAACAACTCAAAGAAGAGAAAGAAAGATTAAAGTCGCGAATGGAGTGGAAGCCGAAGTGGAGGCGGTGGGAGACCTTCTCTTGGTGCTTGACACAGGATTTGAGTTGCTTCTCAGAGATGTTTTCTATGTTCCTTCTGTTAAAAGGAATTTGATTAGTGTTTCAAAACTTGATAATGATGGATTTGAATGTCGTTTTGGAAACGGCAAGTGTGTAATAGACTACAACGATTCGATTGTTTCTATTGCTTTCAGAAAAAATAATTTATATTTACTATCACTACGTGAATGTGTGAATACCGTTTGTGATGTGAATGCAAAAGAATCCGTACCCACCAACAGAAAAAGAAAGAGAACTCAGAGTATGTCATCGAAATTGTGGCACTGTCGTTTAGGCCACATTTTGAGGGGGAGAATAGAAAGGCTGGTTAAGAATAAAATTCTTCCACCTCTTGAGTTCTCAGACTTAGACAAATGCATTGAGTGCATAAAAGCGAAATATATAAAGATAACCAGAAAACATGCGGAACACAGCGCAGGCATCTTAGAAATAATTCACATAGATATCTGTGGACCGTTCCCAGTTACGAGTATAGATGGTTATATGATTCGTTCATAACTTTTACAGACGATTATTCCCGTTATGGTTATATTTACCCGATTAAAGAAAAATCAGAAGCGTTGGATAAATTTAAAATACTCAAGGCTGAAGTTGAGAATCAACACAATTTAAAGATTAAGATAGTACGATCCGACCGTGGAGGGGAATACTATGGTCGGCATACCCCATATGGACAAGTTCCAGGACCCTTTGCAAGGTTCCTACAGGAACAAGGAATTGTTGCCCAGTATTCAATGCCGGGCGACCCACAACAGAATGGAGTAGCTGAAAGAAGAAATCGTACCTTGATGAACATGGTACGAAGCATGATAGGCTATTCCACACTGCCAGAGAGTCTATGGATGGAGGCCTTGAAAACAGTCATCTACATTCTCAACAGAGTTCCCAGTAAAGCGGTGCCTAAAACATCGTATGAACTGTGGACAGGCAGAACACCCTCATTCAATCACCTAAGGGTGTGGGGGAGTCCTGCTGAAGCAAAGATATTTAACCCAACCATTGGAAAACTAGACCCTAAGACAGTGAGTTGCCATTTTATTGGCTACACAGAGAAGTCAAAAGGATATCGTTTCTACTGTCCAGATAGATTCACAAAGTTTGTGGAAACAAGACATGCTGCCTTCCTAGAAGAAGAAATGATTCGGGGGGGCACGGTAGTTCGAAAGATTAATCTTGAGGAGAAGCGGGTGTGTGCACCCACTCCAATGATACAGGAGCCATTTTTCTCACTACCTACTGTGGCTGCACCCTCAGTGTCAGTCCCTGAGTTGTTCCCTCCTGTGGCAATACAGAATGAAAATATGGAACCTGTCCTTCAGGATCCTATAGAAAATATCGCCGCAGATCAAGGGGAGCAGCATCAGCCTCCAATAGAAAACGTACCAAATGATGAGGCCCCTAGAAGGTCTCAAAGAGTAAGAAGGACAGCCATCCCAGACGATTATAAAGTGTATGAAATAGAAGAGTTTTGGATGGAGGATGATCCCACCACATTCGAAGCTGCCATGAGAAGTGAGCAATCATCGAAGTGGCTTAAGGCCATGGAAGATGAAATGCAATCGATGAGTTCCAATGGAGTTTGGGACTTAGTAGAAATTCCTGAAGGAGCCAAAACAGTAGGCTGTAAATGGGTCTACAAGACTAAACGTGACTCCAAAGGGAATATAGAAAGATATAAGGCTCGACTCGCGGCTAAAGGATATACACAAAAGGAAGGTATAGATTACAATGAGACGTTTTCACCCGTCTCTTGTAAAGATTCTTTTAGAATTATAATGGCTCTAGTAGCTCATTATAATCTAGAACTACATCAAATGGATGTAAAGACGGCATTCCTAAACGGGGATCTAGAAGAAAACATTTACATGGCACAACCTAAAGGTTTTGCTGTGAAAGGAAAAGAACACATGGGATGTCATCTTAAGAAATCCATATATGGATTGAGGCAATCCTCAAGACAATGGTATTTGAAGTTTAACGAAACGATAAAGAAATTTGGGTTTAAAGAGAATATTGAGGACAATTGCGTATTCGCAAAGTTTAAGAAAGGGAAATACATTTTCCTTGTACTGTATGTGGATGATATCCTACTGGCAAGTAGTGATATTAGTCTATTACTAGAAACAAAGAAATTCTTGTCCTCTAACTTTGACATGAAAGATCTCGGTGAGGCTTCCTTCGTTTTAGGAATTGAGATTCATCGAGACAGAAGAAATGAGGTTCTAGGATTGTCACAGAAGACATACCTAGAAAAGATTTTAGAGAGATATAATATGCAGAAAAGTAATCCTACTCCTGCTCCGATGGTCAAGGGTGATAGATTTGGGAAATTCCAATGTCCCCAGAATGAATATGAAAGACAACAGATGAAAGCGGTACCGTATTCTTCGGCTCTTGGGAGCTTGTCTTATGCACAAACGTGCACTCGCCCTGACTTAGCCTTTGTCACAAACGTGCTAAGCAGATATCAAGGAGAACCAGAAATAGAACATTGGAAACTGGTAAAGAAAGCTTTCCGCTATGTGCAAGGCACGAAAGGTCTCATGCTGACTTACAGAAGATCTGATTCCCTAGAGATTAAAGGGTATGCAGATGCAGATTATGCTGGAGATGAAGATGACAGAAAATCCACGATAGGTTACATCTTCATGCTTGCTGAAGGAGCTATTTCGTGGAGAAGCTCAAAGCAACCAGTTACAGCATCATCAACGATGTATGCTGAGTTCATAGCATGTTATGAGGCCTCGACGCAGGTAGAATGGCTAAAAAAATTCGTACCCGATTTACGAATTGTGGATAGCATAGAAAGACCATTAAAGATGTACTGCGATAACCAGCCTGCAGTATTCTATGCCCACAACAACAAAAGAAGTACGGCTACCAAGCCGATACAAGTAAGATTTTATTCGGTAAAAGATAGAATCCAGGATCACACCATAAGTCTCGAGCATATGAGATCAAAGAATATGCTTGCGGATCCGCTAACGAAAGGCCTACCACCCAATATGTTCAAGGAACACTTAGCCGGTATGGGTTTAAGGGAAAGCCTATGATTCCTGGATTGGAAGGCCCGATAAGATATAAGAATTCGTTTCTGATTAGAGGCGTGTACGGTGGCTATTGATTCTATCGATAAAGAATTGTGACGATGAGATAAGCTCTGTACATAAATCTAAGATGAGATGAAAGAAATACTGGAAAAGAAAATAAGATAAAGAGTGAGATCAAGGGGGAGATTGTTAGGATGATCTCCTCAGCCCCAAAAGGCCCAAAGGCCTTTGGGCCTTGATCTGCGCCCTGATCGGGGGCGCCCAACCCTAATGGTTGGTGGGCCCCTGTCGCCAGCGCTATATAGAGAGAGGTGGGGGCCACGGCTCTAATCACGAGGTTGAAATGAGTACTCTCCCCACCTACACTCAAACCCTAGACCGATCGAGAGGGTTAGTGCTACGGCGGCGGGAAGCTCCACCACTCCGTCCATCGCCGGTCCCGGCCAAAGCCGGTGGCGCCCTGAAGGACGACGAGACCTACTGCGCAGGGCTACGGCAACCGCTACTCCGACCGTCGCTGCCCGTGCGCAGAACTCCATCAACGAACCTGCAATGGCATCTACAGAGCCATCCAACACCTCATCCCGTGATGGTATGGATCTAATCCCTTCTCCTCCATTCCTAGATCTAGGACTCTTGACACATACACATATACACAGACATATACACATGCACATACACACATAGATCGACACTTAGCCATCTAGATCTACACACTGATGACACGTAGATCTAACATCTTCAAGGTGAAGGCCACTGCGGGTAACACCCACCTCGGCGGTGCAGATTTGGACAACCAAATAGTGAAGCATTTCGTGCGCGAGTTCCTGAAGAGATAAAAGATGCTCGTCATCAGAAGTGACAAGAGGGCACTCCAGCGGCTGAGGACTGCCTGTGAGAGGGCAAAGAGGATGCTCTCCTACGCGGTGCAGACCAGCATTGAGATCGACTCTCTCCATGGTGGCATTGACTTCTATGCCACCATCACCCGTGCCAAGTTCGAGGACATGAACAAGAGCTTCTTCAGCGAGTGCGTCGAGACTGTCGAGAAGTGCCTCCGCGACGCCGAGATGTGCAAGGCCAGCATCGACGACGTCGTCCTCGTGGGCGGCACCACCCGTGTACCCAAGGTGAAGAGCATGCTCCAGGACATGTTCGACGGGAAGGAGCTCTGCATGAGCGTGAACCCAGACGAGGACGTAGCATACGGCGCCGCAATACATGCTGCAGTTCTAAGTGGAGACGAGATGTTGCAGGATGTGCTCCTGGTCGATGTCACGCCGCTGTCGCTTGGGGTGAGGACGATCGGTGGCGTGATGACCTTGCTGATCCCACGGAACACCACCATCCCAACCAAGAAAGAGAAGGTGTTCACTACTTGCTACGATAACCAGAGCAGCGTGCTCATCCAGGTGTATCAGGGAGAGAGTGTGAGCACCGATGAGAACAACCTGCTCGGCCAGTTCCGTCTGCCGGGCATCGAGCGAGCGCCGAGAGGCGTGCCAAAGATCAACGTCACCTTTGAGATCAACGCTAATGGCATCATGGACGTGTCAGCGGAGGACAAGGTGGCGAGGATTAAGAAGAAGATCACAATCACTTACGACGCCGGCAGGCTGAGCACGGAGGAGATCGAGCGCATGGTTCAGGATGCCAACTACGACAGGTAAGAAAGGAGCATCAACGACTGCTCAAGCCAATGAAGGAACGCGAAGGCGGCCGTGAGAACTTGGCGCCTTAAAAGTGATTCTGCAACGCTATCTTGAGCAGTTGCAGTGGATCCACTATGCTTCATATATGCTGGTGCTAGTTCTGTAACTCGACTTCTGGCTCGGCATATATGTATGGCCGTAGCACAACTTATTCTAGAACTCTATGGTGATGTTGGGTTAATTGTTCTAGTGTGTTAATCAGTTGGAGTGTCATACTATATATTTCGACAGGAGAGGCGGCCGCCACCGCGCTTTGTGTCGACGCGGGGGGTCAGCGCCCAGATCATCTCGGGGATTCCTTCCAGGCCCGCCGTGGGAAAAAGATCATCTCGGGGATTCCTTCCAGCCCGCCGTGGGAAAGGGGGAGGTTGGCGGCTAGCGTTCGTCGGTAGCTACGCTTAGGCCATCCGCACTCGTGCTACTTTATTTTTATTTTCGACGAATATTTGTGCATAGTCATCGAGATTCCATATCTTATTCTAACTTCTCCCACACACGTCATACCATATATCAACTAATCTATATTTTATTCAACCATCCCAACTACCATCTACCCTCTCCTCATCTTTTTCAATCCTTTTTTTTTGTTTTTATCTCCGCGGTGGCCGGAACTGTGTCGTCTAAACGCCGTATCGGCTACAGCGAATACGAAAAACTTTTGGAACGGTCATATATTTGTGTTCCCCGTTGGATCAAGAAGGCCCAACTTCCCAAGAGGGCCATATTGATTTTCTGGCCCATCCCCATTACAAAATGCCCAAAGTGATAGTTTCAACTTTCAAATCCTTTTTTTTTTTTGGCAAAACTCCTTGCAATTTCATTTTTACCGTTTCTGGAGTGGTTGCACGGGAAAGGTATCCGTGCTCAACGTGGAGATTTTTTTTCCCCAAAAATGATAAAGTTCTCGGGCTCCCAGTGATGAACATAAATTTTTATGCTAAGTGCAAATATTCACTTTGGTTTTATACTTTTATTCTTGTTAAATGACATGGCACGTAGACAAAACGATGACATGGCATGCAATTTATAAGAATAGAGAACAATTAGGTTCTACTAGCCTCTCAACCCGTGCTACCGCACGGGCTAATTGGAAATAGTAAATAATTATATATCTATATGAGACTCTCTTCCATCTATGTTAAATATTTTAATAATAATCTAATATTACATATTTATCATTATATATTTGTATTGTATTTAGTTACTAACAATTGTATTGTTTGATATGTACTTAATTGATACCCTTTTTTGAGCTATGTAAACATGAAGATTATTATTTGTGGTTATTTTAATATAATAACAACATAAATACTATATTATAAATTATATAAATAATAATTTAGAATTTTATATTGGTACATTATAAGATTTTATTGTAGTTATATAATTCAGATTCGGTGTTGTGGTTATTTAACTTTTAATAATGACATAATTGGTTTATTTTTAGGGGGTTATTTGATATTATTATCTAGAGTTATATAATTTAAATTCAGTTTTAGTCGTTATTTAACTTTTAATAATGACATAATTGATATTATATTTAGGGGGGTTATTTGATATTATTTTTTGGAATTCATACCTGGATAATTTATAGCGATCTGATGGATATTTGATGGCAACCGGGCAGTTGAGATTCGATCTGGTGTGGTGGTTTAGATTTTATTTTTGTTATTATGTTTTAAATTAAGATTTTTTGTGACTACAGATTTTGAAAGGTTAATTATTATATTATAAATGTTAAGAATTTAACACTAACATTAACTTTTAATATGGTTGAAAATTATACTTGTACGACCGTGAGTGAGAATTTTTTATTATACCATGCTTGTTTTGGGTATGAAATTGGTAGCCCATAAATGCAAACACACCAATAGAATATATGGACCAATTTTGCACGGAAAAAATACAATTACGTTATGTGGGAGCGATCTGATCCATATACATTTCAATCGTGACGCAGAAATCAATTTTCTTCGGTAAGGGGTAAGGTTCAATAATTTTTACGTGTGATTGATTTAGATACATAAATATACAGTTTAATTAGATACATCAATATCCACCTAGGATCCTAAGTGGAAGTTTTGTTTTTTTAGAGAGAATTTATAGAATTTCTCTATTTTTTTAGGCTGTCCACCTATGATCTTAGGTGGCATCACCTAGAGCCTTCAAAAGGAGCCTCCAATTAGTAATAGTAAGATAGGATGAAACTTGAAATACACAGTTACCCATTGTTTTAAAACCAGAAAGACTCCATTAAGAGTGGGTTTAATCCTCGTATATTCATCAACTCTTATTGACCACTTTAATGAAACATCTTAATGAACTCACAAAATGAAACCCTGCGTTAAGGAAGTGCCGTTCATCTAGTGATATGATGTCACTCTCGAAATTCGAAAATCAAAGAATGAAGATTTGTACTGAAAATGTATAACGAGGCCGGCAGAATGGAGAATGGCCTCATGGTGCTGGTGCCAATCGGATGGAATGACTTCACCCATCACCAACTGGCATCACGATTAATGGGAAATCGATCGGCTCGGTGCATGGTGGAGCAACACTTTCGGATGGTTATTTGGAACGAGGCATACTTGCTTTTTGACATGGCGTGAAAGAAATCCTCTTACACATCGACGACTGCTCGTCAGAACACGGAAGTCGCCCTCGCTTTCCCATTAGCAAAAGCAAAACATTTAACAACAAAAGTTGGCCACCGCGTCTCCCTCGATCGATGAAGGTGGTCTCGATTTCCCTTTTCCATCACGCCCACCTGCATTCGATCAGTGAATCCAGGCGGCGCGCAAGCCCTGCTTGAAGGCGCGGATCATCTCCAGGCACCGCTCGGCGCGCTCGATGGCCATCTCCGCCCTGTCCTTGGCCCCTCCCGGCGGCGTGCTCGTCACCCTCCTCCGCTTCCCCACCTCCCTCGCCCGCACGGTGGCGCCTCCGGTCGGCGGCTTCCTCCTCTTCCCGGTCGACGACGACTCTGCAAAAAAAAAAAAGGTTGGAGCAGCAGGAACCTAGCTCGCGTGGTGAGTGCGGGCGTTCGCGCGAGGGTGACGACCTCGAGTGGTGAGTTGGCATGCGGCGGAGAGGACGAACCTTGAGTGCACACGGCGGCCGCGGGGCTGGAAGGAGTGGGCTGGGACGGTGCGGGAGCGTCGTCGGTGTCGGTGTCGGTGGTGGTGGTGACGGCGGCGATGCGCGGCGAGATTAGCGGGAAGGCGGCGGCGTCGAGGCCGGGGTCGGCGACGAGGCGCTCCAGCTCGGTCTTGAGCAGGGCGAGGCGGCGGCCCGGGTGCGCCGCCTCCAGCTTGGCTAGCTCCTCGCTCGCCACCTCCGCCACCCACGCCCAGCCCGCCGACGCCATTGCACCCCTCGCACGACCGGAGTGCAGGGGACGGGCGGGAGGTTTCAGAGGAATCAGAGGCAGCAGACCACAAGCGGCGGTGCGTGCGAATGGGTGAGACTGCGAATGGTGCTGCTGCCGAGCGGTGAATGGTGATTGATTGATTTTACAGCTGCTCGCTCGTTCCGTCGCTCGACCTGTTTGTCCCTGACAGCTGCTCGCATAGCCGGGCTGCCGCGCGCTGCGGCAGGGCACGGCAGGCGGCGCGGCGTGTATGGACGTTGGAAATGGCGCGGCGGGGGGGAGGGGTCGTGTCGGGCGCCACGCCCGCCAGGAGTGTAGTGCGCCCCCCTGTTGGGGGGCTTCGGGCCTTGGTTCCCGCGGCTTTTCGAGTCCTGTTGGTTCTTTCGGGGCTTTGGGTAGGGTGTGCGGTCCTGGCCTCTGCACCTGTGGACTCCTCGAACGAGCTTTGCATGCTTGGCTAGCCGGACATGGTCGAGGGTCCTCTGTCTAAAAAAAAAAAAAACCATCAGCATTGTGCGTACTGTTTGCTGCTCGCGTGAGGGGATCGTACATTTCGCTGATTCTACAAGTACTCCATACAGCTACGTTTAACGAATGGAGTACTCCCCTGCCGTCCAAAATCCAACTTTTTCCGGGGAGCGAACTGCAGCGCACACACCAGCGGGCGTCGGCACACCGCCACGTAAGGCATTGTCGCACTGGGTTCCACGGCGCGCAGCGACGAACCAAACCGGATCGTCGAGCATTCGGACGAAGATCAGCTTTGCATCCAAACACGCAGCATGGCGTGGTGGCAAAAGAAAAAAAGAAAAAAAAAAGCATCGCCGTGCTCGCTGCCTCACCGTCACCGGAGAAGGGGGCTCGGCATTTCGCTGACGGGTGTACATTTGGGCATTTGGCCGACGCAGGTTCGGGCGCTGGACTGTTGGTAAACCGGCTTTCCTTGGCCTCGAAGTCTTTGGGCGCGTTGCTTCCGTGCAGGAGAAATGACAAATGGACAAATGACAAATTGGCAGTACCCGTGTTGTCGTGCAAATGTACCATCCGAAGATCGGAAGATTACCTGTTTGTTCGTCACGTTGATGTGGTATCTGATAGTGAGAGAGATAGTCTATAGACCGTTGTTTGGTATCTTAAGCCATTTTAGATAAGACCCTCTCTATTTCAAATTACAGTCATCTAATTTTGTCGGAGAGCGCAATCATTTTATTGCATAAATTTAGTCTAACTCTATATGTTTTGTTGAGAATAAGCAATGAATACTTGAAACATTCTAAAAGGTTGTGAAAGACACGAGAATTTTGCCATGCATGAGGATAAAAATCATGGCAAAGTGAGGAACTTTTAGAACAATAAAGAGATTGCTTCATGGCAAGAATAGTGTCGGGTACCAAAACGAGGGGTACCCCAAATGTGGCCCAAGACGATTTACCCCGTGGGTCGTATCCACGGCTGAGCCACGCTCCAAGCTCTGCGTCCCAACAAAGGCCCGCCATGGCGACATCCCCATCAAACCGGGAGATTTCCGTCTCGTTCGAGGGTGTCGACCGCCCTCGAACGAGGATCTCCGTCACATTCGAGCCCCGTGACACTCGAGGCCGCTGGACAGTCTCGAAGGCTGCCGCGCCAGGACCCCGCAAAGCATCCAATGTGGGACGGGACGGCACGCCTCACTGCACCACGCCGCGGAGGAGACACCATCGATTCCACCTGCGCCCGGTACTATGGCCCTGCGCCAAGCACTGTGCGGACAGGGTTGTGCCAGGCAGTACCACTGTGCTGACCACTCCACGACTTTACCTGCCCCGGGTACGCCCGGGGCCTCGAAGAAGAACCCTCGAAGTACGACCAGGAGGGCTCGACGCCGTCTTTGCCCCCAAGCGGCACCCCTCAAAGCGGCGTCCGACACCACCAAGTCAACGACGATGACGTCCGTGCCGTCAGCCGGAGTTGGAAGGCGCGATTTCCGCTCCACAGCGCGAAGTATGGACAGCACAGTGCACCCCACAACGTCAGCACCACGAACACACATGTACGCACCCCCTCTCCCTTGGCCTATAAAAAGGGGGAAGCCCCATGCAAAGGGGCGATTCACGAACAACCCGCAGCGAGAACACATAGCCATAGTTCCCGATATTGGCACTCTACTCAATCAATCTAGGGACTTGGAAGCTCACCTCCCTCCCCCTCCTTGCTTGTATCCCCTACTACGAGCAACAGTAAACTCGGTGCTACGCACCGCTGCTGGACGTACGGCCGCTAGGCCGGAACCAGGATAAACCCTGCGTCCCGAGCTCATCCGCAACCTGCCATCGAAGCGAGTGGTTAGCAGCGCAATCACTTGTTGGTGTCGGTGTGACTAAATCAGACATCGACAAATAGAAGACTCTAGAACTAGATATTTAGATAACCATACTTCATGGTTAAGTGTGGAAGGTTCTAGAGTCTATTATATATATGGCAAAATATATAGCTCTTAGGATAAGGATGAGCGAAAATTCTAGAGTTAGATATTTTTTAAAAAGTGTGTTGAAGGTAGACACATGACATCACTACATGAACCATGGTCTCCTATAAATAGGGGTGCCCTCCACCCCCTATATATATGCCATATCATAGTGAGCCATGACTTAAGTGACATTTGAGTCCTAGGATATGTAGGTTGCAATACATACTTGGAATATCCTAGAAGGTTATCGAAGACACGAGAACTTTGCCATGCATGATAGCATGAGGACAAAAATCATGGCAAAGTGAGAATCTTCTAGAACAATGAAGAGTTTGCAAGAGTCATTGTTGACATGCTTCATGGCAAGTATGAAGAACTCTAGGTATTATGATAAGGATGGGAATATTCTAGAGGTATATTTTTTGTTAGAAGAGTGTGAATATTGTCATGTGGTAACATCCTAGAGGTTATGTACAACTATAAATAGGGGTGCTCCACCCCCATATTTAAGCAATGACGGATGCGTTTAGTTTAAAAATTTCCCCCAAAAAACACTATTCATCCAACTTTTCCCTATCAATCTCATCCCTCCCACTCATAGAACACTATCCATCTACAATGTTTTTAGTCTACAATGTATTTTCGGAGATCTTTTCCGATCTAAACACACACGACATAAAAGCCATAACATAGAAGCCATGACATAGTGTCATATGAGTCATATGTGAGGTAGCATGACAATGTTGCCATGGTGTATGTAGCTGTCATAGGAGGATAGCCTCATAGAGCGTGAAGAGTCCTCTCGTGTTGTATCAAGTTGAGTTGTGAATAAAGATTTGAGGGTCTCCTGTAACGGTATCCACAAACTGAGTAGTGTGGGTAAGTGTCCACAGAAGAGATCGGCGTCAAGATTAGGGGTATCGATTTCTCAACATGTTTAATTCTGACTCTAAAAAAACTTTCAATAGAAGTAGAGAGTAGACGTCAGGGTGGGCCAATATTTATCACGAGAATATAGTATAGTATGCGAATGCAATCAATAGGAGGTAAAGACAGATCCTTCACAGCAAGAAACATGTTCCCATCTCTGGCGACTTTCGTATCGCGGAAAATACCATAAGTTTTAAAATAATTACCATACAAGTTCATCTGCATAGTTGGTAATGCTGGAGAAAATGCCGAATTCTATCCACACCAACCAGGCAAACAAACTATTACTGCATCGACAATCAGACTCACGGCGCACAACACGTCAAAACATTCATGAACTTGGCTGACCTGCGAGGAAGGATGTTACCGAGGAAGATTGTGGTCGAATACAGATCATTCTTGGGCATTCTGCTGAGCTCTATGTTTTTTATCCCCAGATTTCAAGCAGAAGGTGCAGAGAGGCTGACTGACTGCTCTCCCTTTTTTGGTCAGTATCTATAGCTCAATTACTGTTGTCCAATGTTCAAAGTTTGGTGAATATGAGTGTTCATTTCAATGCTGGAATGCATCAAAATTTGAGAAATGACAATGATTGTTCACATTTCAAACTAATCATTCTTTATTCCAACTTTTCACTATTTAAATATTTCTCCCTATCAGAAATCACGCTTCCCCAGACTTCGCTATAGTGTTTTTTCTAAAGTTACAATGTTTTTTTTTTACAATCTGAATACAACCTGATTTGCCTTACTTCCCTTGTGTGTTTGCTGTTCATGAATGGCCGGCCGCAGGGGCAGATCCCGAATTTAATTTAGGTGAGGCGAACTTTAAGTTGAACCTAAACCCAAATATAGTGGATCCAGGACTTAATTGTTGGACAATGTCGCATAGGCAAATCAGATATGTTATTAGTGGACTATAGTTCGTCCGAGGCAGTTACACAAGGGTAGTAATTTTCAAAGACATAAGTTCTAGTGGCCTAAAATATCCGATCAGACAGTCTCTGGATTGTTGTGGGTGACGACTCTTTCCTTCGCCAGTTGACTGGGCTGTCTGGCTCCAGCCTCAAACAAACATCCACGTGAATGCAGGCTAGAGAAGATGAGAGACTTCGAGGCCCGTTGGTGATGGTAGTCAAGCAGGCCCAATGGCCAATGTGCTGGCCCGAGAGAGAGCGAGCATGAAGAAAAATCAGCTCCATTAAAAAAGGAAAATCAGCTGTCGCACGGTCCCAGCAGCTCCTGTTTCCCATTCACCGAACTTTCAAGGTAGTAAAAAAGTTCAAGAAGCTCACCCATCTTAAAAGAATTCCTAAAAAAAACGAGAAATACAATCCCAAAAGGCGCCATAAACCCCGCAGCTCGACGGCGATTCGATTGATCTGTTCCTTCTATGCGACGCACGTCTTCCAGCGTGTTCGGTTCGCTGGGGTCCCTTTCTCAAGCATATGCTTCTCTCGCCGTGCTCCCTTTCTCAGGTAACGTAGTGATGCGTCCCCGTATCTTTAATTTGATCACGCATTTTAAATTCGCCAGTAGTTTTGGTGATGACCATGCGTGCTGCTCACAAGAAAGAACGTGCTGGTCACCGCGGCGTCGGCCACTACGCCGTGCAGCTAGCTGCCTAGCCCAAGCCTGGGCGGCCACAGCGTCACGGCCACATGCGGAGCACGCAACCTCGGCCTCGTCGTGGACGACCTGAGCGCCGACGAGGCCGCTGGACTACACGACCCCCGGAGGGCGCCGCGCTGCGGAGCCCCTCCGGGAACAAATACGACGTGCGGTGGTGCACTGCATGCGCCGCGACGGGGGGTCCGTGGTCGGTGTTCCGGACGGTGCTCGTTGACAAGGACATGGCCGTTGACATCACGCCGGGTTCGTGGCCGGCGTCACCGCGATCCTCCAGATGGTGACCTTCTCCAACAAGAGGCTGGTGCCGCTCTTGGTCACGCCCAAGAAAGAAGATATGGAGCTGCTTCTGGGCATGGTGAAGCAGGGGAGGCTCAAGACGGTGATCGACTCGAGCTATCCGTTGAGCAAGGCGCAGAATGGATAGGCCAAGAGCATGAGTGGGCACGCCACGGGCAAGGTCGTCGTAGAAATGGGAGCCGCGGGAGTGAGAATGCACGGCGCCGTACATACATACGCGTGTGTGTTCACAAGACACAATGGGAGCTCAGCTCCGAGCAGGCTGCTTTGAGCAGCCGCCGGGAGGGAGCTTCGCCGCGGTGAGGGCCGAGGCGAGCCATGCCGAGCTCCCCTATGGCCGAATCGACAACCTGCACCTCCCCGTGGCCACGGATTCCCGGGTGAGAAGGCAGAGAGGAGACGACCTGCACCTGCACCTCCCCTGTTGCCATGAATTCCCGACGGTGAGCCCAGCGAGAAGGAGATCGAGCTGTTTGCATATTGCAGTGATTTCTTTTTTATGCTTGCAAGCTGTGATTTATGATGTTTCAACAACGATTTTCTATGATTTTTGTGATGTTTCAAAAGAATGTTCCAATATTTTTAAATGTTGCAATGTTTCAATGATTTTGTGGTGTTTCATGTGTGTTTTCGTGGTGTCGCAGCTACTATTTTTGTGTTTTCAGGGTGTGTTTCGATGTTTCAATATTTCGATGTCTCAATGTTTCAATGTATTTCACCTAGATGTTTCACGGACATGCCCTCGATGTTGCAATTTCGTGATGTTGCATGCAACATCTGCGTGTTGTAGTAGGAGTTTTCCCCATTGATGCAGCGTTCGATGCTAGCCCCGAACATTCGAACGCTAGTAGTTCTGTATGATAATTTTGTACAACCATTTAGTTAGCAGTGACACTCCGTGTGATCTATAAGTATTTACAAAAATATCTGGCAATAATCCATTCTAATACACCTGGTCAAATGGATTGACCAGGCTTTCTTGGACTAGAATGGGCACAAATTTCTTGTTTTTAATGTGCTTCCCTAAATTGTACTTCCTCCATCCCAAAATATAAGTATTTCTAGGTTTGGTCAAAGTCAATAGTTTCGATTTTGACTATGAATAATAATAAAAAATCGTAATGTTTGATCATCTATAAAGTATGTAATTAGATTCATCATGAAACTAACAATCATAATATGTAACTCTTTATGTGTTTAAACAAACTATTTTTGTATATATTTATAGTCAAAGTTGATAAATGTTGACTTTGATCAAACTCAGAAATGCTTATATTTTGGGACGGAGGTAGTATATAGTTTGCATCTTGGTCGTCTTAGGGTCGTAGTAGCCCAACGCCTTTCCCGTTCTTAGCAAGATTCTTCCATCTGTCGCGTCTATGGCCATGGGCGTCACTAGCTCTGAGGAGTACTCCGGCCAGAACCTCCCAACATCTATACGGTACTCCATGAGCCACCAGCCATTGCCTTTCATTGCCCAGTATCTCACCAGGGTGCCCTGCGTGTCTGTGAGCATACCATGCAAACCCTGCCCTTGGAGCTGCCTTCGACGGAACACACTCTTCAGG
This sequence comes from Digitaria exilis, assembly GCA_015342445.1. Classification (NCBI taxonomy): domain Eukaryota; kingdom Viridiplantae; phylum Streptophyta; class Magnoliopsida; order Poales; family Poaceae; genus Digitaria; species Digitaria exilis. Next base: position 961 of record JACEFO010001671.1, on the reverse strand, counting down.
TTGCTCGTGGACTCGGAGTGGACCTTTCAAGAGTCCGAATTCGCCGCGTGCTAACATCTAGAGCGACGACTTTCATGACCTGACCGACAAGTGCCCAGCCTTACAATCAGCCATCCAGTAAAGTTTACCGTTTAGGTGGGCAGGAGGCGTGTCGGCTATCGGTCTCTGTGGAGGTCCAACTCCCTCCCAAAACATATCCTCGAACGTACCGAATCTCAGGCACTCTAGCCCTGATACTCCCGTGTCGAGAAGTTCCTATCTACCCTGAGATATGCCAATGCCGACCAAGACATGCTTGCCCATCTCCATATCGTACCCCAAGCCCGAAGCGGCCAGCAGCGAACATGTCGTCGCCGCCGCCACGGCCTCGCCCGAAGGACGACCTCCTCGCAGAGGTATCCACTTATATACGGAAGTTCCCCTCAGCTCTCTACCGCCACATCACCCAATGGCAGGGCCTTTGTAGTACCCAGTGATGGATTGCACACCGACAAGTCATAGCAGCACAGCAAGCTGTTCCTGCGTGATAGCCCAATGGCTAAGGATTCGAGCAGACCACTCTCTCACTATCGTCTACCAGAACGCGGCACATCCAATGTAGGATGCCGATGAAGATCCTCCAAGGGTTTGAAACTGTTGGGCCTGCCGTGCGGTGACATGAGCTCCGGTGGGGCTTTTTATTGCCTGATAGTCGATAACACAGATGTGAATCGATGAAGCACTCGAACTCTTGGATTTAAGGGCACGCCCAATCCTTGGAAACCCTGGTTCAAAGCGTCCAACCGTGCGTGCTGGAAGCCGCGAAAGACTTGGCACCAGGCCTCCGCTGATGGTGACGACAAGATGATCTCGTCGCTTGCGCGGCCCACCGACGTGAGGCTCTCCTCGAACAGCCCCACCGTAGGGAATTGGCCGTCGCGCTGCACACCATCCAGCGAGAATATCACCACCGGGCGGGTAC